>OX465281.1:193350182-194617409 GCA_949987705.1 Thereva unica | reverse complement strand
TCAAGTCGGACTTATGTCATCTTATTAGCTTGCTTTAGTCGTCTACTTCAATTTAATATTTTTGTATAAATTTTATGTTATATGTTACATTTAATATATATTGTAATTTTAGGAAGGAAAGTGGCGGTCGTGCCTTTTCTAGTCAGTTCGTCATCTTGACAATTTCCCTTTATATTTCGGTGACCGCGCACCCAAACGAAGGGGTCTTGAACTGTTGAGTCATCTCATCAAGAGGTAGTTCTAAAGCTGTTTGTGCAAGAACGCAAGGCTTTCGGAGCCGCCCGACTATCTGAGAAGATGTAGATAGTCCGACTCCTATCGCCTTGCTGATTGATTCGTAGAACAGCTTCATGTATGGCTAGAACCTCCGCTTGGTATACACTGCAGTGATCGGGTAGTAGGATCGGGAAGGAGACTTCATTCCCAAGCTCAGAGGAAAAGACTCCTCCTTCTACCCGACCCCCGAGCTTAGAGCCATCAGTAAAGAACTTTATGGTACCTTGAAAACCGTGTGGTCTATTTCTCCATTCACGACGTGAAGGAATGTGGACTCCGTAGTTGCTTGTGAAGGTAATCTCGGGTATGCAGAAGTTGGTTTTTGTGGGGACGATAATAGAGTTATAGTGGAGGGAATAGATAATAGAGTTGAAGTGGAGGGAATGAGACGAGTGGCTAATCTGGTGTTAGGGGTATAAGATCTCCGTGGAGGCAGAAAAGCGCGTATCTCGGAGGAACAGTCACTATGCTATGATAGTAGCGATAAAATCTTGTCAGTGCTGCTACATTCCTACGGTAGCTCAGGGGGTCGATGGTAGAGCAAGCCCTTTTTGGACCTTATCTAAGCATGCCAAGGTGGTTATTGGAGCGCCGTCCCAAAAGAGGGAGTCGTATTCGAGAAGAGGCCGAATCTGTGTAAAATTCATATCCCGAAAAATACCAAGTCAATGGAAGGGTTTTATTGGCTACTATTGGCTTATGGGTGCAGCGAGGGGTACCGGGTCCCAGCTAGTAGTAATATATTTTTGAACGAAACTAGGGAAATCGTCTTCTTTCGGACTCTCTCTCGCACTCGGACCTGTATTCTCTCGGACTTAGCCTTTTTAGATTAATGCCAGAATTACTCTCTGGCGCAACTTCTACATTGTTGCAGAGGTATAAAGAGGGTCACTTAAGTTTTAACCTCTCTAACCCATAGGTACGGGGATAAAAGATGGAAAATATTTCCAGACAACAGTCCACAATAGTCTTGTGTTTAATAAGAATGCTTCAACTTTTCCTCACCCTTGTGCATCGTTTCATCTATTGAAATAAGCCCAACAAAGATTCCTACTCAAAATTTTTAAATATTAGAAAAAGGATACAGAAAATTTCCCACCCCAACCCAGCTAAAAAAAAGTCGCAACAAAAATTTTAATATCGAGCAAATTACTTAAATACACAGAAAATTGCGAAAGATTAAAAATTTCCTTTCATTTTCCTTATTGTGCCGAAAATGGAGAGATATAAATTCAACGAACTTAAATAAATTCATAGCTACCTTTCGTTCACTGTTTTTCAAGAGGTTTACGGCTCCATTAGAATCTTCCAGACAAACAATATACGGAGCCCATCACAGAGCCACCAAACCGAGTCCTTACGGAACCGCCATTGCCTGTTAACATCGTTCGCCCTGTAAATTTGCTCAAAGTTTTCTTCGTTTATCCTGAATTGCTCGTTGGTTTAATGACCACCTGCTCGTTGTTCAGTAATAAGAAAACTTGGCCGATTTTATTGTTCATTTTCCCCCGGCTCCAGGATACTTAGCTTTTCCTATAGAGTAATGACTTCATTAATATTGTGGCAAGGAGATTGTGCTTTATTCCTTAGAAAATAAGAATTATTTTTTTAAAATCTTTCTGAAATTGTCAGTTCGGACGGTAGCACTTGATTATTTAATTTGCAAGTTGCTTTCGGCAGGGGACGGAATAATTTAAACGTAATCAATTAGGCCTTACGATGACTAACGATGAGTTGGTTTTTGTTGGCACGTTCACACTTTTTAAAATATGCTTACAATGGATTTATGGGCATTTATGTATTTTAAAAGAGCCGTAGAACTGTCCGTCCAAAAGGATGCCTACGTGCCAGTAGCCCTAACCGAACCTCCGGAACGAAAACATTCGGTTGTGTCCGCGACAGCGAAGCTTAGTAACATTCCGTTAACGCTACGCTAACGTTAATTACTTAACTTTACCCAATGCCACACAACAACTTTCGGCACAATCAAAACGATCGGCTTGAGCGCACCCTCGATCCCTGAACGCGAACTTCACTGATCTAGCCAATTTCCGGCATCTCCATAATATTTTCTCGAACTACGGTCCATCTCCGCTTAATGTGGGAATCGTTAAAAGCTTACCTACCTACTTTAATGCAACGGTTCCTTCGCAGCTAGATTATTTTCTGGTCGATGTTTCATAACCAAATTAGACCAACCAGTAATTTTGACTATGATTTTCTTTTCTTGTCCTTCAACATGCACCTTCGGCCTACTCCTCAGTTTCAAATATTATCATTCCGTGACTTCAAACGCATTAATTTGCCTCAATTTAAGATTGCATGTCGAGAATTATTTTGGGTCCCTGTCTACTCAACCAATAATATAAATGAAAAACTCCAAGCATTTTATGACTCATTTTAGACCGTTATATGAAATGTCTGTTCCTGTAAAGTTAATAAGGGCTTATCCACGTCGGTGTCCTTGGCTAACACGGAAAGTGCATATCTCAACAACTAAAAGGGACTTCCTGTATCATCTATATAAAACGACGCGTAATATGGAAGTGCGGAAGTTGTAAGCGATAGGCAGAAGCGGCGCTTTCATAGGTGCAAATGGTGCATTTGCATCGGGCGCAATTTGACAGGGGCGCAATTTCAGAAATTAAACTTATAAAAAATTAAAACTTTGAAAAAAAAAAAAAAATTCTCGTGATTTCATTTCAGAATTCATTTTTATTATCACGATTTTTTTTTCGATTTATTGTCCCGATAAAATGTTCTGTACGTGAATGAATGAAATAAAAATGAACATTTAAGTGTTTGTGCTTCTGTCCATTGTCCTTCACTGCGACCAACAAATGAACGCGCAATATGGCATACTGCGCCCGTCGTAGCAAAAATCCAAACCGGCCCTGAACTGATGGCAAAGCAATCCCGAGAGAAGTTAGTTCAAATAACTATAATAGTAGTAAATCCACAAGATTTTTCTGAGAATTTGGATTTCCTGAACGTTAGCAAACAAACATTTCCTCCGTATTTAGTTCGCTGCACTAAAGCGAGTGTTCAAATTCGGCTGAAGCGCCGTTGACAAAGTGAGAAGCGAATGAATTCATTTGGGAATTCCAAAGCTCTCCGGAGATATTAGCAAAACTGTAACTGTTAAGTACTTGTCAGACTTGACCAAAAAGAACAAATTTTGCGGTAACTACTGGAAATCACGGGATGAACCGCAATATCCTGAAACTGTATCACGCGCAGAAAACAATTACCCGTCAAAAAGTGCTAATCCAAGGTTTGAAAAATTCGCGCTGTTTGTAAAGGGTAACGAAATTTTTCACGATCTTAAAAGTTTGTCGGATTTTGACAAGTGATGTTTTGTTCGAAGGCTATCGCTGTGCAGAACCCAAAAAAGATCACTTCGTTTAAAATGCGTCTCATTCCATCGAGTTTATTAGATACTAGCAAAACTTATCTGTCGACAATTAGCCGAAGTTTTTCTATTTAAACAAAAAAGACCCGACCGAACATGATGAAATTTTTTTCAGAGCATTTCTTCGTTAATATTCTTTTTTCGGCACCTCAATGAAGTCGATATAGTTTTTAGTTCGCGCGGTATCGTGCAGGTACAAAAATCATAAACGTCGTTTAAACAAAAAAACGGTTCGACCGAATTTTATGAAAATCTTTTCAGATCATATTTCGGTTAATACGCTTCGAACGACACCTCAACGAAGTCGATATCTTTTTTGGTTCGCGCTGTATCGTGCAGGAAAAAATGACCACATTCGTACGCACAACACACACACATATGTACTTCGTCCCAATTTTTTGCTTAAAGTGCTCCTGGGACCTTGAAAGATGAAATTACGTCGAAAATTTCGATTTCGATTTTCGGACCGATTACAATAACTTCCTTTACTGGGAAGTTAAAAAAACAAAAAAAAATCTATGTAGGTATGTATGAACTGAAATGCATGCGAAAAGTTTGTAAACAAACGTGTAAATAAAACTGAAAAACTAAATAATAATAAAATATGTCAGTGATTTATGAATTTAAAAATGTAATCTTCATTTAATCCTTTGTTCCAAAAAACATAACACAAAAAAGACGTTGTCACGTAAAAACTTCGCCCGTATACCGACTTTAAAGGAAACAAATTTGTTCATGAAATTTTAATTGCAGGTAGGCACCCCTATAAGGTACTGTTTCGTGTCGAGAGGACCCTAGAAGGAAAATCTGAACTAAACGGACAATGAAATTCAAGCAACAACTTACTAAGATCCCCAAAGCCCACAACCGCCGTGATGATGATCTGGAAGGAACCCTCACCTAGAGGAGTAACTGAAATTGTTATCTTTAACCGAAGGCATGCGCTTGGTGGAGCGGGGAGGGGCTAGGAAAGGCTATGACAGGAGGAATCAGGAATGTAAAGAGGGAAGAAGAAAGAAGGAAAGTTATGTAGGTGGGAAAGTGCGAAAGGCGAAGGACCGTGGCGCCGCTAGGATTCGAACCCGGAACCTCTGGGATAGCAGCCAGGCGCCTTACCCGTAGACTACCGAGGCCCCCAATTTAGTACATAAGATAAACCACCCTTTTTCCAGTTTTTTTTTAATTAAAAGCTTTTCTTTTGAAGTTTTCTTGAAAATCGTTTTTCGACAGTTGTAGTGATATCGCTCGCAATTGGCAACACGATCAAAAAAGCTCTTATGCTGAAAAGCATTTATCGCCTCGCCATACAAAGGATACCGAAGTAGAGACGATCGCCTAGATCGTCTCCCGACCGAAGAAAGCTTTTGGAACAGAGGATCACAAGATCAAAGAAGAAATTTAGAATTTAGTCTCTGGGTGATAGTGTCGAGCAAAACCTCGTAGTTGGTCACTACCGTACAACAAGCAATATTAAGTATCACTCAGCCTGTGAAAGTAATTTACAATAAAAATAGTATTAAGCAAACCACCACTGTTATTCTTAATTAAACTGCGTGGGCACTTAAAACCCCACAACAGTTTTATTAGTTTGTTTTTTACCTGTTCTACATGTCCAATTTTATTCGAAACATATTCATATAATTCCTACGATTTTTCTCTTAATTATAGTGTTGAAAAATAGCAGTTTTGACATGAATATGTCTTATCCCTGGAGTCTATGCAAAAGAATGTGCGGAACGGAAATCGTCACATTCCTTGACTCATTTTGTTTTTGTTTTGCTTTGTTTATTGTTTCGTCGTCATTGGATGGACTTTTTTTTGTTCACTCGCTGCGAGTTCTTGTTCCAAGAGTGAGAAAAAGTGTCGAGGATTTTTTACTTTGTGTGAGATTTTTTAAACAGCCCATCCACGGGCCAACTAGTTGCCCAAACTGAGTTGTGTAAAAAGTTGTTGTTTTGCCACAAACGCTTCAACTGAGTTGATATTTCAACTGTCAATTCGATATTTTATAGGCAATTTGAAAGTTAAATGAAATAGTATAAAATCGGCGACTAAGTTTTATAATAATAAAAATTGGAGAAAGATGATTTTTTAGATTAATTATAATTTTTTTTAAATTATTAATATCATCATCATCATCATCATTGTGCTCCTTTAATCCCTCATGGGACATAGGGCGGAAACAGTTGCCCTCCAGCGGACTCTGTTTTGCGCGACAGCTCTCAGCTCCGACCAGGATCTCCCAGTTGTTGCGGCTTCTGCTAGTAGGGTTCTCCTCCACGTTGTCCTAGGTCTTCCAACTCGACGGGATCCTTGCGGATTCCAGTCGAGGGCCTGTTTGGCTAGATTTTCGTTTTCGCGTCGCAAGGTGTGGCCAACCCAATTCCATTTCCTTCGTCTGATTTGGTCGTATATCCTTTCTTGGCCGGCACGGCGCCATAGTTCTTCGTTTGAAATTCTATCCTGCCAGCGGATTTTTAGGATACGACGCAGGCATCTGTTGACGAAGACTTGTAGGCGCCCTGTGATGAATTGGGTGACTTTCCATGTTTCGCAACCGTACAAAAGTACTGCCTTCACGTTGGAGTTGAACAGCCGCAATTTGGTGTTAGTTGAGATCTCCGTTGACCTCCATACGCGGGACAGGCATGCATATGCGCCTCGTGCTTTATTTATTCTGGAACTGACATCTTCTTCTGCACCGCCATTTTCGGTAATAATACTACCGAGGTAGCAGAATTTATCGACCAGTTCCACGTCACGGTTATTCAGCGCAGTCCGTTCAATGGTGTTTGCATTTATCCGCATTTCTTTAGTTTTAGTTGGATTTAGCCTGCTGGACTACTTTCTGTTGCCAAATTGTTAATCATGTTTTTGAGGTCCTGGTGTCTGTGGGCGAGCAAACAGATATCATCTACGTAGTCGAGATCCTTAAGGCGGTCTAACAAACCCCATTGTATGCCGCCTGTTCTACTATCTAGAGCGCCGACAAGGATGTCATTTATTACTATAAGAAATAGTAAAGGCGAGAGTAGGCATCCTTGTCGTACTCCTGAGCTCACCTCGAAGCTGTCGGATAATTTTCCATTATGGAGAACTCTGCATTTGGAATTGTTATATAGGGCTTTTATCAATTCTATTATTTTATCAGGCAGTCCCCGTCGCCGTAGTGCCTGCCATATAAAGCTCCTATTGACCGAGTCGAACGCTTTCTCATAATCTACGAAAGCAAGGTAAAGGGGGGGATCGGAATTCAGTAGACTGCTTCACTATTATTCGTAAGGCGTTGATATGATCAATACATGAGCGGCCCTTCCTGAATCCGGCCTGCTGCCTCCTAAGCGTTCGGTCTACTGCCTCACTTATCCTAGATAGTAATATATGGGACAAAATTTTGCGGACTGTAGATAGTAAACAGATGCCTCTCCAGTTGTCGCATATTGATAGGTCCCCCTTTTTTGGTATTTTGACTATCTGCTATTAGGCTTGAATCGGCTTTCAACAATTCTGGCGGGATGCCATCTTTTCCAGCTGCTTTGCCATTGGCCATCACATGAATTGTGGTTACTATTTCCGTCTTGGATGGGGCCCGTGTGGTGATTCTTATTGGCTGTGCATTGTTGCTGGTTTCCTGAGGTTCCTGTGTAAATGAACCATTCAGGGCGGCGAAGAAGTAATCTCTCCATCTTTGGAGTTGCTCCTCGTCGTTGCACAGCAGCCTTCCATCCGTACTCTTAACGGCATGCTTTTTAGTAGAGTGCTTTCCCGTGAGCTGTTTAGTAACTTGGTACAGCACCTTACTGTTGCCTGTGTTTGCCGCGTTTTCCGCTTTTTCTGCGAGCTCATTTATCTGCTGCCTTTTATCACGCCGGACACTTCTCTTTACCTCCCGGTGTAATTGGGAGTACTCCCGTTCCAGTTGGTAACGTCTTTCGGGATCGCTTGTAGAGTTTACGTTATTTTTTAGGGCTCTCCTGCGTTCTATTTTTGCCAGGTTGTGTCTGAGATCCAGTGTTGCTGGTTCCTTGGGACATAACCGATGCTCATTTCCGCAGCCGTCAATATTGCGCCCTTTGTCCTACTCCACAGCTCTTCAATATTTGTGTCGAAAGAAACGTTGTGCTGGTTTAATATTTGCTGTAGGTTTCCAGCAAATTCCCGCTTTTTACCGCTCTCCCGCAGAAGGTCTACGTTGAACCGTCTACGGTTTATAGCATCGCGTTGTACGTTTCTGATTAATTAATTATTAATATGAATATTTATATTTTTTAAAATATAAATTAAATTCTAAAAGTATTAATTATGAAAATAATATAATATTATGTTAACTTTCATAATTTAAATTAAAAATAATGCAAAATAAACTTGCAAAAAAAATATATTCTTCGAATTCAGGCTTAATTCATCCAAGTTGTTTGCCAAACTGCAATACACACAGTGTAAGTAGTTGCCCAAACTCTAGGCCCCGCCCCCATAAAATTAAAAGATTTTGATTTATCCCAACTGAAACCTCAACTGTTAAATCAGTTTGCCAACTGCCCACACATGATGCGATTCAGTGACAACGCAACTCAGTTTGGACAACTAGTTGGCCTGTGGATGTGCCCCATTAGAAAAGGTGTGCTTGAGTCGACTGTCGCGCGATATTTTTGTGTTTTCTAAGCGGGGCGGAATCAGAGTCGATATCAGGGAATTTTCTTACTACGCAGTTTGTGAATTGAGTATGTTGCGGTCGCGGTGCGTTTAGAATTTTTGCAAAAGCACAATTTTTTTATTTTGAACGATTTCGTTTCGTGTGTTTGTATTCTGTTACATTGTGGAAAAAGGATAATGTGGTTGAAGGGTATGTATTGAAGCGAGACAGATATATATTGTTGTGTGCATTCCTTTCGACCCCCTCAAGGGGTTCTTTCCAATAAGAACAAGAAGGTGATTTCCAATAAGAACAAGAAACAAATAGACCCCAGGGATAAGACATATTCATGTCTACTGTGCCATCGAGAAGCCATGGCACTTCCCGTCTTTTTTTTTTTTGTTTTTATAGTCCAGTAAATAGGTCGAAAAAAAGGCCTTCGTAATGCGAAAAATACCGCACGCGATTTTTTTTACGAAATGTTTTTACATATTTTTATGAGCTTAAATTCAAAATGGCGTCATCCCCACCCTTATGCTTCACTTACAATGAAGGGAAACGCGTTTAATTCTATATCTCAGAAACTATGCGTTTTACGACAAAAATGTATATAATCTAATAATCTCTAATGTATAAAGTTTGAAGCACTATAACTTCGAACATATTGACTTTACAAAAAAAAATTCTGAACAAAAAAGTTAAATCACTTATTTATCTACAAAAAAGATTATATACATTTTTGTCGTAAAACGCATAGTTTCTGAGATATAGAATTAAACGCGTTTCCCTTCATTGTAAGTGAAGCATAAGGGTGGGGATGACGCCATTTTGAATTTAAGCTCATAAAAATATGTAAAAACATTTCGTAAAAAAAATCGCATGCGGTATTTTTCGCAAAGAAAAAGTACCTATTTACTGGACTATTAAGAAAAACCTCAAAGAGCTCACGAAGAAAACTCAAAAGAAGAGCTTTTAATGCAAAAAATTCGAAAAAAGGGTGGTTTTCAAGCGAGTTTTTAAGGTGTTAAATCAAACCTTATATACATTTCATGAAAATGGGGTTGTAGAGAAACTCTTTAGTAATAAATTAGGCTCATCGAAAAATGTCTAAGACCATTGTGGGCCTTGTTCAACCTTTTTTTGTGAAACAGGTGTTTTTACATTTTTGAAATTTACTCGAAAAGTCACCATTATTTTTTCATGAAATTTTTATTGTAGGTAGGCACCATCAGTGGCCACAAGCCCTGGCACAAGGTTCTACGATAATTACACTCCCTATAGTTAAATGTCAAAAAATGGTTTTTGATTTTTCCCACAAAAACCTGTTGACCGATTTCAATGGTCCAAAACTCTCTAATTTTCGTCTTTTTAAGCACTAATATGCAGTATTTTTTGTATTCCAAAACAACATTTTTTTCGTACCCAAAACGTGAAACATAGTGTTTTCGCTACTATTATTAGCTTTTTACCACCTGTTCTTCTGGACCAATTTTATCTAAAACACATTCATTGCTTTCCTACGATTTTTTTTAATTATAGCGTCAAGAAATCGCAGGGTAGATTTATTTCAACTTTTAAATACTTTTTCGCTATCTCATAGGTATGTATATTAATATCCTTCCACAATTTTGCATCTTTGTTGCTAAATTAACGGTTGCAGGTACACTGATATACAACTATACATATCTACAGTCATATAGACCAGGCGGATCAGATAGACTAGGCTGGCCAGATAGGACAGACTTCCTTCTCCTCCTCTATAGCTGCCCAACTGCTAATAGTTTTAAAATATCATATCCACGTATGCCTGAGCATGTTTTATAGGGCAATGGTGGTTGGATTATTTACTATGTGTGATGCACTGCATTTTAACAGCTTGAATGGCTAATTCCACTGCCTTGTAGGTTGAGTCCTTGAACGTCGATGATGCATTTCCACAGTCAATATGTCGAAAGTCATACAACATGCAAGAGCTCAAATGCAGGCATCATTTCCTCCTCCTCAAGCATTTGCTAGACTGTACTTAACCTATCCTCTCGTTAATCTATCCTTCGAGCGGGGCTCGTGCTATGGCAATGAGTTTAGATTTTTACATAAAAAAGGCAGTTATACCATTAAAGAATGTATCCATTCCTGAAAAAGAGACTTTCTTAATTTTAAGTTTTTAAATTTTGTTGTCACTTTGAAAGCGTGGAAGATTATTGGTGATTGTGTTGCATACATATATTGTCATTTAAGTTTACTTCCTGGTCGTTCAAATGCAGATTGACATAAACGACTGCTGCAGCGACTACTCCCACGAACCTAGTTGCAGAGAAAGTGCTCATAATATCTATCAGGGCTTCAAGCGATGATGATTTGTTACATAGTAGCACCATTTAAGTTTAATTGTCTAGAGTTCACTTACAGCTTGTTGCTGCTGGCCCCTGATGCTCTTATTGCAATCAACTTCAAATCGATACGTTTAATCCCTGGCAATAAATTTTCAAACAAACGCGAATCCCGTCACAAGGACACCGCACCTTCCGCTCTAAATTTCGCTTGGGGAAATCGTTCCTTTAGTCCTTTTCACGAACGGGGGTTAATGCGGCTTGACTGTGGCTACAAAATTGCCTCTAGTTCTTTGCACTCCGGCTAGTGGCTAGCGAATATAAAAGGGAGAACTTTTGATTAAAGTAAATTGCCAGAAGTTCTTTCAGTTCTGGGCGCTATCGTAAAATTTAGTGAGCCTAGAAATTGAATTGCGGACTTGATAATGAAAGTCGAGCACCACCTCTCTTGCTGCACCATACACACAAGTAACCAGTCCTACGTACACTGGCATTCCGACATAGTTGATACATTGAGGAACAGGACGATGGTGGCAGGACGAATGGCCGTTGCCATACCGAGCTGTAAAGAAGTGGTGTCTTCTCGTTGCCTTTGAAAGAGTTAAGTGCTTTTGGTGAACTTAAATTAATGCTGCAGACATTGAAGGCGGCAAAGACGCATACCCCGGGAAACTTTTAAAGACTACATCATTCACTTTTGTCACAAAATTTGCAAGACTTATAAATCAAAAGGACCTTTTCTATTTGCCGTCTACTTGCCTTTATAGCCGCTATAAAACGTATCCTTGTACTCCCCAATAATATAACTTTATGGAAACTAGGAGACGATTTCAGGAAACTAACGAGCACCGAACTCTTCCTTGGATCTTCATAAGTTTTTATGGTTTAGTGTTTACGGTTGGGGAATTTTTTATGCCCGGGAAATGTTACGGAATGTGTTCTGTTATGTTTCGTGTATTTAAGTGGGGCTTAACCATAAAAATTTGGGACTTACCTGATGAAAAAGATTTATTGGTTTTCCTTTTATTTCAAAAATGCAAATGTTAACGGATTTTGCATAAAAGGTGAGCTACTCAATAAAATTGCTGCATTTAAATGAAATTGTTAGTTTTTGTAGTCACTGGCTTTCCTGTTCAAGGCTATTAACTTTTCTGATCAAATGAATGGGATTTTTATAGCTTCGGTGTGTTCTTTTATTTTGTAATTTTTGAGAAAGCTTTGACTTTTCAAATGGTCGATGATGCCTACCACTGCTCGTCACCTTGAGTCTACTTTAAATTCGTGTATTTTTCAGAAGTCAAGTCACCAGATGTATGTGAACTATAAAGTGCATAAAACACCTATAAAATACCTTGTATTGCGGGGGATTTGTAATAGAGGTTTTGGGTACCATTGCTCCTTGTTAAATGGCGGTGTGTAACGGTCAGTTTTGCACGAAATGCCTAAATAACTACTTGACTCAAAATCACTGTCGGGAATGAAATCGAGAAGTTGCTCGGTAGGCGTAGAAAAGAAAACAAGTAGGCGTAGAAAAGAAAACAAAAAGGAAAAAGAAAAAAATTTTAGTAGTCAGTCAGTGAGTTTTTAAGGAGTACAAATTAAAAGTCAGTTCCTAGAGTTTTTTGCAGTGAGTTTAGCTAGATTTTTTAGCAGTCAGTTGGGAGAGTCTTAGTCGGTCAGTTCTCGAAAGTTTTTTTTGTCAGTCCGAGTTTATTCAGAGTTTTGTGAGTCAGTTTTTGGGAAGACAGAAATAAAATTCCCTTCGCTCGGAAAAAATTGGTACAAAAACTCGTTGTCCGGGTGTAATATGAGCTGCGTTCCTTTTCTACTATTTAGTACTTATGAGCAGAGCAGAAAAGGAACGCAAAATTTTCTGATTTGAGTAAAATCTCACTTGAAATTTTTGACGTTACTTTAAACTTTACAAATAAAAAATTCTTAAAAGAAGAATTTGTGACACAATGGAGAAATTAGTGCGATAATTTCTAAAGTAAAACGAAAGATAATAATTTTTGATTATATACGACTGAAGTTTTATTTATGGACGTTTTTATATGAGTAAATCAGCTCGACACAAATAAAAGCCATCTAGCGGGTAATGGCGTAAGTGAAAATAATTCACAATAGACTCGAAATGGCCGCTTTCCCCCTAGCGGATTTCAATTGTGTAATTGCAAGTGCTATCTACTAGTTTATAAGAGCAAGTGTAGTTGCTAGTACGCAAGTGTAAAAAATAGTAAATATTAGCAGAAAAGGAACGCAGCTATTGGTTGTGACGAAATAAATAGGGGCGGCTACCGTGTTAGCTCCCAAACTGATTGCAAGCAAGAAACTACACAGAAAGCTTCAAAAAAAGAAAAAAGACAACCAACCAAAAGGGGTCGAGAGACCAGCGACAAAGAATCAATCATCATATAATAGCCGTGTTCCTTTTCTACTCTTAAGTATTTCGGGGTAAAACTTAAAAGGAACACAATTTTTTTGTTTTGGGTAACGTTTTGAACTTTCCTTTAAATAAAAGCGCGTTCAATTATTGTAAATATAATATGGGTACTTAATACTTACCATTACAAAAATAAAAATTAAAAAACCGCAGTAAATACAAGAAAAAAAAAAAGCAAAAAAGGAACACGGCTATTATAATCATATCAATTGGATTTCACATCTGTTTGTCAACCTGAGATCGGCGCATTTTCTCAAGAGAGTACCAGAATTTCGCAGTATTACCACAGAAGTGATTGGCTGCACTGTTGATTCTCATTTTTGGCCACTGGAACCACCGCGTGATGTTAGCGGTGTATTAAAGGTAAATATCCCACTATTGAGCGTTAATACCCACAGAATATCGAAGGAGTGCGGAATATATATGGAAAAAGGGGGCCTTTATTGCGGGCACCTTTCAGTATTGATCATCGAGGTATTTTACGGCAGATTACTAATAATGAGTGACCTGGTGGCAGATCTGTTGATGAAACTCGGCGCCTGGTGAAACGCGTTTCCAGTTACGGATAGTTATGGTTAAAAGGCATTCCCAGGGCTACCGAGCCTTATCTACAATGCGCTAAGGGGCTCGCTTTGGTTTCATCAGGAAGAATTAAAGAAATTTAATCCTTTGACTTTGTCCGAGGAAGAATGGAAATAGGTGTCGTATTTTAGTACTATTAAGGATTTTTGATTACATTTTTTTTGGTCGTGAGTACGCCACAATATAAAAGAACAAAAAAAAATATACAATAAATATATATATACACAAGAGAAAATAAAATCTTTGTTCATGCTTTAATTTATCACTATATAAAAATTTTAATTGCCGTATACGATTAATTTTAATCTTATTTATATTTGTTTATACATTTGATTGCTCCTTATTGGAGATATCGTTGGTTTACAAGCAGAATTCACTAAGTACAATTTTTCAAGTTTTCAGTTTTTTATACTAAAGTAAGTCTTATAATGCCAACTTTATACTGGCAATACCTTATAGCCCGCAAACTAATATTGTTAAGGTTTTTAGGGGGTTAGTTTCGGATTTACCTTGTCCATAATGACACAAAACTACAAAATCATTTCTGCCAAACTCATTAATTTGTTGCGTTTTTTTTATTTTAATCTAAAAATCCAGTATTAGAATTAAATAATTATTTCAATTCTTTTGTAAACTAAACTAAGGAATCTAAAAAACAATGTATACTGAGCCGATTACTATTATATGCCATTAAAAAATTTTCAGAGACACAAACATCTTAAATATCGATTTACTAAAAACTATAGTTTTTGACTTAGTGATTTCTGCTTTTAAGCCCACGATATTTTCTTCTTCTTGTTGTCTCCAGGTAGTTGGTTTTTTTTCTTTTAAACTAATATATGTGATATCGTATGTACAAACGCGACATACGTACCATTGAGACGCGTTTTTTTTTAAATCTTTCGTCCTTTATATAGATATGTAATTATATATTACTGTTTTTGAATTTGAGAATTTGGAGTTGTGTTAAACCGGGAAATTAAATAATTATAATGAAAATTTCAATGTGTTAGATTTTTTTTCTGGAATGGTTGGGCCGTATTTTATTTCCTTTCAGGGTTCTTAAGTAATGCTTTTCCTTGTCAGCTGGTGGTTATCCATACTATGAGCTGGCAAGGGAACGCACTACCATGACACGGCTCAAGCAAGGCCGGGGAAGGATAGAAGCTCAGGATGAAAGTGCATAATCACAGGTAAGTGGTGAGCCTTAACACGTATAGGCCCGGCCACACACCCCACGACCCCAACCGGCGAGCTAGTGAACTCCGTGTGGCCGGCAGCATATCCCCCTAACAGTAGGATCGGCGATTAGGGAGGATAGGAGTTCCGATTTTTTTTATGTTTGTTGTTGTTTCCTTGGTCAGGCTTTTCCGGGCTTCTGGCTGAGGGGGCAATACCTCGCATAAATGGCGCTTAATATATAGTCGCGCTATTATGCTGTTACAGTTGCAATCATCAGGACTTGGGCATCTTGTTGCAGTCATCTCTATGTTTTGTTATGGTAAGTTTACACGAATACCACACTGGTAATTTTTTATGTCATTATTTGCCTTATCGTTTACACGGTCATAATTTGTGTCATTATTTTTGTCATAAAAAATCGCGTTATAAAAGTCGTCATTGTAATGACATCCTTTGAATGCCGTGCTCACACGATGTCATTTTAATTACTCACTTCCTGAGAAACTTGTTTTCGATAAGATTGCTCCTCTAACCGACCCACGTCGTAATGAGCAGCAACATGGTTTCAGAAAATGACGATCGACTACTACAAACCTTATGTTTCTAATCTCCGATATACTATGTGGTATGGAGAATGGTCGTCAAAAAGATACTATCCTACAAAAAATGTATAGATACCGCACTTCATGTTGTATACGTTACTTATATACTTACTAGCTGCGACCCGGTACGCCTCGCTGCACCCATAAGCCAATAGTAGCCAATAAAAACCATCCATTGACTTGATATTTTTCGAGATATAAATTTCACACACAAAGGGTATATGGGTTTTGACACCGCCGCCATATATCTAACGGTATATTGAGTGTACTTTATTTACTTTGGTTGAAGGTATAAAAAATAGCCTACGACCTATTCTCAGATCTACCAAATATACATAAAAAATTTCATAAAAATCGGTCAACCCGTTTCGGAGGAGTCCGATAGCAAACAGTATGATATGACACGATATTTTTATAGATATAAAAGAATATACTAATTTCTTATATATATGGATACTTAAACAGTTCTATATGTATTAGTCCAGGCGCTGTAGTAAAAATTTTACTAAAGCCTGACAATATGAAACCAATAGAAATGATTTTGGGAACACAAGCAGATTTTGAAGAGTACTTTAAGAAAAAAAAAATCGTTTTGGCTCTTGGAAGTGAAGCTGCACATCGTCTGCATGCATATGACTCTTAGAATATCATTAGTAAAAATACTGAATAAAAGAGGCCAAAGAATGGAGCCTTGGGTATTCCAGCTTGGAGTAGGGCTGTACTTGAGCCACCTATTTTAACCTTTTGAGAGCAGTTAGAAGCTGTGCTTGTGAAGTCAGTTTTCACAGAAGCAGAACGTTATTGAAAGCTGTGATGTTTACGAAAGCCAGAGTGGCATATTTATATTACGCCATTGTTTGTGTTTCAAGGTGTTTTGCGAGAAATTGAAGAATTTTGATAGGCTCAAAATCGGAGGAGCAGGTAGGAAAAGGGCACTTGGGAATGAGTATGATGAAAACATGGTTCCAAGTCTAGGAAAATTTTGGTACCGTGAGGTTGAGAAGGTGAGTTAAAGTAGGCAATAGACAAGGTATAAGAATATTTCAAGAGACCGGTGAAATCTAATATAATTGGTGGTGCATGTTTTAGTCAGACGAGGGGGCACGATATTCATTATTCGTAGATTTCATTTTCGAAAAGAAACGATTCGCAGTTAAAAATTGAGCCGAGTTTCACAACTTTTTGTCCCAGACATCACAATTGCCTGATAAATATCTAGTAGGAAACACCTGCCAGCTGCCACACATTAAACCGGTTTATGGCGGTCAGGTGTCCTTTTTCTCTTCGCAGGATCAGTTCAAAAGTGACCGTTACAGCAAATGTTTGTGTGAATTTTTAAGCCCTTGACGAAGCTGCTATTTGTTATGCGTATTATTCGACCTTGCCTATTTTCATATCTGTATATGTACATTAATTAATTAATGAAAAATATTTTGTTAAAGAAGCCATACAAAAAAAGTTTCGCTAGATCCCGCTTTAAATTTTTTTCTAATATGTTCCTTAAACATTTCTACATAAAATACAAACAACAAAAATTGAGACTTTTTGCGATCTTTTAGTTTTTATTTAAAAAGCGCATCATTTTATGGGTTATTCCCCACCATATTTGTGTATAAATAACCTTTTAATGGATTCATATTACATTTGTTATGTATGTTCCGGCTACACTGAAAAACAAAAAACACACAAGTTAAAGGACAGCACTACAAAAAAAAACAACAAATTCATACCTGAAAATAGAAAAAAAGTTATTAAAATACAAATAAACATACAAGCACTTACCTTGAAAACAATCCAAGTGGCGATGATAAAAGAAAACCAACCAGAAATTCATTCCACGCAAAAAGCCGTCGGCAAATCGACATTCTGTAAACAAATAAGGATTAATAAAAGTACAAATCAGGTTCCACAAAAAATACTCACCTGTCAACCCCAATGCACTAATCGCGGGCTCCTCCTCGTCCATCCCCCACTAAAACCTGAAAACATGAACTAAAATTAGTAAATAAACTAAAATATGAATAAAATACTTACCAAATTCAAGAAAACCCCATCTGACGTCTACAAGTCAGAAGGGAACAGCTGAAATTATATACTTCAAAGACGAAGCCCCCTACCAAAGGCTAGCCGCAGCTTATTCGCATAGAAAATAAATACCGACGCACAGCTGGCGTCAAACCAGATTGCTTTTAATCTTTCTAGAGTCTTGAACTAGAAGATAAAATCTGTATTGAGGTTTTTCAATTTCAAAGCTCAAGTATCGAACTTAGCATTCTGGAAAGGCAGAATTGAGGTCTTTTCCCAGTAAAGCCCGAATTAAAGCCTTGAAATCTTTAATACAGCAGTAACTTAATCATCAGAATTGATTTCAGCAGTTACTCTAACCAACCACAGAGGGACGAATTTGCAAAGAAACCAGGCAAAGCAGTCCAGTAAGCAGCAAACAGTGCAGAAAGCAGCAACCAGGGCAGCAAGCAGTGCAGCAAGCAAATCCCAAGCGATTTCCAAGAACGAAACCGGAGTGCAGCACCACAAAGGTTATTCCTGGCTGTTCTAATTGCAGAACACATCAGGCGAAACATCAATCGTCATCTGACAGATAGGTGGCGTTATCCATTTAAGCTATCAGAGCAAGCAATATTTTGGTAATTCTTATTTACAAAACAAATAAAGAACAATTTACGAATTTTCAAGTAATAAATCACGAATTAATAACGAATTGAAGATTGAATTGAAATATTTTTGGCAATTTGTAAATCTATGGTTGAATTTTATTGAATTTATATTTGAGAAAATCTAATAATTGATTGCAAATAAATAGTAATTTGAATAAAGTTACTTCTTGGCAACTTCTTGGCGCGAAATCGACGATTTTTATTAACACATGATATCATCGTTTTTCTTTTCAGTATTACAAAAAAAGTTTTTTCAAATTTCACGCTTTCGATATGGTTTTCTGTAGATTTTGGCATGCTGAAAACGATCCCGTTGTCAGATTTGCCCTATCATTCCTCAGTTTTGAGATATTTAACGCGCAAAAGTGCAAAAAACACGCTTTTTGGCACTTTTAGGTTAGGATTGCTCAAAATCCTGACGTGATAGGGCAATTTGGCCAACGGATTCGGATTCAGCGCGAAAAAATACTTAGGATACGACTATTAAATTGAAAGGGGGAAAAACCTTGTAGGCCTGTGTAATTTGATGAATTCATTTAGAGGAGACATGAAAAATAACCCTAACCATGAAAAGTCAATTCAGTAAAGAGGTTTTAGTGTTTGTCGCCAAGTCAAATTGCAAATCCCCTTCTACACATTGAAGTTCCAAAAACATCCTTCACCGTTTAAGCTAATATAGTATACAAAGGACACTTTCTTGGCCATGACCTTTTATCGCGACTTTTATTCAAACGCTTTTAAGGCGAAACTTATATTCAGCATAAAACCAGGGGCAATACTACAATGCCATTGAGCATAAACTCACCCTAATCCTCACGTCTTAGAGTACTTTGCATTTTTCAAGAGTCTCACCTCTTCCAGACGTTTTAAGCCATTAAGGCCAATACGTCTTTTTTACTACCTTGAACACTATCCGTTTTTCAAAATGGTGGTGGAGCATCCTCGAGTAATCTTCAATTTAATTTTTTTTTTTTTTTCTTAAATTTTTTACGGGTCTTTATTATCCAAGCAGTTTAAGCCAATTTGCGCGGTAAAAAGGATAACAAAGGGAAATGTATATTCAGTTCAGTCGCTCACCGGTTGCAGGTAGTGAAACACAATTTATCAGCTTTATACCGAAAGCGATTAAATCCTGAAATGAAAGCTGATTTAATAACTGAATTTCGCATAACGAAGGCATTAGAGAGTGAGCGTGCTGCCATCTCTTTTTTATCCCTTTTGTTACTAAAAATAAAATTTTAATTAAATTTTATCACTTCAATGCCCAGCGAAATTAATCCTTGGAATCAATAAACCGCTCTCCTCTTCCGGCTGTTCCTCATTGGGCGAATGGCGAAGTTCAAAATTAACGCGTTTTGGTGACATATGGTGTTTTATATCTGGAACAGAGAGATGCAAATGTAAGTAATTGCCCCCTTCTTGGGGCTTAAATTAAAAAAGTTTGTAACGAAAATTGCGAAAATCTTATTCCGCCCTGAGTTTTCTGTCTTGCCTTCCAGATTTATAACACAAAAACGAATCGGTCCTGGGCCTCGGTTGGTACATAAGCAAATCTAATTGAGGCTCTTCGTCTTTTCTTGAAATAATTAAAAGAAAATTCCTTTTAAATTAATCTCCTTCTATGGGTGTGGGGGTGGCTGGTGTGATAAGGCAATTTACAGAACGAACAGAAAAAAAATATTCATTACTGTAAATAAGAGAAGTTTCTCTGCTTCTGGATTTTCCAAATAGAATCAAAAATTCCCAAAAATTATTTCCACCAAATTTTTATGTAACTTTGCTTTGCCGAAGCTTTTAATACTTGCACAGCCATTAATAAGGCTTATCACTATAGAATAGAAGGCACCACTGGGTGGAGTGGTGGATTATTGGGGGGATATAATGACCGCCGCGACCATGCTAAACTCCTGAAGGCTATAAATTGAAAGCCACCCAGCGCTGAACCTCTGCAAAGCAATGCATTTTTGGTGGCTTTTCGTTTTTGGTTGGTATTCAGCAATCGCAATATTGCGACCCATTCATGATTCCTGGCGTGTTGATATTTTGCGGGTGGTAGCTAGACAAAAATCACCACTGAACAATAAACATGGATAAATGTGTACACAGTGTGTGTGTGCTGTTCTATGGCCAGAGATTGGTATAAAACCGCATATTTCAATTCTGTCAACAGCGATTACAAACATTATTGGTTTTCGTTCTTCACAGGATACTTCAGGAGTTATTGGACATTTTGGTCATTTATTACCTCTTTTTGTAGTTGCAAAACATCCAAATGGAAAATGCCCAACTTTCAATCAAATCCGTCGGTTAACGATTTATTGTTCTTGAAACGTACATATATCGAGTACAATTAAACAGTCGTAAATTGTTGATGGATTGGTTATCAATAAAATTGATATATGTATAACAAGGAAGTTTTATTTATCCTTATATGTTGAAAATTGTTTAAATTTTAAAATATTTGGGTGTAGACAGAGAGAAGGTGTTTTTGTTATAGGACAGCTTCTTTTGAAAGACCAGAGATCAGTCGAAATGCCTACTTAAGTCAATTTAAGACTACGTCTCCTCAAGTTATAGAGTGTACTGTTTTTATTTGGAAAAACCAAGCTTAGCAACAATGGCGTAGCAAGAAATATTTTCAAGGGAGGTTAAATAGAAGTCGCGTCCTGAACATTTTAGTTATGTTTTAATAGAAATAAGACCAGAAGTGTTTTACAGGAATTCAGTTTATTAACTATTGACATACAGTACCTCACCTTTTCACCAGTACCTTTAGCGGCATCCACAGAGTTTTTTGCTTTCCCTCTAACAATAAGTTTAACCACTTGTGCTCTATTGGACAATGATAACTTCGGTTTTCTCCCTCCTTTGGACAAATTTTGGTTCTTCCCTATCTCCATCCTTATTTTACTAACACTTTACCAATTCCTAATTTACTTGCAATTTCACGCACGGAAAAAACTTTTTCAACAAGAACTTAAGACCCAAAGGTATTCATGAGCTTTGGGATAGGATCGAGGGTGTTTGGTCTCAAATTCAAATTCCAAAACAAACGTGAGGATTTAGTACCTACGTATTGCTGCCGTAATGAAGTCAAAAGGATCGTACACTAAGTATTAAATTTAAAGAAAAACTAGTTGGGATGTGGGTTTGACCCCTTCAGTTCACACGATTAACTTTCCGGTATGATGAACGAAGATGGAATAAACTGACTTCTTACAAAATAGTTATACGTTTAGCACTAGTGGAAAATTGGGTAGTGTCAGAACTGATGGCAAAACAATCCCGAGAGAAGCTAGTTCAAATAACTATAATAGTAGTAAATCCACAAGATTTTTCTAGGGAATTTGGATTTCCTGAACGTTAGCAAACAAACATTTCCTCCGTATTTCGTTCGCTGCACTAAAGCGGGTGTTCAAACTGGTATTGAGCGTGCTGAAGCGCCGTTGACAAACTGAGAAACGAATGACTTAGTTTGGGAATTCCAAAGCTTTCCGGAGATATTAGCAAAACTGTAACTGTTAAGTACTTGTCAGACTTGACCAAAAAGAACAAATTTTGCGGTAATTACTGGAAATCCCGGGATGAACCGCAATTTCCTGAAACTTTATCACGCGTAGAAAACAATTCCCCGTCAAAAAGTGCTAATCCAAGGTTTGAAAAATTCGCGCTGTTTGTAAAGGGTAACGAAATTTTTGCACGATTTTGAAAGGTTGTTGGATTTTGACAAGTGATGTTTTGTTCGAAGGCTATCGCTGTGCAGAACCCAAAAAAGATCACTTCGTTTAGAATGCGTCTCATTCCATCGAGTTTATTAGATACTAGCAAAACTTATCTGTCTGACAATTAGCCGAAGTTTTTCTATTTAAACAAAAAAGACCCGACCGAATATTTTGAAATTTTTTTCGGAGCATTTCTTTGTTAATATTCTTTTATAAACGTCGTTTAAACAAAAAGAAAAAAAAAACGGCTCGACCGAATTTTATGAAATTTTTTCAGATCATATTTCGGTTAATACGCTTCGAACGAAACCTCAACGAAGTCGATATTTTTTTTGGTTCGCGCGATATCGTGCAGGAAAATCGTGCGAATCGTGCACACACACACACATACTTCCTCCCAATTTTTTGCTTAAAATGCTCCTGGGACCTTGAAAGATGAAAATTAGTGGAGGTTACAATATCAAAATTTTATCTGTAGATTAGATACATAAAAAAAACGTAAAAAATTGCTAAATTTTAGTTGTTTGGTTATAGCTTTCAAGGATTTTTCAGAAATTGGACTTTATAATGTGAACAATAACTGGCTATTTCAAGACAAAATATGCATGTAAGCTCGACAAATTGACTTCAAATTTGAAAATTGATTGCCCAATAATTTTTATGCATCGCTTCGTACGAGGTTCTTTTTATATTAAAATATAGGTTCTTTTATGCATTTTTATGAACAAGAGAAATTTTTAAGCTCGAAAAAAGTGTAAAAAAAAAATGGAATCGAAAATCGTGGTTTTTTGCACTTTTTCGTCAATTTTTTCGAAATACATAGTTTTGATGCTGGGGGTGTTTTGCGCCTTTGATTCTGTTGATAATTAAAGCATCAAAACACCGTTGAAAAACTGCAACTACTAATTTGATATCATTTAATTTTTCATACAAATCCATAATTTTGTTAAAAATCTAAAAAAGATGGTAATAATAAAACCCTGCATATCTCGCATACATCCCCTATACCACTCAACACTCATCATTATATTCTCCTGGCATAAAAACGATTCAGGCAACCCGTACTCGAAAATACAATTCATAAAAATATTCTCTAAAGGGTTCATCATTAAAGAGAATCTTAAAAAATATAATGGAAGCTACAAAGTTATCAGTTTATATCCTTATATTCAATATATACCGCCTTCCACCCCACAATAGTTAAAGAGAAACTTCACATATCTTCGATCTCTTTTCTCTTGACTCAATATAAAATAAACGAAAACTCATATTTTAAAAAGAGTCAAAAACAAAATTTCGAAGCAAATTTAAATTGCTTGAAGCCAAAGTAGATTAGCAGAAAACGAAACCAAGAAAACAAAGAGAATACGGTGGATACAGAAAATTTCTCTATCTTCGTCCTGTCAATTCCCGCTGTTCGGTTCCGAAGAAGCTGCGTTTAGCTCAGCTTCTGAGGGTACTGTACCGACGCAAAACTTTGCGTGAGAGTGAGTTCAATTAAATTGAATGTGTTGGAGTTTTCACATTGATTTTCTGCGGCAAAGAAGCTGACGATATTACAGCTTCCCCTTGTTGTGTAAGGCCGGCCACGGTAAGAGCGGCGAGAGGCACTATAGTATTTGCCACTCTCCCGCTCACCGCTCGTATTGCGGCTAAGGCTTTACTCTTTGTTTACATGTAGATATGATAAATTTGAATTTTATATAAAAAATCTGAACATTGCACCCTTAGTGTTTCCAGAAGAGGAAAAATATTGAGATTTTAATCTCGATGTATTTAAATTTATTTTTATGAAGTTGTCTATTTGGTCAAGGGAAGCAGAGCTTCCTTTGCTTCCAAAGAGGAACCGCCACTGGTAGTATCGTTTAAGCGACGATGCAGCGTACGTATTGCAAGCCGAATTCTTCTTTTAAAATCTATTTTTAGATGTATAACACGCCGCTGCGCCATCGAAAAAAATCTAAGCAGTAGCTAAATAGTTTTTGCAGTAATGTATTTGCATATTTTCAGACGAATTTAAAAAAAACTTGTAAAGTTGTAAAGAAAAAGTAAGCCGCCATTTTGTGTTGGCCGCCATTTTGGGTTTTGAATGACGCCACATAGCGAAGTGTGTTCTACTTGTCACACCCTTCCATTTGATACCCATTTCGGAGGTCGGGGAGCCCAATTGCGAAATTCGACTGCCATCTTGGAACCGCCATCTTGATTTTTTTACAAAATGATCAGATTGTATTGTCATGCAAACTATACGTATGTGTAAAATTTGCAGTTGAACGGTTATGTGGAAGTGGGTCAAAATCACGTTCAACGTTTGTTTAGAGTATACACACATACAAATCAAGGAAATATAAGCTTAATAGCCATTGATAGCGGGGAAATCAAATGCAAACAATAAAATTCTTTGATTCTTCACCCACGTCATGGTATATTTCTTTATTCAATATAAACAATAGTTTTTGAGCTGCAAATCAAAACTATATGCCATAATTTCGTTCTCATCGGCTTTTGTTGTGGAAGCAAATTTACAGACGTATTCACGTCGAAAACTTGTTTAATATGGAACAAAATTCGCCGAAGAAAATTAAAAAATAATTATTTTGTCTATATATAGAAAAAAAGCACCGCGAGCCCAAGAATCGAACTCGCACCCCACAGATCCCACAGACAGGAATACTTCTCTCTAACCCTTTGCGCTGTGTCAAGTACTATCGGTCGCTGACCAATATGTTAATAAATCATTTCAGAAAGAAGAAAAAGAGAAAAAAAAAAACAACCGGCCTTCCCCGACCAGGGATCGAACCTGCAAACGCCACACTACGCTGAATCGAGGATCCGACGCTCTAGCCACTATATGTAGATCAGTCATTAGAGATTTTTTCGTGTTATAAAATAGTACAGCAAACTGCTTGCACTACTACTTCAGGGGTATCTCATAGATTACTAAAACCTAAAAACCAGCCAAAATTTACTCATGTGGAATTGTTTAAACAATAATTAGAAACAAAAATGGGTACTTTTTCCGTTTTTGGCGTATACAATAAAAAGTACTGGATGAATCACGTTACTCCCAGCAGGATATTTGTAGAGAATTGAAAACCCTACAAAATGGGGGTTACTAGACCTCGATCGGATAATTTTTCGCCGAGAAAAGCTAGAAAACCCCTTAAAAAGGCCATTTTTTTCAAAATCTTATTCCTCTGTTACTTTGCAATATTAGGGTATGATTTTTTTGGACATAATACCCTGGTACATATACTTTAAACTGCCAAAAGATGAAATTTGTCGCATGTATAGTTTCTGCATAATTGCAGTATAAACAAAATAGACCCTAATCTTGCACATTGCGCCAATATTAGCAGAGTGGCCCGATTGAAATTTCCAAAACGGTTTCTGAAAGTATAGGCTAGGGGCTACAATTTGTCTATCTCAAATTTTGATACAAGTTTGGAGAACAATGCTAAAAATGCTTTTGAAAATGGTACATACGGCGAACATTCTAATTCGAAACGTATTGGGCCTATATATGTTGTGGGTTTGAGTATACTTCTTGTACATGCAGGAAGCATGGTTTACAATGCTCAAATTTGCGAATGATGATCGCGAGAATGAAAATAAATGTATAGATGTAAGGTAGCTAGGCGAAGAAAAGACTGTTGCACAAAAAAGCATGATGCTTAAGCTGGTTATTTTATTCCATATTTCTTAAATTAAGCATTGATTCCAAATAACGTATGTTCGCAATATATAATAAAAAAAAATGTAATGTACCTGTTACCATAATAAAAAAATACGATAGTGTATTTTGTTAAATTACACTTTCCCTTAATAAGTATCTGTTCAATTATATATATGTAGATTCTGACTGCATACATTTATTACTTTAAGGAAAGAAGGTTAGACTTAGATAGAGTATTTTCCATTTAATTTATTCAAAAATTAAATTATTCTTCATGCATTTAGCTTTCATGAAGTTCATTTACCATGAAGTTGTCAGTACTAGTATTGGGCTCCATACTGAAAGGCAACTCAAATATTCAATTCACTTGCAAAAATGCACGAAGCTTTACATGCTTATTAGCTACATATTACACTTTGTTTATATGGAACAAATCGTCACATGCTGCTTTGCTACATTTATCTTCAAGCAATAGTGACGAAAAGCTGGGCATACGATATTGGTATGCGGCCGGCCTAACGCCTCCTTCGTTGCTTTAACCCCGCCACCGCTACCTCGAAACTTCTCGAATTAGAATATTCGCCGTATGTACATACCATTTTCAAAAGCATTTTTAGCATTGTTCTCCAAACTTGTATTAAAATTTGAGATTTATTGTAGCCCCTAGCCTATACTTTCAGAAACCGTTTTGGAAATTTCAATCGGGCCACTCTGCTAATATTGGCGCAATGTGCAAGATTAGGGTCTATTTTGTTTATACTGAAATTATGCAGAAACTATACATACATGCGAAAAATTTCATCTTTTGGCAGTTTCGCTCCAACGACTGGCCTACTACCCCATCGGCCTGCTGCGAGATTTAGAACAAGAAAGTAATTTGTTCGGTGCCTATGAAATGTTTAGGTTGAACCAATTTTAACAGTTTTTTACGCCTAACTTCGAACTCCGTTATCAGAATTTAGAAAAAATTTAACGGGACCACCGTGGGAAGCTCTCCCTTCAAATGAACCAAAAAAAAAAAGCAAAAAAGTTATTGGGTTACAAAGTTATGCGTAAACAAGACCACAAAATACCTACACGTCGAATTGAGTAACCTCCTCTTTTTTTGAAGTCGGTTAAAAAAAGACAATACAATTTAAGTAGAAATCAATTAAGGCAAAACATAAAATCCTCCGAGCCCCCCAGTTTGGAGACCGCTGGTGTAGGTAGTCTAGTTATATTTCCCCACACTCGTTTACAGATTTTACTAGGATTTAGTATATTAACCATTGCCTAAAAGATTCCTCCATTCTCTGCGATTTGGACCGGCAGAACATATTGCAAAGTTCAACGTGCGCAAGTAAAGGGTATATTCTACAATATCAATATTCTACAAGGTTCTTGAGGTCATTGTCAATCGAATTTCACAAGTTTAATTAAATCCAACCCTTATTATCAAAATGACATCACAAATATCCGTCAAGGAACTTTTAATCACCATTCAATCATTGAAAATATGGTAATAACTAGAAACAAGTGAAAACAGTAGTAAAGTAAACAAAAAGAACAAAGTCTACATCGCAGACATATAATTGTAATTAAAGCACCCTCTGCCTTGAATTTTTTATGCGTTAACCATGGAACTGGAACAACCAGGCATTAATTAGTATTGACCCATGTTGAACCCCTCGTCTAAGTCTGGTGTACCAAAAAAGCTTAAAAGTTAAGTAATGTACTTTGTGGCTCCTTAATTACAAGCCTTTGGAAATGGTTTGCTTATCGACCATTACCGCCCTATAGTAGGGAATACTCCCAGCGGGGAATTGAAGCGCTCTGGAATAGATTCTGAAGCGCTGAAATAGAATGCCAACGCGCTTCTTATTCATATCCCAATTCCCTTCCTTTTAACATAGGCATGTCATCAGAGCGAAGCGCTTATATTTTATTGTTGAAGAAGCGCAATCGAAGCAGGGAAATCGAAGCTTTTGAGAAGCTCCTGGAGCTTTTGTTTTCACCAAAAATAGTATTTCATAACAGATACGATTATTATAAAAGCACAAATTTACCAACTGTGGAGAATAAAAAAGAACTGGAGGAAAACAAAGCAAAAAATGAGAGTATAGAGTGGGTGCTTCCAAAGAGCTTCCATAACATATGAATAGGAAGCGCTGCTTTCTTGCTTCTTTTGGCAGCGCTTGATAAATTTCCCGCTGGGCTTGTATACACGTATACATATACATACATACATATATACAGGGAAACAGTCCCCACTGAAACTATGAAAAGGGATCCAAAAATGTTGCAAACTTCGGATATAAATTAAAAACTTTTCTAATTTTTCTGGGTAAAAGTTTTCGATGGTTAAAAGACACCCCCTGTCCCTTCGCACGGCATTGTAGTAACAATTTGTCTACGAGGTACCGAAGGCTTTCAATTTGGTATTTAAACAGTGTAAAATTAAACAATGGAATACGATTGTGGCCGGCATTTGTAATGAGATTTTTTTTTCTTTAGTGATTTGAAATCCACTTAAACTTGAATCTATGGACCTACTAAACAATTTCCTTATTTTGGGAACTTATCATCCTTGCCAAGGAGTATGGCAGAAATTATTGTGCGAAATTGTTCAGTCCTCGAGAGAACTAATCTGTATTTTATTTCAAGATTAGCTCAGATGCATGTTGTACAACACCACGTACTTCTTAAGTGTCTCTAAACTTGTTTGTACTTCATTCTTGACGTTTCGTGTGGAATTCTAAAGGTGCATTCGTGACACTTGCAAAAGTAGTTCTATGCAAAGAGGAGGTTTCCATCACCTAACCACTTACTACGACTGATAATGTGAAATAGTCCTTTTGGGGTTTTGAGCTTATGGTAGACTATAATGCCGATAATAGATTAGTAATTATCGTTTGAAGCTGGTTTTTGTAAAATATATAGCTGAATTTAGGTTTTTACTTATGTTTCAGAAAAAACATCGCTTCTTGTTAAGTGCAAGATTCGGACCTCTTAAAACAATTTCTTCTAGTGGTCGTTACGTTTTGCTAGTTCGTTCCAATTTGTTCTAGGAAGTTTTTGCTCACCTTCCAGCGTCGTCCATCCACCTGGGTAGTCTTAAGCTTATTTTAACTGTTAATTATTTGAAAATTTGGGCTAGCATTATTTATGCCGAAGTTTGTACAACATGTCCGAACCGCCGTACTTTGCAAGTATACCTATCAAGCCAGCTGGCCAAAGGGTCGTGCCACAGCCAGTGTGGTCTAGGTCTTTAATTTGTCGCTAATTTGTTACGTCAAAAATTTTTTGTCGATTTACTTAATTTTTCTTACTTGTCAGTAAAACTCTAAAAAAGTAAATATTGTGGCTAACGATCGAAAAAGGTTTTCGATTTAAAAGAGAGCAATTCCAATCAACAAATGTATAAATAAAAAAGACGGGAAGTGCCATGGCTTCTCGATGGCACAGTAGACATGAATATGTCTTATCCCTGGGGTCTATTTGTTTCTTGTTCTTATTCAGCCAAATTGCACGGCCTATCACTTTCCAAGACTCACTTTCCAATCACTTCCAATAAACCGGTTTTTTAGAAAAGGGAGGGCGGGGAAGGGTATGTGTTGGTCTCACTTGTGAATCAAACAAAAATTTCGGTCTCACAGCAAATTACACTAACGACTAACCCAAGCATAACTTTCTTCACTGGGGCTGCCATAATTATAATAATTTTTGTTGTTTTGTGCACAACCACATAGACAATAGAATTGTTACACGGAAAAGAGGCAGAAATTTAAATGCACCGTGTAATACTCAAATTATACACAGACAGGTTTGACGTGAGTCCCAAGGAGGCAAATTACACGGCATAACATTTCTTCCATCAACACTTCCAATAATTCCAATAAACCGGTTTTATAGGCAAGGGGTCGCGGGGAAGTTTGTTACTTGTCAAAGCCTTCTACATTTACAAGCCATGCTGTAGGTGTTAGTATGTCGTTGTATGAAGTCCCAACTTCAATTCGTGAAATGTCAAAATCCCATTAAAAACAAGGGAAAAAAGTTTTCGTGCCCGGAAAGTGATGTTACGAGTGAGGTTTTATTAAAAATAATAGTTAAAGAAAAAACGTGCAAATGTGCAAAAGTGCTCAAAATAAGTGTGATAAGATGGCAATTAAAATAATTTGCTACTAATAGGATTTGTTTGCGGGATTTATGTTAGTGATAGCGGACCGTTTTGTTCTCAGGATATATCTAAACGTATTATGATATATGTTGCAGCTAACTTATTTAATAGGAATATATTAAAAGAGACTTGTGTTTAAAGCGGATTTTGATAAACAAATTAAAGATCTTTACGAGGAAAGTTCCCTTAACAGAACTTTGCAAGACCGAAATGCAGAATTAAGGCAAAACAATAAGCATTTTTAAGATTAGGCGCCGACTTATCTGGAGAACCCTGGAGAATTAAAGTACCTAGATGTTGTCTGTTGCTATGTAAGGTATTTTCTTTTTCTGTTATAATAAAAACTATTTCTGAGTACAATAATACTTGAAACAGGTGCAGTACTTATTAAAGACAATATCAGGGAAGTAAAACGGATATGAAGTGAACATCGCCAAAATGAAAACAAAATTTTTCTTTTGTTAGTTTTGTATTGTCCTATCTTAAGTCAATTTTTAGTGCGTTTGTCTAAATAAGATTCTTTTTAAGAAATTTTTAATTTTAAAATATATCTAATATTACTGTATTGAACAAAAAGTTATGTGGATATATGTTCGAGATTTCATTTAAGAGCCAAATAAAATTGTTACAAGTAAATATTAATTTTATTTTGGAGAAAAAAGGGTCAAAATTTACGAACGCAATAGGTCAACAATCTGATAAAAAGATGAAAGCAGCAGTAATTTTTCCGAATTCATTCCCAATAAATGCACATAACCGTACTTCTCACCGAAGTTTGACAGGGAAATTGAAGTCCCATGGTTCTTTCAATGTAAGTGTGAGATTTCTTAGTGCATGGCTTGTAAATGTAGAAGGCTTTGTTCAAGACCCTCTCAACTACAGGCCCCGAAGGAGAGTTTTTCATGGTGGTCAACTCAGTCCAAAAAGTCACCGGAATAACATGGCAGAGAGCTGTATGGGAAAATTTTTGTTATATTTTTGTAGTAAAAAGTGATAAAATATTGTATTTTAACACTTTTAACTGCACTTGGATTTACCAGTGAATAGTTTATTAGTGATTTAATTAAAAAAAAAAAAATAAAAATAATTTAGTGATCAAGTGTCTTTTAAGTGTTTTAATTGTTAAGGCGAACAACTTTTTTTTACATTCACGGTGTTTTTTCATGTTTATTTACGAAAAAATGTTGAAAATTTAATGTTTTGTTTAGTTATGGGATTACAAGTTATTTTAAAGTGATTAATACATATATTATGTAATTAGTATTAAAAATATAGGTGTAGAAAAACACTTTTCTTATTCACTTTTCCTTTCACACTTTCCTGCACTTATATGTTTAATAATAATTCCATAATAAATTATTTAATGACTTTAAAATCACTTTTAATTAAATAATCAGCATATTTTTCCTTAATAAACACGAAAAAAACACCGCTAAAGTAAAATAAATTGATCACCTCAACAATTAACACACTTAAAACTCACTAAATCACTACTTTTTTTAAATTTTTTTATTAAATCACTAAAGAACTAATCACTGATAATACATGTATAGTTTAAAGTAATAAATTACAATGATTTTCCACTTTTTACCACAAAAATATAACGAAAATAATCCCGAGCCTATTCCGCGCCATGTTTATTCTAACCAAATGTCAGATTTGTGGACCGACTTCAGCTATGGTTGTATTAGTTAAAGAGAGAACTTCATGGCCTGTAATGGAGAGGGTCTAGCTTTGTTACTTGTGCATCCCAAAAAATTCTCGACTGCACAGAGCAACACACTAACACAATTATAATTTCATTCTCGGGGTCTACGAAAATGACTTAGCTTGACTGACAGTTTGTACACAGCTACATAGACAACAGAATTGTTACACGAAAAAATGCAGAAGTCAGTTTATCGTGTAATTCGTATAACACGCACAAACCGGTTTGTTAAGGCAGAAAGTGTTATGTCGTGTAATTTGTCTCAAGTGAATGGCCGTGTAATTTCACTCTTTGGAAATCACCTTCTTGTTCTTATTGAAAAGAACCCCTGGCGGGGGTCGAAAGGAATGCACACAACAATATATATCTGTCTCGCTCAATACATACCCTTCAACCACCTTATCCTTTTTCCACAATGCAACAGAATACAAACGCACGAAACGGAATCGTTCAAAATAAAGAAATTGTGCTTTTGCAAAAATTCTAAACGCACCGCGACCACACCGCACTCAATCCGCAAACTGCGTAGTAAGAAAATTCCCTGATATCGCCTCTGATTCCGCCCCGCTTCGAAAACACAAAAATATCGCGCGACGGACGACTCAAGCACACCTTTTCCAAGAACTCGCAGCAACTGAACAAAAAAAAGTCCACCCAATGACGACGAAAGAATAAACAAAGCAAAACAAAATTAGTCAAGGAATGTGACGATTTCCGTTCCGCACATTCTTTTGAATAGACTCCAGGGATAAGACATATTCATGTCAAAATTATAAATATCAATTATAAATAAATGTGTAAAAGCAAAAACAGGAATCTAACAATTTAAAATCCCCTCGACGATTAAAATTAGTTGTTGATACAGGCCCATCAAATTGGTGACCCCGACGAGGGAATATTTAAAGAAAACTGGAAGCTGATAAATTAGCAGCAAAAATTTTAAAGAAGCGAAGAAAGAAAGCTGAAAGCTGATAGTTCTTTATCTCTCAGAGAAAATAGTAACAAAACCAAAGATAAGTGGCCAGGAAGGTAAATACACGAAAATTATGACTATTTTAAAATATGTATTTTCATTAAAAGATTCGTTTAAATTTTTATATTAGATTTGTGTCAAGGATATTTGAATTAGTGTTGAATTTTGTAAGAAGTCTAGTTATTTATTGATGCATTAACTTTGTGGTTTATCCACACACCATCGGAATATTGGATACGGTCTAAGAAATTACGACTCGTTTAGCCCAGGCTCAGGTGGCCGAAGTGGGAACCTCGTCGTGTAGACAACCGTGCAGTCTCTCCAACTCGAAGTGCAGCAATTGCGAGCATTGGTGTTGGGGGAGAGGGCTTTGTCCAAGCCAGAAGTCGGCGAGAGGGTCGGCTGGTCCACGATAACGGGGTTGCCCCCCGGTTCGACAATCGGGGCTTTCAATGGCGCGGTCCCGTAACCCCACCAAATAAGGGGGACGTCTAAACGACGTCATCCTTCAGCGGCATTGCCAGGGACACATTGCTACAATCACTATCGATATGGTAGTGCCACAAAACAGTGTACCCGCCATGTTCGTACAAAGGTTCTAGCTTTTCGGCAAAAAAAGACCGGATGATGAAGGGGCTCAACCCAAAAAATTAAATTGGCGGGGAGTCGCCACATCCACTCAGCAGTTTCAGTTTCTCAGCAGAAGCGCTCGGGCAGGTTACATAGGAATGATGAACTTTTATCACCGATTTATTCATAAACTTGCACAATGGTTAGTGTCAATAAATGATCATTTAAGGGAAGTCCTCAATTTGTTCATCAACAATGAAAAATAAGGTACAATTTGCTTGGCCCGCAGAATGTGAACAAGCATTCATTCGATTCGAGGCTGGTGCTGCTGGCGAAATGCTGAGGAACCAACTCTGGGAAGAAATCATTCCTCTATTGCTGCTAAAGGTGTGGCTCTGACCCTTAAATCCCAACATAAATCTTTAGGGGACAGCCCCCGCCCAAAAAGGCTCGCAAGAAGGGGGGGGTATTACCCCTAAAAGAACCGCTTCCAGTATGAAACTTGTGAAGATAAACCTCCACCGGAAATACGACCTATCCCAACTAGCACAAATATTTCTCTTCACAACTAAATTGTTTTATATATGTTTTTTAACTGCATGTGTTAATACTTTTGGCTGAATTAATGTTTTATAAATTGTATTTTCACTCAAATGCCATTTAGCTGTAAAATAAAGTTGTGAGAATACTTTTACGACAAAATTATAAAACTGGTTTATAATATATTGTATAGTGTTTATATAAATGGTATCTTGAAACCAATTATGAACTTAAGGATATCCAGATTTGTTTTTACATTTATAATTATTGTATAAATGCTTTAAAACCCAATCTATAACGTAATTATAAAACAAGTGACTTCTGCATAAAAACTGAATATAATAGCAATTTAAAGGTTCACACAACTACGTTACAAAACATTATTGCTTTATAAGTTTAAAGGCTGGTGTATAAGCTTATATAGAGATGCTCTATTAAAGCTCTTTTAAGTAAATTAAATTAACATTTAAAGAACTCTCTTTCAACCAAAAAGTGTAATAGGCATCTACAACACTCTCTGCTCATTGGCAGTTCCCGATCTTTAATACAACTACATATTATATAGCAATAAAGAATAAACATAGTGCTGAAATAAGAGAGAAAATGTTTTATAAAGGTAATTGTAAGAGCTAGTTATACAGCATAATGAATAATACTCGGAGAAAACATATCACGCAAAATCCTTTTACACGGCCGATTATTCTATAATTGTTTTATTGGTACTTATTTTATCCCAAATTTACTTCTTATAAAATATTATTATCTACCAAGTATCTAAATTACTTTCTAATAGTTTCAGTAACAGTAAAATAGTCTTACTGCAAGAGAAGACATTTTGGTTTTGAAAATGGTAAGCAAAGGGAAGCCGCCATATTACAAAAACCGTTTATAAAAAAAACAATTTTTTTTTTGTTCTCCACTGCACTGGTTAAATGGTTTGAAATATCTACGTAGTAGATACTATATTTAGATGGAATCAAAAAAAAAATTGTACCTTTGAATAATATCCTAAAATAATTCAAATTCATAAATGAGTTTAAAATAAACTTTTGTTAAATTTTCATTATTTTAATGGCGCGTTGTACCTATTCGAATTATTACCAAGACTTTCCACAGTAAAGTGAGCTTTGCAAGTAATTTTCACTCCTCCAAAGCCAATATTCGAATTTAAAATTATCATATTATTATAAAATGACCTTAGTGATGTCATCATAATCATAATATGCAGAAAGTAACAGTGCGAAAAATATTAAAATTAGTCAAATACCAAGTCAGTCAACAGCAATTATATTACCATAATGTTTTTTAATAATATCAAATGAAAATAGCTGTACAACAAAATGGTTGCAGCAACCCTCTAAAATGTAAGGATATAAGGTTTTATAAAAATGTTTTTTAAAATTCATATAGCCACTTATACGCAGAGAATTTCTGTATAATGTCTTTATTCAACAGTTTTAAAACAGCTGTATCAGTTACTGTGTAAAAGTGATATCATTTGCTGAACAAGCGATTAAACGGCCTTTACGTACGACACTTACAGAGCAATTTTGCTGTATAAACCTGCGCCTATTTGGGGTATATAAATGTTTTTTTAATATTGGTAAAACGTTTTCATGTTAGTTGGGATGTGATGTGAAAGCATCGAGCAAGTGAGCAAGGGGCAATCTCTTTGATCGTGCCAGAAGTTGTTGGGTGACATTGGGTAAAACTTAGTAATTCAGCGCCGGCCGACGGGTAGCCCCGGCCCATAGGAAATAATCGTACTTCGCGCGAAGTGACCTTGGAGTTCGTGTGATCTTTGTGTGCATTTACGAGCCATTCCACAAACGCTACCAGTTGAAGTCGACTGAACGACGCGTTCTGACGTGATTGAGTGCTTTGTGTTTTTGGCAAACTGCGACCGCGTATCACCAATTATTTCGGCAACCATATTTATTCGAAAAACGTAAGTAATTGTTTATTTATGTTGTTTACATATTTCTATACTATTCTATTTTGAATAAACTAAGTTTATATGAATGTTTAATTAATCTGCTTTTTAAGTTAGAGTTTTGTCAGTGAGAGGTAAAAAGCAGGTTGGTAAACTCACTTCAGCTGAACGGGGACGTTACATCACGGTCATGATTTTTATGAGTGCATCGGGTCACTTTGTGGCCCCCTATGTTTATTTTCCTTAGGAAGAAAATGGATAGGAATGACCGGCTTATGATTGGCGCACCGCCAGAAAGCATCGGTATACCGCCCGAAAGCGGTTGGATAAATGCGGAGATATTTCTGCAGTGGCTACGTCATTTTAAGACACATGTGCATCCTTCTGAAGCTCGACCGGTTCTTCTAATATTAGATGGACACAACAGCCCCAATGAACTGAATGTTATCGAATATGCAAGAGATAATCACATTCACATGCTGTAGTATGCTAGACCGTGTATTTTTCAAGCGTTTTAAACAGGTTTGTGGATCAGCAAGTGCATCATGGATGCGTCAGAATCCCGGTGCTCGGCTAACAGATTATGATGTTGCTGGACTGACAAATATAGCGTTTACCAAAGCTGCTAGATTAGAGATAGCCCAAAGTGGTTTCCGTTTCACAGGTATTCAGCCCTTTAATCGAGACGTGTTTTCAGACCTAGACTTTTTAGGTTCTGCGTTGACTGATATACCGATTGAAAAAAGATCTACTAAACAACCAACAATCCAGATTCCTAGTCCTGCAGCACCTGAAAATGAACCAGGCCCGTCAACTAGCGCTCTGTTTGTGTCTTCAACTGCCTCCCAAATTCATGAAGCAATACCAACCACTAACATTGAACTAACGGCTATAGTTCCAGTTATGCCGCCAGCAAACTTACAAGAGGCAGTGCCAAGTGCAAAGGTTGATGTTGGGGATATTAGTGATGTGCTGAAGGTATTGTCACCTCTTCCTGATGCCTCAAAAAACGACTAGCTGCTAGGCAAAGAAGAACACAAAAAAGCGAGATTTTGACATCTTCGCCGTTCAAAAAGGGATTAATGGAGAAGGCAAAAGACACTAAAGCTATGGTAAAGGTCAAGAGAAATATGAACCTGCAATCGAAAAGAAGGAATGTTGCCTCTGAGCCATATTCGCAACATCAGGAGACGGAATGCATCATTTGTGGTGAAACATTCGAAGAGGACTGGATCCAATGCAAAACATGTCAAGACTGGGCTCACGAAGCATGTGTAGATATAAATCCATCCGATTTGTACTACAACTGTGATGTATGTGCTGCCAAAAAACGGTTTGGTCACTAAATATGTAGGTGGCCGGAGCTACCCGCGATCTTAAAAGATACCAAAATTTGAATAGTATTTAAAGTGGCTTTAAGTAGAAATTAATAATAGTTTTGTCCAAGTTTTCAATATTTATCATAAATAAATATTATATAATATTGATTATTTTCTTGTAGTATAATAATATAAGCCATAATATTAAGTACAAAATTTTGGCCGGGACTACCCCCCTTTCCCCTACCTGTGTCTATTAAATCTGCTTTCGTCTGGGTCTTCACTTTCTTAATTCATCACTCAATTCTTATTTATTTTTTTCTGTCTCTTTATGAAGATTGCTGGCTGACACACTATGCCGAATTATCCAGACGCCACTTCTTGTATTTTGGTCCACGTACAAAACATTAGAATTTATACCTCTAAATATGCTTTTGTTCAATTATTCGAATTGCAATTAATAAATGGGCAGATCTCATTACATCTACGTAACAGAAAACTAAACATTATTTTTTAAGATATTAGAAGAGATTCCATTATGTCCAAAGTACCCGACTTGTTGAACTAAGAATTCTCGGGAGATTACCAAGAAATATAAAACTTTATGACCTGTCTTAAGGCAACTAATGGAACATTCATTTACTGATGATACTAACAATAATAAAACTTCGTGAAGCTGCAATCATAACAGTTTATAGTCCACCCTGCACCCTCCTCCGCCACACAACAGCCCGATGTCTATTTACGTTTAATGGTGCATCTTAATCTTAAACCTGATTTACGCGTCGAAAGCAATTCCTTTTGTTTAATTGTTCTTCAGGTTGAGCTAATTCATTAGCTAATTACTGGGAGATAGAACAGGTATTCGTCGAGGTGCTATGCCAGCCAAAGGCTGCCTGCTGGCAAATTAACAATAAACATTGAAACATAAAACACATTTAAAGCCGCTTTTATTGCCGGCGTCTTATTCTCTTTTAATTAGCAAAGCGCTAAAGTGGGCTGTTAATTCTCCTTGCTCTGGAAAACCATCACAATAATGGATTTAAGGCAAATTGCAATAATATCTCCTGGGAAGATCCGTGTATGCTGCAGACTGTTGCTGGTAAACAAATTCCCATCACCAAAGGGCTACAACGACCACTTGAACCTCTCGAATGTTGTTAATTCAGTTTTCAGTTGGCCATTAGTCGTGCCTTATTACCTGAGATCGTACCTGCCTTCCATTGGCCAATCTATGTAAAACTTATGCAAAATTCTCGGTATCTGTTTCAAACACCTTGTCATATGGCATCGGTGCATGCAGATGAACGTGCACCAGCCCCTACATTTCTGGTGGCAAAATCTATCTCCATTTGGACAAATGATAATCTACTGTATGCATACTCAATGCACATAGTTACGGTACGGTTTGCACTTCAGGTGACCGCAGTTATGGCCCGAACTGACATTCATTCCGCCACATGTGAATCTATATGTTGGCTATCGGGGACAAGGAGCATCCTGTATGAACATGGGATTTATCGCTCTCAAAATTGAATTGCTTTATTCTTGTCTGGTTTTATTGATACACAAATCAGGTGTGTTCTGAGGATTATTTATTTGATGAAAGATAAATGCCGGAGTGTGTAAAGAGATCAATAACTGATGGAGAACATAATAAACACTGTTCATTGGTGTTCATTGGCTACCTTAAGGATTATAGAAAAACCTCGTTTGTTTCCACCGAAAGAAACTAAACAACTTTGCTTTTATACACGTCCCCAGAATTTGAACTAGTAAAATTGTTGTTAGTGTGATTTAGAGAGAAAATGAATCGGTAGAATTACCAAGCGAATCAAGTAATTTTAAGGCCGGCTTAATACAATTTAGGGAGTTCTGCAGAAATCGCAACAAGTCATATAGAATTCGTTTACTTTGTATTCATTTATTTTCTACTATACACTTTTTATTTATTTTTTACTTATTTTTTTATTTTATTTTATTTATTTATTGTATTATCAGGAAAGTACACAAGATTTACATCTTTTAGAGTACACTATATAAAAAGCAAAAAAAAAATATAACTACATAATATATAGACTAACCTAACCTTAATAAACTATGAGAGGGACAGGACGAGAAAGAAGGGAAAGTGCTGGAGTAAGGACCTAGAACGGAAAAGAGCAGGAGATAGAAAAAGACAGGAAATACGAAAGAGAAGTAGAGGGAGATAGAAAGAGAGATGCTTGCTTTCTGAAAGTCTTGGCTGTGCCTATTCTTTGAATATTGCTAGGAAGGTTATTCCAAAGTCTTATCGAATGTACAAAGACGGAACGGCGACCCATTAGGGAATAGTGTACAGGAATACGAAATTTAATCGAACGCATGGATTGCAGAGGAAGGAGGATTTCTGAGAGGTAAGAAGGACATTTCGTGTGGAGAACTTTATGCACCAGGGACAATGTAGCGACATCAACAAAACAGAAGAGGTCGCAGCCAAGTAGGGAGTTTCGTACACCAGACACATGATGTGATCTGCGCAAGTGAAAAATGAACCTTAAACAATCATTAAATGCGACTGATAGACGTTGACGACAAGATGCATCAAGGGATATATATACAAGGGAGCCATAAAGAAAGTGTGGAACAATAATAGCTTTAACAAGCTTGAGCCGAATAGACGATGATAAAAGACTACCATAAAGCCTAAGTCTCCGTAAGGTGCTATAGATTTTGGAAAGCATAAGTGAATCGGTCATTTTGAAAAGGGGTCAACTCTAGTTTTTATAATTTTACAGAAGAAGCAAAAAACCTCGTACACGGCTAATTTGAAAAAAAAAAAAAAAAAAAAAAGAAGTTCAAACTTGTTTTTTCTTTAAGAAGGAAGAAAAAAGAATAACAAATTTAAAAAACAATTTTTTTTTGTTATACAGGGTGCTTGCAATAAACGTTTTTCTATCACGGAGATGACCCCTTTTCAAAATGAATTGGGTTTGCATAAAGAAAGACTTATTTCCTAGAATATTTTATTAACAGAAATATGAAAACTGAACTTTTAATACATATAGACACATAGTAAAACTTAATAGTAATGGTTAGTAGTTTTCCTCCATATTTTGATCAGCGTTGGTGGTGGGCCATTCACAGATCTCATCGTAAAATGTCTCTGGAAAATATTGTTGAAATTTTTTTATATCTTCAATTTTTTAAAAATTGATTGGAATTTTTCCATGATAAGCTGGGTTATTTAAAGGATCTGGAATAGCCAGACTACTATTTTTAAGGGGCTTTAATAGGAGAAATCGTTCTTCCATTACACTATCAATGTATGGCTTACAAATTATAATCCCAGGTTCTTCCTGATAGAAACTGAATTCATAAAACCGATTAACTGCAAAACGGACTTTATCTTTTGTTGAAACAGCTTTACCAAAACTTCGCACAGAAAGCACCTAAGAGCTTAGCTGGGGAACATGCGCGGGATGTCACGACGTTTGAAAACAACTATACTGGACAACGAATGAGCTTTAGCTATAGATTTTTTCAAACGCCGTGACATTCCGCGCATCTACCCCAGCAAAGCTCTTAAAAATGTTTAAAAGCTCGGACCCTTTATTTTGCTCCTCCCCTCAAATCACTCTTGCTGCCATTTAATCAGTCACGACTGCGTATTGCAAAGGGGTGGTGTATTTTCTGAGGCTTCAATGATTATTTAAAAAAATTACAAATTATGAATGAAAACGCCCCTTTAGCTATATTTTTTATTTTAAGATTTTTCTATTTTACACATATTTGCTACAGAAATAATTTGTAGCATTTCTACTAAAGAAATACGAAATTTTTGTTTTCATCACTGTAGCGGCACATTTTCCCGCTATCAAAAATTGATAAGAGCCGACAACCAACAGTCATGACCAACTCTCACTCTAGTTTCTACCTCCGGCTTAGACGCACGGCGCTCATCATTGTCATTCTACATCTAAGCTCTAATAAATATCATCATACAATATGTGTGGTGTTTTAATAAAAAGGAGTCAACCTCGAAACCCCACAATCACTTTGATTACTAGATTGTTGATGTTTCCTGCCAGGTGCATGCGGCATGCGCGCTTCAGCCCGGAGAGGTTGTGTTGCTTGCGATTGTGGGGAACTGTCGTTTTATGAATAAAAATGCTCATTTATTCAACAGAATTTTTTTTAATTATTTTAAATTTAGAGATTAGAAATATTTCGCTTAATTATAGTAAAATTGTGCTTAATATGATGGTTAAACTGGCTTGGTTGAGCAGGAGCTTTACATGTATTCAAAAGCTCTGCTCAATACATATAAAGATAAATTAATTTTATTCATTCGACATGCGCGCCTCCCTTCACAAATTATTTTGTTGAGTTCTTTCTGCGTTTGTTGCCATTTTAACTAAAAAGAGGGGAAATGATAGAACAATATTTATAAAATTTGGCAACGAGGTGCGCAGAACTGCTCAAATTTTTTGTGTTCCGGAATTTGAAAAAAAAAAAAAAAAAAAAAAAACTATACCTGTGCGCCGCTCGGGGTATGGATACGGGTGAAGAGGGGGGGGGGGGGGTTGCACACAGTACATATATACATATATATTTTTTAATATTCTTCAATATTTTGTGTTTTCAACGGCCCCTGGCCGGTTCGTGTATGGCGAACGACGATAATCGTACGAAAAAAAAATTGCAGTAGAAAAATTTTGTGGACGAAAAGAGCGTTCGAAAGAAAATTGTTCGTGTCATAATGCAAAAACTCGATAACCCAAGACCTTTCGAGGGCCTTTCGTCGGCTTCAGACGATAATTTTCAATTTTTCGACCTACGCAAACCCGAGACGAAAAAAATTTTCGTTTTCGACATACACGAATTAGCCCCAAGTTTTTGGTGTAAATACTCCTCTGTTGGGCGGAACCATCTCACTCCTATAAAACTCTCTCAAAATTCAAATCTATTTTTTTCTCTCCTCTCTTCCAATAATATTTTTTTTCCTTTTTTTCTTATCTTTTGTTTTTTCTTATGAATTATAATTATTTAGGTATATTATACGATATATTTTAGTTCTAGTTCTAATGTTAATCCTTTTCACTTTTTATTGTAGTAATATAAGAATTGTTCTTTCGTACAAATATAACCCAAATAAATAATAATAATATTTGCCTTAGCTCGTTTTTAATCATAAGCATGAAGGATTCTCTTGGGAAGGACACAACGCGAGATTAATATCAAAAAAATAATATTCTTCCAGTTTTTTCGAATATTAACATTTAATGCAGGAGCGAAAAATTGCAAGATTCAAAATTTTATTCAAGTTAAAAACTTTCGGCTTCAAGTGCTTTCGTATTCAGTATAAAATACAACCTGCAAATGATAAAATTAGGGTGCAGTCATAAAGGTACGTCTCCGGCATTTTTCATTTTAAATTTTTAAAAGGTCTTCGGCTCGTTTCACTTCTGCTAGGCGGGCAACGCTCCATACTTGAGTATAGAGTTTACGACTCTCCTGTTGCGTTAGACTCACAAAAATATTTTTATGATTCACCTGGAAATGCCGGGGAGTCAAGTCCTGTGAGCTAACTGTGAAATAAAAAACTTTTTTTTTTGTAGACGTCTGCATGAGCTTTTTTTTACCAGTGCTGCGGTGTGGCAGGGCATCTAGGGCCCCCTGCCCCATCTAAAATCTAATGACAAATGTTGTCAACTTGGTAAGTGCACCCTCTAAAAACCCTAATAAATAAACAAGTGGAGGCGTCGTGCGAGGAATCAGTTGTTGTAGAATGCCTTCTATATGTACCCCTTGATTTTATCCTTGACTAGGGGGGACAATGCGATACTAGTCCCTCGGAAGCTTTTATGGGATGTTTGGGAATTTGCAAAAAGCAGGCAAGCCCCCTGCCAGTTTTTTGGAGGATAACTTTAGCGGATCCCAGTCTATAAAATAATACTTTGGCGAAATTGGAATAACAGAGAAAGCAGCACACAGTTTTCGAGACGTGCAAAGGATTATAGGGGGCACTTTTTCAGCCCTTTCGCACTTGGGGGTGAGCGGAATGGATAAAAAAAATTTATCGATTCGCTTAATCGACTCAATGCTTCGTGCGTAGTTTGGGGTCAAACGTGCACAGACAGCCCCCTAGTACCCAATGCCAGGCTCCCGCCCGCGTTTCATGCAACCAAAATAAACGCTCCCTTAGGTTGTATCCTGTTTTACGCATTCGTGCACAAATACACAAATATTAGGGTTGATGCTGTGTAGTACAGGTAAATGTTTAATACAACAATACAAGTAAATAGCTTTTAGCAAAAGTAAACTTTGAGGCGTTTATCCCAAGTTTAAGGGATTTAATTATTTATTGTCTGCGAAAGTTTTGATAAGGAGTTCGAGTCTCTTCCAGAATAATAGACTAGTTTTTGGCAGAGGTACAAACTACTACAATAGATTATTTATGGGAGAAGCCCCAGTTTGGCTGTTAGCTGTCTTATCCGACTTACGTTTTTGTCAAATTGCCACGGCAGAATCCTAGTTCTTAGTTCACCATTGTGGTTGCTTGCTCGCTCCTTTTGATATATAACAGGTAAATGAGACTTTTAATGTCACTAGCACTCGTGCAGAAGATGATGTTGATATGATCGCTTCAATGGCCTTTTACCTTTGTTCAGAGCTTAAAGTTTTTCGCTATAGTTTTGTATAATATAGAATCTAGAGTGGTGGTGATGGATTAAATGTCTCTGAGTGGATGATAATTTCACTGTTATCAACACCTGTTGCAAAGGTTTGTTATCTCTTATGAAGGAAAAGAAAAATTCGATTATAGGATTTATTACAAATTAGAAATATGTACACAAGCTGTAATGCAGAGTACCGTTATCAGCAAAGTTGAAATTTTTGTTTATGTATAAAAATTATCCCAAGTATTGTAGGGACATCGACCTACTACTTCCGGTTTTACTTAGTCAAGGAGACTAGTGATGAAAACACAGTCGACGGTGGCTAAGTTTTAAAAAACAGAAATAGATTTTTTCCAAATAAAATTTTGACAGTTGCAATTAAAAAAAAAAAAAATAAAAACTCGAATAATATTTACGTGATAAATATAATAATTAAAAATCAACTATTATTGACTCTAGCTAACAAATAATTGATGAATCATAAAACTGTTATAGATTGATAAGTGATAAGAATAAAATATTGTCAATTATAAGTGTAAATAAAAGATTGTTCTGAATAACGAAAAGCGTGTATTTTATATCGATTCCTGACTAGAGCCCCACACGATATATGCTGTAGAGGAACAATAGTAACACCCAATTGTCTAGAGGTTGTAATGGTGTTTCGTTGAAAGTGTTCTCTAAACTCTTTTTTTAAGGGAGGGTCGCCGAGAGCTCTCGAGTTGTCCAGGGTCGTGTGAGAACAAACACCTCATTACAAAATAAAATTTCTTTATTTATTCAAAATATTCCTTATGTACTAACAATTTAGGTCTCTTAAATCTAAGTAAATACGGGATACATGTTTACAGGTTTCTTATAGCTATCTCTGAGTAATTGACTACGGTTTGCCTCTACAATACATGTTTCCAACTTATTTATTGCTAAGCAGTTACCTACTCACTACTCTATTCTACATGTGCGTAAGCTGGGGCAATGGTCTAGCAGGATGTACGTGTGGTGTGAGTGTGTGTCGGTATGTGGTCGGTCTTGTATTTGGTCATACCGCGACACTGGTATAGGCAATGCTGCCGGGAACAATGTCGGATCCATACACCACGACATTGGTCCAGGAAACATTCCTCCGGTATTCGGTCGGTATGCGGTCGGCAGGTGTTATGTCTGTAGTCTAACCGTGCCGGATCGTACACCACGACACGGTATAGGACCGGACAAGGTGACCTCTCCGGAACGAGCCTGATTAAAGACTGAATTTTAGCCTTTGGTTTTTTTTTAGTTATAAATGAACTCCTGGACCAAGGTGGGCGCGTGCAATTGGAACGTAGGCGTTTGAGAATAGGCCAATTATAAAGATTAAGAAAAGAGCGGGCGATTGGTTTGATCTGATGATATCTGACGCCCAGTGGGGTAAATAATGCCTCCGCTCCGCAAGCCCTGCATAACAGGAGGGCACAACCCAAAACAGCGATAAGCCTAGACTAGAATTCACCCCCCTCCCCTCACTATCATTTCGTTTTAAGTTAAATTTTATATGTCCTTATCGTGAACATTGAATTCTGAGAATTGGACGAAATTATAGTGCAAGGGGAGGGTGGTGAATTCGGTACTAAAATAATTTCTTCAAAAATATTTTAAGTTATTTCTAAGTTCCCTTATGAAATCAATAAAAAAAAACGATTACAACTCCAGAAAAAACCTTCCTATTTTAATTTGCAAAATTCGAACCTGCCATAAAAATTGGGGGTCCTATTAATCTTCTTCTTTAAACCCCTTTAATCCCTCATCGGACATAGGGCGGAAACAGTTGCTCTTCAGCGGACTCTGTTTTGCGCGACAGCTCTTAGCTCCGACCAGGATCTCCCAGTTGTTGCGGCTTCTTCTAGTAGGGTTCTCCTCCACGTTGTTCTAGGTCTTCCTACTCGACGGGAACCTTGCGGATTCCAGTCAAGGGCCTGTTTGGCTAGATTTTCGTTTTCGCGTCCAAGGTGTGACCAACCCAATTCCATTTCCTTCGCCTGATTTGGTCGTCTATCCTTTCTTGGCCGGCACGGCGCCATAGTTCTTCGCTTGAAATTCTTTCTTGCCAGCGGATACGACGAAGGCATATGTTGATGAAGACTTGTAGGCGCCCTGTTATGAATTGGGTGACTTTTCATGTTTCGCAACCATACAAAAGAACTGCCTTAACGTTGGAGTTGAATAGCCGCAATTTGGTGTTAGTGGAAATCACCGTTGATCTCCATATGCGGGACAGGCATGCATATGCGTAAACGTATCGTTTATAATAGCATTGATGATTGTTTAATTATTGCCCCTTCTAATTTGATTAATAATATACTAAACAGATTTAACAACTTTCACCCAAGACTCAAATTCACCCTTGAAATTGAAAAAGAGAACAAATTAAACTTTTTAGATGTCACATTAATCAGAAATAACAATCGTATCATCACCGATTGGTATCAGAAGGCTAGTTCTAGTGGTCGACTGCTTAATTTCCATTCTCATACAGATAATACTTACAAAATCAGTGTCGTAAATTCTTTAGTCGATCGTGTCTTTCTCTTATCCCACCATACATTTCACCGTAAAAATTTTGAATTAGTTTATGATAGATTACAACAGAACGGTTACCCTTTAACATTTATTAAAAAAATTTTAACTAAAAGATTACATATTTTGAAAACTAAAAATAATACAGATATTGTTATTCATAAAAATACCACCTCTGACATTGTGTTCACTAAAATCCCTATTGACCACATTACCAAATATGCCGTAAATAAAATGATTAAAAACAGTAATATTAAGATTGTTAGTTTTCCCATTTCATCTGTTAAGAGTATGTTTACTAAACTGAAAGACCGAGTACCTACCAACGAGACCAAAGATGTTATTTACGAGGTAGAATGTGGCGGTCGTGACAAAATCTACATTGGTGAGACTTCTCAACCTCTTAAAAAGAGGATCTACCAACATGAATACCATGCCAAAAGTAAAAACCAACACCATAGCGCTCTTTGTAAACATACTTATGACACTGGACATATTTTTAAATTCAAAGACACAAAAATTCTAGATTTTGACCATTATTATAACAATAGACTTATTAAAGAAACCTTTTATATTAATTACAAAAAAACATTTGCTGTCAATAATCATACTGACCATAACAACAATTTAAAATTTATTAACAACTTTATTAGAAACTATCATTAATATATTTCAAATTTCACCTTACCTTTCATACCTCTCACATCCATTTTTCCATTTTATAGCATTTTGTTGGTAATGACTTCATTTTATTTTTTCTATATGTTGGTACTTGCCTAAGATCTCAAAGCTTCTTTTCGATTGTCATTCTATTTTACTTTATATCAGTGAACATAAGATTTCTTCAAAAATGTCCTACTATATAAAAGTTAAAATAAAAAAGATGAATTAATATGTGTAACTTAAGTCACCAAATTATTCGAAATATGTATTGTTCTTTGTAATGTTCCGTACCAAGATTTTTTAAATTAATTTGTTAATATTTCTTCTTTTTGCTGGTGAGTCTCATATAACCTATAATAATTCTTTTCATCTAAAAGTTTTTGTATTGTAAATTTATTAAATTTTTTAGCTGAAGATAACATAGAATATTAATGTCGAAACGTCCATTATAAACAATAACACAAATTCAATTTAATATAAGGATTACAATGACTCAAGGGTATTTTGCATTTTACTATAAGAAATAGTAAAGGTGAGAGTAGGCATCCTTGTCGTACTCCTGAGCTCACCTCAAAGCTGTCGGATAATTTTCCATTATGGAGAACTCTGCATTTGGAATTGTTATATAGGGCTTTTATCAATTCTATTATTTTATCAGGCAGTCCACGTCACCTTAATGCCTGCCAAAAGAAGCTCCTATTAACCGAGTCGAACGCTTTCTCATAGTCTACGAAAGCAAGGTAAAGGGGGGATCGGAATTCAGTAGACTGCTCCACTAATATTCTCAAGGTATTAATATGATTAATACATGAGCGGCCCTTCCTGAATCCGGCCTCTCTACTGCCTTACTTATCCTAGATAGTAATATATGGGACAAAATGTTGCCCACTGTAGATAGTAAACAGATGTCTCTCCAGTTGTCGCATATTGTTAGGTCCCCCTTTTTTGGTATTTTGACTATGATACCTTCCGTCCAATCCTCCGGAAAGGTACAGGTGTTCCATGCTATTTCTAGGATTGGCTGAAGCGCATCTGCTATGAGGCTTGAGTCGGCTTTCAACAATTCTGGCGGGATGCCATCTTTTCCTGCTGCTTTACCATTGGCCATCGCATGAATTGCGGTTACTATTTCCGTCTTGGATGGGGCCCGAGTGGCGATTCTTATTGGCTGTGCATTGTTGTTGTTTTCCTGAGGTTCCTGTGAAAGTGTACCATTCAGGGCGGCGAAGAAGTAATCTCTCCATCTTTGGAGTTGCTCCTCGTCGTTGCACAGCAGCCTACCATCCGCACTCTTAACGGCATGCTTTTTAGTAGAGTGCTTTCCCGAGAGCTGTTTAATGATTTGGTACAGCACCTTACTGTTGCCTGTGTTTGCCGCGTTTTCCGATTTTTCTGCGAGCTCATTTATCTGCTGCCTTTTATCACGCCGGACACTTTGCTTTACCTCCCGGTGTAATTGGGAGTATTCCCGTTCCAGTTGGTAACGTCTTTCCGGGTCGCTTGTAGAGTTTACGTTATTTTTGAGGGCCCTTCTGCGTTCTATTTTTTGCCAGGTTGTGTCCGAGATCCAGTGTTGCTGCTTTCTTTGGACATAACCGATGCTCATTTCCGCAGCCGTCAATATCGCGCCCTTCGTCGTACTCCACAATTCTCCAATATTTGTGTCGTCAGAAATGATTTGCTGGTTTAATAAGTCTTGTAGGTTTCCAGCAGATTCCCGCTTTTTAACGCTTTCCCGCAGAAGGTCTACGTTAAACCGTCTACGGGTTCTAGCAGTTTGTTGCACGTTTCTGACTGCGGCGATTTTAAGGCGAATAGTGGCTACAACCAAATGGTGGTCGCTTCCAGTATCCGCTCCCCTGAAACTCCTGACATCCTCAAGAATAGTTCTCCATCTGCGGCTGACGGCCACGTGATCTATCTGATTTCTCGTTCTACCATCGGGCGATACCCAGGTCTCTTTGTGTATCTTCTTGTGACAAAAGTAAGTTCCACCTACCATGAGTTGGTGGGAACTACAAAAGTCAACGAAAAGCTCACCATTGTTATTGGTAACTTGGCTTAGGCCTTCCTTGGTTTCCAATTGTATGTTCAAGGCCGGTGTTGTCACGGCCGGTCTGTGCGTTTAAGTCACCCATTAAAACAATGATGTCTCCCCTTGGAATAGAGCGAAAAACCTCATTCAGTCGCAAATAGAACTCGTCCTTGATGTTATCTTCTGCCTCTTCAGTTGGAGCATAGCATTGGACTACCGTAGTACTTCTTAGTCTGGTACACAGGCGCACGGTAATAATCCTCTCAGAAACTGGTGACCAGCTAATGAGGCTGGACCTGGCTTCTTTGTTGAGTATTACGCCAACGCCACTCCTACGGCTTTCAGTTTGTTTCGTTTCTACCAGAATATAAGAAGGACTCACCATTTGGGCAGATATGTTCCCCCGCATCGGGCCATCTGGTCTCGCTAAGTCCCATGATCTTGATTTTATATCGATTCATCTCGTTGAGGACTTCATCCAGCCGTCCCTCAGCAAGCAGTGTTCTCACATTCCATGATCCGATTCGTGTCCTTGTTCGAAAAGCAAAGGTCGTCGGCGTGTTGTCCATCCGGTTCCGAGGCATTGTTTGCTGATTCGTAGCAATGGTGTTTTTTAAGGGAGCGGGTTGCTAACCCTCAGCCCAACCGACTTAAAACTCCTTCCGAAGAAGTATCCCAGGGGGCACCGCGGGGAGGTGGGATTAGGACTTTCTAACAGGTCTGCTAGGTGTTCGTCTGCAGTGACTTTTCTCGAGTCTTGACAAAAGTGACAAATCGGGTGCCACCACTTTCCGAGGTCTTTGTTAGCCGTTCGCCCCTCAATTAATATTTCCTATTAATATTTTCTATATATACTATATGTCAGTCGGTGTGCGAGAATATGAAAAGAATCGCAAGATTGAAACGCAACTCCTCACAACCCCGTAGCTATTTTGCTTCGCACACCGTAGAATTATACTCTGCTGTCCGTTGCTGCAACTCGCCCAAAAGTTGCCATGCTCCAGCCAGCTACATGGCTACAACATTTAAATATTTTGCTTGGATTAATGCGAAATTTTAGTTTTCACCCCAGGGGAAAAAGTGCCAGTCGTGCCTAAAGAAGTTATCACTTCAAAAATTTGAAAAGTTCTGCGTTCCTCGTTGCCAAATTTTATTTGTATCATTTCCCTTCTTTAAAGTTTAAACGGCAACAAACGCGGAAATAACCAACAAGGTAATTTGGGAAGGGATGCGCACATGCCGAATGAATAAACCAGGGAGACTATACAAGGAGATATAACTCCGTGTTGTCACTTTTCGTTGTATTAATGAGGGCGTCACAGTCACATGTACCCCAAAAAACATGGCGGATTATATTCATCCGGTTCATGGCCAAGTTCGTTAACTATTAAAATATTTTATCTTTACGCCTAACTTGAAAAATCAGCTTCTGCTTTTTCGTATTTAACCATTTTATGGATTTTCCAATTAATTTTTATTAATTCCCAATGATTTTTTTGCATTTCGGCTGACAATTTTGAAGAAATCGTCGAAATGGGTAAAATTCAGCTAACTTCATGTGGGGCACGTCAGCTTTAGGCGACATGTGTGGCCAAAAATGAACTAGAAGTTTAGTTTCTGCTACGAATCAATTTCCGGTTATTTTCCCCATAAGAGTTATATCTCCTTGTATAGCCTCCATGGAATAAACCTTGCAAACAATTTCTCGGAGGCTCGCTTTCTCGGACCATTCTCGATTCAAAAACTACTCGAGAACTGCTTGCGAAAGGTACGGGAAATAGATTCAAAACGCAACGTGAAATCTTTCCTGGCTTTCCTTTCTCTGCAACAGATTCAGTTTGAGTTTTTGATTTGTTTTGTTCGACGGAGTGATTTTTGATCAATGTGTGCGTGTACATGAATATGAAGGGCGCACATCCCTGCAAACATTCCGACTCGATATCGAACCGAGAGCGATTCATAAAAAGCGAAAGCTTTCTCCGATAACAAAAGCGAGAACGATTGGAAAGCGTTATCGAAAGTGATAAAAAAGAAACGCTATAACGAATCGCTTTTTAGATTGTATTTCGAAGGCTTTGCATGTATGTGTCTTTCCTGCATAGTCATGTGCACGCACTCATCTTCCGATGTCAAAACCCTCCAAAATCTCAAATTTTAAAGCAATTGGAAGGGAGAAAGAAACAAAACCATGGAAAGAGCATAAAAGCTTTAGGGGTCATTTTAACGATTGTTTCTCGAATAATTCTCGACAAGTTTTCTTTCTAAAATAGCGAGAAAACGAGCATCCGAGAAATTGTTTGCAGGGATGCTATATGTGAGCAGCTTGATTATTAGTTCTACGCAGTACATTGAGTTGAATGCGATTCATTAGTTGCGTTCTTTTTACACCGTGATCCCACTCAGATCATTAACTTTCAACCAAACCAACAACAACAACTTGATCCAACAAAGATTTGGATCAAAATCTGTGATACAAAAATAGCTTGTGTAACAACCATATCTAAGACACATCTCATTGGAAAATCCAGAGCTTTTATAATTTTGTTCTGTTTTCTTTAATTTTAAATTTCATAAATTTAATTGGAAAAATGATTGAAAGTTGCCTTTTGTTAATTTTGGAAGTCAATTAAACATTTTTATAAATTATTTTTAAATCAGAAATATTTTTAATAAGTTTTAGAGACTGCGACAAAACATATCAAAAATCAGAACTACAACTGTAAAAAACTAAATTTCTTCCATGATCCAAGTCCGTTCTTTTATGCTCGGCTGATCTGATCTGGATCTCGGTGTAAAAAGAACGCGGCTATTATCGGCACGAGAAAGCGATTCGATATCTTGCTTCGCTTTTTGACGTGACAACGTCTAATAAAACGGTTAGCCGGGGTGCCCAAGCGACAAAGTGTCGCATAACCGTGTGAGTGGGCGTGGCTTACGCTGCATTTGTAGTAGTGGCAATGAGTGCCGCTTATCTATATTGCGTTTATATCCCAGCGGGAAAACTAGCAAGTGGTTACCCTGGTAACCCACGAATTCTTCAATGATTTGTGTAAGCGCCTACCTGGTAATCGAAAAATTCTACTGGAAATTTAGGAAAATGGAGGTCTTTACGTTGTAATGAATAGGTAAGCGACTAGGTAATGCCTTGAGAAATACTTTCGTTGGCAATGTGATGTGCTTTTGTCATTCTTTGTCTTTGGCTGGTCAAAGCCTCTCTTCTTGAGTTTATTCCGTCCTCATCAATTTTATAAGATTAATTTATACCACTAACAATGAGCAACAAAATCAAAAAGATGTCTTGTTAGAAAAATCCATACCAAATGTAGCAAAAATGGAATGGTACTTTCGGAAAGCATTGTTTTTATTGCTAAAAAGGGTACCCAGTAATTTATTCTGCATGCCTTACATGGTAATCTGTGTATTCACCTAATACATTTTGCCTCTGAAATAAGTCCTCGTCTGTAATGCCTACTGTAAGTACTTACCGCTCTAGGGCATCCCTATGTAAAAGTAACCTATGATTTCATCACAAAGGTAATGTGTCCATCTCATTACCACCTCGCTTACCTACCCATTACATTTCCCGCTGGGATATTACTGTCATTGTTACATTTGAGAACGAATAAAAAAATAAAAATACTGCAAAATTATATGTATATTGTGTTTATTATATATTGCATGTAATGAATAACAGATAACGAGCAACATGGTAGTTGTCACGTAATAATCGCCACAGCGCGAAGCGCCGTGGCCCGGGGCACCGGTTTTTTTTGCCTTCGAATTCGAGGCAAGCTTTTGCTTTTGGCAAATCGTTCTCGAATCGTTTCCGAATCGAAATGTTTGCAGTGAAGTTACTTTATTTTTATATGTGTTGAGAAGAGCTTTTAAATACATTGAGCAAAATCCGTTTGTATGCACCCATATTTTTCATGTACCCAACGTCCTGAAATACGGGAAATATCTTTAACATAAAAAACCAATAAAATATTTTATTTATTTCAAAACAAAATTTATTTTAGTTTTATGTAACAATGAAAAATAAAAAAACTACAACCAAATTCTTTTGTACGCACCTGAAAAAATGAAGGAAAAACAATGGTTAATAGCAGAAAAAAACTTTTTCAGTAACTCTAATATTTTGTAGATCATCCATTTCTTTAGATCGTGGCAAAAATTCGGTTGGACATTAATCTTATCAGGCCACTGATAAGTTCCTGGTCAATGTTCGCCCACCTGTCCAATATAACTTTTTTTAAGGTGTTGAAATCATTGAACTGATGTCCGTTGGCATACACACGTCTGACAATGATCCCCCAGAGGTTCTCCATAGGATTAAGATCGGGACTTAATGCTTACCACCGCATGAAAGGCACTTCTCGATCGCTAAACCACTGCCCCGAATGAAGAGAGTCATGGATTGGTGCTTTATCTTGTTGAAAGAGGAATGCCTGGTCACCAATTACATCTTCCAAATACGATATAAGGGCGGTTTCGAGCATATCCGTGTATAGATATTTGCAAACTCCTTGACACAAAAAAATTGAACGGGTCTGCGCAACTCGTTGCCAAATTTTATAAATATTGCTCTATCATTTCTCCTCTTTTAAGTTAAAATGGCAACAAACGCAGAAAAAACTCAACAAAATAATTTGGGAAGGGATGCGCGCATGCCGAATGAATAAAGTTAATTTATCTTCATGTTTGTTGAGCAGAGCTTTTAAATACATGTAAAGCTCCTGCTCAACCAAGCCAGTTTATTCATCATAATAAGCCTAATTTTACTATAATTATGCGAAATATTTCTCATCCCTTAATTTAAAATAATTTAAAAAATATATATACTTATATATATCGTCACCAGAGACCAGAGACGCGAAAGTGAAAATTTTTCACTCTCGCGCTAATAGGGTTTTGTAATACAAAATGGTACAAAGATGCCATGCCAGAAGTACGAATGTGGGTTTATTAGCTATATTAAAAAAAGATTGGACGCGTAAAAAATCTGATAGAGGCAGTCTTTTAGAGACAGTTTGAACATTTATCTTGCAATAACTCAAAACTGCAGATTTACACTTTCGCGTATCTGGCATAAGGGTGACGATATATGAAAAAATTTCTTTTGAATGCAGGAGCTTTTTCATTCATACAACGAGTCGCAAGTAGCACAACTTCGTCAGGTTGAAGCGTGCATGCAACTGGCGGAAAACGTCAACAATCTAGAAATCATAGGGATAAAATCACAAATTTCGTATTTTTTTAGTAGAAACTGTTGCAAACTATTTCTGTAGCAAATGTGTAACACACAAAAACCTTAAAATAAAAAATATATAAAACATTTCAAAATTTTTTAAATAATCGTTGAAGTCCCAGAAAAATGCGCCTCCCTCTAGCAATACGCAGTCGTGACTGATTAAATGGCAGCAAGTGATTTGATGGGAGGAGCTAAATAAAGCTTGTTCCGAGCTTTTAAACATTTTTAAGAGCTTTTCTGGGGTAGATGCGCGGAATGTCACTACGTTTGAAAAACTCTATACAAAAATACTTGGTAGGCGGAAAAGGAGGTATAAGTAAAAGCTCTGTTTCCATCTGGAAAAGCTCTCTTTCCATCTTGAAAAGCTCAAACGCAATATGTTAGAGAAAAGATCTGAGTGACGTCAGGGGAAAGCTTTTTTCCCTTATGAACTGAGATCGGAGTGACCTTACGAAGCCAGAGCTTTTGGTTATGAGCCTACCTTGTATTATTGTACCATGGAAGGAGTTAAATGAAGCTTTGCCCGAGCTTTCAGATATTTTTAAGAGCTTTGCTGGGGTACATGCGCGGAACGTGGCGACGTTTGAAAACATTTATACGCGTAACAAAAACCTTGGTAGGCCAGAAACTAAAGAGTCTTGACAATAACAGGCCCGGCAGACAAAACAAAAGAAGTAACAGGCTTGAAAGCTTTTCTGACTTTTCTGCAAAGCAGAGATTCTGGATTTATAGATTTCATTCTGAAGTATTCACAGATAGCCTCCTTACTTTCAGGAGAGAATCACGAGATAAAGATATTCAGAGGTCTTGAAGTCTTCAGAGTAACTAGAGGGGTGCGAGGGCCCGAGGATCTGTAGCTTTAGTGACCGGGGAACACCAACTATTGGAGGGGAAGAGGGTGATATCGAGACCGGCGTAGAGGTTGACTCTGTCATTAAAACGTGGAATGAAGAATTTAAGGTGGCACCATCACGAACGGTGGCTTGGCAACTTCGACCAATCCTACCACTTTTGCGACGCGCCTTAATATCTGGTGCAGCCTGTTAGAGAATAAGGGCCTGTTTAGGTGGTTCGCGGATGAGGGGAGAAGTGAGGTGGTACCTCTTACATTCGCCACTTCCCCCTTTACCCACAAAGTTTGTGAGAAACGCTTCTGGAAGAGAACCGTCTAAACAGGCCCTAACACTGAAGAAGAAGCAGCCTTGGAGCCAAGTGAAGAAAGAAGCTGCTCCCCTACCGGCAGGGCACCATCAGACATTAAAGCCGCAGAGATGTAATTTTTCTTGTCAAAGACGCTTTCAAATTTAGAAGACATACACAGAGTTGAAGACATTGTGATTCTGAACCACTGCTGATTCAATATCTGCCCCAACACGCTTCGTATTTCTTTTAATGTCATTCATTATAGGATGAAGAGAAACCGAGGGGATATAAGTGAAGGAAGAGGTGGCGGCAGGATTTAGGATCCTCGAGTGAATGTCATCAATTGAGTCTAAAGCCGTTGCCACCCGGGGAAGAAATTTCTTGAAATTTGTCCATCAAGGAACCCGAGCTGGCTGCAACAGAATCCAGGGTGTCCAAAGAGTCAAGCCAGACGTTGATGGCCTGGACGTCATCGGCTAACACCTGAAAGTGTAAGGTGTTGCCGTAAAAGGGATTAAGACGATCAATAACTTTTTTCTGACCGTCGCGAAAAACATCGGAGATGTCTTAGGATATGACAAGGTCTAATCTCTCAGGATATGGCAAGGTCTAATGTCAGAGCATTCACTACAAGTAGACCCTCTAGGGGCTGACGAACTGCAACTGGCTCGAGAATTGAGGCAGATGGAACGAAAAACACCACCACAGACACCATCGCAAGAAATTCCAAAGAGAATGACGGGGAGAGAACAATAGAGGGCAGTATCCCTCGCTGACTCGAACTCACAAGCAGGATAGGAGAGCTCTGTAACTTCCTTGGGGAGCCCAGGTGGTTCCTAAGAGCTGTATTTTGGCTACAACTTGGAGGCAAGAGGAGGGTCACTCTCTTGGTGTCCGTTTTCTGGTTAGAAAATTTCACAAACACGTAATAGCAAATATGGACTAAAACCGTACCGTCCATATATTTCCGAAGCACTTCAGTTGGCGTAACTGCATGAGTTGTAATTTGTTACTAGTATTTACAAACTTGTTCTATTTTCGTTGTCAAGGACTTTTTAACTTGTTTAAACGAATTGATCAAAATGTCCACTTTTGTTGAAACTTTACACCATTACCCGAAACAGTTTATTAAAAATAAGTCAGTTGGACGAAATATTTCTCAGCAAAGCTGTCATGGTTTCCAAAGTACTAGAGTGGAACAATGTGGCTCTGTTTACTCCAGATGCGTCCAGAAAATATATTTCGCAAATAACAGAATCAGGAACCAAATGTGAGTGTAGCGCAATTATTATTCGGTTATTAAAGTTAGAATAGTTTCATCACGTGGACTGACCAAACGGTCATAAACAGAAAATTTTCAGACACTCAAGGACTATTTCCGAGGAAGGGTTCTGGCCCGGAAGCTGGACTGATAGCCATTATAACAAATTAGGATTAACATTTCTTGGTAATTAAGGGAGAAATTCATTAAATTTATTGCTGACCAGAGGGCAAACTTAAGCACTTTACATGTTTTTCACTGACATTATATGAGGGTTCGGTAGAAGGAAATAGGAAAAGGAATGTTTCACTCTTAAAATCCTTTTTAGTTGTGTTTGCTTAAGAGTCTTCAGCTTTTTAGTGCTCAAAAGAGGAACAAACCAGGGGCGATGATGTATGAACTTTAGGCAAAAGCCAAACTTTAAATTTATCCTTACCGCAGCAGTATTCAGACATTTAATTGTGGTCGAGATTTCCACTTCTCATAGAGAATTTTCGGAAAGTTTTACAAATGCTCCTTAATATATAGAGCCATGTCGAACTTTATGTCGGTGTTAGCATTGGTGTAGCTAATAGTTCCAGCAGACAATGTGCCAACTGAAACAAAGCTTTATCAATATGAAAATAATTAAAAGTTATAGGTGGCAAATGTCTTTCCATTTATCCCATGAAAAGCTTTCAGTGAAAAAAAAATAAGAAGTTTTAATAGTTTTACTGAAGTTGGTGTTATTAGGACCTTCCTTTTGTAAATTTAACGTGATCCGAAATTTTTTCAAAACGCAATTACTTAGACTCTAAACTCATATTATACCAAAAGATAAATAGTTTAAAAAAACTAAAAAATACGCTTTTATTTGAATTGAACCCAAAGGTGAATAATAATTTTGAATGTAAAGTTTTTGTTGCTGCAGCCACTTACTTAAATGTAAAAAAGCGTGGGGCAACAAAATCTTTACATTCAAAATTACTTTTCACTTTTTGGTTCATTTCAAATAAAAGCGCATTTTTTAGTTTTTTTAAACTATTTATTTTTATTTTCTACTTTTTAGTCTATTATATGTCTTCCGCCATTTTGTGATGGCGGCCTTATTAGATTTAAAATGACGTCACACAGGGTACTGAATGCTAGCTGTCATACTCTTTCAACTGATACCATGGTACCGTCGTGGGCTTGGTGGACCATAATTGCAAAAATCGGCGGCCATCTTGGAACCACCTTCTCAGATTGCTCTTAGTACTTATACATGATGAATTGAACTCAAGTTGAACCCGAGTGCAACTACCTGTAGACGGGAGTCGAGTTTAGTTAGGCTCAACTGAGCTCGACTCAACTCTGCTACCTGGCATAAGCTGAAATTATTCATACAAACGGGAGTTCAGTAGTTAGTAGTTAAATTTAGTTGACAGTAGCACCTCTGTTTTTTGTTTATAATTTTTTGTAATGAAGGAATTCCATGAAGGAATTCTAATCAAGTCGAGACTACTCTGTGATAGCATGATTAAAATCATTTCAGTTCCAAGATATGTATGCTCAAGAAAAATCAATAAAGAGCGTTCGGACCATCTTTATTCACTAGTAATCAAATCATTTAAGAATATTCTGAAAGAGTCGTTGTTATGCTCGACGACCTTGGTTTTTCTGAAAGAGGATAGGTGTCAAAATTTTCGAATCACTCTGTGTGCACTACCCACTAGGAAATGTAGCGAGATCTCCTCGGGGGAGGCATAAGATTAGAATTTTACGAGCAAATCTTTCTGGCGAATTAAATAAGATATTTTAGGAAGTTCTCAGTACAAAACGGAGCCACATCTTCTCAAGGAAGGTATACGGGAGATTATAAATTTATAAACAAAATTCATTTAAGAGTTCGTGATTAACTAAGTGGTGACACCCGATTTGTCACTTCTATTAAAATCCGAAGAGATCCACTGCAATAAAACACCAAGCAGACCTGTTAGCAAGTCCTAATCCCACCTCCCCGCGGTGCCCCCTGGGGTACTTCTTCGGAAGGAGCTAACGGGAGAGGGGCGAATGGCGAGCTCTCTGCGCCACAAAACAGAGCTTTTAAGTCGGTTGGGCTGAGGGTTAGCAACCCGCTCCCATAAAAAACACTATTGCTACGAATCGGCAAACAGTGCCTCGGAACCGGATGGACAACACGACGACGACCTTTGCTTTTCGAACAAGGACACGAATCGGATCATGGAATGTGAGAACAATGCTTGCTGAGGGACGGCTGGATGAAGTCCTCAACGAGATGAATCGATATAAAATCAAGATCATGGGACTGAGCGAGACCAGATGGCCCGATGCGGGGGAACATATCTGCCCAAATGGCGAGTCCTTCTTATATTATGGGAGAAATGAAACTGAAAGCCGTAGGAGTGGTGTTGGCGTAATACTCACCAAAGAAGCCAGGGCTAGCCTCATTAGCTGGTCACCAGTTTCTGAGAGGATTATTACCGTGCGGCTGTGTACCAGACTAAGAAGTACTACGGTAGTTCAATGCTATGCTCCAACCGAAGACGCAGAAGATGACATCAAAGACGAGTTCTACATGCGACTGAATGAGGTTTTTCGCTCTATTCCAAGGGGAGACATCATTGTATTAATGGGTGACTTAAATGCACAAATCGGTCACGACAACACCGGTCTTGAACAAACAATTGGAAAACAAGGCCTAAGCCAAGTTACCAATAACAATGGTGAGCTTTTCGTTGACTTTTGTTCTTCCCATCAACTTATGGTAGGTGGAACTTACTTTTGTCCCAAGAAGATACATAAAGAGACCTGGGTATCGCCCCATGGTAGAACGAGAAATCAGATAGATCATGTGGCCGTCAGCCGCAGATGGAGAACCATTCTGGAAGATGTCAGGAGCTTCAGGGGAGCGGACACTGGAAGCGACCACCATTTGGTAGTAGCAACTATTCGCCTTAGAATCGCTGCAATCAGAAACTTTCAACGTGAATCTATAAACCGTAGACGGTTTAACGTTGACCTCTTGCGGGAGAGCGCTAAAAAGCGAGAATTTGCTGGAAACCTGCAGCAAATATTAAACCAGCAAACCGTTTCTGACGACACAAATATTGAAGACCTGTGGAGTACAACAAAGGGCGCTATATTGACGGCTGCGGAAACGAGCATCGGTTATGTCCAGAGAAACATGCAACATTGGATCTCGGACAGCACCTGGCAAAAAATAGAACGCCGGAGGGCCCTCAAAAATAACATAAACTCTACAAGCGACCCGGACAGACGTCACCAACTTGAACGGGAGCACTCTCAATTACACCGAGAGGTAAAGAGAAGTGTCCGGCGTGATAAAAGGCAGCAGATAAACGAGCTCGCAGAAAAAGCGGAAAACGCGGCAAACACAGGCAACAGTAAAGTGCTGTACCAAATTACTAAACAGCTCTCGGGAAAGCACTCTACTAAAAAGCATGCCGTTAAGAGTGCGGATGGAAGGCTGCTGTGCAGCGACGAGGAGCAGCTCCAAAGATGAAGAGATTATTTCTTCGCCGCCCTGAATGGCTCACTCACACAGGAACCTCAGGAAAACAGCAACAATGCACAGCCGATAAGAATCAACACCCGGGCCCCATCCAAGACGGAAATAGTAACCGCAATTCATGCGATGGCCAATGGTAAAGCAACTGGAAAAGATGGCATCCCGCCAGAATTGTTGAAAGCCGACTCAAGCCTCATAGCAGATGCGCTTCAGTCAATCCTCGAATTAGCATGGAACACCTGTACCTTTCCGGAGGATTGGACGGAAGGTATCATAGTCAAAATACCCAAAAAGGGGGATCTAACAACATGCGACAACTGGAGAGGCATCTGTCTATTATCTACTGTGGGTAAAATCTTGTCCCACACTATACTATCAAGAATAAGAGAGGCAGTAGATCAAACGCTTAGAAGGCAGCAGGCCGGATTCAGGAAGGGCCGTTCATGTATAGATCACATCAACACCTTAAGAATAATAGTGGAACAATCTACTGAATTCCGATCCCCCCTTTACCTTGCTTTCGTAGATTATGAGAAAGCGTTCGACTCGGTTAATAGGAGCTTTATATGGCAGGCATTACGGCGACGTGGACTGCCGGATAAGATAATAGAATTGATAAAAGCCCTATACAACAATTCCAAATGCAGAGTTCTCCATAATGGAAAATTATCCGACAGCTTTGAGGTGAGCTCAGGAGTACGACAAGGATGCTTACTATCCCCATTACTATTTCTTATAGTAATAAATGACATTCTTGTTGGGGCTCTAGATAGTAGAACAGGCGGCATACAGTGGGGTTTGCTAGATCGCCTTAAGGACCTCGACTACGCAGATGATATCTGTTTGCTGGCCCACAGACATCAGGACCTCAAAAACATGTTAAACAATTTGGCAACAGAAAGTAGTCTAGCAGGCTTAAGGCTGAATCCGAATAAAACCAAAGAAATGCGGATAAATGCAAACACACTTGAACGAACTGCGCTGAATAACCGTGACGTGGAACTGGTAGATAAATTCTGCTACCTCGGTAGTATTATTACCGAAAATGGTGGTGCAGAAGAAGACGTAGTTCCAGAATAAATAAAGCACGAAGCGCATATGCATGCTTGTTCCGCATATGGAGATCAACGGAGATCTCAACCAACACCAAATTGCGGCTGTTCAACTCCAACGTTAAGGCAGTTCTTTTATACGGTTGCGAAACATGGAAAGTCACCCAATTCATAACAGGGCGCCTACAAGTCTTCATCAACATATGCCTACGTCGTATCCTAAAAATCCGCTGGCAAGATAGAATTTCAAATGAAGAGCTATGGCGCCGTGCCGGCCAAGAAAGGATAGACGACCAAATCAGGCGAAGGAAATGGAATTGGGTTGGCCACACCTTGCGACGCGATAACGAAAATCTAGCCAAACAGGCCCTTGACTGGAACCCGCAAGGATCCCGTCGAGTTGGAAGACCTAGAACAACGTGGAGGAGAACCCTACTAGCAGAGGCCGCAACTACTGGGAGATCCTGGTCAGAGCTAAGAGCTGTCGCGCAAAACAGAGTCCGCTGGAGGGCAACTGTTTCCGCCCTATGTCCCACGAGGGATTAAGGGGCACATAGATAGATAGATAGATTAACTAAGCTTGGCAAGTAAAAAACCAAAATCAAGTATTTTTTAAATTTTTTTCTGTCTGTATATGGCCGCGCTTATCTCGGAAACGGCTAACCCAATTGGGATGGGACTTTCACAGGAAGATTCAGTATTTTTGAGGGCATGTTTTAGGCTATTTGTATATTATATCAGCTTCATCTGTATGCAAATCTTGACTTGATTTCGACCCACTTCCATATAACAGATCAATTTCAAATTTTGCACATACATATGTGTAGTTCGTGTGACAATGCAATTTGACAAATTTGTAAAACTAGTTGGGATGTGGATTTGACCCCTTTGGTCCACACGATCAACTTCCCAGTATGATGAACGTAGACGAAAAAAAAAAATGGCAGTTATAGGGACTGCCGATAGAAGTGAAAACTTCGAACTTAGATGTTGAAATTCGATTCTTTTGAAGTAATACAAAATTCTACATTTCTTGAAAGGACTAAATCTTTTTGATTGCAGTATTTTCATTAGGACATTAACCAACTTATTAAAATATGTAGCACAAGTAACTGCGTCTTCATTAATAAGTGTACTTTTTTCTATAAAATTTAATGCTGCTGCATCTTCAACCGATCACAGGTCTCCTTAACAACAATTAAGTTTAACAAAAATGACACCAAAATCTGCCTGGACAGAAAGTTTCGTTTTTTCCTGTAGAATCTGAATATACTCTCCCCGAAATCGTACCTGCTCCTTTTTGGAAGTTGTGTTGAAAAAACGGTTTGTACATATTTTTAAATAGAAATAAACTTCATTATACAGGGTGTTCCGTTACTCATGGTACAAAGGAAAATGGCAAATAGTACATAAAAAATTATCGCAAAAAAAAGTAAAAATTGGGGGAGTACCTCTTTTCGTTTTCGAGATATGGCGTTTTGAAGTTTTTTTGGTAGAGGTTTACATATTACCCTGTATTTTTGTCACCTTTTTAGATATTTTAATGAATAAGACATCAATCTACGCAGAATACTCCCACCTATCTAAATCTGTAAAAGTCAAGGGGTCAACCCACCAACATCCAGAGTTATGAGTCATCAAAGACAAAATTTTGTTTTTTGTCACTAAAATTTCCACTTCAACCACCTTTTTCTCCAAAAAATACGTAATAAACCAATATTTTGTTTTAAAAAATTGGAAAGCTTGGACAATTTCCTATGAATTATGTCTGACAACTATTATGCTACGACCTTTACTTTTGAAGTTATTAGCAATTTTAACGCAAAAGTTGGCCTTATTTGGTGCTTATTTGGTACTTTTCGACAAAACTCAGGTGAAAAAGTACTAAAATTGGACGAAATAGAGCCAATTTCACTATTAAAATTGCTAATTTTTTTATATTTTATATTTATATAGGTTTTATATTTTCATTTTCGATACTTAATTGAATAATAGTAGGCGGTCAGATTTATTTTTTTATTCAAAATCAAAAAGTTTTTGATTATAATCGATTGAGCGCGTGCGCCAGTCATGAGCATGTCGGTGACGCGAGCCCATAACATTTTCCCCTATCAAAAAGTGCCCAACGCGGCTAAAGAAGTTTTCACTTCAATAAACCGACTTTTTACAAAATAGTAATATGTTTAGCACTAGTAGGAAATTGACTAGTATCAGAACTGGTGACAAAGCAATCCTCAGAGAACCTAGTTCAAATAACTATAATACATAGTTGTAAATCCGTAAGATCTGGCCTGGCCTTGCCAGTCACAAAACGCAGAGTTCAACAAATTTTGCGATCCACTCCCAACAAGAAGTTGAAAAAAACCGCCACTAAAGCAACAACATAAGGATGCACGGCTTTTATTTGCGAGGAAGCACATGGACTGGACACGGGAATGGAGGACTGTTATTTTTTCTGATGAAAAGAAATTTAATTTAGAGGGACCAGATGATCACTCATTACTGGCACGGTCTTAGAAAAAAGAACCCACCCAGAAGTTGCCGACATTCGAGAATTGGAAGCGTGATTATATGGGGGGCTTTCTCATCATACCGGAAGCCCCGATTACGCATCATTCCTTCCAGAATAAATTCTCAAATGTACCAGGATATGCTCGAATCTGCCCTTATACCGTATTTAGAATATGACATTCATCATTCATCAATGCCTGATTTGGTCGTCTATCCTTTCTTGGCCGGCACGGCGCCATAGTTCTTCGTTTGAAATTCTATCCTGCCAACGTATTTTTAGGATACGACGCAGGCATCTGTTGATGAAGACTTGTAGGCGTCTTGTGATGAATTGGGTGACTTTCCATGTTTCCCAACCGTACAAAAGTACTGCCTTAACGTTGGAGTTGAACAGCCGCAACCGCTTCGTTGATCTCCATATGCGGAACAGGCATGCATATGCGCCTCGTGCTTTATTTATTCTGGAACTGAAATCTTCTTCTGCACCGCCATTTTCGGTAATAATACTACCGAGGTAGCAGAATTTATCGACCAGTTCCACGTCACGGTTATTCAGCGCAGTCCGTTCAATGGTGTTTGCATTTATCCGAATTTCTTTAGTTTTAGTTGGATTTAGCCTTAAGCCTGCTGGACTACTTTCTGTTGCCAAATTGTTAATCATGTTTTTGAGGTCCTGGTGTCTGTGGGCCAGCAAACAGATATCATCTACGTAGTCGAGGTCCTTAAGGCGATCTAGCAAACCCCACTGTATGCCGCCTGTTCTACTATCTAGAGCGCCGACAAGGATGTCATTTATTACTATAAGAAATAGTAAAGGCGAGAGTAGGCATCCTTGTCGTACTCCTGAGCTCACCTCGAAGCTATCGGATAATTTTCCAGTATGGAGAACTCTGCATTTGGAATTGTTATATAGGGCTTTTATCAATTCTATTATTTTATCAGGCAGTCCACGTCGCCGTAGTGCCTGCCATATAAAGCTCCTATTGACCGAGGCGAACGCTTTCTCATAGTCTACGAAAGCAAGGTAAAGGGGGGATCGAAATTCAGTAGACTGCTCCACTATTATTCGTAATGTGTTGATATGATCAATACATGAACGGCCCTTCCTGAATCCGGCCTGCTGCTTCCTAAGCGTTCGGTCTACTGCCTCACTTATCTTAGATAGTAATATATGGGACAAAATTTTGCCCACAGTAGATAGTAAACAGATGCCTCTCCAGTTGTCGCATATTGTTAGGTCCCCCTTTTTTGGTATTTTTACTATGATACCTTCCGTCCAATCCTCCGGAAACGTACAGGTGTTCCATGCTATTTCCAGGATTGGCTGAAGCGCATCTGCTATGAGGCTTGAATCGGCTTTGAACAATTCTGGCGGGATGCCATCTTTTCCTGCTGCTTTACCATTGGCCATCGCATGAATTGCGGTTACTATTTCCGTCTTGGATGGGGCCCGGGTGTTGATTCTTATTGGCTGTGCATTGTTGCTGTTTTCCTGAGGTTGCTGTGTAAGGGTACCATTCAGGGCGGCGAAAAAGTAATCTCTCCATCTTTGGAGTTGCTCTTCGTCGCTACACAGCAGCCTACCATCCGCACTCTTAACGGCATGCTTTTTAGTAGAGTGCTTTCCCGAGAGCTGTTTAATGATTTGGTACAGCACCTTACTGTTGCCTGTGTTTGCCGCGTTTTCCGATTTTTCTGCGAGCTCATTTATCTGTTGCCTTTTATCACGCCGGACACTTTGCTTTACCTCCCGGTGTAATTGGGAGCATTCCCGTTCCAGTTGGTAACGTCTTTCGGGTCGCTTGTAGAGTTTACGTTATTTTTTAGGGCTCTCCTGCGTTCTATTTTTTGCCAGGTTGTGTCCGAGATCCAGTGTTGCTGGTTTCTTGGGACATAACCAATGCTCGTTTCCGCAGCCGTAAATATCGCGCCCTTTGTCCTACTCCACAGCTCTTCCATATTTGTGTCGTCAGAAACGTTGTGCTGGTTTCATATTTGTTGTAGGTTTCCAGCAAATTCCTGCTTTTTAAAGCTCTCCCGAATATGACATTGGTGACCAAGTATTTGTTTTCCAACAAGATAATGCGTCAATTAATATCTCTCTGGATTCGCCGCAGTGGTTTAGTGATCGGAAAGGGCCTTTGATGCGGTGGCCAGCATTAAGTCCCGATCTTAATTCTATGGAGAGCCTCTGCCCAGGTCAGACGTGTTTATGCCAACGGACATCAGTTCCATGACGTCAGCACCTTAAAAAGAGTAATTTTGGATTTTTGCAACAATCCAACACAACGGAGGATCTACAAAATATTCGAGTTACTGGAAAAGTTTTTTCCTATTATCCATATTTTTTTCCTTCATTTTGTGAAGTTGCGTTCAACTGAATTTCGCTGTATTTTTTCTATTTTTCGTTGTTAAATAAAACTAAAATAAATTTTGTATTTAAGTAAATAAAACATTATATTGACTTTTTACAATAAACATATTTGCCATCATCAAAGAGTTCAGGACGTTGGGAACATGAAAAATATGGGTGGGTACAAAGGAATTCTTCTCACTGTATATTACCAAAAACACTTTTAGTATTAATTGACAAAAAATCAAAAACTTTCCTTTGCTTTTACAACAAATGTTATCTTTAATAGTTAATATACAATCTTAATTTTTTAAATAACCGACTCCCCATTTGTACTGAACCGATGCCTGCGCCATCTATGTACAAATTTACATAAATTGTAAATATTTTTCTACTTGTTTGGTAGAATTTGTTTATATGGCATCACTTAATGGCTATCATGGCTGTCGTTGTCAGTTACTTGTTTGAAGCAGTGTGGAAAGTTCATTTTTTTGTTGTTAAAATCTAAAATGTTAAACAAAATAAAGTGGAAACTAAATTGTGAAATTTTATTGTCATTGAATTGTGCAATTTGTTTGTATTTTGTTGTGTGCTGCTCTTTTGGCGGTGATCTTCACAAAATTCATCAGTTTAATTATTAAAATCCAAAATGATTAACGAAATAAAATGGAAACTAAATATTATGTCCGATATAAAATAATCATATCCCCTAACTCGCAACTTGTATCGGTCATCAGAATTTCAATAAATCCTCGTTTTCAGGGGTGATTCCTGGATGGTTTTGGAGAAAAAAATTATTCTAGAGAGGGGGCTATTCCCACTATCCACTAAGGTACAGTGTGTTTACGAAAGAAAAAAATGTATTTTTTTAATATTTACTTAAAGTTGAATAACTCCTAGACTAATTATCGTAGAGCAACGTAATTCGGTTCATCTTTTATGGAAATTTGTATTCCTTTATATGATATTAAGAACAGGAACGTGAGTGACTCCGTTTACAAGATATGTAATATAAAATGTGATCTAAATCCCAATATTCTTCGTTTTTTTAGCAAAATTCCAATATTTTAGCATTTTGGTGATATTTTTAACCTACATATCTTGTAAACGGAATCATTCTAGTTCCTGCTCTTAAAATTTTCGAATGCAAGTATCCAATTCGTATTCAGGATGCTCAAAAACATATAAATACAAGTTTTAAACTTATTTGTACAAATTTTGAATAATTATGTCCGCCATATTGGATTCGCCATTTTGAATTTCCAGTTTTTGACATCAAGTTCGTGATCAGCGAGGTCGATTACCCTATAATACCGAATTTCGTCCAAATTCATCAATATTTAGACTTTTGTCCACGTGTTCGGCAATTCGTCCCACTGTGGGACGTACGTTATTTTCTGCCGTTAACTAATAATAATTTGCTTAAGAAAAAAAGCGTAGAGTAAAACTATAAAATACCAAAATGATAATTGCCAATTCGATTAGTGACTCCGTCATTACTGACTTTAATGAAGGCAGACAAAAACCCAAGTAAACTTTTATCCATGAATGTTTACTACGAAATTTAGTGACTAATTCTCTTTCGCAGAAACTTTCTTAATCTAGCTACTTGGAAGATATGAACCGTCAAATGAATCTGTCTGGGGCATCGTGGAACCAGTAAAAAACCAACTGGATCCTTGTTTCAAATAATTCTTCCCTTTCCGATGAAATGATATCAATTTGTCGACAACACATGGTATCAGATTCAATTGTCAAATCATGCGTAGATTGGAATCACAAAGTTCAGTGATTCGGAACGTCGGCAACCCCAATTTATGGCCTGCCCAAAAACTTTCTGATATCATCCACCCAAACCCCCGTCGATTGGCCCCCAACCAACGGCTACAACTTGGACAGACTTAGTGCCGTGCCATTTAATGTTCAACTGTTTTGGTGTCCTCCTATCAGATTGTTTTGGGAAAAGAAGACGAACGAAAAAAAAATGGACGGAAAAAGTATTCCGTAAGCTCCTTAAGTCCTTTTGTGTGTTGAATGTTTTAGTTCTTGTTGGATGATGTGCAAATTCCTGAGAAAAAATTATGTCCTGGGAGTAAATAAATGCCGATTCTGGAGTTCTGGCAATTCCCTTTGGTGGCTTTTAACTTGTGTCCAAAATTATTGGTGTCTATATATGAGTGAAATAGGTTCGAGTTTCCACGAAAACAAGGTCTGATGTCGGAGTTTAAGTGGCAGGATTTACCAGGAAATAAAACATTCCTTGTATGTATATCAAACAAATGCTCCCAAGCTATTGCGATTATTTTTCCACGAGACGTCCGTAAGCTCAGGGCTGCTACAAGCTTACGATTGCTCAAAGGGTTGAACATGTACGACTTTGAGTGCTTTTTATGTAGGTACTTGATCCAACCAAGCTGAGATGATTTTAAATTTCAAGCTACAAATAAGGAAGTTGTATTCGTGGAGTGAATGTTCGATTTAATATTCAGGCCGGCCAATGGCTGGTTAAAGAATTTGCATTTCTGAAGAACACCCAAGAGCTCAAGTACTTGTTAAGTGATTTGGAAGATGTGGTCGTTTTCGCACCTAATCAAGAATGAGATGAGAGGCTCTGGTAATTACTTAGCAACTTAGAACTAGCAAAAGGAAATTGTAGACGTAAACCGACTCGGGAATAATAACGAAATGAGAAAGATTTATAGCAAAGTTAACAAGCCACGTAAACATTATCAGATTATCGATCTATAAAAACAAAAATAGTAATATCTGCGTCATATGAGAATCAGCGTCAAACATTGCATTTGGAAAACCTCGAGGTTTTTGACGTCCGTTTTGAGCAATGTCGATCACAACTTTGAAGAGAAGTGGCGAAGTGACGTATCCCTGTCGGATACCCGTTGGAGTCGGGAACTCCTCGGATAAGTCACTTCGAATACGAACGCTGCTAATTGAGCCATCGTACGACACTTTTAGAAGTTGGATGATATTCATTGGCACGTGTTCGGTTTCCAAAGCTGTTCCAATCGATGTAATCGAAAGCGGATTTGAAATCGATGAAAACGACGACAGTTCGTTTGCCGGAACGAATTCTTTCTTCCATTACTTGACGGAGAGCGAATATTTGATCAATGCATCCTCAATCAGTCGTCGTGTTTCATTTGCTTCCGCTGATCGACGTGCTTCAGACAGCTGTCCGAGATCCATGGCATTTTGGCAAATTGTTTGATGCTGCGAATGAAAGAAGGCGGAAGCCGTTTTCGTTAATTACTCCGTGTCCGAAATTTGCCAACGTTCCTTCCACGCCGATTAGATCTGATCCTGAATGTTTATCAGCGGTGTCATACGCAGCGTATGTTGTAGCTGATCGTAAAATTCGTCCCTTGTCGTTGTCTCGGTTGTAGCATAAATGGATACTATATGGATATAAATTTGTAGGTATTCAAATTTTCTTTTGATTGATGGCCATTGAATTATAGGCTATGGTACAAAACAGAAAAATGACAAAAAAAACCTAAACCCTAGTTCTAACCCTTGTTGTAAAAGTTCAAACCAACATAGAAAAATAAGACTGCATCGTGCGGTGCGACCCGGGCTTTAATGATCACCTCCATTCGATAAAAAAAAACAGTTTTTTTCAGACATTGCCCAGCATTTCGGGCAATATAGCAGCTTCGGCTCGTATTTTGTAGGTTTAGAGCTCGTCAATGGTCTTCAGCTTGCTTTCATAAACTTTACTTTTTAAATAACCTCACAGAAAATCCCGTTAAATCCAAAGAACGAAGAGGCTACTCCAAATCACCATTTTCGACACTACGGGAACTTTTTCAAATTTGAATTATTGTTTTCCCGCTTCCAAGAAGGGAATTCCTCGAGTATTGGACGCGTTCAGCATAAAAGAATATTAGTACAGTGTAAAAAGTCTAGATGGCTGTAGAATTTTGGTCTAGATGAAAGTAGTCTAGGAGTAAGGTGCCTGGATACCATTCCAGAGGTCCCGGGTTCGTATCCTGCCAGCACCACGGTCCTTTGCGCTTTTCACTTTCCTCACCTACATAACTTTCCTTCTTTCTTCCTCCCTCTTTACAGTCCTTATTCCTCCTGTTATATCCTCCGCTAGCCCTTCCCCGCTCCCCCAAGCGCATGTCATCGGTTGGTTGATGCTATTCCACTCGCTTCAAGAGGCATAAAACCCTAGCACGTAGCACGCTATTCTACTTGTGAGATTAAGTGAGCGATGTAAAGGACTCTCCATAGCTCTCTTTTTCTTTAATCCCGAAAGAAGGAAATAGTTCTCACTCGAACTTACAAGTAGGATAAGAGATCTCTGGAAGTTTCTCGGAAGCTCTAAGAGCTCCCAAGAGCTGTTTTTTTCTAGAAACTGGAGATAATGAGGGTATCTACACTGGTATTGCTTCAACTGTTTCCGAACCAGTTCTACAACATAATCTAGGTCTACACTATATTGTCTTTAGACGGAAATATCTGCACGTGTGTTTTTTTTTATGTGAAAGACTAGAGTCTCAGGAAACGTCCTTTATACTGTGTCGACAATCTATTTTCTTCATATAGAGTGCAATGTCGGACAGCAGCTCTAGTCGGGGAAGGAAGGAGCTGTCACAACCTACCAGAGATATTTTTTCAGTCCACCTACTCCCAACCATTACTGTCGCGACTTTTGACATCGGGGCATCGAGAAACAACTCGCTGGAGTGTTATGCCTCCTGAAACGAGTTGAATCTCATCAACCAACCGATGACATGCGCTTTGGTGGAGCGAGGAAGGGCTAAGGAAGGCTATGACAGAAGGAATCAGGAATGTAAAGAGGGAATGTATAGTCTCCCTGAGAGGGAAGAAGAAAGAAAGAAAGTTATATACGTGAGAAAGTGGAAACGACGAAGGACCGTGGGGCTGGCCGGGATTCGAACCCGGGACCTCTGGGATAGTAGTCATGTGCCTTACCTCTAGACTACCGAATTAGTGAACATCAGAGCGAGTAAGCAAAAGCATATTGCGTTTTCACGCCAAAATTTTCTGGTGAAAATTTTCCAATGTTCCTTGTCCATTTTATACCTCACTCTTCTAAAAAATCGGTTCTGCTGATGAAGAATACAAGTATAGATTGGGCCAAGAGGTGCAAAGTATATAAAACGCCCTTACCGGCTGCCTTTTACGTTTTCTTAAACATGCTTAGTTTACCTCCTGTGCACACATGCCGCATTTGATCTCGTATTGGTGGGGCAGCGGTCACCCGTGTTCGACCCCCCCCCCCACCTAAACCCGGTACTGCCGCACAGGTCTCCTCAACAAAAATTAAGTTTAACAAAAATGACACCAAAATCTGTCCCGACAAAAAGTTTTGTTTTTTCATGTAGACACAGTGTCTACTCGTCCCGAAATCATATCTGCTCCTTTTTTGAAGTGTTAACGAAGAAACTGTTTTTTACATGTTTTTAAATATGTAGTATATAGTTAGAATAGTTAACTATAATAATCTATCGTAAGCAAGGTAAATTTAAACATACTTAGGGCTTTTATTATATTATTAGTGCAGTAAAAAAAGTATTTTAATTTGCACAGTCTGGTAACAGCAAGATTATGATTTTATCCTGTTTGGGGTATCACCAGGAGTATATTCATAAGTTTTGAAGCTCGTGAGCCTTGTGGTACTTTTGTTATAAACAATTAAAAAAATTTTACCGCGTTTTTCGACCTTAAAATATGAATAACTCCGGTTCTATAAGTCGGATCGGGGCAAACTAAAAACTAGTCTCTTCGTAATAAAATTTCTAATAATATATCTAATATAATATTTCTTTGGGTTCAAGTCTCTGAAGTACGTACATAACCTACAAAACTGAAAAAACGAGAAAAAAACAGAATTTTTTTCATTTTAGAACCCAAGACGGTCAACTAGACCAATTTGCATCAAACTTTCAGAAAATATACCTTTTAATGTTATAAAAAGATCCTGAAAAATTGGTGTCAAAATACTGAACCCATTGGCCAAAATTGCATTTGTTATCTAAAATTTGAGATGCCCGCCATTTTATGCCATTGAGTCCAAAATGAAAAATTCTTTTTTCAAAGTGTAGATATCGATGCCAGCTTTCGAATGCAATTCAAAGGAAATTTTTTTAATGCTATTTTGGTTGCTTTTTTTACATTTGTTTATAAATTAAATAACAACAATTGCATTTTTTCGGCCATTTTTAAAATATAACTTAAAACTTTTTATCAGATCTGGTAGAAGATTTTGAGACCGTTAATTTAAAAAAAAAATAAAGTTCATTTTTGTGAACGGAAACTCGAGATATTGAGCTTATTGCATTTTGTCCAATTGTTAATTAACAAATGCATATTTAGCGCTTAAATTTGGACTGTATCATCTTGAAACCTATTCATTTCATGTGATAAATTCAAAAAAAAGTTAAGGTTTATAGAAATTTATTTACAAGCATTAAAATGTAAGTATTGTTAATTGAACAAAGTGATTTTTTTTATTTTTCAATAAAGCTTAGTTACAAAATGCAATAACTTCCTTGTTTTTTACAAGCTTTTTGTATTAATTTCGTTCTCTGATTTTCGATCACTTCCCGATATCCGTTGATGCTCAAATTTAGCACACACCTTTGGTTCTGAAGACAAAACAATATAGTTTATTCAATTTTATTTTACATCCAATATGGCGGCCACCATAAAATGGCGGATTACCTTTTTCTCTACAACCCGTCGACATGGGTATCAAATGAAAGGGTTTGACGAGTAGAATACAGTAAGCTGTGTGAAGTCATTTTAAATCCAATATGGCGACCAACATCAAATGGGGAATTACCTTGTTCTTTACAACCCAACCCCACCTCCTGCCGTCTTTTTTTTTTAAATGTGATTTTTCCCTCGCAATACCGATCCGACTTATAGAACCGGAGTTATTCATATTTTAAGGTCGAAAAACGCGGTAAAATTTTTTTAATTGTTTATAACAAAAGTAGCACAAGGCTCACGAGGTTCAAAACTTATGAATATACTCCTGGTGATACCCCAAACAGGATAAAATCATAATCTTGCTGTTACCAGACAATACCTATTGTGATGATTATGCCCCATCTGTTTGTCGAGAGGATGAATCAACGATTTTCGGTTGTTGTCTGAATTCGGAATTTATGTACTAAACGAACGCGCGATAAGTGAAGACAACTTCAAGCTTCTGGACGAAAAGAAAAGAACATACCACTAGGCTCGAGAAAAAGGACTCGAGAAGGTTCCAGAAGTGAAATAAAGGTGGAGCTTGGATATAAAAAGCGGCTTGCAGGCGCTGAGAGAGTCAGTTTTGATTAGAAAGGCGATAAAAGTGTTCCAAAGTGAGAACAGTGAAAAGTGGTGATTTAAAATTGAACTATAAAGCGATAGATAGAATTTAATAGTGCGAGTTATTGAATTGAAAGTGATTATAGTGAACTAAGAATTGTGTTTGTAATTAAATTGTGTTTTGGTTTGTGATAAATAAATTTTGTGTGGATAATTAAAAAGTGTATTCCTTAATTAATCCTACGAATCCGTTAAGCCGTAAAAACGTAACACTATCTTTTCATTTTTTTGGCCTTTTTTTACTGGACTATATATTTTATATATTTGAGCACTGATGTATCTATTGGACACACTCTTACTAAGATTACATGCCGGACTGAGGACTTGACTCGAACTTGAACTGACAGTTAAATGCTCTTGATTTGAAGCCGACTTCAAGTATGCATGTAATCATAGTATCAGACAGATTAAGTTACTACAATTCCACCCCCGGCTTTTTGTTAATAATAGAGCTAACCCTTCTAATACAGAAGGCGCACTTCTTAGCTGAACCAAGAAAGGTTTACCTACTAAGCACAACCAAGCGCTGAGATGAGACACTAAGCATGCAAACATAAAAATTAGTAAATTAAATTAACATGTAACCAACGCAAGCAACAGAAAACATAAATGGCCACGTGAGATTTAAAAGACTGCTATCAAGGACATGTTTACCAATGCTCACGCTAAAGATATTAACATTACTATTAACATTAACGAACATACGGTTTACAGGTTCCAATCTGCAACAAATACAACATCGGCCACCTCACGACGCTTATGAAGAGAGCTTAAGTTAAGTAACTTAAGCCGAGATTCATATGATGGAAGAACTAATGGGTTTTCCCAATGAAGATGATTCAGTGCGAATCGAATGTTGAACCGATTCAATAGTTCTAACATGCGAAGAGTAGTGAGGAGACCAAACCTGGGACGCATATTCGAGTAATGGTCTGACAAAGGAAATGTATAGGTGTTTAGTAATCAAAGGGTTGTTAAATTCTTTGGACCACCTTTCAATAAAACCCTGGACTAAACTACCTCTGGAAGAGATATAGTTGATCTAGATCTTTAGCAAAATTAACACCAGGGATCTCTTCATTAAAATAGGAATACTAGTAGAAAATTATAGGACAACGTCTCCTACTAAAAGTCATGACTTCACAATTACCAATATTAAGAACCAGGCTGCTAGCACACCAAGAGTAAAAGGTGTCAAGGTCAACTTGCAAAAGTTTGCAATCCTCAATACTCTTTTTGTGACGGTACTATTTGATGTCATCGGCGTAAATCAATATTCTACATCTACAGTGTCTTAGCAAGGGAACAATGTCATCAATTGACAAGATAAAGAGAAGAGTGCCAAGATGACTCCCTTGAGGGACACCGGTTGTCGCTTCAATGGTTACTGATTTGGAACTACGAAAAAGAACTTGGTAGGTCCTGTCAGCTAAATATATAATTAATAATAATATATAAGTTTCTTATATTCCAGAATTCAATTTTGATCTTATTTGCATTAGGAATAAGCTATTAATTTTTTAATCTTCAAATATCAAATTAATTTAAATTTAGTCTTGCTTAAACTGAACAAATTGTGCTACGAATGACTTCTTCCAAATGACTGCTGTTTCACTATAAAAATTACAAGAGACTCCCCCTACTTGTTAGTTAGGGTATCCAAACAATACTTAAAACAACATTGATATATTATGCTGATTCCTTCAATATCACATTGTAAACTCCTTGTTACCTATACAGGCCCATGAACGCACAAAGGAGTTACAAATCTATCAGGAAAAATAATATGTATGTACATTAAATGACGATAAAATAAACGGTCCCGTATTCTGTCGCTTTATCAATCTTTAAGGGGGTGAAAGTTTATTGCTAAAGATTATCTCCTTAGCAGTTTAACAATGATAAGACACCTTCGTAGTAACAAAGAAACTAAATAAACACCGAAGGGAAGCATGATTTAAATTACTTCTCCCCGCTGGCTCCGCTGGGGGTTGAAGGTGAAAGATATGAACATTTTCTAGAGGGGCCTCGATGCTATAGTAAATGCCCTGCTTGAATTAATTAAAATCATTCTTCACAGCTGGAAGGTGAGCAAACACTTTTAGGTGCTCTTATCGGCAGAAAGGATCAAATTTATTCCCGTAAAAATACTTTGAAGTGATTTTACCAAGCTCCTTTGATAATCCCTAGTTCTCATAGAGCAGATGTATCTGCAGAAGGCGTCGTCGGAGGAGGACTCTCACTCCGACGAAGTGATTAAAGTGTAAACGACTATTTATAGTATGCTTTGAATATTCATTAAAAAGATAAAGCAATTCGCCCGTTGATTGGATATCAAATACTCGGTATTTACTACAAGGCTTGACCTGCTTTTAAGTGTTCCCCCTTCGCCCCCGTTTACACGATGGAAAGTAATGAGATGGATCTATGTAAAATAAACACTGGCAGCTAGCTGGAAAATTGAAGTGACTGCTCCAATTTTCTATGTTCATCCAGGAAACTATGTGAACGATAAGGCCGCAAAACGCGTTGTTCGTTTAATTAAAACCCGCAGAGCTGGACCAGTGTCTGTTGTATGGAACATAGCCCAGAAACCAGAAATTCAGCAAAACGGAAATAGTTCGGATGCCTAAACAAGCAGAAACAAATCGCAATTCAGCAGTTTCAATTCTGCTTACTACCGCCAACCTCAGAAAGAATTTTTCGAGGGCAGGAATATTTTCCAGAACAACCCCGCCGACGCCATTCGCATCGCACAGCATAGGGCTGTTGTAGGCCTCGTTGGCCAGAAAGATATCGCCAAAAAAAATATCATATGTACCCTTCACATTCTTCTAGGGATGACATTCAAAAGGGATGAGAGATAGCGAAGGCGCTTACGGCACTAAATCACTAGAGCTTAGCACCAACTGACCCAACCAGAAATTTATATATCACCCCGCATACTTTCCAGCATCAACGTTTTACGCTTTACGGAAAACGGAAGCCCTGGACCGTGTCGAAGGAATCGTGCTGGAGTAATTGTTGTGAGTTTGGAATTCCTTCAGCATTTGCTAATTTCCATTCTCGGAACAATAGAAGGGACTCGGTGCGCGAATAAGGGAAAAGTTTCACTTTTGCTCCGAGTCTAGTTGTGGATTTGTTAAAACCCAATTCCCTTGGGATATGGAATGTGCATAGCTCTCTTGAATTCGCAGCCAGTTGATGGGATTGCGGTAGATGGAATTGTTTCTGCTGGGTTTTAGCAGCCCTTCATGTGGATTGATGTTCGCTTCCTAAAACCTTTTCGGTGAGCTTGTTTCTGCCCTTTTTCTTTCTCTCGCAAATTCATGGATTTGATTTGGCTTACATTCATGAAGGAAGAACAAGGAATTTTTGATTTTGGTTATGAAATTCGCAAATTTTTTGCGGTTACTATCAAATGAATGTGCTTAAATGAACAATATCATGTACCAGGTCTTACATTGGTCTTTCCAATAAGATAGTGGTTTATGTGGTCACAAGGAAAAACCGCTTAAGTCAAGTTATGACAAAAGTGAGTTATGAACATTTTCAGATTCTACGCAGTCTGTTCTCTTACCACACAAAATTTCGTAAATGTACGACGCCTATGGACAAAAATACATGCAGAGACCCTAAAGTAGGGTTGCCAACCATACTTTATAATAAAGTATTATGCTTTATTTTAAGTCGATATACTTTATACTTTTACATAATTATAAAGTATGGGAAAATACTTTATTATGAGTCTTTATTACGCATGGAACTTAACACGTTATATTCGTTAATTTCTAACGATTTACTAGCGCCTATTATGAAAAAACAGAATAGAAGTCACACGCTTCAACTAATTATTATCTACTTAACAAAAAGGAAGATGGCAGGATCGTCAAATGCAGATGACAGATTTTCTGCTATCGGTTCCTTTACATTTTTGATGTCTGGTTTGATTTTAAATATGTATTAATTTTCTTCTATATTGTCTTAAATGGCGAGTCATTCTGTTTATGATAGTGATAGATTCCCGTCCCGCCACCTCAGCATTCACTGAAAGAGTTTTCTCTGTGATGAAGTTTAAAGTGGCGGGAAGAAAGAAACAGATCGTCTTTGAATTTTATAAAAAAATGCGCTATTCATTTATTTAAATCTAGATTTAGATTGTTGTATGAGCTATCAAACTTTCCAAAAAACGAAAAATTGATAACTTGCACCAAAAACGCAAAAAAATATGTTTTTAAAAGAAATTGAGTATGAAAATAGTTACACTAATATATAACTGAATATGAATGTTAATAGAAAATGAGTTAAACAAAAAAAAAATTTGGAAAATACTTTATTATTTTTCAGATACTTTTTATTTTCCTCTTTCCAAGACAAGTTACGTTATTTTTCTCAGAAAAAGTTGGCAACCCTACCCTAAAGGCCCCCAACACGGTCAAATTGGATGCACATCGAAGCGCGGATGTACAACCAAAACTATCGATTGTGAGCCCGTCGACCGATCAAAACTCGTTGATGGCATAGGCTTGATGAAAATCTGGATGTACATCCGATTTGACCGTGTATGAGGGCCTTAATAGCTTAACTTTTTTGATGATGAAAAACATATGGATTAACGACTTATTTGAAAATAAGAAACAGAAAGAAGTTTTTGTATGTTCACTACAACAACTTAGGAATAGATAGACTATTTTTTTGTATGTGCAGTGTAAATACATAAACTCGATATAAGTTATTATTCCGAATTCAAAACGTTCATTTACTTTTTTTATCTTGACTTTAGATTATTTTCTAGAATTCATTTATGTTTTTTTAGAATCTCAACCCATTTAGGAGATTTTTCCCTTTAACTTTATTGTTATAATGTTTGCTTGAGTCAGTATAAATTTTAGAATTAGCCAGAAAACAATCAAATTCTGACAAAACTTTTAGTAAGGACGAGAATAATAAAGAAAATCATTATTATCTCGAAGATTCCTATAATAATCGTAAGTTTAATAATTTCTATAATATTTTCTATTTCAAAAGTTGTTTTGATTTTCTACTTTTTTCCTTCACATCATTAATTTTATTTTTTACGATTTAGTCGAAAACCCTATGAGAAGCAGTGAAGAGTTATTCATGACAACATTTTTTGTAGTTGAAAAAAATGAGACTTCTTCTATAGCAAATTTTGATTATGAAAATCTAGACTTGGTATTCAGCACTTTCAAAATGAAACCAAAGGTAAACCGACCTTCTGGAAACTTTGCAGTTCAAGAAGAATTGGTTGATTTCGACTCAGACGACTCAGTCCGAGATCCAAATTACGAAGTGTTAACAAATACAGACAGCGATTCATTTGAAATGGAACACGGTGAAGATTTAAATCAAATGGGAAAGCAAATAGAAAAAAATTTGCTAGAAACTTCATGCGTTGGGTCTAAACGTATTTCAAGGGAGTATGACTCTAAAAAAATAATCAAAGAAAAACGTAACACTGGGCAATGTTATAAAACTAAAACTAAAATTGTCGCCGCAAGGCAGTGTATCGAACTCAATAATAACTGTCGAAAAAAATGCAAAAATGCTATATCTTTTAGTTACCAAAAACAGTTATTTGATAAGTATTGGGCATTGGGTTCGTACAATCGAAGAATTCTGTATGTAAGCTCATTAATCGAAATAATGGAGAAGAAAACACAGACTTTGCTGAAAAATAAAAATAATCCTCGTAGTCGACAGAACTCCATAAAATATTATATTGATTATGACGGTACAAAAGTGAATATGTATGTATGTCAAAAAATTTTCCGACAAGTATTTGATGAAACAGAAAGTTTTTTAAAAAGTGTTATTCGAAAAAAAAAACCAAATCACCAAATTTAGAGTTTGTGGACTGCAGAGGCAAAAACACTCCTAAAAACAAGTTGAATGAGGAAGGTATTAATAAAATAAGACAACACATAAATAGTTTCCCAGCTTACGAAAGTCACTATACTAGGAGGGATACGTCTAAAAAATATCTTCAATCTGATCTGACCTTGACAAAAATGTACACTTTGTACACTCAAGAAAGTAGAGAACCCGTAAGTTTCAGCAAATATTGTGGAATATTTAAAAGTAAGTATACTTTTTTCCTTATCTCTCTGGGCCTTTATTATTTTTTCTTTTTCTATTCCAGCAATGAATTTGAAATTCAAACCGCCAAAAGTTGACACCTGTAATACCTGTGAAGTTTTTAAAATAAAAATAGAACTTGCCCTTAAAAATAGTTCATCAGAATTAGAGCAACTAAAGCTTGATCAAACTGATCATCACAAAAATGCGGATATTACATATAAGGCAAAGGAAATTGATAAACTTTTGGCGGCATCTAATCCAAATTTAAAAGTGTTCACATTTGACTTGCAACAATGTTTGCCCACACCATATTTGCAAACTTCAACTTCATTTCACAAACGCCAGTTATGGACATTTAATCTAACCATACACGATGGGGTCTCTGGAAATCCTCATTGTTATATGTGGCATGAAGCAATTGCAAAACGTGGAGGAAACGAAATTGCTTCGTGTTTGTTTAAACATTTGAATTTGTTATATTCCCAAAATAAAACCTCGAATTTAATTTTTTACAGTGATTGTTGCCCAGGACAAAATAGAAATTCTTTTTTGAGTGTTATGTTCACCGAATTTTTGCAAAATAACGAGGAAATAGAGTCAATTGACCATAAATTCCTACTTCCTGGGCACACTCACATGGAGTGTGATGTTGACCACTCTGTTATTGAACTTAAAAAAAGAAAGACCCCGGCCAAAATTCATCATCCCCATAATTGGTACAATTTTGTAAGATCGGTTGGAAGCAAGAAAAAATTTAATATCGTTGAAATGAAAAAAAAAAAAAAAAAAAAAGAACTAGTTGGGATGTGGGTTTGACCCCTTCGGTCCACACGATTAACTTCCCAGTATGACGAAGATGGAATAAACTGACTTCTTACAAAATAGTTATACGTTTAGCACTAGTGGAAAATTGGCTAGTATCAGAACTGATGACAAAGCAATCCCGAGAGAAGCTAGTTCAAATAACTATAATAGTAGTAAATCCACAAGCTTTTTCTAGAGAATTTGTTTTTCCTGAACGTTAGCAAACAAACATTTCCTCCGTATTTCGTTCGCTGCACTAAAGCGGGTGTTCAAATTCGTATTGAGCGTGCTGAAGCGCCGTTGACGAGCTGAGAAGCGAATGACTTCAGGAAATTCCAAAGCTTTCCGGAGATATTAGCAAAATTGTAACTGTTAAGTACTTGTCAGACTAGACCAAAAAGAACAAATTTTACGGTAACTACTGGAAATCCCGGGATGAACCGCAATTTCCTGAAACTGTATCACGCGTAGAAAACAATTCCCCGTCAAAAAGTGCTAATCCAACGTTTGAAAATTCGCGCTGTTTGTAAAGGGTAATGAAATTTTTGCCCGATTTTGAAAGGTTGTCGGATTTTGACAAGTGATATTTTGTTCGAAGGCTATCTCTGTGCAGAACCCAAAAAAGATCACTTCGTTTAGAACGGGTCTCATTCCATCGGGTTTATTAGATATGTATTAGCAAAACTTGTCTTTCTGACAATTAGCCGAAGTTTTTCTATTTAAACAAAAAAGGCCCGACTGAATATTATGAAATTTTTTTCAGAGCATTTCTTCATTAATATTATTTTTGCGGCACCTCAATGAAGTCGATATAGTTTTTAGTTCGTGGGGTATCGTGCAGGTACAAAAATCATAAACGTCGTTTAAACAAAAACAAAAACGGTTCGACCGAATTTTATGAAAATCTTTTCAGATCATATTTTGGTTAATACTCTTCGAACGGCACATCAACTAAGTCGATATCTTTTATAGTTCGCGCACTATCGTGCAGGTACATAAATCGCTTATGTCATTTAAACCAAAAAACCCCTCTACCAAATATTATAAAAATCTTTTCAGATTATATTGTCGCTAATTCGCTTCGAACGGCGCCTCAAGTAAGTCAATATCTTTCGTGGTTCGGGCGATATCGTGCAGGTACAAAAATCACTTACGCCGCTTAAACAAAAAAACGGCTCGACTGAATTTTATGAAAATCTTTTCAGATCATATTTCGGTTAATGCGCTTCGAACGATACCTCAACGAAGTCGATATCTTTTTGGTTCGCGCGGTATTGTGCAGGAAAAAATTACCACATCCGTACGCACATACACACACGCACAAACTTCCTCCCAATTTTTTGCTTAAAATGCTCCTGGGACCTTGAAAGATGAAAATACGTTGAAATTTTCGATTTCGATTTTCGGACCGATTACAATAACTTGCTATACTGGGAAGTTGAAAATGATTTTTGGAATTTTTCTGCATTGTTGAAAACCAAATTTTTGTGGAGGAGCAGAGCAGAAAATTCGGTAACTTTTCGCTGGAAAGATGTGAAATGGCTCCGTTATACCAAAACTGATTTTGGAAAAATATTCTTTAAAACTTCATTAAACGATAGCGAGCCATTCCAAATTTTAAATATTGGGAAAAGAGGAATACATTCTGTAACACATGAAGATAACTGAAGAGCCTCGTATCACTAAAGAAAAGAAAAAAGATCTTCTGGAAACGCTGCCATTAATTGAACCTTCATTTCATGAATTTTATAAAAATCTTAAAACAGACGTCTTAGAATTTGAAGTACATCCAGACCTTTTAGAAGAAAATGACGACCATGAAAATTAAAATATCAAAAGAATAACTGTCATTATTATTATTTTTTGTATCTTATTTTGTGAAGAGTACTAAGTTATGTTGTACCAGAATAAGAATTTTGTTTTATTTTCTAATCTTGGAATAATCTCTAAAAAAGAACATTCAATTTTATTTCATTCTTATAATATTATGTAACGGTCGGAATTATTAGTTATTTGGGTGGGGAAATTTAGTTGGGAAATCACCTTGTAGGCAATGGGAAATTTATTGTAAATCACTTTTGAAGAAAAGGAAAAATTGAAAAAGAGGTAGGCGAGAAGAAAAAATAATTGAGTTAGTCAGGAAAAAAAATTGAGTCAATGAGCCGATTCAGTTTTGGTAGAAGGGAATTTAGATAATTTTGCATGGAATTGTCCAGTTTTTTTTGGTAGCTGAATAATAGTTTGTTGGTGAGATAGTTTATTTGATGTCAATTGAGAAGTGTGCAAAAAAACGTGAAGTCTTTAGCGGATTCTATAGAGAAGCCATTTCGTTCTGGGAACTAGTGTATTATGAGCTTATGGAGAAAAAAAAATCAAGGAGGTGCAAATGTGAAAAACAATAACACTGGAATTGATTTCGATTGGACAGCGTTAGAGGAAAAAGAAAGAGGTTAAGAGAGTTGAGCCGTGGGAGCTATCGAGTTCACCCTAAGGAATGTTCTCGGTGGATCAGAATTTTTAGAAGAAATTCCCGTTATAGTGGATGTTCAATTGGGAGAAGATACTTACCAAGGTTTGGTAATAATAATAATAAAAAAAACTTTGCTTGTGGGTATAACTATTGTTGAAAAGACGTTTACATCTGTTCTTTTAATTTTAGCTGGGGTGTGCTATTAGTATGCGTTATTTGAACATTCAGGGACCATACATATATCCAGCTCGAATCGAGTAATCACTTTTGATTGTTTTGTTAGTGGTTCCGATCTCCCAGGTGATTATTTAACCGCAAATTCAACCAAGAAGAAGTCGGTTAGACCAGACCGAGGATTATTCAACGTTACTCGAATATGACATTATCATAAAGGAGGAACGGTATAGTCCCTTACTAACAAATGATATCCCGTTCGATATTCAGGTAATTAAGCCATACCTACAGTTTATCCACCCCAGGGGGATCAGAGAGAAAAAAAAAACACTTAGAAAAATTTTACACAAAATAAAATAACTACAAAATTTTCTTTTTTTTTGCTTTAATTTAAAACAACCAGAAAAAATTTATTACTAAAATAACAATTTTAATATTAATAGTATTTAGTATTAACTTGATAATATTCTTTATACTTAGTTGTGAATTTGTGTTGCTCCTTGTCGGTAATAATTACATTTTGTTCTTTGTTGGTTCAGGAAATTTTGTTTTCCTCTTCTGTTGATTGTATCTATCATTTGTACAAAGTGAGGAGTCTTGGCCAATACTGCGCACTTTATTGTTAACAGTCATATTCATGTTCCCTCCAAGTACGTAACTAGTATGTTTTTTTTGGAATTGTATACGTTCACGGTTATTATGTGACATGGGCAACTAATCCGTTGTGTTAAGCTTTCAATGTAATGTTTATGTTGAGTTGTACATATTGATTAAATGAGTATAATCATGAGAATGTCCCTGTGGTAAATTTTTTTGGTGGAATGGTTGAGGGGGGATCATTTCTTTTCAGGGTTTGACGCGGCTCAGGCGACGATCGAAGAATGATGGGAGGAAGTCAAAGTGGCACCGATACAGGTAAGTGGTGAACCAACCGCGGTAAGCCCCGGCCACACACCCCACGACCCCTCCGGCGAGCTAGATAACTCCGTGTGGCCGGCGTAGGAGTTCCGGATTTTCTTTTTTAATTCTTATGTATGGTGTTGGCTCCTTGGCCATGCTCTTCCGGGCTTGTGGCTAAGGGGGTAACACCTCGCATAAGTGGCGCCCACTATTTATATCGCGCCATTATGCTATTACATAAATGGCGCCCAACGTAGCTTTTAAAGCCCGTTGACTGTCCTACACGGACCTTGAAGTTTAAATTTTTTTTGGTTTAGTACCACTTGTGCCTTCACGGACAAACATTTGATTTTTTTGTTTATGGTTCACCACACTTACCAAGCGCTCGCTGTGGGCTAAGGTAGTACCGCGAGGCCTTAGCCCTTGTCTGTTTTTCGAATTTTTTTCAGCTTGTCCAAATTATATGTGAATTTTTATTTGTCTTCGCTTTTAGGCCTGTCCGTTCTCTTCTGCGGTAACTTCTTCGTTTTGGAGTAGCTTCGAACCATGCTGACCTGCACGGCTTGCTAACAAGCGGGGGTCGCTTGGCTATGCGTGCAGGTGTAGTAGTGGTTCATCCCTGTCCTGTTTCTAGGGTCGGCGACTCTGGTATCAGGCGTGATACCGCCTGCCACTGCGTCGGTCCTTGAACAGGATCATCTTTTAATTTTCCTGGTGGAAGTTGAAGTTGGGACAAGGGCTTAACCGTCTTTGGTAACAGGCGTGTTAACGCCTGCCACTGCGCCCCTTGTTCCTTCGGAAGGTCCATTCAGCTTTTTAAATTCTAATTTTTTGTTTACGTCCTGAGTTTTTTCCGTCTGGTTCATCCCAACTGATTGATTTTCCGAAAGGTAGCTCAGTTGTGATTGAACAGCGGATTCCCCAAATTTTTTTATTTTTGAAGAAGTTTCCCTTTCGTGACTGTGCGATTTTGAGTTTTGTTTCCGTCCTTCTTTCGGTGCGGACCTGAAGCTGGGTCGGCGACCTGGATGACACTTGGTAATGACTATGCTTCATAGTTTTCACCAACTGGCATCGAGGACCTCGACATGCGGGAGCCCTGAGGGGAATTGTCGTCTGCCTCAACCATTCCTAAATCAGTATTGAATCAAAGCGTTTACACACTTATCTACACTAAAATATACATACACTAATACACTTTTATTGTTTTTCGCTACACTCTAATCGTTGTTGATTTTGTTTCTTTGTGCAATCTTACACTTTTATCAGCACTTATTTTAATCTATTTTCACAAAAAATTTTTTTCCTCTTCGATTCTTCGGGGCGTGGTGGTTGCTACTGTCCTCGGTAGTCATGGTTGATACTTGCGGACGCACGTATTATGGCCTGCCCCTCGCGCACAAGAAGCTGCGTAGGCCACATTGTCGTTCGACTCTATCTCCGTTTGCGAAGGAATTCGTTCCTAAGGCTAAACGGGTTGTCATGTCACACCCACTGGACGAGGTCACAGCATTGAGTTACCTTTTCGAGGTGATGAATAGGTTAACAGATATTCCGGGATCGTTCGATACCATTGCGTCGAGAATCTTAACTATATTTTTCGATTTTAAGAATAATCCCTGGGTGTTAAGTCAGGCAATGGAGGGTATCTTCCATCGTTGCGTGGCGGAACCGGCGTTGTGCGTTACGGGAGCAAAATTATATGGGCTGCTGGATTCATTGAATCCCGAAAAGGGTAGTGCCTTTAGAAGTCTATTTAGATTACTGTTGGCCGAGCTGCAGAGGCTACTTAGGCAGGACGGACTGAATGGTCGTAGGTTACGAGGGGTCGAGTTGTTCTTGTCGGCCGTAAGTACCCATACCCTTCGACGATCAGTTAAGGCGCCCGGCAAAGAAGTCAACTAATGCATTTTTCATTATCGTTTTGTTGGCGCCATCATTTTTAATACGTTAATTTAGAGAAAAATTAAATATAACAGATCTACACATATATGTTGTTTTAAGACGGTTATTTGGTAAAGTTTAATAAGGAAATATTATTTTACAAATTAAAATGCAACGAATGTGTAGTATTAACGATTTTATCATCAGGATTTTAGTGGTCTAAACATAACCAAATTCTTTTACAATATTTATCAGTCAAAATCAGTTGTGCGGAACTCTGCTTAAATTGTCAGTGGTCGTCGAGAAATTTTTTTATTGGTTTGTAAGGTTATTTTTAAAGCCGGAAAATTTATTTCCATCTCAACTCGGAACTTGCGAAGCAAAAATTGTACACAAATAAAGTGGATAGTATCCAGCTATGGATGACGTATTTAACACTAAGCCCTCTAGAGCTTGCCGCAGCAGCCGCCAACTTTTCTTCATCTTGATGTTTGTTTCCTCTGGATTCCTGATTTTCTCGTATTTCCCGCAATTTAAATATATTTAACGGATCCGTAATACGAAATTATTGAAAGTGTTTGCGTGACTGATATTCGGTAATGGGGCTCATACTGTTCTTGGTAGCTCTGGCTCATCTATTCTAGGCACCCTTCCCAAATGTGGAAGAGAGCTTTAATATACAAGCAATGCATGATATACTCTATCTACGGCACAATTTCACTCAGTATGATCATCATGAATTTCCTGGTGTAGTGCCACGAACTTTTATTGGGCCTTTTATTTGTATCAATATTACCGTCACCAGCTGTTATCTTCTTCCAGAATTTGGGAATTCAAAATTTTGGAGTCAATAGGTAGTTAGACTAATGCTAGCCGGAATTGTAGTCGCAGCATGGAAAATTTAAGAAAAGTAATAGAAATCGGCCTTACTATATCGATATGGTATGTTAGTAACGATATCACAATTCCACTTTATGTTCTACATGAGTCGTCCTTTATCAAATGTCATGGCGCTTCCAGTCGTACTTGATGCAGTTAGTTTTTGGCTACAGGAGAAGCATAATCTCTTTGTATGGTTAGCTGGAACTGCAATAATAATATTCAGATCGGAATTAGCGATTCTTCTAGGAATATTGGTACTTAACGATCTTTATACCAGAAAAATCTCAGTGGATAATCTATTAAAGGTAGGAGTACCAGCAGGTATCACAATTTTAACAACTACGGTAATTGTTGATACATTTTTTTGGGAAGATCATTAGGGCCTGAATGACAAGTTTTATGGTATAATACGATTTTGAATAAGAACTCAAAATGGGGTGTTTCACCGTTACTATGGTATTTCTACTCCGCAATCCCACGAGCAATGGGGGCATCAAAATTTTTTATCCCTCTAGGTCTTGTTTTGGAACCAAGATGCCGACCACTTGGAGTAGCTGCAATCGCTTCGTATTCCTATACTCATTTTACCGCATAAAGACATACGGCGTTGATTTCCTCAAGGTTCCATCGTCATTTTTTTTATTTTCGGTCAGTCTGGAGAAGGTCTCTCGGCGAACTGGGTGTCTGTCGGTTCACCGGGATGATTCGAAGGCAATATGGCATTGCTGGAGGTTGTGCCGATGGATCGAAAGCACCCGGGGTTTGTGTGAGAATGTTTGGAGACGTATAGATGTCAGTAGGGGGACAATGTGGTATTGTCTTCCGCCTGATATTTGTACCTTCAGATATTCCTCCGGGAGATTTTTCAGACTGGCCATCGCAACTTACGGTTGCAAGCATGAACCTAAATTATAGTTAGCTTTTCACTCGGTTCGTATATTACCAACTAGTTCACGTATGCCCGGCTAGCTCACTAGAACATGAGACTCCTATTCTCAGGTCGTGAGTCGAGTCCCACATTGGCGCCAAAGATATTAGACCTACGGCGACCGTTTTTTTCGGCTCCTCACTGCCTCGCGAGTCGGCCTCGTGGACCCGAGGGTATGTAACGGTCGGAATTATTAGTTATTTGGGTGGGGAAATTTAGTTGGGAAATCACCTTGTAGGCAATGGGAAATTTATTGTAAATCACTTTTGAAGAAAAGGAAAAATTGAAAAAGAGGTAGGCGAGAAGAAAAAATAATTGAGTTAGTCAGGAAAAAAAATTGAGTCAATGAGCCGATTCAGTTTTGGTAGAAGGGAATTTAGATAATTTTGCATGGAATTGTCCAGTTTTTTTTGGTAGCTGAATAATAGTTTGTTGGTGAGATAGTTTATTTGATGTCAATTGAGAAGTGTGCAAAAAAACGTGAAGTCTTTAGCGGATTCTATAGAGAAGCCATTTCGTTCTGGGAACTAGTGTATTATGAGCTTATGGAGAAAAAAAAAATCAAGGAGGTGCAAATGTGAAAAACAATAACACTGGAATTGATTTCGATTGGACAGCGTTAGAGGAAAAAGAAAGAGGTTAAGAGAGTTGAGCCGTGGGAGCTATCGAGTTCACCCTAAGGAATGTACTTGGTGGATCAGAATTTTTAGAAGAAATTCCCGTTATAGTGGATGTTCAATTGGGAGAAGATACTTACCAAGGTTTGGTAATAATAATAATAAAAAAAACTTTGCTTGTGGGTATAACTATTGTTGAAAAGACGTTTACATCTGTTCTTTTAATTTTAACTGGGGTGTGCTATTAGTATGCGTTATTTGAACATTCAGGGACCATACATATATCCAGCTCGAATCGAGTAATCACTTTTGATTGTTTTGTTAGTGGTTCCGATCTCCCAGGTGATTATTTAACCGCAAATTCAACCAAGAAGAAGTCGGTTAGACCAGACCGAGGATTATTCAACGTTACTCGAATATGACATTATCATAAAGGAGGAACGGTATAGTCCCTTACTAACAAATGATATCCCGTTCGATATTCAGGTAATTAAGCCATACCTACAGTTTATCCACCCCAGGGGGATCAGAGAGAAAAAAAAAACACTTAGAAAAATATTACACAAAATAAAATAACTACAAAATTTTCTTTTTTTTTGCTTTAATTTAAAACAACCAGAAAAAATTTATTACTAAAATAACAATTTTAATATTAATAGTATTTAGTATTAACTTGATAATATTCTTTATACTTAGTTGTGAATTTGTGTTGCTCCTTGTCGGTAATAATTACATTTTGTTCTTTGTTGGTTCAGGAAATTTTGTTTTCCTCTTCTGTTGATTGTATCTATCATTTGTACAAAGTGAGGAGTCTTGGCCAATACTGCGCACTTTATTGTTAACAGTCATATTCATGTTCCCTCCAAGTACGTAACTAGTATGTTTTTTTTGGAATTGTATACGTTCACGGTTATTATGTGACATGGGCAACTAATCCGTTGTGTTAAGCTTTCAATGTAATGTTTATGTTGAGTTGTACATATTGATTAAATGAGTATAATCATGAGAATGTCCCTGTGGTAAATTTTTTTGGTGGAATGGTTGAGGGGGGATCATTTCTTTTCAGGGTTTGACGCGGCTCAGGCGACGATCGAAGAATGATGGGAGGAAGTCAAAGTGGCACCGATACAGGTAAGTGGTGAACCAACCGCGGTAAGCCCCGGCCACACACCCCACGACCCCTCCGGCGAGCTAGATAACTCCGTGTGGCCGGCGTAGGAGTTCCGGATTTTCTTTTTTCATTCTTATGTATGGTGTTGGCTCCTTGGCCATGCTCTTCCGGGCTTGTGGCTAAGGGGGTAACACCTCGCATAAGTGGCGCCCACTATTTATATCGCGCCATTATGCTATTACAATTATATACAGTTTATAATCAGTATTACCAAATATAAGAAAAAAAATAACTCCCTGTCTTGTATGGAATAAAAGCTTAAGTAAATGTATCATTTGAATTTCAATTTAACATGTTTTGGAATAATCGCTTATTCAAGATAGTTGCCTCATACACAAACTATTGTAATTTTTAAAAACGGCTTAGTTTTTATAGTAATATTAACAAATAACGGCTCCAACCTATTTTTCAAACATACAGTTATTTTTAGAATATATTTTCTTATTATTTCAACAAAACAGCCACCCTATATACATATGTAACCAATTTTTTTACAAATTAAACTTTTAAAACGTTCCCCTGTAAAAATGATTTTTTTAACTTAAGCGGTTTTTCCTTGTGACCACTATTATTATAACCGATAGAGTTTAAGAGCCCAGGGAAACCTCTTGGAGGGCATAGCGGGTAAAACGTCCGCTCTTTGTGCATCACTTTCGTTGCCTCCTGATGGGGAGATTGGTTAGTTCCCTCTTACTACACGCAGAACCAATGTGGGCAACAGAGGTGAACAGGACTGCTAACAGCAGAAAATGAAGGGTGGCCTACAAATCAAACCCAGCGCAAGAGACCATCAAAGTCTAGTAATAAAAAGTCTTTCATCTTCATACAAAATTTCCCCCCGTTAATTGTGTGCGTGCATATATCAACATCACTGCTGAGCAAAACTTAATGCATACTTCGTGAGCTTGGCGAGACAAAGCCAGGTTCTCTGTACAATAAAGTACATATGCAGAACATAAAAGGAAAGACAATTGAATCAGCTGTTTTCTTTCATAAATCAAAGCAAACGAGCAAATATGTACCAATACATCCCTAGTTTATCCCCATCATCCCGCTGTTTAGTTATTATTATTATTATTTATTAAAATTCACTAGTACATAAAGATAATTACAATCTTAACACGCTATATCACGTATGTACATCAAAAAAATGGATAAAAGTTTATATAAATCAAAATAAAAAACAAAAATTAAACTAAAAATTGGCTTAATATTAAGATACGTTACATAAGATAAAAAGAGAGAGAGAAAAGAAAAAAAGAAAGGAAGAAATGTTAAAGAGAAAAAACTAAAACTAATTTGATGGAAGATTATTGACTTGTAAGGTAATTAGATACAAGCTTCCTGAACACATTCATAGACCTCGCACTCTGAATGGCGTGTGGCAAATTGTTCCACATGCGAAGACAGTGAACAAAAAAGGACCTTTGCCCAACAAGGTGATGGACTCTGAGCGGGATAAAAAGTATTTTCCTAGTTGTACGACCGCGATGAAGATACTCGAGGAGGTAGGACGGACGTTCAAAGCGCTGAAGTTTATAGATGAATAATACTGCCTTGAGGGAAAGGTATTGTGTGCAAACGCGTATAAAAATGTTGCATTCTCTCTCTGATAGCCTGACATGGTCGTTTGAAGAACTTGTGCATATAGCTGATCGCCTTTCACTCATTAACCATATGAAGATGAAAGACTTGTTAATTTTTTGACTTTGGAGACCATGTCCGATAATGTGGCGTGCGTGATAGTGGGGATGATCCTCATAGATCCTCATACTGGCAAGAAAAGGCATGCGTCTGTATGACCCAGAATAAGTTAGAATCGAACTTGAAACGTTAGTCTGTAGCAAGAGTACTTTCAGAGATGAAAGAAGGTCACAGACGGACAGAGCCTCTGTATAAGCTTTTTTTTTGAGAAAGCTAAAACATGGCCGCAGATATCGCGTTTTTCACGAGTTTTGCTTGTATCTCCGTTTCTATCCCGTGCAAGGGCACAAAAAGTGGACAATGAAATGCTCTACAACTACAAAAATGTTGACCTGAGATATTCAAAGTCAAACTTTCAAAACGAAACGTTATTGTCTACAAAAAGGCCTCTTGTAATTTTTTCGAAAACTTAATACAAAAATAACTTTTTGTCCAAAAAATCACTCAAAAACTATAGGTATACTTATAGTTAGGTTAGGTATACTTAAGTAGATGAAATTATTTATTTGCGAAATACAATTTCATAAAAAATAGTTTTTAAGTGATTTTTTGACCAAAAAGTGATTTTTGCAAACTTTGACCGAAGAGGCCAGACTAAGCTAGGTATATCCACTTCCTTTTCCTTTTCTCTTTTTCCTTTAACCTTTCCCCTTTCCATTTCCCCCACTTATAAGCTAAGGTGCTTACTTTACCAAATAAAGATTTAAAAAAATTTAAACTTTGAAAAAAAAAAAAAATTGTGCAGGAAGTTTCCAGATATATTTTTGGCTTCGAGATTCGGATATTCGGAAAAAAGTCTCCCAAGAGAGATTCGGAGCATCTTTTGAAAATACCATACAGGCAGAGGAAAAATTGTTCCCATGGCTACGTACTATGTATTATGTAAATTGAACCCCTGTTGCTGCACTTTTAAATTCTGTTTCAAGAATTTTTAAAAGAGGTAAATGAACGAAATGAAGAGAACAAAACTCCTTGTGATGAGAACTCCCCTTTAATTTCCATTTTTTGTTTGTTCCTTCATACCCCGGCTTCATCGGCCTCAATTCAATAAAGTTCAATTCAATTCACCGGCTGGCATGTTCAGTTAATGCTTAAAATTGCTGTTATTTTTTCGCCAGGAATTATCCAAATGCAAAAGCTCACAATGATGTTCGATCACTTCAGTTATTACTCTCTTTTGAGCCAGCTTTTACGTTCAATGCCAATTTCCTGTTCTGTTGGGCGAACTCAGGCTTTATTTTTCTTAAGTTCAATATGTTAAATGTATGGGACAAAAATTAAGGTTCTGTACACCAATTTGGTCGAATTCGCGCAGTTCGGCCTGTGAAGCCAGAGTATTACTGTCTAATAAACTAAGATAGCCAGTTTCAAATGGGCTAAACAACAAAAAATAGCTGTAATCGTAAATCAAAGAATGGATAATGATTGGCTCTACAATATAAAATGTTTCTGGATATAAAAACTTCGGCTTATGGTCACCTCCTAAACTTGAAAATCTACAGGTGAATAACCTAGCCTTTGACGTCTAGTTAAGTTTTAAAAATTGGGGTGTTAATCGTCGTCATAACAGAAGTACCGGAAGGTCCAGAAGTTAGAGATCTGATTCTTTGCGGCTACCGATATCCTTTTCAAGTGGCTTAACAAAGCCCAGTTTCGCCGCCTCTAATATGTCAGAACAAATAGTCATTGGTTTATGCTTTGTATCATTAAGGATGCTTAGATGACAAACCAAGTCTGTTGTCCTAAATGTTTTGCTTGCTTACAGTTGTAATGTATATACCAAGACAATCGTTTTTCGGACTCTGATGTCCAGGGATACCGAATGTAGTATCTATGTTTACCATAAGATATTTTTTTTTGCACTTGGAATACTCAAGCAGATATGGGTTGTGTCAAATCGTTTTGCGACTGAAATTATTGGCAGTTTTAACTATTCGATGCTAAAAATAAAGTTTATTTTTATAAAATTCTGGTTCCACATTAGGACAATATATTGTGAGGTTTTACACACTTTTAAATAGTTAAAAAAACAATGCAGAAACCCGTTATCTATCATCTGAATTTCAAACAAGTTCAAACAAACAAATTTTAATCATAGGTGTAATAAAAAGGGCTACAATTTATTCCCCAAACACACGGACAAGCCATTTAACATAAGCAATTTCCTTGTTTTTGCATAAATTGATTCTTGTGCAATAAAGTCACACAGCCGTCAACCCAAATCTCTCAAATGTTACAATGTAGTGAAAGTTTTCAACTTTAATGCACAACTTCAAGAAAAGGGTTAACCTGTTTGATTAGAATATTTGCATACATGGGCACAAAGGCCATATAAGCTTCAAATAACAAATCATGTGTTAAGACTAAGTAAATGGAGAACAGTGCCAGCAGGAGTGTATAATCCAAACATTAGACTCCGTCCAACTTTAATACTGCTAAGGGTAAATACCTAATTTCAAGAAGACAAAGCTCTTAAGCCGATTCCATTCTTTACTCCTTGCAAGACAAGGCCCTAATTGGCATAACGTACATGTTTGAAAAGTTGCTCTTACACACTGTTTATCTCTGGAACACTACTGGCAAGCGATGAGAATGCCAAGAAAGACTTTCTCTACAATCTGTTAACTTTGTCTGAAAAGGCCATAATTGGAGATAGTTGAATCACTTTTGTCTCAGTAATCAGAATCACAGAATTTGATCCTTTTTAAGTCTTGAATGGGTCCGTTTGCAATAAGATTCCTTCATGTACAAGCCAAATTCTCTCGCTCACTAAGCATTGGGGAAATAATCCCCCCATTCATGTCTCCAAAGCAAATGTGCAAATCGTCACATTATTTCGGCCTGAAAACCATGGGCAGAAAACCATTTTTTATCATATATATGTACGTGCATGTGTTTACAGGACCAAACTAACCCCTTCATCCGGAACACCACCCACGATGCACGTATATGGCATTAAAACAGAAGGGAAAATTTAATTACTCGCTTCCATGACTATCGTTTGGCATCTTTGCATACCTTTGGTCCACCTAGCACTAGACCGAGGTATGCATACAAAAAGCGGTCATCGTGTACACATCAATCCCATCCAGCAAAAGGGAAAGGGATTCCTCGTTTTTTAAGGGTAATTCTTTGAGGTTTTTTCTGTTAAGTCATACCTCAGAAGCTGGACAAAATTGAAATGGGCCGGCTGCTGAATTCATGTGGAAGGGCCAACCCCGAGCCAAGTGATTTTCTGTTTATTTTTTAAAGACCTTTTCTCGTTATTTAAAATTGAGCTCAGACTTTTCATGACCCGAAATGCAAATGACGAGGGATGAGGTTTACTTAAGTTAATAAGGATATTACGAAAAATGGGTGGAATAGTGTCCGGGGAAGTGTAAACACGGAAATTTTTGCAAATGCAATGTTGACTGGGATTTGTTTACATATTTTTTGTGTAAGCAGAGATTAGCACAGTTTTTTTAAAAAGGGAAATTGGCATTTCACCAAAAACCTGACTCTATTGCGATAAAATATTTTATGATGTAACCTCATAATATAAATTTGATTACATTAATTAATGAAAGGAGTTTTCCCTGGATATCCTTATTGGAACAGGTGAGAGGCTTACTTATAATCAGAATAAATTATTATAAAAATCGTAACAATGGACATCTAGAAAAACTTGAGTCAATGTTTTGGATTTGAATCAATACTGTGACGGCTGGGAAACAATATTTAAGAATTCTCGTTATTAATAGCTAGCAAAAACCCGAGTGCGTTGCAACGCCTTTTAATAAAAAAAATATGTTTGTATAGTCCGGGATAAGAAACAAGTATAATGAAAAAACGAAAAAAACGCCAAAACATAATTTCGGGTACATAAAAAATTTGAAGCTACCTATAAAAGATTTGAGCTACGTGCACAACAGACACATAGGCAATCATATTCGGAATAAGTCTCATGCGAGTTACGTATATCGAATTAAAATCTGATATAACAAAATCCGTGACACCGGATACATTACAAATTGTAACGAAACCAAAGCCAATGGCATGGTAATGGGAAAATTCAAAGTTTAACTTCCCACATTTTACGATGTATCAACAGCATTCATAATAAAATAGGTGTCATAATAATCGCCCAACAAAAGTACAGACATGATTCTCAAGAAATAAAAATGCTTACTTGTCAGGTTAATTGTAGCTAAATAACATGTAATAATTAGAGAGTCAGTCTGTCGTTGGGGTGATATTAAAATCGTTCTCCCGAAAATCGTAATTTGTTTTAAAAGTTAATTTTGTCAATAAATAGATTAACTATAATCTTTCTTTTTCAAAGAAGTTTTAGTGTTTTATTCATTCTTTTTATTCAACTCTATTTCGCTTCTTCTATTTACATTGTCGAAACATATTTAAGTGGCGCAGTCGGTAGGATCCTGTTCGGACGAAATAGGATCCAGTGATTCGAACCGAAATTTTAAATTCATTAAAAACAAATACAAAAAAAAAGTATTTTGTGATATACATATAGTATATAAAATTTAAACAAGGGTGAAAAGTGAACAAAGTGTGAGACAAAGCAATTTAAAGCGGAATTTACTAAATTGTGCAGAAACGACTACTAAATCATTCAAGTCATCCTGGAAAGGAGAAACCTAAGGAATAGATTGATAGATATCAGAAGAATGGAGCAACAAGTTCAACAGAATCCGCCAAATATGATATAGCAGTGCCTGGCACTTCTTACAGACATTGTTCACCGACAGACTCAACAACTATCATTAAGAAGGCAAATAGAAAAAGATCTAAAATTCCTACCAGCGTTTGAAGGACGACCAGGATCTTTACCAGCATTCATCACCTCAGTAGAAAGGATTTTAACGGAATATGGGAATCAAGCATCGCAGCCCTATACAGTCATCTATGTATAACCAGAAAATTTTAGGAGCAGCTAAAAACTACTTAGAGACAGCACCACCAGCAACTTGGGAAGAATGCAGAACTAAGTTAAAACTACATTACAAACCAGCCAAGGATCATAGAAGGATAATGTTAGAAATATGTATCTTCATTAAAAGTAATGTCCATTGTCGATTTGTTAGATAAGATTAGAATCATAGTTAACGATATTTTGGAATGTGCTATTTATAGTGAATATCAAAGTGAAATTGCCAATCAATTAAGTAGCGTTTTAATTTTAAAAATAAAAGAAATTACGGTAGGGACTCTAGCAGCCGAACTCTACAATAAATTCAGTTTAGAAGAGATTAGGTTAATAATTAACAAATATATAGGACAAGATCAGTATAATTTAAAATATAGACAAAATCCAATTATAAAAGAAAAACAATTACCACGACAAAACCACAATTTTAGACAAAACAGCAACAATTCGGGTCAATCTAGGCAACAAAATTTTAATAATTCTAATCATTTTCGTACCAATAATTTTCGTAATAATTTCGCTCAATATAGAAGCAATAACTTTAACAATAATTCTGGACAGTTTCGAAGAAATTATAATGCAAATAATAATAACCCTAACAATAATAGTGCACAGTGGAGAATTGCCCAACAAAATCAAAGTCAGCCAGACGTTGATGCAATTAACGCTAAACGTAATGTAAATCAAATAAGTGAAAACGATTTTTTTATCAACTAGCCTCGGAAACCAAAAATATTTATATTGTCATAACTATTAATGAACAACAATTTACCGCGATGATAGATACTGGTTCCACGATAAGTCTATTAAATTCACAAAAGGTTCCAAATAAAATATATGAGAAAATGTTAGGAAATATACAACTTAATACTATTGACGGAATAGTAAATAAAAAAATCGAATATGCAAAAACCAAGTGTCCTATAGAATTTCAACAGCCTACCAATGCTAGAATGAAATGGGTTAAGATCTCTTTAGATAAATCATATGCTTTTCTATTTGGTATGGACTGGGTTAACAAAAATGTCCAAATATTTGATATTATAAATAAGGAAGTTATTTCAACTAATGGAGCAAAAATACCATTTTTAAATAAAATTATTCAAGAAGAGGTAAACGTACTAGAAGAAAGTGAACTGGGGAGTATAGATTTAAATCATTTAAATCATGAAGAAAGGTCAGGGATAATAAATTTGTTAGAAAACTTTAAAAAGCTTTTTTACAAAGAAGGGGATAAATTAACAATAGCATAGTTCATGAAATTAAAACAACAACAAACGAACAAATAAATTCTAAACTTTATCGATATCCACCCCAACATGAGGCAGAGGTTAGGAAACAGTTAAAGGAAATGGAATGCCAAGGCATAATAAGAAAAAGTAACAGTAGATATAGTTCTCCCATTATAGTTAGACCAAAGAAAAAAGACAATTCAGGGGTACAGAAGTATAGAATTGTTGTAGATTATCGAAAGCTTAATCAAGTAACAATCGACGACAAATATCCCTTACCTAATATTCATAGTATCTTAGACAAATTAGTGAAAGCCCAATACTTTAGTTCTTTGGATTTGGCAAAGTGCTACCACCAAATTTTAGTCGGAAATAAAGATATTGAGAAAACGGCATTTGTAACACCAGCAGGTCTCTTCGAATATGTTAGGATGCCGTTCGATCTAAAGAACGCACCTGCCACATTCCAACGTTTAATTAACGAAATATTGAGGGAATATATAATTAAAATATACGTAGTGTATTTAGATGACATTCTTATTTTTTCAACAACTCTCGAAGAACACTTGAATTCTTTAGAAAAAATCTTTAAAAAATTAACAGAGCATAATTTGAAAATTCAGGCCGATAAATGTAGTTTTATGAATAGAGAAACAGAATTTTTAGGGCATGTCGTGTCGAAAGAAGGAATAAAACCTAACCCAAACAAAGTAGAGGACATTAAAAGAATTGCACTACCAAAAACAGAAAAACAATTAAAAAGCTTTTTGGGAATGACGGGTTTTTATCGCAAATTTATTAAGGATTATGCAAAAGTGGCACATCCACTCATAAAATATTTGAAAAAGGATATGAAAATAAATATTAACGATCCCCAATATATAGCTGCTTTTGAGAAATTTAAACTTCTAATATCATCTCATCCAATCTTGAAATTTCCGAATTATGAAAAAGAATTTACAGTGACTACCGATGCCAGCGATTACGCTATTGGAGCAGTTCTTTCACAAGATGGTCATCCAGTATGCTATGTATCCCGAACGCTAAATAATCACGAGAGAAATTATAGCGTAACGGACAAAGAATTTCTCGCTATTGTGTACTCTGTAACTTATTTTAGGCCATACTTATATGGCCGAAAATTTAAAATCATAACGGACCATGCCCCTATAAAATATATGAACGCCAAGTGTTCGATGTACCTGTAAAAAAGGTATTCGACGGATAATGCCGGTTAAGGGGCAGAAAATATAAATGCGGAAAAAAAGTCACTCGTCAATGATATAAAGTTCTTTATTGATTATCACGATCTGCTCTGTATGACGGTTAATTCTAGACTTACTCGACATGATAAAAATGCATGCAAAATAGGAAAATATTTGATGATAAGATGAACGGTAATTCTCGAGTTGGTGTTTGTAAATTAGGTTCTGTAATTTTTCAGCTGATTGTTTTTTGTTTCTCGTTATTATGAGTGTAGTTGATGAAAGTTCCAACATGCCGCCCACCTTGGCGTGTCGCCAACTATAGCTGGACATCTTTTTTGTGGGTTTGTGGAAGGAAACATATCTTCGTTATCGGTCGCTTGCATGTAGTATCACGGCACCTCACGGTCGCTACCCGAACCTGACCGTCACTACCAGGGTGTATTGCTTCTATTCGACCCAAGATCCATTTAGTTGGGGACAGTCGTTCTTCTTTTAGCAGAACCAGCTCGCCAACTTCCGGATTTCTGGATGGGGTAGCCCACTTAGATCGCTGCTGTAGGGTTTGCAAGTAATCCTTAGACCACTGATGCCAGAAGTGCTGCTTCATCTGCAACAAAAGTTTCCAACGGCCAAGAACATTTGACTTCGTTTCTAGCAGACAAGTCTCGGGAATAGTGATGAGTGGACCATCGATGAGGAAGTGTCCTGGCGTTAGTGATTCTATTTCTTCCGGATCGTCTGACTTGGCACATAAAGGACGCGAGTTTAAACAGGCTTCTATACCTGCAAGTAAAGTTGATATTTCCTCAAAGGTAAGAGTGCGGTCCTTCACAACGCAACGGAAATGGCGCTTGAAGGACTTGACGGCCGCTTCCCATATGCCGCCGAAATGGGGTGAATAAGGGGGAATGAAGTGCCAATTGATGTTCTTCATTGCAAGTGCTTCGCCTATTACAGAATGCCAAGTTGAAGGCGCCTCTTTAAAAAGGGTTTTAAGCTCTCGGCTAGCACCTATAAAGTTTGTTCCTCTGTCACTGTAGAGGTCAGAGCAAATACCTCGTCTGGCTATGAAGCGATTAAAGGCGGCTAGGAAATCGTCTGTAGTCATCGATGACACCGCTTCTAAGTGCACGGCCTTAGTGCAAAGACACACGAACACAGCTACATATCCTTTGAACGATCGGTATCCTCTTCCTCTGGATGATTTTAGAGTGATGGGTCCCGCGTAGTCTATGCCACAATGTAGGAATGGCCTAGATGGTGTGACACGGGCTGCAGGTAGATCCGCCATAATTTGAGAAGCTGGTTTAGGGCGGTTACGGATGCAGTTGATGCAGTTTCGGAGTTTTTTTTGTATTAGACTTCTCCCTTTCAGTATCCAATATCGACGCCGAACATATGAAAACGTCAGCTGCGGTCCTCCGTGAAGGGTTGAAGAGTGAGCGTCCATCACGATTAGAGAGGAGAGATGACTGGCTTTGGATAAGATTATTGGATGTTGCTCTGAGTAGGGTAGGAATGAATTTCTTAATCGGCCTCCCACTCGAAGTATGCCGTCGTCATCCAATATAGGGTTTAAGCTTAGTATTGAGCTTCTTAGTGATATTGGTAGTTTGCGTTTTAAGTTTTCAATTTCAGAGGTAAAGGCCACTCTTTGTTCTTCTTGGATCCAAAAGTTCCTAGCGAAGTTGAGTTCATTCGCGGTAAGGTATCCTTCTTGTTTGTGTGGAGTGGACCTGCGGCAATTTTTAATAAATCGGAAAATGTAAGCAGTAATTCTTAATAATTTAGAAAGAGATGAAAAGTGGTTTAATAATTCCCACGCAGTATGAATTTCGACCAAGTGTACGGTGGTTGAAGTGCGTTCCTCCTGAAGTGCATCAGAACTAGGAGTCTGCTCCATTGTGGTACATTTGAATTGTGGCTGCGATAAGAAACTAGGGCCATTCCACCATAATGAATGTTGTTTAAGTTCACTCGGGTATAGACCACGTGAAGCGCAGTCGGCTGGATTCTGCTTCGTTGGCACGTGGCTCCATTGAGAAGGTGAAACAGTTTGTTGTATTTCAGAAACACGATTCGCGACGAACACCTTCCAGCGACTAGGATGTGACCTGATCCATGCCAATACAACGGTGGAGTCTGTCCAAGCGTGGATTGAATGAAACGAAATTGACTCGGAAATAAATTGTCGCATTAATCTTGTTAGGAGAACAGCACCACAGAGCTCCAAGCGCGGCAGCGATACTGTTTTTGTTGGCGAGACTTTAGATTTAGAGCTAATGAGATTAACTGTTATATTGCCGTCTGGAGTAGTTACTCGAACATATAGGACCGCCGCATAGGCTGATAATGCTGCGTCCGCAAAACCGTGAAGTTCACATCGAAGGTTTGCTGAGGTACTGATCCAACGATTGATTCGTATATCCTCCAGAAGTTTTAACTGTGAGCTAAATAAATTCCATTTTGTTGCTATCTGAGATGGGAGTATGTCATCCCAGTCCAGATTAAGAAGCCATAATTTTTGAATCATGATCTTTGCCACAATAATCACTGGGGCCAACCAGCCAAGGGGATCATAAAGTTTGGATATATCAGAGAGCATAGTCCTTTTGGTAGGTGAAGAATGAGACTTAGAGATTCGAACCTGGAATCTAAATTGGTCAGCTTCTGGTAACCATGCTATACCTAAAGTTTTTATCGGATCTGCCTTTGACAGGTTGAGGGCTGAGTTGACGTTGCAGAAGTCCGTTGGTAAGTGGGTCGTTAATTCCCGTCGATTGGAAGCCCACTTTCGTAACTGAAATCCGCCTGAGGTTAGAAGCTCTATAAGTTCTTGCTGAAGTTGCAGCGCAGTCTCTATGTCGTCGGTTCCACTTAAGATGTCATCCACATAAGTATCGGTAAGTAGAGACTGAGAGGCTCGTGGAAATTTAGTGGCTTCATCTTGGGCTAGTCTCTGTAACGTTTTTAATGCCAGAAATGGAGCTGAAGCGGTTCCGTAAGTTACCGTAGTCAACTGATACTCCTGGATATCCTCAGAGGGACTGCTGCGCCACACAATACGTTGTAGGTTGCGATCAAGTTCGTTCACCGTAATTTGGCGAAACATCTTCTCCACATCGGCTGTAAAGACAATACGATGACGTCTCCAGTTAAATATAATCGCGCAAATGTTTCGTTGTAATTTAGGCCCTACAAGTAAACGATCATTTAACGCATATCCGTTAGTGGTTTTTGACGATGCGTCAAAAACTACCCTTAGCTTGGTTGTTACGGAGTCTTCTTTAAAAACACAGTGATGAGGTATATAGCACATGTTTGTTTTTTCCTCTGTGAATGAAGGAGGAGTGACTAATTGCATGTGGCCCAATTCCTTATACTGATTTATGAAAAACACGTACTGGGATTGCAGTTCAGGATTAGCTTGAAATCGTCGTTCCATTTGATATAGGCGCTGTATTGCACGTTGCCTTGAGTTACCAAGTTGGATATTGGTTTGAAATTGTGGTGGTAGTGGCAACCTCACCACATAGCGGCCATTTGAATCACGTTGTACTGTCTGGTTGTAGAAATTTTCGCAGTAGGCCTCGTCATCAGTCAGTAGTTTTTCGGAAGGCACTTCTTCGATCTGCCAAAAGTTGGTTAACAAGTTATTTAAGTCTGTATCCGCCTGTGCATACGCAGTACAGGCCGTTGTTGCGCCTGGAGTTTCTTGAATAGGAGATTCACAAGATGTAGGACCCGAGATTATCCAACCTAATGAGGTCTGTTGTGCTACTGGTTGATTATTACCACCCTTGCGAAGATCTCCCAGAAGAAGTTGACCATAAACATCTGCTCCAAGAATGACATCTACCCGGTCAGGGCGGAGAAAATATGGGTCAGCGAATTGAATGTTGGCTAAATGTGTCCAGGTTGACGGGTTATCAAAATTCGTCCGAATCGGGGTAGTCAATCGATTTAAGATAAGCGCGTTGCATTCGAAGGTAAAATCGGGATTAATCGTAGACGAGCACCGAATTGATAACGTTCCCCGAGCTGCACCAGCTGAAATTCCGTTTACAACTTTGACTGAGATGTTCGCTCTTCTTCTAGGAATTTGTAAACGTTGGGCGCAATACTCTGAGATGAAGGAAGACTGAGAGCCTTGATCCAATAACGCACGAAAGCGTAGACGTTCAGAACTCACGGTAAAGATGTCGACAAGTGCAGTGGCTAATAGCACCACTTGACCTGGCCCAGCTGTATGAGATAAGCTGGAAGTACAGGAGATAGTAGCGTGCCCAGGTGGGTGATTAGCTTCTTCTTGATGCAACATTGTATGATGTTGACCATCACAAAGACGGCACCTAAAGCTCGATGAGCAATTGACATGAGAGTGGTTTCTCCTTAAGCAATTTTGACATAGCTGTTCCTTCGTTACGAAATTACGTCGCTTTTCTACTGAAAGTTGTTTAAATTGTCTGCAAAACATAATGAAGTGTCTCCCTGAGCACAAACTGCAGCCGTTAGTCGGGTTACCTTTAATTGTGTTTGTAATGGTATTGTTACTGTGTATATGTCTTGCGGTTTGGAGTCGTGGGGGTTTCGGAAGCTTGGTGCTACCCACTGCTTCCAGGATTCGTATACGCGAAAGAAGAAAATTTTGAATATCCTTGAAGACTGGCAAATCCTTGGAAGACGCAACTAGGAATTCCCATTCTCTACGAGTTTGTGCATCAAACTTTTTCGCCACTATGCAGGTGAGCCAATCATCCCACTGATGAACAGGGCGTTTTAAATTAGCTAGTGCTTCAGTGGATTCCGAGATTCGATTCATCAGGCGTTTGAGATCATGAGCATTCTCTTGGTGAACAGCAGGAACATTTTAGATGGCCTCGATGTGCACTTGAACTAAGATATGTAGATTTTCATACCTTTCGGTGAAAGCATTCCAGGCTGAAGTGTAGTTGGCTTCCGTTATCGTATAGTTCCTGATAAGTAATTCTGCTTCACCACGCACATTTGCCTTTAAATAATGTAACCTTTGGACACTGGTCAGATTAGCATTGTTAGCAATCAAGGTAGTGAACATGTCTTTGAACGCTGTCCACTCAAGGTAGTCCCCACTAAACGGAGGTATAGTGATTCTTGGAAGCTTAGTTTCGCTGCCTGAGGTTGATGAGTTCAATACCATGCTGTCATCCCTAAACGTATTACTGCTGGTTTCGCCCAACAGTCCATTTAACCACGCCAATGTCTCGACGTATGTACATTCTACGTCCGCGTAAACATCGTTTGAGAGATATTCATATTTTGCTTCATCATCATTAGTTGACGCGGAAATTACTTCGTAGTGACCCTCCACGAAGCTGGCCCAATATTTTTCAAGTAAACAAAGTCGTACTTTAATGAAGTTATTGTCACGTTTGTCCCTACCGGTTTTGTTGAAGTTCTGCACAAAATTCGTAATCAACTTGCCATTATGACTTTGTTTTTTAAGTAACTCTTCCATTATAACAAAACAATGGAAACTGAAAACTAAAATCAATTAATAGATATAAATGCTTGTTAAATAAAAGTTTCCCTTTGGTTTTTAATAACACGTGACCACTGTTTATATATCGAAAAAAATTGTCTAATTATCGAAAAAGTGTCTAAATTATCAAAAAAATAAATTGTCTAAACAAAGATCAAAATAATTTACGTCCCACTTGTTATCCCTTTCGTTCTCTAGGGCTCGTTTTTGCTGTTTAAATAGAGGTTCATAAAATTTATGTTATATAATATGAAATTTGATTAAAAGGAACACACTAAAGGTTGCATTTATTTAGGCCAAAAAAAAATTAAAATTATGAATTGGTTTATTGGTTTTAATGTAAATTGAAATGTTTAGAACAAAAATCGTTTCTACTTATATGTATATGCATTTCTTTAATTCCCTTTTCCTTAAATCAATTCAAGTCAAACACGTTGTTAGGGACACCGCGGCACTTGTGTTTTAACACCGTTATCTTTGTTACAAGATAGAATCAGAACGGACACCAAAAACACCCGCAAATTTGCTAATGTACCGTACACCATAGAGGTCACCTTCCCGTAACACGTTTTATTTTCCGTTAAATTCCAAAATTTTAATCCACAAAATCAATTAAAAAATCAATTTTACTCCACAAAATCAGAATTTTTATAAATTTTTATTATTTTTTCTAAAAAACAACCAATAAACTTTTATCACTATTTTCTTTAGGGCTTTTTGCCTATATTTCCGTTTTAGCAAAGAACTTTATAGACCTCACTTTTCACTATTAAATTTTATTAAAAAACCGGCAAAGTAATTTGCTTATTATGTTTGAATATGCACCCACGCGTTTCACCGAGAGCCATTAGCCGTACCGCCGAGTACAATAGAATTTCGGTAATTGAAGTCTAGAAAAGCACGTTTGACCGATTTACTAATAGACATCCCTTAAGATCCGGCTCGAAGGACCAACAATTATGTTCGATGTACCTGTAAAAAAGGTATTCGACGGATAATGCCGGTTAAGGGGCAGAAAATATAAATGCGGAAAAAAAAGTCACTCGTCAATGATATAAAATTCTTTATTGATTATCACGATCTGCTCTGTATGACGGTTAATTCTAGACTTACTCGACATGATAAAAATGCATGCAAAATAGGAAAATATTTGATGATAAGATGAACGGTAATTCTCGAGTTGGTGTTTGTAAATTAGGTTCTGTAATTTTTCAGCTGATTGTTTTTTGTTTCTCGTTATTATGAGTGTAGTTGATGAAAGTTCCAACACCAAGTATAAAGGAAAAGAGTTTTCTCAGCGAAATCAGAGATGGGTATTAAAGTTGCAAAAGTATAATTTTGACGAAACCTAGCTCATTCTCAAGATCTTCTTGCCTTGCCTCGCTTGATACCACCATAAATCGTGTCATCAAAAAGGGCATACTGCAAATTATAAAGGATGTCCAGTATATCAGAATAAAATTAAAAGTCAACACAAGGATAAAACAAATGTTGTACATCGAATAAAAAAATTACCTGAGCCACAAGCAACAACCACACCTTCTACAGTTGGATTATCTTATGCACAAGTCAGCAAAATATCTGATGATAAACCAAACCAAGGCAACAAACACATCAGAATTAATAACGAGCCTAATAATGATATCATTAAAATGCTCAGTCAGATTCAACAGACACTTAGTCAGTTAGCAGAAAGAGTGGATAATTTGGAAATCAATTTCAAACCGCCAAGCAAAAAAAGACAGAAAAAACAAAAATGACTAACTCGTTCCTAAGTATAGTTACATGGAACGCAAATGGGCTCAACCAAAGAGCCCAGGAACTGGAGTTATTTCTCCATACAAACAACATAGATATTGCATTGATTTCTGAAACGCACTTCTCTGACAAAAGTTATATCAAAATAAATGGATTCGATTCCTATTGGACAACCCATCCAAGTGGAAGAGCTAGGGGTGGATCAGCTGTACTAATTAAAAATAATATCAAACATTACCAACAAGAAAACATTCGTGAAAATTACATTCAAGCGACGGTTATTTCAATTAAATATAATGGTGCAGATCTAAATATTGCGGCAGCATACTGTCCTCCACGAGATACCCCAACGAAATCTGAATTTACCAACGTCTTCAATAAACTTGGTCCAAGATTCATTATTGGCGGAGACTACAATATAAAGCATACGGCATGGGGTTCCAGAATAATTTCACCCGGAAAAGGAAATGAACTTCTAAGTGCTATTAACGAAAACAAGTGTGATTATCTGTCTTCACGAGGACCAACGTATTGGCCAACGGATGCAGCAAAGATTCCAGATCTTCTTGAATCTCACAAATAAGTATACAGATTGGGATCTCTTCAGAGAAACATTGGAAAAGCTGGTCAGCTTAAAAGTGAGGCTTAAAAGTAATTAAGAATAATTGGAACAAAAAACAAATAACTTCATTGAACACATTCGAATGGCAGCCAGCATAGCAACTCCTAAATTAGAAGACAAAGAAGAGTGTGAAATCAAATACCCGGCCGAAATCAGAGAACAAATCAAGCAAAGAAGAAAGGCAAGGAGAATATGGCATCTTACCAGAAATCCTGCTGATAAAACAGCGTTCAATAGAGTAAGTAATTATGTCAATAAACTAATTAAAAATTACAAACAGGAATGCTTTGACAACTACCTGAGCGGACTGAGTCCAGAAATGGATAAAGACTACTCATTGTGGAAAGCAACAAGAAAATTTAAACGACCCGTAACTCGAATACCACCGCTAAGAAATGCTCAAGGCAGTTGGATTCGACAAGACAACGAAAAAGCTGAACTCTTTGCCCAACACCTTGCAACAGTGTTCCAACCTCATAACATACAATCCAATATTGACATAAGACCTACTTATAAACCAAATCAAGTTTTTAAAAGGTTCACGCCAGTGGAGGTTGCCGAAGTGATCGACAGAAATCTTAACCCAAAAAAAGCAGCAGGAATCGATGGAATATCACCCGGTCTATTCAAGGAACTTCCACGAAAAGCAATCATCATGATCACATACTTATTTAATGCCTGCATACGCTTAAAATATGTGCCCAACTGTTTTAAAACGGCCCAAATAATCATGCTGAAGAAACCAGACAAACCTGATGAAGAAGTAACATCATATAGACCAATTTCATTGCTTCCCATCATTTCTAAATTGTTTGAAAAATTGTTACTAAAACGTCTGAAACCGTTAGTAAACATTCCTGATTTTCAATTGGGATTCAGGAATAACCATTCCACAATAGATCAAATCCATCGAATCACTGCTGTCATCGAGCAAGCGTTAGAAGAAAAGAAATATTGCCCTGCCGTATTTTTGGATGTAGCTCAAGCCTTTGACAGGGTTTGGCACGAAGGATTGATATACAAGATGAGCAAACTCCTACCACAAAATTACTGCCAACTGCTTGAGTCATACCTTTCTAATCGCAAGTTCAGGGTCATCCATGAAGAAGCATATTCTGACTTTTGTCCGATATTAGCGGGAGTTCCGCAGGGAAGCGTATTGGGACCCTTCCTATACCTGCTTTATACTGCGGATATTCCAACAACAGATAACACATTTATCGGAACATTCGCTGATGATACTGTAATTATGTCAACAGACGTATCCCAACCAAAAGCGGTGGAAAAACAACGAGCCTTGAATCATGTTAGCAAATGGACAACAGATTGGAAAATCAAACTTAATGAGGTTAAATCAGTCCATGTGACATTTACGCTTCGTCGCAAAAACAACAGCTTACACACGTACCTCAATGGGGTGCAAGTACCCCAGGCAGAATCTGCAAAATATCTTGGTCTACATTTAGACTCAAGACTGAACTGGAAACATCACGTGAGACAAAAAACTGAACAGATTCGATTAAAACAGCGTCAAATGTACTGGCTAATTGGACATCACTCCAAAATGAACCTGTATTGCAAAAGACTAATATACCAGTCTATGTTCAAGCCGATATGGATGTATGGTGTGCAGCTCTGGGGTTGTACTCATAAATCTAATCGAAACGTAATTCAACGCAGCCAAAACAAATTTCTTCGAATGATCACCAACGCTTACCGCTATGTGACTAATAAAGAAATACATGATGATTTGGATATAAAATGGATAGAGGAGGTCATCCGCGAATATGCCATTAAACACGAGAAGAGACTTCTGGCCCACACCAACGTTGAGGCTATACAATTATTGGATACCACCAACGAAATAAGACGACTCAAAAGAGTAAAACCTCACGAACTGATGCATAATTGACGAATACTACATACTACGGGAACTGGGCACTGGTACAGAAATCCCATACAAGTGTATGCTTACTTTAAGACATGCTTAATTTAAGTACTATTGTTAACTATACTAATAAATTAATATTAATTAAGATTGTAGTAACCATACCAATAAAGGTGTTTAAAAAAAAAATAAATCTTGCTATCGAGATTAGCAATTTCTTTGTATTTGGCTTCTATATTTTCTAGTAACGCTCTAATTTCTTATGTACTTATTTCCGCACTAGCAACCATTTCCTCTAGTAATCTTAGCTTCTTCGTAAATGTTGCTCTTAAAGCGGTCCGTGATTTCTTATCGTTTTCCATCGTCTTTAATTTCGTCCTGTCACGGTCGCCAGATGTTGTGGAAATTATCTAATAAATTATTTAATAACCTCCACGGATGGACTGTATTCAAGGCTCGGAAAACTTCTAAGAAAAAAATCCTTGGGTTCAACTAGAAAAATAATTTTATTAATATAAAAACCCAAAACAACCTACTCATTCTCCAATGAAAAGCCGAATGAAAATTCCGAACAAAAAACCTCTGTCTACTTTTACATAATTCTCTACACCTACTAATTGACAAGAGTACAAAGTATTTAATAATCATCCAACAAGTGATAACAAATTATTTCTAACACCGAGTATGCAAAGAACGAGCTCGTCAACAGATGCTGAAGGGTCTTTAACAATCATAGATTAAGTCGGCAATCCTATAAACAAATCTTAAATCTCTTCTGACATCCTAACTATTAATATTTGAATAGTAAAAAATATAGCATACCAGTACTGTTCTTTGTTGGTTTACATTTGTATCGGAATAATTATTCTTTATTAAAAATATAGCTTATAAGTGTGCTTTGTTTTGCAAATAAATAAATAAACTATGAACTCTTCCTCGAAAATATATTTACCCTGATCCCATTCACACCTGCCGGCATGAATTGTAGTAAATCAAACACTAACAACGAATTCAATGAAATTCAATTTCAAAAAACATAACTTGAATTTATCATTTTACTAAAACCTTTTTCACTTTAACAAATGAACAATAGCATTTCCTTAATTACGATAATAATTATTCCTCAGGAAATTTGTGCTCACCACTAAATTACCTTTTATCCATTCCAATCTGCACAGGCCCTATGAGACCTAATTTTCATTAAATAAATTTTATTCAATTCGTTGTTTTAGAAGGAAATGTCCCTCTTCTATGCCATTTACTATACCACCTGCAAACTGGGTCGCCATCACAATAAAAGTGATTTAATATAAAGGACCTTCTCGCATATACAGTCAACCCTGCTGGGACAAGGACTGGCTGACTAATGCCCGGCTCTTAATCAAAATTAATATGAAACACTTTGTCAAACACTTAATCCTTGCGATAAAGCTCAAGATCAAAACCGCAAAACTTTGCCCCATTCTGTCGATAAATAAAATTAAGGTTCAATGTCTAGACCCGAAATGGGCAATCATTATCCAGTTTAATACGAGACCATAACTCACCATGTCCACAGGCCCCTTTGTTCGACATGGGGAATATTTATCGAAATACGAAGTACGGAGAACAGTTAAGCGGTTCGAAATGCCACTATAAAATTCCGACCGATACCCGTACAGCCGGGCTCGACCCGTCGACCTGAACTCCCAACCCTTTTCGGTAATATCAAAACTGTTGAGTCTTCAGAAAAACTAATTGCATTACATCATTTATATACCCAAGAAGGAGCCCCAGGATTAGTTGCCAGGGTTCCGGGGCACTGGGGCTCCGCCATGCAACGTTTCGGGGGCGACACAGCAGAGTCAGGGATCGAATCCCGCAAATGAAATTCCCAATAAGCGATGACAAATGGCCTGGCAACTACTCAGTCAGTTGAGTATTTTGAGAAACACCAGGGTGCAACTGGCTGTGTCCTGGCTGAAAGGATATCCTGCGCTGCGGATGCGAAAATGTGAAAAGATGGTGGATTGATTTCGATGCTACAGAATAGACGGCAGTGGATTTTATTAGGTAAAAGTCGGTAAATGTAGCGTTTTATTGCTGCCATTGATTGTTGCCTTTAAACTCTAGACTTACGATAAAGTTGGGGCGACCGATTTAATTCTTTTATAATCTCATCAATTTGATAGAAGGCAGTCTCCTCCGCGAAGTGCACTTTCTTTAATGGCGATTGAAGACAAATTATCGCTTTTATCGTCGACGTTAAAGTTTTGTAGTTTTCTTGAACAAAGGGATTGTAAAGTTTAATTACATTCGTCATGGATGAACTGTTGGGAGTAATAGAAAATAGCAATTGTTGATGGATCATGAATATAGGTTAAACTTGTGCAACCTACTGCAGTGGATAATGAGAAATTTTCAAGAAAATGTTGAAAAATTGACGGTTTGGCTTAAATAAAATAAGCAAATGGAAAAAGAAGTGTTTTTGTATTGCACTCCAGCTGCTCGTCCATGCCTCTTTCCCTTATTCTAACACTGAGTTAAACCCAAGTCTTAGCCGATCCTGCTTTAGATCAGGTAGTTGTACATTGTAGTAGATGAGCTATGGCATTCTAGCCTCTCGCAAAAATCCGCCCTCTTGGATTTAAAAACGTGGTCCAACTGGTGGTTGCTGGCGGCATTATATACGCGACTTGTGTTTTTATTTGAATCGTGAATAAAAAAAAGAGGTTAAAGAAAATAAAACAACCGTTAAAAATTAACAGATGAAACACTATCGAAAACTTGTCCTAATATTTACAATTACAAACAATTAAAACTCAACTTTAATCTATTTTATATTATATAATTATTATCTATATCTATAAAAATCTCGTGTCACAGTGTTTGTTACCGAACCGAACGAACGAACGGGTTGATTGATTTTTATGAAATTTTTTGTGTATATTTGGTAGGTCTGAGAATAGATCGTAGGCCATTTTTTATACCCTCAACCAAAAGGAACAGAAAATGATAATGTTAGGAATTATCACTTCATTGTAGTTTCAATAGCTTCATGGCCTACCTATTGTTTGGCAACTTCGTAAATGTAAAATTGTCATAAAATTGAGTCATTCCATTTAATGAAAAATTTCAAATTTACGCAGCTGTCAAACAATAGGTAGGCCATGACGCTATTAAAACTAAACTGAAATACAATTAGCTGGGATGTGGGTTCGACCCTTTCGGTCCACACGATCAACTTCCCAGTATGATGGATGTTGAATATATGATTGGATATTTTAATAATAAATGAACAATTGGCAAAATAGAATATATCTATAATGCCGAGAATTTGTCACAATTGTTTATCAATATTTTCGCTAAAATTTCAAACTAAATGTGCGCACTTACAAGATTAGGATGACGAAAATGTATATAAAATTGATGTATTAATGTTTTTCGGCACCTCAATGAAGTCGATATAGTTTTTAGTTCGCGCGGTATCGTGCAGGTACAAAAATCACTTAAGTCATTTAAACCAAAAACCCGCTCGACCGAATATTATAAAAATATTTTCAGATTATATTGTCGCTAATACGCTTCGAACGGCACCTCAAGTAAGTCAATATCTTTCGTGGTTCGGGCGATATCGTGCAGGTACAAAAATCACTTACGTCGCTCAAACAAAAAAACGGCTGGACCGAATTTCATGAAATTCTTTTCAGATCATATTTCGGTTAATACGCTTCGAACAACACCTCAACGAAGTCGATATCAGTTTTGGTTCGCGCGATATCGTGCAGGAAAAAATGACCACATCCGTACGCACATACACACACACACACACACATACTTCCTCCCAATTTTTTGCTTAAAATGCTCCTGGGACCTTGAAAGATGAAAATACGTTGAAATTTTCGATTTCGATTTTCGGACCGATTACAATAACTTCCTATACTGGGAAGTTAATAAGCAATATGATATATTCAATATATGTACGTTAGGTCCATGGCGACCTCCCTCAATAGAGCGGGTTAGCACTTTCTTCAAATCCCCTCAATATGGGTATCATCGAAATGGGTATCAAATAAAAGGATATGATAAGTAGAATACAATAAAGCATAAAGTACCCACAATATACCGTTAGATCCACGGCGGCCTTCTCAAGAGTGTGGATTACCGCTTTCTTCAAAACCCCTTGGACATGAGTATCAAATGAAAGAGTATGATTAGTATAATACAATTAGCAATGTAGTATCAAAAATTACTCAGAAAGATACGACAATGTAATCCTTTCTGTGCGAAGAAAAAGGAAAGTAAAAATCTATGATCAACTTCTCTATTCATATACGCGCTCCGGAATGGCGAGAGGGCGGAGCAACGGCAAACTACACAAACACATGCAGAGCAGGAAGTACACGAAAATGGTACATGAATTCACACAAGCAAAATAAAAGTCCAGACGGCACAAAAAATTGCGGAGAAGAGAAATCAGTGCGTCTCTTTCGCACTTCGTGAAATAACATTTCTTTATTTACCCTTTCTTTCTTCGATTTTTGTTTTGTTTTTAAATTGAATTTTATCTCGCTTGCACCTTGTCGATTGATATATTCACTCGCAAGGGAGCTTATGGGAAATTTTGAGAGTGTCGTATCTTTGTGGGTAATTTTTGGTAGTATACTCAATATACCGTTAGATCCATGGCGGCCTCGTGAAGAGTGCGGATTACCACTTTCTTCACAACCCGTCAACATGGGTATCAAATGAAAAGATATGATAAGTAAAATACAATAATCAATGCAGTGTACTCAATATACCGTTTGATCCATGGCGGCCGTCTCAAGAGGGCGGATTAACACTTTCTTCACAACCTTCCTGTTTCTCTCTGTGACATTTTCATGTTCAACAGCTGTCTCTGATCAATTTATTACATACAGGGACTATAGCAATATTGACTATTGATAATATTCTACACTCTATTGATGAGAAATTACAGATTTTACCTTCCTTTATCTTAGCTGCATTCAATGAGTGTGTGCCACTCACACAAATTCCTAAGAAGCCAGAGTGTCATAATTTTCCTTGGTATAATTTCGAAGTTAGACTGCTAATCCAGGAACGTGAACTTCTTTATCGTAGATACAGACGGCTGAGAATGACTGAATCCTTCAGTAGGTATAAACATGTGGGCAATATGGTTAACAAAATAATTCGTCTTGCTAAAGGGGGAGTTCTCTGTGGCTACGCTTAATTCTGATCTCCCATCTAAACAGCTATGGAAGAATATATGTACATAAACTTGGAGTACATACTGAGCCTATAAATGCTAGCGACCTTAACCTAACCTTCACATTTAGCTTATGAATCAATTAGTTATCCAACCTTTAATGCCTAATAACAATAATTTAGATCAGAGAGCTGAACTCTCGTTTAATGGCTTCAGCTTTAAATGTGTGGATGTGGCCGAAGTGCTTGCATCTCTTACCTCATTCTTCACTCATTCTGATGCCACCTCAATTTTTCAAGCTCATAATATAGCATATGTGTTCGATACAGTTACTCACATATTCAATTGCTGCATGAAATACTCTGCATTTCCTGATGTATGGAAGAAAGCTTTTATTGTGCCAATACCTAAAAAATCCTCTCCTTCAGACATCTCTGATTTCAGGCCAATTAGTATTCTATCCTACCTGTCGAAGGTCCTTGAGAGGATTATGTATGATCAAATTCAGTCGTTCCTTGAAAGAACGGTTTCATAGTTGTGACACAGCACTTCTGAAGGTTACCACCGATGTTCGAGCGAAGTCGAAGGATGATAATGAGACCGCTGTGTTGGTTGTACTTGGTTTCTCAAAAGCCTTTGACACCCTTAATTATAATCTCTTGATGTATAAACTTGCTACTCTCTTCCATTTCTCGTCTTCTGCTATCTCTCTGCTCTCCCCATTCCTCTCCAACAGGCCACAGTGCATCAAGTTCAATGATAAGTTCTCATATTTTCTTCCGGTGCCATCAGGAGTACCGCAGGGCTCTGTTCTCGGACCTTTGCTCTACACATTATTCACGAATGACATGTCTACAGTCATTTGGAGCTGCTGTTTTCACTTTTTGCTTTGTCGAATTGTAAACTCATTAAACGAAATGTAACAGTAATAACATTGGGGTGCGTTTATATGCTACTCTCATTGGGCTGGCGTACACGGGTCAATACATAACACTTGGTTGATCGTTTTGTTATCATACTCTCGGAGTACAAAGGTACTACTTCACTAAGAGTAACTTCCCAGTGGGAAAAATTGGGAGAAGTCCCAAAGGGAGGGAAGTTGGAGGGCTCTCAATGAACTCCCAAGGGAGCGTTATTGGAGTTATTTAAGAAATTGAATAGGCCAAACTCAAAACTTAAAATTGTATTGATGCGATGGCTCACTATTATACTGAAAACGTAAAATTACTGAAAAATTCTTATGGTATTTTAATGTTAATCTACTGTAGATATTTAAAAAAGCTCTGTAATGCTCCTTTTTGTCTCCAACTACATCGTTACAGGAGTGCTCTTATGGGAGCTCAAATGGAGTGCTAGCCTAGGCGGACATCTAATGTTAAAAAATATATGGAGAGGGAGCGGAAAGGGAGCACTCCATGCTTCCATGGGAGTGCTCCTCCATTGTCCTTAGAGCACTCCATTTCCCACTGGGTATTGCTACTGTCATCACAATTTCTGTTCTACACATATACCCTATTCCCCTTTGTAATGCAGTAGTTAGCCTGTATGCTTGATGTTGTACGCGAATCACGGGATGAAATGCTTCGTAGCTATTGGTAGCGTGCCTTTTTCACAGAACTAAACTACGCATATTGTAATTAATACCCCGGCTTCACCGGCCTCAGATTAATCAAGTTCACTTCAATCGGCATAAGTGGCTTCACCGGCTAGCATGTTCAGTTCGTGCTTGAAATTGTTTTTGCTTTTTCGCCAGAAATTAGAAATGCAAAAGCTCACTGGAATTTTCCAATTTTTTACTCTCTTTTGAGCGAGCTTTTACTTGGAAACTCAATTTCATGTTCTGTAGGCCCAAAGCAGGCATTTTTTCCTGACTTTAAAATGTGAAAAATGTATGGGAAATCAGGAAATTTTAAAGTACAGTAGACTAATTTGCTCGAACTTGCGAAATTTTGGCGGTGAAGCCGGGGTATAAGCTATTTCAGTTTGTGCAAATCGCATGTGCCTAAATTTTAAAAAAAAAATTATAGTTCAAAGTGTCATTTGCATGAAGTGTGATATACTCAAGTTTTGTTTGTGTTTGAACAAATAGCGAATTTGGGAAAAATTGCGAATTTGGAACTTTGGTGACATATGTATATTTGGTGGAGGTTCTTTAAGATTTTGAATTGTGTAGGTATCCTTTCATGATTTGTTTTTCATTCTTTTGAATTATGATTTTTTTAGTGCGGATAATCTTCAGCTTGGTTTTTTTTAAATAAATAAAGACATTAGCAAATTTTTGTTTTCCAAAATGGTATCTACTCGCCAAAACATTGGTCGCCGTTTGTCTAGATATTTTGCAGCATTTAGAGCTGCACAGAGTGATTGAACGTATTGCGCGGTCACGAGTGGCACAGAATTAAGGTGTAGTTCGTATTACGCTTGTAAATTTGAAGCGTGTTGCGTTTAGTTATGATGCAACAGCCGATTACACTTTACATTAATCAGTTTTGATTGGAGCAACGAATATAGTTTGTAACTACTGCAAAGCATTGAAGTTCAAAAATGAGGCAAAAGGTTTATATTGTGCTAATGGAAGAGTGAGATTACCGGCATTAAATTCACCTCCAGAGCCATTACGATGTTTGGTCATGGGTAGTACATCTGAATCGAAGCACCTTTTGGGAAATATTCAGGCAATTCATGTTTCCAAATGACTTCGTTTGGTGCTACTAATATCATTCGTGATAATTATATGCCAACCTTCAAGGTATTGTACTTTCCATTCAAGGCAATATATTCTAATTCTTGCATGGGGGCACCTTGGCAGGCACTGCGACCTATTTTGTTTGGTCTATTGTGCCATCCCCGTCTTTAAAAACCATAAAGGTTAAGACTTCTTACATAGTCTAAAACTGATTTAGGGTTACTGTCCCAAATCTCCCTGGGAGTAGGGAAGTCACGCTGGAGGAGGCTCAGTCTCTTCCTCGCTGTAGCCTCACAGTCGCACAGCAAGTGCTCCGCGGTTTCGGGATCTGTCCCGCAGAACCGACAGCCAGAGTCGGCCACCAGGCCTATTTTGTTTAGATGATAGTTAAGCGAACAGTGGCCAGTCAGGAGCTCTGTTATTATTTTTAGCTCTCACCTCTTGAGATTTAAAAGTTTTCCCGCCTTAGCTTTATCGATTTGGATGAATCTTTTAGCTTGACGAGCACCCTGGGTCCTTGACCAGCTATGAAGGAACATCTGGTCAACCCAATTTTTTATGACCATTTTTACGTGGCAGCTTGCTAAGCTACAGAAAAGTTCCGGACCAATAGGTGATGAGTTTGCGCCTACTCTAGCCATGCCATCGGCAATTTCATTACCAATGTGACCTTTGTGGCCCGGAATCCACATCAGAGTGACACTATTGTTCCTGCTGAGGAATTTCAGAGATTGGAGACAATCCAGGACAGTCTTTGATGACACTCTGTGCGATTTAATGACCAGCAGTGCAGCTTGACTGTCCGAGAAAATAACAACGTTAGAGCTATTTGGAGCTCTATTAATACAGGTCTGAGCACACACCTGGATGGCGAGTACCTCAGCCTGAAAAACAGTGGGGGTAATGCCCAGAGCCATGGATATTTCGGTTTTGGAACCGTCCGTGTACCAAAAGGCCGTGCTTCCTCCAAAGAGAGGCCTGACATGTTGCCACTCTGACCTACTTCGAATAATCGTCCTAAACGGTTTGCCAAAGTCAAGAGTAGCAGGAATGGTATCGGACAGAGATATCATTGGCTACAGATTCAGCTCAGGTCTCCTGGCTTAAAGGAGAGTAGCTTCCAGCAGGTCTCCTGGCTTAAAGGAGAGTAGCTCCCGTAGACGGAGTGCCCCTGCCAGAGCCTCTTTTTTCACCACCAAGTGTAGCGGAGGGAAGTTCAGTAGGGCCTCCATAGCCGCAGTCGGACAGGTACTTTTGGCCCATGTGATACCAAGACAGGCCAGTCTTTGTACCCTGGCCAGCTTAATCATAGCACCCTTTTGTTTGGTCTTAGCGATGGATGCATATGCGACCATGGGCCTTACGACCGTCGTGTATAGCCAAAACATTAACCTAGGTTTAAGGCCCCAGGTTTTTCCTACAAATTGGCGACAAACATGAAGAGATGTTTCAGTTACTCTCTCAATTTGAGATTTCCATAAGAGCTTTTGATCCAGGATTATGCCTAGATTTAGCCTCCTTTGAGAAAACTATTTCTTTGCCGTCCAAAGAGAGAGCTTTTAAATTTAGCTTCCTTCTATAAGTAAATGGTGTAGCGGTTGCTACTTGTTATTATTTTATGTTCGTTGCTACTTGTTATTAGTTTATGTTCGTTACTGTAGCAAGTTTATTCAACATTCAGTTCAGTTCCTGTACTAGTAATTTTTGAGTACAGTGTTTTTAATATGTCAAAAATTATATTTTCACTACTACTTAGAAATACACTTTAAGAATACTGAATCAGATATCATATACGTAGACACTGACACACAAACGATTTTCAAAAAAACATAGACACACAAAAAGTTGTCATGAAAAATAAAATTTGAAAATGTATCAGTATTAGTTAGAAGTTAAAAGATTATACATATCCGGATTTTAAACCGTTAAAATAATTAACGTATTTATTAAAACGAATTTAAATATAATGTAATAAAATATAAATCCAAATTTACAAACACATTTTAATATAAAATTTATTAAAATAAAATGGTGTGACGTGGTGTATAAATAAAATAAAAACTAAAAATCTCAAGACCCCCACATCAAATGGTACGATGACAGTTTTTTGTGGGTTAATACCCAGGTTCTTGCTACGGCACCAACTATGCACATGTGACAGAGCAGCTTGGATGAGGTCAGAAACGATGCTATCATGACCGCCGCTAATCGTTATGACGATATCGTCTGCATAGGGCTGTGCTTTAAATCCACGGCTATTCAGGTCGGCAAGAAGTTCGTCGATCAGGATTGACCATAGGAGGGGTGATAGGACGCCCTCTTGAGGACAGCCATGGCAATATAACATATGTCTATACTAAAATTATATTCCTGTATTTTGTTGTTCTATTATTCAGATTCAAGGCCAGATTTTGATTTATCACAGAGTAGAGTCATTTGCCGACTCCGATTACCAATTTTTATTTTGTTGGCTATCCCGCTATCGAAGCTGACCGTTGTTGTGGTATTGGCTCAAATTTGCGAAGACAAATTGTGGTACGTCTTCAAAAGTTTCTCCACGATGAAAACCAATTGGTTTGGCAGTTTCCGACAGCTCTGAATCGTATGTCTTCGGATAACCACAAAATTGTTATAAAGGCCAATAAAGTACCAGCTGGAGAGTACGCCAGAAGATTTACTATGGATTAAGTTGCCATAGTTATTGTCGGAGATGAATTTAACTCCCGAGATATTGTATTACATCGTAGAAATATGGAATTGCAACGGGTGTCCGAAACTCATAGTTGTTATAAAGGCCCAATTATAATGAACGGATCTGAGCGGATTGGAATGTCAAAAAAACGCATTTGATCGGATGGGAAATTGACTGGTTATAATCACGCATCTGCTCGGATTCAAACGTCAAAATCTTTTGTAAACAAGAGTGCAAAAAAATTCTTCATTTTGTGGTTTTTATAGCCACTTTTACCTTTTATAAATAATTTCATAATTTTTAACCTTGTAGACGAGTTTGTCGCCGGTAAACATTTTTACATTTCAACTTTTAACCTTATGTTTATCAAATTTTTGACAGTTCAATGCGGCAATTTCTAATCTTTTAAAAACGAATGCGCTCAAATCCGACCGAATCCGCTTGAATGCGTTCATTATAATCGGTCAGGTCTAAAATGTATGCTGGGAAAACCAATTTGACAGTTCAATCCGTTTTGTTGCCCTCAAATCCGTTCATTATAATTGGGCCTTAATGCATTGCAGTACCCGCTATTATTCTGGAAAGGCGAAAGTCATTTCAATATCAAAATGATAGATCCATCTAAAATGGTTAGTGAAAGCAATTCATAAGTTAAGAAGAAATATTTTTTAAATTTTAAATAATTTATTTATTTTAGGATCGGAAACATTTAAAAAGATTAGCGCAATGAATTATTATACATATCGTTTCATGGTGCGTCAAAATGAGTCCAATCACATTTTATATTACAGTGGTCCGTAGATATGTACACTGATGATAGTAATGTCAATGATTTTGGAAGAATAATAATTTTGCCAGCAACATATACTGGTAGCCCACGACATATGCGCGAATATGCACAGGATGCAATGATGTGATGTGATGCAAATATGTAGCTAAAGGCAGGGATATGGCCGTATTTGGAGTTCCTGGTGCAACTAGAAATGATGAAATTCATCAATATCAACGAAGCGGTTTGGGGAATTTTTTCATTTTCAATACATGAACGACATCCGACATGGCCAGCTTGTGTTTTTCTGTAATAACCGAACTAAAAAGCAAGAGATAGAGAAAAACTTGATTCAATTAGACCCAAGATAAATTGGGAATGAACGTTATATCTGATTTGTTCAAATGTGACCTATTAAGTCTTTGACCGTTTAGTTTATAAATTTTCGACCAAAAACAAGGGAGTTACAAAGATTTTAGTCGAGCATCTACACTGCTGGTCATTTGAATTGGGACAGTCGATTTAGAAATTATTTTACCTAATTTCTTTCTTTTTTGACTTCGGAGCATACAGCTTAAGGCTGGTCGTCCACTGGAAGCGTATTCGAGCGGCTACGCGCTTCGGCTACATGAGCGGCTAGAGGCGGCTACAAGCGGCTTTGAGATACGCGGCTACACGCTACAGGGGTCGTCCACTGCAAGCTTTTCATGCTGCTCAGTTTGAAGTGAATTGGACATAATAATTTTGTGTTTTGTCAATATGGAAGGCTTTTAATATAGTTAAAAAAAAGCGGAATAGTTGAAATGATTGGGTACAGGCTGAAATTTGGCACAGAGCTTCCTTTTAGGGTTCTCAATAAGGGGTTATAACACAAAATCACAATTTTATTCGTCTTTTAGCATTTTCCTCATGCTGTCAACCTACATATCGTGGGTTTAAAAGCAGAACTCACTAAGTCAAAAACCATAGTTTTTAGTAAATCGATATTTAAGATGTTTGTGTCTCTGAAAATTTTGTAATGGCATATAATAGTAATCGGCTCAGTATACATTGTTTTTTAGATTTCTTAGTTTAGTTTACAAAAGAATTGAAATAATTATTTAATTCTAATACTGGATTTTTAGATTAAAATAAAAAAACGCAACGACCTAATGGTTTTGGCAGAAATGATTTTGTAGTTTTGTGTCATTATGGACAAGGTAAATCCGAAACTAACCCCCTAAAAACCTTAACAATATTAGTTTGCGGGCTATAAGGTATTGCCAGTATAAAGTTGGCATTATAAGACTTACTTTAGCATAAAAAACTGAAAACTTGAAAAATTGTACTTAGTGAATTCTGCTTGTAAACCAACGATATGTTCTAAATGGAGCCACTCAAGTTCTTGTTATTTATATCAAATAAAAGAATACGAATTCACCTAAAATATGAGTCTAAGTATATTGCTTTACGATAATTAGTAAACTAGTTATTCAACTCTAAATAAATTAAAACAAAATACATTTTTTTTCGTAAATACCCTGTATTTTAGTAGTTAACCCCCTGTCTAGAACAATATTTTCTGCAAATACATCCAGGAATCACCCCTAAACAAATTAACAAGGTAGTCCAACGTGAACGTCTGATAACCTATACAAGTCGTGAATGAGTGCATATGAGTATTTTAAATCTTTAAAATGGTGATATCTCTTGAATGGCAATTCGTACGGTAAAATGTATAATAACTATTTTAGTAGAGAATCGTATGATCTACAAACTATGTGAACATTATTTTATGATTGCGGTTTCAGATGTATTTGCAAAAAACTGATATATTCACCCTAAAACCCCCTAAAAAATGAGCTTCCCGGAGTAGAAAATCGGTAGACTTTATAACCCCTTATTGAGAACCCTAAAAGGAAGCTCTGTGCAAATTTTCAGCCTGTACCCAATCATTTCCGCTATTTTTACTATTTTTCCTGGGAAAAAATTATTTCCTGATTCGAGCGGCTACGCGCGACCGATCCAAATTAATTTGGATTCGCGCGGCACGCTCGAATACGCCTATAGCCGCCCGCTCAAAGCCGCTCGCAGTGGACGATGTTTGTATGAAATTCTTTATGTTGGATCTGTCGCGCATAGCCGCGTGTTGCCGCTCATGTAGCCGAAGCGCGCAGCCGCTCGAATACGCTTCCAGTGGACGACCAGCCTAATATCCGAAATGAAAGAGTATAGGATTACGCATACAGCCATGTGTAACAAGTGGGCACTAGTAATGTACCGTTAATTTTGGCCTGCTATGTTTGGATTCAATAACAATTTTTAGCTGTTAAATTAGGTCAATAGAATAGGGACACTTGTGAAATTCATGATTAAAACCTCCCAATTAATCAAAAACAATTTTATTTTTATTTTCTAATAATGCGTACTTCCTCCTTTGTTCAAAATAACTTCATACATCCTTTCAGACATTGAATCATACAATGATTTAAGATAATTTAGGGAAATTTCGTCCCAAGTAGTTTTGATGGCATCAATTAGTTGGTTTTTGCTTTCAAATTGTCTGCCGTTTTCGTAGACTTTTCGGGTTAACCAACCCCAAAATTTCTCCATGATGTTTAAATCCGGTGAGTAGGGGGGCCATTCCATTAAGTCAACATTTTGATTTCTAATCCAGGTTTTAATGATGCGTGCTGTGTGTATGGGAGCGTTGTCCTGTTGGTACGTCCATCTCAGGGGACCAAAAATTACTTGACATCGCGGAAAAGCTGTCTGTAATATTGTTTGGTACGATTTGGCTGTCATTTTAGCGTTTTGAAAACTTAGCGGTATCGCACCATAGTACGAAATAACTCCCCAGTCCATGACGCCGCCTTCCCTGCTATGATGTCTTGTTAAGAATTTTTCTTCTTTACGCAGATCATGAAAATAATGGTTGTAGCCGTCGGGACCATCCATGTTAAATTTTTTTTCGTCGGAGAAAACGACGTGATGCCATTCTTTTTTCCATGCCATGTGCTCACGTGCAAATAGCAAGCGTTTCAATTTGCGCTCTGCATTTAATGGTGGTTTTTTCTTCATTTTCCGTAATTTAAGATGTGTGGCACTTTTAATAACCCGTTACACTGTCGATAAACCAGCATTAACTCCAACCTTGTCCTTGATTTTAGCTGGCGACTGTGCAGAATTAGAGGCTGCTCGAAGTATTGCTCGCTTATCCTGTGGTGAAAGTACTGCTGGAATTCGTCCTCTCATATTTTTTCCATAGTTGTCGACATCTTTTAAATAATTATGGACAACTGACTTACTTTTACCTATTTTTTCGGCTATTCTTCGAATACTGTGACCATCTTCTTTAAAAGCATCGATTTTGCCTTTTTCGGTTGGTTAAATACATTTTTTCTTTGGTAAACACCCTGTATCGTAGTGGATAGTGGGTATAGTCCCCTCTCTAGAACAATTAGTCTCTTCGAAACCATCCTGGAATCACCCCTGAAAATATTAGCCATGTAGTGCAACAGAGGATTTATTGAACGTCTGATGACCTATACAAGTAGAGAATTAGGGGATGAGTATTTTAAATCTTTAAAACGGCGATATCTCATGAACAGTGATTCGTACGGGAAAATGTATGATATCATTTTTTGTAGATAATCGCATGATCTACAAACTTTGTAAACAATATTTTAGAATAGGACTTTCCGTTTAAGATATATTAGCCAAAAACGAAATTGTCTGTTTTTAGGGGGTTGTTTTTAGGGGTAGCGTACAACCGATTTTCCGAAACTTTTTTTTAATATATTCTACCCACGAAAAACTATATTTTTAGAAAAAGTTTCGTTAGTTAACATTTAGTCTGACTCTGTCGACTGAACTATGTATAATGAAATAACAAAAATATCGTTTTGTTAAATGAATATTTACAGCGTTCTGGCGGTACTTTGCTGAAGGGGAAATGTTCTGGCAATAATTTTTATAAATAAAGAATACCATCAAAAATAATCTCCTGAAAATTCATGACTAATACTATAACAAAATTGAACTTTATTTCCTACCCCCTTTGTAATATTAGGGTACTACCAGAGATAACATAATACTCCGTATAAAGATGCGACAGCTAGAACAAAAAAGCCGAACGCTTTTTGCCTCGGCAGACCTCTGAGATTGCCTCCCCCTTATCAACATGCAACATATTCGAGTGTCTAGCTACACAAGGAGGCGAACGTGGTCATGGTCCGCAGCACAAGAGATGCGGTGAGTTTGTGGATAAGGAAGCTAGAATTTTAGGGGGGCAAGGAAAGGAACTGACAACAGAATGTTTCTCGCAACATCTTTCTTTCTTTCTCATCTTTCAAACGTTTGCCTCTAGCTCTACATTGAAGGATTTCCCTGATGCTTTGTATTTTAACTATTTCTTAGAACATTCCGTGTATTTTTTTAATGACTGTCTGAGATCCACTATCAATTTCACTTGATTTCAAATTCTTGGTTAGAGGGTTTGCGATATTTTTAAAATAGGTGATTAGTTGAGGTTTTGGTTACTTTTTTTCATTTTCTGGTATTTCGGTATTGGCTAACTCGATTGATTTTAGAATCGAATTTAGGTAATTATTCTTTGATTTATTTTATTCAAAATCTGGGACAAGTGCTTTTTATAAATGCTTGTAAAGTTAACTCCCCGCCCACAATCTGCTCAAAACAATTCGATCGTAATTGTTTTGGTAAAAATAAATTAAAAATAGGTTCAATGCCTTTATAGGCTTCATGTCCAGTCAATTTTCAGGAAAAACGTATGACAGAAGGAATTCATTCTCGGACTTGCAATTACAGGATTTATCCATTTTAGAGTCCCCTTATCAACAATTAAATATTGAGCTCGTAAATATATACTGCAAACAATGGAAGGTGAAAAACAATTTCTTTATATTTGTTCTTCTGGTGGAAACTAAAAAAAATAAGTTTTCAAATTTTTGGACTTCCATTTTATTAGTTATAAATTTTCAAAAAGTCGAAAATCTTAAAATTTTAACAAATTTTAAAATCTTTAAATTGATCTAGTTCAAAAACTATTTGACATAGAAAGCTGAAAGTAGCACCAATTTCTTCTGCTTCAATAAGGCTTTAATACGTGATATACAATATAGTATTATTAGTAAGAATAAAACTATAGTATTATTAGTAAGAACGAAACTTTTATTTTTGGACTATCTTTTGGAATAATAACTTGATCGAAAACTATCCCCAAGACAACCCTTATTACTAAATTTTAGGGTTTCACACTTGCTCTATTTGTGGCCCAAAGTCAACCCTGTCAGACCCGCGGATCCCACCCCTACAGCCACTGCTGAAGTAAAATTATTTTCTTATGTCCAAAATAAAGGTTTCACTGCCAATTTTTAATGAACAAGAACATATGTATATTTCATATAAGACATGGTTTCTAAAACATGCCTATCCCTCAGGTAGAAGCCACCCCACCTCTAGGGGATGAAAACTAAATTATTTAATTTTATACCTAAACTTCAATTAAATAATTTAGCTCTCACCGCTAATGGTGCGGGTGATTTCCGATGCCCGAGAGCAGAGGTATCGTTTCCAAAATTTATTTTTAATCTAATAGGTGTATGTTAGGGTTTGTCAGTTTTTAAAAACCGGTTTTTACAAGAAAATTTTGTAATTCGAAATTCGGGGTTTCCAGTAAAAACAAAACGGTTTTACATTTATACATTGCACTTCTTCTGACAGCTACATTGAGTTATCCGAACAGATATTATCAAACTTATATAATCTATAGAAGATGAGATGTTAGAATAAGTAACGAAGAAGAAAATTAAGACATATGTGTGTATCTATTACAACACTTAATAAGTTCATCATATAGATGGCCCCACTACTGTCATATCCATAGAATTGTTTTTATATGGCAGTGCTAAGCTCAGGAATCACCCTTTGTACTACCAGTGCGTCATGTCGTTTATCGTCATGGTGCAATGTCTAGCACAAGCTTAGTACGGGGGGGGGGGGAATAGGTTAAGGGTTATGAGGGTTCGAAGGGGTGTTGGAGAAGAGGACGATGAACCCTGCGTTTGAACTCTAGGATGTTGTATGATCTCGGAAATACTGGCTGCGAGAGATTATTCCACAGTCGAGTTGTTCTATTTACAAACGAATTCATATCTTGTTGAGTGCGTGAAAGGGGGAGTTGAAGGTAGAAGGAATGAGACGAGTGGGCTAATCCAGTGTTGTGGTTATAAGATTGCCGTGTAGGCAGGAGAGCGTTTATTTCGAAGGAACAGTCGCTATAATAGTAGCGATAAAATTTTGTCAGTGCTGCTACATTCCTACAGTGGCTCAAGGGGTCGATGGTGGAGCAGGCGGTGTCGTCATCAATTAATTTAAGTGCGCTTTTTTGCTCTTTATCTAACCATACCAAGGTGGTTATCGAGTCGCCGCCCCAAACGAGGGAGTTGTATTCGAGAAGAGGCCGAATGTAGGATTTATAAATAACAGCACGAGCCGATGGCTGGAGGAGGAACTTGCACCTCTTAAGAAATCCCAAGCACTGGGATCCTTGTTTGGCGAATTGGAATATGTGGTCATTCTATCGCAAGTCATTGGCTAATGTCACGCCTAAGATGTGTAGGGATGGGTCGGCCATTAGTTTAACGTCATCCACTGTTAAGGATGGTGAAGTGTTGAGCTTTTTGTTTCGAAATAAGACAGTACTTAGTTTTGGTGGAGTTGAATTCGACACGATTCTTTTTTCCCCACTCTAGAATGAGATTAATGTCGTTATTAATAGAATTGAACATTAATTCACGATCATCAAGACAGATCTGGCATGAGTCTGTCTTCTATCGTAGCTGTAAGAGTAACGTAGGGTATCGTCGTCAGCAAAGCTGATGATTGGGTTGGAGGGGATCGAAAGTAGGTTATTTATAAAGATAAGAAATAGGGCCGGTAATAAAATCGATCCTTGGGGGACCCCCGAAGAGATAGGGTGGGGTTCAGATTTGACGGGGAAGCCAACCGTTGAATTGGCCATCTACTAAGTAGACATCTGCCAGGAAAGCCGTCCAAAGTGACAAAACATGAAAAATTCGGCTGGGACAGACGCTTATTTTGGGAAGTGCTTCGACTATTTTGAAAAGGAAAGGGGATCCATAGTGAATATTACATAACTAACGACGAAATCGCGAAGAAAACAGCAAAGAAAAACAAGTGCCCCTTCACCAAGTTAATGCACCGTACCACAAAGGCAAAATCGCCCAAGTTGTACTTCGAATTGCTTCTACGTACACCGACTTACGCAAATTTAGCCTAAAGCGAATATTACCTGTTCTGAAATTAAAAAAGAAAGATGGTCGCCGGCAAGAAATATGGCTCCAATGAGGAGGTTGATCAAATCGTTGGAATGAATGTACCACTATTGAGGGAGACTAGCTGGATAAAGTTGTATATGTACCTATAAGTCGGTTTTTGTATAAGCCCTAGTGTATGTACTTTAAAAATTGGCGTGGTGAACCTTCATTTTGGGCGTAAAGAAAATAATTTATGGTTAGGGGTTGCTGTGGGGGTGGTTTCCGCTTCACCGATAGGGTTGATTTTGGTCTCAAGAATTACTCATAGTTTATAAATAGCCCATACACAAAAATTTTTTGGAGTGCAAGTGCGAAACCCTAAAATTAAGTAATAAGAGTTGTCCTGGGGGTAGTTTTCGATCAAGTTAGAGGGTTGACTTTATTTCCATTTAATTCGCCATACCCAAATTAGTAAATGGCTATGTTTTTGGCAAATGTTTTTTTATATTGCGTTCATTGAGTACCTAAAAACATTTATTTCTATATGATCCCAATGTCGTCCTATCCTACATTTTGGCATTATATGTACGTTAAGATTGTATGTACAAAATATAATTTTTTCAAAAATTTGGAGAAATATTATTTTGAGATATTCCAAAAACAAAAGTTTCGTTTTTACTAATAATAACTATAGTTTTATTCTTACTAATAATACTATATTGTATATCACGTATTAAAGCCTTATTGAAGCAGAAGAAATTGGTGCTACTTTCAGCTTTCTATGTCAAATAGTTTTTGAACTAGATCAATTTAAAGATTTTAAAATTTGTTAAAATTTTAAGATTTTCGACTTTTTGAAAATTTATAACTAATAAAATGGAAGTCCAAAAATTTGAAAACTTATTTTTTTTAGTTTCCACCAGAAGAACAAATATAAAGAAATTGTTTTTCACCTTCCATTGTTTGCAGTATATATTTACGAGCTCAATATTTAATTGTTGATAAGGGGACTCTAAAATGGATAAATCCTGTAATTGCAAGTCCGAGAATGAATTCCTTCTGTCATACGTTTTTCCTGAAAATTGACTGGACATGAAGCCTATAAAGGCATTGAACCTATTTTTAATTTATTTTTACCAAAACAATTACGATCGAATTGTTTTGAGCAGATTGTGGGCGGGGAGTTAACTTTACAAGCATTTATAAAAAGCACTTGTCCCAGATTTTGAATAAAATAAATCAAAGAATAATTACCTAAATTCGATTCTAAAATCAATCGAGTTAGCCAATACCGAAATACCAGAAAATGAAAAAAAGTAACCAAAACCTCAACTAATCACCTATTTTAAAAATATCGCAAACCCTCTAACCAAGAATTTGAAATCAAGTGAAATTGATAGTGGATCTCAGACAGTCATTAAAAAAATACACGGAATGTTCTAAGAAATAGTTAAAATACAAAGCATCAGGGAAATCCTTCAATGTAGAGCTAGAGGCAAACGTTTGAAAGATGAGAAAGAAAGAAAGATGTTGCGAGAAACATTCTGTTGTCAGTTCCTTTCCTTGCCCCCCTAAAATTCTAGCTTCCTTATCCACAAACTCACCGCATCTCTTGTGCTGCGGACCATGACCACGTTCGCCTCCTTGTGTAGCTAGACACTCGAATATGTTGCATGTTGCTAAGGGGGAGGCAATCTCAGAGGTCTGCCGAGGCAAAAAGCGTTCGGCTTTTTTGTTCTAGCTGTCGCATCTTTATACGGAGTATTATGTTATCTCTGGTACTACATTCCGGCCACTGGGGGTTGCCTGAACTAGCTTTTATTGTTCAGTAGGTGTGTAAGATTCAGTGTGGAAATTTTTATGACTAATGAAATGACAACCCAAAATACGTCGCTGGCTCTTGGTCTACCACTTCCCCTAGCTGTGCACGTGCAGAACAGTTTTGTTTCTTAAGGTACTCTTCAAAAACTGCTCGTGTGCCAAAAATCATTTCATCATTGGTTTTAGTGTCAGGTTTTAGTAAAAATTTTACTACAGCGGCTGGATTACTATACTCTAGATCTATTAGAAAGAACGATAATTGAAGACAAAGCTTCTCAAAGCTTTCCTTAAAGAAAGAATATTTCACCACGGACTAGAAAATAGGCGAAAGTTCCAGAAGATATATGGATATAGTCAGGGCCGGACTAGACCAAGTGCCGCCCCCACGCCAATCGCAAGTTGCCGCTTCCTTAAGGCTAGCGTTTTTGGAAACTTAAATTTTTTACCTATATATAGGGTAAATATAATGATAATAATATTATAACATATTTATTGCCGCCCTAGAAATGTGCCGCCCCACGCCATGGCGTTGTTGGCGTAGGCGATAGTCCGGCCCTGGATATAGTGATGTAGTGGAAACGGCATTTGGAAGTAAGTTTGGTTTGAAAAGCGATGAAAGTGTTCTAAAGTGACCTAAAGCGAAAAGTGGTGATTGAAAAGTTAATTAACGAGCGATAAATAGAATTTAATATTGTGCGATATTAATTTGCAAGTGGTATGTGGTAGGTATAGTGAACTCTTAGAATTGTGTTTGTTATTAAATCGTGTTTGTTATTAAATCGGTTTTTAATAAATAGTTTTTTGTATGGGTAATTAAAAAGCGTATTCTATAATTAATCCTACGAATCCGTGAAGCTGTAAAAACGTAGCAATACATAATTTTTTTTGTAGATTTCAATATTTTTTTTTTTTTCAAAGAAATTACTCAGGGCAAAAATATAAATTTGGTTTAGGGGGTTAGAAGAAACATCCTAATTTTTTGATAATCTATCATCAAAAATAAAATGGGAATGCAAAAAAAAATTTCAATCCTCCAAACGTCTCTCTGCCACGCAGCTTGTCTTTAGTTTCTTGTTTTAATCAGTTTTTAGTTGCTGCATCGGCCTTAACCGTAGTTTGCCAACTGGTCTTTTGCCATCTGGTATCCTTGAATCTACGGCTTTTTTTGATATCCTTGAGTCATTCATTCTTTGGACATGACCGGCCCAACATAAAAGCATTAGCTTGGCTTGTGTCGAGAGTTTACACTCTTTGTATAAATCGTACAATTCGTGATTGTAGCGTATTTCTATGCATTGTCTTTGTTTTTTGTTATGCGGAGAAGCTCTTTTGCTTCTTCGCCTGATTGTAGGTTTAGGTGTTACACCTAGACCTCTGTTGAGTTGTGCTATAGGTGATACACCTAAGCACAGTAAATGTTATTTGAAAAGGTGTTAATAACACGCTCAAGCTTCGATTCCTTTGGAATGAATGAATTTATTTACAGATAGTACAGATATTTATACCTATGACTACAATTACAAAAATTTACAAATTAAATATAATAACAAATCAATACATAAACAAAATAGCATAAACTTAACATATTCAATTTGAATTGCTGCGTAAACAATTATTGCCCAGGTAACATACAAAATTGCTACCTAAGCAGAATTGTTTCCATAAAATCGAAATATTTTTGATCCATCGCGGCTGGAACGGAAGAGTCGTCAAATTACATGTGCGCGTGTTTTGATCGTTGTTTGTTGGTTGACGATAATTTTTTGCATTTCTTAACATCTTCCCCCGCCTTGACCAGCTTCTGGGCAATTGATGAGTTCCGGGTCGATTGCAAACCGACTGCCAAATGAAGATCTTGGGGCTGGAATTGGTCTGTCTCTGGATGTCTCCTTCTTTTTGTAGCACTTGATGATCAATATGGTAGACGTTGTTAATACAGCAATTACAAGGGCTGTGTATCCCAATGCAAGTTGGTGTGTGTTGTTTACATCTATTTTATGAGGAAGAACTTCCTTCCCTTTCAGGTCTTGGATTTGTTGCTGTAAATTCTTAATATCCTCAACATTACGATGAGTGATAGGTGCCGTGAACTTGAGGAGAGGCTCCTGGCTTTCCAAATGCAACAAATCTGTGAGATTTTGTGTAGGATTGAACGAAGACTTCATTGATTTTGGATAAACGTTGTGGGACTGCAATGTCAGATGATCTTGCCTGAGTTCGCAATTCATTCCCATACTCAAGATTCCTGTTCCTTGAAGAGCTTGTTGAGCAGTGGTATCGCCACAAATGATTGTGACAACCGTGGTTTTACGCACAGAGTAAATCCATTTGTTGGGGTTGTATAGCTGAATCCATTTAGGGAGTTCTTCGGCGTTGATTATTTCACAATTGTTGGTTGGCTCGAGGTATGTGATGAGATTGAGCTCGCAGGAGCTGACGTTTGCACCTTTGCGATAAATTGGGTGTTGTTGAATACACATATGATCAGATTCGCCGATGGTCTCACATAGCGCGAATTCCTGCTTGTTGAGTGGATAGTATTTGTCCTTGTGTAGATTGATCACTAGGAATTCGGCTGATGGCCTAATAGCCATGAATGTTCCGTTGACTATGACGGGTACAGGTATTAGATGATACAGTTCGAATTCTTCAAATGCAAACAGTGGAAGTCTTATTTGAAAGATAATATATTTGCTTGTAGCTCGACCCTGTATTTTCATAAGCCTGTATAGCTGAAGCAAGTTGTCTGGTCTTGCAGGTAGTCTCAGTGTTGATGGTAGATAATCTTTTATGGTGGATAGTTGTTCCCTTACTTGCTTGGGAGACAGGAGCTGAGGGTTTACCTTTCCATGATGGGTGTCAATTAGCACGGTTGTAATTGCCATCTGAGACCGTTGATAGTTCATTGTCATTAAAGTCAGTTGTACTGCCAACATGGAAAATGCTTCTGCCACCCTTTGTTGATAAAGTTCGTCTGAGATTTTATTGACTTGATCGTCAATAAGTCTTAGGTGCTTATTAATAGCTTCTAGCTGCATCTCTGTTTCCTGATGATCCTGTTTGAATACGTTCAGGGTGGAATCTATGAGAGATGTCTGATTTTTGATCAGATCTAAAAGATGGTTTTCATTGCTCCGTATGTTGTCTATTGTGGCTGATAGTTTTTCGGCATATTCCGAATCGAGGACCCCAAATAGTGCTCCAGCAATATTTCCAACGATGTTGAGTGGGGCTCGCTTCAATCTTTTGGGCGCGATGGGTTGCAGTAATTCGTTGTTGCTGGTGAGTTCTTGTGATATCCGAACAAATTGATTGATGACGATAGAGCAGTGATCCGTGTCTTTGTGTGAATTGCAAAGCTTGCGCAACTTGTCAATACCAACGGTTATTGCAGCACCCTCCTTCCAGTAACCTTCCATATTGTAGTAGACAATGAGTGACCACTCGTTCCTGATTAAATTTGCTGTGCCGAGGTTTTCGAAATACATTCCTGATTGTGAGGTAAATGGCGTAACTTCAACTGCAGATTGTTCCAGAATTGGTAGGATGAGGCAAGTTAGGAGAAATGTGCTGATAGCTGAACTGGTTGATGGCCGCATTCGTTTAGCCTTGTGTTGTGTCTCGTTATCTGTGGCTGGTCTTGCGTTAATGTTGCCTTTGAGGGATTCAGTTGACTCTTCTGTTGTGCACGTTTCCTCCGTTTCAATTGGCAATGGAGCTAGTTTATGGATTGGTCGTCTCAGTGTTCCTGAAGTGGTCTTGACGTCAGCAACTCGCACCAATCCGTCATCTCCTTGGATGGTCCGCTCGATTCGTCCAAGTTGCCATTTCAATGGTGGTAGATTGTCTTCCTTTATTAACACCATCATGCCTGGCTTGGCATTTTGACCTTGTTGTCTCCACTTTTGTCTTTGTTGAAGTTCACACAGGTATTCATGAGACCATCGCCGCCAGAACTCGTGTTTGATATGTGATACCAGCTTCCATCTTCTGATAAGATTGACATTTTGTGGAACAGCATTTGGGTCCACAATTGTGGTGAGTGGTTCCCCAATTAAGAAATGACCAGGGGTTAGAACTGCCAAGTCATTGGGATTAGCAGTTAATGGCGTTAAAGGCCTTGAATTTAAGATAGCTTCAATTTCTGCGGTTACGGTTGATAGTTCTTCAAAAGTAAGTGCTGCTGAGGCTACTGATCTTCGTAATAATGTCTTGGCTGACTTTACCGCAGCCTCCCATAGACCTCCAAAATGAGGTGCTCGAGGAGGAATCATGTGGAAATCTACTCCTTTTGTTTGGCAAAACGAGACAATTTTTTGCTGTGAGACAGAAGAGTATATGGAATCCTGGAGCTCCATAAGCTGGTTTTTGGCACCAACAAAATTTGTTGCGTTGTCACAGTGGAGGTTTCGGCAATTCCCTCTTCTGGCTATGAATCGTTTGAGTGTTCCTATGAAGGCCTCTGTAGTTAGGTCACTTGCGACCTCTAGGTGAACGGCCTTTGTTGCAAAACAGCAGTAGACGGAGATGTATGCTTTCTGAGGTCGCTTTCCTCTTAGCTTGAAGTGTGTCTCTATCGGGCCGCAGAAATCTACCCCAGCATTTACGAAAGGTCTGGCAGGTTGAACTCTCATTGTGGGCAGATTTCCCATCATTTGTGTCATAAGTTTAGGCTTCACCTTGTTACATCGGACACAGTGTTGCACGATCCCTCGGGCCATGTTTTTGCCTTTGATAGGCCAATAGCGTTGCCTTGTCATTGCCAGAAGACCTTGTGGACCAACATGTAGATTACGAATATGGATGTCTGTCATTATCATGGTAGCCAATGGGTGAGCGTAAGGAAGCAACATTTGATGCTTAGCATCATATGGTAGCTCTGCGTTACACGGATAAGGTTTTCCTCATCGAGGAAAGGACACAAGCTGTTCAATGGACTGTTGTTGTTGACGCATTTGTGTTGACGAAGTTGATGGAGCTCGTCTTTAAATCCTTCCTGTTGTATCTGGGAAATGATCACTTGGTGCGCCTTGTTTAATTCACTGACGGTTAGCTGCCGAGTCTTTTGCTTCTCTGACTGTTGTTTTGGTCTTCGAACAAAACGTAAAACATAGGCCACAATTCTCAGGAGTCTTTGAAATGAGTTGCCATGATTGATGTCACTGATCCATGAGATTTGATTGGTTGATGTTAATGCCACTCTCCCTTGAGTTTTTCTCTCTATATCTGTATTCGTTGTTGGTGGTTGTACTGGCCAAATTGTCTCTGGACCGTGTAGATATTGTGGTCCATAAAACCATAGATTACATTTAATCAGTTTAGCGGGTGTCATTCCTCGTGAAACAATGTCAGCAGGATTGTCTTTAGATCCAACGTGTCTCCATTGATCTGGATTGGTCAACCGCTGAATTGCTGCAACGCGATTGGCCACAAACGTGTGGTAGGATGACGAATCTGACCGAATCCAGGCCAGAGCTATTTCCGAATCTGTCCAAAAATGCACCTTCACGTTGGGCAGATTCACTTCCTTTCTGACTCTTTGCATCAGCTGGGCTGCCAGTTTTGCAGCACATAGTTCGAGTCTTGGTAGGGTCGTGGTTTTTACTGGGGCTACCTTTGATTTAGCACACAGCAAACGAACAGTGATGATGCCATCCTGGTGTGTCGTCCTCACATATATAGCAGCTCCATAAGCCGCCTCAGATGCATCTGCAAAGGCATGAAATTGTATTGTTTTATACCTTTTCCCAGATGCTATATGTCTTGGAATTCGAATGTCGTTGAGTACTCTTAACTCCTCTCGGAATCTACTCCAGCTAGTGTGCATGTCCATTGGTAAGGCTGCATCCCAGTCCAGTTTCAATGTCCAGATCTTGCGGATGAACATTTTGGCGATTATTGTGAGAGGGTTCATGAATCCAAGTGGGTCGAAGATGTGTGATATGTCAGAGAGAGCTGTTCGTTTGGTAATCCTTCTTGTGTCATTCCAGTTGGTTTTTATTTGAAAGGTGTCAGCGCTTGGCTGCCAAGTCAGCCCAAGTGTTTTGATGGATTCGTCCGTAGGCTTGTCAAAGTTTACTTCAAGCTCAATGTCTTCTCTTGGGATGTTCTTCAGTAGCTGTGGATGATTTCCGCACCATTTGCGAAGATTGAATCCGGCAGAAGAGAGTAGATCTTTAAGTTGCCTTTGAATTTCTACTATTTCGGGTAAGCTGTCTGATCCTGACATGACATCGTCCACATAAAAATCGCGCTTGAGAACCTGAGCTGCCAATGGATGTGTCAGGGTACCTTGGGTAGCAAGCATATCCAAACATTTAGTAGCAAGAAATGGAGCTGGTGTTAATCCATATGTGACAGTGCAGAGTTTGAAATATTTCAATGGTTCTTGTGGATGCTCTCGCCAGGCTATTAATTGATACTGTTGGTCCTCTTCGGCAATCTTTACTTGTCGGTACATCTTCTCAATGTCCGCGGTAAATACAAATTTAGGAAACCTGAAGCGTATCAAGATTGAGAGTAGTTCATTCTGAATGGTTGGGCCCTTGCAGAGTACGTCGTTTAGTGACAGGTTTGAAGCGGTCTTTGCTGACGCATCAAAGACCACTCGTAGTTTTGTCGTGCTACTATCTAACTTAGTAACGCAGTGGTGTGGCAGGAAGTAATGAGGACCCTTGATTGAGGATATATCTGTTTCCTTCATATGTCCTAATGCTTCATACTCCCGCATGAAATTGATATATTGTTGCTGTAGCTCCGGTTGTCGAAGGAGCCTTTTTTCCAATGAGTGGAATCGCTGCATCGCGATGTCTCTTGATTTTCCCAGAGAGTTGGGATCTTGTGCGAAGGGAAGTTTGACAATGAATCTGCCCTCCTTGTCTCTTTTTACATGTTGATTGAAGTGGTCCACGCACCTTTGTTCTACTCTAGTCAATGTACTGATTTCGTCTGATGACTCGACTTCTTCCAGTCTCCAGAATTTGCTGAGTTGGTTCTCGAGTTTCTCATCTTCACTGCAGATGCCGCAAACAGTGTATGATGTGTGTAACGGTCAGTTTTGCCTAAATATCTACTTGACTAAAAATTACTGTAGGGAAGAAAATTGAGTAGTTGGTTCGAAAACAAACAGTAGGCGGGGAGAAATAAAACAAAAAGAGGAACGAAAAATTTATTGGTCGAGTCTGGGAAAAAATCTGGATCATGAAGGAAGTTTTATCGGCGAGTTTGTTTTTTTGAAAAATCGGTGTTTTTAGTCTAAGTCGAGGAATCAAATAATTAAATTCCTCCGTAAATTGTTACCGGAACATCGAAGTATAGCAGCAAATACGCCAGAGTTCGTGGAAAAGCAGTTTCAGTTTTTAGTTTGGCTGTCTTAGATGGTGTGCAGCAGTGAGAAGCCCCTAGCAAATGTCAAAATACAGTCATCACGAAACCCCAGTCAATCACCTCAAGTAGAAAAAAATCAAACCTGGAAAAATCTTCAGTTTTAGGATTTTTTTGAATCATCTCACTGTTCAACGGCGAATTCTACCCAAGATGGAGACCGGGTGGGATCGATTCATTGTATTAAAATAAGCATAATTCCCGATTTTCATGCAAATTCATGATGAAAATAAAAAGTTATGATTGTTTAAAGTTTCGAAAATAACAAAAAAAATATTGTCCGATTTGCTTGATTTTTGGCATGGTGGGTGGGAGTAATTAATTAAATATATTCGCGTTATTAAAAATTTTTTATTTCAATTTTTAAAGAAGTTAATAAATACGAAAAATAGTTGAAAATATGAATAGAAAATGGTTAAAAACAAAAACCAAATAAACAAAAAAACGAACAAAACAAATGAAAAGTTAAAAACAAAAACTCCAAGCATACGTTTTTGTTTTTAACTTTTCATTTGTTTTGTTCGTTTTTTGTTTATTTGGTTTTTGTTCTGTTCGTTTTGTTATTTGGTTTTTTTTTTGTTTATTTGGTTTTTGTTACACCCATACAAAAAAATATATCAATTTCAATACTGACAATAATTTGTTAATAACTTTTTATTTTTATCACAGAATTTTCTCAAATTTCGGATTTTGGCTCCTCTTTATGTCCCCTATATACCCTATCAAGGATTTCCTTGGGTAGAATTTGAAAATCAATTCTGTTCAACAGTGCTTTAATCGAAGTTGTCGTGTGTAATTTGCACGAAAGAAAATCCTGTTGGATAGAAGAGACCGGGAAATCAAAGTGGTATCTGTCAATAGTGAAGATTTAAATATTGTGAAGTAATACCGGCTAAGCTGACCAGAAGGTACGTGGGTCGCAGTTGCGACAATCAAACTCGGACGACGCAGAAAGGCCAGCGCAGAAATTCGTGAACTGCTATCAGGTGACCCTAGGTTAATTCGTATTTTTTTTGGGGTGCATTGCACAAAGTTTCAGATAAAATTCCACGCGAAAAAAACCGTTCGGACTTGGCTGAAGAAAAAAAGATTGAGACAGGTCGTATCAGTTTGTTTCATTCGAGGATGCTAGAAGGAATTGAGATTGAGTGTTGAACGAGATGAGAGTATAGCGAAATATCAAATTTCACCTGTTGTATTTCCGCGGATTAAAGTATACAAAAATTTCACGAGAGTGTACTGATTAGAAAAAGCGCATATACTCGAACGGGTGCAGGGCTTACCCTTAGCCTAGAGGGAAGAAACAAAAACCTAACATACACATACTACAGAAAATAAAATATTCATTTATGCTTTCATTTAGTAATTTAATGTATTAATATCCAATAATTTTTGGTGCAGTTAGCATTATATTTAATATTATTATTGTTTGTACATTTGTTTGCTCCTTAGTGGAGATATTTTTTTTCCTTCTTGTGTTTTACAGGTACTTGTACACGGAATTGATAAATGTAACATCGTCTGTACAAAAGCGACGTAGGGGTACCCGTACGGCACTTTTCTTTTTTTCAATAACTTCCGTCGAGAATAATTGTACAATTCTAGTTAAATATAGATTACGTTGAGAATTGTTGATGGTAGTATCTGCTACTATTAGTCTTGGCGTGTTAATGACTATTGAATTTCTTCATTAAATTGTTATAATCTTGTGCGTTCTTGACCTGTAATAAACAGGAATGTTAAATGGTTTGTTAAATGGTTGTGATATAAATATAATGTCCGTGTATTAGATTTCTTTTTTTGTGGAATGGTTGGGGCGGGTGGTATTTCTTTTCAGGGTGTCCTAGATAGTGACTGTCCCTGAAGCTGATAGTCTTCGATACTATGAGCTGTCAGGGAAACAGTTAGCCATGACGAGGCTCAGGTGATGTCCGGCGAAGGATGGAGGTGGAATTCAAGATTTTTCATAGTCACAGGTAAGTGGTGAACCAACCGCGGTAAGGCCCGGCCACACACCCCACGACCCCTCCGGCGAGCTAGATGACTCCGTGTGGCCGGCGTAGGAGTTCCGGAATTTAGTTTCCGTTCTTATGTATGGTGTTGGCTCCTTGGTCATGCTTTTCCGGGCGTATGGCTAAGGGGGCAATACCTCGCATAAGTGGCGCCCAATAAATAGTCGCGCCATTATGCTGTTACATGTGCTCTCATGGTGAACTGGTCCAGCTATTATCCAACCAAATACTGTATTCTGGAGTCTTGGCAATCCCTCGCCGAGCTTGATCTGTCCGACTAATAGTAAGTCGAGGAATATTTCTGCTCTGATTAACAGGTCGATGTTGCCAGGTATATGAAAGTCTGGATCCGCCAAGTGTACGTTATCTGGAATGGGCCATGTTGCCCTTTCGATCTTGTGGCCTGGTTGCCTTTGTGTGATGTCGCGAATCACGAAAACTTCTAGTTGTGTAACGTAGTTATTAATTGTGGAATGTACCTGTACATTGGCCCTATGGTTTAATTTTTGTCGGTCCTTTCCTATGCCGTTGATATACATTGTTTCAGGCATACGGAGAGCTCGTAGTCGCTTTGCCAAATCCTCAGTTATAAAGCTGATTTGGGATCCACAATCAAGGACTGCTCGACATCGCACTCGTTGTCCCTGTCCACAGCTGACTTCTACGACAACTGTGCTTAGCATCACATATCTACGCATATTATTTCTAGCATTGGTTGTTAATGCCGTTGGATTCGGCGCAGTTGTATCAATAGGTAAAGCTGGTGGTTGAGGTTGCCTTGAACTTCCTGGATTGAAGTATGAGTTAGGAACTGGTGTTGAAGTTGAAGGCTGAGGTTTGGTGTTCCCTTGCTTAACGTGCACTGATTTGGGGGCAGCGTCGGAGTGTAGTAAGGAGTTGTGCTTTTCAGAACACTTGGGACAGCTTCTGGATTTACATTCTACTGCCTTATGTCCATCGTTCAAACAATTCATGCATAAATTGTGCTGCCGGATGGTTTGTCGGCGGCTTGCAATTGGTAGTGCTAGGAATTCTCGGCATGCGTACAGTGGATGATTCTTGTGTTTGCATAAGATGCACTGGCTTGATTTGTTTGTAGACATCAGTGAGGAGCGTGAGTGACTCTTTCCTTGTCTCGAGGATCCTTGGTCTCGCCCTGGAGAATGGCCTACTGATTCTTTACCAAGAGCTTCTAAGGTCTGGAATCTTTTCTCTAGGAAATTTAGCAGGTCTCTTATGGTGGGAGTGGTTCTTGGGGAGTCCAATGAAGCTTCAAAAAGAGCGTGAGTGTTCTTATCCAACTTTTTGAGAAGAAGATGCATTAACATTGGATCCCAGTTTGTGGTGGAAACCTTTATGTTCTCTAAAGCGAGTAAGCACTCACTGGTTACATCATGGAGATGTTTGATTGAATTTGATGACTGACCCTGCGTGCATGGTTGGTCCCAGAGTTTGTTGAGTAATGCCGTACAAAGCAACCTTTGGTTGTTATATCTTTTGTTTATCGTCTCCCATGCTGTGGCGTAGTTTGCATCTGATATAGGGAGGTGGTTCAGTAGTGCCTTTGCTTCACCGCTCAAATTGGTTGTAAGGTAGAACATCTTTTCCGTCTTGCTGATTGGTTTTGACTCTATCATTTGTACAAACATGTCATGAAATTGAGTCCATTTTGTATAGTCTCCATCAAAAACTGGCAATGTAACACGTGGTAGTTTGATTTGGAGCGGCTGCCCATTTGGCGTGGTGGCTTCCTTGAATTCTAGTTTCTCGTGTAGATGTACTAGGGTTTCTTGTACCCAATCGTAGAGACTGTCATATATTTCTCTAGTGTAATCTAGTGGTGCATCCACCACTTCCTCCCAAATTTGCTGATCCAGTTCAGTTATTGCGTCGAACGTTTTATGGATGGTTTGGAGGTTGATTTCGTAGAACACCCTTGACTGTGTACTACTTGACTTTGCTGTTATATCATTTAGAGTGCGCGTTAATATTGCCATGGCACGTTGTTGTCGCCTAATCTTTTTCTGTATGTCATCTTGCAATTGTTCTGATGATGCGGGGCTGAGTGGTTCTTCAAACCTTACTCTCGGCTGAGCTTCTCTGGTTGGTTCAGACTGGTTGTCTGCTGCAGTTTTCGCTGAAACCTTTTGGCTGGTTTCACGTGTTTTTTGGCTGGAACCCTGCTGGTTTTCGAAATTAAGCAACTGGTGCTTATATTGATTGTATAATCCTTCGATCGTGCTGAAATAATTTCTGGTGAAGTACTCATTGTCTGCACTGCTGGCTTCGAAGTCGGTGAGTTGAAGATGGTTCGCCCGAAATTCCTCCCATTTCTCTTCAAGAGAGTTTAGTCGGGTTGTTAAGTACTCTCTTGTTTTCCTGTTGGTGGAGTCTTTTCTGAAGTTCCGGTAACTGGTCTGGATCTCTTCGCCTAAACGCGATTGTAAATCCAAAAGTCCATCCATCCTTGCGGAGTTGTGTTTTGTCTGGAAATTGTATTGAAACAATGGCGTTGGTACTGGTTGTATAGATGCTGCCTCCTAATTGATGGCGTCATTTTCACTACCCAGTATACTGGGTTATATTTCGGAACACAGCCTATATTATCGTCATATCCTGCCAACTGTTTTGATTTGTTAAGCAGGGTTGCGTTCGCATCAATGTTTGCTTTGCGAATTACTTCTTCTAGGCAGAGATTAAATAGTATGAGTGCCAGCCCATCTTCCTGCTTTAAGCCTTGCTTGGCTGGGAAGGACTCCGTCAATTCTCCTTGTAATATGACTGTGTTTTCCATAGTCAGTGTTGTTAATTTTACTATCTTTAGGGGGATGCAGCAATTTTAACAAGCGCCAAACCCAATGATGTTTTGATTCGCAAAGTTGTGAATGTATTAAAATTAAATATAAAGCAAAGAAATAGTTGTTTTACTGAATACTTGAGAGGGAAGTTTTGTTAATAGTGAAGTATATTTTATACACATTATTGTAAAGAGGAAAATTCTATTTAGAGTATCTAAAATATTTGTGTTAATTTCAATTTCTCTGCAATCAAGAATCTATTGCAATACTCTCAAGATCCAAGTTGTACAGCAATTCAATGATGATAGCAACAGCACCTTCCTGGGTCATCTGTCAAACTGCACTGACAGCCCCATTGTTTGTTCTTCCTTTTGTCAAATTAAAGCGCAAAAATTACTTTAAACACTTTGCATTCCATTCAGGACAATGAATAATTAGAAAGATCCTGAACTCGATTGTCATAAATTACTCGTTGAAACCCTCATTTGCCATTCCCTTCTCAACATTGTATTAGTTCTTAAGTACCGGAACAATGAAACCCCAAAAAAAAAATACCTTGACGAAAAATTCCTAGCGAAAATTAATTTCAATTATCCAGGGATGGCTTGCTTTTTGTGTGGAACAGAAAAGCGATAAAAGGACCTCGCACATTACTCAATTAAACAAACGGTGAACGGGGCGTTGTTTTCCCCTCCACTGGTCTCGTTAAAGAACTAGGATTTAATCTAACTTTATTAAATATGAGACGTTTAATGCTCCATCCTCATCGGATGAGATTCCTTCGTCCTTCTTTTTCTGTTTTTTTTTATATATTTTTACAATCTCGCCGACCCCCCACTCTTCCCCCCCAAAAATGAAATGAACGAGCGAAGGCGTCCAAGCAAGAAAATCCGCCTCGCATTCGCAGCCGGGCGGATCTATCGCCGCGAATATATTGTAGGAAGGCACTCCTGCTATACATACACCTTCGCCCAAACACACGTAAACGTGTCCTTTTCCCTTTTTGCCAGGAGACTCGAACCACTGTCTTTACCCTCGTTTTACACAATAGGTTAATTTTACAGTCATCCAGCTAGAAAATTAAAATGAATATTTTTGAGACTATAAAGTCCTGAAAATGAGTCTTATTTGCGCCTGATGGCAAAGTAAAGGAATAATTTGCACAGGAATTTTCTACAGATTAATTTTTATGGATTTTTGCTATCTTTGTCATTCGCCTTCTTAGTGCTCCCTCTGTCCTCTTTGTCTCTTCTTTTGTGGTGCCGTAACTGAATTTTACACTCCTTGGGAACAATTTGTGGATTTTATCACAGCTTATGATAAAATTATAAAACGCTCGAAGGAGGTTGAAATTTTGAATCTTCTGTAAAAAAAGTTTATTCCAACAATTTTATATTATAATGCTAAAAGTTTTAAGGGATCGTTAATTTTTTGGCATAGTTTTCAATAAGAATTTAATATATACTTTTTAAGACAGGCGCCACTTCAACACATTTGATAAGATTCAATTTGAAATCGTTGAGCAGCTTATTTACACATTGAAAACGGTGAGAAGTCGTCACATCCCTAGACTTTTCGAAATTCTAAGGAACGACGGCTTGGCTGAATGCAAACTTAAAAGGGGTTTCATGTTCCATTAGGTCCAATGGGATTACCTTCACCGGATATCGAAGAAAACCAATTTTAAGGTACTTGACATCCAAGTGCAAATTTCTGCACTCGCCACATAGTATTGCCTTGCAATTGGATATCTGCATTATACATCCTTACTAATATTATAAATGCGAAAGTAACTCTGTCTGTCTGTCTGTCTGTCTGTCTGTCTGTCTGTCTGTCTGTCTGTCTGTCTGTTACGCTTTCACGCCTAAACCACTAAACCGATTTTGATGAAATTTGCAACAGACATAGTTTAGACCTTGGAGACGGACATAGGCTACTTTTTATGGAGAACAAAAGGGTTGAAGGGGGTGAAATGGGGTTCAATAAGTTGCAAGGGGATTTTTTTCTATTGTATAAAAAGTAACAGACTGATAGACAACGCACAACTTAAACCGCTAGAGCTAAAGGGCTGAAATTTTGACTGTGCATCCCTATAATGGCGTGGACATCCGCTAAAAAGCGATTTTTCGAAATTCATCCCCTAAGGGGGTGAAATGGGGTTTATCCAAACCGCTGGAGCTATAGGGCTGAAATTTGGACAGTGCATCCCTATAATGGCGTGGACATCCACTAAGAAGCGATTTTTCGAAATTCATCCCCTAAGGGGGTGAAATGGGGTTTATCCAAACCGTTGGAGCTATAGGGCTGAAATTTTGACAGTGCATCCCTATAATGGCGTGGACATCCACTAAGAAGCGATTTTTCGAAATTCATCCCCTAAGGGGGTGAAATGGGGTTTATCCAAACCGTTGGAGCTATAGGGCTGAAATTTTGACAGTGCATCCCTATAATGGCGTGGACATCCACTAAGAAGCGATTTTTCGAAATTCATCCCCTAAGGGGGTGAAATGGGGTTTACCCAAACCGCTGGAGCTATAGGGCTGAAATTTTGACAGTGCATCCCTATAATGACGTTTACATCCACTAAAAGCGATTTTTCGAAATTCATCCCCTAAGGGGGTGAAATGGGGTTTATCCAAACCGTTGGAGCTATAGGGCTGAAATTTTGACAGTGCATCCCTATAATGGCGTGGACATCCACTAAGAAGCGATTTTTCGAAATTCATCCCCTAAGGGGGTGAAATGGGGTTTATCCAAACCGTTGGAGCTATAGGGCTGAAATTTTGACAGTGCATCCCTATAATGGCGTGGACATCCACTAAGAAGCGATTTTTCGAAATTCATCCCCTAAGGGGGTGAAATGGGGTTTATCCAAACCGTTGGAGCTATAGGGCTGAAATTTTGACAGGGCATCCCTATAATGGCGTGGACATCCACTAAGAAGCAATTTTTCGAAATTCATCCCCTAAGCGGGTTTACCCAAACCGCTGGAGCTATAGGGCTGAAAGTTTGACAGTGCATCCCTATAATGACGTTTACATCCACTAAAAAGCGATTTTTCGAAATTCATTCCCTAAGGGGGTGAAATGGGGTTTATCCAAACCGTTGGAGCTATAGGGCTGAAATTTTGACAGTGCATCTCTATAATGGCGTGGACATCCACTATAAAGCAATTTTTCGAAATTCATCCCTTAAGGGGGTGAAATAGGGTTTATCCAAACCGCTGGAGCTATAGAATTGAAATTTTAACAGTGCATCCCTATAATGACGTGGACATCCACTAAAGAGCGATTTTTCGAAATTCATCCCCTAAGGGTGTGAAATGGGGTTTATACAAACCTGTAAAGCTATACGGCTGAAATTTTGACAGTGCATCCCTATGACGTTTACATCCACTAAAAAGCGATTTTTCGAAATTCATCCCCTAAGGGGGTGAAATGGGGTTTATCCAAACCGTTGGAGCTATAGGGCTGAAATTTTGACAGTGCATCCCTATAATGGCGTGGACATCCACTAAGAAGCGATTTTTCTAAATTCATCCCCTAAGGGGGTGAAATGGGGTTTATCCAAACCGTTGGAGCTATAGGGCTGAAATTTTGACAGTGCATCCCTATAATGGCGTGGACATCCACTAAGAAGCGATTTTTCGAAATTCATCCCCTAAGGGGGTGAAATGGGGTTTATCCAAACCGCTGGAGCTATAAGGCTGAAATTTGGACAGTGCATCCCTATAATGACGTTTACATCCACTAAAAAACGATTTTTTGAAATTCATCCCCTAAGGGTGTGAAATGGGGTTTATACAAACCTGTAAAGCTATACGGCTGAAATTTTGACAGTGCATCCCTATAATGATGTTTACATCCACTAAAGAGCGATTTTTCGAAATTCATCCCCTAAGGGTGTGAAATGGGGTTTTTACAAACCGCTAAAGCTATAGGGCTGAAATTTGGACAGTGCATCTCTATAATGGAGTGGACATCCACTATAAAGCGATTTTTCGAAATTCATCCCCTAAGGGGGTGAAATGGGGTTTATCCAAACCGCTGGAGCTATAGGGCTGAAATTTTGACAGTGCATCCCCTTAATGACGTGGACATCCACTAAGAAGCGATTTTTCGAAATTTATCCCCTAATGGGGTGAAATGGGATTAACCCACACCGCTGAAGCTGGAGGGCTCTAATTTTGACCGTGCATCACTACAATGACGTGGGCATCCACTTAGGGACGATTGAAATTTATCCCCTAAGGGGGTTAAATGGGGTTAAGCCAAACCGCTGGAGCTAAACGGCTAAAATTTTGACAGTGCATCGTGGACATTTACTAAGAAGCGATTTTTCGAAATTCATCCCCTAAAGGGGTAAAATTTGGTTTACCAAACTACTGGAACTACAGGGTTGAAATTTGGACAGTGCATCCCTATAATGACATGGACATCCACTAAGAGGCGAGTATTCGAAATTCATCCCCTAAGGGGATGAAATGGGGTTAACCCAAACCTCTGAAGCTGAAGGGCTGAAATTTTGACAGTGCATCCCTATAATCACGTAGAAATGAATGACTCGAAATTCACTTTATTTAATATTCATTTGTGATTGCTTCATAATTTCTTACATCCACGTAAATAGGCGAACAAACTTAACGAACGTTCGTCAAACCCTAAAATGTCACTTTTCTTGATGACATATACATGCCAATCTACTTTAAAACTTGCAGATTTGTTGAGGAGAGGTGATATTCGCAGTAATTTGTTTACCATATTTATTAAAAAAATGCACTATAATAAACCCTTTTTAGGGATAATAACAGCTGACTTTTTTGTTGGTTTTTTTTAAGGAAAACATTGCACATAATAAACAGTTTTTAAAGGCGTTGCAAGGCACGCGGGTTTTATGCTAGTTATCTATATATCTTTATTTCGATGCTGTTGAATTGGATATTTTGATGGCTCCTGCATAATAAATTAATATATGTTATTCACCTTTCATGCGCTTTCCTGTCTTAAATGTTTTAAAATAATTTGTTTTTGTGTGAATGTGAAAATGTAATATTCATGTCTTCAGGTGAGGTAGTTGACGGTACGAATGTGTGGTATTAACCTCAGATAACAAGGTTATAAAACCCTAGTCAGGGGACTGAGTTATTCCTTGGGGTTTGTCACAAGCGATGCCGAATGTTGGGTTTTTATAGTTTGTCATTTGACAGTCAAACGTTGAAGTGTTGTTGACTAGCTCTTTGTTAATTGGCTTAGTTTTGTAGGATGATGACAGGATGGTTTCCAAAGGATACGAGTTTTAAGAAAGCTTTGACATAATTATTAACTGTGCATAGGGGCTGCTTGACGTACATAAGCTTACACGAAACATTAATTTATCAATGTGCTCTATGCATGTCCCAACGTCAAAGGAGACCGAATTGAATACCTAAAAGAGGATGGATTGAAATGAAGTTGCACCGATATGCGTTGATACAGTTGAAGTTTCAAAAACGCTATTGGCATTTATATCTACTAATCAGGATCTTTGCTTAATGACAGCTACGATAGCGATAGGCGAATACTGCTGTGATACACACGTTCCGTTATACCTGAAGGCAAACCTGCACAGGTATAACAACCTGCACAGGCGATCTTCCTCTAAAGATTTTCTCCAGTTTGTGCGAATTTTAGTGACTTTTTTCCAGTTACGGCTTCATAGTATTACACGTCTGTTCATCTCTTTCTCGGTCTACATGCTGGCCTATTATCACCTAGCATTTCCCAAAATACTATTTTTTTAAGTAAAGCTTCTTTAGGGACGTTTGCTTAAAAAATTTACATGAGAGTGAATCGATTTCATTCGCATCACGCTCTCACACATTGAAAAATCATCAGATTTTTCGTATAACCCTGGTAATGGGAAGGACGGGCTGTGTGTGTGTTCAGAATTAGCAATTAAATTTCTGACTCAATAAAAAGGTGCCGGAAGGGTGTGATTCAATTGAAAGATAACTTTTTCCAATAATCAAATTACTATTTATTTGCAATCAATTATTAGATTTTCTCAAATATAAATTCAATAAAATTCAACCATAGATTTACAAATTGCCAAAATTATTTCAATTCAATCTTAATTTCGTTATTAATTCGTGATTTATTACTTGAAATTCGTAAATTGTTCTTTATTTGTTTTGTAAATAAGAATTACCAAAATATTGCTTGCTCTGGAAGCTTAAATGGATAACGCCACCTATCTGTCAGATGACGATTGATGTTTCGCCTGATGTGTTCTGCAATTAGAACAGCCAGGAATAACCTTTGTGGTGCTGCACTCCGGTTTCGTTCTTGGAAATCGCTTGGGATTTGCTTGCTGCTTGCTGCACTGGTTGCTGCTTGCTGCCCTGGTTGCGGCTTACTGAACTGCTTTGCCTGGTTTCTTTGCAAATTCGTCCCTCTGTGGTTGGTTAGAGTAACTGCTGAAATCAATTTTGATGATTAAGTTACTGTTGTATTAAAGACTTCAAAGCTGTCTTTAATTCGGGCTTTACTGGGAAAAGACCTCAATTCTGTCTTTCCAGAATGATAAGTTCGATACTTAGGCTTTGAAATTGCTTTATTGCTAAAACCTCAATACAGATTTTATCTTCTAGTTCAAGACTCTAGAAAGATTAAAAGCAATCTGATTTAACGCCGTCTGTGCGTCGGTATTTATTTCTACTCGAATAATAGCTGCGGCTATCCTTTGGCAGGGGACTTCGTTCTCGAAGTATATAATTTCGGGTTTATGTACTAGATTTGGGTGCGATGTCCAATCAGCTGTTCCCTTCTGACTTGTAGACGTCAAATGGGGCTTCTTGCACTTGGTAAGTATCTCATTCTGATTTTTTAGTTTATTTACTAATTTTCGTTTATATTTTCAGGTTTAGTGGGGGGACAGATGAGGAGGAGCCCGCGATTAGTGTATTGGAGTTGACAGGTGAGTAATTTTTGTGGAACCCGTTTGCAATTTTTAGTAATCTTTTTTGTTTACAGAATGTCGATTTGCCGACGGCATTTCGGCATCTTCATTGAATGGATTTTCTGACGTCTTTTCATCGCGTTGGACTTCGATTTTTTATTCTCGTTGGTTTTGGAATAAGCTACGAACTTATACATATATATTTAACTTTCATATTCAATTAATTCCCTTTTTACTTACAGGTACAAACTTCTTGTTGTTTTTTTGTTGTGTAGTGACGTCCTTTTACGGGTGTGTTTTTGTAATTTTGTGTAGCTTGTTTGTTTTATAAATTTGTAGCTTGTTTGTTTATTTATAATAAAATTAAAGATATTGAAGAAATGGTGTTTTATTTATTACTCCTTTTTTTGCTTGGTTTTTGCTTCTTTTCCTTTTTCTTTTTTCAGTATAGCCGGAACAGTGTGAACAGTTGAAATACACTCTGCCTTACTGCATAGATTTTTTGGAATGTTAGCTATACGTTGTCGCCCAGGCTTTCATTTATCTCATTTTACGAATACAAATTCACCATTAGAGGTGAATTATTTCAGATTTTTTTGTGGCTGGGTGTTTAGAAAACCCAAAGGTGAGTGGCGAATTAAATACGTGAGGGGTTCTTGTTTTAAATTGGCCCCCTTTGGTGAGATGTACTGGATTATTAATATTCCAATTAACAGATCGACGAATCGTTTATCTCCAAACATAACACTGTTGTAAAAATTTTTTAAAAGGGTTTCGCGATAATTTTAATCAAAAACAATCTAATGAAATACTTTTTTTATTTCCCAGTATAGGGAAGTTATTGTAATCAGTACGAAAATCGCAATCAAAATTTTCAACGTATTTTCATATATCAAGGTTTCGAGAGCATTTTAAGCAAAAAATTGAGAAGAAGTTTGTGTGTGTGTGTTTGTGCGTACGTATGTGGTCATTTTTTCCTACCCCAGCGGGAAATACTAGAAGTGCTTCCAACCGAATCACAAAAGAATCGCTTATATGCCACTACCGCAGGAATATTTTCGTAAGCACATGTTGCCCCAGGGCGAAAATCAATATTTTTTAGAGCTAATAAAAGTATATACATATTTCAGTTTTAAGCTCTTGGGGGTTCTTGGTAGGTACACTCTTTGTATCATTCTGATTTTTGTCGCGTCACTGAACAACTTTTTATTAAATTTATTGTTCACTCCATAAAAAAATATATACCTATATATATATATATATATATATATATATATATATATATATATATATATAAATAAATAAAAATTAACATTGATTTTCTTTCCTGTTAAGGCTAATTCCCTATGAAGAATATGAAAGCTTTTTAGCAGTAGGAAGTAAAATCTAAAAAAGCTTTTTTCCCAAATGGCAAAAGGGAACCGAGCCAATTGCGCTTCCTTCTGCATTACTATTAATCGCTTTCGAATCGTTGCAAATAAACTCATTTGAAGCGTTTCCCCGCTAGGACATTCAAGGTTAAAAAAGAAATGTACGGCAAGGCTAAGAGAAGCATTTCTCTGCTTCAAAAGAAACTATTCAGTACCCTTTTCGAATCGCTTCATTTCCCGCTGGGGCACGATATCGCGCGAACCACATAAGATAACGACTTTGTTGAGGTGTCGTTCGAAGTGTATTAACGAAAATATGATCTGAGAAGATTTTTATAAAATTTGGTCGACCCGTTTTTTGGTTTAAACGACATAAGTGATTTTTGTGTCTGCAAACCCGAACCACTAAAGATATTGACTTACTTGAGGTGTAGTTCGAAGCGTATGAAAATAAATAAGATTTTTATAATATTCAGGCGAGCCGTATTTTGGTTCAAACGATATAAGTGATAGCTTAGTGGGTTCTGCACAGCGAGCTTTACAACAAAACATCACTTGTCAAAATCCGACAACCTTTAAAAATTGTGCCAAAATTACGTTACCCTTTACAAAATTCACGAATTTTTCAAGCCTGGGATCAGCACTTTTTTGACGGGGAATTGTTCTCTACGTCCTACAGTTTTAAGAAATGTGTTCTTTTTGGTCAAGTTTGACAAGTACTTTACATCGATTATTGCTTATATCTCCGGAAAGCTTTGGAATTTCCAAATAAAGTCATTCGCAGTTTATCAGCGGCGCTTCAACACGCTCAATACGAAATTCGAACACTCGCTTTAGTGTAGCTAACGAAGTACAAAGGAAATGTTTGTTTGCTAACGTTCAGAAAAACAAATTCTCTAGAAAAACCTTGTGGATTACATATATTGTGGATATTATTATAGCTGTTTGAACTAACTTCTCTCAGGATTACTTTGTCACCAGTTCTGATACTAGTCAATTTCCCACTTTAAGCATTACTATTTTGTAAGAAGTCAGTTTATTCCGTCAACGGTTATCATACTGGGATCGTATGGACCGAAGGGGTCAAACCCACATCCCAACTAGTTTTACTTTATTCAAATATAATCCTTTAAATTTCTCGAACCAAAAAATGTATGACAGGGGTTGGTGCCAGGATACAATTCCGAATTAGCTACTTACACCCCGGACACTTCGAAATTACAAAGTGTGCCAAAATACATTTCACAAATTAAATTATAGCAAATTGTGTTAAATGCAGACTGAAAAGTTTAGGAATAGGAATTAAACGCGTCAGTTAACAATCAAGTTTTCTTTATTTATGAAAAAAACGTTAAAAGTATATAAAACAACTTTAATATAAATACTATTTTATATACTTATGCTACTGTTGGACTTTGGAATATAAGCAATAAGCATACATCGGCACTATAGCCTAATTGGCATATGTGTGACACAATAACTTAATATTTGTCTAAGTCCTTATTTTTTAAGTTTTGAAGTTCTTGTAAATCTTCGAGCATGTAAAACTTCAATTACTATTTAGCATATAGAAGTTGGATAACTCGATTCGATTGCTGCTGCCAAGCGACTGGTGATGACTGCTGTTGGTGCTCCGATTTTATAGCCAGGAAAGCAACGGTCCTTACTCAAACACCAATATCCTTACTATTTCCATCCAAAATGGCCAAATATATTTTTATTCACGTATTTTTGAAAATATGTTTACCTCGTTCTTTTTATCCTTTTTTTTCTTTCTCTTTCACTCTTATTACCTTTTATGCAAAAATTTATTTTATCTTAATATCTTTTTACACATTAATTATTACGCCTTTCTGGCGACACCATTAAAATTCTCGTTAAATTTTACTTTGGTTTGACGTATCACATCAAAACAATTCGCAAAGTTTGAAGTTTACGCGCATCATAAATGTCGCCAAGTCGCGCGCGCATAATTACGCGAATTTAAGTATCATTCAGTTATTTACAGGTAGGTAAAACCCTTTACTAAAGTATTTGAGTGTTTATGTTGTGTGTTGGTGTAATATGTGCATGTGAACTATGTTTTTTTTTTTTTTAATTTCAACAATTGAACATAAAAGGTAGGTTATGTGTTATTCTATGCCTTTCAATCAATATTTCACCTGAAATGTTAGTTTATTTCCAGGCTATCATACAGGTGAAATATTATTTAATATATATTTTATCATTTCGTTGCGCTAAGTGTTTAATTTATGTTAATTGTAGTTATTTTGCTTTATTTACATTTCAGTGTAGTTGTTGTTGTTGTTTTTGCTGTTGTTCTTGATATTTCTTATTGAAGTAGAAACTTCTTGTGTAATGTCTACTCATATGTAAATAAATTCAATATTATTTAGGTATATTCGTGTTTTGGCTTTGTTTTTAAGGGGTTTGGGGTCAAACAAACTGTCAAACGAATGTATGGATAAAATATCCCTACAATTCCAAAATTTCCTTACATGTCCAAAGACACAAACCTTCGAAAACGGAATTGTAAAACTGAAATGCGTTTTTCACCCAAATTGTCATTTGAAGTGTAACTTCCCGAGTAAAAATAAATTATGACTATAGAACGGGCGTGATTGAAGCTAAGAGGAATTTTTACGCTCGTAAGCTTGATCCTTCCTTGTCATTGAAAACGGTATGGAATAATTTACGCCATTTGGGTATTCATTCTAAAAAAGAAGTCACCGCCATCAACCTCTGTCCTGAAACCCTAAACCAACATTTCTTATCTCATCATTTGCCGGACCCGACTAACCCCTCCTTCACTCCCTCATCTGATGGCTTCAGCTTTCGTTGTGTGGACTCCGTCGAAGTCCTCGCTGCCCCAATTTCTATTAAATCTAAAGCGACTGGTAGTAATAACGTCTCGCCTAGGTTTCTAAATATGATCATTCCTTGTCTGCTGCCCGTCTTAACTCATATTTTCAACTCCTGCCTTACAGTATCTAAATTCCCCTCATCTTGCAAACTTGCCGTTATTATACCTATACCCAAATGCCAATCCCCTGCCTCTCCTTCTGATTTTCGGCCTATTAGTATTCTTCCATTTCTGGCTAAGGTTCTTGAAAAGCTGATAGCAACTCAGATCCTTGAGTATTGTGATCGACTTCGACTCATAAATGTTTGGCAATCGGGATTTCGCAAGCATCATAGCTGCGAAACTGCGCTCCTCAAAGTTACAACTGATATCCGAAGCTCTCTCGACGCTCATCGCGTTTGTTGCCTATTGCTGCTCGACTTCTCTAAAGCCTTTGATAGCGTAAATCACTCTCTACTTTTGCAGAAACTTTCCTCTCATCTTCATTTTTCTACTTCTGCTATCGAACTGCTGCAAAGTTTTTTAACCGACCGCTCTCAGAAAGTTATACTTGGTCATTGTAGTTCCTCGATAGCTCCACTTCGTGCTGGCGTACCCCAAGGGTCCATTCTGGGTCCTCTATTATTCAGTATCTTTATTAACGATCTTCCTTCGGTTGTAACACATTCTCAGATTCATATGTACGCTGATGATGTGCAGCTTTATATCTCAGCGCCCAATGATCAAATTCAAAGATGTTTGGAGCAGCTTGCTGCTGACCTTCGCCGTGTTTCTTCCTGGTCGACCTCAAACTTACTTCAGCTTAATCTTTCGAAGTCTCATTGCATCTTTTTCTCTCATTCTGCCACTCTTCGTCCTGACCTCTCCGCTATCGCTTTAAATGGGGTCCCTTTAGCAAGTGTTGAGAAGGTAAAAATTCTTGGAGTTATCTTGAATGCCAAAATGACCTGCTGCGATCATGTTAGTTCCAACATTCGCAAAACATACGGGCAACTGTCGAAACTTAGGTTCCATTGCAGTTTTCTCACTAGGACTGTCCGTATGTACTTAGTGAAGGCACTAATTTTACCTTTTCTCATGCATGGTCTGTCTATTTTTCCTGCTCTTGATGCCTCCTGCGCTCGTAAACTTGAAATTGCTTTTAACGACTGTATTCGTTTCATTTACAAGTTACGCCGTTCTGACCACATCTCACCTTATTCTAATTCCATTATGGGCTGTTCTTTTAGTGACTACCGGGAGTATCGACTTCTGCGCCTGTTTCACGATATCCTCCATCATCGTAAACCATCTTACCTCAACCAGTTTGTGCAGTTCACAAGATCACTTCGAAATAACAGTGTGATTATTCCGCGTTTTCATACGTTAATTGGTCAGCGATCTTTCTTCGTCCACGCAGCTTTGCTATGGAATTCTCTCCCAGTTGAACTACAACGTGCTGATTCAATGGGCATTTTCAGGAAGCATCTTTTTGATTTAATATCTAATAGGTCTGTTTAGAGCATGAAAACAATACTTTAATTATTTCTAGTTTAATTTTAAATTATCTATGTAATTAGTCGTAATTAATTTTAATGTCATTTGTAATTCTTATATTTTTATTTTATTCTACTTTCCCTCTGTCAATTCTTTCTACAATATTTTTTTTTTCCTTTTATTAATACGCTTTTATTAGCTTCACTTGTAACTATGTAATAAAATATTGTAAGTTAAATTTGACCCACTTTCCGGTTTCCGATTGAGCTGAAATTTTGCACACACGTTTAGTTTGGATGACAATGCAATCTGACTATTTTGTAAAAAAATCAAGATGACGGGTCCAGGATGGCGGCTGAATTTTGCAATTGTGTTCGCCGACCCCCCGACATGGGTATCAAATGGATGGGTATGCCAACTACAATACAATTAGCTGCGTAGCGTAATTCTTAATTCAAAATAGCGGCCAACACATGGTGGTGACAAGAAAATGGTAGAAGCCATTATAATAGACTAAAAAGTAGAAAATAAAATATATAGTTTAAAAAAACCAAAAAATACGCTTTTAATTTAAAATGAACTAAAAAGTAAAAAATAAGTTTTAATGTAAAATTTTTATTGCTCCAGCCAGTATATGGGAACAACCTACGTTTCGAAATGTAAAAAAGCGTGGGGCGCTAGCGAAAAGTTCCAATGTTAACAAAATAAGGAAATAGGTAAGGAGCCCCACGCTTTTTTACATTTCGAAACGTAGATTCTTCCCATATACTGGCTGGAGCAATAAAAATTTTACATTAAAAATTATTTTTTACTTTTTAGTTCATTTTAAATTAAAGGCGTATTTTTTGTTTTTTTTAAACTATATATTTTTTCTTCCTCTTAAGTTCTCCAAATTTCTAATTAATGTACTTTAATTTAAGATTTTAATCTTTGTACATGTCCCAATAATTAAAATAAATAAAGTAAATAAAAAATATTGTTATAGCCCTCCGCCATATGGCATCAGAAGGCCCATAGCAAGACTGTGCGGCCATAAAGGGGACGACTGACGGTGGAATGACGGCCTTGCAATACCAAAAACGGCAAAGTATGTAAAATGAAATATAGTTGTATATATTTATATATACAACTAGCAAAAACCCGCGTGCGTTGCAACGCCTTTCAATGAAATAAGATTATGGGGACACAGTCTGCGATAGGAAAATGATATAGTGAAAAAAGAACAAATCTGGGAAAATTGATTTTGGGAGATGACCGCCATGGACCAAATGATATATTGAGTATACTATATTGCCTATGGTGTTCTACTTATCATACTCTTTCATTTGATACCCATGTCGAAGGGGTTGTAAAGAAAATATTAATACGCCCTCTTGAGATGGCGCTATGGACCAAACGATATATTGAGTATACTATATTGCATATGGTGTTCTACTTATCATACTCTTTCATTTGATACCCATCTCGAAGGGGTTGTGAAGAAAATGGTAATCCGCCCTCTGGAGATGACCGCCATTTACCAAACGATATATTGAGTATACTATATTGCTTATATTGTTCTACTTATCATAGCCTTTCATTTGATACCCATGTCTCGGGTGTTGTGAAGAAAATGCTAAACCGCCCTTTTGAGATGGCCGCCATGGACCAAATTATAAATTGAGTATACTATATTGCTTATGGTGTTCTACTTTTCATAGCCTTTCATGTGATACCCATGTCTCGGGTGTTGTGAAGAAAATGGTAACCCGCCCTCTTGAGATGGCCGCCATGAATCTAAAGACACAGTCTATGGCAATGTTCTTATAATGCCCTTTCATTTGATACCAATGTCGAGGGGGTAGTGAAGAAAATGATCATCCGCCCTCTTCAGATGACCGCCATGGACCAAACGATATATTGAGTATACTATATTGCTTATGGTGTTCTACTTATCATACCCTTTCATTTGAAATCCATGTCGAGGGGTGTGAAGATAATGGTAATCCAACCTCTGGAGATGGCCGCTATGGGCCAAACGATATATTGAGTATACTATATTGCTTATGTGTTCTACTTATCATACTCTCTCATTTGATACCCATCTCGAAAGGGTTGTGAAGAAAACGGTAGTCCGCCCGCTTGAGATGATCGCCATGGACGAACCGATATATTGAGTATACTATATTGCCTATGGTGTTCTCCTTGTCATACTCTTTCATTTGATATCCATGTCGAAGGTGTTGTGAAGAAAATGGTAATCCGCATTCTTGAGGTGGCCGCTATGGACAAAGCGACATATTGAGTATACTATATTGCTTATATTGTTCTACTTATCATACTCTTTCATTGGATACCCTTTTCGAAGGGGTTGTGAAGATAATGGTCATCTGCTCTCTTGAGATGACTGCCATGGACCAAACGATATATTGAGTATACTATATTGCCTTTGGTGTTCTACTTACCATACCCTTTCATTTGATATCCATGTCGAGGGGTTGTAAAGAAAATGGTAATCCGCCCTCTTGAGATGGCTGCTATGGACCAAACGCCTGCTTTTCTATTGAAATTTTGCTATAAACCTCACGGAGCCCGAGACCTTTCCTTCAGATATGAATTTTACACAGATGAAATGCCTCAAAGAACATGGGTCTTGCGTCGGCCGCCATGAATCGGTATATTGAGTCTACTACATTGCTTATTGTATTCTACTTATCATACCCTTTAATTTGATACCCATTTTGATAGGGTTGTGAAGAAAGTGGTAATCCGGCCTCTTTAGACGGCCGCCATGGATCTAAAGATATATTTTGTATACTACATTGCTTATTGTATTCTACTTATCATACCCTTTCATTTGATACCCATGTCGAAGTGGTTGTGAAGAAAGTGGTACACCGCCCTCTTGAGACGGCCGCCATGGATCATTTTAGTTTCAATAGCGTCATGGCCTACCTATTGTTTGACAGCTGCGTAAATTTGAAATTTTCATTAAATGTAATGATTCAATTTAATGACAATTTTACATTTGTCAAACAATAGGTAGGCCATGAAGCTATTGAAACTAAAATGAAGTGAAAATTCCTAAAATTACCATTTTTTTGTTTTTTCAGGCAATTTTTTAAAATTTTCTCTCCGTAAGAACCATCCTCGTACTTCAACGAATATTCAAAAAAAAAATTAGTCCAATAGGTCCAGCCGTTCTCGAGTTTTGCGCTTACCAACACATTTAGCGATTCATTTTTATATTATAGATTATACGTACCCATTGTCATTTCGATACTTGTTGCGTATTTCACATCTTTAATCAATTTTTATTTCTAATATTTTAAGATAAATTATGATTTAATATGCATTAATTCTTTACATAACTTTGAGAAATAATGAGAAAAATGCATAAATTACGCTTTATGCATTTGGCCTTTATATGGCCGCCAAACGTCCATCTTCTTTTTTGGCTCAAATTTGCCGCCGTATGGCCGTGCGAACAGCTCACTTCTCGGCCATTTAAATCTTTAGGTCAAGTTTGCCCGTCGTTTCCCCATATGCGGTCCGCTTAAAAATTTTTAAAAACTCCACGGCCATCATATGCCCCTTGAAAAGCCAAGCCGCTTTGTTATTTACTGCGGTTGGCAAAGGCTTTTAGACCACTTTCATAAGTATGGATCATATGTCACTGGGTCTATCCCATATATGAAGGGAGTCCAGACCCTGTGAACCCCCTCCCCCTTTCCGTTATTGCGTCCCTGCTTACCAGAATGGCTAAACCTAAAAAATCTCTTGTTTTAAAGGGATTGATGTTTAAGCATTTTAAACATACTGTGGCTAAAGGTAATCCTTAATTATTAAAGGTATCTCTCGATGATGTTTGCGGCTTTTAGAAAGAAATGTTTCATGAAAAAATCCTTTAATCGCTGCTTGTAATGAAGTTGGTAGTAGAATCGTATTGCTCGTGAGGTTATTAGCTTAACATCATGTTTTCATATATCAATCAAAATCAAACAATATTAAACTTTTGCAGCCAATGAAATTCACAAATATGAGAATATGAAATGATTATTGCCTCATAATATTTTGCTCTTTTGATAAAAACCTTTTATCTAAATATTATTGACTATTTCCGACAAAACTTTCAAATTTAATTCACCGGAATTTTGATTACATGCCAATGTATGTTATGTAGTAATCGGTGATAATCTGTTTTTGATTTTATATGAAGTTTATAGATGTAAGCCCATTGATTACGCTTCAACATAAATAATTCGGCATGAATTAATTGATCATACGGTAGAAATTAATTTTAAAATTATTATTCCATATAAATTGCCATTTGATATGAAAATTCGACGAAATTGATATAGGACGAGTATGTGCCATTTAATAAAATATTTACTTAATGCTATTGAAAATATAATGAGTGGTTGGCATTATGGCAATCCGGTGGAAAAGGGTCTACTTTCAGTCAATCAATATTGGAATTTTTTTTAAAGTACCTGGGCGACCCAAAATTTTTAATTGCTATAATCATCTGCACAAATTATGATGTCTTTTTGGCAGCATATTTTGTTTTTCGGGCTGTAAAAGTGGGATTGTGTATTAATTATTTAAAGTCAATGATGTTATGTTGTGCAATTAGGTTTACAAAGTTCACTAGGAATATCAACTTTTGTCCTAAAACCGCGCTGGGAAATGGTAGCTCCCGGGAGGCACGCGATATCCGGATAGTTCGAGGGCCTTCTATCCTGCTTTTGGGTTCAAGTGAGAGAGTTATAGGTAAAGGTTGTGTGTTCGAGTGTGATAGGAAGAAATAAAAACTTTGTTGGGCTCTGTGTGTGAAAGTCGTATCAGCACTGCCTCAAATTCTCCCCCCCCCCTTTTCGAGGTAGGGGCCGCCATTCCAACCGATATCCGAGCGTTTGGACCCATATTGTGTCCGTTTTTGCGTCAACCGAGACCAGCACGGACGCGAACAATGACGAATTTTACGATCAGCTTCAACAGACACTGGATATGACACCTCGAACCGAATTAATAATTCTCGCGGGGGACTTCAATGCACATTCAGGAGCAGATCGAACCGGCTGAGAATGAACCATGAGAAAATTCGGACGCGGAGTAATTAACGACAACAGTTTACGCCTGCTTTCATTCACATCGTCAAGCAACTCGATCGTTGGCAACAGCATTTTCCGTCATCCCTTCAAACACCAACTCACCTGGCGAAATCCATCCGGCAACGACTCGGCGATGTTAGACTACGTTTTGATCAACGCAAGATCCCAATCGACGCTTATAGACGTACTGCAATGCGTAGGCCCGATTGCGGATCGGACCATTGTCTTGTTCGAGCGAAATTACAGATGCGATTACAAAGAGCGAAGAAAACGCCGCCACCACCAGTCAAGAAGAATTGGGCGTGCCTACGAGACCCGGCCATCGGGCGAAAGTTTCAAATGGCATTATCTAACAAATTCGCGGGGCGTACAATACCGGACGATATCGATGTAGAATAAAGGCAGTTGTCGGAGTCTATTGTGGAGTGTGTAATTGAGTTTTATCCACATATCCGTAAACGCACGCAGCCATGGATCTCGGACAGATGTCTGGGCCTCGTCAATCAGCGGAAACGAATGAAACACGTCGACATTGTGCAATACCGACGATTTAACAAAAACGTTCGACAGAAAATGAAATCGGAACGAGAAGCGTACTGGAATAACGTTGGGGCCGACATGGAAGAAGCGGCGTCAAGACCACGCGTACCGGACGCTGTACTATACAATCCGGCGGTTAGATGGCAAAACAACATCAACAAATGACAACTTCAAAAAATCGGGTGTAGCTTTCGTGACCTCTCACCATGGGCGCCCGCAGTGGTGCAGAGAATTCTTCAGCTGTATAACCACGATCCGCCACAAGATACACCCCCGAACCACCGATTTATCAAACATCTGGCGTTTTTCGATATCGATTCGGAGTTCCCGATTCAAACGGGTCCGGCAGGGAGACGTTGCTTCGCCACTTCTCTTCAACGTTGTGATCGACGTGATTGCGGGTGAAGCATTCGATGGACGACTCGGAGCTCAGTACGACGACAACAACTTCGTAACCGACTTAATATGGGCAGACGATAGCGCGGTCTTCGCCGACACGGATGAGTCGAAGCAGCGAATATCTTATACAGCATTTGCCGCATTGTCTGGGTTAAAAATAAGTGCGGAAAAGACCAAAGTGCTAACAGCGGACGAATCGAGGGCCAGTGTTCACCTCGATGGAATGCAAAGGGAACAGCTTCCGATTGTCAAATATTTGGGATCATTGGTTGAGGAAACGAAAGTAGCATCGACGTCCGACGTTCACAGCCGCATCGGCCAGGCAACAGAAACATTCGCCTCGCTCAAGTGGCATATGGAAACGAACAAATATTTCCATCAAAACAACAGTACGCCTTTACCGAACGTTGATCCTTCCGATTTTTCTTTACGGATCTGAAACGTGGACACTGCTGAAAGTGGACGTTAAGAAGCTCGAGGTCTTCCAAATGCGATGCTTGAGGCAGAGTCTCCGTGTCTCACTTCGCGACCGCCTTCGAAACGAGACAGTCAGACAAAGATGCGATAAATCGTCGACTACGGTGGTTTGGTCATGTTTGCCGAATGGATGATAACCGCTTTCCACGTAAACTTCTCTAGTGAGACCGTCCTGCAGGCTGGAGAATCCAGCGATCGGCACCGAAGAAAACCTGGCTAATTTTTTTAGACTGGAAACAATTCCTTATGTTTTGTTGATCTTACTCCACTACTACCTCCTCAATTTCCTGATTTAATGAAATATTACATACTACAAATAATCTGAACTGAACTGAAACGAATGCGTTTATACTCACAGCATTGATTTTCATCATAAATGCTCAGGTAAAGTATTTTCGTGAAAATAGCATCGAGACACCTCTTGGAAACAACTTGTACGAATTTATCTTCCAATATATGTAATTTTCGTGAGAGATCCGATTATGTAGGTGCACGTGAGACTGCTGATTTATAGATGATCCAGAGTGCAGCTAAAACCAAGTACAGTTCTATATTTTAGGGATTTTTTTCAAGTAATAATGGTTAGTATGGTGTGCTCCCTTAGCTTCACATATTGCCAAATTTTGAAAAGCTTTTTATAAAGTAAAACCGCGCCACCAATTGCCATTTTTAAATTGAATTTTGTTCGTATCTTGTAAAGAATTAGTAACTTGAAGTTGACAAAATTAGAAATGCTCGCTTCGCTTCCTTACCATAAAAATGTGTCAATAATACATGAAAAGTCTTCAGAATTTCAAAGTGTACAAATTGTCACGGAAACTGATTGACATCCTGTGGAACACGTTTTCCAATAATTTATCTCCTGATATAAATTGCCAGGGCTTCCATGTTGCTTCCCAGCAGGTTCTGAAATCAGTCAAGTCTCGTGATACAGGTTCTCTAGGCGAACAAATACACGTCCCGTGTATATTTGCTCCCCATCCCGCACATCCACCCTTAGCAATATTCAACCTTCTATGGCAGAATTAAACATTTATTTTCCTCACCGTTCAATTTATCTGAACAATCTATTATACTCTGGTATTTTTTGATTTATTTTAGGTGGGGATAATAGGAAGAAACTACTCGGATACTTTTCCTGATGGTGGCACATATGGGTTTGATTAAGGTTTAATAGAGTGGAAATTTGTTACACAAAAAAGGATATTTGACTTTAATATTCATTTTAAGAAAATAAAATAGGAAATCCTCGAATGGAATCTGTTTTTATCTAATTTAATCATGGGTAAACTTTCGAGTTGTCGCCGTAGATTGGACAGTTCGCAGTAAAAAGAGGGGAGAAATTAAAATGAATTATTTCAACACAAATTTAAAATTGGATCAATAAATTGGTGGACTTTGATTACAACAAGCCATGGGGTAGTTTGGCAGGATAAGGCAAAATTGGTGAGTCGAACTTTGAATTTTTGAATTTATTTCAATTTCCGATCAAACTATTTCTACAGAAATTAGTTTACTTAAACCGGTTGTTACGTTCATTAACCTTCTTACAAAATAACATTTCTTTATTCATTCAAAAATCGTTATACACTAACAATTTCGGTCTCTTAAATCTAAGTAAATGCGGGGTACATCTTTAGATGTTTCTTATAGTTAGCGGGCGAACGGCTAACAAAGATCTCGGAAAGTGGTGACACCCGATTTGTCACTTCTATTAAAATCCGAAGAGATCCACTGCAATCAAACACCAAGCAGACCTGTTAGCAAGTCCTAATCCCACCTCCACGCGGTGCCCCCTGGGGTACTTCTTCGGAAGGAGCTAACGGGAGAGGGGCGAATGGCGAGCTCTCTGCGCCACAAAACAGAGCTTTTAAGTCGGTTGGGCTGAGGGTTAGCAACCCGCTCCCATAAAAAACACTATTGCTACGAATCGGCAAACAGTGCCTCGGAACCGGATGGACAACACGACGACGACCTTTGCTTTTCGAACAAGGACACGAATCGGATCATGGAATGTGAGAACAATGCTTGCTGAGGGACGGCTGGATGAAGTCCTCAACGAGATGAATCGATATAAAATCAAGATCATGGGACTGAGCGAGACCAGATGGCCCGATGCGGGGGAACATATCTGCCCAAATGGCGAGTCCTTCTTATATTCTGGGAGAAATGAAACTGAAAGCCGTAGGAGTGGTGTTGGCGTAATACTCACCAAAGAAGCCAGGGCTAGCCTCATTAGCTGGTCACCAGTTTCTGAGAGGATTATTACCGTGCGCCTACGTACCAGGCTAAGAAGTACTACGGTAGTTCAATGCTATGCTCCAACCGAAGACGCAGAAGATGACATCAAAGACGAGTTCTACATGCGACTGAAAGAGGTTTTTCGCTCTATTCCAAGGGGAGACATCATTGTATTAATGGGTGACTTAAATGCACAAATCGGTCACGACAACACCGGTCTTGAACAAACAATTGGAAAACAAGGCCTAAGCCAAGTTACCAATAACAATGGTGAGCTTTTCGTTGACTTTTGTTCTTCCCATCAACTTATGGTAGGTGGAACTTACTTTTGTCACAAGAAGATACATAAAGAGACCTGGGTATCGCCCGATGGTAGAACGAGAAATCAGATAGATCATGTGGCCGTCAGCCGCAGATGGAGAACCATTCTGGAAGATGTCAGGAGCTTCAGGGGAGCGGACACTGGAAGCGACCACCATTTGGTAGTAGCAACTATTCGCCTTAGAATCGCTGCAATCAGAAACTTTCAACGTGAATCTATAAACCGTAGACGGTTTAACGTTGACCTCTTGCGGGAGAGCGCTAAAAAGCGAGAATTTGCTGGAAACCTGCAGCAAATATTAAACCAGCAAACCGTTTCTGACGACACAAATATTGAAGACCTGTGGAGTACAACAAAGGGCGCTATATTGACGGCTGCGGAAACTAGCATCGGTTATGTCCAGAGAAACATGCAACATTGGATCTCGGACAGCACCTGGCAAAAAATAGAACGCAGGAGGGCCCTCAAAAATAACATAAACTCTACAAGCGACCCGGATAGACGTCACCAACTTGAACGGGAGTACTCTCAATTACACCGAGAGGTAAAGAGAAGTGTCCGGCGTGATAAAAGGCAGCAGATAAACGAGCTCGCAGAAAAAGCGGAAAACGCGGCAAACACAGGCAACAGTAAAGTGCTGTACCAAATTACTAAACAGCTCTCGGGAAAGCACTCTACTAAAAAGCATGCCGTTAAGAGTGCGGATGGAAGGCTGCTGTGCAGCGACGAGGAGCAGCTCCAAAGATGGAGAGATTATTTCTTCGCCGCCCTGAATGGCTCACTCACACAGGAACCTCAGGAAAACAGCAACAATGCACAGCCGATAAGAATCAACACCCGGGCCCCATCCAAGACGGAAATAGTAACCGCAATTCATGCGATGGTCAATGGTAAAGCAGCTGGAAAAGATGGCATCCCGCCAGAATTGTTGAAAGCCGACTCAAGCCTCATAGCAGATGCTCTTCAGCCAATCCTGGAATTAGCATGGAACACCTGTACCTTTCCGGAGGATTGGACGGAAGGTATCATAGTCAAAATACCCAAAAAGGGGGATCTAACAATATGCGACAACTGGAGAGGCATCTGTCTATTATCTACTGTGGGTAAAATCTTGTCCCACACTATACTATCAAGAATAAGAGAGGCAGTAGATCAAACGCTTAGAAGGCAGCAGGCCGGATTCAGGAAGGGCCGTTCATGTATAGATCACATCAACACCTTAAGAATAATAGTGGAACAGTCTACTGAATTCCGATCCCCCCTTTACCTTGCTTTCGTAGATTATGAGAAAGCGTTCGACTCGGTTAATAGGAGCTTTATATGGCAGGCATTACGGCGACGTGGACTGCCGGATAAGATAATAGAATTGATAAAAGCCCTATACAACAATTCCAAATGCAGAGTTCTCCATAACGGAAAATTATCCGACAGCTTTGAGGTGAGTTCAGGAGTACGACAAGGATGCTTACTATCCCCATTACTATTTCTTATAGTAATAAATGACATTCTTGTTGGCGCTCTAGATAGTAGAACAGGCGGCATACAGTGGGGTTTGCTAGATCGCCTTAAGGACCTCGACTACGCAGATGATATCTGTTTGCTGGCCCACAGACATCAGGAGCTAAAAAACATGTTAAACAATTTGGCAACAGAAAGTAGTCTAGCAGGCTTAAGGCTGAATCCGAATAAAACCAAAGAAATGCGGATAAATGCAAACACACTTGAACGAACTGCGCTGAATAACCGTGACGTGGAACTGGTAGATAAATTCTGCTACCTCGGTAGTATTATTACCGAAAATGGTGGTGCAGAAGAAGACGTCAGTTCCAGAATAAATAAAGCACGAAGCGCATATGCATGCTTGTTCCACATATGGAGATCAACGGAGATCTCAACCAACACCAAATTGCGGCTGTTCAACTCCAACGTGAAGGCAGTACTTTTGTACGGTTGCGAAACATGGAAAGTCACCCAATTCATCACAGGGCGCCTACAAGTCTTCATAAACAGATGCCTACGTCGTATCCTAAAAATCCGCTGGCAAGATAGAATTTCAAATGAAGAGCTATGGCGCCGTGCCGGCCAAGAAAGGATAGACGACCAAATCAGGCGAAGGAAATGGAATTGGGTTGGCCACACCTTGCGACGCGATAACGAAAATCTAGCCAAACAGGCCCTTGACTGGAACCAGCAAGGATCCCGTCGAGTTGGAAGACCTAGAACAACGTGGAGGAGAACCCTACTAGCAGAGGCCGCAACTACTGGGAGATCCTGGTCAGAGCTAAGAGCTGTCGCGCAAAACAGAGTCCGCTGGAGGGCAACTGTTTCCGCCCTATGTCCCACGAGGGATTAAGGGGCACATAGATAGATTATAGTTATTATCTAAGTAACTAACTACGGGTTATCTCTGGATACATACTTTTTACTAATTTATTGCTAACCAGCTATCTACTCATTACTCTATTCTACATGTGCGTAAGCTGGGATCAGTGGTATCACTGGTGCGGTCTAGCAGGATATGGGTGTGTGTGTGTCTGTGTGGGTGTGTATGTATGTGGTCGGTCTTGTAGTTGCCCAGCGGGAAATGGAGTGCTCCAAGAGCCATCATTTACAAAGCTTGTCAAGTATTTCAGTTACATATATTCGGGATGGGGTACCGATCGTCTATGGCTTTTTTGACTTTCCTGTAATCTACGACAAGTCTCCATTTTTGTTTTCCTGAAGCGTCCTGTTTTTTTGGGACAATCCAGATCGGACTACTCCATGGAGAATAACTAGGTCTAATAATTCCTTGGTTTAACAAATCTTGAATTTGAGATTTAACTTCGGATTTATGAATTTCTGGGTATCTATACGACTTAGCGTATATTGGAATATCGTCTGTAGTTTTAATGCGATGTTTCACAGCATTTGTGAACGTAAGTATTTGACCATTATAAAATATGTCATCGAAATTTCTACAGAGTTTTAGAAGGGATCTCTTTTCTTCGTTGTTCAAATGTTCTGTTCTTAGAGCTTTGGTTATATCACAGGCTTCTAAGGAATCTGTTTGGCTGACAAGTTCAACGTTGCAATTATTAACTTCGTTGAAACCAATGAATTTTTCAACTTTAAGAGGTTGTTCAATAAAAAGTGTTTGGTCATGGGGGGGAAGATTTGTAACTTCTACTAAGCTGTACCAATTGTTAGACTGATAAATATCTTCAGATACGACTAAATAATTATTAATTTTGGTGGGTTTAATGAAAATTTCTCCTTCTTCAATGTCTACTGGTAACCTGGCTATAATTTTTGAACTAGAAGGGGTCAGTATAAACTGCTGATGCAAAATTTGGTTCAAATAAAAGTTTTATTCTTGCATTGTCCATTTCTAGGACTTCGTCTTTAAGGTTTTCTTTCATTCCTGAATTTTTCATTGTGTTCAGGCCAATTAGACCATCAAAATAGTTATGGAATCGGAATATTAGAAACTTCATATCGCTTTTTGTATTAAATTCCCTAAATGGAGGGAAAGTTATTTGTTTGTCTACTAGGTGTTTATTAAAAACGGTTGTAATTTTGACGGGGTCTATAGTTTCGTGATGGCGAGGATCTGCAAATTCTGGGTTAATAAAATTCAAAGATGCACCTGTATCGACGAGGAATTTAAGAGGACGGCCAAAAGGTGATGATACGTGGATGTAGCCTAACACAGTGGCTCCATGTGCATTAAGTTCTAAGAATCCAAATTGTTCTCCGAGGCCGCTGACTGAAAATTTGAATCATCTATTTCAAAGGTAATTTTGAAAGGAGTCTAATGAGTTCTGCTGTTCAGGGGTTTCTTCATATTGGTCTGTTATTGGACAACATTGATCAAGCTGAGTTTCGTGATCAATACCGTACTTTTCAGGGACTTTTGTATCGCCATTAAAGTCGTCTATGTTATGTAATTCTCTAAAGGTAAAATTTGGAGGATATTTAGTTGCGCTATTATTTTGGTTTTGGTTGAATGGAACCTGTCGAGTATTTCCGGATGAAGTATCCATCGGTACAGGACGTGTTTGTTGCGAACTAAGCATTGGTTTGGGTGCAAACACGTTATTATTATTTTCGCATCTCTGAAAGGGTAAGATTGCTGTTGTGCGAAAGGAATTGCTTTTCGCATGAAACTATTGTTACTATTTTGGTTCACTCTAAAATTGGGACGTTGCTGTTGTAAATTAAAAGGTTTGTGAATAAATGGTGGACGAACTGTTTGATAATTAAAATTTGGTCGAATTTGAGGATTCATTCGATAAGACGGTTGATATGAGTAGGCATGGGTTTGAATTTGGGGGTTTGCAGTAATATGATTCGCTTTATTTTGACCGAAATTTCTTAAGTAATAAGTATTTTGTTCTTTAATGCAATAATTAAAAGCTTCCGTGAGGGAATTTGGCTTCATGGCCCTTATAGTAGCACCAAGGGGTTCTTTTAAACCAGTAAGAAAATTATTTAAGCACATTTCAGAGAAAAGCCTCTGTTTCGCCGTTATCACTTTAGAATCACTTTCATGTAAATTTACATGGTTCATTAACGTTGAAAATAACTCAATTATTTTCGAATAATAACTTTCTACCGTATCATTAGTTTGTCTTATGTTGTGTATTTATTATTATATTGTGATATTTTTATTTTATTTTGATTCGCAATATCACTGGAACTTCCGTAACCCGCGGAAGCATTTCCAGTATCTTCATTAACAGACATTTTGATTGATTTAAAAATGTATTTTCTTACTTGAAAAAGTTTTTAAAACCACTAATTATATAATTTAATTTAATGAAGTATTTATTTTTTGTTGTAATATATTTATTGCTTTAATTTGAACCGTTTTAGGGATTTTCTTTTTATTTTTGTTAATTTTATAAATATATTTATATTTTCTTTTTATAAATCAAAACACTATCGGTGATATTTATTTTGCAATTTGAAACACTATGTATTTATTTGGTAATTTTAAACACTGTAAGTACGAGTAAAGCACTTTAAATGAGGAATAATAGTATAATATATATTTTATTTTATTTAACTTTTGAAATATTTCCTATGAAAATTTTATTTAATTTAATAGCACTTTAAATGAAAAATTATGTATAATTATTTTTATAGTTGATATATTTTGTTTTGAAATATTTTGTAGCAAATTTATTTTATTTTATAACACTTTATATAATAATATATTTAAGGATAATATATTTAGAGATAAATGGATTAAGCGAAATTATTCAATTTTTGGACTTACAATAATCCAAGTGAGCCAACGATGATCGTGATAGTTTTTGATGTCATCCTTCCGTAGGGTCCGATTTGAAGACTTAAAAGTCACCAGGAATTGCGTGAAACAAACACAGAAAAGAACACTTTTTGTTATATACCGATATTCTTTCGGTACCGGTAACTTAAGATCTAAGATTCTACTTGTGCAATTTGTGTGTGGGATAATTCTGTGGAATTTTGATATGGGAAAAGCTCTTTGGACTTTTTCTTAAGAATTTTGTCTGGAGATAGGGAATGGATATGGGAACCTTGGAGTGCAGGTGCAGTATTGCAACATGTTGAAATATTACTAATAGTATTGAATTTATGTTGATGTCCATAACTCGCGCCTGTGGGTATGTGATCCGGTATCGAAAAGCTTTTATTTTCTTCATCTTTTGCAATTGCCTTTTTCTTTCCAAGCTCGAGAGTGGTTTTACCAAAGCAGTCCCCCAACTAAAATCCACTTCTAAAGCTGCTTGCCCCCCTTGTATCGAACGAGAGCCGGGCTATTGAGTATGCTAATGTCACATTTTATGGGCATGAAGATAATTGCTCTTTTCCTTTTTTTCTATAAAATTTATGAAAACTCCAGGAAAGCTCCCTTGAGAGTGCTCCAAGTGCACTCCCCTGTGCAGCACTCCCAATTTTTCCCACTGGGTGGTCATAACGCGACACTGGTATAGGAAATGCTGCCGGGAACAACGTCGGATAGCACACCACGACACAGGCCCAGGAAACACTGCTCAGGTATTCGGTAGTCGATGTATGTGCTATGTCTGCGGTTTAACCGTGCCGGATAGTACACCACGACACGGTATAGGAATCGCTACTTCGGCACATGGTCGGGTCGCACACCACGACAAGGCCTCGGCAACATTCCTCAGGTAATGTGTGTATAGTGTAGCCGTGCCGGATCGTACACCACATCACGGTCTAGGACCGGAGAAGGTGACCTCTCCGGGACGAGCCTGGTTAAAAACTAAATTTTGGCCTGGTGAAGCCGTTTATTTTATACCTAGAAAGCTCGTCGGCGTAGGAAGTTTTAAAGCTTCGAAGTGAGCTTTCAAAGGAGAATCACCCAGCCTGCTGAATAAATATTTATTTTCCTAAGCTTTGTTAGGCGAGGCCTTCTACAGTTGAAACGTGGTATAGTTGTTTTCAAACCTCGTGACATCCCGCGCATGTTCCCCAGCTAAGCTCTTAAAAATGTTTAAAAGTTCAGACAAAAGCTTCAGTTAACTCCTCCTATCAAATCACTTGCTGCCATGTAATCAGTCGCGACTGCTTATTGCTACCGGGAGGTGTATCTTTCTGGGACTTCAATGATTATTTAAAAAATTTACAAATTATGACTGAAAAACACCCGTTTTTATATATTTTTTTTATTTAAGGTTATTATATTTTACACCATATGCTACAGAAATAATTTGTAGTAATTTCTACTAAAAAATACGAAATTTGTGTTTTTATCACTTTGATTACTAGATTGTTGACATTTCCTGCCAGTCGCATACGCGCTTCTGCCCGGGGAGGTTGTGTTGCTTGCGACTGCGGGGAACCGTCGGTTTATGAACGAAAACGCTCATTTATTCAAAGGAATTTTTTTCAGCATTTTTATTAAATTATTTTAAATTTAGAAATGAGAAATATTTCGCATAATTAAAGTAAAATTATGCTTATTATGTTGAATAAACTGCCTTTGTTGAGCAGGGGCTTTACATGTATTTAAAAGCTCTGCTCAACACATAGAAAGACTAGTTGGGATGTGGGTTCGACCCTTTCGGTCCACACGATCAACTTCCCAGTATGATGGAATAATATGATTGGATATTTTAATAATAAATGAACAATAGGCAATATATAATATATGTATAATACCGAGAATTTGTCACAATTGTTTATCAATATTTTCGCTAAAATGTCAAACTAAATGTGCGCACTTACAAGATTAGGATGACGAAAATGTATATAAAATTGATGTATTAATGTTTTTCGGCACCTCAATGAAGTCGATATAGTTTTTAGTTCGCGCAGTATCGTGCAGGTACAAAAATCACTTAAGTCATTTAAACCAAAAAAACCGCTGGACCGAATATTATAAAAATCTTTTCAGATTATATTGTCGCTGATACGCTTCGAACGGCACCTCAAGTAAGTCAATATCTTTCGTGGTTCGGGCGATATCATGCAGGTACAAAAATCACTTACGCCGCTTAAACAAAAAAAACGGCTCGACCGAATTTTATGAAAATCTTTTCAGATCATATTTCGGCTAATACGCTTCGAACAACACCTCAACGAAGTCGATATCAGTTTTGGTTCGCGCGATATCGTGCAGGAAAAAATGAACACATCCGTACGCACATACACACACATACTTCCTTCCAATTTTTTGCTTAAAATGCTCCTGGGACCTTGAAAGATGAAAATAAGTTGAAATTTTCGATTTCGATTTTCGGACCGATTACAATAACTTCCTATACTGGGAAGTTAATAAATTAACTTTATTCATTCGGCATGCGCGCATCCCTTCCCAAATTATTTTGTTGAGTTTTTTCAGTGTTTGTTGCCGTTTTAACTAAAAAGAGGGGAAATGATAGAACATTATTTATAAAATTTGGCAACGAGGTGCGCAGAAGTGCTCAAATTTTTTGTGCCACGGAGTTTGAAAAATTCTAAACTTTAGTATTTTTCTAGCTCCCGTGGAAAGGATTCTTAGTAACGAAATGTGGTTCGTGACAATAATATAGAAAGCAGCTTGAAAATATTTTTGGGTTTTTGCTACACATAATATATTGGTTAGTCGCTCCTAATAAAAGGATCACATTTGTAAAGCACTAAGAGTAACATACATGCTAAAAGTAAGTATATACCGGGCGTTTACTACTTCCAAGGTGAGCACCCCCGTAACAAAAGACAAAGGAAATATCTTGAAGCAAACCTTGTATTACAAAGTGTTTTGTTGCTAGCACGCGTGTGTAGCGTATTCTTGCCCCTTTACAGATTTCAAAAAACTTAATACGATTTCCCTCTATTACTAAAAAGGATTTCGATATAATCGCTCTTGCAGGCTAGTTTTTTTTTAACTTCCTAGATTATAGGGAAGTTATTGTAATCGGTCCGAAAATCGAAATCGAAAATTTCAAAGTTTTTTCAATTTTCAAAGTCCCAATAGCATTCTAAGCAAAAGTTTGGGAAGATATGGAGTCCGGGGTCCAAAATTTGAGCGATTAAAGTGTCTTCAAATTAATTTCGCATTTTCAAAGCATGATTTTGGGACTTAGCTTAAATTTACCGTTCTCCTTCTAGAATTTCTTGAAAAACGGGAAATTTTTGAAACCAAGACCAATCTACACGAAATTCCCTTAATTTTGATATTCTTGGTAACTCATATAACGCAACGGCACTTTAAAGTTGGGAAAAGTAGGTGTCTTCAAATTAATTGCATGTGTGTGTGCCTACGTATGTGGTCATTTTTTCCTGCACGACATCTCGCAAACCATAAAAAATAACGATTGCGGTGAGATGTCGTTCAACGCGTATTAACGGAAATATAATCTGAAAAGCTGAAATTTAGTTGAACCGATTTTTGGTTTAAACGACATAAGTGATTTTTGTACGTGCACGATAACGCCCGAGCCACAAAAGAAATCGACTTACTTGAAGGGCCGTTGGAAGTGTATTAACGAGAATATAATCTGAAAAGGTTTTTATAATATTCCGCTCGGTGTAATGTAGGCCCTCCATATTAAACCAGCTCCGCTGAGATGGCGCCAGCACCCTAGGCCTTGTTGCTAATTTCTTCTAAGCTTGGTGGCGGCAGCATATCATTATCAACAGATGTTGGTGGAGCCTCCGAATCTTCAGTTAGTTCGCCATTTAGCAATTCAAGAAAGTGCTCTTTCCACCGCTCGAACATGACTTTAGGATCGATGATCAGATTCCCTTCTTTGTCCTTGCAGTATGTGTAACGTAGTTGCGTCATACTGCGGACTCTTCGATGGAACTATCGCTCTCTGTATTGCTCTAGTTCACAGACGAGATTATTTTCCTAGGCTTTTTTAGTCTGTGAATTCTCTTTTCTTCGTTTCTAAGCTTTTTATACTTCTCTTCGCGTGCCCGTGTTCTCTGAGGCTGCTGCATTGCTCGATACGCAGCATTCTCACGTTCAGTTGCCAGTTTGAATTCATTATCGATTTCTACGACTTCTGCCTAAGATAGGATCAGCAGTACCAATGAGGTATGGGACTATCCTGCGGGTCCAGCTCTCGTCGACGCTCGGCATCGGGCAGCTGTTCGAGCCTGATCAACGGATACAAAGCTTGTCAACTTTGTAATGCGCTCTCGGGCACCATACCAACAATATAGTGATCCGAGTCGAAGTTGGCACCTCAGAACGTTAGTACCGTCATCAGAGCCGAAAGGTGACGGCGGCTTATCAACACATGGTCTATTTGGTTGCGAGTGGCACCATTAGGAGATACCCAGGTGGCTTTATGGATATCTTTACGCGTAAATCTAATTCTTGCAACGATCAAGTTCTTACTTGCTGCCTTGGTACAATAATACAAGTTAGGCTCATAAGGTAAAGCTCTGTTACCATTTTGAAAAGCTTACACGCAATTTGTTAGAGAAAAGATCTGAGAGACGTCAGGGGGAAACTTTTTCTCCTATGAACTGAGATCTGAGTGACGAAGTCACGAAGCCAGGGCTTTTCCTTACGAGCCTACCTTATATTATTGTACACATATTGGCTTAATATGGGCTCCCGGCCTACTTTGGCGTTCAGATCTCCCAGTATGATGGGCGCTTTCAGTGATGCAGGATGTGTGCGCAATTGACTTATTCAGTCATTGAAAGCTTCACACTTTCAATTGCTGAATAAGTCATTTGCGCACGCATCCTGCATTACTGAAAGCGCCCGATATTTATATCATACCTAAGGCAGGCATTAAGTAATGATTCATAACCATTATAAAAACATTGTCTCGAACTGTAAAAGTCTTACCTCTAACATATGGTCTTAAGTACATTCACAATTTTTAATTATTTGTAACTTACCCAAATTCAGCAACGCTCTGAACACAAAAAAAACATAATTGAAAAATAAAAGAAAAAAATTGATTATTTTTAAAAAATGTTTATTAAATATTAAAAGGAATTTGTTTTTGTTAAAGGACACAGTCCTTGCTTACATATTTAATAACACTATGTGTGATTGATTCTCTTTCTTGTTTTTTTTTTCTTCTTTTGATATTTTTTCTTTGCATCTAGCAAAATTATTTGCTTATTTTTTTATTTTTCAATTCATTTTACTAATAAATATTCATTTTTTTTATTTTACATATTTATCCTAGAAAAGAAGCAGAACTTCTTTTACTAAATTAAAGTAGAGATTATTAAAGCAAAATGTCTGAAAACAAAAATGAAGATATAAAAATAAATTTTTCTAAGTAACGAAAAATTTAAAAGAATGTAAAATATAAATATAATTAATTCTCTTTCCTTGATCGTTTAATTTATTCAATTTGATTTGAAATTTACCATCTTTACTAATATTATAAATGCAAAAGTAACTCTGTCTGTCTGTCTGCCTCTCTGTTACGCTTTCAAGCCTAAGCCACTGAGCCGATTTTGATGAAATTTGCTACAGATAGTAAGAACATAGGCTACATTTTTTCGAGAAAAAAAGGGTTGATGGGGTTGAAATGGAGTTGAATGTGTTTTAGGGGGATTTTTTTTCTTTAGTCAGATTTTCTCCAACTTAGTAAAAATATTCCACCCCATACAGGGATTTTCAGGATTTTTGGTTAATCAACCGCTAAGGGGGTGAAACAGGGTGGAAAAATTTGTATGGGAAGTTATTTATATTTCATCAGATTTTCTACGAACTTGAAATAAATACTATAGAGCATAAATAATGAAACACATGTTTCAGCATTTCTCAACCGCTAAGGGGGTGAAATGGGCGTTCAGAATTTGTGAAACTCGAAATGGTAGCTCCGCGCCACAACGCCATTGACTTCATTTAGGATTCGTTTTAGGTTGCTTCATAATTTCTTGCACCCACGTAAATGGACGCACAAACTTAACAAACGTTCGTCAAATCCTAAAATGTCACTCCTCTTGATGATATATACATGACAGACAGGGCACTTGGGTTTTATGTGCCTGGTGCAGTATACCAGTATGCTCTTCATATTTGGATCGCAATGAAGGACAATGGAAAAATTGCGTCCCTGTTAAACAGCGCCCGGTGCAAGTGCACCATTTGCCAACATAATATCGCCGCTCCTGTTTAAGTGCAATGACCTTCTTGTCGCATTGGAGAATATTTCCCCAAGTCGCGATTTCTTGCAGTTTTCCCCGGCGGATGAGTTGTCGTTCTTCATCACCTGATTTAAGACCCTTCTAATTTCCCTCTTCCGCACTACCAGAGTGTGTGATCGTGGTGCTCTACTGGCATAGGAGGCAGGGCCGGCTTGGTGTTTTTTGCGACCGATGCTATATTGCGCGTTCATTTTTTGGTCGTAGTGACGGACAATGGACAAAGGCACGAAAACTTAAATATTCATTTTAATAGATATTTAACGTAATGCTCCGATTAAATTACATCGTGTAACTTCTTCCGAACTGATTTACATGAGTTCGGGGACAGACGTACCGAATATTTTATCGAGATAAATAAATCGTGGTAATAAAATAAAGTTCCAAATGAAAAATGAAGTGGAGTGTATGAAAATAAAGTCCCGGGACTTTTCTTTTAAGTTTCAGTTTTTTTTTAAATTTAATTTCTGAAATTGCGCCCCTGTCCAATTGCGTCGGGTGCAAGTGCACCATTTGCACATATGATAGATGTGAATATTGGCTATAAACGTAGTTACTCATCATATTCAATCACAATGCTAATCTATGGTTCATCATAACTATTCGTATCTGGAAATATAAATAGGAAGCTCAAGCTAGGTCCTAATGAAGCACAAACTAGGTTTTGCAATTCCCAAATCGCAAATTTCAAAATACTTACAGAAAAATTTCATTTCTCTACAACTCTACTCCAAAACTGTTATTTGGTAACAACCTTTCCTAAAAAATGAAAGAAGGCAGGTCACTTCATTGTGTCTTAGAGGATGAACCGAAGTGTACAGAACAACATGTTGTGTCCTAGGACCTCTCAGGTGGATCACAATGGTTCATGATGTGTTGTTAAAGCGCTGGGGTCGGTTCGTGTATGGCGAACGACGATAATCGTATGGGCAGGCAGCAGCAAGAAAAATGGCTAACAGTAGAAAATGGAGGGCCGGATACAGACTAAAGCTGCAAACAGATACATATGTGCGCGTGTACAGTGCCGGCACCGAATGTTTGCACCGAAGTTTTGCTGGGCTGCGTGCTTCCGTTCCGTCTAGTCTTTTACAAATAACCAAAATATTAAAGCGACGAGTTCTTTGTACATTTGAGACTATGGTGAAAGCGGTGAGGAAAAAGTGGAAGCAGACCAACTTTCGCTTTTCGTGCGTACTGCTTACATAGCTATATGGCAGTTTGCATTTAAATGTACGCACTTCTATTATATCAATCACCGCACGCACCAAGGTACGTATATATCTGTCTCCAGATTAAGCGTCCTTCATGCGTGCCGCGCACTCAGGATCATATCCAACAATACAACGTGCGTGATAACAGGAGTTATACCCATAGCGATATTGACGAGAGTAATCATGCGTCTCTATGATCCAGAATATGTTAGAAAGTCAGTGTGACGGCAGATGACGCACTGCGACTCTGTAACTTGGCAGGTCAAGTGAGACAAGTTTGTTAAGAGTCGTGAGTTGTATCTTCTTTCCCAAATGTCACCAGCTTGCATTCCTTTGTAGATCGAACGAAGGATTTTCCTTTTAAATCTTCTTACCAATGCATTTTTCAATGTCCACACTTCCGAACCACATAGTAGGACAGGCCTTATTACTGTTGTGTATAGTGCCAATTTTGTCTTCCTTGAAATATTTCTAGACGTCAGGTGCTTGCGTAGACCAAATTAGCATTGAATAACAAGCAGGAAAGTCCGTCACCTTGTCTTAATCCTCTATTTGTTCTGAGCGGTGGGGATAATTCACCATCAATTCTGACCCTACACCTAAAAGCTTACATCGAGATTTTTGTCAGTTCTACATGGTGTTTAAGTATTCCGAGATCATTACGGTTCACACTATCGTAAGCATAATGTATATAGAGTGATGAGCTTTGGCAAATTCTAGCATTGTATTCATCCGTACGGAACCAGCTATCGGTGCACGCACCAGTTTGGTCGCCAGACGATGGGACTCTGATGAAATATAACGAAATCTGGAGCTCCACACATGGAAATTCAAAAGAGTTTCCTCTGTGAGGTTTTACAACATGGCCGAGAAGTCAGGAACTGGTTTACTCGAAATGGCAACAAAAACCACCTGCATCAATTGGCTGACTAAAAGAGAATGGATACCTGGGCACTGGTCTTGGGCAAGGGCATTCTATAATAATCAAGATATAGAAGAGATTCCTGAAGGGGGACTGCATGCCTTTCAAAACCTTAAAATTTACCATGCAAGACTGGCTAATCTGGACTTTTCCTAAACTTTCGCCGGGAAGGTTAGTGTGGTAAATGGATGGCTTCAAAACAGAGACGGGCGTGAGCGCCGGAATCTGGAGTGAAAGCCCCAGGTTCAGTAGAGCGATAAGCCTTTGCACCCAGAAACTGTTTTTTAAGTAGAAGTGTACCGCTATACTGCAAGAACAAATGGTCTTCTCTGACAGCCAAGGGGCAAATAAGTCTAAATTAGTTTGGGACTGCCAACGTGCACTTGGTGAACAGGACGTTCAATTAAGTTTCCTTTGTCTGGGTTCCTGATCATTGGGGCTTTAAAGCCAACAACAAAGCGACTGCCCTGGCTAAACAGGGCTCGGATACGGCATTCGTCAGACCGAACCGGTTATTAGGTCACCCACCAGCGCTGGAGGTCTACGCCTGAACTGGCCAACTTTAAGAAGTTCCTTCCTGTGCCGTCGCCTAACATATAATTTATGTCAGGGCACTTATTGACTTGGTCATCGGACACTGCGCCCTTAATTATCCCCTTTTTAATGTGAAAAACTAAGCTTAGGGATAGCCCTTTGTTCTACCAATCCGCCATGTCGTGCAGGTCATGGTGCGATGTCTTGTAGTAAGATTAGTTTGAAAGCTAGAAGAGCGAAAGAAAGATTGCGAACTGGCCTGGGCGGTGCTCGAGAAGATGTCTATTAACCCTTCGAACGAGTTCGTACTAACTATGAAAGAGGGTTCCACAGCTGAATTGTTTTACTTTCAAGCAAACTTCTAGAACGAACTAATGGAGTATAAAAAGAGCGGGAACCCACCTGCAGGCTTTACATTGAAGAGGAAGAGTCAGCCCTCCATGTTCTCTGTGAGTGTCCTGCGATAGCGAGGAGCAGAGTATATTTGTTGCATGAGTGCCTGATCGAACATTCAAGTCTAAGCGACAACCCACTAGGGAGACTGCTGAATTTGTGCAAACAGTCTAGCCTAAAAATATGAGATAGTATGTAGTACAAGGGTGTAGTACAATTGGGCAAACGAACGGCCGCAGTACCTTTGGACCCAGTACCCAAAGTCTAGAAATTAACAAGTCTTTCATCTTCATATAGTTAATGAGTGGAAGGCGAACAGCTATATGCAAAAGTTCTTCACATGACGATGTCTGGCTATCAGAAAGAGAATGCAACATTTTTATACGCGTTTGCATACAACTAAACAGCTAAACTTTTATGAGTTTATATGGGAATAAACTTAATGTATTGGTGCATATTTGCTGGTTTGTTTTGATTTATGAAAGAAAACAGCTGATTCAATTTTCTTTCGTTTTCTGTTCTGCATACTTTATAGTAAAGAGAGAATCTGGCTTTGCCTCGCTGAATTCACGAAGTATGCGTTGAGTTTTGCTCAGCAGTGATGTTCATATATGCACCCACACAACTAACGGGGGGGAAATTTTGTATGAAGATGAAAGACTTGTTATTACTAGACTTTGCCAGTACCTCACAGAAGAAAAAAGAAAACCTTGGCTTGTGGAAGATTGGTTCCTTCTTCTCGTTTTCTGTCACTGTTCTGCGATCCCGTGTAGATAGGCTCCCTTTTTTCGTTGTTTTGCGTTACCGAGCACCGACACACAAGTCTGAGTGACAAATTTCTAAGCAGACGGCTGAGATTGTTTAAGCAGTCTGGCCTACAAATTTTAAGTATAAATGCTGTGAGAGCACATAATAACTGCAAGTGGCAGCCGTGGTAGTTTTTGGAGTCAGTATTTCATTTGAAACATAAAAACCGAAATATTACGAGATTAGAAGTCTAACGCATCAAGCCAGATGGGTTAATTTACAGCAGCTTCTGAATTGTCATTGTTTTGTCTAAGAATGGCATTCTAAGATTTCTCAGGATGAATAAAGTAATCTTAAATATGAATCCGATAATGGAACATATTTTATTTCATCTCATAAGAAATTTTCAGCTTCTTTTATAAAACCTTACAAAAGATTACGAGAAAGTACTTACTCCACTCGCATTCTAAACTTCAGTTAAAAGACCAAAACGAATATTCAAAGGCGGTCAACATAACAATGTTGGTTTTAGAAAATTCTTTGACCATCATCAGTGGCATATGTATGCGGGAGCCATTGTCTTGTTAGAATATTAAATTTTAACCTGACATGAACTTTGATGAAATTTACATACTCCTTGCCCTATTTACTTGGGAGAAAATGGGAAAAGCTTTTAGGCTTCTTGAAGGAAATCTTGAATAATGACAGAATGTACATAAAAGAGTAATTTCCTAATAAAAATGTCTTACAGAAAAAAGGACGAAATTTTCTTCTTTTTACATTCAAGAAGGTCCTTGCATTTAGTCAACAATGGAAATATAAAGAATTTTTGTGATTTAATTTTTTTCGAGGAAAGTTTTACAAAAAAAAATATTTTTTTTTAGAGCGGAATGGAGGAATTTGGGAGTTATTAGTTTTATTAAAAATAATGATTTAATAAAATAAGGAAAACAAAATAAATAAAAAGCATGCACTATTTTTTATATAAAAATAATACATATATTAAAATTAAAGTGAAGTACAAAATAAAGTACAAAAATTTCAGTTTAAGTTTATACCAAACCGTTTTTAGATTAATATAATTAATAATACTAAAAAATATTACATTTTATAGAGCACCGTCGAACAAAATGTGGCCTCACAAGGAAATGTATGAAATTCTTGAGATAAAAGAGACTCCTAAAGTATTTTCTAATTCATTCTGTCATGCGAGGTGAAGCTAATAAAACCTTTATGAGCTTCACTTCACATGACAGATATACGACTTTCAGTATAGGGACCAGTGTATAGGTACAAATTGAAATTGAATTAATTTTCACATTTTTTTTTTTCTGTTTGAAATCATTGATGTTTTAAAATGACACTTGTTCCATGTTGGGGCAGTTTTTGGGATATTTTAACGATACTAAATAGACACACTATAAGGATTTATATCCTCAGAAAAGGCTTTGAAACAAAGATTGACAATCTGTGGTTGGTTTGGTTTTTGGTTTTATGATTGTCATAAGTTTGTCCCAAATATAAAAATTGTTTGATTTTTTGATTTATGGTTTTATCTGACAGTACTATGCATATAAATAGTAATTTCTGCAGGATTGTGTTGGGTCGTGTGTTATCGACAGCACTGATAGGTACTGGGCGTTTTACTCGAGGGAGTAGTAAAAATAGACGGCCCCGGAATAGTCGTTCGGGCAAAACTATTGCTGCGGTGATGTACTCACAAAAATCAACTGGACAAACCGATATAGAACATTGAGAATCCGCGTGTATTTCACGAAAACCCATTCCATTCTCCAAATGTCATTTGGTTTAGGTAGCGTAGGTGGCTCAAAAGAGGTTAGGCAATATTTTACAAGCGCGACATTAAAAGCCCTTGTGACTGATGACGGCTACGAAAGTATGATCAATGACTTTTTGATACCGCCAATTGACGAATTAGATTTGGAGAACAGAATGACACAGCCTGAACGGCAATGAGCATTTCCCGGTTACCTAATCTTCCTGTTTTAGCACATTTGTATCGGCCCGAAAGTGTCAGTTTTGAAATTCCTAGGTCTCTATCATTGTGATTTTTGTCCATAGGACCACGTCACAGACCTGGAGAATGGAAATTGAAGAATCTCTGAGCCGAAAACTACAGCTTACAAGATGAACCTCGTCCTCGAAGATATGTGGTGCTTAACGCTGAAGACCTGTGAATTATAGTAGAACAAGCCCCCATCATAACCATGGACGAACTAGAACCTAAGCTTGGATTTAGTCATTGAACCTTTCAGCGACATCTTTATCTCAACGGGAAAGTTAGCAATATCGCTGAACATAGAGAGCAGTGAAAAATGGCAGTCAAACAGATCCGCAGTTCTGGAATCTATGGGTAAATTCAAAAACTCATCACTGCCGCATCAATGCAGAATTCAGCTACAGACTTCAAATTGAAGTGTGTAGCTGAATTCTGCAGTGATGCGGCGATGATGAGTTTTTGAATTTACCCTATATCCTGGAGTAGAGTCGGCTCAAACGCCAGTTTGAGAAACTGGCTGTGACTTTAGACTCCGCCTTTCTAAGGTTTTTTACCATAAGGTGACATCTATAGAAGAATGCTCCGAAGTTAGTATATATCTTCAAAGTCATAAATTGCTCTACTATTACTATTCAAACATCAAATCGTTACTCTCTAACGAATCAGTAAAAGCTCAAATAGATAAGCGCGGCGGCGACGATCCCTAATTTTGGACGACCCATAATTTTCAACATTGTATTTTTTTTTATTGTTGGACATATTCTTTAAGGAATTTTTTTTAGGTCAAGTGTATGGGCTCCTGCTTCCATACTATTACCACAGACTCATAAAGCTCATAAAACATTTGGGATTTAAGTACTCTTAACTGCTGAATATGCTCCTTACATAAAATCTGGGTCACAATTTTCAAAGTATGGATTAGTTCCCGAGTAAAAAAAAAGGCCTTACAACGGGCGAACACCGGCCGCTTGGGGTTTTAAGGGACATATGATGACCGAAGAGTTTTACCATTTTAAACGGAAGCACCTTCGGCCCCAGGACGGTTGAACTTGACCAAAAGATTTAAATGGTCGAGTGCCGAGCTGTACAGACGGGAATACGACGGGTCTATGACGGGCATATTAAGGCCAAGTGCAAAACATTTTCGTTATGTACAAACGGCCTTTAGATTATCACACTTAAGGACTACCGATGCACCATAGAAATAAGCTCGCCAGTCGTCAGTTGGCTGTACGTGAAGGGTGTGGTGCATAGTTAATGAACCGCTTGCAGAAAACCAAACAATCGAAAAAAAAATTAATTGCAGTGTGCCCATAAAAATTTTGAAATGTTCGAATGCGAACATATGAGCTGAGCTCCGGATTTCTTGATATTTTCCTCAAACAATACGCGATGAGTTTTGAGCTTTGTTGGAGAGCGAAAGTCATCCAAAAATAATTTTTTTTTCTGAATAGTTAAATTGTGTCAATATGTATACACGTATATTTAGATTACTTTTCTCGTTTTTTGTATGCGCTAATTTATTATAAATGAACTCAATTTTCATTATATCATCATCTATACATTACAATGTAAAGACCTCCTTTTTCCCAAATTCCCAGCAGAATTTTTCGATTACCATATAGGCCGGTACACAAATCATTAAAGAATTCTTGGGTTATCAAAGTAATCCCTTAGTAATTTTCCCGCTGGGTTCGTGATGGCGTTGTCGAAAGATTGATTCAAGACCATTTGAAACAAAAAAATCCATTGTTTCACTGTCTGAGCCATCAAATTCATTTGGGTATCATCAAAACCATGGAAAGTGTTGAACTAGTGAACCAATTTTTTGACCAGTTTTGATATTTAGCTGGCAATCATCTTCAATTATGAATTTCTATTGTCTACAAAGTAACGCAACGTTGCGACATTTTGAAATTAATTGAAACTTGCTGGGTTGCCCATTTACGTGCTTCTAAATCCATATTTGAAAATTATGTAAATATTATGAAAACTTTGCCTCAGATAACCGCTGCAGCAAGATTCGATGATGATGATATAGAGTTAGCAGCCGGATTGTCCCACGTAATGGCCTCAAGATTCGATGGCGCTCATTAAAGCCGTAATAATGATAAAAGTCATAAAACAAATGAGAACTGTTCGAAAGACTCTACTTTGAAGCAATAAATCTTTCGAAGAAATTAAAGCCTACAGAATCGGAACTCGCTTCAAGTTGTCCCCGCCTAATTCGAATTCGAGCCCAATCAACAGGAGAAGGATTCTGTTATCGGAGAAACACTGGGAGAACGAAGCGAATCGACTATCAGTCTATAATCGGCATTTTACGAAACGATCGACATTGTTTTTGCCAAAGAGTACGTAGATGAAATTCGTGCAAAGAATAAAAAATTCAACAATTGGAAAAGGCCGAAAAAAATCTGCATAAGATGCTCCAGGGAATAAAAAACGTGTATACAGCCTTTTTGCATCGATCAAAACTTTCCCGTCCGGAACGGCAATATGCGAATCATCATTTTCGGTCCTGACACGAATCATGCGGCTCCAACGTATTAACATGTCGACTGATAGATTAAATAATTTATCGTTTCTGGCCTTTGAACACAAGCGACTAGATCAGCCTGAGTACTAAGTGACACCTGGCGATTAGATCAACAAACGTCGAATTATAATTGTCACTAGGTGGAAGTGTCAAGTGACTGTTTTGTCGATACGTTTGTAGGTATCGAAGTTCTATCTTTAGCAAAATGGAAATTTCTTTATTTTTACAAATTCTTACGCCTTTTTCACGACACACGTCGCACTGTTAAATATTTCAAACTAAATTGTCAAATGAAAATTTGTTTCATTTCCCAATGTTCCTGGTAGCCCCGTCACTCGCCAACGAGTCAAAGTGACGTGACACCGCCTAAGGAAAATTTCACTTGAATGATTCGACATCGCGAATAAGGCTGGATATTTTAGGCCTGGACACGGTTCTTTTAAAATTTAATGAACTCAAAAATCCCAAAGTGCAATTATTTAAAAAAATGCTTAAATGTTATTTTTAAAACAAAAATAAACTTTGAACGAGGTATAAACTTTACAAATAGTTTTCTTTAGTACTTTAGTTTTCGATTATCTTTAACTTGGTTCTTTTTTTTCTAGTGTATCGATCTGGTATATGAGTAAAACGTACCAACTTCATCTAAAAAAAACACAACGGGGATCAATTTCTTTCTTACCATCTCAGAATTCCATAAAATTACTCATGAGCCCGAAAATATATATTCGACGATGAAATGTGACATTGAGATTACATAAAAGTAATTTTATTGATACATCAACGACTAAAAAGTTACAATTAAACAAAAAATATAAAAAAGTTGTTAAGGAACTAAATATATAACTAAAAACATACGAAAAAGAAATGGTTAAGTAAAAATTCGCTTTTAACCCTAAGTAAATAAATTTATCAAAACTTAACATCACATTGCTTGAATTCATTCTTCAAATTTCATTTACTTATTTGCAAAAATTTAGTTCCTTTTTGTTATTTTCTTCAAATTGTTTGTTCTTTTCTTTTTTTTTTACAATATTTTATTTAAATTTATTTTTTATTTATATTTATAGTCTTACTCTTAAAAATTTCTTTTCACTTCATGTTTTTCTTCTTAATTTTTTTTGCTAGTTTCTTTTTTTTTCATTTTTTTTAGTACTTACTGAGAAAGTAAAAGTGATGAAAGTAAAAGCGTTTAAAAATTTTTCATTTATTTTTAATGATAAAAATGTTGACAAATTGATGATGATGCTTCATGATGCTCCTGACGATAAAAGGAGTGATATATTAATTTTTGTATATAAATTGTTTTTTTCTTTTCTTTTATATATTTGTGATGAAACGAAACTTATGCTATCAGTTCATCGCCAATCCTGATACGATTTCGTTAGTGTTGTTTTTTTTTATTTATTTTGTTTTAAATAAGTTTATTTTGTTGCTATTGTTTTCTTTTGTTTTATTATATATTTGTTTATATTCGTTTTTTTTTGTTTTGTAATACTATTTTGATTTGTTTTAAATTTCAGCTGTGTTTTTTTTAAGTTAATGAATCTATTTATCTAATTTTTTATCTTGTTTTATTTTTTTCATAAATTTTTTGTGTAGAATTAAACTTATTCGAGGAAGGTTATTGGACGTTTCAGTTTTTATGTTCATTTCTCATTTCATTATTATTTTGATGGTCTTAAATATTAGTTGTGAGGGTAGTTTCAGTGGAATACTTCATTTGGATGTTGATTGCTGTAGTTTTGTCTTGAGGAACATTGCTGTAAATTAGATAAAAACAAAGATAATTATTTAATAATTAAGTAGTGTTTTTTTCGTTTTATATAGATAGGTATATATTTATGGGGTAACTCCCCCCAAGATCTCGTTTGATTTATGGATTACTTTAGTTTTGAAAAAAAAAAAAACAAAAGTCGCTCTGTAAACGCTTTTACTATTTACATAAATTTGTTGTGAGGCCATCACAGTTGATTTACTTGGTCAGCGTTGACACTCGAAATTACTTTTTCATACCAACCAATCCAGCTAAGAGCACTGTCTGGCATTATGGAAAGGATTCTTCCGCAAGAACTAAAAAGTTCGTTTGCTACTTCCCAATTTTACCAAATCTGTAGCGTCTAGGCAGAATAAATGATATAATCAAAATAATGTATCCCTTCTTTAATAGTTCTCATTAGCTTCAATCGAGAACAAAGTAAACTACATCTGCATAACAGATAACAAATCCAAGATCGACAATTTATTCAATATTTATATTTCGCGTTCGAGTTCCATACGCCTAATTGGCTGGATATTCTTGAAAACCCGCTAAAGGTGTAGCACCATGAATGTTATTAGTCTACAAAAAATGTTTGTTGGCGGCATTTTAGTGTGATTTATTATAGTCCGGGGAAATTAGCAAAAAAAATGCACGAAAGGAGACAAAACTCCAAAATAGCTGAAAATTGGTACCTTGTGACTTTTTAAGCAAACAATTAAGGAATCACAAAAAAAAAACATGGCCGCCGGTTATAATGCGTTTTTCCCGAATTTTCCTTGTATCTCGGTTTCTATAGGTCATATGTATGCGAGGGTGCAAAATGTTGACATTCTCTACAGCTTTAGTTCTCACAAAAATGTAGACGCGATTAACCCTTTGAAAGTTGTTCAAGGTCAAAGTTATAAAAAATCTGGAGAAAATGTATCTTCTGACCGGCACATAAAAAAGGAGATATCACAGCGTGCACTAATTATGGCAGTATAACGGTGTTGGGTACCGCGCATAAGATATTCTCCGCTATCCTACAAAACAGGATGACCCCATATGCCAGAAATATCATAGACAATTACCAGTGTGGCTTCAGCCCAGGCAAATCAACAACTGATCAGCTTTTCACCTTGAGGCAGGCTATGGAAAAATGTCTAGAGTTTCAAAACTCAATTCAACACCTCGTCATAGACTTTAAAGCCGCCTATGATAGCATAACCAGAATAGAACTTTACAGAGACATGAGAGAATTCGGTATCCCCAACAACCTAACTAGACTAGACTGACCATGACCAATGTGGTAACCCAAGTGAAGGTATCCGGAACACTGTTTAGACCAACCAACATTTATAATGGATTCCGACAAGGGGGCGGTCTGGCCTGCTTCCTTACGACATTGACATCATTGGAAGAACAACAACAGCGTACAAGAAGCTTTTGCTCATATTGAGCAGACGGTAGGAAAGCTGGGACTGGGCTTTCGTTAACAAAACAAAGTAGATCGTCTACAAGAACACCTAACAATGGTCCTACAATCAAGGTAGAGGGACACGAGTTTGAAGGTTGTAAAATAATTTACCTACCTCGCGTGAATATTAGCAGCCTACAATAGCATGGAACTAGAAATACCCGCACGACTGCTAAAAGCCAACAAAGCCTACTATAGTGTGTCACGTCAAGTGAAACATGGGTGCTTAGCAAAAAGCACTCAAACCTCTTAGCCATGTTCGATAGGAAAATACTTTGGAGGATTGTTGGCCTCTTATGTGAGGAAGGACGATTCCTGAGACTGTACAATGTTGTTAGGGCTGCATAAAAGAGTGCTTCATTCAGTTGATGATTTGGATATAAAATGGATAGAGGAGGATATAAAATGGATAGAGGAGGTCATCCGCGAATATGCCATTAAACACAACAAGAGACTTCTGGCCCACACCAACGTTGAGGCTATACAATTATTGGATACCACCAACGAAATAAGACGACTCAAAAGAGTAAAACCTCACGAACTGATGCATAATTGATGAATACTACATACTACACACATAGGGAACTGGACACTGGTATAGAATTTTTCAAACTCCGTGACACAAAAAGTTTGAGCAGTTCTGCGCACCTCGTTGCCAAATTTTATAAATAATGTTCTATCATTTCCCCTCTTTTTTGTTAAATAGGCAACAAACACTGAAAAAACTCAACAAAATAATTTGGGGAGGGATGCGCGCATGCCGAATGAATAAAGTTAATTTATTGTTCTATGTGTTGAGCAGAGCTTTTAAATACACGTAAAGCCCCTGCTCAACAAAGGCAGTTTATTCAACATAATAAGCATAATTTTACTTTAATTATGCGAAATATTTCTCATTTCTAAATTTGCAATAATTAAAAAAAAATGCTGAAAAAAATTCCTTTGAATAAATGAGCGTTTTCATTCATAAACCGACAGTTCCCCGCAGTCGCAAGCAACACAACTTCCCCGGGCAGAAGCGCGTATGCGACTGGCAGGAAATGTCAACAATCTAGTAATCAAAGTGATAAAAACACAAATTTCGTATTTTTTAGTAGAAATTACTACAAATTATTTCTGTAGCATATGTGTAAAATATAATAACCTTAAAATAAAAAAAATATATAAAAACGGGTGTTTTTCAGTCATAATTTGTAAATTTTTTAAATAATCATTGAAGTCCCAGAAAGATTCACCTCCCGGTAGCAATACGCAGTCGCGACTGATTACATGGCAACAAGTTATTTGATAGGAGGAGTTAACTGAAGCTTTTGTCTGAACTTTTAAACATTTTTAAGAGCTTAGCTGGGGAACATGCGCGGGATGTCACAAGGTTTGAAAACAACTATACAGAAATCCCATACAAGTGTATGCTTACTTTAAGACATGCTTAATTCAAGTACTATTGTTGTTAACTATACTAATAAATTAATATTAATTAAGATTGTAGTAACCATACCAGTAAAGGTGTTAAAAAAAAAAAAAAAATTCAGTTGTGTTAACTATCGAGCAAAATACGGACGCATTCACTTTGTTACAAGCGTTTGAAAGTTTTACAACTCATTTCCACACCAAGTTGTATCCCCATTAGGCCTAATTTACGATGCAGAGTGTAATGGTGTCAAGGTTGGAAGATCTTCTTTCATCTCGTCTTCAACTATTAGTTTTGAGATTTTCATTACACCAAAGAGCTTCTAGGGTACAAGATACTGAACTCTTGCTGCTACTATGACAACGAACGCTGTCATTATCATCAACTAACCTCCAAAACTGTGCGTAGGAACTGCTCATGATCCTTATGGCCTTCGTGCAATTAAAGATTTCACTCTTTTTGCTTTCCGATTTAAATTCGGTTAAAGATTTGTCACACATGAAACAGTCATGCATAATGAATAAGCACAACTTGCACTTTTATAAACGTCAAATAATTAATATTTTGTATTGCGGTAGAATGCGCAACTGTATAGCTATTTGCACTTTTATGTACATATTTGAGAATTTGACTAAGATCCAGGGGCGGCGCTTTTTTAGGTGCGATTGGTGCACTTGCACCCGGAGAAATTTGTGGGGCGCAATTTCAGAAATTATGATTTAAAAAGAATTCAAAAAATTGAAAAAAAAAAACGAATTCTCACGGGTGCAAGAGATAACACAAATTTACTCTGTTTCTGACCCTGTACTTTCTCATGCAAGAACTTTCTTCTCGTGCAGGAAGTTACCAGAGATTTTAGCTTCGAGATTTGAGAAATTCGGGAAAAAGTCTCTCATTTATTTGGAGCACTTATTGAAAATTCTGTAAAAAGCACCATATTCCCTCACAAGGAAAAATTGTTCCGATGGCTCTGTATTGTTTATTGCTACCATGTTTGATATAAATTTGAGGGCGCTGTTGCTGCAATTTCCCTACTAGCAGAAGCCGCAACAACTGGGAGATCCTGGTCGGAGCTGAGAGCTGTCGCGCAAAACAGTGCCCGCTGGAGGGCAACTGTTTCCGCCCTATGTCCCCTGAGGGATTAAAGGAGCGCAATGATGATGATGTTACTTTTAAATTCTGTTTCAAGAATTGTTGAAAGATGTAATTGAACGAAATGAAAAGAACAAAACTTCTTGTGGCGAGAACTCTTTAATTGCCCTTTTTTATTTGTTCCTTTATACCCCGGCTTCACCGGCCTCATTTCAATAAAATTCATTTCAGCCCATATAAGTGGGTTCACCAGCTGGCATTATCGTTTCATGCTTGAAACTGTTGTTTTTTCTCTAGAAATGCAAAAGCTCACTGGAATGATATTCCATTACTACAGTTGATTACTCTCTTTTGAGCGAGCTTTTACGTTCAATCTCAATTTCATGTTCTGTTGCGCGATCTCAAGCTTTAAGGCGCGTTTCCAATACAGCTTTCAGCGCAACGTCAGTGTAGCCCTGTTTCAAATAGCAGCTTCAAGTTGGTCGGAGCAAGTCAGCTTTTTCGAAATTATAATATTTTTCAAATAATTTAACTGTCAAATGTCATGTTATAGACGAAATAGTTTTTGCCAAACTTGTTAAATTTTTTCTAATTTTACTGTATGATAATGGAAAGATCACCGTGCACGAGCTCAATAAATTGAAAATATTGTTCACTACTTAAACAAGCCATGATTTATTTTTGTGATATTTTCCAATAAGCAGTTTGACAGTTTAACAACAATTCGAAAATGCACAATACAGCTATTTCGAAAATACAAGTTTCAGTAATAAATAATAGCTGAAATAATAATAACTTTTCCAATATTAAATTTTCTTTTACCAAATTATGAAATACAGAATTGAATAAAATCGGTTTAATTAGTTTTTTTTTTGCTAATTTCTTCATTCAACAAGAACATTGCGCCTTTGCACCATCTTGTGTCAAATAGGTGCAGCTAAAATTTCGAAAGCTTTCGCAGTTGCCAACGCGAAAGTAGAACTAGAACCAACTTTTGCTCTAGCGTCCAGCGGAAATGTGAAATTTTGAAAGAGAAAAAAATACGATGCTGTCATGTGAAACGTAGAGATACCAAATAACGTGAAGCTCCACGCTGTATTGGAAACGAGCCTTTATTATTCCGGAGTGCAGTTCAATATGTGATAATGTATGGGAACTTGAAGTTCAGTACACCAATTTTATCGAATTTTCGCGGTTCGGCCGGTGAAACTGGTGTAATACTGTCTAACAATCTGTTGATCGTCTGTAATCTGTTCATTCCCTTCGAAAATTCGATGAAAAATCGCATGAGTTTCCACAAAAGCCAACTTTTCCAACAAACTATTCGTTAGAATGCTTGAGTTTGTTGTTGTTGCTTTTAAATATTAATTCCCCCTTCTGCCATCCCTATTCTTTTTTTCCTACCAAAATGGAGACAAAAAACAGCAATAACTATACAGCTGTCAAAAAGTTGATTCAAAAATTCCGTGAAAGCTTATGGGGCGCAATATGGCATAGTGCACCGGGCGCAAAACTTCAAGCCCTGCTAAGATCAAACTGAAATAAAAAAAAATGGGTGTCCGGGAAATAACTCAATTTCACCCAAATGCCGGGAGTTTTTGTAGTTTTTGTCCGGCTTCGGCAATTTAGGTGATGTCCTAACCCTAAATATTTTTTTTTTTTTTAAAAAACACCTTAATTGGTATGGTTACTACAATCTTAATTAATATTAATTTATTAGTATAGTTAACAATAGTACTTAAATTAAGCATGTCTTAAAGTAAGCATACTGCAGTACTCACCCTTATTTTAGGACTAGGTCTCTGTAGTCGTAAGTAGCTAGCCGAAAATTTATTTTATGTGAAACACTAAAGCTCAGAGGTAGGCACTTTTCTGATGTAGATAAATCCGATAAAGATACTCTTATCACAATATCACTGCCAAGTAAAAACAAAATTAATTCTGCATACTTGCTACAAAAGGACTTCAAATTGAAATGATAGTGACAATTTTGATAACTTAGTTGCCGAAAACCTCAGCATATAATAAGATTCGTCATTGCTATAGCATGTACACACCAACTTGGTTATCACTTTACGTGGTTTCAAACTATTTCAAAACTAACAACTGTACACACTAACTCGATTGGTTATTTCTGTCATTTGTATTATTCGATATCGATGTCAATTCATGTTTTAATGTGTCAATTATTTGTTATGGTTGTTTTTAATTATGAACGTAATGGTCATAAAAATAATAATTAAAAGAAAAAAAGCAGCTACATATTTGGAGAGAAATTTGGAGAATAAATTTGTAATGTATTTCTTGGCAATGTTGTGCAAATATGTTTGAATTTCTTGGCCACAGTAAATAGAGCCATGTGATGCTAATGCGCTCGCTATTGCTTTGAAAATGTGTGACTTTTTCCTATTTCCTTTTAACCCTTACCCTTGTGGACCAAACAGATCTTTTTTTCGTTGGCGGTCCTGCATGACTCATTTTAATTTCAGCGACAAATTTCAAATTTCAATGTCTGTTTACAACAAATTTTGGTAGTTTGTTGTAAACTTTCAGTGATAGATGGCACTCATGCCAGTTAATTATCGTGGTTAAACCCGTTAACCATTGAAATTTTGCTTGATTTGCAATTTTTGCTTGGTTTGAATATCTATGGCAAACCATGCACAAACCATCAAAATTATCTTGGTTAACGCTTGAAACCATCTCAATAGTGGTAACCAAGTCGGTGTGAACATGCTATTATTGAATAAGTCAAAACTATCGATAGAATATCCAAAGTCTATCGATGTTTTGGGGAAAACTATTGGTGGCTATCGATGGTTATCCCCCTCTACTATGGGGTGCACGGTGAGGAAGACCCAACCTCCGATGGTGTGGACCAGGACGCTCAGAGCTTAAGGATGCCAAACTGGATGACATCGGCTCAGAATCGGGGACAGTGCAGAGAACAATTGCGACAGACCAGGACCGGATCTTGGTTGTACAGCCGTTAAAGAAGAACACTCACTATGTTAACAAAGGTAGCAAAGTAAGCGGTAGGTTGGTCGGTAGTTAAGTGAGGCTAATGACACCAAATTAAAATTCTAAAGAAATCGCCAAAAAATGTTAACACCATAAACATCTATCCAATAAAAATAAGAACAATACAGAAATAAGAACAACACGGAAATACAGAAATAAAATTAATATGCTTGAACAATTTAGTATATTTAATATATTTTTTCGTTGGAAAAGCATATTAAATCCTTTCAGTATTATCCACCAACAGCCGACATTCTTTTATGGAATTTCATTCAAACTCATTTTTGAAATATTGAAATTTTTATATGAATTCCACATGAAACCTGACAAAAAGACGGAAAAGGAGACAGAGATTTATTTAAAGGGCAGAATGAAATTTTCACGGTGACTATCATCCCACATAGTCGAAATTCTATCGTCGCCCAACAAGAAACAGAATCAGATGGACTTTTGGTGTTAACCGAGTTAGAGGTCGTGCTTATCTTAAGACCTTATTCTTGGGAATGTGAAATGATGTTAGAAATATATTCGCTTGTGTGCAGACTGTAGAATTATGTTCTTTTATGCAAGTTCAGGGCAGTAGCTCGATATGTAGAAAACTGGACAAAAACGGTAGGATGCTTCAATTCTCCGCAAACGTCCTGTTGAGGGTAATGTGATTCATCCAGAACTTTTTATTTTATACTTAAAAAACGAAAAAAATCTCCTTTTTTGTTGTTAATTATTGTTTAAACGATTCCACATAACTAAAATTTGGTTGGTTTTTGGATTTTAGTACTCTACGGCATACCCCTGAGGCAGTAGGGCAAGTGGTTTGCTGAACAAATTTAAGGCAAAATCTGCCTTTCGCTCTAATGACTGGGCTACTACCACGCCGTCATGTCGTTGGGCATGTCATGGTGCAATGTCTAGTAGTAAGAACGGGAGATAGAATAGGTTTTGGGTCAAGAGGATATGTTAAAGGAGGTGGCGATGAACCCTGCGTTTGAACTCTTGAATGATGTATGTGTTCGGAAATACCGATAGGCAAAGGTTACCCAAAATCGTGCTGTTATATGGAGATAGAATAAAATTCTGGTAGGTGCTTGTCTTGTTTTATCCATGGCTTTAAGAGTAACCCAAAGTACAGTCATCAACGAAAATGTGAAATATGTTAGAAGAGATTGAAAGTAGGTAAGTAACAAAGATTGAAAAAAGAGCGGGTGGCAGAATTGAGCTCTGGGGGCACCGGCAGAGATAAGCTCAAGTTTGTTTGATCGACATGATTCAATACTAGACGTTGATATAATGGAACTAATTGCATAGCATTTGCTTTTTTTAAATTGTATTTTACTGCACTAGTATTGTAATGAATTGATTACTCAAAAATGGATACTTCTGTTTGGGACTTAATGACACTATATATGTGGTCGTTTGCGTAAAAGAAATGTCGAATATTTTCTAATTTAGTATTGAAGTATTAGTAGTATTCAGTGTTGAATAGAAGAGCCCCATGATGACTACCATGAGGAACACCGGAAGTTACTTTGATTTAATTTGAGAGGAATCCTTTGACTACCAAATGATAGTAGAAAAACATGATTAATTTCTTCGGTTGATTGTTTGACTAAACTGTAACTGAGCTTTAACTTAGCTGTACGCTTGCCCTTGCTCAACTCTACTTTCTTCTTTAGCCTTCAATTATAGATTGCGATCAGTTATAAGTCACAAGATTTTGTGACGAATGGTTCTTATTGATACTTTGTGACTATTCTTGGGAGTCAGCTGTGTTGGTATTTAAAACAACCACTCACAAGGAAAATCACAAAAAATTAGCCTCTAGTGATCTTGGAGAAGTCGGCTATCAAAATAGGCTATCCATTTGGAAAATGAGTCCCCTATCAAGCAAAAGCCAGCATGAACTCCCCCCTGAAAGGTAGATTATGCATTATCAAGTAAAAAGTTGGAAGAAGATATTATCCAGTATAGTAGATACAGGCCTTCTTCTTCTTGCCAAGTCGATTTCGATTTTCGGACCGATTATAATAACTTCCCTATACTAGGAAGTTAATAAAGAAGCCGCTTTCCGAGCGTAGAAGAGCTTCCCGAGTGAATCGCTCCGCCTGGAGTATATAAAATTAAAAAATTCCTGTACAGTTACCATCAGGAATGTTAAAACTTCAGCAAGCAAGTTGAGAAGTAAACTCTTTAAGGGGTTATATCTATGTGACGGTAAAAAAACAAGGCTTTTTTCAGGATTTTTTTTTGCATTGATTTTGTGAGAAAGGTGTTACAAATAATATACCAATCGATGGGGCAACTCTTCAAGAGTACAAAAAAAAATTTTTTATATGAAGTTTAAAACAAAATGGCGGCTGTAGATCATGATAAAGTATGTAGTATTTTCAAAAGGTGTTCCGCGGCCGGACACATTACGCAGCCCCATGAGCATCTGGAACAATAAAAAAAAATTTTTTATTATCTTAATGAGTTTTGCTAGTGAAGTACACACGATTATATTTTTAGAATTTTTTTTCGCAAAATAGCGGCGGTTTAAAAAAAAAATCGTTTTTTTGACCAAAAAAATCGATTTAAATTGTTTATAATTTTTGTTCTAGTTACCCAATCGCAAAAATCGTGTGTACTTCACTAGATAATCATATTAAGAAGCCACAGTTAAAATTTCAAGCCAATCGGATGAAAACTGACGGAGTTTGGTGTCCGGCCGATTTCACAAACATCGTTTCGAGAAAAACGCGTTTGAAGTTTTAAAACGTTGTAGATCTGTGAAATTCCAAAACGTCCTAAAGAGTGTATAATATGTGCTATATAGTATACAGTGACATCTATACTTCAATTTAGAAGTCCTTTATCTATGATCGATAAGTAATAATTTAATTTACGACTGTCAAAAAATCAAGAACCGCTGAAAAGAGCAAAATTTTACGTTTTTCGAGTGTTGGAGTTGCTTCAGAAAATTAATTCTCAAAAATTGTCTGAAGTATATTAGTATTTGGACTTTTTTTATTCCAATTCTAGGGATGTTTGCCATACTTTTAGCCAATAAAAAAAAATCGAAAAAAAAATTTTTTCACATAGATATAACCCCTTAATGCAAACCTCTGGTAGCAAAAATGTCTGGTCCTTGGTAAGCTCCAACAAGAAGAATTTCTCTACATCCACAACTCCTTCCTTCAACCACGATTAGAGGGTGATAACAGGCAGCAAATCCAAGGCCGACTTACTAGCGTCTCTGTTTTGCCTCAAATTCTTCTTTACTCGAAACTGCTACGCTACACCCGGTTCTCGAGCACAACGCTCATTTAATGGACAAAGTTTTCTTCAGGACTCGCCAAGTGTGCAGGTGCCTCAAGGGGCTCGATGCCAACAAAGCCACTGAAGCCTATAATATACCCCCTATCGTCTTAAAACAATGCGCCTCACCTTTGGCTTAGCCTCTGCGCAAACTGTTTGCAATATCATACGCTTTCGGAGTTTACCCAGACTCTTAGAAACTTAGTTCAGCCCATACCTAAAAAAGGTGACCCCAACCTTCCCTCCAGCTACCGCCCAATAGCAATTAGTACTTCTATTCTCCCCAAAGCCATGGAGAGGATAATCAAGAAAAAACTTATGGGATACCTAGAATCCAACCTACTGATAAAGGACAGACAGTATGGCTTCCGACAGAGGCGGATTAGGCTTCTGTTTGCTGGCCCACAGACACCAGGACCTCAAAAACATGTTGAACAATTTGGCAACAGAAAGTAGTCCAGCAGGCTTAAGGCTAAATCCGACTAAAACTAAAGAAATGCGGATAAATGCAAACACTATTGAACGGACAGCGCTGAATAACCGTGACGTGGAACTGGTAAATAAATTCTGCTACCTCGGTAGTGTTATTACCGAAAATGGTGGGGCAGAAGAAGACGTAAGTTCCAGAATAAACAAAGCACGAGGCGCATATGCATGCCTGTCCCGCATATGGAGATCAACGGAGATCTCAACTAACACCAAATTGCGGCTGTTCAACTCCAACGTGAAGGCAGTACTTTTGTACGGTTGCGAAACATGGAAAGTCACCCAATTCATCACAGGGCGCCTACAAGTCTTCATCAACAGATGCCTTCGTCGTATCCTAAAAATCCGCTGGCAAGATAGAATTTCAAACGAAGAACTTTGGCGCCGTGCCGGCCAAGAAAGGATAGACGACCAAATCAGGCGAAGGAAATGGAATTGGGTTGGCCACACCTTGCGACGCGAAAACGAAAACCTAGCCAAACAGGCCCTTGACTGGAATCCGCAAGGTTCCCGTCGAGTAGGAAGACCTAGAACAACGTGGAGGAGAACCCTACTAGAAGAAGCCGCAACAACTGGGAGATCCTGGTCGGAGCTGAGAGCTGTCGCGCAAAACAGAGTCCGCTGGAGGGCAACTGTTTCCGCCCTATGTCCCATGAGGGATTAAAGGAGTTTAAAGAAGAAGAAGAAGGGGCCCTAGGCGATTGCAAATGTGGGGCCCCCTATTTTTAGCCCTCCCCCCCGGTAAAAAATAAAAAAATTGCAGAAATAAGTTTTTTTAATAAATTTATTCATACACTTAGAATTCTTATAATTAATATTTACGATTCGCTTAAATTGACTTTATACACACTTTTTCCTGCATTTCGACTCGCTGAATTTATCGATCACATCATCGAAATCAATTTTTCTCAAAATATCGGATTCAATAAAAAGAATACTTAACATGTCTAGTCGCTCTTGTTGCATAGTAGCCTTAATTCGTTTCAACCCTGAAAACCAACGTTCTGCCGAACAAACCGTTATCATCATTGTCTGGAATATTCGAAGAGCTACTTCAACGTTCGAAAATACATTAATAAGTTTGTCTTCAACGATAATCTCATATAATTTGCCATGAGATTTTTGCGCATTTCCGTATCTCGATTTAACATAATGGTGGAACTGTTTCAGCTCGAGAGCAAAATATTCTAAATCGTTAGAATAAATGTGCACCAAGTTTTCAGTCGCGGTTTCATACTCATCATCCGTTAATGAAAAATCATTTAGAAATGAGTAGTTTTTGTAAATCTCCTTATAAACCTGTCCTCTTCCGTTGATTTCAACGATAATCTTATCAATAACTACAAGAAATGTTTTTATCCTGAAATCATCACGAGGTGACAGGTTTACTTCAGGAGCATTACCATCGTTTGCTTGGTTTTTTCTTGATCGCTTTCGAGTGTGACTTTTTGCATAGTCGACGTTAGGTAAGACAAGTCTCGTTTTTTCTTCAAAGTCATCGAACTTATCACGAAGTTCCTCTAACATTTTCTGTAATGACTCATAAAAAAAAGCATTAATTTGACTTGAGTTATTTTTCCCAAAAGCAAGTAAAATCAGTCTAAACGTGACAAGGTTTTTTTTTTGGCTTTCGGCATCGGGGGCCCCTTTACTACCGGGGCCCCTAGGCACCTGCCTAGGTCTGCCTAATGGTTAATCCGCCACTGGCTTCCGACAAAAAATATCCACTGGCGGTCTTTTAGTTTGCCCTCCAGATCATCTCAACCGAAGTATGCATGGATCTGGTGAATCTTAACTGGTTGGTTTGGATATCTCCAAGGCGTCTGAAAGAGTATGGCACTCAGCGCTGTTAGCTAAACTCAAAGCTCTTGGAAATGACTTACTTCTGTATACGTGGATTGAGAGTTTCCTTTCTGGCAGTTCAATTAAGGTGTATTGAATGGCGTCAAATCTGACTCTCACTCCATCTCTGCGGGGGTTCCCAGGGGTCACTTTGTTCACCGGCCCTATTTCTTATTTAATAAATCTCTCTCTATAAATCTCCACTCTACGTTACTCTTACTGCTTCGATACAAGACAGACTCATGCCAGATCCTGCCTTGATGATCGTGAGCTGATGTCCAACTCTATTAATAACGACATTCATCTCATTCTAGAAAGAATCGTGTCGAATTCAACCCCAACAAAAACCAAGTACTGACTTAATCAAAAAAAAGTTCAACACCTCTCCATCCGTGACAGTGGGTGAAGTTGAACTAATGGCCGATCCTTCCCTACATATCTTAGACGTGACATTAGCCAAAGATTTACGATTTAATAAATATATATTCAAAATCGCCAAGCCAGCATCGCAGTGCTTAGGATTTCTTAAGAGGTGCTCCTCTTCCAGCCATCGGCCCGTGCGGTTATTTATTAATCCTTCATTTGCCCTTTTTTCGAATATTACCACCTCGTTTGGGGCATGGTTAGATAACATGCAAAAAAGGGCAAAATTAATTGATGACGACACCGCCTGCTCCACCATCGCCCCTTGAGCCACCGTAAGAATGTAGCAGCACTGACAAAATTTTATCGCTACTATCATAGTGACTTTTCCTCCGAAATAACCGCTCTCCTGCCTCCATGAAAATCTTATACCCGCAACTCAAGATTAGCCCTCTCATCTCACTCCCACCACTTGCAGCCTGTTCGTTCTCGCACTCAACAAGATAGCAATTCGTTTAACAACAGAACAACTCGACTCTGGAATAATCTCTCGCAGTTAGTATTTCCGAGCTCCTGCAACATCCACGAGTTCAAACGCAGGGTTCATTCCCCCGTACTATGCTTACTGCACTATGAGGTGACAAACTACAAGACGGACTGGTGGTACAAAGGGTGACGCTTGAGCGTATAGTAGCACTGCCACGTATAAAAAAAATTTGTTGTCTGTAAAGAGGGTTTACGGACGATAGTTTAACGTGACAACGTCATGAGAAAACATTGATGAAATGATTGCATACTTTTATGAATAAAATTGAATCATTTATATTAAATTATCATTATTTTGTATGGATACAAAAAGGAGTGAAAAGAAATATTCATTTTGATTGATAAATTAGCTTTTATTTGCACTAATGAATTCAAATATGTTTATTACTTTAATGAACAGATTATTTACAAGTAACAATGTGTAGTAACAAATTCATTTACAGCTTTTATACATGTCTGATATTTAACTTCTTGCAATCTGTGTTATTCTGTTAAGGATAGGTCGATGATAGGAAAAGTATGAAATGAATGGGAGTGTTTCAAGTGTAATGTGCCTTGAAAAAGTCAAATCGCGGGTTGTTCCTCTCAGCGTTGTTGACTTAATAACATCTGATGTGCATTCGAGATTGTACATATCCTTCATGAATTTGAGGAATGTATCATCATTTTTCACGTTTGTGTTGAAGTCGCCGCAAAGAAGAATTGGTACATTGGTATCAACTTGCATGATCGGATGCACATACTGCCTGTTATGCACGTACGGAAAGAGTGCTTGGTCCACCAATACACTAATGTTTGAGACACTTGCTCCAGGATGAATATACACTGCGCCAAGTACAATTTTAAACGTTGTATCAGCAGTGAAGCATGTAATTTCAGCCAAGCAGACCTCGCTTGTGTTTCTGATGAGACGAGTTGTGTCCGACAATTCAACGTGGAGAACTTTGGCCGTGGATGTTGATGTTAATTTTCGATAGATTGCCACTCCACCAGCTGCGTTTGTATCAGAATCCGATCGATTATTCTGCCTGGTTATACATTCATAATTATTGATTGGAACTGGATCAAAATTGTCACGCATCCACGTTTCAGTCAATACCAAATAATCCGATCTTGGTATTACGGGATCCGTTTCAATATCGGCGAAAAGCGCAGACAAACTCTGAACATTAAGGTTTGTCACTACAGTTTGCCGATTGTTGTTACCGTCATCACAAAATTTCACTGCTTTCGAAGTGATTGTTTGAAGGGCGTGTCCACGGAGTCGAATGTATTCGTTACGGACATCTCGCGAAGTCTGTGAGTCGTTCCCATCCCGTCCGTGTTTGAAGATAAAAGGCGCATCTTTTTCCGTGATGATGTGCAAGCCGTCTATATTCGTTACCCGACTCAACGCCACGTACACCAACTGTTGTGGTTGCTCCGAGGAGTATTTATAAACAATAATAGTAAACGTCCTACCTTGCGACTTGTGAATGGTAATAGCACAAGCAGGAACGCAAGGAAACTGTTTTCCTTTGCATTTCACAGTTTTCGTCAGTGTAATGTTCACTATTTTCTTATACACCGGCACCCAGTTAGGAGACAGAGAGTTTGGCGTGCTTTGCTTATTGTTGACAATTTGACAAATTTAATCTAATTAAATATTGACAATTTTAATCTAATTTTTAAGATTACTACAATCAAATTTTTAAAATTACTACGGGACATAACGGGACAATGAGTCATAATTTTTCGTGCATGCAGCCGGCGTTCATCGTTTTAATAAACGTTGTCACGTCAAAAATCACGAATTTTTCAAACCTTATATGGGCACTTTTTTGACGGAGAATTCTTTTCCACATCCTACAGTTCCTGGAAATTGAAACTAATCACGGAATTTCCAGCAATTACGAAACATTTGCCCTTTTCGGTCAACCCTGAAAAGTCCTCTACTTTACTAGTTTTGTTAAAATCTCCTAAAATCGTTCGAGTCTCGAAATAAATTCATTTGCTTCCAAGTTTATCGTTATTTGAACTAGCTTCTCTCAGGCTAGCTTCTCTTTGGCACCAGTTCTGGATGCAGCCAAATTCCCACTATTACTAAAACTGTTACTATAGTGTGTTTTTTTCTTACAATTCGTTGTTATTATTGTTTATTAATAAAATATCCATTCATAATATTCACAATTCATCAAACTGGGAAGTTGATGGTTTGAACCGAAAAGGATGAACCAACTATTTTTATTTTCCATGAATTTCGCGTAATAACTTTTTATATTCCAACGAAATCCGGGTTTTATGCATAATATATAAATTTTGCATGACTAAATTGTGTAAGTCGGAAGGGCCTATTTTTTTAAGGTAACTCTTAATAGTAAAGGACACTAATTGTATACATTCAAGACTGTCAATCTAATAGAATAATAAAGCTTGACAACGACAACCAACCCTTGAATATCGTAATTGTTTGTCCCTTTCGTATATTGTTGAACAAATGGGGGACGTTTATTTACATTTAAAATTGCCACCATTTCAACCCCACAACAAAAATTTCGGATTTAATTCTTCGAAAACAAGTGAAAAGGGTAGTAATTAGCGGTGTACTAAAACTCCCTCCCACTTTTTTTAAACTGTCATACTGAGTTCATTTATCATTTAGTGAAGCATCAACCTTCTCCTTCTTTGGCGTTATTTGTTTTGTCATTTGTTGAGGATAGAAAAAAGGATTATTAATAAAAAATGAGTGACACAACTTACCGCTTGTTTTCTTTCCCAGGACTTCATGGCAGTTTTATACTTTTCAAACTCGTGACACCAGTCAGAGTAGATTTTCTGATAATCATTACTCTTGTTAGGCGGAGTACACCTGGAATCGGTAAAGTTTTATTTTATGATCAACCTCGGCTTCGTTTAATTTAGTATTTTTTGTGTTTTTTTTTTCTAATTGAAGAAGGAAGTTTTAAAAAGTTATAATGATTTTGTACTGACCTGTGGGAATCGACGGTTATGTTATAGCTGCATAGTAGTGAACCACCAAGGTGACAGTCGTATCGTCCTCCATCAGCTTCGTTAACAGAAATCACAACTAAACCCCGTTCTGTTGTTTCGATGTATTTTGTTGGACTATATTTTATTTCGTATCTGTAAAATATATTTTTTTATTACAGTTTTTGTTATTGCGGTAAGTATTATATGTTTAGGGAATTTATGTTCTTCACTAATTTTCTATGCATATATTTAATATATAAATAAGTTTCCATAGGCGTATACAGTGAGCGAAATTCGTTTGTGGGTATTTCCATAAAATTAGGGCCACTTTTGAAAGTAATATGTCTTCATTATATTTAAGATGCTATTGCATTTCCTAATAGTGTATATAATACGTGATTAGTTCATTTTATCATACCTAAAGCGGCCAGTCACTTTATGTAGTATTTTATGAGAAATTTAGAGTTTTGCGATTTTAGCCATCTAGGGGCTGACTTTTATTGTTACATTTTTTATGGCTTTCGCCTCTAGCGTTGGCTTCTTTGCAGGCCGCCTGTTGCTTTAAATCAGATAAATAACACCTATTTAGAAAATATGACCAATAAGTGCAGAATTTTCTTTAATAAGTGTCGACAATTCTAATTCGGAAAATATTTTTTTGTATTTATTTTTTATTTTTTTGTGGCAAGAAAAAGCTTAGGAGTCACCCTTTGTACTACTAGTCCGTCATGTCTTACAAGTCATGGTGCACTGTATAATAGTACGCTTGATCTGATGGAAAGATGAGATAGGATAGGTTAGGGGTCTGGAGGGTGCATGAGTAGATGTCGATGAACCTTGCGTTTGAACTCTGAGATGTTATATGAGCTCGGAAACACTGACTGCGGAAGAGAGTTCCACAATCGAGTTGTTCTATTTATAAACGAACTGCTAAAACGAAATGTGCGTGAAGGGGAGGGCTGAAGGGTGAAGGGGTGAGCCGAGTTGGCTAGTCTTGTGTTGCGGGAGAAAAATTGCCGTGTAGGCAGGAGGTTTTTGATTTCAGTGGAGCAGTCGCTACGAAAATAGCGGTAAAACTTGCTGAGCGCTGCTACATTCCTACGGTGGCTTAAAGGATCGATGGAGGAGCAAAGCGTGCTATCGCCAATCAGTTTGATGGCGTGGTTTTGCACCTTGTCAAGCCAAGCCAAGGTGGTTTTAGGGGCGCCCGCCCAGATATACGAGTTGTACTCAAGGCGTGGCCGAATGTAGGACTTGTAGATTGTAGCCAAGGCAGTTGGATGAAGGAGAAACTTGCATTTATGGAAGCCGAGGCATAGGTACGCTTGTTTGGTGACTTGTAGTATGTGATTATTCCATCGCAAATTGTTGGATAGAGTCACGCCGAGGATGCTAAGATATGGAACAGTAGTTATATTATCCTCGCCCACTGAAATGGAGGGAAGGTTGGTGCAGGTTTTAGTGGAGAATGGACAGTACTTGGTTTTGGTTTCATTGAACTCGACACGATTCTTGCGGCCCCAATCAAGAATGAGTTTAATGTCCGCGTTAAGAGAGTTGGACATGAGTTCACGTTCTAAGAGACAAGGTCTGGCACTTGCTTGTCCTGTGTTGTCGGAGGGGTATGAGTAACGCAAAGTACCGTCATCGGCAAAACTTTGAAGTGGATTGGAGGGGATTGAGAGCAGATCATTAATAAATATAAGAAAGAGAGTAGGTGAGAGAATCGCCCCTTGGGGAACGCCGGCCGAAATGGAATGAGGGTTGGATTCGACGCCATCCAATACTACCTTGATTGAACGGCCAGAAAGAAAGCTCTCAATCCAGTTCCTTAGAACTGAGTCGATACCAATAGCTTGGAGTTTCGACAGCAGATCGGGATGCCATACTCTGTCAAAGGCCTTGGAGATGTCTAGAGCAACCAGACCATACTCACCGAAGCCATGGATGCTTTGGTTGATGTGTTCCGTCCAGTGTTGGGCATTAATCAATTAAATTTTCAATCAATTAATTAATTGATTAAAAAATTAATTGCGATTAATTTAATTGCAATTAAAATTAATTGCGATTGAACTATTAATTGCACCCCACAATTAATTTATTTGGATTAATCTGTATTAATTGTATATTAGAACTAAATCAATTGCAATTAATTTATCAATTGCAATTAATTTTGTCAATTGTTCTAAAAAACAATTAAAACTAACAATTATTCCGCTTCAATATAGATATAGACACTCCAATTTTATATGATCCTGCCATTTTTTTGGAGAATCATTCATATAAAGAGCATAATATGAAAAAAATATGATAAATAAATTCAAAATGGGGGACTAGTTTTGGCAATTGTGTTCCGATTGTGCTGAAAATTAGTGTCGGGGGGTTTTGAGGGATCCAAATGACAAATTTGGGGTTAAAATTTTAAAATTCAAAATGGCGGACTAGTTTTGGCAATTGTGTTCCGATTGTACTGAAAATTAGAGTCAGGGGGTTTTGAGGGATCCAAATGACAAATTTGTGGTTAAAATTTTAAAATTGAAAATGGCGGACTAATTTTGGAAATTGTGCTCCGATTGTGCTGAAAATTAGTGTCGGGGGGTTTTGAGGGATCCAAATGACAAATTTGTGGTTAAAATTTTAAAATTCTAAATGGCGGACTAGTTTTGGCAATTGTGCTGTAAATTAGTGTCGGGGGGTTTTGAGGGATCCAAATGACAAATTTGTGGTTAAAATTTTAAAATTCAAAATGGCGGACTAGTTTTGGCAATTGTGTTCCGATTGTACTGAAAATTAGTGTCGGGGGGTTTTGAGGGATCCAAATGACAAATTTGTGGGTAACATTTTAAAATTCTAAATGGCGGACTAGTTTTGGCAATTGTGCACCGATTGTGCTGAAAATTAGTGTCGGGGGGTTTTGAGGGATCCAAATGACAAATTTGTGGTTAAAATTTTAAAATTCAAAATGGTGGACTACTTTTGGCAATGGTATTCCAATTGCAATGAAAATCGGTGTGGGGTTTTTTAAAGACACAAAGGACGAATTTTTAGTAAAAATTTATGAATTCCAAATCCACTGCTGATCCGGTCAAAAAATTCGATTTGGGTCCCATTCAATTCAACATTATAGTGAAACACGTGCCGAGTATGAATAGTATGGTAGGATTTGTTACAAAATATAGTTTAGTTAAATTTAAAAAATAAAGATAGAGATAGGTGAAGTTGAAATTTTAGTGGAAAAAAATACATACTCTGGAAGGTGCTGAGGTGGAGAGCTTTGACTTATGTAGTTTTAGATGGGTGGGAGTATCATTGCTACCATATTCATGAAAATAGGTCCTAGGGTTACTTAAATTCAGGGTGATACGTAAACCTGCACCAAAACAAAATCGCACTAGCGGCTAAACCATTACGACTCCAACCACCCCCTTTCCCTCCCATACTATCCAAAACCTAACCAAAGTCAGCCGCTTTGAAAAATCAACGGATACTGTATATCAAAAACGAAACCGTAATGTTTTTTTTGCGTTGTAGTGGTGTATTTTATGTTATATGGTAAAGCGAATTACCGTAAAAATTGGCATGAATATAATACGTGTTAATACTGATCATGGGCGCAATAACAGTACTTGTTCCTTATAACCCTAATAAAATGTACTATCAATAACCTATCTCAAAAAACCTAAACAAAAATATATATCATAAAAAAATGTATGTGTGTCTGGGCACATTTTGGAAATTAAGACCTCTATGGTCATTCTATATGTCCAAATCAATCTTAGTATTACAGAAGGATAAAGGTCAATAAATTTTGTATATACAATAATACATAATACATAATACATAATACGTAATCCGTAATATATAATACATATGTAAATAATACATAGAACATAATTCATAGTACATATTACACAATATAGTACATAGTAGTAGTGAATAATATATAGTTCATAGTAAATAGTACATAGTACTTAGTACATAGAACATAATACATAGAACATTGTACATAGTACATAGTTCATAGTAAATAGTACATAATACATAATAGATAATACAAAACATAATACATAGTTCATAGTACATAGGGCAAGTACCTAGTACATAGTACATAATACCTTTTACATAGAACATAGTATATAGTGTTTGGTACAAAGTACATAATATTTAGTAGAAAATACATAATACAGAGTATATAGTGCAAAGTACATAGCAGATAACACATAGTTCATAATACTTAGTCATAGTACAGAATAAATAGTACATAATCGCAGTACATAGTATATAATACCTAATACATAGTACATTGTAAACAGTATATGGTACCTAATCATAGCCCCCAATACATAGTACATAATACATAATACATAGTACAAAGTACATAGTACATACTTCATAGTACATAATTCATAGTAAGTAGCACATAGTCCGTAATGCAAAGTACATAATACCTAGTACATAGCAGATTATACATAGTACATAATACCTTGTACATAGTACATAGCACACAAAACATAGTTGACAGTATATAGTAGGTAGTATATAGTCCAAAATAAATAGTATATAATACATAGTACAAAGTACAAAATATATAGTTCATAGTACATAATTCATAGTAAATAGCACATAGTCCGTAATGCAAAGTACATAATACCTAGTACATAGAAGGTTATACATAGTACATAATACCTTGTGCATAGTACATAGCACATAAAACATAGTTGACAGTATATAGTAGGTAGTATATAGTCCAAAATAAATAGTACATAATACATAGTACAAAGTACATAGTACATAGTTCATAGTACATAATTCAAAGTAAATAGCACATAGTCCGTAATGCAAAGTACATAATACCTAGTACATAGCAGATTATACATAGTATCTACATAATACCTTGTGCATAGTACATAACACATAAAACATAGTTGACAGTATATAGTAGGTAGTATATAGTCCAAAATAAATAGTACATAATACATAGTACAAAGTACATAGTACATAGTTCATAGTACATAATTCAAAGTAAATAGCACATAGTCCGTAATGCAAAGTACATAATACCTAGTACATAGCAGATTATACATAGTATCTACATAATACCTTGTGCATAGTACATAACACATAAAACATAGTTGACAGTATATAGTAGGTAGTATATAGTCCAAAATAAATAGTACATAATACATAATACATAGTACAAAGTACATAGTACATAGTTCATAGTACATAATTCATAGTAAGTAGCACATAGTCCGTAATGCAAAGTATATAATACCTAGTACATAGCAGATTATACATAGTACATAATACCTTGTGCATAGTACATAGCACATAAAACATAGTTGACAGTATATAGTCCATAATAAATAGTACATAGTACATATCGCATAGTACATAGTCCGTGTACATAGTACCTAATACATAGTGCATAACACTTAGTATATAGCACGTAGTACATATTGCTATATGTTACATAATAATATATAATACACTAGCAAAAACCCGCGTGCGTTGCAACGCCTTTTAATAAAAAAAAATTATGTGGGCATACTCCGGGATAGGAAATGGTTATAATGAAGCATGGTTATGGGTACATAAAAGAATTTAGAGTTACCTATAAAAAATATGCTTCAAATTTATTAAAATTCGAGGTTGAGCACCACCTATCGGAAAAAAAATTATGTGTGCGTTGTACGCGGTAGGAAAAAAAAGTATAATGAAAAAACAATAAATCTGGAAAAAATTGCCTCTTCCCAATCTTATCGGTGATTCAATTAGAACAGCGTTATGTATTCAAGTAGATGCATCTAAACATATAACTTTTCGGTGAATTGGAATTTTAACTTTCTCTTTTCGGTTAGCCGTTACACTGCTCCCTTCTTACTCAGTATTCGTCCCGAACACAGCTTCCTCCAGGTCCCGTTTTTTCCGATCGAACTTTTTGGAAGCGATAGATGACATCGTTTAACCTCGTGATGACAATGTAGGGGCGCACAAATTTGCAAACTTCGACTCTTTCTACCGTTTTTACTGTTTCTATACTGGTTAGAGGGAATTTTAGATATTTACTACATTTCAGAATGTGGCTTGGGAAAATTCGTGCGTCATATTGGACCCGCAATTTTGAATTTATAAGCTTTGATCATAAATTCGTTGTTTGCCCTAAAAGCCCCCAGATACCGATTTTCATTGCAATCGGAATACAATTGGAAAAATTCGTCGGCCATATTGGCGCGGCCATTTTGAATTTATAAGTTTTGATCATAAATTCGTTATTTGCAACCTTAAAAACCCCTAGATATTCACTTTCATTGGAATCGGAATACAATTGGAAAAATTCGTCCGCCATTTTGAATTTATAAGTTTTGATCATAAATTCGTTATTTGCAACCTTAAAATCCCCCAGATTTCGATTTTCATTGGAATCGGAACACAATTGGCAAATTCGTCGGCCATATTGGCACGGCCATTTTGAATTTATAAGTTTTGATCATAAATTCGTTATTTGCAACCTTAAAATCCCCCAGATTTCGATTTTCATTGGAATCGGAACACAATTGGCAAATTCGTCGGCCATATTGGCACGGCCATTTTGAATTTATAAGTTTTGATCATAAATTCGTTATTTGCAACCTTAAAATCCCCCAGATTTCGATTTTCATTGGAATCGGAACACAATTGGCAAATTCGTCGGCCATATTGGCACGGCCATTTTGAATTTATAAGTTTTGATCATAAATTCGTTATTTGCAACCTTAAAATCCCCCAGATTTCGATTTTCATTGGAATCGGAACACAATTGGCAAATTCGTCGGCCATATTGGCACGGCCATTTTGAATTTTTTTATAAATTATAGCCTATATGTTATTCTGATATATGAGCTATATTATTGTAAAGTTTCATTAAAATCCATTCAGTAGTTTTTGCGTGAAAGAGTAACAAACATACATACAAACATTCACGTTTATAATATTAGTAAGACTAGTCCCTCTTTAAACACAAAACGAAAAATAGCAAAAAAAAATCAAACACAAAACGAAATTCTCTTCTGTAAAAAATTCTCTTCCGGTCAAACAAAAAAACATAAAATAAAAAAATCTCTTCTAAAAAATTGCTCCATTGATTTCGATTTCGAAAAATGTTGAAAATGGCACAACTAGAATGTTATTATAGATCATTCATACAATACAAACTAAAATCCCCAAAGCCAAATTGTTCCCCCACGGCACGCAAAAAATTGACCGTGACGGAAAGGTGCGCAACGTGGCTAAAAAAGTTTTTACTTTAAAAACGAAAAACACGCTTTTTAAAATGAACTAATAAAAAATAACATACTACTACTCTTTCCATATAATAAATTTTAATTTTTAGTTTTTAATCAAATCCATAAAAATGATTGACAATTGATTAATCGTCTTTAATTGTGGAAACTCACGACTAACAATTAATTAATTGTTAATTGCGAATTTTCACAATTACAATTAATTAATTGTTAATTGCAATAGACGCGATTAACAATTAATTAATTGTTAATTGCGAGTTTTCACAATTACAATTAATTAATTGTTAATTGCAGTAGACGTGATTAACAATTAATTAATTGTCAATTTTTAATCGTCCAGAAATTTAGTTTTGCCCAACACTGGTTCCCTCAGGCACACAAGAAGGTCGCCAGTAGACCGTTTTGGTCTAAAGCCGTACTGTCTGTCGTGAATAATTTGGTTAGACTCTAGATATTTCATCAACCTTCTATTGATTATTGTCTCCATAACTTTGGAGAGAACAGAAGTTAATGCTATTGGGCGGTAGTTTAAAGGGTCGCTGGCTTCACCTTTTTAGGGAATGGGCTGAACATGAGCTAGTTTCCAAGAGTTGGGATAAACTCCGGAGAAATATGACAAGGCAAAGAGTTTGCGCAGAGGTTTAGCCAAGGGTGAGGCACACTTTTTGAGTACCATAGGGGGAATATTATCGGGGCCAGTGGATTTATTGACGTCAAGTTCTTTGAGACATTTATACACCTCTCGTGTCCTGAAGAAAATTCCGTCCATTGAATGGGCGTTGCGATCGAGGACCGGTGGTGACGTATCAGCTTGAGGTGACCAATAAGGACTACACCATATATTCATAGTACATTTAAATAACTTGTCTAGTGCCCTATGAGTAGTTGTCCAATAAATATTATATAATTATAAGTGAATGTTAGCCTCTGACCACTCCCGTCAGTCCTCAGCACCATTCACAACTAGGGCCTGACGGTCTAGGGACTGGCGATTCTGAGTAAAACATTTTAATATATACTTACAATATGATATCCCCAGCCAGGCGTTTCGACGTTCTCGCTAATACACCCTGTATACATACACACATATGTATACATATGGGTGTGTGTATCCAGCGCCGACCCTAGGGTAGAGCGAGTGTAGAGTTCGCTCTAGGCGCCGGGTGGTAAGGGGTGGCAAAATGAATGCGAAAAATAAATTCGAGCAAAAAATAAAATTTTGATGGCACTTTTTGAGGGCCTTGTTTGTAGCTAACCAAGTCTACATAAATGTACTCATCAATATGACTCGAATACGGCACAAGCAGGGAGCACTGACTCCAAGACCGTTCGTACATGGCCTTAGGCCACATCCTGGTCGAGATCCATGGAGTAGACTGATTACGGCAGATCTCAACTCGATAAAAACCGCAATCCTAATGTTCAGAAGTTATGAATGGTACTACGTGAATGTACTGCTAACGATAGACTTCGGATACCAGGTGAACTTCGGTTTGAATTAGGATTCCAATGGTAATACGGAGCTCTGCCATGGGCTGTGGTGCTTTCTCGATATAGAAATATCTTTACCTAACTTTTGAAAATGGAGCACTTCTTAACGGTCCAAACCTTTTTGGGGTTCCCAAAGGACGGCCTATAAGGCCAGTCAGATAGCACTATTTTAAATAGCGTTTCACATAAATTTTTTTAGATATTTTCGGATTCATACAACAAGGTGTCGAATGTGGTCCCAGTGAAGGAGGATTTTCGGGATTCCTTTTCAGGGAGAGCAGTTAGATCATCTCCTTAGATCTCCTGCGGAAGTAAGGGCACCTAATCGGAGAGGCTACTAGAAAACCCGACCGCTTTCAGAAGACGGGGTGGCGCAGCTCGAAAACGTTTTATGCGATATCTGGAAGCTGGCTACTCCCGTGTAGAGGCTGGTAGGGTCTGCGTGGCCCTGAGGAAGAAAGGGATACCAATTTTCTTAATAAGAAGAGGTTAAATCATCTGGGTGTTCTGTAGGGCATAATAACCCGGCGAAAAGGGCGAAGGCTTTGGCCATACGGTTTGAGAAGCCTTAAGGTCGGGCATAATAAAGTCTAGAACGTAAAGCCGACCTTCTGTCAAATAGCGGAAAGTGTCAGAATTGGCGTGCTTACGACTAACAATCCGGAGACTCTTTTGACCATGAAACAACTAGTTACCTGCAAGGAAGTCTTCTGGAGGCGGTATCCAAACTGGCTCAGGGCTCAGAACAGCCCAGGTCAGTAGGGGTCGGTGCGCCCTCTATGATGGGCCGCCTTAAGCCTTGCTAGGAGCAAGCCTTTTTGCAGTAGACGGGAACAAGCTGCCGCGCAGCCTTTTTGTAATCGGGTACTTTCCGGCGGCAACTGGATAGGGGTCCAAAAGAAGACCGTGAAGGTGTAGGAGTGGTAGTACTAGCTGCAATACACACAACCAAATAGCCTCCAAAGAAGGTGGTGCTGTTGGCGAAACGTCGGGGAAGCAGCTCTGAGAAAACATACTTCCTCTATTGCCGCTAAAGGCGGAGCTGTGACCCTAAAACCACCATCGAAATCCTTATGGTCCCCTTATAGGCTTGCAAAAGGGGAGATATAATCTCGTAAGGAAATGGCAGGCAGGCAATACTCGAAAAAAGTTTTTTCTAGGACAACAGGAAATATCATTTGTGAAGTGAAAGCGTCGAAGAAAGGGCGCCGAAAGACAATCTCGCTCCACCCTCAACAAGGGCTAGCGCCGGCGCGGTGTGTATCTACGTACTATAAGTAAGTATATTTTTCATTTTTTTAAGTACCTTTTTTAAAAAAAATCGTCGCCTTGGTGGTGAAAAGAGCTAAGCCACACTTTTTACTGAATTGAGTTAAGAACACCACCATACTTGGCGTTAATCCTAGATTCTAGTGGTGAAGAGATCTAAGTAATAGCTCAACTAGAAGTTGGTTTTTCATTAAGACGTGAAAGGAGTTATATGAAACTAGGAACAAAACAACAAGTGGTGAATGTAGTGCTAGCTGCATAGATTTATTCACCACTTTTTATTCGTAAACACCTTAATTTATTACCTTCTTACAAAAAATCATAGTAATCTGGATTCAAATAGAAGAGATACAACGAAAATAAATTTTTTGTAGGTAAGTACCTTCTTTTTTCAATTGTCTATATCTTGGAACCAATCTAGTGTGGAATAGCTCCCTTCACCACTAAGGCGACGAAATATAAAAATTAAAACGATTTTCTACGAAGAGGCCCCTCTTTTGCAGGAGGCCCTGGGCCCTGCCTTAAAGACGGCCCTGATTAAGTAATATCAGTTTCCTATTATTAAACTATAAAATTACTTCGCTAGGGACTGACAAAGTGACTGGATCAACACAAGATTGCACAGCAATTGCCGCTCTGCTCTGATATACAAAATGGCCATTGCAAAGGGAGTGCAGTCTGCAGATAATTTCATCTCGTTCTTTAAAATCAACTGGATTGCATTTACTCTACAGTCATGTAATGCCGCGAAATTTTAAAATCTGTTAATAGCTAGGGACTGATGATTAAAATTGAGGACACTAATTTCGACCTTAGGAAACATATTTATTGTTTTTTTTTTAAATTACAAAAAATGATGAAATTAGTTGTAAATACTTTAATATTGAAAAATTTTAAAGAAAATTAATTAATATTTTTTTTTTTTCGAAATATGGATGCCCAAACACAAAATTTCGGTTCATGGACATGGCTAGGGACTGACATTTGGGGTCAATAAATATGATTTCAAGAGTATAGTGTAATATTATTTTTAAAAAAAAATTGAGGAATAAATACAACATATATTTTGATTTGTTACTTAGCAATCTTAAAATAAAATAATATTAAATATATCAAGTGGTGAGTGCTGCGGACACCGAGTTGCCGGATTTTTGTAGAAGCACCCTTGTACGAACCCATATTTTTCATTTTCCCAACGTTCTCGAATTTTTAGTGAAGTTTTTAATCTTTATTATAAAAAACTAATATAATAATTTATTTATTTCAATACAAAATTTATTGTACTTTTATTTAACAACAAAAAATAGGAAAACTACCGCGAAATTCATTCGTACGCACTTCAGAAAATGAAGTAAAAACAATGGTTAATAGCAAAAACAACTTTTCCAGTAACTCGAATATTTTGTAGATCTTCCGTTGATCTTATCACATGTTCGAAATAACTCTTTTTAATGTGGTGACGTCATTGAACTGGTGTCAGTTGGCACAAACACGCCTTGTCATAATCCTCCACAGGTCCTCCATAGGATTTAGATCGCGACTTAATCCTGGCCGCCGCATCAAATGCACTTCCCGATCACTAAACCACAGCCACGAATGAAAAGAGACATGGATTGGCGCATTATCTTGTTGAATGACGAATGCCTGGTTACCAATTTTATCTTCCAAATACGGTAAACGGCAGATTCGAGCATATCCGTGTAAATTTGAGAATTTATTCTGGAAGGGATGATGCATAAACACTTCCCGTATGATGAGGAAGCTCCCCATATCACTACGTTTCCACCTACTGAATGTCGACATCTTTTTTGGTAGGTTCTCTTATCTAAGGTCGTGGCAATAATGGGGGTTAAATGGCAGCAACGGCCTAAGGGACCTTTGATGGTGCCGGTACGTCAAAGAGATAAATCCTGGGTAACGCCACCTGCGATCTAAGGTCTTCACGATCTAAGATTTTCCGATATGCTACCGAATCCTACATCAACCTCCACGAAGATGTAGATTTAACATCGAGTGTCCCCTGGATGCTCTTGTCTACACAAGAGTAACAGACTGAGGAGTGTGAAAGGCGAGTGCTTCGCGCCTCAAAACGAAGCAAATAACGGACTGGTCCTCCAGGTTGGGGGTTGGGCGGCAGGCTGACAACCTTCCACCGTAAAAACCTACCCGTCACGAATCCTCAAGGCAGGCCTCGGACAGGACGGACTCAACGGCAACGACTCAGGCAGCGGAATATGGAATACCATCTTGGAACATGGAACGTCAGGACGCTCAACAGAACGGGCGCTCTGCGTTCGCTTTTATTAGTACTAAAAAAATATAGCATAAGGATCACAGCCCTTCAGGAAACAAAGTGGACCCACAGTGGTATAATGGATCTAAAAACCCACACGGTACTCTCCAGCGGATCATCAAAAGGAAAAAGGGAGTTCGGAGTAGCATTCATCATAGAGAAGGAAATGAAGTCTCTGATTCTGGACTTCAAACCAGTCAGCAATAGAATATGCACACTTCGCATTAAAACAAGGCTACATAACATCAGTCTTATAAACGTCCACGCGCCCACAGAAGAGAAAACGGATGAGGAGAAAGAGGAATTCTACCAAGAGCTAACAAACGCCATCAGTTTAATACCGTCAACCGATATTAAAATGGTGCTTGGAGATATGAATGCTAAAGTAGGAAAAGAAGAGGAGTTCCTAGGAGTCATAGGACAATGACAATGGTAATCGATTGATCGATTTCGCAAGCTCAAACGCAATGGTAGTAAGCTCAACAATGTTCCCGCACAAAGATATACATAAGATGACGTGGCAGTCACCAGACGGAGGAACTAATAATCAAATTGACCACGTCCTAATTGAAAGAAAAGGGGCCACGAGTATACTGGACGTAAGAACAATGAGAGGAGCGTGCTGTGGCTCGGACCACTATCTAGTCAAAGTGAAATTGAGAACCCGGATAGCAACTAAAACGCTTAGAGTGCAAACTCAACCAAAATACGATATAGATAAGCTAAAAAGGGAAGAAATAAGAGATGCCTACCAACATGCTGTCGTATAAAACTTGAGAGAGGTAGATGAGCAGCCCAGTATCAACGACAAATGGGAACAGGTCAAAAGCAGCATAAAGGGGGCAGCAGAAGAGGCACTAGGCTGGGCCCCTAGACAGACTAGAATTGATTGGTTTGACCAAGACTGTAGAACCGCAATTGAAGAAAGAAACCAGAGCCACCGAGAGTACATCGCAAGGCCAACAAGAGCAAGGATGGAAGTCTTCAAGGAAAAAAGAAAAATCGCAGACAAGCTGTGCAGAAAGAAGAAGAGGGAATATCTAAATAGGAAAATCTTACAGATAAAAGGAAGACTTCAATGAAGGGAGAATTAGACAAGCGTACAAAGGAACTTGCCAGATCACCAATAAGTTTCAGCCAAGAACGGACATCTGCAAGGACATAGATGGGAACTTGTTGGCAGATCCTGATAGGATAAAGGAAAGGTGGAGAAAGTATTTTCAGAACCTATTGAACCCTATCTCAATATTAAACGAGAATGCAGAGACAGAGGCATTTGTAATTCCCCAAGATAACATCTTAATAGAACCACCAACACTGGATGAGGCGGGAAGCTGTAAAAAGGCAGAACAGCAACAAATCGCCTGCCGATGGAATAGCAGCTGAGCTGCTAAAGGAAGGAGGACCCCAACTATTACAAACCTTACACGAACTCATATGCACCATCTGGGAGGAAGAAGTTATACCAGAGGACTGGAAGAAAGCGATTATATGTCCAATATACAAGAAAGGAGATAAATTAAACTGCCAAAACTACAAAGACATCTCACCCCTCAGCACCAGCTACAAAATCTTCACAATCCTTGTGAAACAAAAACTGGAACCTATAGCGGAAGGCCTTATAGGTGAATATCAAGCTGGTTTTAGGACAAACAGGTCAACATCGGACCAACTGCTGACCTTAACGCAAATTCTGGAGAAAACCTGGGAAAGGAATGTAGATGTATACCAGATATTTGTCGACTTTCAACAGGCATATGACTCAATAAACAGAGAGAGGCTATACGAGATCCTATCGGAAATAGGAGTCCCCTCAAAGTTGGTACAACTGATCAAATGCGCCACGAATAGCTCACTGGCGAAAGTGAGGATCCAGAATGTCATAACAGAGGAGTTCGAAGTACGTCAAGGGCTTAGACAAGGAGATGGGCTGACCTCCATGCTTTTCAACCTGGCCCTAGAATGGGTGATAAGGAAAACGTCAGTCCAGAGAAGTGCATCAATAGATACCCAGTCGGTACAATTACTTGGATATACGGATGACGAAACATCATGGGAAGGTCCTTTTTGGCAGCAAAAGAAGTCTATGTCGAATTAAAAGAGGCGGCAAAGGACATAGGCCTGAAGATAAACGAAGAAAAAACGAAGGTGATGCAACAATCCAGAGCAGGAAGATTTAGAATGGGAAGAAATATAACCATCGACGAACATAACCTAGAAGTAGTCGATAAAATAGTCTACCTTGGGTTTACTATCACAAAAAGAAACGAAGAAAAAGAAGAAATAACCAGACGTATACTACTGGCTAATAGAGCCTTTTATGCCCAAAAACAAATCCTGCACTCAAGATTTGTACACAGGAAAACGAAACTCTCACTCTACAAAACAGTAATACGACCAGTACTGTGTTATGGTAGCGAGACTTGGACTATGACCCAGGACACAGAAGAACGAGTCAACAGGTTTGAGAGGAAAATTCTCAGATGCATAATAAGCCCAACCAGAGAGGATGGAATATGGCGAAGAAGATACAACAACGAGTTGTATGAAATTTTTGACGACCCACAACTATCAACTTTCATAAAAATCAACAGACTGAGACTAGCCGGCCATGTGATCAGGATGGAGGACAACCGTATCCCAAAACGGCTTGTGGCATCAGAAATTTCGGGAAGTAGGCCAGTAGGTAGACCCAGGAGGAGATGGATAGACTCTGTGACGGCTGACGCAGAGTCAATGCTCAATATCCGGAACTGGAAGGGACCGTCAAATTTGGAGAAATGCCCTAGAGGAGGCCTAGGCTCGATTTGGGCTGTAGCGCCATTGGATGGGTGGATGGCAATAATGGATGAGACCATCTGGATTAAATTTCTTTTCATTGCAAAAGATAACGGTCACCCTTTTCCGCGTCCAGGCCATGTGCTCACTCACAAATGAAAGCCGTGCATCCTTATGATGGTGGAAGCTCCATTTATGTAAAATTGTCATTTAAGGTCGATTCGCTCTATACAAGGCGCCAACGTCACGTCACTAAACGGCAACGGCACATCAAACTATTCGTCAATGAGTTTTGCACTACAAGTTCACTTATATAGGCAAAGTCACAGGCCGTCAACGTAATAACACGTCTCAAGATTAGTTTCAAACTACATTTTCACAAGACGTGCCGTGACGTGACTGATCCATTCTGTTCAATGAGAACGTAGTAACGGAAGCATTTCGAATTTTTCAAGCTCATGAAAGATGAAAATTTAGTATTTTTGCACTATTTTTAAAAAGTTTATTTTCTTCTTCCTCATCCAAAACTAAAGCGATCATTGCCAACTTTTTATTATTAAATTTTGGCATTCGAAATAACAATTTAAATTAGCAATACGGAATAAGATAATAGTCTATCTAATTCTTCTTAGACTGAACGGCAAAATTCACTTAACGTTGATGTTGAAGTGCGAATCGTTAGCGAAATTCACGTGGCGTTGCCGTTACAAGTTTTAGCCTGACGTTGACGTTCCATATAGTGCGAATCGACCTTAAATTGAATCATTCCATTTAATGACAATATCAAATTTACACAACTGTCAAACAATAGGTAGGCTATGACGCTATTGAAACAAAGCTGAATTACAATAAGCCATAAAGTCTACTCAATATACCGTTAGATCCATGGCGGCCGTCGCAAAAGGGCGAATTACCACTTTCTTCACAACCCCTCGACATGGGTATCAAATGAAAGGGTATGATAAGTAGAATACAATAAGCAGTGTAGTATACTCAATATACCGTCAATGGATGGTTTTTATTGTTTACTATTGGCTTATCGGTGCAGCGAGGCGTACCGGGTCTCAGCTAGTATTTCTATATTCCTTTCGTAGGCTTTCTCTAGAATTTGATTTGAGGTCAGCAGTTGGTCCGATGTCCGATGCTGTTTGTCCTAAAACCAGATTGATATTCTCCAAAAAGGCCATTCCGCTATTGCTTATAGTTTTTGCTTCACAAAGATTGTGTAGGATTTGTCGTGGCGCTGAGTAGTGAGATGCCTCTGTAGTTGCAGGTTAGTTTAGCTCCTTTCTTGTAGATTGGACCAATCGCTTTCTTCTAGTCATCTGGTATAACATCTTCCTCCCAGATGTTGCATATGAGTTCGTGTAAGTTTGTTAAGAGTTGCGGTCCTCCTTCCTTTAATAGGTCAGCTGCGATTCCATCAAAGCTTGGGGGTTGGTTGCTTTTTTGCCTTTTCACAGCTTCACGCACCTCATCCAATGTCGGTGGTTCTATTGCCAGATTCTTCCTACGTTGAAGTCTTCTTGTAGCTGTAAGATCCACCTGTTTAGATACTCTCTCTTCTTCTTTCTGCACAGCTTGTCTGAGGTTCTTCTTTCTAGCTAACAGACTTCCATCCATGCTCTTGTGGGCCTCGCGTTTCATTCTTCTGTTGCGGCTCTACAACCCTAATCAAACCAGTCAATTCTTGTATATCTGGAGCCCAGCCTAGGGATTCTTCTCATACCTCCTTTACTCTGTTTTTCAGTTTTTCCCATTTGTTATTGATGTCGGGCTGTTCTCCTACCCCCTTTCTCGTTTTGAAGGACAGCATTCTGACAGACATTTCTTCTTTCTTCAGGTTTTAGCTTGTTTATATCGTACCTTATTTGGGTTTGCCGTCTGTGAGTTTTGGCCGTTATCCGGGCCACAGCACGCTCCTCTCATAGTTATCACATCCAGTATGCTCTCTCTCAACCAGGACGTGGTCAATTTGATTATTTGTTATTCCGTCTGGTGACTGCCACGTCGTCTTATGAATATTTTTGTGCGGAAACATTGTGCAACTTACTACCATTGAGTTCGAGCTAGATCGATCAATCTACTACCGTTGTCATTAGTAGCGTTATGTAGGCTGTTCTTTCCTATGACTCCTAGGAACTCCTCTTCTTTTCCTACTTTGGAGTTCATTTCTCCAAGCACCGGTATGACGGTATTAATCTGATAGCGTTTGTTAGCTGCTAGTAGAATTCCTCTTTCTCCTCGTTCGTCTTGTCTTCTGTGGGAGCATGGATGTTTATGAGACTAATGTTATGTAGTCTTGTTTTAATATGAAGCGTACAAATTCTATTATTTACTGGGTTGATGTCCAGAATCAGTGGTTTCATTTTCTCATCCATCCGAACTCCCTTCTTCCATTTGATGAACCACTGGAGAGTATCGTGTGGGTACTCAGATCCATTATGCCACTGTCAATCCATTACTTCTAACGAAAATTTTACGATTTTTCGAACTGTGTGAACTGGAAACAAAAAAAAATTATCGTTGTCGAATTACATGAACCGGCACTAAACTTTGTCATTACTAGTAAAGAAATTGTTCCAAAAAATAAACCTGATACACCACATTGTTATACCCGTGGCAACAATTTCACTCACTCGCTGCATCTCCAATGGGTACCTTTGTTTATTAAATTAAAAACCCCAAAATCTAGAACCCACTTTTAACAAAATATTTAAAAAGAAGCAGCCAAAATAATGAATTTTAGCCCAAATCATATAACTCCCTCCTTCGGCAAGGATTTAAAAATTGTTCTGGTTGAAGCTTTATCGCAGTTCTATTTTAGCGAAAACTACACCATCCAAAGCGAATAGTTTTCAAGGGGCAAGTGTTAAACCACTTACGTAAATCCTGCCATTAAGGGAAACACCGAGATAGTTTATCTAGCTTAATTCAACACGAAATTCGCTTCTATCTTAATGCGAGGATAATCGAACTATAAACATGGGCTCCTTTTCGATGGTTTATATCCCCTTCATTTTCTTGGGCTTGTAGTGCCCAAATAAACATAGCCAAGGAAGAGAGCATCTTCAATAGTTTGACAAAAGTATTTTTGTGGTGATGAATTGAATAGAGTTGTGATAAAGAGTCGCCATCGATTATTTATTAACTTCCCAGTATAGGAAGTTATTGTAATCGGTCCGAAAATCGAAATCGAAAATTTCAACGTATTTTCATCTTTCAAGGTCCCAGGAGCATTTTAAGCAAAAAATTGGGAGGAAGTATGTGTGTGTATGTGCGTACGGATGTGTTCATTTTTTCCTGCACGATATCGCGCGAACCAAAACTGATATCGACCTCGTTGAGGTGTCGTTCGAAGAGTATTAACCGAAATATGATCTGAAAAGATTTTCATGAAATTCGGTCCAGCCGTTTTTTTGTTTAAGCGACGTAAGTGATTTTTGTACCTGCACGATATCGCCCGAACCACGAAAGATATTGACTTACTTGAGGTGCCGTTCAAGGCGTATTAGCGACAATATAATCTGAAAAGATTTTTATAATATTCGGTCCAGCGGTTTTTTGGTTTAAATGACTTAAGTGATTTTTGTACCTGCACGATATCGCGCGAACTATAAAAGATATCGACTTAGTTGACGTGCCGTTCGAACAGTATTAACCAAAATATGATCTGAAAATATTTTCATAAAATTCGGTCGAGCCGTTTTTAACTTCCCAGTATAGGAAGTTATTGTAATCGGTCCGAAAATCGAAATCGAAAATTTCAACGTATTTTCATCTTTCATGGCCCAAGGAGCATTTTAAGCAAAAAATTGGGAGGAAGTATGTGTGTGTGTGTATGTGCGTACGGATGTGGTCATTTTTTCCTGCACAATATCGCGCGAACCAAAACTGATTTCGACTTCGTTGAGGTGTCGTTCGAAGCGTATTAACCGAAATATGATCTGAAAAGATTTTCATGAAATTCGGTCGAGCCGTTTTTTTGTTTAAGCGACGTAAGTGAGGAGCAGGGTCCCTGCTCGAACACTCAAGTCTAAGCGACAAACCACTAGGCAGACTGCTGAACTTGTTCAGGCGGTCTGGCCTACAAATATGAGGTGTAGGGGTTGTAGTACAATAGGCCAACTAAATGGCCGCAGTACCTTTGGACCTAATACCTCACACAGGAAAAAAAAAGTGATTTTTGTACCTGCACGATATCGCCCGAACCACGAAAGATATTGACTTACTTGAGGTGCCGTTCGAAGCTTATTAGCGACAATATAATCTGAAAAGATTTTTATAATATTCGGTCCAGCGGTTTTTTGGTTTAAATGACTTAAGTGATTTTTGTACCTGCACGATATCGCGCGAACTATAAGGCTGGTCGTCCACTGGAAGCGTATTCGAGCGGCTACGCGCTTCGGCTTCATGAGCGGCTACCGGCGGCTACAAGCGGCTATGAGATACGCGTCTACACGCTACAGGGGTCGTCCACTGCAAGCTTTTCAAGCTGCTCAGTTTGAAGTGAATTTGACATAATAATTTTTATTCCAGGAGAGATAATTGATAATTATAGGGAGTGTAATTATCGTAAAACCTTGTGTCAAGGATTAAATTGTGGCTTCTGCTGGTGCCTACCTACAGTAAAAATTTCATGAAAAAATAATAGTAACTTTTCGAGTAAATCTCAAAAATGAAAAACACCTGTTTCACGAAAAAATATTGAACAAGGCCCACAGTGGTCCTAGAATTTTTTTATAAGCCTAATTTATTCGCAAAGACTTGCTCTACAACTCCATTTTCATGAAATGTATGACAACTTAAAACCCGTTTAAAACCGAAAATCGAAAAGTTACCATTATTTTAGGCACCATCAGAAGCCACAATTTAATCCTTGACACTAGGTTCTACGATAATTACACTCCCTATAATTAAATGTCAAAAAAATGGTAATTTTTAACGGTTTTTGAATTTTTCTGCAAAAAGCTGTTGACCGATTTCAATGGTGCAAAACTCATATTTTTCGTCTTTTTAAACACAGTTAATGTAGTATTTTTTTGTTTTCCAAAACAAAATTTTTTTCGTACCAAAAAAGTGAAAAAAACTTGTTTTCGCTACTATTATTAACTTTTTTCCATCTGTTCCCCTCGACCAATTTATCCAAAACACATTCATTGAATTCCTACGACTTTTCTCTTAATTATAGCGTCAAGAAACCGCAGGGTAGATTTATTTTCTTTTTTATTTTAAATATATGTAGAAGGCTTTGGAGAAAATTATTTTCTGATTCGAGCGGCTACGCGCGACCGATCCAAAATAATTTGGATTCGCGCGGCACGCTCGAATACGCCTATAGCCGCCCGCTCATAGTCGCTTGCAGTGGACGATGTTTGTATGAAACTCTTTATGTTGGATCTGTCGCGCATAGCCGCGTGTAGCCGCTCATGTAGCCAAAGCGCATATCCGCTCGAATACGCTTCCAGTGGACGACCAGCCTAAAAGATATCGACTTAGTTGACGTGCCGTTCGAAGAGTATTAACCAAAATATGATCTGAAAAGATTTTCATAAAATTCGGTCGAGCCGTTTTTTTGTTTAAGCGGCGTAAGTGATTTTTGTACCTGCACGATATCGCCCGAACTACGAAAGATATTGACTTACTTGAGGTGCCGTTCGAAGCGTATTAGCGACAATATAATCTGAAAAGACTTTTATAATATTCGGTCCAGCGGTTTTTTGGTTTAAATGACTTAAGTGATTTTTGTACCTGCACGATACCGCGCGAACTAAAAACTATATCGACTTCATTGAGGTGCCGAAAAACATTAATACATCAATTTTATATACATTTTCGTCATCCTAATCTTGTAAGTGCGCACATTTAGTTTGACATTTTAGCGAAAATATTGATAAACAATTGTGACAAATTGTATGTATTATACATATATTCTATATAGCCTATTGTTCATTTATTATTAAAATATCCAATCATAAAATTCAACATCCATCATACTGGGAAGTTGATCGTGTGGACCGAAAGGGTCGAACCCACATCCCAACTAGTTTGTAATTCAATTTCGTATTTCTTAAGGCAATTTATCGTAGAAAAGTTATACTATGATGGTTCGTTCCTATAGAGCGTCCTATCGGATCGTGTGACCTTTATTTTTTCAAAGCATCTGAGACAAGGCCCACTTTTATTTTTAAAAGTAGTACCTCAAGGCCACAATATTATTTTTCATTTGTCATTTGCTGGGTTAAGACTGATTATTTTGAATCTTATGCTTCCTTAAACAATTTAGAGTTTAGAAAGTATAAATGCTAGAAAAAATGTTTACAGTAAAATATCAACGGAATTTTATAACAAACAAATTTGTTGGTATAACTTGGCATCGTAAATAAATAGTTGACTAGATATTTGCAAAAAACCATCTTTAATAAACTTTTGAGGTGTGATAAATCCATAAATATCAACTTTATAGAAAAAAGTTAAGGCAACAAATGTGAGCTCAACACACAATATAATCAGTTTTGAAATGAAACGGGGAAAGAAATGAAATGAAATGTGAATGAAAAATGAAATGAAACGGGGAATTTTTTTTTGAATTTACATTTACCGACATTTAAAGCGCTATAACTCGTGAAATATTAGCCCTATCTAAAAATGATAAAAGCAAAAATTATAGATAATCGTGTGTTCTATAAGTCTTAGAAATGACTTTTTTTATGGCGGGCTAACCGTTAACGAAATATAGTGCAAAGAAAGTAATGTATAAAGTTTGAAGCACTATAAATCCGAACATATTGACTTTACAAAAAAAAAAAACTCTGAACAAAAAAGTTAAATCACTTATTTATCTACAAAAAAGATTATATACTTTTTTGTTGTAAAATGCATAGTTTCTGAGATATAGAATTAAACGCGTTTCCCTTCATTGTAAGTGAAGCATAAGGGTGGGGATGACGCCATTTTGAATTTAAGCTCATAAAAATATGTAAAAACATTTGGTAAAAAAAAAATCGCGTGCGGTATTTTTCGCAAAGAAAAAGTACCTATTTACTGGACTAATACAGCCAAGCTGCTCAGAGCTGAGAGGTGTTGCAACTGTTTCCGCCCTATGTTTCTTGAGGAATTAAAGGAACGTAATACAAATAATATTAAAGCCCATTATCGGGGCGGATTTCTTAAAGAATTTCGAATTGCCCGTCGATTACAAAAATCGGAATTTAGTCGACAATAATTACACTAATTTTGGAATCAACGTGGGTTCCACCGTTGACTAGAACACCACATTATGTCTAACGGGAAATTACCTTTCGTCACTGCTCGGCGACTCCACCTGCAGAAGCTGAAAGTGGCGAAGTTAGAATTTGACCATATGGTTCAATTGGGGATTTGCCGGACTTGTTGCCAGTAAACCAAGGACGAACACCTCGAAAAGCTCTTTAAACGCCTCGATAGCTTCGCTTTAACCATTAAGTTAGAGAAATTGGTTTTGGTGCACAACAGATTAAATTTCTAAGCCATGCCCCGATCGGGTTCATTCAGACTATCGTCGATATCGCGTCTCCAACTTCTGTCAAATCGATCCAGAAGTTTTTGGAAATGGTTAATTTCTACCAACGATTTTTCCCAAAATTAGCTGAACAGTTGGTGGCGATAAACGAGCATTTGAGTTACCATCTCAACCACTCGGGTGCCAATAAAGTATTTACCTGGCCAACAGAATGTCAGGCAGCTTTCCTCAAGGTGAAAACCACGTTGGCGGAAGCAACTCTGCTGAGCCATCCAATCGAGGATGCAAAACGATTGACGTTTCTGATTATATTGCTAACTTGTTAATATTTTAAGAAAGTGTTGCCAACTAATTATTATTTACTCTCGCATTTCATTTTTGAAAATCAAAGTATTTTAGGTACTTGGATCATTTTGGTTTTTTTAAAAATAAAAACTATAAGGATCCACTTTTTATCTCTTTTTAACTTTTCAGTTTATAGGGAAGGTATTCTAATCGGTTAGAAAATCGAAATCGTAATTTTCAACGTATTTTCATTTTTCAAGGTCTCAATAGCATTTTAAGCAAAAATTTTAGAACATTATTTATGGTTATTTTTTCCTACACGACATGGCGCGAACCATAAAAGATATGGACTTCGTTAGCGTATTAACGGAAATATGATCTGAAGAAAATTTCATAGCATTCGGTAAAGCCTTTTTGTTTAAATGGAAAGACTTCGGCTAAGGGTCACAAAGACCTTAAATTGATTAGTTTTGTTAATATCTAATAAACTCGTTGGAGTGAAACCCATTCTAAATGACATTATCTTTTCTGGTTTTAGCAGAGCGAAAGCTCCCCTTAAAACGTCACCTGTCAAAAGCCTAGCACTTTTTAAAAATACTGCAAAAATTACGTTACAGACACAACGAATTTTTCAAACCATAGGTCAGCACTTTTTGGGATGGGAATTGCTTTCCGCGTCCCACAGTTTATGGAAACTTAAGTTCATCGCGGAATTTCCTGTAGTTACTGAACTATTTGGCCTTTCCAGTCAAGTACAACAAGTCTTTTCCATTGATTAGTTTCGCTAATATCTCTTAAACGCGTGGCCGAGTGCAGCGAACGAACCACGAAAGAAATGTTTGTTTGCTTACGTTCAGGAAAAACAAATTGATTAGGGTGGCATGAAAGAGTTTATTATTTTCTGTGTATTCAAGTCAAAAAGGAAATATTGACAAAAATGTCGCTTGGGTCACTATAATTGTCTCTTCTTTCGAATTCGAATCTCTCAATTAACCGTACTTATTACTATTCGAAGGCCAGGTCGGAAGGCACGAACCGATGAAGGCCACACAATACTTAGTCTGACTGAGGGATGAGGACTTCAGGTATCCGCCTGACAAGCCGCGGCCTGCAGGTGACATGATTCCCTACAGGCGAAGGCGACAGTTTACCATAGCATGTTGTTAATTCAAGTGGAAAACTGTTTATGGCCCCAATGAAAACTTTAAAATTAAAAACAGATTGTGACTGGAAATGCCTTTGAAATACATGGACCATGTGCCTTAAGCGTGAACCAAATATGACGGGCCGTACCATAATCGTGTACGCACCCTAACGGACGAATATGAGTGTTCATATGGCATCGACCTAAATTAACTTAATGAACTTGCATATATTCAATCGTTAGGGCACGTAAGGTTACGGCACGGCACGTCAGATTTGGTTCAGGATTTAAGGAAGCTCCAGACTCACGCTCTCACGCCGTGAACGCCCGCGAACAAGCGCGAATGCGAGTGTGGATGGCTTTTGCGCCTAGTTCGTGCCTTGCTTTCAAGCCCGACTGGATACGGCGTGAATTCGTGCCGTAAATTCATCGACTAAATAAAAGTTCAGATCTGCAGGCACAAACTGACGATAAATGCCCACACATATAAAGATTTTGTCGTTTTTTTTTTTTAGACTACAGACATCATCCAGTTGGCGGCCTGGGGTGTGTTATGATGCTTGACTTCAAGAATCAAGACGAAAACTTTCAGGGCACAGCCTGTCGTCGACCTGAGTGTGAAAGGACATCTTAAGATACGGCCAAATCCTGTCTGTCGATCGATACTGGTTGCTCTTAGATCTTGTTGCAAATGTTCGGCATGATCAGCCAGCCGTACCCCTCTATTATGACCTCTGGTCAATTGAATAATCACTTTTAAACACAGGAATATACAATAATAATAGGGGGAATAACAATAATAATAACGGATAATAATCGATTGCGTGGGCTAGTGATAACTATCCTATGAGAGACGATAGGCCAATATGACTGGGATAGTCCCTTCCAAGTAAGGTGGGCGTGAGGCTTATAACCTCACCCGTAAAAAATACATATTACAGAACGAGCAACATTTGTGTCGTTCAATGAAGGATTGGTGAGAATCCTTATTTTAGAGTATTGGAAGTTGATTTGATTTGGATTCGCATTTTGTCATACATCTCGCTTTGAGGTTGGAGCGGAGTCACTTTGATTTTGTAGCGGGGGATGTGACGGAATGTGAATCCAAAGCGGATCAATCTCTAGTGTTTGGAAGTGTCAAGCTGCACCACTTTTGCAGTGAACGACACATTTGTTGCGAGAGGCCAGGACGGGATCCCGGTTGTAGAGCCTTTTAATAATAATAATAATAAATAATAATAATATACATAAGCTAATTACTCTAATAATAGAGAGATAAAGTTAATAACGTATTGGAAACTTTTACAATTTATTATCAACTATATTAAATGCGAGTATTAAAATTCAAAATAATAAAGTCTTCAAAAATTTACTTACCTTCCTTTATCTTTTGAATGATGATACCAAGTAACCTGTTCATTCTTTAAAACTTCAGGAATCTTAACAAAGCACCCAAGGTGAACACTCTGGCCATATGTAACAACAATTTTCTTCTTGAGAACACTTGAATCACAGATGTTGCTTGTCTCGTTGCCGACATCCTGTAACGTTAATATAACATATAATATTTTGCACCTCAACTCTTGAAAAGCAATTCATTCATCATTGTGACATATTTTACATTACCTGCAATAATCCCAATTCATACGGTTTACAGGTATTGACTTCCTTATCCCAGCCACAGTATGGGTCCTTGACACATCGGAAGCAACTGTCGTACCTGCGATTGCACATTGCCAAATCAATCTGCTTAATGCGATGGTCTGTTGCAACATAGAGAGATTTACGGCTCTGACTTATCTCCATCACCTGAATGGCTTCGTTTGGTGCAATCTCGAAAATATCCAGCAGCTTCGACCTTGGCTCCCCATCGCGGAAATATTGGACAATTTTGTAAACCCGCCCCATGTTGGAGCCAACATAATAAACTGTGTACTCCTGATTCAGGATGTCGATTTTAATCCTGAAAAGGAAACATTTTACTGAGTTCAGAGTTATTACTTTGTGCTGCTTGTTATTTATTTGAGTGGACATAAATGGGAAATTTTATTCCACGTTTGGGAATTTTTGATATTTTTGCACCGAAAAAAATGGTGTTTTTTTTGTTCCTTCGTTATTGTTTCCGGTTGATCAAATATATTTTTTTAGGGAAAATTTTACGCTGGTGGCTGCTGGTGAAATATTATATGAAAGGATCAGGAGCTTCGTTTAATTAGATTTATTAATCGATGCGTATCGTTTTTTGAGTTATAATGGCTCCCCGGGGGTGTTGGCGGCGAGCTGGCGTCCAATTTTTCTACTAGAACATGTAATGCCATAAACATCATAATCCCTTCGGTTTCAATGGGAATGAATGGATTGTTTTTCTGCAGCGAGATATTTTCAATTATTTTTTTTATTTATTTTAAATGGCACCCAATGAGAAATCAATTAAAATTTGCAAATTAGCAATATCCCGTAAAAATTGATTTGACAATTGTATTTAAATGCAATTATTAAGGGGCGACGTCGTGACAACAGGAAATGGATACTAGCTGTGAAAATGTTTAAATAATGATTTGGGGCGAGTTCGGATTGTGCATTGTTTAAACTTTTAGTTTATTCAAATGGACGCAAATAATACTTCATTCGTCATAATGATCCAAAAATGGACATACTCCATACAAGCAGATTATTAATATAAAACAGTACCTATGTATTGAGTGATGGAGGTAAAATTAAAGTAATGGGCTTAGGGACCTTGGTGGTGTTCCCAGTACATCTAAAGTCGCCCCTAGACTATCATCGGCTGGTCATTAGAGCAGAGACAAACTTTTTGAGTTGACAGTATAAGATGGATTACCCAAAGGCGAAGAACTAGGCTCTTCAGGCGAACGATTTTAGAACGATGTGGTCTAAGATTGATGTTGTCAATATGGTGAGGAGTGAGGAGGAGGAGTAAGACTATAATGAACTACACTTTCCAAAAGAAAGCCTCGAAGTCGAGTTATTTGGCATTTTATATCATATAGATGAGAAGAGTGTGCTAGGCAAATGCCATGAGGATTGTACAGGGTGATGGTGGTGTTTAATTTTTCAGGTTTTTAAAGATTATTTGGGGTTGGTGTCGGGTGTGAACATTGTTACACATTTAGTATAAAATATTTTTAAAAATGATGTGGTGTTATATTGAGGTGGCAATTATTTAAAGTTTCTCTATTTGTTGCAATTTAGTATACTTATGTCCGTTTAGGTGCTGAACTCACCTGTCGTTATTTACAATTTATATTTTTTGTTGCAGATTGGCTTGCACCTGATGTTACGAATGACACATTGGCGAATTGTAAATATTGCCATGTAGTATTAAAAGCCCACAAAAAAGATTTGGTTAGTCACGCTAAAACCGAAAAACATAAAAAAGCCACGGCCTGGGAAAAATCAGCGAAGTCTTGTAAGTCTATATCTGAACTATATGTACCAGTTTTGTCGGAAAAAACAAAAATCGCCGAATTGAAAATTGCTGCCTTTATCGCCGAGCACTGTTCTGTTATAACAGTAGATCATTTGATTAATGTACTTCCTCAGTTAGATCCTTCTTCAGATGCTCTTAAAAACCTTAAACTTCATCGCACTAAGTGTTCCATGTTAATAAAAAATGTGCTTGGAACATCCATGCTTAAAGCTTTAATTGAAGAGATAGAAGATTTTCCGTATTCGATTATAGTCGATGAGAGTACTGACCTTTCAACACAAAAAGTTTTATGCAATATGATGCGCTTTTTTCACACAAGACAAGGCAAATTGTCACAACTTTTTATAGAGTAATAAAGTTAATAGAAAGTGACGCAAAAAGTGTACATGACGAAATTATAAATCAACTTAAAGAGGATGGCTTAAAACTTGAAAATATGATCGGAATCGGCGTTGATGGAGCAAACGTTATGGTTGGTAGACATAATTCGGTGGCTGCTATATTAAAAAGAGAACTTCCCGATTGTTGTCAAATGTGTTAGCCACTCTTTGCATTTATGTGCGGAAAAAGCGGCTGAAATGCTACCACGTCAACTAGAATTTTTGGTCAGAGAAGCTCACAACTGGTTTTCGTACAGCCCTAAACGTTTGGAGCACTATAAAGTATTATTCGAAACCATGAATGCAAACAAGGTTCCAAAAAAAAATTCAAGGACTTAGCGGAACCCGCTGGCTGGCTCGCTATCAAGCGATTAATACAATATTGGAACAATGGGAAGAGTTAAAAAAAAAATTTCACATTATTGCCGCCCCTAGTAATGTGCCGCCCTACGCCATGGCGTTGTTGGCGTAGGCGATAGTCCGGCCCTGCATGAGGTACCCTCTGATGACTAGGAATGGCGGACGGAAAAGGTAGGAAAAGTCGGCTGTGGTTGATGGTCCCACAAAATTATACGGAATCGAAAAGTTACGCCGTTAAGAAGCATGGCGGAGGTGGAACTTGCTTGCCTCAATGTTGGCAGTGGTAAAATGGAGAGCGCACGATCCACCGGAAGAGACACTCAGGCAAGATCGACTTGAAGGAAAAGCCCGGTATTATGCAAGAGCGGGAACAGTCAGATAAAATTTAGTACTGGGTAATGGTTGAAAAATACAACAAAGGGCTGGTACAAAATCAATGCAACACTTCTGAGTCGAGGGACAGAAAAGACCTCGATGACCTTCTAAAGAGAATTTCGAGCAAGAGACCAAAATTTCACAGGGTGCCCTCGAGAAGGTGGGTCACAGCTAGGATCGCCTGCAAGTGACCCTAATAGACGAGAGGACTTTTGGATGTTGCATTAGTCTCAGGACCAGAGTGAAGGTGCAAGCCGAACTATCAAAGATAGAAAGAACCACATACTCTTAAGCAAGGGAGGATCAGTGTCCTGCTACGACTGATCCTTTAGGGTAATTAGATGCGATGATCAAGTCTCAATACATCTCCTAGGCGTTTGCGTCAGAAGTTCAGCGGCCCATTGGAAGGCATAGTAATAGAGTAAAACCAGAGATAACATAATACTCCATATAAAGATGCGACAGCTAGAATAAAAAACCCGAACGCCTTTCGCATCGGCAGACCTCTGAGATTGCCTCCACCTTAGCAACATGCAACATATTAGAATTTCCAGCTACAGAAGGAGGCGAACGTAGTCATGGTCCGCAGCACAAGACACGCGGTGAGTTTGTGGATAAGGAAGCTAGAATTTTAGGGGGCAAGGAAAGGAACTGACAATAGAATGTTTCTCGCAACATTGTCATCTTTCAAACGTTTGCCTCTAGCGCTACATTGAAGGATTTTCCTGATGCTTTGTATTTTAACTATTTCTTAGAACATTCAGTGTCGTTATTAATAGAGTTGGACATTAGTTCACTATCATCAAGGCAGGATATGGCATGAATCTGTCTTGTATGGAAGTTGTTTTTTTTTATGTGAAAGACTAGAGTCTCAGGAAGGGCCCTTTATACTGCCTGACCGACAATCTATTTTCTTCGTATAGAGTGAATGTCGAACAGCAGCTATAGTTGGGGAAGAAGGAATTGCCACAACCTACCCGCGATATTTTTAGTCCACCTATTCCCAACCATTACTATCGCGACTTTGGCATCGGGGCATCGAGAAACAACTCGTTGGAGTGTTATGTCTCCTGAAACGAGTTGAATCTCATCAACCAACCGATGACATGCGCTTTTGGTGGACCGGGGAAGGGCTAAGGAAGGGTATGGCAGAAAGAATCAGGAATGTAAAGAGGGAAGAAGAAAGAAGGAAAGTTATGTAGGTGGGAAAGTGGAAAAGGCGAAGGACCGCGGAACTGGCCGGAATTCGAATCCGGGACCTCTGGGATGATAGTCAGGCACCTTACCACTAGACCAACGAAGCCTCCCTCGTAAGAGTAACGCTGAGTACCGTCGTCAGCGAAGTTAAGAAGTGGGTTGGAGGTGATTGAAAGTAGGTCATTTATAAAAATAAGAAAAAGGGCAGGTGATGGAATTGACCCCGGGGGACCCCCGCAGAAATCGGGTGGGATGCGGATTTGCCGTAATCCAATACTACCTTGATTGAACGGCCGAAAAGAAAACTCGCGATCCGCTTCTGTAGAAGTAAGTCGACTCCAATAGCTTGGAGTTTAGCTAACAGGGCTGAGTGCCAAATTCTATCGAAAGCTTTGGAGATATCCAGAGCAACCAGACTAGGCTGAGGTGTTTTGTAAAACACACCAAAAGATCGCCAGTGGATCATTAAGCCATACTGTCTGTCGTTTTTGAGTAGGCTGGACTCTAGATATCCCAAAAGTTTTTTGTTGATTATCGTTTCCCTGGTTTGGAGAGAATAGAAGTAATTGTTATTGGTCGATAGTTGGAGGGAAAGCTGGCTTCACCTTTTTTTGGTATGGGCTGAACATGGGTAAGTTTCCAAGAGTCGGGATAAACTCCGGAGAAGTATGATAGAACAAAAAGTTTACGCAGAGGTTTAGCCGTTTACGCAGAGGAAGGTACATTATCAAGTCCAGTGGCATCGAGCTCCTTGAGGCGCCAGTACACCTCGCGAGTCAGAAATTCGAGGATACTTGAAACTGTCCTTCTGTCTATGAGAATATGGTCTATTTCGTTGCAGTATCTTTTGCTAGGAGATTGCCATGTGTATTTGTGAATATCTTTTTGTGAAATATGTTGAACTGTGTCGTGGAGACTTTCCTTTCCAATGGTCGGTCTGTGCCAGTTCTCTCTTCCAATTTTGGCGTTGCGGTCTCCTATCACCAACTTGATGTTATTTTTATTTTATTTATTTTGCCGTGTCATATGCGTGTTCAAGCTTATAATAAAAAGTTTCCTTTGTCGTGTTCGTTTTCGCGATAGGAAAAAACTGCTAGGTAGCCCAACGCCCAACCCGGAACCGAATCTGTGATTTATACCCCAACAGAGACGGTGGCGCTGCTATACCCCTGGGCACTAGGTAAGCCCGTCGTCGGTTTCTTATCCAGGAGGCACCAGCGAGGAGGTCATGGTACAATTTTGATTTTAGACATAACACCGGAATTGAAGAAGAATCTTATATGTTAAGTCAAATGGAGAAAATATAGCAAAATATTTTTAATCGGCCTGTTAAAAGCGGAATCTACTCCTCAAACTAAACAATTCTATGTAAATTTTTAATTAAAATAATAATATTGGAAGTTTTTAATTATTTTCACAAAACTATTTACCAAGAAACTTTTGTATATAATCAAAAACAAGAAAAAAAAAACAAAACTTAATCAACCCTTAAGATAACACTGAATTAATTTTCCATAAAAGCTTAAATTCTAAGTAAATACTCACTTATCAACAACAATTTTAGTAAAGACCAAGTCCCTTTTGTAGTACACTGGATTATTGTGTTCATGATTAACAGCTTTGTCCATCAAAGGATGGGATCTGATAAAGTTGAGTACAGTATCTGGTAGACTGAAAGTGTCATTGACACAAGTCCCGGGCCTTGGCTCCGGAATTTTCGAGTTGAAAACAGGCAGCCAAGCAGAATTTGAACTTGCTTGCTCTTTGAATTTTCCTGTGATAAGAGCAAAACAATTAACCCAATTTACTCTAGTACACGATGCACAAAATACAAACCTTTGAAGGCACCATATACCTCATTGATGTCAAAGCTGCAAACAGCTGATCCGACTAGTCCATTGGTGCTGGTAGTGAATGTGGCATAGAATTTAGTCTTGTCATTTGGCAGTTGATAAACAGATTGGATTTCGTTAAAATAGAAGGGGAACTCCCCCGATATGCTACAGTTGAGACGTGCCTTCAAGTATGTGGCCCAGTTCTGTGCAAGGATATTCTTGCCTCCGTTGTCCTTTTTGCAGACACGAGCGATTCGAGAATATACAGCTTTTCCGCAATTTATGTACTCGACAGCTGTTTCACGGAAGAAGAAATACACATAATCACCAATGTCGAAAGAGCCCACGAAGTCAGCCTCTGAAAAAAAAAATTCAATTTGATTAGAAACGAGAAAATTCCCATAGCCTGCACCCACAAATACTGATTTGCATAATTAATTTCTTGAGATACAGAGTGGAAGATTTTATGGCCGATCCGTATTCAATTTTCATACAGAATGGATGGGGGCAAGAGGATTCAGGATCTAAGGATTTAAGGGTGTAGGGCAATCCTGGCTCTGGCTGCTCATTTAATATGCCCTTAACATTACGACTTCTACACTTGCCACAGATTTTGCTATTCTGACTCGTTCTTCGGTTGCCTATTAATTACGCAACATCTGTTAGAACAGAAAGATGGAGGGGATGAGAAAAAGTTAATTATCCTCGTGGATGTAATTGATTGGTAGGAATCTAAAGGATTCTTTAATAACCTTTGGCTTATTTCTATATTTCGGCTGTTCCTCGAATTAGATATACCATGGATAAAAAGGTTTTATAGCTTCACTAGCATAAAACCCGCGTGCCTTGCAACGCCTTTAAAAACTGTTTATTATGTGCAATGTTTTCCTTAAAAAAAACCAACAAAAAAGTCAGCTGTTATTATCCCTAAAAAGGGTTTATTATAGTGCATTTTTTTAATAAATATGGTAAACAAATTACTGCGAATATCACCTCTCCTCAACAAATCTGCAAGTTTTAAAGTAGATTGGCATGTATATGTCATCAAGAAAAGTGACATTTTAGGGTTTGACGAACGTTCGTTAAGTTTGTTCGCCTATTTACGTGGATGTAAGAAATTATGAAGCAATCACAAATGAATATTAAATAAAGTGAATTTCGAGTCATTCATTTCTACGTGATTATAGGGATGCACTGTCAAAATTTCAGCCCTTCAGCTTCAGAGGTTTGGGTTAACCCCATTTCATCCCCTTAGGGGATGAATTTCGAATACTCGCCTCTTAGTGGATGTCCATGTCATTATAGGGATGCACTGTCCAAATTTCAACCCTGTAGTTCCAGTAGTTTGGTAAACCAAATTTTACCCCTTTAGGGGATGAATTTCGAAAAATCGCTTCTTAGTAAATGTCCACGATGCACTGTCAAAATTTTAGCCGTTTAGCTCCAGCGGTTTGGCTTAACCCCATTTAACCCCCTTAGGGGATAAATTTCAATCGTCCCTAAGTGGATGCCCACGTCATTGTAGTGATGCACGGTCAAAATTAGAGCCCTCCAGCTTCAGCGGTGTGGGTTAATCCCATTTCACCCCATTAGGGGATAAATTTCGAAAAATCGCTTCTTAGTGGATGTCCACGTCATTAAGGGGATGCACTGTCAAAATTTCAGCCCTATAGCTCCAGCGGTTTGGATAAACCCCATTTCACCCCCTTAGGGGATGAATTTCGAAAAATCGCTTTATAGTGGATGTCCACTCCATTATAGAGATGCACTGTCCAAATTTCAGCCCTATAGCTTTAGCGGTTTGTAAAAACCCCATTTCACACCCTTAGGGGATGAATTTCGAAAAATCGCTCTTTAGTGGATGTAAACATCATTATAGGGATGCACTGTCAAAATTTCAGCCGTATAGCTTTACAGGTTTGTATAAACCCCATTTCACACCCTTAGGGGATGAATTTCAAAAAATCGTTTTTTAGTGGATGTAAACGTCATTATAGGGATGCACTGTCCAAATTTCAGCCTTATAGCTCCAGCGGTTTGGATAAACCCCATTTCACCCCCTTAGGGGATGAATTTCGAAAAATCGCTTCTTAGTGGATGTCCACGCCATTATAGGGATGCACTGTCAAAATTTCAGCCCTATAGCTCCAACGGTTTGGATAAACCCCATTTCACCCCCTTAGGGGATGAATTTAGAAAAATCGCTTCTTAGTGGATGTCCACGCCATTATAGGGATGCACTGTCAAAATTTCAGCCCTATAGCTCCAACGGTTTGGATAAACCCCATTTCACCCCCTTAGGGGATGAATTTCGAAAAATCGCTTTTTAGTGGATGTAAACGTCATAGGGATGCACTGTCAAAATTTCAGCCGTATAGCTTTACAGGTTTGTATAAACCCCATTTCACACCCTTAGGGGATGAATTTCGAAAAATCGCTCTTTAGTGGATGTCCACGTCATTATAGGGATGCACTGTTAAAATTTCAATTCTATAGCTCCAGCGGTTTGGATAAACCCTATTTCACCCCCTTAAGGGATGAATTTCGAAAAATTGCTTTATAGTGGATGTCCACGCCATTATAGAGATGCACTGTCAAAATTTCAGCCCTATAGCTCCAACGGTTTGGATAAACCCCATTTCACCCCCTTAGGGAATGAATTTCGAAAAATCGCTTTTTAGTGGATGTAAACGTCATTATAGGGATGCACTGTCAAACTTTCAGCCCTATAGCTCCAGCGGTTTGGGTAAACCCGCTTAGGGGATGAATTTCGAAAAATTGCTTCTTAGTGGATGTCCACGCCATTATAGGGATGCCCTGTCAAAATTTCAGCCCTATAGCTCCAACGGTTTGGATAAACCCCATTTCACCCCCTTAGGGGATGAATTTCGAAAAATCGCTTCTTAGTGGATGTCCACGCCATTATAGGGATGCACTGTCAAAATTTCAGCCCTATAGCTCCAACGGTTTGGATAAACCCCATTTCACCCCCTTAGGGGATGAATTTCGAAAAATCGCTTCTTAGTGGATGTCCACGCCATTATAGGGATGCACTGTCAAAATTTCAGCCCTATAGCTCCAACGGTTTGGATAAACCCCATTTCACCCCCTTAGGGGATGAATTTCGAAAAATCGCTTTTAGTGGATGTAAACGTCATTATAGGGATGCACTGTCAAAATTTCAGCCCTATAGCTCCAGCGGTTTGGGTAAACCCCATTTCACCCCCTTAGGGGATGAATTTCGAAAAATCGCTTCTTAGTGGATGTCCACGCCATTATAGGGATGCACTGTCAAAATTTCAGCCCTATAGCTCCAACGGTTTGGATAAACCCCATTTCACCCCCTTAGGGGATGAATTTCGAAAAATCGCTTCTTAGTGGATGTCCACGCCATTATAGGGATGCACTGTCAAAATTTCAGCCCTATAGCTCCAACGGTTTGGATAAACCCCATTTCACCCCCTTAGGGGATGAATTTCGAAAAATCGCTTCTTAGTGGATGTCCACGCCATTATAGGGATGCACTGTCCAAATTTCAGCCCTATAGCTCCAGCGGTTTGGATAAACCCCATTTCACCCCCTTAGGGGATGAATTTCGAAAAATCGCTTTTTAGCGGATGTCCACGCCATTATAGGGATGCACAGTCAAAATTTCAGCCCTTTAGCTCTAGCGGTTTAAGTTGTGCGTTGTCTATCAGTCTGTTACTTTTTATACAATAGAAAAAAATCCCCTTGCAACTTATTGAACCCCATTTCACCCCCTTCAACCCTTTTGTTCTCCATAAAAAGTAGCCTATGTCCGTCTCCAAGGTCTAAACTATGTCTGTTGCAAATTTCATCAAAATCGGTTTAGTGGTTTAGGCGTGAAAGCGTAACAGACAGACAGACAGACAGACAGACAGACAGACAGACAGACAGACAGACAGACAGACAGAGTTACTTTCGCATTTATAATATTAGTAAGGATTTCATTAGTTTCGGAATCAAAGAGGAATCGATCGGTTTGGCTTTATTTGATTCAGTTCTACGGAATGATTGAAGTGGAAGATTGGCACTGCACTGATAGAAGGACAATGCTATTTATATTTAGTTAAAGCTACATGCGTCCGCTGATTTCGTAATGAATTTAAAAGAAAACGTTGTGAATTTTCAGCATAGTTTTTGCTGACAAACTGTGATTCGTTTCCAAAATCGAACTGGCCTCTCTAAAAACGAATCAGTAACTCACTGACCGCCGCACAGTGGGAGATTTGTTTTTTTTTTTTACTCAAAATCTAATATCTCAAGAAAGAAAAAATATAGAGCACTCATTTTTATACGCTTTTCTTTAGTTTGCACATTTCAACGGAATATTGCAACTCAAATTTGACAGTCTTCTACTCAATAAAAATGGATGAAACTTTGCAGGCACCTGTATTTCCGGTGACAATACACGATTATGACATAAAAAAATTTTTGTTGTTGTTGTTTTTGTTGTTGAGTAACAAAAACCGATTTTTAAGGAAAACGCTTTAAATTAATTGTTTTAGTCAATGTATTGGGCTGAAAATTGTAAGGTATTGCGAGTTATTAAGTGAACTACACATAATTATACTTTTAACGTTAAATTTATATAATTTGCATTTTATTAGCATATTTTTTTTTGTCCATTCAAATCATAATTTCTCAACATAATTCAATTAAACTCAGCAGGCATATTTCATGTAAAAATTTGTGTTATTGTTGTTGTTGTTAAGTAATAAAAAAAAAATATAAAAACTGCTCAAAGTTTATGTAGATATTCAAATCATAATTTCTCAATATAATTCAATTAAACTCAGCAGGCGTATTTCATGTAAAAATTTGTGTTGTTGTTGTTGTTGTTAAGTAATAAAAAAAAATATAAAAAAATATAAAAACTGCTCTAAGTTTATGTAGATATTCGAATTTTTTAAACATTCTAGCTTATATAAAATAAAATAAATTTAGGACCGAAAGTGTTTGCAGAAGGACAGGCTTACGTTGCATTGAGTCGAGTGCGATCATTGGACGGCTTACGAATTGAAGAATTGCAATGTGAAAAAATAACAGGATCTAAACCGTGCAATATTAAAGCTTTAGAAGAGATGGAAAGACTGCGACTCTTATAAAAAGACTGACTAAAATTTTTATTGCATTGTTATCAGAAATAAAAAAACAATGTATTAAGTACGAATAAAAAAAGATCATATAATATTGTACATATGTGTTATATATCTTCAAATACAGGATTCACTTTTTCAAACAAAATTCTATTTTCGAATTTTGTATGTTCTAAGACTAAAAATTAAAAAATAAAAAAAAATAAAAAAAAAAAATTTTTTTAGGATACGCTTTTCTTTAGTTTACTGTGTCACGATGATTAAAAATCAACTAAAAAAAAAAAATAAAACGTATCAGCAACTTAAACGAAAATTCTCAAACAGATCTGTTGAAAAGACTTCTGAAAAATTAAATCCGACAAAATCTCACACATTCGTTAAAGAAAAGCGTGAGGCGCTCATTTTAAATCTACTGTGCTACAGCAGTAATTCTCTAGAAATTCGGCTTTTAAGATATTTCTATGATTCTCATTCAATAAAATAACTAATTGTACATTTCAATATAATAATAAATAAAATTTAAAAACAACACTGAACCGAACTTTGACCGACTTGTTGAAATTCGTCACGAACAATTTGTTTCAAATTAAAAGCGGAACAGTTTGCATCCTCATAATGTTTATAACGTGATTATGCGCCTCACGCTTTTCTTTAACGAATGTGTGAGATTTTGTCGGATTTAATTTTTCAGAAGTCTTTTCAACAGATCTGTTTGAGAATTTTCGTTTAAGTTGCTGATACGTTTTATTTTTTTTTTTTTAGTTGATTTTTAATCATCGTGACACAGTAAACTAAAGAAAAGCGTATCCTAAAAAAATTTTTTTTTTTATTTTTTTTTTTTTATTTTCTTTGTAATTGAATAGGGAATTAAGGAAAAGTATTGAGAACGTGAGAGAATGAGAACCTAACCTGCAAATTGTTGTTGGGGTCGTCCATTAATTACGTGAGGCGTTTAGGGGGGGGAGGGGGTCGAGCCAAATCTCACCAAATCTCACCTGGGGGAGAGGGGGGATCTCGGCAAATCTCACGTATTTTTTTTTAAACACACAGTGTAAAATTGCGCGAAAATTGGGTTAAATTAAGTAAAACGTGTTTCTCCACTAAAGACCCCCATTGACTTACAGGTCGGCCGGCACGACTAAGCTTGACTCAGTCTAACTGAGGGATGAGTCTGACAGGCCGTGGCATGTAGGTAAAGTCCTGATTCCCTACACACACAGGCGAAAACGACTGCTTAGCATAGCAGGCTATTAATTCAAGTGCAAAAATGCTCATGGCCCCAACGAAAGCTTCAAGCCTCACGCCGTGAACACAAAAGAGCAAAAAAGTGCAAACGCGATGGTGGATGGTTTTCACGACTAGCTCGCACCTTGCTTTCCGTTCCGAGTGCATACGGTGTGAATTCTTAGTAGAATAGAAGTTCAGATCTTCAGGCCCGAACTTACGATAAATGCGAGTTTCGTCAGCTTTCTTGAACTGCAGGCCCCATACTAGTGATGAGCAAGATTAGTCTTGCACATTTAGCAAGACCAAGAAATACCAAGACAAGACAAAGATAAGTCAAGACTGCAAGATCAGGATAGCAAGGCTTTTTGCTCATCACTAAGGGGCAAACGTTTTCCAGTAATGAGCAAAACGTCTGGTCTTGCAAGATAAAGACAATTCAGCAGGACAAGGACAAGACTGCAAGACTTTTTGCAAGACTTTTAGCAAGACTTTTTCGAAGGCTTTTTGCTCACCACTGCAAGACTTTAGGCATTTAGTGATGACCAATGTAGTCTTATTTTGTCCTGTTGCTTAATGTACAATAAAAGGAAGAATTGCAAGAAAAGTCTTGCTCATCACTACCCCATACAGTTGGCGGTCAGTGAGTGTGGATACTTGGCCTCAAGGCGAAAACTTTCAGGCCACGGCCTGCTGGCGACCTGTGTGTAAATTGGGGCGTTAATATAGGGGTAAATCCTTCACAAAAATTGGTTGTCGATTGTCAAACGTGTGTCTCGTCAAATGCTGCAGAGTACGAGCCAAGTAACACTGACCCGCAAAAAGGCCCTTAGAATTTAGAACTACTTGTGTGTCCACTACAAACGGAAAAGTGAGTGGAATAGAGGAGGGCAAGGCGTCCAAATTATCAGTTATCTCAAATAAAATCTTGCTCCCAACACCCCCCTTCCGCTCAGGTGAACTTTTTACACGCCTTTCACTCCGAATTTTAATCGGATTTCACTACGGTTACGAACAAGGATTTTAAATTCGAGGGTCTTTCCTGCAGTTCTATATTCTAAGAAAAGGCCCACTTTGCTGTGGTTACGACCGTAAATACGTATTTTTAGTGTAAATTACTAGATTTTTTTAAAATTTGAAAAATCTCACGTGAGATTAGGGGGGGAGGGAGGGGGTCGAGCCAAATCTTGTGAGCGTCTCAAACTTATAAATACATGGCAATCTGGCTTTCGAAAACACCACAGCTGTGAAACTGCGCTTCTTAAAGTCACTACAGATATACGCAACTCCCTTGACGAACGTAATATCTGTTGTTTATTGTTGCTTGACTTCTCAAAAGCTTTTGATAGCGTCAATCACGACCTGCTCCTGCGAAAACTGGCGTCACAAGCACATTTTTCTCTTTCTGCACTTAAACTTTTGCAAAGTTTCTTATCTAACCGCTCTCAAAAGGTTAAACTAGGTGGCTCTTGTTCCTCAAGTGCCCTTCTTCACGCTGGAGTCCCTCAAGGCTCCATTCTTGGACCTCTTTTATTCAGTATTTTTATTAACGACCTTCCCTTAGTAGTAAAATATTCTAAGATTCATATGTATGCAGACGATGTGCAGCTTTATCTCCCAGCCCCAAAAGATCAAATACATTTATGTGTGGAGAAGCTTGCTGCTGACTTGCGTCATGTATCCTACTGGTCGACATTAAATTTACTGCAGCTAAATCCTTCGAAGTCCCAGTGTATTTTTTTCTCTCACTCCGCTACTGTTCGTCCTGACCTCTCCGCTATCGCATTAAATTCGGTTCCTCTTGTTTGCGTTGATAAAGCAAGAAATCTTGGGGTGGTACTGAATAGCAGCATGACCTGCTGCGATCACATTAGTTTTATTGTTGGTAAAACCTATGGACTCCTGTCAAGACTTCGTTACCATTGTGGCTTGCTAAAGAGGTCTGTACGTATGAATCTGCTTAAAGCCCTAATACTACCTCTTCTAATGCATGGCCTTTCCATCTTTCCCTCACTCGATTCTTCTTGCGCCCGTAAACTTGAAGTAGCGTTTAACGATTGTGTACGTTTTGTTTATAAGTTACGCCGTTTCGACCACATTTCACCCTTCACGAACACAGTTTTGGGCTGCTCCCTAAATGAATATCGTGAGTTTAGGCTTCTACGACTGTTTCACGATATCCTTCATGAGCGTAAACCTGCATACCTCAAGCAGTTTGTGCAGCTTTCGCAATCCCTCAGAAATAATAATTTAATAATTCCTCAATTTCGCACGTTAATTGGCCAGCGTTCTTTCTTTGTCTTCGTAGCTCAACTTTGGAACTCTCTCCCTGTTAATTTACAACGCATCGATTCATTGGGCATTTTTAAGAAGCAACTTTTTGAATTTATTTTAAATAGAGCGAATTAGAGCATGAATATACAACTATTTTGTTCTTATTTTTACTTTTTTTTTTTTTTTATTTTTTTATTTTATTTCCTGTTTTATTTTCTTTCTGTTTTTGTATTTTACCAATTCTTTTTTTTTCTTTCTTTTTCTTTCTTTTTTTTTCCTTTAATTTTATTTCTTGCTTTATTTATTTATTTTATCTTATTTCTTGTTCTTTTTAAGTTATTTTTTTTTTTATTTTTATATTATTTTTTTTTTAAGTTTTTTTTTCTTTTTTTTATATTGTGTTTTTAAGCTTGTTATATCCAATTTGTTAATTAATGTACTAATTTATAAGATTTGAATCTTTGTACATGATTTTTCTAAATAAACAAATAATAATAATAAAAAAAAAAAATCTCACGAAATCTCACCAAGGGGGGAGGGGGGGTCGAAAAATCCCAAAAATCACCTCACGTAATTTATGGATGACCCCTTAAACCTGAATTTTCTAAATAGCCAAAACTGTTAAAGGATAAAAAATTAATTTTTTTTACATTTCGTTTTTTATTCGATAGGCAATAAAGGTAGAGTATCTCAATGGCCCAGGACGAAAACCTAACCTACAAAGGAAGATTTTGCTTTTTTCTACTTTAAATCTAATGTCTCAAGACAGATAAAAGATAGGAGACTCATTTTTTTATTTTCTATGTAATTGGATAGGGAATTAAGGAAAAATACTGAGAACGTAAAAAAATGAAAACCTAACCTGCAAATTGTTGTTAATCCTCAATTTTCAACATATCCCAAACTGTTAAAGGATTAAAAATTAATTTTTTTTACCTACTGTTTCTTATGTAGTAGGCAATAAATGTGGAGTACTTAAATAGCCCAAAACGAGAACTCAGGTTTAACAACAATTTGCAGATTAGGTTTTCATTCTCTCACGTTCTCAATACTTTTCCTTAATTCCCTATTCAATTACAAAGAAAATAAAATAAAAATGAGTGCTCTATCTTTTTTCTTTCTTGAGATATTAGATTTTGAGTAAAAAAAAAAACAAAATCTCCCACTGTGCGCCGCACCACAGGCGGATTTTCACATATTTGTAGCCAAATCCTCAATAAATGAAGTTAGCCATTACAACCACCTGACTTAATTTTTTGAATCTGATTGGTTCCTTACATTCAGTTATGGTTCGTTTGATATTTATAACGAATGGTTTCATTACTTTCTGCATAGGCAAAGTGCCCTCTCTTGAGGACCAATTAATCGCCGGTGAAAATTGAGGTTTTTAAAAACTATAGGGTCGTATGTTAAAAGTCTTCAGTGTAACTTTTATCATAGATTGTGAATCTGGGGGTATGTATCTGTGTTTTTTTTGAATATATTTACATTTTAGTAAGTTTTATTATAAGAGCTATAATAAAACTAATTTATAGGTTAAATTTTCTATTATAATTGATATTATTAACCTAAAAAGTTCCAAATTCATTAGAATCAGACAACGGTATCAAGTTTATAATAAAGTTTCATATCTTAACTTAATATCTGTGTTAATTTTAGTTGCTAATATGTGCTATCCTCCAGCTACTTAAATAATTAATAAAGTGAATTAAAAAAATGAAAAATAGTTTCTTGTTTTTTAAGCGATACTTCTTTATATTTAGGAACATCTTCTGAGATATTTGTCATTATGACCTCGACAATTACTAGATATTGCTTATGTACAAAAAGATCCAGTTGGAGTCTTCTGCACAATGTAATGCTATGGTCACAGAACAAGATACCGCTTCAAGACAACATTACACACTTTACACTTCAGACAAATCTTTGGGGTAAATACCAAAGTCCAACACAATTTAATAAGAAAAACTGCAACTGCACGATTTAGCGTCCTTATAAAAATATGAAAAGAAAGAGATGCTGAAGGGAAAATATATCTACTACTGAATCATCTTAAAAGTATGTTTACAAGATTTGTTAGATCACTATCAGTGAGACTGTATCATGCATTGCATGAGGTGATTTCTACACTTCTAAAAAACCAGCTTTGAACGAGGGAGGAGTGTGAGACGTTGGTTCAGGGCCCAGAACCCTTCTGTGGCATCTCTTGGTCCACCTCCATTTCCCTGATAGAGGAGTGAATTAAGCGACTAAACCTATCCTATTGGGCTAAAGATCTTATAAAACCGTTGGCTGTAAGAGGCACTATCACTTTAAACAGAGCGGACCTAAGTCTGCTGGTGGGTTATCTGACTGGCCATGTAGGACTGCGGTATCACCTCCACAACTAGGACTGTCTCAAGAGACAGAATGCCGACTCTGCATGGAAGGCGGCGAGACTTCCATGCATATTCTTTGTGAATGTCCCGTTCTGATCTGACTCAGTAGAAGAACGTTTATCAGAGTGCTTATGAGCAAGTCTGGTCTTGGTCAATTAAAGACCTTCTTGTCTTCGTCCGGAAGGCTGATAGAACTAGTGGTTTACGTATACGATAGGCCTTAATTGGCCGCAGTGTTCACCATGTGGCGTTCCTCTCATTCCTTAAAAAAACCTTGAAACCATTTCTCTGGTTACAAAATATGGATGTCAAGGCACATCCGGACAAGCTGAATATAAACAGCTATTCCAAGATGACACAGTTTCAGATTCAAACATTTATTTGATTACTATAGTTCCGATACAGTTGGAAATCGATATCATAGGCGGTTGAAGGAAAACTATTGTTTGAAAAAATGCGACTGCATCTAGATGTTGATGATGTTTCTTAACAACAAAAACATTATTACTCAAATAGAAACATTAATACCAGCAAAAATAAAATACAATGGTACTGAATTAAATTTGAGACATAGTTTAACTCTGTGTATGATTGGCGAAAGAACTATGCTATAACTGACACTAAATATTATCACCGATGCTATCTGCGTCATTTGATGTCAAAAATGCTTTAATAAGATATCTATTACCTAATATGTCCAAAAAAATATCAACAGATTTTTTAAATTTTGGATTATCTTCACATGCATAATTAAAAATATAAAGCTTCAGTAATTGTTAATCATGTTTTTTCTTCGTTTTCTTCAAATTTTTAAACGTTTAAATCAGTCAATAAGTTTTGGCCAAAAATTTAAGAAAATCCGCCTGTGTGCGCCGTATCAAACGAGAGCCGGGTTTTTCAGTATGCTAAACCCAGTAGGAAATATCACTGCTTCAAATAGAAGCGAGGTCCAAGCGCTTCTTTGGTGCACATTTGTAGGCAAAAACAAAGCGCTTTTTATGTGCAAACTTCTTCCTTAAAGCAATGTGTGGCTATGTGCGATGAAGCTGTCGAAGATTGAGTTAAAAGCTCTATATCAAACCGAAACTTTGAGCAAAACTGCTTACTTCTACCTTCATTTAAAGCGCATCATTGGTGCTTACAAATCGGCTTAATTAAAAAACTTCCTTTTGCGGACATGTAATGTTAAAATAAAATGAAGCGCTACTTGCTTTAAAAAAGGCGCTTTAAAATACCTTTTGGAGCGCTTGGGAATGGACGGTGGTGGCGGTGACCGAACAAACATTTAAAATACCCACAAGGCAGGCGGCACGGAAAAATTAAGTATATGTAGAATTCTACCGCAGGCCGCCGCTGTCACCGCCACCGCAATCTGTTTGTGACTTAGAATACCACGCATACATTACCGAATCGAAGGATCCAGAGATTGAAAGTGAATCTGCGTATTTGAAATCGTCAGATCGAATAATTTAAGCTTAAATATATTCAAAAGTAATCGAAAAGCAATTAACATAACCTACAATTCATAGTTTTCATGTCGTTTTATTGTTGTTTCGTTTTGTCAACCCGAGTAAAAATAAAAAGTGGGCTTATGGCGGGCGAATCACGGCCGCTTTCTAAGGGCGATATGACGGCCGTAGAAATTTGGTTTTTTTTTAATGGGAGCACATACGGTGTTACGACGGCCAACCTTGACCAAAAGATTTAAATGGCCAAGAACTAAGCTGTTCACACGGGCATTCCACGGGAAACTAGTTGAGATGTGGGTTTGGCCCCTTCGGTCAACACAATCAACTGATGAACGCAGACGGAATAAACCGAATTCTTACAAAATAGTAATACGTTTAGCACTAGTGGGAAATTTACTAGTATCAGAACCAGAACTGCTGACAAAGTAATCCTGAGAGAAGTTAGTTCAATTAACGATAATAGATTTTTCTAGAGAATTTGTTTTTCCTGAATGTCAGCAAACAAACATTTCCTTTGTACCTACTTCGTTCCCTACACTAGAGCGGGTGTTCGAATTTGTATTAAGCGTGTTGAAGCGTCTCTGATAAGGAAGGATAGGAAGTGAATGAATTCATTTGGAAATTCTAAAGCTATCCGGAGATATTAGCAAAACTAATCAATGACTTGAGCTAAAAGATCAAATAAACTAACTGAAAATTCCGTGATAAACCACAATTTTCTGAATCCTGATCCATGGTTTGAAAAATTTGTGATGTTTGTAAAGAGAAAAGTAATTTTTGCATGATTTTTAAAGAGTGTCGGATTTTGATAAGTGATGTTTTGTTGGAAAGCTATCGCTGTGGTGAATCGAAAAAAGATCACTTCCTTTAGAACGGGTTTCATTCCAACAAGTTTATTAGATTTTAGCAAATCTTATTAATTTAAGGCTTTTCTGACACTTAGCGGAGGTTTTTCCAAAGAAGTCGATATAACTCAAAGAAAGTCGATATAGTTTTTGGTTTGCGCGATGTCGTGTAGGTATGAAAATCACAAACGAGGAGTCTGGGCTAAGCTAGCACGGTGTGCGGACGTGCGGGGTACGCTGTCGCCGGTCACACAGGCAATTCAATTTAAAAAAATTGTCTCGTGCTGTACCGTTCACTAAGTGAAATTCTGTCTCTTTGTTCCGTGCCGAAACTGTAACTTTCTGTGTTAAGTGAAGTTATAATAAATTAAACAATTAAAATCAGAACTATCAATATTAAATAAACCATCCATAACTAACCGAAAAAAAAAATCAATAACTAAGTGAAAAAAATCAATAAATTTGTGACGTGTCTTGGCATGCGAGTGAAGGTGTCATCAACTCCCGCACCGACAGTGATCGAACTGACTGACTGTACAAGTAAGTAAGTTCTTTCCTTCTTCCCACATCCCGATCTCGGCACCGCCGGCGTAAGTGCCAGTATCGGTCAGCTGACGGGATTCTCCTTGCGTTAGGAGGCATAACACTCCAGCAAGGAGTATCCCGATAGCCCCGAGTGTCATGACAATGGCAGTGCCGGTTACGACGGAGGTTGACCTTGTGCATACTAAACCTCGATACAAAAATTTTTGTATTGACTCCACTAACATCCGTGGGCTGCAAGCGAATTTCTATTCGGTGATGTGCCATCTCTGTGTTTTTTCTCCCCCAATCTTCGCACTAAGTGAAACCCAAATATTACCTAACGATGATTTAGATCGTTTCCAGGTTTCTGGGTACACATTAGTGCACAACCTCTCCCCTCATAGGGGAATCGCCATTTATATTAGGAAAGACGTAGCCTTCCAGAAGGTGTACAATAGTACAACTTCTGATTTCAACCATCTCTGTCTAAAAATTTTACTTCCAAAGCACGTCATTTTCTTCTGTTTTCTATACAGGAGTCCTAATATCAGTAATGAAGCTTCCTCTTTAGCATTTGACGCTATCTCTGAACGTATCTCCGGTTTTTTATCCTCCCATCCAGACTGTGAGATCATTGTTGCGGGTGATTTCAACGTTCACAACGTAAATTGGCTGAATTACTCAAATGGCACCAGTGTTTCTGGCAGGGATGCCGAGCTCTTTGCTCAGACAAATAACCTATACCAAATGGTCAACGGTCCTACGCGTATTCCTGACACTGCAGGTCAAGGACGCCACCTCCTTGATCTTTTTCTTACCTCGCACCCAACAAAATACTACGTCGAAATTGACTCTCCTCTGGGCAACTCAGATAACTGTCTAATCAGCGCCCACTTCCTATATCGATCTCCTACCCCAACTACGCCAGCTCCTAGGAGAACCATTTGGCATTATGGGAAGGCCAACTGGTGGGGGCTGATTCGCTTTTTTCAATCAAACGACTGGGATCTATGTTTCCTGAACTGCGATGTCAACTTTGCCGCCCTCTGTATTACCAACATTATATTGGCTGGTATGCACCTATTCATTCCTCATTCCTCCAAATCCATAAAGCCTAGGCAGCATGGATGGTTTAATAGGGAATGCATGAATGCAATTAAAACTAAAGAAGCCGCCTACAGAGGGTACAGACATTCTCCGAGCGAACTATCTAGACGTGAGTACATCAGGTTGAGAAATTCCTGTAAATCCACCATCAGGAAAGTCAAGGAATTATACGATGACAGGCTGGGAAATAAACTCATTAACTCCACTGCTGGCAGTAAAAATTTTTGGTCCTTGATAACCTCCATCAGGAAGAATTTTACCTCACACACAACGTCTCCATTCATCTAAAATAGGCAGGTGATAACAGAAAGCAAACCCAAGGCCGACTCTTCCTTACCCGATGCTGACATGCAACCACCAGCCATCGAGTGTTCCACAAACTCAATGGACGGAGTTTTCTTCAGAACACGTGAAGTGTATAGGTGTCTCAAAGAGCTTGACTCCAATAAATTCACTGGCCCCGACAATATTCCCCCTATGGTTCTTAAAAAATGTGCCTCACCTTTGGCTAAACCTCTGCGCAAACTCTTCGCCCTATCCTACTTCTCCGGAGTCTATCCCGACTCCTGGAAACTGGCCCATGTTCAGCCCATACCAAAAAAAGGTGACGCTAGTGACCCCGCTAACTACCGCCCAATAGCAATTACTTCTATTCTCTCCAAAGTGATGGAGACAATAATAAACAAGAGACTTTTGAGATATCTTGAACACCACAAAATTTTAAATGACAAACAGTACGGCTTTAGACCAAAAAGATTTACTGGCGACCTCCTTGTTTGCCTAACTGAACACCTCAACCAAAGTATACACCGATTTGGTGAATCTGGCTTGGTTGCTTTAGATATCTCCAAGGCTTTTGACAGAGTGTGGCACCCCGCTCTGTTAACTAAACTCCAGGCTATTGGTATTGACTTCGTTCTAAGGAACTGGATTAAGAGCTTCCTTTCTGGCCGTTCAATCAAGGTAGTATTGGATGGCGTCGAAACCGAACCCCTCACCATCTCCGCAGGTGTTCCCCAGGGCTCAATTCTATCACCAGCTCTCTTCCTAATTTTTATAAATGACCTGCTCTCAATCCCTTCCAACCCACTCCACTGCTTTGCCGACGACAGTACACTACGGTACTCCTATGGCTTCGATACTGTAGTACAAGCACGCACCAGACCTTGTCCGCATTATCGCAATCTCATGTCCATCAGGTACAATATATCAGGTACAAAAATCGCGTACGTCGTTTAAACAATTAAAACGGTTCGACCGATTTTTATGAAAAGATGGATTATATGTTCGTTTACACGCGTCGATCGGCACCTCAATGAAGTCCATATCTTTTTTAATTCTCGCGATATCGTGCAGGAAAAAATTACCAGATACGCGCACACACGAATACACACGCATACAGACACACACACACACTTGCACACACACAAACAAACACACTCATTTCTCAAATTTTTGCTTAAAACGGCGTTGGGACCTTGAAAAAAACGTTGAAAATTACGATTTGGGTTTTCGGACCGATTACAATAACTTCCCTATACAATGAGAAGTTAAACAAGTTATTAAACAAGTACTAGCAGATGGAAGAGGCTTGACGAATTCTATTGTGAAGATTTTTATAACAAGTCATTGCATTCAAATGATCGATATGTCGTGATGATGCCACGTCCACTACAACTGCATAACAATATCCAGCTTCGATGGCAGCTTCCCAGTAGGAATTCTACGCAGGCCTTACCAATGGAGCACTGAAATAAGTATGTAGTCATCTAGTAAGGGGTACGCCTTATTTAGGTAAGCCCTACCCCTTACTAGTAAGTGATTATTTCACCCTCTCTGTAAGCTTACAGGTCCTACTGGGTTAAAATCACGTTTAGATAAAGTCCGGAGTAGTACGGTAAAACAAAGAGTGGAGGTTTAAAGGTTTTTTGCCAAAAGCACGTAAAAATTTTAAAGTGATTTCCTTTGTCACAAAAGGCAATTGTGTCCTTGTCCTCAGTTCCTGGACGAAGCTACTTCCTTAACTCTTTTTACCTTGATCGAAACCGACATCACAACAAACCAAACAAGTATTTGCCGTAGTGCCCATATTTCCACATTGAGCCATAAAAGGTTCTCTAATTACTAAAATTTCCAAATGAAATAAAGCCCCCATCTTTTCTGTTTTTTGATAATAATTGCAGGTGTAATTAACTAAATAAACTTTATACTTACTGTCTAACCATTTTGAGTCATATTTCACCGTCCTTCTAAAGTTAAACTCTTTCTTCTTGAGCGTTAAATTGTACAAATCCGTCCGGAAAATCACAGTATCAGCTTTTGTAAATTCTGCATTCGTTCCCGAGTACTACAAACAAGACCACACCAAAGAGAAAAATAAATAAATATAAATTTGTGTTTCTTCAAAGGAGAAAAAAAATGTCAACAAACTTTAAAATTAATGATGTTTATTCGACTAATTTGTTTACTTGTGTATTAAGGTTAAAATACATACCAAGCCCGGTAAACCTCCAGGATTTCCGTGCTCAACATAAATTGCAGTTGAATTATCGAGAGGATCGTATGGACACTTTGCAATCCCCAAACCGATTCCTGGCACGTACTCTGATCTCGGTAAATGGGTTAAATTCGACTGAAAAAATAAAAGCAGAAGAAAAAAAATGTATAAAGGAAAAAACTTCTAGGACACGTACTACCAACATACTACACAGAGAAGAAGAAAAATGTATATAGAGAAAACTTTTTGCAAAAAGTATAAAGGAAAAAGGTTCAATGATGGATTTGGTCAGGTTGGTCCATCATCAAACTTCTCTCAAAGCTGAACACGTTTCTCTTGTCCCAAATAAAAACTGAACACCAACAAGAGGACAATTTTCCAAGACGTGAGTTTTTCCCATTTTCTAGGTTTTCATATCCTCGCAGTTGTTGTCTTGTTACGGAAAATCCGAGAAAGAATTCACATCCTTCAGGCAACATTTCGACGAGAAATGAAAATTTATTTCATGCAGGATTTAAGTTTGATACTACACACAACAATAATAATAACAACAAATACAACAAAGACAAGAAAAAAAAAGATATAGGATTAGGAAAGAGGGAGGAAATTGCTGCTACTCACATATATGACATAATCCTTTGGATTATGAGCATTCGTTCCGCAAATGTAGAGCCTGTTGCCATTCTCCATCGGTTGAACAACGCGAATGTGGTTCCGGCAGTCAAACAGCTGAAAATGTAAAGAGTTGAAAAAAGCTTCGAAAATATTGAAGCCGCCGGTGTACGGCGGACGGTCTTAAGGAAAATATAATTGATAAAGTAGAGATTTTAGCACTAATCCCTTGAGTCCACTTACCTCGCTTTTTCCCTTCGAAATGCAGCTGGCCACGTCTTCTGATGTTGGCTGAAGATTGATGTTATCTCTCTGCAATAAGAAGAAGTTGTTTCAAAATACGGATAGAGTTGAGTTTTTAAATTGAAAATTTAAGCTACTGGATATGAGGATAGTGACATTTACATTGATGACAAGACTGGCAAGAAAATATACGTTTCAAGGACTAAATTAGTTGAAATGAACCTGCGGTAGGCTGTCTAGTTGAATATTTTAAAAGTTCAACGCACAGGTTTATGTGCGTTTCATTTTTATTGGAGTACGTACGTCGAAGTAGTTCGGCGCAGATTGGCTTAGTATCTGTTACCCCAGCCTATACTGTGGTGTAGCAGCATCTCCGCCGTTGTGCGCCCAACTACGCCGGCATACCTACTCCAATGAAAGTGAAACGCACCTATGGAAGACTAAGTAAAGCCTAGGTGGTCATTCATAAGTTAGATTGGAGAAGCAACATCTAGTATATTTAAATACGTCCGTGCCATACCTATCTCAGACTGGTGGAAGTGGGATCATAAATTTCTCGTACAGGCCACTGCCCAGTACGAATTCTAGGAAGGCCTGACCGACGGAGCACTGATATAAGTAGTCATCTGGTAAGGGGTACCCTTTATTTTCTTGGTGTTAGATGAGCCCTTATATAACCCATTACAAGAGAAGGCAGATGGTAAGATGTAATCCAAAATTAGACCCAAACAAGTGACAATTTGCCCGATGACTCATTTGTTTTCGCATTTTTGTAATACCGCAGTAGGGCTTTTTTAATGTGGGAAAATAAAGCTAAGGAATCACCCTTTGTACTACCAGTCTATCATGTCGTTCAGGTCATGGTGCAATGTCTAGTAACAAGCTTGGTTTGATATATAGAAGAGAATTAGATAGGATTAGAGGGTACTGGGGGTGTTGGAGCAGGTGGCGATGAACCTTACTTTTGAACTTTTAGGTGCAGTACGAGTTCGAGGAAACTGACTGTGGGAGATTATTCCACAGTCGAGTTGTCCTATTAATAAACGATATTCTAGAACATGTTGTGCGCGAAAGGGGTGCTGTAAGGTTTGGGGGTGAGCTGAGCGGGTTAGTCTTGGCTTGGGGGATAAATATTGCCGTGCAGGCAGAAAGCCCTGAATTTCAGTGGAATAGTCGCTGTGGTAAGAGCGATAAAGCATGGGGAGCGCTGGTACATTCCTACGGTGGCTCAGAGAGTCGATGGAGATGCAAGGCTGTCATCTTCGATGATTCGGATGACACGACTTGTAAGCTTATGGAAGTACTGAAAAGAGCACTTAATAGGAAGGGGTAAGCCTTGTAGTGTAAGCAGTACTTGTTTTCTTATTCTTTAATCCGTTAGCTGGCGGTCCGAGCGGGACGATCCCGCAACGGATGCGATGCTTTCGGTGTCGCTTGGTCTCGAACTCTAATCACGATTCATTTCCATTTTTGCCGGTTTTTGGCGACGTTTCGAGTAACTGACAACCGTCCATTCTTTAGGTAACCCTCGATATTCCAGGCTTTTTTCGGTACCGATCGCTGGATTCTCCTGCCTGGGGCGGTCTCGCCAGAGAAGTTTTCGTGACAGTCGGTCATCATCCATTTGGCAAACATGTCCAAACCACCGTAGTCGACGTTTTTGCATTTCTTCTTCGATCAGTGTCTGCTGATCGTATCTGTGTCTGACTGTCTCGTTTCGAAGGCAATCGCGTAGTGAGACATCGAGGATCTGCCTCAAGCATCGCATTTGGAAGACCTCGAGCTTCTTAACGTCCAGTTTGAGCAGTGTCCACGTTTCAGATCCATAAAGATGAATCGGAAGGATCAAAGTTCAGTAAAAACGTACTTTTGTTTTGATGGAAATATTTGTTCGTTTCCATATGCACCACTTGAGCGAGTCGAAGGTTGCTGTTGCCTGACCGATGCGGCTGTGAACGTCGGACGTCGATGCTCCTTTCGTTTCCTCAACCAATGATCCCAAATATTGAAACCTCGGAATCTGTTCGATTTGGGTTCCATCGAGGTGAACACTGGCCCTCGATCCATCCATTGTGAGCATTGATTTTTAACCCATATGACTGGGCGATGCGGGAAATGTCGTATAATGCTGTAAACATACTACGGGCGAAAATAATTTCCACAGCGACTGGCAAAAACGAATAGAACACACAGCTTTTCTATGAGTATGAAGGGTGCAGCACAATATGCAGACCACTCGACGACGAGGTCGCCGAGCGTGGCGACTCAATCAATCCAAGTTCTATTTCGTAGCCGTCGCCCCTCAAAGTCGCCTGGGCGGTGTGACATGGGATTGTGTTGCTATTCTCGTATGTTCTTGTGCGCGTGTGTAGCATTCGGATGTCGAAGATGATTATTCTTGTGTGTGCTTTTTGATTTGTGTGCACCGTCGCCGTCGCCCTTAGTATGTTGACAGAATAAGATGTCCGTTGCATCCGTGTTGTTGTCGTCGTACCGAACTGGAGTCGTCCATCGAATGCTTCACGCATAACAGCGTCGATCGCGACGTTGAAGAGAAGTGCCGAAGCGACGTCTCCCTGTCGGACACCCGTTTGGATCGGGAGCTCCTCGGATAGGTCGCTTCGAATACGAACGCTGCTGGTTGTGCCATCGTACGACGCTTGAAGAAGTTGGATGATTGTCAATGGAACGTGTTCGCTTTCCAAGACTCTCCACAAGCTGTTCCCATCGATGCAATCGAAAGCGGATTTGAAGTTGATGTAAACGACGACAGTTCGTTTGCCGCAACGAATTCTTTCTTCCATTAGCTGACGGAGAACGAATAATTGATCAATGCATCCTCGAAGTGGTCTAAATCCCGCTTGTTCTTTTCGGCTCGTTGACTTTCGATATTTCTGTAGCCTCGATTGTATGATTTTCGTAAATACTTTGCCGACGATCGAAAGAAGGCTAATACCGCGATAATTCTTTTATTCCCGACTGTCGCCTTTCTTCCAAATCGGGACAACGATCGCTTTCTACCGTCGGGACACAACCCGAATACCATGTGTGTGTTATGAGGACATAAAGTCGTTGTGATAAGACATCAGCTCCAGCTTTGATCATCTCAGCGGTTACTTGATCTATTCCCGGAGCTTTCCAGTTTTCCCCGATTTTATTGCCGTCTTCACCTCGATAATTTTCGGTTCGGTTTCGAGAAACTGATTCATCGTCTGTTCGATAATCGGCGGTTCTGGTGCTGGATCTTGTGGGTGTACAGCTCTTGGAAGAATTCTCTCCACCGCTGCAGGCGTTCATGGGGAGAGGTCACAAATACTCCATCCGATTTTTTGACGTTGTCGGTTGTTGATGTTGTCTTGGCGCCTAACCGGCGGAGTGTCTGATACAGCGTTCGGTGTTCGTGCCTGGACTCTGCTTCTTCTTCTTCTGTCGGCCGCAACGTTATTCCAGTACGCTTTACATTAACATTTCATTTTCTGTCGAACTTCTTTGTTCAATCGTCGGTATTGCTCAAAGTCGACGTGTTTCATTCGCTTCCGCTGATCGACGAGGTCCAGACAGCGGTCCGAGATCCACGGCTGCGTCCGTTTACGGTAAGGTGGACACAACTCCATTGCACACTCCACAATAGACTCCGACAATTGCCTTTCTTCTAAATCGATATCGTCCGGTATTGCGAGCGTGGCGAATTTGTTAGATAATGCCATTTGAAACTCTCGCCCGATAGTCAGCTCACGTAGGCACGCCCATCGCCACGTAGTACTTGTAGTATGAGACAAGCCATGGACCGATAATGTCTTGGGTCTTTTAAAGCATAATTGGCATTATGTTGTCTATATGTATGGCGAGAAACTTTGCACCACCCACCGCATCGTTTCCAGGGTGAGAGCTTGGCTGGTTTCCCCAAGGCACTGCAGTGTCCGCTAATAGCGGCCCTTGTGCGGGCGGCTTCTTGACAGCCAGGGCCCAAATTTGTCAATCCACCATAGAACTTCACAATCGAGCATTTTTATTATAGTTATAAGTGCTAAATCCAGCCATCATTGCATTTCATTGCAAATATTTCTAACCTAAGGATCTTTTATTTTAAAGTACATTTTCCTCTATCCATGGTTTCAGATTTGTACTTTTTGTCCTAAATAAACCAACACGAAGCAGGTAAAGTCGTCAGACCCATGGCAGCACAATGGCTCCTTTGAGACTAGCCCTCTGCCAACAAAGTTAACAATGGCTTAGATGGTGGCTAGTGTGACATCCAATTAATTCCCTTCTTCCAACTACTCTGTAAAAGCAAGTTAACTCAGAGATGTTTTGATAGTCAACTTTATCACAGAAATTACAAAATTATAATTTGCATACATTAGCTCGACTTTGTGTGGATAAAATCTCGATTTAAGATATATTAATATCAATCTCCAAAAAGCCTTCATATGTATGCATGATGAACTCGACCCAATTTTTCGAGTCCTTTTGAAATACAAGTTCATACATCAGAGATTTTTTTCTTTTCTGCCTGAAGTTAAATGTAAATAGGACCATCTGCATTACTAACATTACTATAGTATTGAGGAGTTCTGCCTCAAAATTCCGTATGATCCTTAAAACCGAGGATACTAAAATACAAGGAAAAAGAAGGCGAAACAAGAAAAGGAGAACCATGAACTCGGCTATGAATATTTGCATAACCCAGGACTAGCAGGAGAGAGCCAGCACTGAAAATAGACATGCTTTTAGCAGAAAGCACACGTCTAGGCACTGCGAAATTCAATAAAGCCCCACTTACCGAATGAATCCTTTTGGGATAGAGCCGAGCATCCTGAGACTCAGACGAGGAAGTAATTTATAATTTGTAGTTTTCTTGGGTGTGTACATGGGAACTAGGTGATTTCTTCTAGCTAAAACGTCAGTCCCTACATCCTCCAACGGCTCCATCGACTTGCAATGAAGGGATTCAACGCTGTACGCGAATGCGATAGGAATATTCGGGGGCACGATCTAGATGTAAAGTTGATGTAGAGGAAGAGCCGGGTATGGAAGTGAAGTATATATTGTGAGTATACCGCACATTACACATGTTCCCGAAATATGGTTATTATAATAAATTCTTTCCGGGGGTTCCCCGTCTAGGGCGGTAGTTTCCGCAACAAGAAGCATAGCTCGAGAGGCTGGGGGTGGGGGGCTTGAAAAGAAAATCAGTGCCCTGAGTATGGTGTCTTGGGACTTTTAGTTTAAGCGACACGAAAGGGCCAAACTTTTGGCTGCATAAATCCCTTCAAATGGAACGAAAGTAACAACAAAGCTGTAAGAGCAAACGACAAGCAAATGCGGGGACTAAGGATACGTGCATGGAGCACTCATCTGATGGGAATGTCAGGTTTTGCGGAATCTTAAATGTGCGGTTTTATGAAGCAGACGGTAATAACATACAATACCTTTTATCTAAGGTTGTCATACATCATCTACTTAATTGACAGTGAAAAGAGTGCGCAAATATTCCGTACACTGGCATAGACTCCGCATAGACATTACTACTCTACTATATGTATATACGTATAAAGCCTCAGGAAACCGACGCCGTCGTCATCGTCGTCGTCGTCGTCAGTATACCCGTACTTTAAGAATCTGAGTAATGACATTCAGCTTAGATGTTGTGCCATAATGTATGTTCACAACAAGAGCAGCCCTTAGAGGCTGGGTAGACGTTAACTAGCACAACTTATGTAATAATGTCAATTAACACTCGTGAAAGATTTGCGCCATGGTGTAACTCTTCCGTATTTTTGATACTCATATATGTACGTTATGTGAAAGTTGCGCTTCATATTTTGTTAATCTCCCTTTGAGGGGCTATACGCTTTCTTTTATACTCATTGCTATTAATTTTGATTCCTAGGCGGCCGGGAGCAAACGGAGCCGAACATACATACATACATAAATAACATCAGTGGTGACATAATGGCACGTAAACGAGTTAAATGAATTCCTACCAAGTGAGACTTTGATTTATATTTGCTAAGACAGGATGACAAGAACTCACATGGAGAGGAGGGAATTTTATTGGAACTTTCTTGTAATTAAATGTACTTAAGCTTGCTGTAAGTAATTTCAACGTCTGCCGGACGAAAGGGAGTCGGGTAAATGTCATTCAAAGTCAGACAGAATTTCGCAGAATACCCATGTGTGTGTTGTGTGTTATTTTGGAATATGATTAAATTTATTAAAATTACTTCACATGTTTATATGTGTTTATTTGGAACTGGGTGTAAAGAATTACCCAGTGAAGCTTAGAGAATGGCAAATTTTATTAAAGGGGATGCTTTATCTTAAATAACATTAAAGTATTAGTAGGAATCATAAAGTATTCTATAGAAAAATAAACAGGTATACACATAAGGAAACAAATTTTGCAATCGATTTTTTGAATACGTCCGGTCATCCGATCATGCTGAAATTTTGCACACAGTTTTAGCTTCGATGACAATGGAATATGGTATACTCAATGTACCGTTAGACCCACGGCGGCCGTCCCAAGAGGGCGGATTACCATATTCTTCGTGGGTATCAAATGAAAGGGTATCATAAGTAGAATGCAATAAGCTATTTTGTATACTCGATATTTCGTTAAATCCATGGCGGCCATCTAAAGAGGGTGAATTACCAAATTCTTCGCAACCCCTTCATGGGTATCAAATGAAAGTGTAAAAAAATAAGAATAATAAAAATACAATAAGCAATATCCATCCAATGGCGTTACAGCCCAAATCGAGCCTTGGTCTACTCTAGGGCATTTCTCCAAGTTTGACAGTTCCTTGCCGCAGTTCTTTAGTTCCGAATGTTGAACATTGTCTCTGCGTCAGCGGTCACAGAGTCTATCCATCTCCTCCTAGGTCTAGCTACTGGTCTATTTCCTGAAATTTCTGCCACCATAAGCCGTTCCGGTTTCGGTCTGTTGATTTTTATAAACGTTTAGGGTTGTGGGTCGTCAAAAATTTCATAAAACTCGTTGTTGTATCTCCTTCACCTTATTCTATCCTCTCTTGTTGAGCCTATTATGCATCTGAGAACTTTTCTCTCAATCCTGTTGACTCGTTCCTCTATGTCCTGGGTCAGAGTCCTGGACTGGACTGGCTGGACTTGGAGCAGAGTACTGGTCGCATTACTGTTTTGGAATGAATCTTATATCTGATTTAGGGATTGCAATACCGGAGGTATTTTTCAATACCGGTATTTCGGTATTGTACCAAAACGATACCGGGATACCGGTATTAATACCGGTATTATGATAACAATTAAAATTTGTTTAAATTAACAAATAATAATAAATGGCACAATACGTACCGAGTGTAAATGTTCGTAAAAAACAATAACAAATGTTTTTATTCAAAATTGAATAAAGTTGAAAGAATTTAGATAAAATTTCATTGTGATTGGAATAAATAAAATAAATTTTGCTTAAATCATTGAAAAGCATTAAAATTATAATTCTTTAGCATTAATGCTGAACTTACAGCATAAATGCTAAAATCCAAGCATTAATAGCGAATCTATAGCATTAATGCTAAACTCATAGCATTAACGTCGAACAAAATAAAGAAAATGAAGAAAATAAGAAATAAGTATAAAAGAACACAAAGAAAAGAACCCATTCATTGCACAAGTACTTTAATGTCAAAACACAACAGTTATATTACACAAAATGTGTAACAAAATCTTATTTTAATTTATATGTACGCAAAAAGTGAGCACGCAAAAAAAATTAATGGTCTTGGATGTGAAGTATCACGTTTTTTTTTTTTTTTTTTTTTTATGTGAAAGACTAGAGTCTCAGGGAAGACCCTTTATACTGTCGACAATCTATTTTCTTCATATAGAGTGCAATGTCGAACAGCAGCTCTAGTCGGGGAAGGAAGGAACTGCCACAACCTACCCGCGATATATTTCAGTCCACCTACTTCCAACCATTACTATGACGACTTTGGCATCGGGGCATCAAGAAACAGCTCGCTGGAGTGTTATGCCTCCTGAAACGAGTTGAATCTCATCAACCAACCGATGACATGCGCTTTTGGCGGAGCGGGGAAGGGCTAAGGAAGGCTATGACAAATGGAATCAGGAATGTAAAGAGGGAAGAAGAAAGAAGGAAAGTTATGTAGGTGGGAAAATTGGAAAAGGCGAAGGACCGTGGGGCTTGGCCGGGAATCGAACCCGGGACCTCTCGGATAGTAGCTAGACGCCTTACTCCCTAGGCTACCGAGGCCCCGTATTTTAACGTGACAACGTCTATTAATTTGAACGTGACAACGTCTGTTATTACGTTTTGTATTATTTTCTCAATTAATCTATATCTATAAAAATCTCGTGTCACAGTGTTTGTTACCGAACTCCTCCGAAACGGATTGACCGATTTGTATGAAATTTGTTGTGTATATTTGGTAGGTCTGAGAATAGGTCGTAGGCTATTTTTTATACCTTTATCAAAAAAAAACAGCTGAAAAAACCAAAAAAATGGTAATTTTAGGAATTTTCACTTCATTTTAGTTTCAATAGCTTCATGGCCTTCCTATATTGTTTGAAAGCTTCGTAAATATAAAATTGTCATTAAATTGAATCATTACATTTAATGAAAATTTCAAATTTACAGCTGTCGAACAATAGGTAGGCCAAGTCGATATTGAAAATAAACTGAAATACAATAAGCAATATAGTATACTGAATATACGTTAAATCCATGCGGCCGTCTCAAGAAGTCGCATCAACACTTTCTTCACAACCCCCTCGACATGGGTATCAAATGAAAGGGTATAGTAAGTAGAATAAAACAAACAATTAATTACACTCAATATGCCCTTAGATCCATGGCGGCCGTCTCAAGAGGGCGGACTACCACTTTTTTCACAACCTCCTCGAGATGGGTATCAAATAAAAGAGTATGATAACTAGAATACTATAAGCAATATAGTATAGTCAATATACCGTTCTATCCATAGCGGCCATCTCAAGTGGAAGGTTTTTCACTTTCTTCACAATCCCCTCGACATGGGTATTAAATGAAAAGGTATAATAACCAGAATACTATCAATATACCATTAGATCCATGGCGTCCGTCTCAAGACCTTGAGGCACTTCATCTGTGTAAAATTCATATCTCGAAAAATACCAAGTCAATGGATGGTGTTTAATGGCTTCTACTAGCTACTTATGGGTGCAGCGACATGTACCGGGTCCCAGCTAATAAATTATATATTTCGAAGCAAATTTTGAGCCATTAACCACCCCCCTAACATGTATGGGGGCGGAGATATGATTTTTTTTGTGTGCGGGACATTGTGTGGGACATTTTCACACGCGCGTCCTATCTTAAACCGATTTAATAGACTTTGTCACGTCAAAAACACAATTTGTCAATGCTGTCGGAGTTTAGTGCAAAATTTATTTGCTCTCGGGACTTTGAATGAAACAAAAACCTATTTTCTTAAATACCGAAATTTCGGTATTGTCTACTAATACCGGTATTGTAATACCGGAGAAAAATCGGTCAGGTATCCCGGATCCCGGTATTCAATCCCTAATCTTATTTATTCAAATGTGACCTACTGAATCATTGACCGTTTAGTTTATGAAAATTTTATGATATTCCGAGCTATTCACGCGGAAATAGCTCATTATCTCCCAAACGAAGCAATTTTCGAAAAAAAAAAAACATCACGCTCTACAAGTTGTTCCTATTAATTATATCGAAATTTTCAACCATTTCCACGTAATTGATGGAGTTTCAATTTTCCGAGTTTTCCCGAGAATTTTCCCCACTTCCCCTAGCTGTTCGCGTGCAGAACAATTTTTTTTTAAAGTACTCTTAAAACACTGCTCGCGTGCCAAAAATCACTTCTATTGATTTTACTGCCAGATGTCAGTAAAAATTTTACTAATGTATGATGAAATAAATATAGCTACATACATAAGATTGAATAGACTGCGATGGCTCGAACACCTTGTACGAACTTCAGAAAATATAATGCTAGCTAGGATTTTTAATGGTAGACCATCGGGAAGAAGAAGAGTAGGATGATCAAGAAATACTTGAACTACGTGAATGGATGACGTGCTAGAAGATATACGGAAACTTCGTATAACAAATTGGAGAGAGCCAGTAAGACGTAGAGAAGACTGGGAGAGAACATTTCGAGAGGCCCGAGTCCTGCAAGGACTGTGGCGCCATTTAAGAAGAAGAAGAAAGGATATTCCATAACGGAATCATTCAAAGAAGCATATTTTTGTTTCTTCAAAATGTTCAAAGGTAACATATTTGCAAGCAGTCTTTCGGATACTGAAGGATCTGCTTGGAAATCACTATGACTTGTTATCAAGTTCTTAGGGAACAAAATCAAGAAAAATAACATACAGCTGATTTATTAGATAATTTTCAACGAATGGGTGTCAACATGTCTCTGAAAGTTAATTTCTCTCACTCGCCCCTAGATTTCTTCCTTGAAAACCAAAGTGACGAACACGAAGAGCCAGTTCGTGCATCTCATTTGTTAAGAAAACCCACTTTTCAGAATGTCAGTACAATGGCCTCGGTAGTCCAGGGGTAAGGCGCCTGACTACTATCCCAGAGGTCCCGGGTTCGATTCCCGGCGGTGCCACGGTCCTAGCCTTTCCCAATTTCCCACCTACATAACTTTCCTTCTTTCTTCTTCCCTCTTTGCATTCCTGATTCCTTCTGTCATAGCCTTCACTAGCTCCACCAAGCGCATGTCATCGGTTGGTTGATGAGATTCAACTCGTTTCAGGAGGCATAACACTCCAGCGAGTTGTTCTCGATGCCCCGATGTCAGAGTCGCAAAATGGTTGGGAGTAGGTGAAATAAAATACCGCAGCTAGGTTGTGACAGTTCTTTCCTTCACTTCTCTCTCTATCTTCCGACTAGAGCTGCTGCTCGACATTTCAAAAATAAAAATACATAGACGACAGTACAAAGGGGCCGTCCCTAAGTCTCTAGTGTGTCACATAAAAAAAAAACAAGCCTTTCTTTATAGTAAGCCCGCCCTTTTGGTATACGCACGGTTACAAAACCGATAATATAGTAGGACTGACTAGGCGTATATGGTCCAAGCAGCAAAATATTCAGAGCCCTGTTTTTCAAGATGAGGTTACTCGTTATCTAAGTGTAATAGAACTCCAAATAGGTCTAAACTCGGAGGACCCAAAGAAAGACCATCACCGACGAGTTTAAGTTTTGGGTGAAATCGAGCAGCGGTAAGGCGGTAGTACAGGTAGTGCAGAAAGAATACTGTCAATCCAGCTAATTAGAATAAAGTCGATACCATCGATAAACTGAGCGAACTCAGTTGTAATATGCCTTATCGTCTGTCTAATGGAGGTATCGTCTGTCAAGATTGGTGTTGGTTTGAGACGGCCAAGCCAACGGGGCCCATGGCGGAGTTGCGGAGCCACATGGAGCACCCCTGAGCCCCGATTTCGCAAACTCCTTTACAACAGACCGAAGGCAGGCCGGCGGCTGTTAGAAACTTGGGAAGCTCCAGCTGGTCGGGGTCACCAGTTCAGTGGGACGTTGTTCAAGGAGACCCTGACCGAAGGGTCAAGTCTAAGGCTGGTCGTCCACTGGAAGCGTATTCGAGCGGCTTCGCGCTTCGGCCATACAAATGAGCCGCTTGTAGCCGCTCATATGTATGGCCGTAGCGCGAAGCCGCTCGAATACGCTTCCAGTGGACGACCAGCCTAAGAGTCAAGTCACTAAGGAGAATGTTGTACCTGTTTAAGCGATCATATCTACAATAGTTAAAACAATAGGCCAAGCGAGTGGTCGCGATACTTTGGACCCACTACCTTATCAAAAGAGGAAGAAGAAGAAGGACAAAACTGACTATACTACCTTATTATTTAAATACAAAACGATATCGACTCTCTTCATGAACGTTGAATTAGTTTAAGTCTCGGGGCTTTATTCTGCCTACCGTAATTTCTTCAACAATCAACAACGCTTGTCTCTTAAAGATACACCTGCAATTCACTAAGCACTTACGTCTTTTGCAGTTGATAATTAATTTTTTCAACCAGACAGAAGTAATTCTCCAAAATTTTAAATAATTACCAACTTGGGAAGCATTTCCCAGCCCCAATTGAGTATGACTGAATATGAGTAATTTATATTCTGTTTCCGCACTTTTCCACACCTCGTCGGGCATATGCCTGTGGAAAAAGCCACAAATTGGTCGAGTGCGGTGCAACGAAGTGTCACATCTGTGACTAACGACACAAATGAAAATCAGGGTAGAAAGAAAATTTTTAAATTTTACTCGCCACCATAATTTTAGCGTCTGCTTTTGGTGATTTATTATCGTTTTAGTATACAATTGAGGCAAATTTACATTTTTCAATTTTCCATACGCACACAAAGCAATATCTGCGCGAGAGAGGAAAAAAGTCCACAAAGGACAACAGCACAGCATTACACAGCCAGGACATTCTGGCAGGAAGGAGCCCATCTGTAGAATTGTTATTCAATTTGCTGCCGTATTATTTCCGTCACTTTTGGTTAATATTAATGCAGTCGAAAGATGCGCACTTTTTGCGGTGAGTTTAAATTGTCATTTTGTGTGTGTGTGTTATGTAAATTTTTTTAAATGCCCCACTTAAGTAATTTCCTGCGTGCGTGTTCTTTAGATTCTAGTTCTACGGAGCATTGTCTATAATTTGAATAACTTGCTAGAACGTACAGCTTCATTAGCCGAGTCATTTGCAGGGATTGTGTGTCTACATGTTTGCAGACGTAGCGAAGCGTAAACCTAATCGATTTCCGTAGCTGAGACCAGCCATGCATACTTTATATGCATTGGTTGTTGTCAGAAGACTTATTACACAAATAAATCAAATAGTAGTTCGGCACGAAATTAAAGTTTATAAGAAAATTTCAAAAAGAGGATGTAAAATTAGTGTTTTTTTCCTGTACCATCCAAAACGTTTCCCTAATGAAATGTCAATAATTTTGGGGAAGTTTTTGTATGGTTTGTTTGGAGTTACTTGAGACACAAATTGTGCTCCTCATAACAACTGTTCAGTACTAAAGATGACAAACTTAGTGGAATAGAATTGATGGACTAAACTAAATTGGCCTCGGTAGCCTATGATTTAAGCAGGGATCGTAACTGTTATAACTTATATCGAAAAAATCAGAAAATAATAATTATTTTGAGACATACAGTGAGGGACAAAAATTTTCACACAAGGCCATTTTCTAAGTAAAACAAGTGATAAAATCAAATCAAAAGAGCGGTATTTATTTCAGTCTTTCGCACAATTAAACTTCATAACTATACACTTGAAAACCCCAAAAATACATAAAATATATGTATAAAAAATAACATGTTCATGAAAATTGAAAATATACAACCAATGGGACATTTTTGGGTGGACAAAAGTTTTCACACAGTACTTATTATTAAGGAAATTATGCTAACAGTATTACATTTAATATTTGGTTGAAAGCCCTTTTTGTTTTATTACTGCTTTTAACCTCTTTGGCATTGAATGGACAAGCTTTCTTGTAAAAATTTCAGAAATATTTTGCCATTCTAGTTGGAGCACTTGTCGTAACTGCCTGTTATTGCAGATGCCATGTTTTCGTATGCGCATTTTCAGTTCTTCCCAAACATGTTCGATTGGATTCATGTCGGGTGAGGTTGGGTGGGGTAGGTAAAACAAGGGCCACATTGCAGACTATCCAAATTCGGACATTATAAGCCGTATGTTTAGGATCATCGTCCTGCTGGAAATAAAATTTTCGATCCAACCCCAACTCGACGCTTGTTTTTAAACTATCTTTTAGAATATTAAGGTAAATCTTAAGATTCATGGTTTGGTCTATAAAAAAAAGTTCAACGACACTTGATGCTGCCATGCAGCCCGAAATTATAACACTCTCACCTCCAATAAATACCTTCTTTTGATTTTATTTTATCACTTGTTTTACTTAGAAAATGACCTTGTGTGAAAATTTTTGTCCCTCACTGTATATGATTTAAGACAACAGTAACAGTTAAATTTTACCAAAAATAATAAAAGTTATTTTTAACTCTAATTTTTGCCTAGTATTGTTTTAAATCTTTTAAAACTGTTATTAAAGATTTTTGTTTTTTTCTGTCCGAAATAATAATTAAAATGGACTTTTATTTTTAAAATAAAAAATAACTGTTAAAAAAGACTTTTATTTTTTCTGTCTTTTTAAGATTTTTATTTTTCCAGTTTTTCTATAAAAGTCTTTGAAGACTTTTATTTTTAAAATATAAAAATAAAAGTCTTTTGCTGAAAACAGATAAATAGTCCATTCAAAACGTTAAGAAAATCGAACCCTAATGGTCTTTGGGGTCGCTGATCACGAAAATCGGCAATCGACAATAAATTTCAATTTTTTTCAATTACAATTTTAATGCAGGGGTAGTTGGGTTGAAAATAATAAATTTTTGGCTGATAATACCTATTGAACCAAATTTCAAGCAAAAAGCAAAAACAAATTTTTTTATATAAAGTTGATTTTTATAATTGTAGGGGTAGTTTTAACCCCCCAAGGGTTGAAAAAAATTTAGTTTTGCCTGATAGTACGCCCACAATCGAATTTGAAGCATAAACTTAAAAAAAAAAATTATAATTTTTTCTATTTGTAGCTGATTTAGGGGTGGTTTCAACCCTTTAGGATCACCCCTTATCTTAAAGTTCGCGTTGATTTAGTACAAATCAACCACCTTCGCAAATAAATATTAAAAAAGAGTATTTCATTGCATTAGTTTTCATTATTATCGAAATAATCGCGAAAAACCCCCCAAAAAGGGGTGTTTTTTTGCATTTTTAAGGGTGACGCCCATGATTTAGGACCGCAAGACCCCGATTTTCGTGATCAGCGACCCCAAAGACCATTAGGGTTTGATTTTCTTAACGTTTTGAATGGACTATTTATCTGTTTTCAGCAAAAGACTTTTATTTTTATATTTTAAAAATAAAAGTCTTCAAAGACTTTTATAGAAAAACTGGAAAAATAAAAATGTTAAATAGAGAGAAAAAATAAAAGTCTTTTTGACGTGACAACGTCTATTAAATCGGTTTAAGATAGGACGCGCGTGTGAAAATGTCCCGCACAATGTCCCGCACACAAAAAAAAATCATATCTCCGCCCCCATACATGTTAGGGGGGTGGTTAATGGCTCAAAATTTTCGTTAATTTATCCTCTACACGAACTGTTAATTTATCAATACATTCATTCACCTTATTGACGTGACAACGTCTATTAAATCGGTTTAAGATAGGACGCGCGTGTGAAAATGTCCCGCACAGAAAAAAAAAAATTTGCTTCGAAATTTATAATTTATTAATTGAGAAAATAATACAAAACGTAAAAACAGACGTTGTCACGTTCAAATTAATAGACGTTGTCACGTTAAAATACGGACGTGATACTTCACATCCAAGACCATTAATTTTTTTAACAGTTATTTTTGATTTTAAAAATAAAAGTCATCTCATAACAGTTTTGAAAGACTTTTCAAATAAAAAACAAAAATAAGTGTTTTAATGACCTAAAACTTTTTTAGCTAAATATAACTGTTATTTTTTATTTAAAAAATTAAAATTAATTTTAACTATTAAACTTGACTTTTATAATAAAAGTCTACAATTTAAAAGTAACCCCACCACCGCGTAGAACTCGCTATTCTGAGTATCCAGTATAAATTTTATGCAGATCAGACAACATTTACTATTTGATTTTTTAAGTCAAAAATACAAATATAACAGTTATTTACGATCCCTGGATTTAAGTAGTCCGACTTCCATCCTTGGTTCGGTTTCCTCCCAGAGATATAATTCTAGATAATAATTCTTCACCTTTCCACTTTTCTAGATATCATTCTATGTAGCATGCGTGCGTGCGGTGCGTGCCGCAATAGATATTGTAGAAGTTCATGAATTCAAGTACGATCTCAGACATAGCTTCGGGAACAGAACCCATGCAACGCAAAAGTTGGCCTACTTTCAACATTTTTCGCATTGCCGCAAACACAACACATCATTATACATTGTGATCCACAGGAGTTTAGTATGGATATGAAAATAAAGTGCGTGGTGTGTAGAGTGTGCGTGCAGTCTTTTGACGACGTGGCCATCGTATGTCTGCTCGGGTAAGGTCATTGGTAGACTCATTCTCCTTGACATAAATCCTAGGTACTTGTTGGGTCCGGAAATAATGCAAAGATTTCTGTAGCCGCACCGGAAATCGCTTGAAGCTGACAAAGTCGGAGGTGGTAGCACGCAAGTTGTTTCAATCAACCTATATCACTTGAATCTTTGTATGAAGAAGACGATGGGAATAACTTAGGTGCTACCACCTCAGGGGTGGACATCCAGACGACGGAATATTTCATCAAATTGACTAGGGCTCTCTTCGTTAATCTGAACAATCTAATTCGAGATTTTATCGCCCTTTTTTCTGCTTGCCGTTTGCGTACGTAAGAGGGAACCTAGGGTGTTCCAGCTGCGCTCAAAACCGGCCTTCTTCTCAGAGACCGTCAGCCACACCTGCTTTTGTCTCGGAGCCATTCATCGGTTTATAATTTTAGGGTATTGATCCACATAACATATCCTACACAGACGCTCAAAGAAATTTACTGGCATTTTTCATAATTGCATGGTTGCTTGCCTGCTTGCATGCATGCTTGCAAAAGAGCAACTGTCAGGTAAATCAGTTGCGCAATCTAGAAACTTTGCATTTTTGAATGAAAGCAATCAGCTGTCAAAAATATATGTCAAATTTGACGTTTCAAGCATAAAGTTTTTTTCCTTCATTTTCATTTTGTTTATCGCTGAAAAATAAAACGAAAAAATGGATCGAGAAAATGTGATTAATGTTATTGTCAGTTTGTAGATATGTAGATAACTCGACTTCATTAGATCCGGTCCGAAAATTTGAAACTTCACAGCGAAAAAGAAGGATAAATTATGTGTCTTGTTTAGCTCGTTAATCGCTCGTTTAAAAGAAGTTTTATCCTTGGGGTGCTCCAAACCTCTTCTTCATTATTTTCGCTATAGAATTCATAATAATTTCAATAATAATTTAAATTAAAATAAAATACCCTAATAATATCGAAAAAACTGAAAATCTTCAGCCAAAAATCTTCTTCTTTAATCAGATAAGCATGCGTACAAAAATAGTTGCAAGATTTGCGCAGACCTGTCAAGCAGGTTGCAGTTTTGAACAAATGGTATTTGCACATTTGCTTTTTTGAATACCATGCAAATGATCGATTTGCGCAACCATGCAATTATGAAAAGGGCCACTCTTTTTGGTTATGATAATGACAAAGTGTTGTCCAGTTGAATTCGGCATCTAATGTCACACCTAATTATTTAGCTACGACTACCGATTTGCCTCAAGGGACCAGTTCGGTCAATCCTGGATGTATCCCTTTCCGGGTAAATAATTTTAAAGGGATTGAAACAATGTCATTCGATTATTAGTTTAAGTGATCGTTTGTAGGGCTTTGGTAAATCAGATTCAAGAATCTAGTACCAAACGAGCGAAGATCACAGGAAGTCGTCTTCCATAGCTGCCTTTTTGGAGATTTCTCCTTATACTTTATATAGTCTCACCGAGGAGTGATTTCCTGAATTTTGGTGCAGTTTCACTGGTAGAATTGCGAATAGTTTTCTGTAGATCGTCGCAATGAAGAATAAGTTCGATGTTCCTGTTGATAGAGTTGAACATGACCCCACAATTTAAGAAACAAGACCTGTCACGTGCTTCTCCTATACTTCCGAATGCTTAGGAGTTACCCAAAATACCCTTAATATCCAAGTGGGTTAAAGGGTATTGAAAGTAGATCATAGAAATATAAATAGAAGGAAGGGTTTTCGGATTCAGCTATTTTCGGTGCAAGCTGAACATGGACTAGTTTCCAGGAGTCTGGATAAACTCCGCAGATCTACGACAGGCAAAAAAATTTGCACAGAACTTTAGCCAAGGTTGACGCACATTTTGTAAGAACAATGGGAGAAATATTCATTGGGTAGTTTGTATATTTAGTGCCAGAGCAATACAGGTGAATGGACATGCGAGGCGAACAGAAATGCTAATAAACCGGCACTTAATTTGCGGCTTTCAACTTTCTCGGCAGATTCTTTACAATCTGCTAGTGAGTTCAAATACGCAATAGACGAGGTATGAGATCAGGCTAAATGTAATGTAATTGGTGGTGCAGGTTTGTGTCAGCCAAGGTGGCGAGATATTCATTTTTCGTAAATTCTATTTTCGAAAAGAAAAAAAAAACGATTTGGAGTAGAAAATTGAACCAAGTTTCACAAATTTTTGTCCCAGACATCAAAAATTACCACAACTTTATTGTTAAGGCCTTTAAGTTTTATACTTAACATCCGCTGGCCAGACAGAATTACAAGTTATGTGATGTGCTGGCCAAGAAAGGATGGATGACGAAATTATGCAAAGGAAAAGAAATCGGAATGGCCGCACTTTGCAAGGTGCAAATGAGCAATGCCGGCCTAGAGCTAGTGGAGCGGTCGCCAAAATTAGCGTTAAAAGTAATTTCGAGTGCCTTTTGGAATAAGGCAATTTTTTGATTTTTGCAATTTTTATTTTTTTAAAATTTGGTTATTATTGTTTATTTAACACGGCACGTGGCTCCGCTTAGAAAATATTCTAGGGTTGAGGCGCCTGACTGCTATCCCAGAGGTCCCGGGTCCTTCGCCTTTTCCACTTTCCCACCTACATAACTTTCCTTCTCTTTTCTTCCCTCTTTATATTCCTGATCCCTCTTGTCATAGCCTTCCCTAGTCCTTCCCCACTACACCAAGCGCATGCCAGCGGTTGGTTGAAGAGATTCAACTCGTTTCAGGAGGCATAGCACTCCAGCGAGTTGTTCTCAATGCCCCGATGTCAGAGTCGCGAAATGGTTGCGAATAGGTGGAATAAAAATATATCGCGACTAGGTTATGACAGTTCCTTCCGCCTCTTCTCTCTCTATCTTCCGGCTAGAGCTGCTGTTCGACAATGTATACTAAAAAATAGATTGTCGACAGTACAAAGGGACTTTCCCTAAGCCTCTAGTCTGTCACAAAAAAAAAAAAAAGGTTTAAAATTATTTTGAACTATTCAAATTCTTAGCATTCTTCTCCCAAATATGCTTTTTTTACTTTCGTTTCTGATGCACCAAGCAATTACCTGCCAAAATTGGAAAGCTTGGACAATTTGCTAAGAATAATGTCGGCCTTTATTGCTGACTTTTACTTTTGGAGTTATAAGCCATTCTATTGCTAAAATTGTCTCTATTGCATACTTTTTCAGTTTCCAATTGAGCTATGTCGAAAAGTACTAAATAAATCCTTCATAGCCGTAAAAAAATTTAGGCAAACTTAAATACATATTGAGATAGAGCTCTTTGAGGCCTACAATTAGAATGATAAAAAAATGTTTCCCTCTATCAGGCTCTTCTTCGATCATCGGGGTGACCCACTAGTAGTGATGAGCAAGACGATATTGCACGTTTAGCAAGGTCAAAGCAAGACCAAGACAAAACAAGACAAGATTGCAAGAGCAAGATAGCAAGACTTTCTGCTCATCATTACGTGTCAAAAGTCTTTCAGTGATAACCACAAAATCTTGTCTTGCACAAGAAAAGACTGCAAGACTTTTTGCAAGACTTTCTGCAGAACTTTCTGCTCATCACTGCAGTTTTGGCTTTTAATGTCCTGTCTTGATCTTGCTTTGATCTTGCTAAATGTGGAAGACTAAACAAGACTGCAAGACCAGTCCTGCTTGTTAGGAATAATTGTAATAATGGTAGGAATTAATTCCTGTTTAAATAAAAGTTTATCCTAACAAAATTATATTTTTTATTTTTACTTTTATTTTTAAGTTAAAAGAATTATAACGCGACAATTTTCAACGAATTCTTGATGTGAACTCATTTTTCCCAAATGTTTTCTTCAAAAGTCCTAAAAAGGTCCTAAGCATGCCTTGCATTACTAAATTTCCAGTACAGTGCTTATGCTAAGTGTGAAATGCATTACAAGCATGCCTTGCATTACTAAATTTCCAATACAGTGCTTATGCTAAGTGTGAAATGCATTACCAAATCCCCAACATACTCCCCCCGTTAAGAAGGTTCTTAACATATCGGCAACCGACACACTTTATTAACCGGCCTCTTCAACTCGCCTCGTGCTGTCTTAAGAGTAACAACTCTGATGAGGTTGTCCGCGCCAGGGTGAACCTTGAGAATGCGAGCAAGCAACCATGCTGTCGGAGGCAAATTTTCTTCTTTGACTAGTACGAGCTCTCCTATCTTCAGATTATCTTCAATAGTTGTCCACTTCGGTCGGTGTTGAAGTGTAGTCAAATATTCCATGTGCCATCGTTTCCAAAATTCTTGGTGTAGCCGTTGAAGAAAGCGCCATCGACTACGTGCTGAAAGGGGCACTGTGCCTGCAGAAGATTCTGGAAGTGCTACCATAGTTTTACCTATAAGGAAGTGTGATGGTGTTAGTACGTCTAGGCTGCTGATGTCATCGGACAGCTGTGTTAATGGTCTCGAGTTAATAAGCGCCTCTATTTGCGCCAAAAGTGTAGCAAATTCTTCAAACGTTAATCTTGTGTCGCCGATGGTTCTGCGCAGACGAGCCTTTACTAGCTTTACCCCCGATTCCCAACTGCCACCAAAATGCGGTGCGGCTGGAGGTGTGAAGTGCCAAGTCACCTTTTGAGCACTAAGAAAATCTGCAATGAGACTATTATGAGCACGTGATGTGGTGAGTTTAAAAATTTCAGAGAGTTTATGATTTGCGCCAATAAAGTTAGATCCATTATCGCTAAATATGTCACTGGGCAAGCCTCGTCTTGCAGTAAATCGTTTTAAACAAGCAATAAAGGCGTCTGACGTTAACTCACTGACTGCTTCCAAATGTATGGCTCGCGTACTAAAACAAGTGAATAGGGCAATATAACCTTTTACGCTTTTGGCGCCTCGTCCTCGATGTCGCAGCAGGAAAAGAGGACCAGCATAATCCACCCCAACTCTTTCAAAAGCTCTACTGAAGGTGACTCGTGAGCGCGGAAGATTGGCCATAAGTTGTTGTGAAGTACGAGCACGAATTTTAATGCATGAAACACAATTGTTGATGTGTCTCTTAACTGCTGTACGAGCGGATATAATCCAGTAATTTTGACGAATGATATGGAGCAGCAGCGTTACTCCTGCATGAAAATGTTTTTTATGTAAGTAATCGATAAGATATCTCGTGAAGATGTGATCCTTCGGAAGAATGCAAGGATGCTGAGTGTCATAAGGGCAGGAAGCATTTTCCAATCTGCCTCCTACTCGCAACAGGTTGTACTCATCTAAAAATGGAGACAATGACCGCAATGGGCTTGATGTTGTAACTGATCCAGTTTTTTGTAGGGAGTTGATATCACTGGTGAAGGTGCTGTTTTGTGTCCATTGTATACAACATCTCCGTGCTGCTTCTAATTCTGTTGTTGATAGCCAATGATTGGAGAGCAAGAGCTGGTTCGACTTTTTACATAGAACAGAGAATCTTAGGCATCGTGCGACAATGCGAAGTATTTTTATAAACGAGGAGCTCCTGCTGAATAGCTTGTCAAGCGTTTCGTTTAATTCAACAGTCACGGTTGTGTATGTTGCCAAAAAGCGGCTTCGCATTTCTTTGATTGCCGTCGTCTGTGAATCTGGGGGTAAATCATGAATATAATCTCTCCACTTAGTTTGAAGCCAAGACGGTCCATTCCACCACAGAGTCGAGCTTACAAGTTCTGCTGGGGAGACTCCACGTGACGCTAAGTCTGCAGGATTCTCTTTTGAGAATACATGATGCCAAGAACACCTCGGAAGGGTAGATAAGATCTCCGATACCCGGTTTCCAATGAAGCATTTCCATTTACTTGGGTGCGAAGAGAGCCAATGTAATACCACCGTGGAGTCTGTCCAGGCGAAACATGCAACGTCAGCTTGAATTGCTGTTCGGACTGAGCTTATTAATTTAGTCAACAATAAAGCAGCACACAGTTCCAATCGAGGAATAGAAAGTTGCTTAATGGGAGCCACCTTAGTTTTTGACGTCATTAACGTGCTGGTCGACTCTCCACAGGAGGACGTTGATCGACAATAGATGACGGCTGCGTACGCTGCTTCTGAGGTATCGCAGAAGCCATGAAGTTCAAAGTTATTCATTCTTGTGTTCAACCATCGAGGAATACGCAGCGTTTTTAAGATTGACAGGTTGCCAACGACTGTATTCCATTTCACTGCTAACTCATCTTGAATTGGTTCGTCCCAGTCATAATTTTTTATCCAAATCTGTTGCAGAAGAATTTTGAATCCAACGGTAATTGGAGAAATGAGTCCAAGAGGATCGAAGATCCGACTTGACTCTGAAAGAATTCTTCGTTTAGTAGGAAGCATGTCCTTTGGTAAATTTACATCAAAAATAAATGAATCCTCTAAGGCCTTCCAAGATAATCCCAAGACCTTGATGGTGTCTGACTGTTCATTAATGATCATGGTTGTTGAAGTATGTGATGAGGGTATGCGCTGCAGAAATGTTTGAGAATTTGATGTCCACTTCCTTAGTGTGAATCCCCTCTTTTTCAAGAGCATTGTAAGTTGAAGATAGAGGTTCACTGCCGTTGTTTCATCATCTGCTCCGCTCATCAAGTCGTCTACATAGAATGAATGTTTTAAAGCGTTCTCCGCAAGAGGAAACTCGTGTTCAAATTCGATACTCAACTGCTGCAAGGCTCTGGTTGCCAAAAAGGGTGCTGATGCAGTCCCATAAGTAACTGTTTTCAACCAGAGATGTTCAATATTTTCTTCAGGCCTATATCTCCATAAAATTCGTTGATAATTCCTGTCGCTCTCCGCTACCAAGATCTGCCTAAACATCTTCTCAATGTCCGCAGTGACTGCTACCTTGTAGGTTCTAAAAGATAGCAAAATAGAGTACAAGTCTCGCTGTATCTTCGGCCCCACACACAATTTTTGGTTAAGTGAAAAACCGGATGAGGACGTGGCGGAACCGTCAAAAACCACGCGAAGTTTTGTAGTGGTGCTTGATGGTTTAATTACTGCGTGATGTGGCAGGTAAGCGTGCTCAGACGTAGAATTGAGAACTGATTGCGGAACTGGCTCAAGATGATCTAGTTCTTGATACTCCTTTAGGAACTGGTGATATTCCCCTCGCAGTGTATGACTTGAATTAAGACGTCGTTCTAGTGCACGTAATCTGGCACTAGCCATGAATTCAGTGTTTCCCAATGGTACTGATTCTTGTTTGAATGGGAGACGAACAACATACCTTCCTGTTTGTTCATCAACGCGACATGTATTTCTAAACAGGGTCTCGCAATAGTGTTCTTCTTCAGAGAGAAGTGCTGGTTGTTGTGGAAGATCTTCAATCTCCCAAAAGCTTCGCAAAGTTTTATCAATCTTGTCGACGTCAGCATGCAAAATCGTGAGCTCTGATGGCTCCAGGGAGGCAGTGAAGTTTCCAGCTATAATGTATCCAAATATAGTGTTTTGCATTACAGGTGTCCCTGATGGTGATAGACGCCGTCCCTCTCGCAGAATGTGCAAGGCATGGTCTACACCTAACAACACGTCAATTTTATGCGGTATATTGAATTGCGGGTCAGCTAGGTCGTAACTCTCAAGGAAAGTCCAGTCATTGATGTTGAAGGCAGTTGATGGACATCTGGTGGTTAATCTCGGTAAGATGAGCGCAGTGACAGATATGTTTTGTGCACAGTCAAATCTAGAGCATAAAACTAGATTTACTCTGCCCTTGGTGAATCCTGATGTTGTATGCCCTATACCTGAGACTTTCATTCTGTACTTCTCCCTTTTGTGCCCAAGCTGTTGAATGAAGTCTTCGCGTATAAAAGATGCTGTGGAACCAGAGTCGATTAGAATGCGGCATTCCTGCAATGACCCAGTTGCGTCAAGAACGTGTACCAGCGCTGTTGGAAGCAATGATGATGTTACGGTTGGTGAATTCGTAGATACGAGTGCGGTGATATTTGAGTTTCCAGTTGCTGGTTTGAGGGCTTGTTGGTCCTTCGTGAGAATTGAGGAGCTTGTGCGGTGAATTCCAAGTGTATGCGGGTTGATAATTCTTGACGAGTTCTCATGGATTGGATGCGGGGAATTGAGATGGTGTGTATTCTGGCTCTCCTGTTCATGCAAGGACGAGTGATGTGCTTTGTTGCAAAAATGGCATCTGAATTTGGACTTACATTTTTGTGCGGTATGACCATGGCTGAGACAGTTGAAACAAAGATTGTTTTGGCTAACAAAGATTCGTCTTGATGGGATATTCATGGTCTTAAAGTCTGAACAGTGGAAAAGATGATGTTCTTTCGTACACTTCGGACATTGTGGCACAGTGTTGACATGATGATTGCGCACACTTTTAACGGTCAAATTCCGAGAGGATGAATCAATTGATTCTAGGGCGTCACAGCGTTTATTCAAGAATGCGATTAGTTGCTCGAACGATGGCATGTCAGTCGTCGCTGTTGCTTCCGCCCAAGCCTGTCTAGTATCCCCATCGCATTTAGTTATTAAAATGTGGACCAGCCAAGGATCTCTACTTGTGGCCTCTGTACCAAGTGATTTAATACCCCGAATCAATTCATCTGAAGTGTCCGTAATTCTTCGTAATGAAGCATGTGAACCTTGTGATACTGTTGCTTGATTCATGAAAGATTTTATATACGATGTTAAAACTTGTTTTTTCTTGTCATACCTTTCCATAAGTTTGTTCCAAGCTTCTATGTAATTGTCATTGGTGATTGTAATGTGCTTAATGAGGGATGCGGCCTCATCCTTAAGAGCGCTTTTTAGATGCTGAAATTTATGAACGTTTGACAGCGAACTTCTTTGATGCACGGATGAGGTGAACAAATCTTTGAAAGACGGCCAATCCTTATAGTCTCCGTTGAACGTGGGAATATTTATCTGCGGTAATTTTACTTCCAGAGGATTTGGTGCGTGCTGAGACATGCCATCCAAAACATTTCGTTGTTGCTCGAATAGCCGACTCATCGTTGAATTCAATTGTTCGGTAGCTGCGGATACACCACTAATTGAAGGCGTTGAAGCGTTTCGTTGGTTTATTGCCCGACATAATTTCACCTTGGCATTGAAATATTTGGCTTCGAATTCATCGTACTCTGAAGCAATTTCCTGAAGCACCAATGCGTCATCTATGTTTATGAAGGACTGCCAATGTTCTTCCAATTTCTCTAACCTGGTTGTTATATCCTCAACGCTCGTGGTATCAGATATGCCATCAGCGAACGTTAATGTTCGTGTTACTGAGCCCTTTATGCGCCCTCGCTGATTCTTCAACAGGGCAATATCCGCCATTGTGTAGAAAATTTATTGAATTTTAAATTATTTTGAAGGTAGTAAATTAGTTGACTATTTAGCTATACTTATGCGGGCACGCTTCTATCTTCGACGGACAAAATGACTTCCGGCTGATTCTTTTTGTAGGTATTCCCCTTCACTTTCTTTGCAGGCTAGTCCCGGGTTTCGGCACCATAAATATGTTAGGAATAATTGTAATAATGGTAGGAATTAATTCCTGTTTAAATAAAAGTTTATCCTAACAAAATTATATTTTTTATTTTTACTTTTATTTTTAAGTTAAAAGAATTATAACGCGACAATTTTCAACGAATTCTTGATGTGAACTCATTTTTCCCAAATGTTTTCTTCAAAAGTCCTAAAAAGGTCCTAAGCATGCCTTGCATTACTAAATTTCCAGTACAGTGCTTATGCTAAGTGTGAAATGCATTACAAGCATGCCTTGCATTACTAAATTTCCAATACAGTGCTTATGCTAAGTGTGAAATGCATTACCAAATCCCCAACACTGCTCATCATTACCTACTAGTCCGATCAGTGTGAAAAAGGAGCCTAAGCAATGCGATTGGTGGGTCAGTCACCAGCGAGATGGGGGGGAACATGTAGTGTATTTCAGTAATTAAATACGCATGTGCCGTAACTATCTCGGTCTGGTAAAACTGCGGTCATAACCTCCTCGTGGTGGCCACTGGAAGCTATCCTGAAAGATATGGGCTAACTAGATCGGGCCTACCAAGCCAAGATGTAAAGTTATCGTGTCGAGTGCTGCATGGCAGTGGGTAGGTTTTGCATTCTCCTTCGCGTAGCCAAAAAACCAGTTCCCATATAATCTAGGAGGAGTTTTCTCATCATCCAGGGTAACAGGGACCCCAGATATAAAAAAAAAATACGGGGGGATCTCGCAAGTAGCTCTCTACTGGAACAGCAAGCAGATCCAGACCGCCGCCGTTCTGCCCAAAGGTTCTGGACTCACTAAAGGGTCAATTAAAGAAGGGCTGGAGTGGAATAAGGGAGTTCATGGTCCATACCATAGCCCGCCCTCATGAAATTCTTACCTAGGGAGCAGGTCTGCTGAGAACCCCGGAAGCGTGAACAGTCAAGTGTAAGCGACAAGACACTTGTTCCAGCGATCTGACCCATAAATATGAGCTATAGAGGTGTAGTACAATAAGCCATAAAATGTTATATAAAACAAAAAAAAAAACCAAAGGGATTAGCGGCTTTAAAATCTGATTACCGGCTTCCGAGCGAGTCTCCCCTCGCTTTCTTACGTTGATCAGGTAAAATTTTCGGTCTGTGCCGACAGTCGAATACGATATCTGGACCTGATAGTAGGGTCGGAGCAAAAACGTAACTTTATACATACTACAATACTACTGAATCTTCCCGTGAAAGGGCCGTTGCAATCGGATTAGCCGTTTCAGACATTAGTCTCGACAGACAGACAATATATTAATGCAGAAAATAAACTGAAATACATACAATTTATGTCATGTGAAAGTTTTGACAAAAGGGCGCCGAAAGACAATCTCGCTCTTCCCCGGTTGGCCACCCCTGACTCTATAATATGGTTATAGCCCCGTGCCCCGTGCAATTCTTGCAAGCAGTTTCATTTCTTTTTCTCAGGTCTGTGATTACGCTCTACGGTAATTGCATTGTGATATACTATTATTATTTTTTTTTTTGTTTTTTTCAAAATGTTAAAACCTGAGCATATTTGTAATATTTTATACAAAAACTATAAAACTTATAAACTTTTTGGGTAAAATATGTTTTTTGTGCACTCTAAAATGATTTACCACATTGCTCTTAGAATATAAACTACAGAATGTACCTGGCTATAAATTTGGACACATGTCAATGTCAGCTAAACCGACATCACTAAAAACATTTATTAAACTTTGGTCTTTACATTAAGAAAGAATCAATCCTATCCCATCTCAATCCCACTCACTGTCACAAGAGTAATGTCGATCCAGAAATGAAACCTATTTACTATCTCTATAAGTTTGATATCGAAACGAAACACTAGATGGAAATTGATTGGGTGGATATTTATAATAAATATATATTTTTGTTATTCAGTTGCGATAAAGGTATTCCTCGAATTTCATCTTGCAGTATTTGACCACGGTAGTCATCTGGCTGGCTAATCGAGATAGAGTAGTTCCACAAATTCATGGCTTGTTAAAGTGAAGGTCTTTGGAAATTTTTATATGTAAACTCTAGTGTTCACTTTGACAAAAAGAAATTGTTCGACATTTTAACAGTTGTCCCCATGGTTGATACTTAAATCCACACACAGGTAAATAATAAGCCAATTAATAAAGCAATTCAGTAATCTAAATAAATAACATCTCCAGTTCTGTGTTATCTGTAGAGAACCCTCTACCATTTAATTTTATTTCATCTTAATCAAACCATCATTCGGAATTCATACAAGTCGGCATTTGCCATTCGTTTCCTTTGGAATCTTAATTTAGAACAATCTTAAGACTATGAAACATGTGGGCATATCAATTTACATCTAAAAGTGTCTTTCAATTTTTCACGTCAGCTGAGAAGGGATTTGAATTATTTAGGATAGGCCAAAGGGAAAATCTAGATAAATTTCTTCTTACCTTACAATCCGTGAGGCTAATATTTTTAAGGTTAAGCCTAAATACGTGATTCCTGGAAATAGAGGAAAAAGAAAATGTTTTTTTTTAAAGAAAAGATATACAGATTTTAAAAAATAGACTTTTGTTAGTTTTTTTTTTTTTTTTTTTGTTTTTAAATCGATTTTTTACTTACATTGCCCCCACAAAGAGTGCATCTCTCTTCTCATCCAGGTAGAACGTTCGGTAGTATAGAGTTCCACAACTGAATTCACGTACATGATCTGAAAGATAAAATAATTTCGTGTTTGAAATGATATTGCAACTGCGTTTCTATTATCGTTTGTGAGTATTTGATAAAGTTTTATTAATGTTGTAAATGCAAAATTTATACATACATATAGCTTATGATAATACATTACGTCAATTTTAAGTACGTTTTAAATATATAGTTCGCTTAAATTAGGAACAATTAAAGAAATTTTCCCCACAGTGCCAAGTGAATAATTTGGGCTGTCTAAACATGATTTTTGGGAAAAATTTCTTAAAAACAGCGATTTGTTGCAGGGGCGGATCCAGAATTTTTTTTCGGAGGGGGTCACAGGGTAGAAAAAATTAAAAATAACAAAAAATAACAACAATAACCAAATGAACAAAATAAATTAAATTTTCTTACGGAACGTAACCGATGCTAATTCTGTTTTTCAGCGGCTATATGCTGAAAATGAAAATCTCGCTACGCAGTTGGATCTGGAGATGAAAGTACGTCTTGTTGTTTCTCGCCAAAAACATCGTGATAATCATCAACAAAATCAAACCCCGGACGAGTATTTCAGGAGAGGAATTTTCATATTCTATTGGACAACGTTGTGACAGACCTCAACGATAGACTCTCTGCAGACTGATGAACTTTTTCCGGTTGAGAGTGTTTCTGCCTCGAACTTCATAAAAAGCGGAGGACATTGAAGACATTCGTCATGCAGCAGAAACGTACCAGAAGCTTCTGCAAATTCCCATCTCTGGAGTGATTGCAGAATACGAATTGTGGGTAGCCAAAAGGAATCGGATTGTTGAAAACGACGGTGAACTCCCCGATTCGCTTCCTCTCGTTTGTGATGCGTGTGATGAAGAAGTTTATCGATCTATTTGTAAACTGCTTTATTTTTTACACACGCTTCCTGTGACCGCAGTCACTGCAGAAAAGACTATTTCAACTCTCCGTCGCCCCAAAAGTTGGCAGAGATCAACTATGATAGAAGACATACTCACTGGGCTTGCATTGTTACACATTCATCAGCTATAGATAGCGACTATGACACTCAAAACTTTCCACACATTCAGTAGCCAACTAGCTAGCGCGAACTAATTTCGTCATTTGACTACAAAATAATGAGATACTCGCAGCTAGTTCACTAACAACTATGATGACCTACGTCTGGTTTACTAGTTAGCAAACCCACACGCCAGAGAGTTGCGAGTAAAGTAGCCCGGCTTTGAACTTTCTCGGCAGATTGTGGGAAATCCGCTAATTAGCTAGTGAACATGATGATTTGGGCTGTAGCGCCATTGGATGGATGGATGGATCATACACCTCGACACGGCATAGGATCGGAGAAGGTGACCTCTCTGGAACGAGCCTGTTGGAAGATTGATTTTGGCCATGGTACAATAATACAAGGTAGGCTCATAAGGAAAAGCTCTGGCTTCGCGACATCACCCAGATCTCAGTTTTTTTTGTTTTATGTGATAGACTAGAGGCTTAGGGAAAGCCCCTTTGTACTGTTCGACAATCTATTTTTTTTCGTATAGATTCTCAAACAGCAGCTCTAGCCGGAAGATGGAGAGTAGAAAGAGAAGGAGAAGTAGGAAGGAGCTGCCATATCCTAACCACCTACTTCCAACCATTTCGCGACTCTGGCATCGGGGCAATTGAGAAACAACTCGCTGGAGTGTTATGCCTCCTGAAACGAGTTGAATCTCATCAGCCAACCGATGACATGCGCTTGGTGGAGCGGGGAAGGACTAGTGAAAGCTATGACAGGAGAAATCAGGAATGTAAAGAGGGGAGAAGAAAGAAGGAAAGTTATGTAGGTGGGAAAGTGGAAAAGGCGAAGGACCGTGGGGCTGGCCGGGATTCGAACCCGGGACCTCTGTGATAGTAGTCAGGCGCCTTACCCCTAGACCACCGAGGCCCACAGTTTATAAGGGAAAAAAGCTTTCCCCTGACGTCACTCAGGTCTTTTCTCTAACAAATTGCGTTTAAGCTTTTCAAGATGGAAACAGAGTTTTTCCTTATTATATTACTAGCATAAAACCCGCGTGCATTGCAACGCCTTTAAATACCTACTGTTTATTATGTGCAATGTTTTCCTTAAAAAAAAACCAACAAAAAAGTCGGCTGTTATTATCCCTAAAAAGGGTTTATTATAGTGCATTTTTTTAATAAATATGGTAAACAAACAACCTCTCCTCAACAAATCTGCAAGTTTTAAAGTAGATTGGCATGTATATGTCATCAAGAAAAGTGACATTTTAGGGTTTGACGAACGTTCGTTAAGTTTGTTCGCCTATTTACGTGGATGTAAGAAATTATGAAGCAATCACAAATGAATATTAAATAAATTGAATTTCGAGTCATTCATTTCTACGTGATTATAGGGATGCACTATCAAAATTTCAGCCCTTGAGCTTCAGAGGTTTGGGTTAACCCCATTTCATCCCTTTAGGGGAAGAATTTCGAGTAATCGCCTCTTAGTGGAAGTCCATGTCATTATAGGGATGCACTGTCCAAATTTCAACCCTGTAGCTCCAGTAGTTTGGTAAACCAAATTTTACCCCTTTAGGGGCTGAATTTCGAAAAATCGCTTCTTAGAAAAAGGCCACGTCATTATAGAGATGCACTGTCAAAATTTCAGCCGTTTAGCTCCAGCGGTTTGGCTTAACCCCATTTAACCCCCTTAGGGGATAAATTTCAATCGCCCCTAAGTGGATGCCCACGTCATTATAGTGATGCACGGTCAAAATTAGAGCCCTCCAGCTTCAGCGGTCATTTCACCCCATTAGGGGATGAATTACGAAAAATCGCTTCTTAGTGGATGTCCACGTCATTAAGGGGATGCACTGTCAAAATTTCAGCCCTATAGCTCCAGCGGTTTGGGTAAACCCCATTTCACCCCCTTAGGGGATAAATTTCGAAAAATCGCCTTATAGTGGATGTCCACGCCATTATAGGGATGCACTGTTAAAATTTCAGCCCTATAACTTTAGCGGTTTGGATAAACCCCGTTTCACCCCCTTAGGGTATAAATTTTGAAAAATCGCGTCTTAGTGGATGTCCACGCCTTTATAGGGATGCACTATCAAAATCAGCCCTATAGCTCCAGCGGTTTGGGTAAACCCCATTTCACCCCCTTAGGGGATGAATTTCGAAAAATCGCTTTTTAGTGGATGTCCACGCCATTATAGGGATGCACTGTCAAAATTTCAACCCTATAGCTGCAGCGGTTTGGATAAACCCCATTTCACCCCCTTAAGGGATGAATTTCGAAAAATTGCTTTATAGTGGATGTCCACGCCATTATAGGGATGCACTGTCAAAATTTCAGTCCTATAGCTCCAACGGTTTGGATAAACCCCATTTCACCCCCTTAGGGGATGAATTTTGAAAAATCGCTTTTTAGTGGATGTAAACGTCATTATAGGGATGCCATGTCAAAGTTTCAGCCCTATAGCTCCAGCGGTTTGGGTAAACCCCATTTCACCCCCTTAGGGGATGAATTTCGAAAAATCGCTTCTTAGTAGATGTCCACGCCATTATAGGGATGCATTGTCAAAATTTCAGCCCTATAGCTCCAACGGTTTGGATAAACCCCATTTCACCCTCTTAGGGGATGAATTTCGAAAAATCGCTTTATAGTGGATGTCCACGGCATTATAGGGATGCACTGTCAAAATTTCAGCCCTATAGCTCCAGCGGTTTGGATAAACCCCATTTCACCCCCTTAGGGGATGAATTTCGAAAAATCGCTTTTTAGTGAATGTCCACGCCATTATACGGATGCACAGTCAAAATTTCAGCCCTTTAGCTCTAGCGGTTTAGGTTGTGCGTTGTCTGTCAGTCAGTTACTTTTTATACAATAGAAAAAAATCCCCTTACAACTTATTGAACCCCATTTCACCCCCTTCAACCCTTTTGTTCTCCATAAAAAGTAGCCTATGTCCGTCTCCAAGGTCTAAACTACAGTCAGCGAAATTCGTTTGTGCGCACCCATATTTTTCATGTTTTCGACGTCCTGGAATTTTTATTGAACTTTTTAATGATGGGAAATATGTTTATTATAAAAAACGAATATAATTATTTATTTATCTCAGTACAAAATTTATTTTACTTGTATTTAACCATAAAAAGTAGAAAAACTACAGCGAAATTCATTTGTACGCACTTTAGAAAATGAAGGAAAAACAATGGTTTATAGGAAAATTTTTTTTTACAGCAACTCGAATATTTTGTAAATCGTCCGTGGCTTTACATTTTTGCAAAAATTCGGTTGGGTATTGATCTTAACATGCTACCGATAAGATCCTGGCCAATGTTAGCCCACGTGTCCAAAATAACTCTTTTTAATGGGATGGCGTCATTGAACTGATGTCCGTTGACTTAAACACACCTCCCCATGATCCCCCGGAGGTTCTCCATAAGATTTGGACTGTGTCTTAATACTGGGCATCGCATCAAAGACCCTTCCCGATCACTAAACCACTGCCGCGAATGAAGAGAGACGTGGATTGGCGCATTATCTTGTTGAAAGACGACTGCCTGGTCACCAATTTCATCTTCCAAATAGGGTATAAGGGCAGATTCGAGCATATCCGTGTACATTTCAGAGTTTATCCTGGAACGGATGATGCATAAGCGGAGCTTTCCAGATGATGAGAAAGCTCCCCATAACATTACATTTCCACCTCTCGAATGTCGACTACTTCTGGGTGGGTTCTCTTTTCTAAGATCGTGCCAATAATGAGTGAGACCATCTGGCCCATCTAAATTAAATTTCTTTTCATCCGAAAAGATAACGGTCTCCCATTCCCGCGTCCAGTCCATGTGCTCCCTCGAAAAAGAAAGCCTTATGATGTTGCTTTAATGATGGCTTTAATGATGCCTTTCTCATCATACGGGAAGCTAAGTTTATGCATCATCCCTTCCAGGATAAACTCTCAAATGAATGGATATGCTTGAATCCGCCCTTATACCGTATTTGGAAGCCGAAATTGGTGACCAGGCAGTCATCTTTCAACAAGATAATGCGCCAATCCACGTCTCTCTTCATTCGCGGCAGTGGTTTAGTGATCGGGAAGGGTCTTTGATGCGATGCCCAGTATTAAGACACAGTCCAAATCTTATGGAGAACCTCCGGGGGATCATGGGGAGGTGTGTTTAAGTCAACGGACATCAGTTCAATGACGCCATCCCATTAAAAAGAGTTATTTTGGACACGTGGGCTAACATTGGCCAGGATCTTATCGGTAGCATGTTAAGATCAATACCCAACCGAATTTTTGCAAAAATGTAAAGCCACGGACGATTTACAAAATATTCGAGTTGCTGTAAAAAAAAATTTTCCTATAAACCATTGTTTTTCCTTCATTTTCTAAAGTGCGTACAAATGAATTTCGCTGTAGTTTTTCTACTTTTTATGGTTAAATACAAGTAAAATAAATTTTGTACTGAGATAAATAAATAATTATATTCGTTTTTTATAATAAACATATTTCCCATCATTAAAAAGTTCAATAAAAATTCCAGGACGTCGAAAACATGAAAAATATGGGTGCGCACAAACGAATTTCGCTGACTGTATGTCTGTTGCAAATTTCATCAAAATCGGTTTAGTGGTTTAGGCGTGAAAGCCTAACAGACAGACAGACAGACAGAGTTAGTTTCGCATTTATAATATTAGTAAGGATTGTACCATGGATTTTGGACTGGTGAAGCGGTTTGTTTTATAGCTAGAAAGCTCGTCGGCGTAGGAGAATCTCCCAGCTTGATGGGTGAATATTTATTTTCTTAGCTTTTTTGGGGGAGGGATTATTAGTAAAGGATCGTGGTCCATTAAATGCCTTCTTTCTTTAGGAAGAAAAACAAACCGTTTTATGCTATTTAAATGTGACTGGTTTATCTAATTTAACGTATTCACATTTCCTACATTGATGCCATACTCTGCGGGGTCGGTCATTATTGTGATGGTTCGGGCTGGTTCGACGTAAAAATTATAGTCCTCTCACTTATCCATTTTGTTAAATTTCGTCTTATCATTTCAGATTTATTTGAGTTCACTTTGATTCCCCAGGTTTTATAATAGGTATCCATAACATTTATTTGTTCTTGTACTTTTGCTTATGGCATGTCGGGAGTAAGGTCACTCGCGAAGATAAAAGAAATAATCACATTGTGGGCGGTTTGGTGGATACGTGGAAAATCTGCAAGGTAGAGGCTACATAGTTTAGGAGCTATGAGCGAGCCTTGGGGTACACCTGACTTTTTTACATTGATCTCCTCGCACAAAACTTCATTATACGACAACCTTAGTTTTCTATTTTCAAGGAAACTGATAAAAATTCTGGTGCGGTGCAAGTTGTCCGTCGGAGAAGAGCATTATCAGAAACGATAATCGGAGGTTTTGTCTTCATTCATACCAAAATATGTAGGAGCTCGAAAATTCCTCAGTAACGCAGCAGCCCTTTCCAAACTCGTTCGCTAGTACCATTACAGTACCACTAAAATAAAGAATCTGCCTGCACAGCAATATTTTTCTCGCAACGCAAGGTTAGTTTTCTCGGACCATCCTCATGTACCTTAAGGCCCATTCTTTCGTGCGCAATACGGCTTAGAATTTCGTTTACGAATAAAACAACTCGACTGTGGAGCAATCTTTCGCAGTCAGAGCTCGTACAATATGCTTCAGCTCAAACGGAAGGTTCGTCGACATTTTCTCGAGCACCCGCACTCCCAGACCCGCTCTAATCTTTGTTACTCTCTTCTACCCTTCAAACTAAGCTTACTCTACTCAGAGACATAAACGAAAAAAAATTGTTGCCAATGAAAATAGGAAAGTTTTAAATATAATATGAACCTAAAAATATACAGAGAATTGTGGGTGTCGTTATCAATAATGATTGCTCTCTTCGGATAGAATAAGATAACCGTGCCACAAAGCCACTACACGCTATTTTCCAAACAATTTTTTGTGAAATTTTTCTGATTTAATTTAATGTGGTACAACATAAACTTTTCTTTCTTTCACGGAAATTTCTATAATGCTTTAAGACCGCCTCCATAGGCCCCAATTTTAAAAACAAACTCTCAAAAATAAATTGGAACATTCTGAGAAAACGGAATGTTATTGCCTATTCTTAAATTAACTAAAAATCAAATCTATCGGTCTACCTTCCAAGAAACATAATTTGGAAGTTGACACCAACACCAGAACAAACAAAACAAAGGAAATAAATTGAATCGAAATTTGCTGATAGTTTTATCGTTTCTGTTTGCGGATAACCTTTCAATGTCCACATAGGCAACAAAAGAAAATATTTGAAAAATCCTTTCTTCCCCCATAGAAAATGCTATTCGGAAAATTGTTTTCCCTTCTTTTGTTGTCCTCCTCAGGACGGTCTCTATTTGGTTGCTAAGAAAGGAAAAAAAAATAGAAATTCTGGACTAAATACACACGGGGAGGAAAGGTCTGATAAAATTTAGTGCCCGTGAAGGCCACTGCCAACCCCAAGTGGCACATTTACGTTCTCAGATACATAAAAGCCTTCTTCTGCACTTCTGCATACGCAATAATTATTAACATTGTGGTAGTATCCTTAATGGATGTTTTATTTACGAATTTATGTCTCCCGGATCAGATACCCTTTCTGTCAACAAGAAGCAACCCCCACACCATCGTCTGTATGTAGTTGGGACTTGACGACGACGCCGATGTCGAATGGACGTTGTCCGGGGTCTATGCAAACAAACAGCCTTCGAGGAACAAAAAGAAGTGAAAAACTGTAGACAGGACTCGCAGGACATACACAGGACGAGTTCATGGAGGGCGGCCCCGAGAAAAAAAATGCAAACAAACTTTGATTCGAATTGTGCTTCCTTCCCGGGTCTTTCCGACCCTCTGACAATTGTTTGCTTGGGACTGGGACTGCTCTCGATCGAGAAATAAGGCCGGGGTGGCGGCTCACCTTGGTATGGGATTAGCGCTTTGCCCGTTTTGCCTGCCGGAGTGCTTGGACAAAACAAATCTGTGCATGTTTGTGTGTGCACACTACACAATTTCCGAGGAGTATGTTTTCCATTATCCCATAAATATGGCAAATAGCAAAACTTCCCTTATTCATTGAGGCCTGCTGCTAAACAATGAAAAATTTGCATATATTCGAATGCCACGACATCAACAGAAAAACCTTGACATGCATTACCTTGCAAGGAAGTCGTGATGTTTGTTGTTTTCAACTTGTTTGCATACAAGTTTGTTGCCTGATCGCCCATTGGAATTCGCCTGAAATTGTTTGGCTGTGCAAGTTTTTCGATTAATGGCTAAAAAGTTGATTGCGTTTGCAATTTTTCGAATAATTATGGAATGCAGATTTTTTTCTGGGACAAAACTTTTTGAGCATATGACAATAGTTATTAAATTTTTATTGACATGTTGCCAACACTGAGATTTCAGCAAGTAGTGTAGACAATTTTCTAATGAATCACATTGTAGTACCGTATATGTCAGTAAAGTTAACCCTTAATTGTTAGTTTAACATGAACATCAATCTATGTAGTTCACTCCGTATAAAATCTAATGCAAGATTGTGAGTTATTTGATAAACTTACACCTCTGGCCATGCATAAAATACTAATATTTCGAACACGTAATCAGAGAGCGTGTTTGTTCAATTACAACAACCTGAGTACCCACAAGCAGTGGCCTACCTAGAATTTTTGCTGCCAGGGGCCTGCAATATCCCGCCCTTTCTAAGTCAATCATATGGTGATTTTTATAAATCAATAAACATAAATAAGTGATTGCAATTGAGACAAACTATAGGTAGGGAGCTTTTTTCCCATTGGAAGCCATATTTAAATTAGGCAGTGATAAAGGAGGCCGTATAACTTGATTATAGGTATAGTTATTATAGGATTTATATCATTACTGACCTTCTCCGCGTATTTGCGGTCTATGGACATATCTACTTCCTTCCTTGATAAACAGACTCCCAGTTTGTAATATGGATTGCACGCAGGAGTTGAAAATAATTAATTTTAGATTTACAGCAGTACATCAACTGATTTTAACCATCACGGTATTAAAATTCCACTTCGTAATCATGTCATTTTCTTCTGTTTTCTATACAGGAGTCCTATTAGTAATGAAGCCTCCTTATTAGCATTCGACGCTATCTCCGAACGTATCTCCGAATTTTTATCCTCCCATCCGGAGTGCGAAATCATTGTTGCGGGTGATTTCAACATTCACAATGTAATTTGGCTGAATTACTCGAATGGCACCAGTGTTTCTGGCAGGGATGCCGAGCTCTTTGCTGAGACCAATAACCTGCACCAAATAGTGAAACAGCGTACGCGTGTTCCTGACACTGCGGGACAAGGAGCACACCTCCTTGATCTTTTTCTTACCTCCCACCCTACACGTTACTCCGTTGAGGTCGATTCGCCTATTGGCAACTAGGATCACTGTCTAGTCAGCGCTTGCTTCTCCTATCCATCTTCAACCCCAACCACGCCAGCTCCTAGGAGAACTGTTTCGCATTATGGAAAAGCCAACTGGTGGGGCTGATTCGCTTTTTCCGAGCTACTGATTGGGATTTGTGTTTTCAGAACCGCGATGTTAATTTTGCGGCCATCTGTATTACCAAAATTATACTGGCCGGAATGCGTTTATTCATTCCACATTCTTCCAAATCCATAAAGCCTAGGCATTATGGATGGTTCAATCGAGAGTGTATGAGCGCAATCAAAGCCAAAGAAGCCGCTTACAGACAGTACAAAAATTCTCCGAGCGAAACATCCCGACGTTGACTACATCAGGTTGAGAAACTCTTGTAAATCCACCATCAAGAAAGTCAAAGAATTATTCAATGACAGACTGAGAGGTAAACTCATAAACTCCACTGCTGGCAGTAAAAACTTCTGGTCCTTGGTAACCTCCATCAGGAAGAATTTCACTTCACATACAACGCCTCCATTCATTTATAACAAACAGGTGATAACAGAAAGCAAACCCAAGGCCGATCTACTTGCACTTCTGTTCGCCGAGAATTCTTCCTTACATGCTGACATGCAACCCCCCACCATCGAGTGTTCCGCTCACTCAATGGATAGAGTTTTCTTCAGGAAGCGTGAAGTGTATAAATGTCTCAAAGAGCTGGACTCCAACAAAGCCACTGGCCCCGATAAAATTCCCCCTATAGTTCTTAAAAAATGTGCCTCACCTTTGGCTAAACCTCTGCGCAAACTTTTTGCACTTTCATACTTCTCCGGAGTTTATCCTGTTTCCGGAAAGTTTATGGAATATCTTGAATACAACCAAATATTGAACGACAAACAATACGGCTTTAGATCGAAAAGATCTACCGGCGACCTCCTTGTTTGCCTAACGGAGTACCTCAGCCGAAGTATACACCGATTTGGTGAATCTGGTCTGGTTGCTCTAGATATCTCCAAGGCTATTGACAGAGTATGGCATCCCGCTCTGTTGGCTAAACCCCAAGCTATTGGTATTGACTCTGTTCTGAAGAACTGGATTGAGAGCTTCCTTTCAGGCCGTTCAATCAATGTAGTATTGGATGGCGTCGAATCCGACCCCCACCACATCTCCGCAGGTGTTCCCCAGGGCTCAATTCTATCACCAGCTCTCTTCCTAGTTTTTATAAATGGCCTGCTCTCAGTCCCCTCCAACTCACTCCACAGCTTTGCTGATGACGGTACATTACGTTACTCCTATGGCTTTGATAATGTAACACAAGCGCGTGCCAGACCTTGTCTACATCATCGCCAACTGTTGTCCAATTCAATCAACAGGGACATCGAACGAATTCTTGATTGGGGCCACAAGAACCGTGTCGAATTTAATGCATTAAAAACCAAGTACTGTCCTATCTCCAATAAAACTTGCACCGAACCGCTTTCTATTTCAGTGGACAACAAGACCGTAACGGCAGAACCCTCTCTAAACATCCTAGGCGTAACTTTAGCTGAAGATCTGCGCTGGAATAACCACATATTCCAAAGTGCTAAACAAGCATCCCAGTGTCTAGGATTCCTCAAAAGGTGCAAATTTCTCCTTCAGCCGTCTGCCAGGGCTATAATCTACAAGTCCTACATTCATCCCCGTCTTGAATACAACTCGTATATCTGGGCTGGGGCCCCAAGAAGGGCTTGGCAGTATATCTTGGCTGGACAAGGTGCAAAACCGAGCCCTCAAACTTATTGGTGACAGCGCCATTTGCTCTTCAATTGACTCATTAAGCCACCGTAGGAATGTAGCAGCTCTGGAAAAATTTTATCGTTTTTTTCATAATGACTCCTCCATTGAAATAAGTAACCTCATGCCTCCACGGCAACATTTTTCCCGCAACACAAGACTTGCCCGCTCGGCTCACCCCCACAGTTTACAGCCCTTATCTTCGCGCACACTCCGATCTAGAAATTCGTTTATAACAAGAACAACTCGTCTGTGGAACAACCTTCCAATGACAGTATTTCCGAACTCATACAACATCCAAGAGTTCAAACGCAAAGTTCATCGCCACTTTCTGCAACACCCCCTTGACTCCCCCTAACCTATTATGTGCTTCTCTCTATCTTTCGAGCTATGCTTACTACTGAACATTGCACCATGACTTAACCGACATGACGTACTAGTAGTACAAAGGGTGACACCTGAGCTTAGACTATCACATAAAAAAAAAAAATGTGATGTGACTTTACATAATTTGTTGAATGCACCTCTAGCTAGATATTTTAATCCTACTTAAAACATATCTAACCTCCTTTGCACCTAATACTACCGAAGTAATTTAACTCCCTGACGTGTTCAATTGTACTATATTTTATATACTCCAGGAACCAGGGGTTTTAAACTGACACTAAAAGAAATAGAAATGATTTTTTGGCACACAAGCAGTTTCCGACCCGTAGTTTTCCCCCACTTTCCATAGGTGTTCGCTTGCAGAAAAAAAATTTTTTTTTCTCAAAGTACTCTCTAAAATGTGCCAAAAATAATTTCTCTTGGTTTTAGTGTCAGGTTTTAGTGAAATTTTGACTACAGCGCCTGGAGTATTAATGTTTGTAGAATTGATTATTCTCATTGATTGTGCTTTTTGAACATTCATTCTAAAACCAATGCACATATTTCTAAGCTGTCACTTTTCTTTGCTTGTCCTCTCTCGAGATATTCTAGCCGTGTCTATCGAGTTCCTCTTGATTCTCTGCCGGCTTTCTTCATTAATTCGTCAAGTACAGTAATGAAGAATAATGGCGAAAGTGGGCAACCTTGTTTCACTCCAGTTGTCGTTGTTATTGGGTGATTTATGAAGGATTCTTAGTTCTGATTTCTCGTATAGTATTGTGATTATTTGGATTAATTTTGTTGGTACTGTCTTCAGTTTCAAAGACTTTAATAGCTTCCCTAGGTTGTGTCAAATGCTCTCTCGAAATCTACGAAGGTAACGTATTATGGTGACTTCTAGTCTGTCTATTCTAGTCGGTCTATTCTTGCCTATACATCTGCGACCTTTCCTAAATTGTACTTGTTGTTCTCTTAGGCGTATACACCAACGAAAGTAACTCTTAATAATGAAATTATCAAAAAAATTGACCAATATTCTTCTTCCTTAACGGCTCTACAACCGGGATCCGGTCCTGGCCTCTCGCAACTGTTCTCCGATGTCAGTTGGCATCCCTAAACTCTGAGCGTCCTACATCTCCTTCAGCGAAGGTTGGGGCACCCTAGCTAGATGCGCTTCCCACCGGAGCCTGCCAAGCTTTATTTTCTTCAGAACATCCATATCGCGATAGCGGTCCTAGATCTCGCCATTGGAGTCTCCGGAATAGTCCTTCCTCACATAAGGGGCCAACAAGTATTTCCGAAGTATTTTCCTCTCGAACACGGCTAAGAGATTTGAGTACCTACTTTTTGCTAAGCACCCACGTTTCAGATGCATATGCGAGTACAGGCAAGACCATCGTCTTATATAGTAGAAGTTTAGACGTTATTGTTAGATTCTTGGATTTGAAGAGCCTTGACAGATTACAGTAGGCTTTTTTAGCTTTTAGCAGTCGTGCGCGTATTTTTGGTTCCATGCCGTCAGCTGCTACTATTGGCTCAAGGTAGGTAAATGATTTTACCACTTCAAACTCTTGTTCCTCTACCTTGATTGTGGAACCAAAGTTAAGTGTTCTTGCAGGCAAAGCAATCATGTATAGAGCAGTGCCGAAAATTTTTGAGAAAAAAATTCTTAGCAGTATATGGATGGCGGGAAAATTTAGTATAAATGCTACTTAAACAAGGAAAAATCGAGAGCACCGCAGCAGATGACCGCAAAGGGGTGCCCAAATGTAGGTTTTGGGGGGTTAATAGTGTTTTTGCGATTTTTGAGAAAGTAGACCTCTTATCGAAAAACGTTTAATGTGAAAGTTGTAGATAACTAAGAAATCTAGAGCTTTCGCATTTTTCGACATAACCTCAAAAAATGGAGAAAAACGTCAAAAACCGAGTTTTTCGTTTATAATATTTATCTTTCACAAAAATGATCCAATTTTAATGAAAATTGAGGAAAATGTAGATTTTCATGTTTTGAAAAGGCCCAATTTAATGTAATATATTGTAAATATAATTTAATGTAATATAAGGGAACTTCATGTAACATTTTCAGATGTGCCAAAAAAAATTTTAAAACAATTATTTCACCCAAGAAATCAACGAAAAATTTACATTTCTAGACAAGAAAAAATTGTTCTATGCCTTACGTACGTATATAGTGGCGCTCGAAAGGTGAGTACTGGGTCCTGCTAGTAAGTTTTAATACATATATAAATATAAGTCATCACATAAACGAGAAATATTTTTTTGGGCTAAAAATGTAATTTTGTGAAATAATTGTTTAAACAATTTTTGGCACATTTGAAAATTTTACACGAAGTTCCCTGATTACATTAAATTTAAATTTAAAAGCTTTATTTCAAAGAGCGATAAAGAATTAGTGAAGTTTTCGGAAAAATCGATATGTATTTGAAAAAAGGTTTTTTGGTTTCATGGTCTTCAAAATTTTAAAAATCAAAATTTAGTTCGTCAAATTTTTGGATTGAAAATGGGGCCTTTTTTTAAATTAATCATAAAAACAAAACTAAACAACCAATCGCTTTGAAAAAAATTGGCCTTTTCGAAACATGAAAATCTACATTTTCCTCAAATTTCATTAAAATTGGATCATTTTTGTGAAAGATAAAAATGATAAACGAAAAACTCGGTTTTTGACGTTTTCTCCATTTTTTTAGGTTATGTCGAAAAACGGTTTGAACGAAAGCTCTAGATTTCTTAGTTATCTACAACTTTTACATTAAACGTTTTTCGATAAAAGGTCTACTTTTCTCAAAAATCGTAAAAAACACGATTAACTCCCCAAAAACCCACATTTTGGCACACCCGGGCCCCTTCCGGTCATCTGCTGCGGTGCTCTCGATTTTTCCTTATTTAAGTAGCATTTCTACTAAATTTTCCCGCCATCCACATACTGCTAAGAATTTTTCTAGTTTTTGGCTTTTAAAAAGCGCTTTGGCACTGGTCTAGTACTTTGTTTTGCTTTCGTTAATGTGCAGTCCAGATTCGTTCTACTTTGCCTTCAGGAGATAATAGACAGATGTCTCTAGAGTTTTCGCTCTTTTTTGGTATTTTGACCATGACAATTATTTTGCCCTCCCGTTCAATCCTCCAGAAAGGTACAGGTGTTGCGTGCTATTTCCAGGATTGAATGTAGTGCATCTTAGTACAGTCAATCTGTCGTGAAAATCATCGAAATTGCATTTATGAAACCTAAAGGCTGAAAGTTGTTTTATTCGCTTGAGAATGATGAGAATGAAGTTACCTTAGGATGCCCCAGTTCTACTTGGGTGCGTTCTTTGGAAAACTCAAAAAAAGTGCCAAAAAAATTACTAAGAGGCTTGGGTTGGCTTTCAGCAATTCTGGCGCAATGTCATTTTTTCCAGCAGATTCACCATTGCATGAATGGCGCTCACTATTTCTGTCTTGGATGGGGAACGGGGGCTGATTCTTATTGGCTGTGCATTGTTTCTGTTTCCTTTAGGTTTCTGAAGACTAGACAACTATAATTTAAAATGCTATTGAGACCTTCAAATGTTGAAAATTACGATTTTGATTTTCGGAGCCATTACAATAACTTCACTAATGTAAATTAGACGATTTATCATTTCGTTTATTACCCCCATATCCAAAACGGTTTTATATAGTGGTAGCACAGAGGAGTCGGGCTTTTCGCTTGTACTGAGGCCTCAATTTATTTATGTCCCGGTTCAAAAGTAATGTTCTACTGGTTTATGAGCGTGTATCGATATAAACAAGGTGTAGTGTGTTTTGTAAATTTTAACTCAGACTTTTCTTATTTCTTTTGGGCAGTGAAATTTCCAAATTGGAATGAGGTGAGGCGAGATTATAAAATATAAATATACATTATGGAGATATACATATGTTGGTATCTTGTTTACTCTGTGCCTATTAGTATCAAACTCGTAACAAAAACTCTCTATTGGTATTTATTAACTTCCCAGTATAGGAAGTTATTGTAATCGGTCCGAAAATCGAAATCGAAAATTTCGACGTATTTTCATCTTTCAAGGTCTCAGGAGCATTTTAAGCAAAAATTGGGGAGGAAGTATGTGTGTGTGTGTGCGTACGGATGTGGTCATTTTTTTCCGCACGATATCGCGCGATACCAAAACTGATATCGACTTCGTTGAGGTGTTCGAAGCGTATTAACCGAAATATGATCTGAAAAGATTTTCATGAAATTCGGTCCAGCCGTTTTTTTGTTTAAGCGACGTAAGTGATTTTCGTACCTGAACGATATAGCACGAACCAACCATGACTTCTTTGAGGTGCCGATCGTAGCGTATTACCGAAAGTACAGTTTGAAAAGATTTTCATTAAATTTGATCAAGCGGTATCTATGTTTAAAGGGCGTAAGTGATTTTTGTACATGCTCTATAGAACACAAACCAAAAATGATATTGACTTCATTGAGGTGCCGATCGAAGCGTTGGAATGACACCCGTTCAAAATGAAGTTCACTTTTATGGATTCAGCCGAGCAATAGCTTCCCAAAGAGTCATCACTCGTCAAAATTCCGAGCTTTCTTTAAAAACCATTCAACAAATACGTTAACCATTACAAACATGACGAAATTTTCAAACTTTAGTTCAGAACTGTTTGAACGGCGGATTGTTTTCCATGTCCTACAGTTTTGGGAATTGAGTTCATCGCGGGATTTCCAGTGATTACAGTTTGGCCTTTTCGGACAAGTTTGACAAATCCGTTACATTGATTAATTTTGGTACTATCTCCTGAAATCGTTCGAATTTAAAATGAAGTTTTTACCATTGCAGTTTATCATCAGCGCGTCAACACACTCAAAATGAATTCGCTTTATAGTGTAGAGAACGAAGTTCCAGGGACATGTTTGTTTGCTACTGTTCAACAAAAAAAAGTTCTTTAGAAAAGCCTTGCGGATTTACCATTCTTATCGTTATTTCAAAGAGCTTCCTTCCATCATACTGGGAAGTTGATCGTGTGGACCGAAAGGGTCGAACCCACATTCCAACTAATTTTCTTCCTTCATTTAATTTTCATTACATTGGCACCTGGCCTCCTTTGAAGTATGACATTGTACTGGCTCAAAAGAAAACGAGGCATCTCTTACAAGCTCATTTTACAATAGGATCCCACTCAACACTACATAGATCGCACAAAAGCGTTTTCCTTACTTCACACTAACATAAACAACATCGTAGTTGGCGTTCGCGAAAACTACATATGAGGAATTATATTTCCCAATGTCGTTTATTATACAACTACATAGCCATCACAACCCTTTCGCGAAAAAGATTCTGAAAAATATACAACGTGTAATGTCTTCGCAAAACCAATTAAAGTTTTCGGCATTCATACATGTAGCAGGGTAAATAACACAATGGCGGACGCATTTTTAGATTTTTGTGTCTCGGAAACGCTAGCGTGCATTTCCGCGTGGCAGACGTTTCTTTTTTGTTTTTTAATTTTTTCGTCTATACCAAGTAAAATATTTTTGCTTGGGACACATATACCTGAAAAATCAACCTTATTATTTTGCTCTACTCTGATCAATATTGAAGTTATGTAATTAAATACTGGTCCACACTGTATTTTAGTGGATAGTGGCGATATCAACGCCCTCTAAATCTATTTTTGTATCTCTAAATATAACCAGCGTCCCTATTCTCTATTACAATATTAGGCGTGTTTCATTTTCCTGGTGTACCTACACCGGTGTAGTTTGGTGTAGTTCCAACTACCCCAGCTCATATATTGGAGTAAATGATTAGTGTAATTATGATTTTTTTTGCAACAGATGGCGCCTTAAAAATTTTGTAGTAATTGTATTGACTTTTTCGGTTATGTCATTAAAATTTTCGGTTAATAAAAATTATTGAACGGTTTTTGTTGAAGTTATCATTCAAAATAGCATTGTTTATTTTAAATCAAATTATTTTTCCTGAAAAACTTAACAGATCCCACTTGCCAAATATCAGCAGTGCTATTGTGATTCTTATTTTAAGGTACTACTACTACACTCAAATAAAAAAATGCGTTTCATTTTCCATCTACTCCAAAGTACACTGGGGTATGTCACCAGGAAAATGAAACACTTTGATTGTCAAATTTTTAACGAAACTGGCGAAACCTTATTCAATATTGGAATCCATTCTATGTAAAAATCTAACAATAATGTCCAATTTTTACTCTAAAGCTGTTTCGTTATCAAATCGGATATAACAATATTGTAATAGAGAAAAGGGCCCCAGGAATCACCCTTAAAGGATTAGCCACTTAGTCAGTATATATCTCCAGCGCCAGTGACCTTGTAATATAATTTTTAAAATAGCTTAATTAAAAAAGAATTTTGAGGGTAAATTTTCGTGTTTGATTTTAATTTCAGCACTAAATTTTGTTTACCAAAATAAAATGAAAACAAAAAAAAATATCCTGTTGTGTATTATCCTTTGTGTAATTATTAACTTTCTCTACAGCTCTCTAATTAAGGCAAATTAATTTCACACAGTCAACCGACTCCCAAAGGGAATTCTTAAACAAAATGGTAAAATACAAAAAAAATGAACACCAACAACATTGCAAAAACATAGCGCTCAAAGCGTGAAGTTGAAAAAAAACCGAAGAATAAAAAAAATATATAAAAAATAAAACAGAACAGGAAAGGATAAAACTTCAATACTAGAGAATAAAAGGTGGCGGCCGGAGGATAACAAGGAGTAACGAAGCTTATCCGAGTATAAAATTAGAAGTTGAAAAATCCTTTAAAATTTCTTATCTCGTTTTAACACTTACAAAAAGGCTCCACCAGAGAATAAAAAAAGGAAGAAACGTAAAGTGCTGGCTATGATGCTGTGCCGTCAGAGCTACAACGAATCATCCTGAAGGATATCTTGAAACTTCTTATATATCCGGCGGCAGTTTTCCACATTTTTTTTGCTACCCCAGGAAATATTGCCTCTTTGAGGCAGCAGGGAGCCAGAATCGAATGGGAAGCATGGAGCGCAAGAAGACGGCTTGGTCCTTAAGGACTCATTCAGAATTCCGAGCATTTTTCGATGTATGCCCTTTTCGGACAATTTGTTTTCGTCCTTAATGAGAGAGGAACTGCAGGCGCTCCCCGATTATTATTTTATGCAAAATCAATGATAACCAAATTTACATTAACTTAATCTCTTAATGCCGCAATCTTGGAGCTACCACAACCTTACAGGTTTTCCTTTTGCCTTCTTGCTTCCACTCAGCAACAAAAGAGTATTTTCTGGGATAATTCTCAATTCCTTGTGGCTGGGATGACGAGCTTAGATTTCCCGGAAGAATCTGTTAAGAAATTTCTGCACAATTCAAGGATACACCAAGGAGAGAAGCTTGAAGAAGAATGAAGTTTTGCTAGTGGCAGGATTTTCCATCCTATCCAAGAGTTCAAACGCAAAGTTCATCGCCACTTTCTGCAACACCCCCTTGACTCCCCCTAACCTATTATGTGCTTCTCTCTATCTTTCGAGCTATGCTTACTACTGAACATTGCACCATGACTTAACCGACATGACGTACTAGTAGTACAAAGGGTGACACCTGAGCTTAGACTATCACATAAAAAAAAAAAATGTGATGTGACTTTACATAATTTGTTGAATGCACCTCTAGCTAGATATTTTAATCCTACTTAAAACATATCTAACCTCCTTTGCACCTAATACTACCGAAGTAATTTAACTCCCTGACGTGTTCAATTGTACTATATTTTATATACTCCAGGAACCAGGGGTTTTAAACTGACACTAAAAGAAATAGAAATGATTTTTTGGCACACAAGCAGTTTCCGACCCGTAGTTTTCCCCCACTTTCCATAGGTGTTCGCTTGCAGAAAAAAAATTTTTTTTTCTCAAAGTACTCTCTAAAATGTGCCAAAAATAATTTCTCTTGGTTTTAGTGTCAGGTTTTAGTGAAATTTTGACTACAGCGCCTGGAGTATTAATGTTTGTAGAATTGATTATTCTCATTGATTGTGCTTTTTGAACATTCATTCTAAAACCAATGCACATATTTCTAAGCTGTCACTTTTCTTTGCTTGTCCTCTCTCGAGATATTCTAGCCGTGTCTATCGAGTTCCTCTTGATTCTCTGCCGGCTTTCTTCATTAATTCGTCAAGTACAGTAATGAAGAATAATGGCGAAAGTGGGCAACCTTGTTTCACTCCAGTTGTCGTTGTTATTGGGTGATTTATGAAGGATTCTTAGTTCTGATTTCTCGTATAGTATTGTGATTATTTGGATTAATTTTGTTGGTACTGTCTTCAGTTTCAAAGACTTTAATAGCTTCCCTAGGTTGTGTCAAATGCTCTCTCGAAATCTACGAAGGTAACGTATTATGGTGACTTCTAGTCTGTCTATTCTAGTCGGTCTATTCTTGCCTATACATCTGCGACCTTTCCTAAATTGTACTTGTTGTTCTCTTAGGCGTATACACCAACGAAAGTAACTCTTAATAATGAAATTATCAAAAAAATTGACCAATATTCTTCTTCCTTAACGGCTCTACAACCGGGATCCGGTCCTGGCCTCTCGCAACTGTTCTCCGATGTCAGTTGGCATCCCTAAACTCTGAGCGTCCTACATCTCCTTCAGCGAAGGTTGGGGCACCCTAGCTAGATGCGCTTCCCACCGGAGCCTGCCAAGCTTTATTTTCTTCAGAACATCCATATCGCGATAGCGGTCCTAGATCTCGCCATTGGAGTCTCCGGAATAGTCCTTCCTCACATAAGGGGCCAACAAGTATTTCCGAAGTATTTTCCTCTCGAACACGGCTAAGAGATTTGAGTACCTACTTTTTGCTAAGCACCCACGTTTCAGATGCATATGCGAGTACAGGCAAGACCATCGTCTTATATAGTAGAAGTTTAGACGTTATTGTTAGATTCTTGGATTTGAAGAGCCTTGACAGATTACAGTAGGCTTTTTTAGCTTTTAGCAGTCGTGCGCGTATTTTTGGTTCCATGCCGTCAGCTGCTACTATTGGCTCAAGGTAGGTAAATGATTTTACCACTTCAAACTCTTGTTCCTCTACCTTGATTGTGGAACCAAAGTTAAGTGTTCTTGCAGGCAAAGCAATCATGTATAGAGCAGTGCCGAAAATTTTTGAGAAAAAAATTCTTAGCAGTATATGGATGGCGGGAAAATTTAGTATAAATGCTACTTAAACAAGGAAAAATCGAGAGCACCGCAGCAGATGACCGCAAAGGGGTGCCCAAATGTAGGTTTTGGGGGGTTAATAGTGTTTTTGCGATTTTTGAGAAAGTAGACCTCTTATCGAAAAACGTTTAATGTGAAAGTTGTAGATAACTAAGAAATCTAGAGCTTTCGCATTTTTCGACATAACCTCAAAAAATGGAGAAAAACGTCAAAAACCGAGTTTTTCGTTTATAATATTTATCTTTCACAAAAATGATCCAATTTTAATGAAAATTGAGGAAAATGTAGATTTTCATGTTTTGAAAAGGCCCAATTTAATGTAATATATTGTAAATATAATTTAATGTAATATAAGGGAACTTCATGTAACATTTTCAGATGTGCCAAAAAAAATTTTAAAACAATTATTTCACCCAAGAAATCAACGAAAAATTTACATTTCTAGACAAGAAAAAATTGTTCTATGCCTTACGTACGTATATAGTGGCGCTCGAAAGGTGAGTACTGGGTCCTGCTAGTAAGTTTTAATACATATATAAATATAAGTCATCACATAAACGAGAAATATTTTTTTGGGCTAAAAATGTAATTTTGTGAAATAATTGTTTAAACAATTTTTGGCACATTTGAAAATTTTACACGAAGTTCCCTGATTACATTAAATTTAAATTTAAAAGCTTTATTTCAAAGAGCGATAAAGAATTAGTGAAGTTTTCGGAAAAATCGATATGTATTTGAAAAAAGGTTTTTTGGTTTCATGGTCTTCAAAATTTTAAAAATCAAAATTTAGTTCGTCAAATTTTTGGATTGAAAATGGGGCCTTTTTTTAAATTAATCATAAAAACAAAACTAAACAACCAATCGCTTTGAAAAAAATTGGCCTTTTCGAAACATGAAAATCTACATTTTCCTCAAATTTCATTAAAATTGGATCATTTTTGTGAAAGATAAAAATGATAAACGAAAAACTCGGTTTTTGACGTTTTCTCCATTTTTTTAGGTTATGTCGAAAAACGGTTTGAACGAAAGCTCTAGATTTCTTAGTTATCTACAACTTTTACATTAAACGTTTTTCGATAAAAGGTCTACTTTTCTCAAAAATCGTAAAAAACACGATTAACTCCCCAAAAACCCACATTTTGGCACACCCGGGCCCCTTCCGGTCATCTGCTGCGGTGCTCTCGATTTTTCCTTATTTAAGTAGCATTTCTACTAAATTTTCCCGCCATCCACATACTGCTAAGAATTTTTCTAGTTTTTGGCTTTTAAAAAGCGCTTTGGCACTGGTCTAGTACTTTGTTTTGCTTTCGTTAATGTGCAGTCCAGATTCGTTCTACTTTGCCTTCAGGAGATAATAGACAGATGTCTCTAGAGTTTTCGCTCTTTTTTGGTATTTTGACCATGACAATTATTTTGCCCTCCCGTTCAATCCTCCAGAAAGGTACAGGTGTTGCGTGCTATTTCCAGGATTGAATGTAGTGCATCTTAGTACAGTCAATCTGTCGTGAAAATCATCGAAATTGCATTTATGAAACCTAAAGGCTGAAAGTTGTTTTATTCGCTTGAGAATGATGAGAATGAAGTTACCTTAGGATGCCCCAGTTCTACTTGGGTGCGTTCTTTGGAAAACTCAAAAAAAGTGCCAAAAAAATTACTAAGAGGCTTGGGTTGGCTTTCAGCAATTCTGGCGCAATGTCATTTTTTCCAGCAGATTCACCATTGCATGAATGGCGCTCACTATTTCTGTCTTGGATGGGGAACGGGGGCTGATTCTTATTGGCTGTGCATTGTTTCTGTTTCCTTTAGGTTTCTGAAGACTAGACAACTATAATTTAAAATGCTATTGAGACCTTCAAATGTTGAAAATTACGATTTTGATTTTCGGAGCCATTACAATAACTTCACTAATGTAAATTAGACGATTTATCATTTCGTTTATTACCCCCATATCCAAAACGGTTTTATATAGTGGTAGCACAGAGGAGTCGGGCTTTTCGCTTGTACTGAGGCCTCAATTTATTTATGTCCCGGTTCAAAAGTAATGTTCTACTGGTTTATGAGCGTGTATCGATATAAACAAGGTGTAGTGTGTTTTGTAAATTTTAACTCAGACTTTTCTTATTTCTTTTGGGCAGTGAAATTTCCAAATTGGAATGAGGTGAGGCGAGATTATAAAATATAAATATACATTATGGAGATATACATATGTTGGTATCTTGTTTACTCTGTGCCTATTAGTATCAAACTCGTAACAAAAACTCTCTATTGGTATTTATTAACTTCCCAGTATAGGAAGTTATTGTAATCGGTCCGAAAATCGAAATCGAAAATTTCGACGTATTTTCATCTTTCAAGGTCTCAGGAGCATTTTAAGCAAAAATTGGGGAGGAAGTATGTGTGTGTGTGTGCGTACGGATGTGGTCATTTTTTTCCGCACGATATCGCGCGATACCAAAACTGATATCGACTTCGTTGAGGTGTTCGAAGCGTATTAACCGAAATATGATCTGAAAAGATTTTCATGAAATTCGGTCCAGCCGTTTTTTTGTTTAAGCGACGTAAGTGATTTTCGTACCTGAACGATATAGCACGAACCAACCATGACTTCTTTGAGGTGCCGATCGTAGCGTATTACCGAAAGTACAGTTTGAAAAGATTTTCATTAAATTTGATCAAGCGGTATCTATGTTTAAAGGGCGTAAGTGATTTTTGTACATGCTCTATAGAACACAAACCAAAAATGATATTGACTTCATTGAGGTGCCGATCGAAGCGTTGGAATGACACCCGTTCAAAATGAAGTTCACTTTTATGGATTCAGCCGAGCAATAGCTTCCCAAAGAGTCATCACTCGTCAAAATTCCGAGCTTTCTTTAAAAACCATTCAACAAATACGTTAACCATTACAAACATGACGAAATTTTCAAACTTTAGTTCAGAACTGTTTGAACGGCGGATTGTTTTCCATGTCCTACAGTTTTGGGAATTGAGTTCATCGCGGGATTTCCAGTGATTACAGTTTGGCCTTTTCGGACAAGTTTGACAAATCCGTTACATTGATTAATTTTGGTACTATCTCCTGAAATCGTTCGAATTTAAAATGAAGTTTTTACCATTGCAGTTTATCATCAGCGCGTCAACACACTCAAAATGAATTCGCTTTATAGTGTAGAGAACGAAGTTCCAGGGACATGTTTGTTTGCTACTGTTCAACAAAAAAAAGTTCTTTAGAAAAGCCTTGCGGATTTACCATTCTTATCGTTATTTCAAAGAGCTTCCTTCCATCATACTGGGAAGTTGATCGTGTGGACCGAAAGGGTCGAACCCACATTCCAACTAATTTTCTTCCTTCATTTAATTTTCATTACATTGGCACCTGGCCTCCTTTGAAGTATGACATTGTACTGGCTCAAAAGAAAACGAGGCATCTCTTACAAGCTCATTTTACAATAGGATCCCACTCAACACTACATAGATCGCACAAAAGCGTTTTCCTTACTTCACACTAACATAAACAACATCGTAGTTGGCGTTCGCGAAAACTACATATGAGGAATTATATTTCCCAATGTCGTTTATTATACAACTACATAGCCATCACAACCCTTTCGCGAAAAAGATTCTGAAAAATATACAACGTGTAATGTCTTCGCAAAACCAATTAAAGTTTTCGGCATTCATACATGTAGCAGGGTAAATAACACAATGGCGGACGCATTTTTAGATTTTTGTGTCTCGGAAACGCTAGCGTGCATTTCCGCGTGGCAGACGTTTCTTTTTTGTTTTTTAATTTTTTCGTCTATACCAAGTAAAATATTTTTGCTTGGGACACATATACCTGAAAAATCAACCTTATTATTTTGCTCTACTCTGATCAATATTGAAGTTATGTAATTAAATACTGGTCCACACTGTATTTTAGTGGATAGTGGCGATATCAACGCCCTCTAAATCTATTTTTGTATCTCTAAATATAACCAGCGTCCCTATTCTCTATTACAATATTAGGCGTGTTTCATTTTCCTGGTGTACCTACACCGGTGTAGTTTGGTGTAGTTCCAACTACCCCAGCTCATATATTGGAGTAAATGATTAGTGTAATTATGATTTTTTTTGCAACAGATGGCGCCTTAAAAATTTTGTAGTAATTGTATTGACTTTTTCGGTTATGTCATTAAAATTTTCGGTTAATAAAAATTATTGAACGGTTTTTGTTGAAGTTATCATTCAAAATAGCATTGTTTATTTTAAATCAAATTATTTTTCCTGAAAAACTTAACAGATCCCACTTGCCAAATATCAGCAGTGCTATTGTGATTCTTATTTTAAGGTACTACTACTACACTCAAATAAAAAAATGCGTTTCATTTTCCATCTACTCCAAAGTACACTGGGGTATGTCACCAGGAAAATGAAACACTTTGATTGTCAAATTTTTAACGAAACTGGCGAAACCTTATTCAATATTGGAATCCATTCTATGTAAAAATCTAACAATAATGTCCAATTTTTACTCTAAAGCTGTTTCGTTATCAAATCGGATATAACAATATTGTAATAGAGAAAAGGGCCCCAGGAATCACCCTTAAAGGATTAGCCACTTAGTCAGTATATATCTCCAGCGCCAGTGACCTTGTAATATAATTTTTAAAATAGCTTAATTAAAAAAGAATTTTGAGGGTAAATTTTCGTGTTTGATTTTAATTTCAGCACTAAATTTTGTTTACCAAAATAAAATGAAAACAAAAAAAAATATCCTGTTGTGTATTATCCTTTGTGTAATTATTAACTTTCTCTACAGCTCTCTAATTAAGGCAAATTAATTTCACACAGTCAACCGACTCCCAAAGGGAATTCTTAAACAAAATGGTAAAATACAAAAAAAATGAACACCAACAACATTGCAAAAACATAGCGCTCAAAGCGTGAAGTTGAAAAAAAACCGAAGAATAAAAAAAATATATAAAAAATAAAACAGAACAGGAAAGGATAAAACTTCAATACTAGAGAATAAAAGGTGGCGGCCGGAGGATAACAAGGAGTAACGAAGCTTATCCGAGTATAAAATTAGAAGTTGAAAAATCCTTTAAAATTTCTTATCTCGTTTTAACACTTACAAAAAGGCTCCACCAGAGAATAAAAAAAGGAAGAAACGTAAAGTGCTGGCTATGATGCTGTGCCGTCAGAGCTACAACGAATCATCCTGAAGGATATCTTGAAACTTCTTATATATCCGGCGGCAGTTTTCCACATTTTTTTTGCTACCCCAGGAAATATTGCCTCTTTGAGGCAGCAGGGAGCCAGAATCGAATGGGAAGCATGGAGCGCAAGAAGACGGCTTGGTCCTTAAGGACTCATTCAGAATTCCGAGCATTTTTCGATGTATGCCCTTTTCGGACAATTTGTTTTCGTCCTTAATGAGAGAGGAACTGCAGGCGCTCCCCGATTATTATTTTATGCAAAATCAATGATAACCAAATTTACATTAACTTAATCTCTTAATGCCGCAATCTTGGAGCTACCACAACCTTACAGGTTTTCCTTTTGCCTTCTTGCTTCCACTCAGCAACAAAAGAGTATTTTCTGGGATAATTCTCAATTCCTTGTGGCTGGGATGACGAGCTTAGATTTCCCGGAAGAATCTGTTAAGAAATTTCTGCACAATTCAAGGATACACCAAGGAGAGAAGCTTGAAGAAGAATGAAGTTTTGCTAGTGGCAGGATTTTCCATCCTATCCAAAATGTGTGCGTGGTTGAGACTGGCAACAGAACGTGAGGAATATCTTTTTAAGGGAGAGAATATCGTGTCCTGATCTGAAATGGAAGGAAGGAAGAATCCATGAAAACACATGAACAGAATTACAAATAACCTTGACGTAGATGAGGTTGATGATACGCCAAAACTTCCGCTACAATTTGTGAAATTTCATTATTTTTAATTCTATTTCGTACTTGGGAGCATCTTCACAGAGAGCTTGATTGACGGCTATTTCAAATGTTGGATAGGGAATAACAGCACGCAAACATTTGCATGATTTTTAAAGAAAATATGACAGACAAAAATTTATTTATGGCTTTATTTTGGTTCAATTAATTTGCTTTATTTTTTCATGAAAATCACATTTTTGAGTTGTTGAAAAGTTGATAGGTGTGCATCGGTGAAGATGGTCGTTAATAATGAACCTGCCAACGAATCATAACGATGGCAGAAGTAAGAAATTGGTCCCAAGGACTAGGTTTAAGCGCAAAGCAATTCATAAATCCACTTAATGAAATAGCCATGGTGTTTATAGATCACCTCCACCTTTTGCGCCAGATGACGGTACGAACATATCGAGGGGCCAACATTAACTCGTATCTGATATCTTGTGCAAAGAGAGTATGTTTAGAGTTAGTTTAAGAGATTCAGGTGCACTGCTGTGATGTGTGTGCAATCACGTGAGCTGCACACAGCTCTAAACGAGGAATTGATACTTTTACAAGGGAGCAGATTTGGTTGGAAACTGGAGATTGGTTAGACGAAAATACTCGAGCGTACACTACTGGCCTTGTTGGACGCGTCGGCAAATAGATGCAGCTCAAAGAAAACCTGTTGTAACGAACCACGTTCGTTACTAAGAACCCTCTCTTAGAAAAATACTAAAGTAACCCGTTTCAATTCTAGAAGTCATTTCCTAACAAAGCTTTAGGAAAAATAAATATTTACTCAGCAGGCTGTGTGATTCTCTTTTGAAAGCTCACTTCAAAGCATTAAAGCTTCCTACGCCGACGAGCTTTCGGGCTATAAAATAAACGGCTTCACCAGGCTAAAATTCAGTCTTTAACCAGGCTCGTTCCGGAGAGGTCACCTTCTCCGGTAATAGACCGGGTCGTGGTGTACGATCCGGCACGGTCATACTTTGCCCCTCAGGAATGTTGCCGAGGCCTTGTCGTGGTGTACGATCCGACTATGTGCCGAAGTAGCTATTCCTATACCGTGTCGTGGTGTACGATCCGGCACGGTTACACTATACACACATTACACACAAATACATATTACCAGAGGTGTGTTGCCGAGGCCTTGTCGTGGTGTACGATCCGAATATGTGCTGAAGTAGCTATTCCTATACCGTGTCGTGGTGTACGATCCGGCACGGTTAGACTACAGACATAAAACCTACCGACCGCATACCGACCGACTACCGAATACCGGAGGAATGTTTCCTGGACCAATGTCGTGGTGTATGATCCGACATTGTTCCCGGCAGCATTGCCTAGACCAGTGTCGCGGTATGACCAGATACAAGACCGACCACACCGACACACACACGCACATCCTGCTAGACCATTGAACCCAGCTTACGCACATGTAGAATAGAGTAGTGAGTAAGTAACTGCTTAGTTATAAATAAGTAGGAAACATGTATTGTAGAAGGCAAACCGCAGTCAGAGATAGCTATAAGAAACCTGTAAACATGTATCCCGTATTTACTTAGATTTAAGAGACCTAAATTGTTAGTACATAAGGAATATTTTGAATAAATAAAGAAATTTTATTTTGTAATAAGGTGTTTATTCTCACACGACCCTGGACAACTCGAGAGCTCCCGGCAACCCTCCCTTAAAAAAGGAGGTTAGAGAACACTTTCAATAAAACACTGTGAGTTATTGATCTTAAGCCAGCGTGGTTCTCGAACCCTTTCTAGCGATAATAGTTCATTTCGAAAATTTCTCCATTCATTTGCCAGGTGCTGTGGTAGCAGCTCGGCCCATTTAAGACCGGTTAACCATAGTTTCTGAAACATGAGCAATTTGAGTTGAGGACAGAGTGATGGATCGTTAAATGCCGAAACATGACTTTGGCTAAGATGATGCTTAGTGGCAAGAATCCGAGCGGATCGAAGATCGATCGTTTTGTAACATTAACAGGATGGGGTGGTAGTTGCACTTTGAATCCAAACTGGTTAGTGGTTGGACTCCATAAGATGCCCAATGTCTTTATACTAGCATCGTATTCTAAAGATAGAATTGTCTTAACCTCGCAGTGATCGGGAGGTATTTCTTTCAAGACTGTTGAAAGTCCATTTCTTGAGAGTGAAGCCACCCATTTTCAATAGAATAATCAGGTCATCTTTCAGTTGCATGGCAGAGCAAAGGTCATTATCGCCAGTCCATATGTCGTCAACGTAGTCACGAAAAAGACTTTCACAGGCTAGAGGATAAAGTTGTCTTTAATCTCTCGTCAGCTGTTGTAGCATTCTAATCGCTAGTCAAAGAGCAGGTATGGTTCTATACGTGACAGTTTGGAGCATGAAGTCCTTAATGGGTTGACTGCTTAAGTTTTGCCATTTGACGGAACATTTTCTTGATATCGCATACAATGACAATTTCATGCTCCCGCCAACGGGTTACTATTGACCACAAATGCATGCAATTTCAATTTGGGGCCTGCATGAAGGCATTCATTGAGAGATAAGCTGTAGCTCGATTTCTGCGAATACCGTTAGTTTCGAATACCGTAAAAAATGGGCACCTGGTGACGTCAGCCCTAATGCAGAAACAACAACAACAGCTTCGATTTTGTATGGGAAGTGTCCCCCACGTGACGTCAGCACTAAAATACCGTATACGGTATACAGTCTTTTACATTACCTTGTTTCTGTATACCGTGACTCCAGATACTCTTTCATGAATTGCCAGTAAGCTTCTTTTAGTTTCGGATTGGTTGAGAAGCGCCGTTCCATTTCAGTCAGTCGCTGTACGGCAATAGTTCTGGACTCTCCCAATTTAATCGAGTGGTCATTACATATCACTACATATCGGCCGTCAGGATTCCGAAAGAAAGCGAAAGCCCATTTCTTTTCGTCTAAGCTTAACCCGAATTGGCCCCCAAAGAAACTTTGGACCAACATTAAGCAACTTGGTATTCTTGGTGATGAAAGTGAAACACATATCAACCTTAGCGCTAATGAGCTAAATAATTACTTTACGTCTGCATCAAATATACGCGGAGATCGTAATTACTTAAGGGCAGCTAATAGTAATACTGGTGTTTTTTGTTTTCGCAATGTGGATCATACGGAAGTCCATAAAGCTTTTTATTCAATTAAATCCGAATCTGTTGGTCCAGACAACCTCCCACCCATATTCCTAAAGTTAATTTTTCCTCTGGTACTTCCCTATATCACACATATTTTTAATAGTTGCCTCACTAAATCCTACTTTCCGCTTCAGTGGAAAAAAGCAAAAGTTATCGCATTACCTAAGTGCAAATCTCCGCAAAGCCCCGCTGATTATCGTCCTATAAGTATACTATGTTTCTTAGGCAAAGTACTAGAAAAATTAAAGTCGTGGCAAATCGATGGGCACTGCGAAATGTGGTCCCTGTTGTCCCATGCACAGTGTGGTTTCCGCAAGAGCAGTAGCTGTGAAACTGCACTACTGAAAGTGACCACCGATTTGCGAATGGCTCTTGATTCGCATGACATTGCTTTTCTTGTACTCCTGGACTTTAGTAAGGCTTTTGACAGTGTTAGCCATACGCTCCTTAAAACTAAGCTAATTGACCACATGAGGTTTTCATCCTCTGCGTCCTCCTTTATTCGGAGTTACTTGCACAATCGATCTCAACAAGTATGGCTACAAAATTCAACCTCCGACTCCTTGCAATCACCCGCGGTGTTCCGCAGGGCTCCATTCTAGGACCGCTGCTTTTCAGCATGTATATAAATGATCTCAGCAGTACCGTGACTAACTGTAAACTGCACATGTATGCAGATGATGTCCAAATTTACTTAAACAGTCCCATTGGTTTGGTTGAGAACTGTGTTAACAACATTAATGCCGATCTCGAGCGTATTTCTCAATGGTCTCTTTCCAACCACTTACTGCTAAATGCATCGAAATCCTGCTGCATTCCAATGTATAGGAGTCATTTAGACACCTCCTTCCTTCCACCTATCATTCTCTCCAAAACCATGGAGACGATAATCAACAAAAAGCTTATGGGATATCTAGAATCCAACCTACTCATAAACGACAGACAGTATGGCTTCCGACAAAAAAGATCCGCTGGCGATCTTTTAGTCTGTCTTACAGAACACCTCAGCCGTAGTCTGCATGAATCCGGTGAGTCTAGCATGGTTGCTCTGGATATCTCCAAGGCTTTCGATAGAGTTTGGCACACAGCCCTGTTAGCTAAACTCAAAGCTATTGGAGTTGACTCACTTCTACAGAAGTGGATTGAGAGTTTCCTTTTTGGCCGTTCAATCAAAGTAGTATTGGATGGCGTCAAATCCGCATCCCACCCGATATCTGCGGGGGTCCCCCAGGGGTCAATTTTATCACCGGCCCTATTTCTCATATTTATAAATGACCTTCTTTCAATCCCCTCCAACCCACTCCTCAGCTTCGCTGACGACGGTACTCTACGTTACTCGTACAGCGTCGATACAAGACAGACTCATGCCAGATCCTGTCTTGATGATCGCGAACTAATGTCCAAGTCGATTATAAATGAGGAGCGTCGGAACAAAAACCGATATGTCGCATTTTGGACATTTTTTTTTTTTCATTTTTTTCTGTTACAAAATGTTTAATTATACACCCTTAAGGAAAGAAATCAATTAAAAAACAGTTACATCCATATTAAAAAAAATATCAAAATACTGTGGTCAGATCAAAACCCGACAAATAAATTTTTAAATTCAACAGGTTCTTGTTGTTGGATTAAAACCCGATAATTCTTATTAAGTTTTACACAATTCAACAATGGTCGGTTCAAATTCCGATTAGGTACACGTTTACAAAGAAGCTTAATCTATTTTTCTATTCTTTTATTAAATCGATTCCCAAAAAATATCTGAACGCTCTTCGTAAATACTTCGCCTTACCCTCACGTGATTGGGGCCCCTCCAGGGGAGCCCTGGTGCTCCATATTGTACCAAAAGTTGCGTTGGAGTGTCCTCTTTCCAACAAAGTCAAAATCATTAAAATTGGTTAATTAATTACTGAGAAAAGTGCATTTGAGTACACCGCTGCACAAAACTGCATGTTTATGCAAAAAAAAATCATATCTCCGCCCCCATACATGTTAGGGGGGTGGTTGATGGTTCAAAATTTTCGTAAATTTCACGGGAAGCTCCTCTCTACACGGGAAGAATACATTCATTCACCTTAATTTAATATTAGTATAACATAATGCACTTAGTACACCTCGATGCAGAAAAGTGCATTGGGGCCCCTCCACGGTGCTCCATATTGTACCAAAAGTTGCGTTGGGGTGTCCTCTTTCCAACGCACTCAAAATCATTAAAATCGGTTAATTAATTGCTGAGAAAAGAGATATTTTTCCCATAAAAATGCTAAAAAAAAACCGATATAACCAAATGATCGCGTCAAAAACCGATATATCCAAACTTGTCCGCCAAGTATCTCGCTAAATTAAGTATCTACCCTCCTTCAAGTTTCGCACACCAATCGATGTCACTTTTACTGCAAATTGACATTCTATAATTTTCCACTTTTGTAACATTAAAAAATTTACAAGCTTTTTTTTAATTTGTGAAAAATGTGGTAAATGGTATATATCGGTTTTTGTTCCGACGCTCCTCAAATGACATTAAGCTGATTCTAGAGTGGGGAAAGAAGAATCGTGTTGAATTCAACTCCGACAAAACCAAGTACTGTCTTATCTCCAAAAAGCAGTTCAACACCTCACCATCCTTGAAAGTGGATGACGTGGTACTAAAGGCCGACCTATCCCTACACATCTTAGGCGTGACTTTAGCCAAAGACTTGCGATGGAATGACCACATATTCCAAATCGCCAAACAAGGATCTCAGTGCTTGGGATTTCTTAAGAGGTGCAAGTTCCTCCTCCAGCCATCGGCCCGTGCTGTTATTTATAAATCCTACATTCGGCCTCTTCTCGAATATAACTCCCTCGTTTGGGGCGGCGCCCCAATAACCACCTTGGCATGGTTAGATAAGGTGCAAAAAAGGGCGCTCAAGTTAATTGATGACGACACCGCCTGCTCCACCATCGACCCCTGAGCCACCGTAGGAATGTAGCAGCACTGACAAAATTTTATCGCTACTACCACAGTGACTGTTCCTCCGAGTTAAACGCTCTCCTGCCTCCACGGCAATCTTATACCCGCAACACCAGATTAGCCCACTCGTCTCATTCCCTTCACCTGCAACTACCCTTTTCACGCACTCAACAAGATATGAATTCGTTTGTTAATAGAACAACTCGGCTGTGGAATAACCTCTCGCAGTCAGTATTTCCGAACTCCTACAACATGCAAGAGTTCAAACGCAGGGTTCATCAGCACCTTCTTCAATACCCCCCCGTACCTTTTAATCCTTAACCTATGCCCCCCCCCCTCATCACTCCCCCGTACTAAGCTTACTGCTAGACATTGCACCATGACGTGACAAATGACATGACGGACTAGTAGTACAAAGGGTGACTCCTGAGCTTAGCACTGCCACATAAAAAAAAAAAAAAATTCTCATGAAAACGCGCTTACCTTATCAGTTGCGAGTTAAAAATCTAGGCGTCTATCTGAACTCACAATTAACTTGCTGTGACCAGATCTCTCATACTCTATCTAAAATATATGGAAATTTGCGTCGTCTATGGCTGTACGCTTCCATTCTGCCAGGTACTCGTTCAAAGCTAATCAAAACGTTAATTTTACCGTACTTCACCTATGCTAGCTTGGTCATCCCGTCCCTTGATGCGTCATGTCGTGATAAACTCAATGTAGCCTTCAACGATTGTACAAGGTTTGTTTATAATCTTCGCCGATCTGACCATATAAGTCAGTATCGCTCTTCTGTTCTGGGGTGCACACTTGATGTGAACCTATCGCTCAAGGCAATGACATTCATTTATAAACTGCAACACTCTGATCGTCCATCATACCTCCAGGAGTATCTCCGTTTTGGTCGTACGACTAGAAGAATACTATTTATCCTACCTAGATTCTCCCATTTAGTTGCGCAGAGATCTTTTTTTGTTCACTCTATACAATTATGGAACAGTTTACCCGCTGATATACAGAGTGCGGGGTCATTGGGTGTTTTCAGGAAACGTGTGTTCAACAATTTTACTAATCAATAATATTCCTTCAGTTATTTTAGGTTTTAAATTTTTTTTCACTCTTCTTGTTATTTGTTTTTCCTTACATAATTTTGTTTTTATTTAAAATTTTTACACTTCATAATTGTTTTTGTTTAATTTGCCGTTTAATTCTAAAGTACATACGCTTTTAGCGGTATAAGATATTGTAATCTTGATGTACTTAACTTTAATAAATAAATGAAATGAAATGAAATGATTCCGATAGTGAGTGTTGACAAAGTAATCTTCATATTGGAGTTCATCCTCGGTAAGGACGCGTTGCTTAGGCAACTCTTCGACTTTCCAGAATTTTCCATTTTCCTTGATGCCGGTTGGTATCAAGGCAGTATAAAACTTGCGTCTTGCGATACACCAGATCTGCAGAGCTATGTAAAGCTGCGGTAGCTAGATTCGGAGAAATTTACTCAGGCACCCGAATCAAGGCAGATAATGTCGCTAATATACCATCTCGCCCGAGGGCCAGAGCATGGTTTCCAGTGGCTCCATTGGAGCCTGAAGAAATCCTCACTGTGCTGGATCACACATTAACACCGACAACTGGAAAATTGTCAAAACGGAGCAGACTAACAGGGCCACAATGCAAGTTTTTCTGCTCCTAAATGAAAAATGCCTGAACCAGCTGGCAAAAGAAAAATACGCCGTGAACTACGGCTTTCAACAGGTCGAACTGAAGGTCTACAACGCTGTCATGGAAACCGTAGTAAACCAAGTGGCCTGCACCAAGGCCTCTGGCAATGAACTAGAAAACATGGAAACAGATGATGAAAGCGCAGTTCAGAGGGAAGTTGATGCATCGACAAACTCCGAGCTGGGCAGAGCTGTCGGTAACTTGTTCACCCAACGACAACTCTTCAACTCAAACATCGACGAAGTCAACTTCAGCGACGAAGAAGCGGAGGTGACTGTCGTCGAAGAAAAACACCCGGGAAATGGTGCAGGTGATACAGGTAAAGCTAAGCTTAGGTGTCACCGCTTATACTACCAGTCCGTCATGTTGTTTACTTCATGGTGCAATGTCTGTTCAGCTTACCTCGAAGATAGACAAAGGATATGATAGGTTAAGGGTAGTCTGGAGGATGCATGAGGAGCAGCCAGTGGGCCTTGCGTTTGAACTCTTATCCCTCCTGAAACAAGAGAATCCTGCTAACCAGCCGACAAAGGCTGTGACGTAGGAAGTTCCAGACTCATAGGTAAACAAAGAGGTGCACCGTCCGCTACGTAGATGTTGACGTCATTGTGCGACCTTTGACATGTGTGACCCTCATTCATTATTCCCAATTTCGCATTACATATTTATTTAAAAATTTAAAAACACGAGCAAAAGTAAACATTTTTATTAAGAAACTTTGGATGTTTGCGATTCCGATATCTTCACTAAAATCATATGAAACTTTAACACAGATTTTCATCCTGTACACCCATCAACTTTTCTTTTGTTGGCAACTTTTATATTTTTATCATTTTTATCCTTCCATTGTGCCAACCTGTTCACTCCTTCTTTAGCCAGCCATCGCCAAGCAGAAAAAAAGGAAGAAACCTTCCCTTTGGTATATATACACACTGGAAGAAGGATTTTCTGAGTGAGATATTCACATGGAGGATAGAGAAAATCCGGATGTGGACGTTTAAGTTAAGTCATGGATAGGGTAATGGAGATATACAGCATGAGCTTGACAGGGAAAAAAGAAAAGCGGTTTGGGAAATAAAAGCTTCGTAATATGTTGACAGTTAAATTCTGTAACGGCAACACATTGTCCTGACATCCCAGATAAACGCAAGGGAAAAAATATATGTGTATACACGTTACTTTTCCGCTGTTTACTTTATTCCCACCCCATCCACAGTTTTCCTAGCTTTTCTTACACGTGTGTTGTATTGATTTCTTTAATATTTAAAATTTATTTTTTATTCTTGCAAAATTGTAATCAACGATATTCAAATTCCGCAGCAGTATTTCCAATCGTGTTTATTTTCTCGAGTGCGCATCCTATGCCAGGGCAAACAAATCCGTTTTGGTAGCGGAAATCACAGGACAAAAATATAACCCCATGTATGCTTTTGAGAAAAGCTGCCCCTTCATTATTCACAAGAGTAACCCTTTCTGCTATGAAATATTTCAAAATACAAATAAAGGTAAAGTAGATAAAACGTGAATAAGTCTTTGGTACACTGTGATAGGCTTGCGGGTGGAAGGTCACGATTCTGTGGAAAATAAATATAAATTCGATTTTCAATTCTAGACCAGATTCCAAATAATATATGCACTAATTTACAATTCTGTAGACCTTTAATGTGTAAATAGGCGTAGAATACTTCATGCGCAATATATCAGAATTTTGTGTGTGTGTACAGGATTTACATCCTTCGAGAATCTTAATGAACACTGGAGCCACTTTGAAACCTCTGATGGAATATTATTGTATCACAAGTCCTCAGTTAAAGTGGCCTGTACTAAAGACACCTTTGCTTTATGTAATGATTCAAAAACCTACGAATTTCGCAAATAACTAAACTATCGTCGATCGAGTAGTGTCTTAAAAAGTTTCACGATAATAAATCCCCAAGCCTTGATATTTCCCTTATCGCCCTTAACAAATATTCCTGACTTTTGGCTAAGCCTCTGAGTGAACTCTTCTCCAGAATATCAAAAATTATAGAAAGCTTACGAAATGTCAGTTGGAAGTGCGCAGGTGCACATATCGTATCGAACGCCTGAATAAATTTGCCGTGTGCCTCATGAGTTGCTCATTGGTGTTTGTTTCTTTTACGTTGAGTAGCGAGAAAATTTCTGATCTAAATTCATGTGCTTTATTGCGCAGGAAAGGGCAGAAGCTAATTTTCCAATTACCTAAAGGTCCTCCCACTTTGACTTTTGCATCCTCGCAGATAAGTTGCTTGCCGATATACTTACAAATAACTGCCCGAGATACAATAAAATAAGAGCATACAACGAGCAAACATTGGCCGCATGGCTTTTTAAGGTGGATACGATGGCCGTAGAGTTTTTAATGGGAGCACATAAGGCCTACCGACAGCCAAACTTGACCAAAATATTAAAATGACCAAGAACTAAGCGATGTACGCGGGCATTTCACGACAAATTTGAGCCAACAAAGAATCTGCAGCAAATGTATTGTTGAGTTCCAAACATTTCCATTTGCGGACCATAAGGTTAGTGAACTGCGATTCCTAAGGAAATTCAGCGCCATTATCCCGAATCGTACTGAGGTATTCTTATTCTTAACTTATTCTGATTTATCCAAAACTTCACTCCGGGAACCAAAACATCTCCAAATCGTCAAAGATGGAACCCGGCACAGGGGCTCGCGTCGTAGGACCCAACTCCAAGGTCTCGATTGCAATGGGTGCGAGGTCCTCTGTTTTCTAGGCTGAAATACGAGTATATGCCGTTGGGACCTGCACTAGGTTCAACCTTGAAAAAGGTATTCAAAGTCCCATCAAGGCACTCTCAACGTGGAAGATTTGTTCCAAAATAGTTGCAGGGTGTTTTGACTTACTCCAGAGCCTGGCCAGAAAAAAATGAGGACTCCCTCTGCTGGGTCCCCGGACACTGGATATCGAAGCGGCTTGGGGACAGCTTCGCGAGGGAGGGGTCTGAGATGCTGGTCCAGGGCCCAAAACTCTTCTGTGGAATCTCTTGGTCCAACTCCAAGTCCTTGGTAGAGCTGCGAATTAAGGGACTAAACCTAGCCTATTGGGAGTCAGTCCCAGGTTTTGGACAGGCGTGGTGCGTGCTTATTAATATTTGAAAAGAAATGAAAAAGAAGAAGAAAAACAAACCATCGGAAAATAATAAAACATTTAATTGCAGTGTGTTGATAAAAATTCTGAAATGTTCGAATTCGAAGATAGAGCACCGGATTTTATGATGTTTAATAAATACGGGATGAGTTAAGAGTTTTGTTGGGAAGCGCCAATTTAACCTATAGTTTGTGTCGGCCTCAAATATAAAGAAAATGAGGAGATTGCGATTGTCCGTTTGTGTATGCATCTGATTTATTATAGAGGAACCCAATTGCATTAAGGTGTGTGAAAATATCTCTATATATGTAGATTAATATCAAAAAGAGTTTGTTAAATCGCATTATATAAAAACGTATATCCGTCGGTGTGTGTGGTGTACGGCCGTATTGTCCTGCAACCAGCCATCTAATGCCCTTCCCATGGCCAAGGACCATGTTTAAATCACGGCCAGTATCCGCCCGTTGTAAGGCCATATTCAGCTCAGGCTGGAATGCGCAGCTCTAAACAAAGGAATATTGTGCTGACGGCCTTCTTGGATATCGAGGCAGCCTTCGACAATACATCCTTTGATATTATTACTAGGGCTCTAAGGAGACGCAGTCTTAGTAGCACTTTCTGCAACTGGATTGACTCTATGCTGAGAACTCGCAAACTAATGGAATGTCATGTTCAGGGGTCTCTGGAGGGCATTATAGAAAAAGGTTGGCCAGAGGGAGGAATTTTATCTCCACTTCTCTGGTGCCTTCTTGTAGATGAACTCCTAGAGCTACTGAACGGCCGAAACTTCTTCGCCCAAGATTACTCTGACGATGTCGTCATAGTAGTTACAGGTGAAACTGAAGGAGCCATGTCAAGGCGCCTGCAGCAGGAACTAGATCTGGTTTCTAGCTGGTGCGAGAGTAGCTGGTGCGAGAGCGTAGGGCTAAAAGTCAAACCCGACAAAACGAAACTGGTTCTTTTCAGCAGGAAACTATCACTACCGGTACTTTTGGAACCTACAGTCGCAGAGAACTATAGGCTTTTTACAACAAACCAAATATTTAGGAGTGACGCTAGATGCCAAGCTCAACTGGAACCAGCACATGGACACTCTGATGAGTATAACGCGCAGATCCGTGGGGTTTGCAACCGAAAACCATGTTTTGGATATACATCTTGATTTATGGAGCTTTAGTTTGGTGGCACAGAACGATTGGGTTTCATATGAAGTAAAATTCAAAGAATGGCCAGCCTCTGCAGTACTGGGGCCATCCGCACCTCCCCGATTTCCTTAATCTGGCACCCCTCCACCTGGAGTTAAAAAAGTTCGCCATAAACGCGGCGCTGCGGCTGAAAGCGAATGGTCACTTGGGCGCTGGTCTTGGGCGAGGACATTCTATAATAATCAACATCATAGAAGAGATTCCGGAAGTGAGGATGCTATCGGACTACATGCCCTTTAGAATCTCAAAATTTGAGCAACCTTCTGTGTACATACTGGATAGCCTAACCTGGACTGAAGTATTGCTGGGAGGACTAGTATGGTACCTGGAGGACTAGTATGGTACCAGTGGCAAAGATGCGATCAGCAGACACTGATCGAAGAAGAAATGCAAAAACGTCGACTATGATGGTTTGGACATGTTTGCCGAATGGATGATAATCGCTTGCCACGTAAACTTCTCTGGAGAAACTGTCCCACAGACTGGAGAATCCAGTGGCCGCCAACGAAGGAAACCTGGCTAAAAAATATCAATTATCAGTTACCGCGGCTCGAGACGTCGCGTCGCCAAAAACTGGCAAGAATGGAAACGAATCGTGAATAGAGTTCGACACCAGGCGCAACCGACAGCAGCGTATCCGTTGCGGTGACAACCAGCTAGGACCACCAGCTAACAAATTAAAGAAGAAGAAAGAAATACTGCGGGTGAAATGAAAATAAAACGGAACACTTAAGATGATACAAAATGAAATTAAAACAGTAAGCTGATCAGATAAAGCGAACGTGAGTTGCCCTAACATCGAGACGCACTTCCTTTCTACACGAGCGCCCTCCGCGTCGAGAAACTTCGTGTAGAAAGGTCGCGTCAGTCACCCGTGTGAACAGGCACTAAGCGAAAACGTAATGTCAAAAAAGAATTTCCAAACCTATCCTAACCTTTGGCCTAAGTGAAAGGTATCCCCTTGATGATGTTTTCGGCCGTTAATATTCGACTTCAAACAGCAGTTAACTTACTTCTTAAAAAATTTTAACCTACACTATCGAATTTGACGGAACCAAATTTTGATTATCAACAATCAGACCACGGTTAGATTCTTGAACCTGCTAATATATTGAAATAAATGTCTTGATTTTTATCACAATTTAATAGGATGTGGTCCCATCTAGCATTGGGGGAAAATAAACTAAATAGAAAAACTAGTGGGATGTTGTGCCTAGAGACTAGCCACTAATTACGCTTTTTCATGGTGTTCTTTCCGCCATCGAAAAAATCTAAGCAGTAACTAAATGGTTTTTGCAGTAATGTATTTGCATATTTTCGAACGAATTTACAAAAAAAACTTATTGTAATTGAGTTTCCCAGATCCGACGGCGCGGAAGTGAGTGCGGATTTGACACTTTGCGATTCTCAAATTCGCAGTCGCGGATTCAATTCAATCAAAAATTCGGAGTGAAGACTCACACGCTAATGAAATACCTGATGTCGGATTATCTTAGGCGTATTTGTGGTTTCAAATCCACAGAAAATTTGTTGCGGATCACACTTTTAAAGCACGGGAAATGTCAAAGAGAGATTCGCGGTTGCAGATTTGAGAATCGCAAAGTCTCAAATCCGCACTCACTTCCTACCCACTGGATCTGGGAATCGAGGCCAATAAATCGAAAGTGTCAAATTGAAAAAAAAAAAAAAAAAAAAACACATCACACATGTAAACACTATATAATTATGTAAAACGAATCTAAACATTTTTCTATGGATTGGAGGCAAATCTAAAATCACTTTGCACAGCAGAATTAGGTGTATTATTTTACTTAAACATACATTATCGTTAAAAATTCAGCTTACCGCGCCTTTTGTATTAATTTACACTTCAATTTAACTTTATTTTTTATTTTTAAAGAAAATATTATCATGCACGCACTTCACTTTTCTTTAAATGTAGAACATCTACTGAAAAACACAGGCACCTGTTTATCCATAGCATATATGCACGTGCACGCACACAAGTACCCCCACTTCGCAATGAGACCAACACCAATAATTACCCGCCAAAAATATGAAAGAATTGATATATTTTAATTGCACCCCATCTATGACAAAGAATAGTAAACACCATCTATGGCAATATTACATTACTCTTCGTTTTACCTATGATTATCAATTTCCATAAAATATACAAAATACATTTCATAAATAATAGAAAATCTGTTGTCATAAATCAGTTGTTTACTTCCTTCTAAAGTTTATACATATCTTGCATTGGAATGTACCTTTTTATGAAAGCATGAATAAATAGGTTTATTGCCACATTCCTACGAGTTAGAGTTTGGAGTAATGGGTTGGTGCTAGCTCGGGGTGCGACAGGACCCGGGTTCGATACTGGTGATGGCCGCGTACTATTTTTTTTTTTAAGTTTGATGGTTTTGGTAGTGTTTGTTAAATACTTTGTTAAGTTTTAGATTACGCAAAGTCTCACAACTTATAACCTACATAAGCCTTTAACAAAAACTTTGCAAGATTAATTATATATAGCGTTGGTCAGTGTAATACTTATGAATCTCCATGGCCAAACTAGGATACAGCATTATGACAAAATTAAATCAATGCAACGTGAAATAAAAGTTTTAGCTAAAAACGGATTTGACTTATTTAGCTTATTATAGATTGAGTTATAGCTCACAATTGAATATGTCCCAAAGGTTTTAATTAGTCGCCGCTTTGAGATTTTATCATCAACGCAGGCTTCGTTTATTATACTAAAATAAATCATCATAACTAAAAAAGCTAAAAAAAGGTACTTAAAAAATTCATCAAGAATCGAACCCTGGTCTTTTCGCACCCCGACCTAGCGCCTTCCCATTACTCCCACCTCTAACTCGTAGGAATGTGGCAATAAACCTATTTATTCATGCTTTCATAAAAAGGTACATTCCAATGCAAGATATGTATAAACTTTAGAAGGAAGTAAACAACTGATTTATGACAACAGATTTTCTATTATTTATGAAATGTATTTTGTATATTTTATGGAAATTGATAATCATAGGTAAAACGAAGAGTAATGTAATATTGCCATAGATGGTGTTCACTATTCTTTGTCATAGATGGGGTGCAATTAAAATATATCAATTCTCTCAAATTCTTGGCGGGCAATTTTCAGCAGCATCTCCATGAAGGATGCGTTAGTTTTTCGATTTATTTGTTTGAATATTTTCGCAATTCTTCACAATCTTCGCTTAATATATTGTCATCCAGACTGAAGTGTTATTCAATAGAAAGAATACCAAGAAAAGGCGTAATTAGTGGCTAGTCTCTAGGCACAACATCCCACTTTTGTTTTGTGATTCTGAAGAGATACATACAAATTTAGTTAATAAAAACTTAAAAATATGCTTTTAAACAAAGGGCTGCAAAATTTTTTAGATATGGGGCAAATCGTTTGTAAAATTTTTGTAAAATATTGAAAATTCTGAGAAAAATCACTTCCTTATATTCATGGACTCTAAGGACGGTCTTAAATACATCGTTCGTGCAATTAAATTTATAAATTTTCATTCATTTCAGTAAGCGTTTATATGCCCGGATAAAAATTAGATATCTGCTTTTCGTTTTAAACCTACCAAATGTTTAAAAACTCAAGAAAATGATTTTTTTGCACTTTTAATTAAATAAATGTTTATGTTCTCCTGAGTATCATTATTAAATAATATAATTTAGTGAGAAATAGAATTAAAACATGTTACACCGAAAGTAAAAAAAAAAAAAATTTTCACCATTTTGCGGTCGGGGATTGAACTTGGTTCGCCTGGAACCTGACTCCAGCGCCTTACCTCTAGGCTACCGATGGACTTTATTAGAAATCCCTTTTTTGTTGTTTAAATATACTTCGGGTTGATTGTGACAAATCCACAGCGAAGTTCGATAAAATTGAATTTTTGTTTTGGTCTACAGCACCACCTACATGACTATAAACTATAATAAAATGAACAGCATATAAAATATGCATATAAACAAATAAATACTTTATATTATTTCCGCGAAATTTCTTAATGATTTATAAAGCCGCCGAAGATCCATAAAAACTCAAGAAAATGATTTTTTTGCACTTTTAATTAAATAAATGTTTATGTTCTCCTGAGTATCATTATTAAATAATATAATTTAGTGAGAAATAGAATTAAAACATGCTACACCGGAGTAAAAAAAAAAATTTATTTCACCATTTTGCGGTCGGGGATTGAACTTGGTTCGCCTGGAACCTGACTCCAGCGCCTTACCTCTAGGCTACCGATATAATGGACTTTATTAGAAATCTCTTTTTTGTTGTTAAATATACTTTTGTTGTTAAATATACTTCTGGTTGAAATTTCCAGACCATTTTCTCAGTTTTTGGTCTTTTGACCAAGAGCTACATTTTGAGATATTTCCCAAGTCTGTATCTGCAGTACTTTCAGAGATGAAAGTAGGCTTCAGACGGACAGACGGACAGACGGACAGACGGACAGACGGACAGACGGACAGACGGACAGAGCCTCTGTATAAGCTTTTTTTTTTGAAAAAGCTAAAAATCAGTTAATTGAAATGTTTGACAGTCGTCCATGGATAATGGAAATTTGGCAATCGAGTCCCCTTCAATAAATGCCTGATAATTTCCTCTATTTTTAATGATGGCAGTTTCACAACATCTATATTCCTCAATCACATTGTGTTTGCTTATTTTCAAGCCTTAACAATAGCAAACAATTTCATTCTCCTATTTTTTGTTGAGCCACTAACTACATTTAGCTATGCAGCCTTCTCCAGAATTCTTGAAGGAAACCAACCCCTGTTTTTTAAAGCTGTTATTGCAATTATCGTGAACGAAAGCATATTAAACCCCCAATTTATGAAACCAGGAAAAACACACAGGCTCAAATCTAAAATGAAAAAATAACAGAATTCCAAACGGAATAATAACAAACGTAAACACGTGGTCCCAACTGATAGACGAAAAACGACGATTCCACCCTCTTGTATCCTTAACCGGCACTCCGCCCCCTTCGGTACAGAATATGGGTAGTTAAAGAAAAGCGAAAAGCAAGTATTCCAATTCCCCCTCGGTTTGTGTTGTGAGTCATTTTGATATGATATCGTTGTTTATCCTGGCACTTATATATTCATGTCCTTATATAAACATGTAACTACTCGAAACAAGTACGCCCACTATCTTTTAGCATACCGCGGCATATGTGAGAGTCCTTTCCAATTCAATGCATAAGATTGTCGGAGTTTGAATAAAGGGGGATGGGAGGGGGTAAGGGAGAGTCCTAAATCAACTTCAAAGTCCTTAGGATGCGGAGCAATTTCCCGATTCCTTCGTTGACTCATTCTGTTCTGGGTTTCTTCAAATGGATTCTGCTACAGGCACTTTCGTTTCGTACCCTATCGTCAATGCTGGGAGCTGCGGCAGCAGTGCGTGCAGCCCCCATTTGACATAAAGGATATCGCCCTATCCCCTCCTGCGGTAATTGAATTCTTTCTGCACAGTCTGTGCCATAGTTCTGTCTTGCCTCTTTCACTTCCTTATTCCTAGTTTCTTATTCTTGCGTTTTGATTTACTGCGTTTTCAGGAAAAGATGAGGCCAGCATGAATTATTCATGGTGCCCTGATGGAGGAGCTACGAATAAAGTCAAAAGCGCCAATCGAAAGGCTAAACTATTTCTTGATAGGAAAATTCTAGAGATGAGATAAACTTAAAGATGCTTAATGATTCTTATATGATAATTTAGGTCTCTTTTCCCGTATTAAATGGGACTTTCAGGGTGAGTATTTGTATTTAAAGAGACATAAGTGAATTTTAAGCTAATATGACATGTATGGATATAGATTAATAGAATTTCAAACGGAAAGATTGTGCGGAAGCAGAACATTATATTTCAATAAACCAAAATGAGCATCCATCCAGAAAAACCCTCGGACTATCGAAATATAACTTATGTTTGCACGCTTAGTAAAAAGGATGACAAACAGAAGGGTGGTTTGTATTACACTGCAATATTAGTTGCACATAGACCAAAGGGCTGCGCGATACTTTGGCAGGTTACGACTATGACATCGAATACAAGAGGCGAACTGCCGTCATGACCAGATTGCATGTGACGATTACCTAAAAAATACCAAAGGTATTTACTTCTACCGATTGGACTTCAGGTAGTAAATGAGAATATACACGTGCTGCCAAATACGATCATAATCTCAAAGCGGTGGCCATTGATAGTTTTCCGAAAAAAGCGGAAAGGCAATTGTGTTTGAGCTCGCCATTCTTAAGCAAGGTTTGCGTGAGGTTAATAACCTCACCTGTAAAATAAATTTATTACGAACCTGGACAAAATGCCTCGAGGAGTTAGGCCAGCGAAATACGATTAGGTTTTTCCTGGTCCTGGTTTTTTCTTGCCAAATGGAACTCAAGCAATTTGATTAGCTGCGGCATATGTCACATTAAAACCGAATCCGAACGAAAACCGAATAGAACACCATATATATCAACGAAGTTTACCCTTAATTGTAATTTTATAACAAATATCAACCAGTATTAGATTATCACAAACAAAATTTAGTCTAAGGTAATGATTTTACACCTCCTTGCCATGTGTAAAAACAAAAATTCAAGGTGATTTTTATACTGCCAACAAAGCCTACTATAGTCTGTCAAGGCTCTTTAAATCCAAGCATCTAACCATTACGGCTAAACTTTTACTATATAAGATGATGGGCTTACCTGTTCTCACATAGGCATCTGAAACGTGGGTGCTTACCAAAAAGCATTCAAACCTCTTAGCCGTGTTGAAGAGGAAAATACTTCGGAGGATTGTTTGGATGAGGTCTACGAACCAGTGTTCCCAGATTTTTATTCGGGAAAAAGCGGGATTTTGAAAATTTTTAAGCAAAAAAGCGGGATTTTTTTGTCGAAAGCGGGACATAATAAAAAACGTAATCAGTAATTTTTTATAATTTATCTTTCAAATTAATTTTGCAATGATGACAGATAGCCATAGCAAATGATCTTCAGATAAATATAAATAAGTAATAGATTACTTTACGAATTACTTATTTATATTTCTCTGAAGATTTAACTTCTTTTAATATTTCCTTTTTCTCTTTAATATAGTTAAAGAACTCCGCACAGGATAGCTCCAGATTGAATTGGATGAGTAATTCTGATTTCATTAAATTTACGGAGCATTTATTTCTGGCATCTGACCATTTTATATTCATTTGAGAAAAAACGCGTTCGGAAAAGCAATTTGAAGTTGGGACACTTAATATGAAAGAAACTAGTTTAAACATATTCTTGGTATCATTTTTTGGAAAAAATTTTAAAGAGCTGATGCCATTTCTGTGCAGTGGCGTCTTTACAATTTCCCAATACTACGTCCAAGGATGATTTCAACAAGTTAAATTCTTCTTATAAGTTGTCTACTGAAATATCTCCAGTTAGGTTTAATAAAGATACAGCATTCTCAACTATTTCAAAAGTAACTTCATTTTTCAGATTTATGAATTCTAGTTTAGAGAAAATATTTTCATTTGAAAAATTATAACGTTTGTCTATATACATTTGACAATTTATGTAAAAATTGTTGAAGTCTTCGACGACTTGGGCCTTTTCAGATTCAACCAATTTATTTAAAGTCTGTTTGGTCTGGTAGCCGAAAAAACAATTCCTTTTTCCTTTGAATCAACCTTGACCGGAAGTGGCATAATAACTCATGCATTTCTGTTATGGTAATAGCATTTCCCTGAGACTCTTTCATTAATGTACCAAAAGCACTCATCACATTATGAACGAAATGCAAGTAGACTAGAGTTTTTGTCTCCTCTTCTTCCGAGTGAAAAAATTTTTCAATGGCTTTCGCATAAAATCCTGGCTTATCAAAGTAACATTTCAAAGCAGGCCAAACCTTGATTACTCTCTCAACAGTAGGACAGAGAGACAGAAATCTTGTATGAACATGACGCAATAATTCGACCCATTCCATATCCGTAGTTTCCATATTTCCATGAATTCCGCACGACGTTTAGCTGAATATGAGAAATGGCCGTAGATTTTTAAAATGATAGCTTCTACATCGATCTATAATCTATCGCATGCAAATTTGCCCATGTTATGCAAGATGTGAACTGAACAGCTAGCTTTTAATATTTTTTCATTCTTGCCCAAAAGATTCGTGTAAACAGAATGATTTAATCCAAAGTCAACATTTGCATTGTCAGCGCCATATGAAGTTACTTGCGATAATTTTAGGTGATGTTTATCCAATGTTTCACAAAGCACCTTCGTTATTTGGTCAGCTGTTTCACTATTACTCTCCACAAAATCTATTAATTTGTTTTGTATGCCTTTGTCATAACTGAAATATCGCACACATATCGAAAACATTTTCCGGTTTCCCTTATTACTGGCATCGGTAGAAATTGAAAAAAATAAACCTTCTTTTAAATTTTTTAATACATCCTTCAAAGCTTCTTTTGCCAATACTTCACAAACTATTGCTTCACTCTTTGTCCTGCCACATTTCACATTCTTAGCTATCTTGGAATCAGCGTACATAAAGGGTAATAACTTTTGAAAACAGTCCATACTATTGTAGCTTAACGAATGTTTAACAGTGGATATATCGAATTAATTTCCGCAGCTGACGTTTTATACATAATATCGTCGAGATCGCGGTGAGAAGTGGAAGTCCCTGGAGCCTGGAAATAGCTGGTTATATTCCTTGCAGCGCGAGAACTCGCGATCTTCGAGTGAGTAATTGTTTTTGAACGCTTCACTACATCATTTATACCACCATGAGCAATACTTAACTCTTTTTTACACAGTCTGCAATAAGCATTATGCTCACTCGACTCCGCAGTACACAGCCAATTCTAATCATTTTCCCAATTTGTATTGCATTTCTTTAGGAGATGTTTTATTAGTTTGGTTTTCTTCTAGGGTGTGATATTTTCCGACTCCGAGCTATCCGAAACAACACTATTGGCTTCTTTATTCATTTTTGAACAATTCTAATAGTTATACTTTAATTAACTCCAGTATGTTAAGAAAAAACCCGGAAGAAAAACTTACTTTAATGTAACTAAATTACACAATTAACTGCTCAGTGCTTACGCATTCAAATAAAACAAACAAAGAAATGCTTAGGAACCTAAATTAATCGTAATCGTGCGTGAATCAAGAAATAAATAGAAAAAAACGAATGATTAATAGCGAAAGAGTGAAAAAGAATATGTTGCGCCCTAGAACAGAGAAGTTAAAGAACAGAACATAGCGTACATGTATATGGATTCGAGCAATTCAAGGTACACATCTAGATCTAAAAGAAAACAGGCAATCACATGTTCATAGTTTATGGCCGCTTGAAATGTATACAAACTACCGCAACAACAAAATAGATTGAGTAATCTCCGAAAAGCGGGGCTAAGTCTGTCCCCCGCGACACATTTGATTTTGGACTGAAAATCGGGACGTCCCGGTTAAATCGGGACGTCTGGTAACGCTGCTACGAACGCTATCGCGATATAGATGTTATGAAGAAAATAAAGGCTCTGTTCTTCCTTCGCCAGAACATACACTAAAATTGGAACGATACAAAGAAATTAGCACGGTCCTTACCCAAGGATGACACACAAAAACGTGAAGCGTTCCACATTTTTTAAGAATCGCTTAAGATTCTCACAACAAACATTACTCCTAGAGAGGTCACATACACCCTAAACTCTTTTAGGGGCTCCACACCAGGCACAGACGGTATCACATACAGAATGCTGCCCAACTCACCAGCTTGTTGGCATAGTGGAAACACGAACATGCTAAATAGGATCGTGGCCACCGCACGCTTCCCACAGGACTGGAAGGTAGCCGTCGTCCGATCCCCAAACCTCATTCTGGTGTGCTCACCTTTACCGACCTTAGACCAATACATTTCCTTAAAACAAGCTCTAAATCTTTTGAAAGGTCTTAAGTCTTTGAACACAACAGCATACGCAGCAAAATAAACCACAAGCTTTCACAGTCTACAGCAAAGTAAGTTTAAAATTGTGTCCTTTGCTTTAAGTTTACTTTGCTTTCAAACCCTGCATAATATGACACCTAATGCAGTGAATGTAAAAAATACATAAAACAAATTAATAAATTTTGATTGTACGTACATTCATATATGTTTTTTTATAACTAACAAAGATAATCTTTATAAATTCAACCACTGTTTTATGTAAACCATCCAAGTAACTGGGGTCATCTAGCAGATTAATGTGGTACCTTCTTTTTCAGTACATCAAAAATTCTCGAGGAGCGGGTTCACCAGCTTATGGCGACCAGACACCAAGGCCAGATTTTTCAACCAATTTAAACATTCAATTAAATAATTTGTAACAGCGTGGAATTTTAAAGTATCGGATATTTAAGTAGAAAGAGATATCCTTTTGAATTCATCAACGTATTTACTGGCAAGTATTAAATATACATTTATGGAGTTTCGAAACTGGTGGAAACAAGTTTATCAAACGATTGATCTGATCTTCGCAATAATTTTCTGCAAGCGTTCCCTTCGTAAGCTTCCCCATGGTAATTCTTTGATACGGCTACGATCCAACGGCTCATGAATTATGTCCTCAGAGACCTGCACGGCTTCGAATGTGTTGTCTATCTAGATGTCAACGTCATCTAGGGTAAAAACCTTGAAGATAATAACAGTAAACTACGGAGTCATCGACCAAATCACAACCGGAAAAATATCAATTCCTATATACCTATGCTCAGGGAAGGAAACTACCAGACCCCATTTTCCTAGTCAGGTGTAGTTGGAATCAGGGTCAATTGGAAACAGCTGATTGGAAATAAAAAAAACTGTGAAAGATTGCTCAAATGTCCTTCTTGAGTAATTTACACTGATTGCTTAAATTTTGTTAAAGTAGTGCAGGCAGTAAATTTTAAACGATCGAAATACAAATTCATTAACACAACAAAAGACTCGAGCTAAATTCGTCTAAATATGTTTTCCAAAACGAAAATATAAATTATGTTTTTTTTTTATCAGCGTGAAAAACATTAAATTTATGTAAATTGATAACTAATTTAATAAAGTATTAAAACTCACAAATTTCTTTAAATCACAAATCACAAAAATTTAAACTTCCAAACAATCGAAACCACAAAATTGCCACTGTACTACTAATTTTCTAGCTAACAAGTTGAGATAAAACACGATAAGAAAATTGGGCTACATCTTAAGATTGCATAACAATATTGTCTTCAACCGTCTTGAGGAAGTTAATACGTGAGATTTTTCATAGTGAAAAGTCTTTGTTCGTATTTCTTTGCTGACCTTCAAATTCCAACGTTGCAAGCAGTTTTCATAAAAATTGAAGTCAGATTTCAACAACAGAAAATATTTTTTGTAGGTTTTTGTTTTTATTAAAAAATTCTTTATTAAAGAATTTTCAGATCGAGTTGCAGTCGAGTTGTGATGATTGATAACAATACAAAATTTTTTCTTCATATTTTCTTTATAGCGAAATGATAAGAAGTCGTTCTCGTTTCGTAGACAAAATATACGATAAATAAAATTTTATCAAAATCGAGATGAAAGGAGAACGAACTCTCACAATTCGCCGTTCTTAGTGCAGAATCCCTTCTCCATAATGCAAATTCACTAAGACTCTTGGAGGAAGAAATGTCACCTTATAGCAGCTTTTGATTGACATCTTATTGGAATAAATCCAAATAAGATTTAAGTTTTCTATCAATGACATCCTCCGGAAGAGTATTAAGGTCAATGCCAGGTGCTCTCCGCCATCCTAAGGAAGCTTCCATCTTCTTACCTTACAAAAAAATGAACGGATATAACTAAAAACGCAGAGGAAAGCATCTGCACACTTTGAGATTGATCCATTATATATCCTTAACCTAATGCATCTTATGCAAATCGATTCTTGCAGTGCGATACAGAAATTCAATACGTTCGGATCCCATCGGAAGAGCTGACTATCTAGATATTGCGAGAAGATACTACCGCCGTAAACCAATTTACGATCTTTTTACTGCATAACCGATTTCGGATTTCTACTGAAGCACGATTTTCTTGTACGAGCACAATCAAACGAATTGCTCTGCTGAAGGTTATCCGAGTCATCCTCGCAGGATATATGTATAAGGATATATGTATATAGATGTTTGCTTTTATTATATCTTAGATCCATTGTTTGTATGCACATGTGTTTAACAAATGATTTTCTCGTTCAGCAGAAACAAAATTTTTGTCCTGCTGAAGGAGAAGAAGGCCCAAGCGATAAAATCGACCGAATTTAAGGACTGTAATCTGTAATGCTTGCAGGCTTCCGATTCAAAAAGGATTAATCGAGAGTTTTAGAGCCTTTTAAAGAATTTTATGGACGACGAGAATAATGAAATCGGATGGTTTTTTTTTGCTTTTGGATTAAGATTGGGAATTTTGTATCGCTTTCATAACAATGGATTTTAGTGGATTGTCAGAACTCCGTATGTAATGGACCCCAGCAGGCATCATCAAATTGAACGACGTTAGTTATTCATCTTATCGCAGAGTAAACTAATATCCAAATGTGGGGTTGGGGAATTTAAACATACATATATCTCGCTCTGCATAAAAGTAGTCTGTGATTTAATATATGTGCCTTTGGCATTCTTAGAGATTTGCTTGGTTTACAACTGCCATTTTTACAATCTAGATGCCTTAAGGGTATCATAAGACTTTCAATGGTTTTTTCTTAATGCTTGGAGATATGGACTTTCGTCCAATCGTGTGGTAATATTATGTAGCAGATTTGGAAATAAAAAAAAAAAGATTTGGAAATTGACTCAAATTTGTTGTTTTGCGTACATATATAATCATATAACGGCATATAATCTACATTTGATATCACTTCTTCTTAAATGGCGTTACAGTCGTTCTCGTACTAAGGCCTCTCGCAGTGTTTTCTTACAGGCGTTTGTTGGTTACCTCCAATTCTTTATACGATGATTTATTATTCCTACTGGCCTACTTCTACCATCCAACTACTTCTTGGCTCGACCAATATTTTTATTGTTGGTTTACCATTAAAAATCCCAACTGCCATTCTTTTTTCCTAGTTTTGTTTAACACGTCAAAGTCTACATAGTCGGGCCAGTTTTATGTATTTACTTACTTTGTGCTCCTTTAATCCCTCATGGGGCATCGCGCGGAAACAGTTGTCCTCCACCGGACAACGACGGTTGAAATCAAGGTATGAGAACAGATCAATCACTCAAAGCTTGCCTTAAGGTACCTGGGAGTGATGATCGACCTTAACAAGATTAATTTTAAAACACAATTGGAGGGCATGGCGGATAAAGCTTCCGCTATTTGTGCGGCATATGCAAGAATTATGCCCAACGTAGGGGTCCAAACTGATCCGTCGCCTCCTGTTGACAAAGGTGGTAGCTCAGCTCAGGTGGTAGCTCAGTCTATCTTTACGCTGTACCAGTATGGGCAGCAGCAGTAAAGAGGGCTAACAGCAGAAAATGGCTAACAGACTAAAGTTGGAAACAGATTCGTGCGTGCGCACAGTGCCTGCGGTGCTTGCGGCGAATTTTCGGTTAAACAGTTGCGTGTTTGGTTTTTTTTAGTCTTTTACAAATAACCAAAAAATCTAAGTGACGAGTGCAGGTGTGTGGTATGTGCTTGTGTTTGGGTATTTGCGAATATGGTGAAAGAATGAGGAAAAGTTGGAAGGGAATCAACTCTTGCTATGTCAGTTTGCATTTGAATGTAAGCATTGCTATTATATCAATCACCACAGCCACCAACGTACATCTATCTCCAGCTTAAGTGTCCTTCGCTCGTGCTGCGCATATAGGACCATAGCGAAAGACGTCGCGTGCGGCATAGCGGGAATTATGAATCCAGAATTTTCCGTGTGGGTACTGCTGCTCACCGTACCCACATAATCTACCGGCTATGCGCACCACAGGTTCAGTCTAGGGGCCTTCAGATCCTTAATCCGGCACTTCTCGGTATGCAGTAAACTTATAACGTCATCGATTTGCTGCCCTTTTTGCTCGAAAAGTGCATTTAGAGCACATCGCGTAATCGATTTAACATTCCCTTTCAGGGTCGTGTCATCGATTTGTCATTTGTCAACAATCCCGCGAATCAACGGGATTTTCGGGACTACAAAAAACATTACCATTTGTTCTAAGTAGTTATGTTGATGAATTTATGAAGTATTATATGAAATGAGAGCGTAACAAACTACTGAGTCAGTACAAACAAAGTATTCAGGCCAATTCTAAACTACGCTGGAATCGACTCCGCTGGAATTTTCTTACATAGTAGCATAAATTTAAATTTAGAAATTACTCTTATTTCCGTTATAACAGAGTTTATGCGATGTAAGAATTGGCATGATACTTTGTTTGACTGACGTTCATTTGATGTACAGTACAATTAGCCGCTCGGGTAATCCTCGTACGCTCATATATACGTGGAAAATCCCCTGTCGTAGGCGTATTGTAACTTGACATTTACTTTGTTTCCATGAACCGAGGTAGAGTATTCGTTGAGTTTACAGAAAGCTTTTCCTTCAAGTTTACCCGACCCATGACAATTCTGGGTTGAAGGAACAGATGAATCATTTTACGTCGTGTTTCCGTTGGTAAATACATTTAAGGAAACACATACTATGCGAAATCCAGCTTAATCCGGCATGTTTCGTTTCGTTGGTTTTTACGAAACCTTCTCAAGCCGCGTTTCGATGGATGTTTTCTCTAAGTTAACCCAGGGTAAATTCTGCATGGAAACTCAATAATTGATCACGTTCGGATACAGTCACATAAACACACTTAGACGATTTTGTGTTATTGCTGTATTGCTTAGTAGGCAGATATCTTCAACTAACGAATTTAAATATTTTGTGAGTCTAAGACCCTCCGCACATGAGTCGACAGAGCCCAATTGAAACTAGCTTCACAATAACCACGCGCACAACCAGTTTGCAATCAAAATGAAACCTTTGTCTACACACGATCACAACTTATTTTGGATCAATCGATGTTCTGTGCCCACATTTTAAGTCACGAGGCTGTGGCAAAATGTCAAGTATAGTCCAGATGAAATGCAACCACGCAACTGAAATCGCTTCCGACCGGTAAAAACAGTCGCACGCGAGCAGTCAGAATAGTTTTAAATCGGTTTCGTTTCTGTCAATCCGTATATGAATTCCCACTTCCCGGGGGCTACATCATGAAACAGTTGGGGGTCCTTGCGGGTTTGGATTCCCTATTCCAACCCGACCGAACCGAACCCAAAAATGTGTAAATGGTAATCACAACAAATCTTGAAGAGAGCACAAAATTGAATGCAAGAACAAGCGAAATCGAACCAGAGCAATTCCATGTTAAAGCGAATTTGTTCTGAAGCGAAATACTCGTGCTTAGCTCCAGAGGTAATGCGCTCGCGCTCACAGCTAGAGCTGCCAAATCGATGACGCTATTAGGTTCACTTTTAAAATTGCATTCATTAAACAAATTTCTGAATATTTTTAACACAGAATCAGCAAAAGTAAAGACAATATTTTTAAGTTATGGCCAAGCTCATCGTTTCCAGTGAATATTTTTTTTGCTTTCGTTAGCTTGCTGCATTGGGAGTAGTAGGACCCTATTGGTATTTGTTCTTATCTTTTCACCATATTTGGTTATAGTTTAAGCTCCTGAACAATAACCCAATTTGAACTAAATGATTTAGTATTTGATATCAATAACGTTTATATAGAGAGAGTTCTAAAGTGTGTCCTCAACTAAAAATAAAGTTTTTTTTCACCTTAATCCTCATACCTCCTATCATAATTCCACTTCGTATTGATCTGTATTTATAGAATCCAAAGCAGTTAAAAAATCATGAGTTTAAAAAAAAACGCCAAGGATAAAATATTCGAAAGTGCCTTATCTACCTTAAAAATAAAATGTATATTTTTTCACCCAAGTTGGGTATGAAAGTCGCGTTCTGAATTTAATCCAATTACGTCGTCCTGTGTTAAATCCCCACCCACACACCTCCCCAGGATACCGACTGTGCCTGGCAGTGCTACAATTAAGATAGCGCGGAATCAGCAGAACCTTCTGAAATTTATATTTGAAATTCATTACCCACGCAGCTGTTCCCTGCACCACCTTCTATTATAAAGGATTCAGGAATCCCGACAGGCCCCTCCTCGCCCCCCAGAAGTTTGCATAAATATTTGCATGTATGGACTAAATCAGACTTTTATGTTCGCCGGTTGACTGCGTTTAATGGCGTGATTTGCCGTCTTTCGCCTAAAATAAATCATCGAATGCTTTGACAGAAGTAATAGGATCGACGGCTTTGTTGGTTTTTCCTGTCATGTGGAGATCCACCCGACCCGAAACGCGTTGTCTGCCCCCTATAAAGGAGGGGTGTAAAGACCTTCTCTTCTGCGTGTGCCGTGATATATACAATATACGCCTATGTGTTTGTTAACTACCCGGCATTCATTGGAAGACACCCTTCTATCCTTGAGACGCCAATATGTTCCGAGCTATAAAAATTCTATCAAGTTTTGTGAAGGCAGACACAACTGTTAATAGAGGAAACAGGAACCGAATCTAGGTACGTACTAAAAGGGGGAAGGATACTCTTCGTTACTTTCCTTTTTTTTTCTTAGTCTTCAACCAAAGACGTATCAGCGTATCCCTTTTAGTGTTATGAAAAATGAAATTTTCGGGATACATAAAATTTTTCATGGCTTGGCCATAAAACGATGATTTTATAATGGGGATGGAGCTGGGTTTAACTACACATATAAAGTGCTGTTAACACAAAAGTACTGGCGCGCCGCGGCCGGGATAGGATCAATTTTGTATTTATGCCCTATTTTAGTTTATTACACAGCTTAACATAACAAAGATTTAATTACCACTTAGGTTAACGAGAGAAAGTTAAGAATTTCCGTGATTTTAAAACCAATAACTTTTCTTCCAGCTACATTTTAAGTTAATAACGAGGACTCCAGCTGCTTTTTTGGTGTATATAAATGTAGCGTACTTTTATGTTTTTAATATAAATTAAGAATTTATTATATTTCAGTTGAATATTTTTTACGCGTTTTTTGGATATTCAATTTGTGTTGTATGCATATTAACTACGAGTGGTATATACAGAACCACAAACGACGTTAGTTAATCTACTTAGCATTGCATTGTAATATTCATGAAGCTATAGGGCAGTCCTACCGGGGAACCATGGTTATGGGAGCACGACCTCTTTTTGGGCAAGGGAGGCGCTGAGGGAAATCAGAGACAAAGAAAGACGAATTCTGCGAAAGATGGCTTAGGGTGGGTGACAAGATACAATTTCGAATATGCTACTTTCACCACGAAACTTTCTACTTTCACCTTCGAAATTACAAAGTGTGCTTTGTTTCATTATTTATGGTGTAGGTAGTATTTATACGAAGTTCGAAAAAAATATGACTAAAGGAAAAATTCCTCATACAACCTATTCACCCCATTTCTTCCCTTCTATCTATCTATGTGCCCCTTAATCCCTCGTGGGATATAGGGCGGAAACAGTTGCCCTCCAGCGGACTCTGTTTTGCGCGACAGCTCTTAGCTCTGACCAGGATCTCCCAGTAGTTGCGGCCTCTGCTAGTAGGGTTCTCCTCCACGTTGTTCTAGGTCTTCCAACTCGACGGGATCCTTGCGGGTTCCAGTCAAGGGCCTGTTTGGCTAGATTTTCGTTATCGCGTCGCAAGGTGTGGCCAACCCAATTCCATTTCCTTCGCCTGATTTGGTCGTCTATCCTTTCTTGGCCGGCACGGCGCCATAGCTCTTCATTTGAAATTCTATCTTGCCAGCGGATTTTTAGGATACGACGTAGGCATCTGTTTATGAAGGCTTGTAGGCGCCCTGTGATGAATTGGGTGACTTTCCATGTTTCGCAACCGTATAAAAGAACTGCCTTAACGTTGGAGTTGAACAGCCGCAATTTGGTGTTGGTTGAGATCTCCGTTGATCTCCATATGCGGAACAAGCATGCATATGCGCTTCGTGCTTTATTTATTCTGGAACTGACGTCTTCTTCTGCACCACCATTTTCGGTAATAATACTACCGAGGTAGCAGAATTTATCTACCAGTTCCACGTCACGGTTATTCAGCGCAGTTCGTTCAAGTGTGTTTGCATTTATCCGCATTTCTTTCGTTTTATTCGGATTCAGCCTTAAGCCTGCTAGACTACTTTCTGTTGCCAAATTGTTTAACATGTTTTTTAGCTCCTGATGTCTGTGGGCCAGCAAACAGATATCATCTGCGTAGTCGAGGTCCTTAAGGCGATCTAGCAAACCCCACTGTATGCCGCCTGTTCTACTATCTAGAGCGCCAACAAGAATGTCATTTATTACTATAAGACTATTTCTTCCCTTAGGAAACGAATTTTGAAAAATCGCTTCTTAGTGGATGTCCACGTCATAGGGATGCACTCTCAAAATTTCAGCCTTTTAGGTCCAGCGGTTTGGATTAACCCCATTTCACCTCCTTAGGGGATGAATTTCGAAAAATCGCTTCTTAGTGGATATTCACATCAATATAGGGATGCAAATTTTCAGCCTTTCAACTCCAGCGGTATGGATTAACTCCATAACACCCCCTTAGGGGACGAATTTTGAAAAGTGGTTTCTTGATGGATGTCCACGTCATTATAGTGATGCACTGTCAAAACTTTAGCCCCTTTTGCGGTTTGGGCTGTGCGTTGTCTGTCAATTAAGATTTTAAATATTTTTAATTTTTTAATTTGTTTGTACTTCAATCATCTCCTATTAAAACCCCTTCAACTTTTTTTGCGGCAAAAAGGAACCTATGTCCTTCTCCAAGGTCTAATCTATCTCGGTAACAAATTTCATCAAAATCGGTTCAGCTGTTTAAACGTGAAAGAGTAAGAAAGAGACAGACAGAGTTACTTTCGCATTTATAGGATTATATAAAATTTGCTTCAACCTGGTGCGCCTCGCTGGACCTATAAGCCAATATATGGCGTGCGCAAAAACAATTGGGAATATCAAAATCGCTCTTCCCATGGGCAGTAAGAGTTTCAAATCCCTCCACGAAAGTACATTCGAAAAGAAAAGAGTCATTCCGTTCGTTTAAAATCCCAAATCACCCGCTCATTTTATATTACCTATCACAATTTAACGGTCTCATTGCCACTGCGTGGTCAGATGCTATGGGAACTGCCTTTGTATTTTATCTATACACGAAATGTTAACGTCATTTGTGTGGAATTGTCATTTCCCCGCCTGCGTTTAAATTTCCAATTCTATTGGTGCGCATTAAAGCTTCCGTTTATTTTACAGTTGCGGTGATAAGAATTTTAATATACAGTTTCCTATTTTTGATTCCGAATTTCTGGATGTACATCCACTTACGCCTGAGGACAAATTGCAGTTTGAATTGCTACCTTGGAGCGAAGCTTCTATAAACTAAAATTGATAAAATCATATTTTATGAACAACATGTCCGACCACCGATTGTCCAATTGGCTATCATTTCAATCGAAAATGATTGTCTGGCCAACGTGACATAGGAGGACATACTTGTAGTCAGTCGTTTCCCTTTGATGATGCGCGCATAAATTTTCGCCGTCTCAATAGCGCATGTGAATCGACGACTAAACACTACAGAGGGTCTATTTTCCATAATTCTGTCGCGGGGACGAGTCTCTATGGAGGGTATTTGGACTCTGGCGCCTCTCGTTGAAACGTATGATATGGCTCATGAGGGCTTCTTTAGTTTTTATTTCGTTCGTTCCCGATTATACCATATATTCGCATTTCACAGATTTTTTATGATTCAAATTGAATAAAAGACAAAGTTGACGTTTTTATTAAGGGGGCTCTACACCATCAGTTCAGTTATTCGTTCAGTCCCAGTATCAGTTCAACTGTCAGTTCAGTCAATTTTATGCTGTGTTGCAGACGATCAGTTCAGTTGTTAGTTTTGTGCATATTTGTCATTTTGAAAATTGCTAACGCAAAGTTTTCGTTGTGATCATGGATGAAGATTCTTTAGCGCTATGTTTATCACTAATTAAGCTTAGAGAGAGCAAAGTGGATTAGAGAATGGTACCTAAACTTTGATTGGTTAAACTATTTACGGATGAGTGAGAGTGCTTACAAGGAACTATTGGATTTAGTAGATAGCACCCTTAATACAAAAGCAGAATGCTGTTATGAGACAAGCCATATCACTTCATGAAAAGCTTAGTGTAACTTTAAGTATTTTGGGCATTGGCAATTTATATAAATGTCTTAGATTTAGTACTGCAATATCAAATCAAAGTCTAAGTATCATAATACCTGAAACTTCTTTCATATTGTCATCGTCATCAACACCTATCGCGGAGGAAACAACGACATGTGGTCAGTGTCATCATCGTCTAGCTCAGGTTTAATGGTTGTAGCCTCGGCATCGAATTGAGACACGGCGGGCCTCACCCAATTTGACGCAAAATTTTATCGCGACGCGTTGTTCTTGATTTCGTTTTTCCATTTTCGTGACGAGCACCACGAACACACGTTTACTCAACACGACAGAGCAGGCGAACTAAACAAGCTATAGCGATGGCAAATATATCAATGGAGAGGGGAAGGATGCCGAGAGAAGGGAAAGGGAATTTCAAGGTCGCAGGGTTACCACAATCTCGGAAATATAATCAGTCTCATTACTTAATTGTCACACCTCGTATGTATATTTCTGAAAAACTTTTTTTGTGCCTTTTGACCCTCCATAACTTGGATAGCCCGCCAGTTGGATTTATGGACTGACTTTTGGGAAATTATTTGTGACACCAAAATAAAGAGAATCCCGCGGGACGTCCCCGCAACGGATACGCTGCTGACGGTGCCGCTGGATCTCGAACTCCATTCACGATTCTTTTCCATTCTTGCCGGTTTTTGGCGGTGTCTCGACCCTCCGTAACTGATAAATCGTTGATTCTTTAGTCACCTTCGATAGTCTTTAGCCAGGTTTTCTTCGGTGTCGATCGCTGGATTCTCCAGTCTGCGCGACGTGGCAAGCAGCTGTTTTTTTTTATGTGGTAGTGCTAAGCTCAGGAGTCACCCTTTGTACTATTAGTCCGTCATGTCATTTGTCACGTCATGGTGCAATGTCTAGCAGTAAGCTTAGTACGGGGGAGAGTATTGAAGAAGGTGGTGATGAACCCTGCGTTTGAACTCTTGGATGTTGTAGGAGCTTGGAAATACCGTCTGCGAGAGATTATTCCACAGTCGAGTTGTTCTATTTACAGTTACAGGTGTTGCAGGTGGAGGGAATGAGACGAGTGGGCTAATCTGGTGTTGCGGGTATAAGAATGCCGTGGAGGCAGGAGAGCGTTTAGCTCGGAGGAACAGTCACTATGATAGTAGCGATAAAATTTTGTCAGTGCTGCTACATTCCTACGGTGGCTTAGGGGGTCGATGGTATCGTCAAGCGGTATCGTCATCAATTAATTTAAGGGCCTTTTTTGGACCTTATCTAACCTTGCCAAGGTTGTTATTGGAGCGCCGCCCCAAATGAGGGAGTTGTATTCGAGAAGAGGCCGAATGTAGGATTTATAAATAACAGCACGGGCCGATGGCTGGAGGAGGAACCTGCACCTCTTAAGAAATCCCAAGCACTGGGATGCATGTTTGGCGATTTGGAATATATGGTCTTTGGCTAATGTCACGTCTAAGATGTGTAGGGATGGGTCGGCCTTTACTTTCACGCCATCCACTGTCAAGGATGGTGATGTGTTGACCTTTTTCTTTGAAATAAGACAGTACTTGGTTTTGGAGGGGTTGAATTCAACACGATTCTTTTTTCGCCACTCTATAATAAGTTCAATGTCGTTATTAATAGAGTTGAACATTAGTTCACGATGATCAAGACAGGATCTGGCATGTGTCTGTCTTGTATCGAAGCTGTACGAGTAACGTAGTGTACCGTCGTCAGCGAAGCTGAGAAGTGGGTTGGAGGGGATTGAAAGTAGGTCATTTATAAAGATAAGAAATAGGGCCGGTAATAAAATTGACCCCTGGGGCACCCCCGCAGAGATGGGGTGAGATTCAGATTTGACGCCATCCAAAACTACCTTAATTGAACGGCCGGAAAGGAAACGCTCAACCCACTTATAGAGAAGCGAGTCAATTCCAATAGCTTTTAGTTTAGCTAACAAGGCTGAGTGCCATACTCTATCAAAAGCCTTGGAGATATCTAGAGCAACCAGACTAGACTCACCGGATCCATGCAGACTACGGCTGAGGTGTTCGGTAAGGCAAACTAAAAGATCACCAGTGGATCTTTTTTTTTCGGAAGCCGTATTGTTTGTCATTTATAAGTTGGTTGGATTCTAGATATCCCATAAGCTTTTTGTTAATTATCGTCTCCATGGTTTTGGAGAGGATAGAAGTGATTGCTATTGGGCGGTAGTTGGTGGGAAGGCTGGAGTTACCTTTTTTCGGTATTGGCTGCACATGAGCAAGTTTCCAAGAATCTGGGTAAACTCCGGAAGAGTATGATAAGGCAAAAAGTTTGCGCAGAGGTTTAGCCAAAGGTGAGGCGCATTGTTTTAAGACGATAGGGGGTATATTATCGGGTCCAGTGGATTTGTTGACATCGAGCTCCTTGAGGCACCTGTACACCTCACGAGTCCTGAAGTAAACCCTGTCCATTAAATGAGCGCTGTGCTCGAGGACCGGGGGTAGCGTATCATTTTGGGGTAGAGAAGAATTTGAAGCAAACAGAGATGCTAATAAATCGGCCTTGGATTTTCTGTCAGTTATCACCTTTTCATCGTGGATGAATGAAGGAGTTGTGGAGGTGGTGAAATTCTTCTTAATGGAGCTTTCCAAGGACCAGAAGTTCTTGCTACCAGAGGTTGCATTAAGTAGTTTACTTCTCAACTTGCTGTCAAATAAATTTTTGACATTCCTGATGATTACTTTACAGGAATTTCTTAGTTTGATATACTCTGCACGGAGCGATTCACTCGGGAAGCTCTTGTAAGCTCGAAAGGCGGCTTCTTTATTTCTGATTGCATTCATACACTCCTGATTAAACCATCTGTTGGGCCTAGCCTTCACAGATTTAGTAGAATGAGGAATGAACAAATGCATTCCTGGCTGTATGATTCTAGTGATACTGATAGCGGCAGAGTTGACGTTTTTATTACGGAAACACTGGTTCCAGTCAGTAGATTGGAAAAAATTAGTAAGCCCCAGCCAATTGGCCTTCCGATAATGCCATACAGTTCTTCTGACTGGTTTGGGAGGGGTGGGAAATTTGAATGGGAAGCTAGCGCTAACTAGGCAGTGGTCCGAATTGCCGAGAGGTGAATCAACTGTGACGGTATATCGTGCTGGATGAGAAGTAAGGAAAAGATCAAGGCTATCATTCATTCGGCAAACATTTTCAAACCAACGTAGTCAACGTTTTTGCATTTCTTCTTCCAACAGTACCTGCTGATCGCATCTTTGTCGAACTGTCTTGTTTCGAAGGCGATCGCGAAATGAGAATGGGGTTCGAACTTTGTCCAAATCACGTTATAAATAGGTCAAGGAGACAGTGCTATTGCGCTGCAACATTGCAAGTGAGATTGTTAGATATATAATAAACCTTAATATACAGTCCACGAAATTAATTTGAAGACCCCTACTTTTCCCAACTTTGAAGTTCCGTTATGCAAAAACCAAGCATTTATATGAGTTACCAAATATATCAAAATTTAGGGCATTTTGTGTAGATTGGTTTTGGATTCACAAATTTCTCGTTTTCCATGGAATTCTAGAAAAGGAACGGTAAATTTGAGCAATCTCCTAAAGATATACCTTGGAAATGCGAAATTAATTTGAAGACACTTCAAATTACGCCCATTTTTCTGAAAAATTGTGGGCGCAACGCCCAAATCTTGGATCCGAATATCATACCCATTCATCTTGTTTTTCAGTGAATTTGAGTGATTTAAAGTTCGATCGAGTCAAAGTTTCATTGTTAAAGTGTTTTTTTTTATTATGGTTCGAGGATTAAAATTGAATGACGTAGAAAGGGGACAAATTCTTGCAAACAAGGATGCAAGGTTGTCAAAAGACTCAATTGCATCGAAAATTAGAAGATCTGTCATTGTTGTGAGTAATTTTCTCGATTTGGGTGATAATTACGGTGTCAAGAATAGCACAGGTGCTCTCAAAAATTGGCAACTCCTCAGAATACCCGCATATTTCAAGAAGCAACCGTTGGAAAACTTAGTCCTTCCGTCATTAAATTGAAACTATATCTTTCAATTGGTGTTAGACGTATACAACAAATTTTGCAAGCCAATCCGAACTTCATGTACAAAAAGCCGGCAAAAAAATCTCTGCTTACTACAGAACACAAAGTTCGTCGCCTGGATTTCGCTGAAAGTCACATGTCATGGACTCACGAATATCAGAATGTGATCTTCAGTGATGAAAAAAAATTATCTGGATGGTTCTGATGGATGTGCAATTGGCAATTGGCATATTGGCAGGATCTAGGAAGAGCACCATAAGTCCGAATGAGCAGTCATTCAGGAGGCGGGAGAGTTATGGCGTGGGATGTTTTTGGTTTCCTTGACAAAACAAGGTACGAATGCATGCGGACAGCTACGTGGAACTCCTAGAAATGATAATGGATGAGTATCCTGAGAATAACAAACAAAAAACAAACTTTATTTTCCAACAGGATAACGCGCCCATACACACTGCTAGGAGAACAAAACAACGGTTGGCCGAAGAAATCATCCCTTTAATGAAGTGGCCCGCACGAAGTCTTGATCTCAGTCCAATTAAAAACCTGAGGGGATAGATGGCCCGGAAAATCTAAAATAACGGAACTCGATTCAACAGAGTTCAGGAGCTTAAAAGATCGATTTTGTCTACGTGGGAAGAAATTCCAGATGATATGATAAAAAAATTAATTAATTCAATGCCAAATCGTTGTTTTCAGATCATAAATAATCAAGGTGGACCAACCAAATATTAAGATGTAAAAAAAATTATTGTACAAATAAAAAATAATAGAAATATGGTAGTGTCTTCAATTTAATTTCGCATTTCCAAGGTATAAATTTAGGAGTGTGCTCAAATTTACTGTTCCTCTTCTAGAAATCCAAGGAAAATGGGATATTTTTGAATCCAAAACCAATCTACACAAAATTCCCTAAATTTTGATATATTTGGTAACTCATATAAATGCTTGATTTTTGCATAACGGAACTTCAAAGTTGGAAAAAGTAGGTGTCTTCAAATTAATTTCGTGGACTGTATTTTCGAAATACATATAGTTATATAAAAATTGCGCAACATCCCGATTGTAAACATGCTGCAAGGGACCGTCAAGTTTACATCAATACCCTGGACTTATGGGTAATGGAGTCTTTTGCTCCACCAACGCCTTTTTGAACCACTGCATGTATGTAGCTAACCATGGCAAAACTTTAACGCTACAATTATAGTGATTTTTCACCGATTTTTCTCCAATTCGCTCACGTTATAGACCAGAATCGTTAGAAAATAGAGCAACTCGACTGTGGAACTGCGGAATTAGAGTTTTCTTTTCTTTAATGATCTTCACCACTTTTTAGGCAGATCTTCGTTGATTTTCAATGTGAAACGGTTATCATTTGTTCATCTATCCAGCTGATTCGAACGATCAATGTTAGTGTTGGGCTCTGGTAACAACTGTAATCCTACACAGCAATAGTGGTGACTTATGATTCTAACGCACTAAAGTTAATGCAGTCCGACTGATCAATCGGACTGCCTAGGATATTTAAACGACACGTGACGTGTGATCTACCGAAAAAAGTAAAACCTAACGAAAAAAATAAAAAGTGAGTTGGTAATCATTAATAAAAAAATTTTGATCTAACGATCTGATCTTATTATTAAAAAAAAAAAAAAAATTAATAGAACTTCTACAACATTTTTTCACAATTATCGAATTTCTCAAAATCCACTAAACACATTTCATTTTGATTCTTTAAAATGTTTTTCGCTTTCATCTTGAAGGTGACACTTCACCTACGACGTTACGTAAATTGAATCACTCAGGCTTTGGCAGTTCATATTACATCCATCACGTTGCATTTGCATTCGAATCTGATCTATTCCTCACGTTAAATCTGACCGGAAATAAATTATAGGAAACTTACTTTCAGGTGAACTAAATGAAGAAGAAAAGTGTTTTACGCCTTTTTATCACGTAAAAAAATTTCCTAAGAACAGTTTGACTTTAAGAACATTGTATAAAAACTAGAAGATTAGTTTGTGAATTTTATAGTTTGAATTCATATTTCAAAATGTTTAGTTCTATTTTTGTGACGTCTTCCTTGGTTATTATTTTAAATGTAATAAAATATATATGTTAACAAGGAAATTTATTAAATAACTGGTTGTTTCTATTGCAGGGTGGTTTTGCATTATCGCAAAACTTTCAATTTCCATACTTCCGAAACCTCCGAGGGCTATCAAATTACGGCTACGAAGCGCCTTTCAATGAAAGAGTTCCTTCGCTTGATAAATTGGTTAACACACGCTCCGTTAAGGATATGCATTTTTCAAAACACAGCGACTACAAGTTGATTCCAGCTCCCCAGTATCCTTGTGAGGAAGAAAATGATAAGGAAGAAGTCGTCATACACAAGCCCGCTCCAATCATAGTAAAACGACCGCCGACAAACGTTGTTGTAAATCATCCTCCAGTTGTAATTAGGCCACCACCGGTTGTCTACAATCGTCCACCGAAGAAAGTCATTCATAAGCCTGTAGTTAAGACACTTCCACGACCTGTCCAGGTAGAGCCGATGCTTCTTCATATGAAGCAACCTGTTCAGAGGAAAGTTTTTGTAGAAAAGGAGCCGCCATGCCCGGACAATTATTACCAGCAGAAATTTTCTAGCTTTGCTGGTGCTGATGAGAATCTTAATCAGTTCTATCAGCCCCAAACGTATCAGAATTTTGAATCATTTACATAGAGGTCAAGCTTCTGTGCATTAAATGTAAAGAAGATTAAATAAAAAGTTTTCTGCATTATTTAATTTTTTTATGTGAAAATTTTAAGCTAAGGGATCACCGCAGTACCGGTCCGTCAAGTTTTTGATCACATCGTCGTGAAATGTCTAGTTGTGCGTTTAGTTCGAGCTATATAGTAGGTTAGAGGTTGTGTGAAGTCAGAAGGGTGTGCTGAAGGAGATCGAGATGTACCTTGTGTTTGTCTCTCGTTTGTTCCAGGAGTGGCGAAAAATAGATTGCGGAAGATTGTTCGACAGTCAGGTTGAACCATTAATGAACAAACTCCTTATAAATGTCAGTTTAGACACAAGTGATGTCGTAATGAGTGATGTGGAATGAAATGAGTCAAAGATGGTCTGGTTTTGTGGGTATAACATTACCGGGGAAGGACGGTGGCTTCAAAGGAAGTTAGTGGAGCAAAGTCTGAGGAGCAAAGTGGAGCAAAGTTGGAGTAGAGTTTGAGGGGCTTTTGGCAGTCAATCTCACCACGGCAAGGTGCTTTTCGACGCCCAACCTTAAATAAGGGAGTTGCATTCGAGTAGAAGCCGAATGTACGATATTACCGTCCGAGCTGATGGTAGAAGGAGGAATTTTCAGCTAAGAATCCCAAGTACTGGAATGGTTGTTTAGAGATTTGGAATATGCCATTTCATCATAAGTCACGCCTATCATGTAATTGCAATTGGATGGGTCAGCTGAAGTAGAGAGAAGGTCTGGCTTCGGCTTGTCTTGTATTATCAAAGGCGTAAGAGTAACGCAAAGTATTTTCATCAGCAAAGCTATCAAATGGCTTGGATGGGAGCGAGATTAGGTCGCTTAAAAAGATTAGGAAAATAATGGATGATAAATGTACACCACTGGGGTACACCGGGAGGGATGGTGTGGGGTTTAGCTTTGACGCCGTCTAATATCACATTAATATTTTGAGATGTTTACGAGGAAGCGGTGAGAATCTGTTATCAGTCGAGTTACCGGAATATACATATCTTTAGGGCCTATGCCCAAAATAGGATACATCACGCCCAGACCATTTATCAAATTCCTTAATTAAACTCACCAACCCTTTTTTCCATGGCGGTTGAGGCCTGGCCCTTCATCAAAGTGACCTTTTAAAGCATTAGTTTGCAAACTGGCAGGCGCGACTCCCAAGGGGGGCGCTTATAGCTCAAAGGGAATGCACCTTTTGACCCATTTTTTAATTTCTAATTTTATTATGTGTTTTTTATTATGCATCTCATAGCGAACTAGATCAGAGGTGGCCAACCAAAATGATGTCACGGCATTATGATTCTGCGGGCCGGGGTGATTCAAGTTTAAAGTTGTGCTGCGAAGACAAAGAAAGAACTATGACCAATTAACGTGCCAAAACGCGGAGTTATTAAATTATTATTTCTGAGGAATTGCGATAGTTGCACAAAATGGGTTCGCCCTGTATGATAGGTATCGTAAAACAGTCGCAGAAAGCTATACTCAAGATAGTCACTTAAGGCTCGATAACACTGAGCGAGTTTATCAGGCTACTAGCTGGCGAGTTTAGAAGCCGGCGAGTCAGCTACTAAGATGACACTCAAAACTTTTTACTCGCTCAGTACCCAACTAATTCCGTCATTTTGTAGTAAATGAAACGACACACCGCTGGTTTACTAGCTAACAAGCCCACACCGCAGAAAGTAGCGAGTAAAGTAACATGATGGCACTTGGCTAGTTTATTAGCAGCGAGTGAATTCGCCAGCTAATAGCTTGTAAGCTCGCTTAATGTAATCGTGCTGTTAAAGAGAGCAACCTAAAACGGAGTTCGAGTAGGGTGAAGTGTCAAAGCGGCGTACACAATCGTTAAACGCTACTTCAATTTATGGCCGCATGAAGAATCGAGAGAGGGATAGATGGAAAGGTCATGCATTAGAACAGGTAGTAGTAAGGCTTTAAGCAAATTCATACGCACAGCCTTTTTCAACAAGCCACAATGATAACGAAGTTTAGACAGGTGGCCGTAGGTTTTACTAACAATGAAGCTAATGTGATATCAGCAGGTCATGCTGCTATTCAGTTCAACCCCACGATTTCATGCTTTACTAACGCTAACAAGAGGAACCGACTTTAATGCGATAGCAGAAATGTCAGGACGAATAGTAGCAGAGTGAAAGAAATAAAAATACACTGGGATTTCAAAGGATTTAGCTGCAGCAATTTTAATGTCAACCAGTAGGGGACGAAAGTCACCAGCAAACTTTTTCACACACATATGTATTTCATCTCTTGGCGCAGGAAAATAAAGCCACACATCGTCTGCATAAATATGAATCTTACGATAGTAAAAATACTAAAATAAAAGTGGCCCAAAAATGGAGCCTTAAGGGACTCCAGGGTGCAGTAGGGCCCTTAAGAACTTTAGCCACCTAGTTTAACCTTTTGAGAGCGGTTATATAGAAAACTTTGCAAAAGCTTAAGAGCAGAGATGACAAAATGTGCTTGTGAGGCCAGTTTTAGTAGAAGCAGGGCGTGATTGAAGGCTGTGATGTTTACGAAAGCCACATTGTCATATTTATATTTATAACTTTGAGACCCTCACAATACTCCTTTATTTGAGTAGCCATCAGCTTTTAAAATAGCTTTGCTAGAAATGGAAGAACACTGACAGGCGGCAAATCGGAGGGACTGATAGGAGAAGGGCACTTGGGAATGCGTATGATTGAAACATTCTTCCAAGTCGAGGGAAACTTTGGTAATGTGAAGCAGGGGTCTGTAGGGGGCCTCGGTAGGCGGTAGGGAGTAAGGAGTCTGGCTACCATTCCGGAGGTCCCGGGTTTGAATCCCGGCCAGCCCCACGGTCCTTCGCCTTTTCCACTCACACACCTACCCAACTTTCCTTCTTTCTTCTTCCCACTTTACATTCTTGATTCCTCCTGTCATAGCCTTCTTTAGCCCTCCCGCGCTCCACTAAAGCGCATGTCATCGGTTGGATGATGAGATTCAACTCGTTTCAGGAGGCATAACACTCCAACGAGTTGTTTCTCAATGCCCCGATATCAAACTCGCGATAGTAATGGTTGGGAGTAGGTGGAATAAAAATATCGCGGCTAGGTTATGGCAGTTCCTTCCTCCCCGGCTAGAACTGCTGTTCGACATGGCACTCTATACGAAGAAAATAGATTGTCAACAGTATCTGTATCAGGGCCTTTCCTGAGACTCTAGTCTTTCAAATAAAAAAAGGAGATGAGAATGTGACGGCTGACGTAGAGACAATGCTCAACATTCGGAACTGGAGAACTGCTGCAAGGGACCGTCAAACTTGGGGAAATGCCCTAGAGCCTAGAGTAGGCCAAGGCTCAATTTGGGCTGTAGCGCCATTGGATGAATGGATACAAATTTCCCGCGAAGGACCGCAGGTTGGCCACCCCTGCTGAGTTACTAAATAAATCAACTATTACCACTTTTTCGAAAATTATATCTATTAACCAAAAATAATTAAGAAGCTGGAATACAATCACCAAAGTTAAGTCAAACTAAACTTTCATAAGCAAGTGATTGCCGAATTCGTATAAAACTCACTTATAACAATTTCCAATCTCCACTTAGTGAGGAAATTTATCCAATGCGTGAATCAAAATTATTCACACTAAAAAAGTTAAATTAAAGCAGGATTGCCGAAATATTTGAAGATTTTAATAAAAATAAGCGATAGAGATGCATGTTATCATCATCATCCCTAACTGCATACTTCGAATTTGCTATCTAGCACTCATCCCTTTCTTCTTTGCGTGGATAATAAAACGGATACGGGAAGGTCGCTACCAAACAGAAAACAACTTTTTGAATGCACGCAGGCAAAAATAGAGAAGGGTAATACAATATGTATATGTACATAGGCAGGAGCAATTTCCCTTCATTTCTCGGACAATAAAGGATAGCAAAAAATAGGTGGAGGCTCTGACTGCTACTTAGGTAAGTGACTGAAAAGTTTTTTGGTTTTCCATACTTTAATTGGACGCATTTTCTTGTGTTTGCCTGGCATATTCCAGGAAAAATTGCTAACAATTTTCCTGCATATCTCCATCCTCGAATGGAGTTTTGTTTTAGAGGAGTGGAATCCACCAATGAGGATGATTTTGAATAAAGGGATCTCCATAGTGAATTGTGTAGTGAGAGTACAAGAATGCACAAGGTTCCTGTTCTTAGAAAATAGGAATGCGGAATTTTATTTCCAAGATAATATAAACGTAGCAAGTGCAATGATGAGATCCGCGGGATAATTAGCGCTGAGATAAATTGGTTTGATCATAGAAAACTTCATATCAATGAATAAAACAGTTTCATCGGGCTAAAACAGTTCGTTGGCTTTCAAAAGAATGAATTGAAAATGTTATTTTTCTGGGAAATGTAATAAGAACTGAACTATAGAATGATCAGCGAATATGCATAATACCTTTTTGTGTGAAAGACTAAGGCACACAAGTCGACCGATTTGTAATCTCAGTTTCAAACCAGTTTTTTTTTATGTGACACACTAGAGAATTAGGGAATTCCCCTTTGTACTGTCGACCATGTATTTATTTTTTGAAAATGTCGAACAGCAGCTCTAGTCGGAAGATAGAGAGAGAAGTGAAGGAAAGAACTGTCACAACCTAGCTGCGGTATTTTTATTTCACCTACTCCCAACCATTTCGCGACTCTGACATCGGGGCATCGAGAACAACTCGCTGGAGTGTTATGCCTCCTGAAACGAGTGACTCCGTTTAGAAGATATATGTAGGTTCAAAGTATGGGCAAACTGCTGAAAAATGACGTTTCACTGCAGACTTCCAGTTTTTCCTCACACTTTGAACCTACATATCTTCTAAACGGAGTCACTTAGGTTTCTGTTCTTTCTTTCAAATAAAAGAAAACACATTTACCTAAAAGATGAGCCTAATTACGTTGCTCTACTACAATCGGTCTAGAAGTTATTAAAGTTTAAGTAAATGGCAATTCGGCCATACAAGTTGCAAGTGAGGGGATATGAGTGCTTCAAATCTTTAAAACGGCGATATCTTATGAATGACAATTCGTACGGGAAAATCTTTTTTTGTAGGTAATCGCATAATCTACAAACTTTGTAAACACTATTTTATGATAAAAGTTACCGTTTTGCTGAAAATCGCGATAGACCCGTTTTTGTGACCTTTGACCCCGAGTAAATCCAGGTTTCAGGTGCCGGATCGATGGGGACTTTTTAGATTTCATTTATAACGGTGCTTTGAACAATCCTACCAATTTTCAGCTTGGTGCGAATTTATGTACCTTCATACCTATTTTTTGGTCTAATTTGACCGGACTAAATAGTTTGAACGCAAAACAATAAGATATGAAAAATCTTCTTTTCCTTCTTTAACGGCTCGACAGCCGGGATTCGATCCTTGCCTTTCGCAACTGCTCTCTGCTTCGGGACCGGTGCACAGTTGGGCAAAAGACCGAAAAGCTGGCCAAAAGTCTTTAACATTAACGAATTAATTTGATATTTGGTATACGGGGGTTTTTGGGGTCGGTGATCACGAATTTAGTGTCTATTTTTCAATAAAATGGCGACCAAAAGTAGTTAAATATCCTTCAATTGCTACAAAACTTGACATACGGGGGGTTTTGGGGTCGCTGATTACGAATTTACGGTCCATTTTTTCATAAACAAGATGGCGGCTTCAAAATGACGACTAAAAGTAGTGAAATATCCTTCAATTGCTACAAAACTTGGTATACGGGGGTCGCTGATTTCGAATTTAGCGGCCTTTTTTTAATAAAACAATAAAATTTTAAATAAAAACTTGTAAGGAAATCACTCCTGAAAATAATAACCACGTAGTCCAACAAAGAATTTATTGAATGTCTGATGATCTTTACAAGTCGCAAATGAATGGATAGGAGTATTTTAAATCTTTAAAACGGCGATATCTCATGAATGGCAATTCGTACGGGAAAATCCAGAACATTTTTTTTGCAAATAATAGTATAATATACAAATTTTGTAAACACTATTTTATGATAACATTAGTGTTGTGCTTGCTCGGTCATTGAATGGAGCGTTCTGAACTAGTACAATTGTTCACATGTACTAGTTCGGTCTTATAGTACTGTTAGTACAGTAGTACATAAAAGAACATATTGAATTTAATTTACAATAATCCATATTTTCATGTCAACTTTTTTTATAGTTACGTCATTTCCATCATTCCTTCATAAGTCTGTCTGTTCTTTCAAATAAATTGGATTCTTGCCCCTTGAGTCGGTTATTACGATAACAATACCGGTACTTTACAACAAGTTTAAAGAATCCCTTTACAGTGTAACTGAAATTACTATTTCCGAGAGGGAATAGATCGGATTGCTTCAAATACTTTTTTAAAAATCACACATAATCAGGGAATTGCATTACAAACCATCAACCATGGTTAAATCAAAAAATCATTAATTTATGATCATTAAAAGGAATAATTAAATGAAATAAATATTGTGAAACTTCGAAATGGCTATTTATTAAGATAAACACGTGTTAAATTAAAATTAATAAATTTTTCAATAGTTCAATATACATACATATGTATACGAGTATGTATGTACATATCTATTACCTAGATATCTTTCCTAGATATCTTACACTTTTACAAGTTACTAGGCAGAAAGAGTAACTGTTCACTTTAGTAGGTTTTAAAAGCGTTCTTCTTTGATTAAGAATTTGTCCTGCGTTTGAAAATATCCTTTCACATGAAACGGAGGTAGCCTGTATGCACAATCTTTTTAACATATATTCATAATTGTGTGGATAAATATTTCTCCTGCTTGCCCACCATTGGAGTGGATCATCTTTCCTGTTAATATGTTCTTCGGCCATATACCTTTCAAATTCGCGAATTGCGGGAGCAACAGGGGTTTCATGGCTAGTAATAGATGACATTTCTTTATCGAAATCATCCCATATGCTTTCTTTCTGGGTTTCTGATGTTACATCGTCTACAGCCACATTAGCCAAGCTAGCAGGTCTTACCGATGCAATCGTAACTTCGTTCAGTAGTTTGACTTGACTTATCTGGTATTTCAAGCCCTCGCTGGCTGCACTAAAAGATTCTTTTGTTCGAAAGCCTTTACTTTTAAATCGGGGGTCTAAGATTGTACTTTCTGAATACAATGGATTTTTTTCTAAATCACTAAACCTCAACTGAATTTGGTTATTTAATGTTTTAATTAAATCCGTAATTTCTTTATGCTCGCAACCTGTTAATGGGCATCTTGATAGGTGTTTTAATATTAATTGCACAAAAATCAAAACTTTTGATAAAGTTACATACTTTTCTGCACTTAACTCATTAGTTATTTCATAGAAAGGGTGTAGTATACGAATAACCTTTTCAATTATTTCCCACTCACGAGGTTGCAGCGATAGGTCACTTCTTAAAAGAGCTAAAGTGCTAATGATGGCATCTTTAACCCTTACAATTCTGTCCAGCATGTCGTAGCACGAATTCCAACGTGTTGGACATTCCTGCTTTAATTTTAGCTGTGGCAAACCCATTTGCTTTTGTATATCTTTAAGTTTTGTTAAACCGACAGTGCTTTTTTTTAAATATTCCACAATCGCTTTTATTTTAGAAAGAATTGGGACAATATCAGCTATTGCTTGTTGGACCACCAAATTCAAAGAATGTGCAAAACAACTTATGGACTCCCACTTACCCATTCTAACAGCTGCTAATATATTTGCAACATTATCGTTGACAATACATGTGATTTTATCACTTACTAGCATAAAACCCGCGTGCCTTGCAACGCCTTTAAATAAAAACTGTTTATTATGTGCAATTTTTTCCTTCAAAAAAAAAAAAAAACAAACAAAAAAGTCAGCTGTCATTATCCCTAAAAGGGTTTATTATAGTGCATTTTTTTAATAAGTATGGTAAACAAATTGCTGCGTATATTTTGAAGCAGAGATTGGCATGTTTATGTCCCCCATTTCACTGCGTTAGGGGATGAATTTCGAAAAATTGCTTCTTAGTGAATGTCCACGTCATTATAGAGATGCACTGTCAAAATTAAAGCCCTTCAGCTCCAGCGGTTTGGGTTAACCCCATTTAACCCCCTTAGGGGATAAATTTCAAAAAATCGCTCCTAAGTGGATGTCCACGTCATTATAGGGATACACGGTCAAAATGAAAGCCCTTCAGCTTCAGCGGTGTGGGTTAACCCCATTTCACCCACTTAGTGGATGAATTTCGAAAAATCGCTTTATAGTGGATGTCCACGCCATTATAGGGATGCACTGTCAAAATTTCAGCCCTATAGCTATAGCGGTTTGGAAAAACCCCATTTCACCCCCTTAGTGGATGAATTTCGAAAAATCGCTTCTTAGTGGATGTCCACGTCATTAAAGGGATGCACTGTCAAAATTTCAGCCCTGTAGCTCCAGCGGTTTGGGTAAACCCTATTTCACCCCCTTAGGGGATGAATTTCGAAAAATCGCTTTATAGTGGATGTCCACGCAATTATAGGGATACACTGTCAAAATTTCAGCCCTATAGCTATAGCGGTTTGGAAAAACCATATTTCACCCCCTTAGGGGATAAATTTCGAAAAATCGCTTCTAAGTGGATGTCCACATCATTATAGGGATGCACTGTCAAAATTTCAGCCCTATAGCTACAGCGGTTTGGGTAAACCCCATTTCACTCCCTTAGGGGATGAATTTCGAAAAATCGCTTTAATAGTGGAAGACCACGCCATTATAGGGATGCACTGTCAAAATTACAGCCCTATAGCTTTAGCGGTTTGGGTAAACCCCATTTCACCCCCTTAGGGGATGCATTTCGAAAAATCGCTCTATAGTGGATGTCCACGCCATTATAGGGATGCACTGTCAAAATTTCAGCCCTATAGCTATAGCGGTTTGGAAAAACCCCATTTCACCCCCTTAGGGGATGAATTTCTAAAAATCGCTTCTTAGTGGATGTCCACATCATTATAGGGATGCACTGTCAAAATTTCAGCCCTATAGCTCCAGCGGTTTGGGTAAACCCCATTTAACTCCCTTAGGGGATGAATTTCGAAAAATCGCTCTATAATGCACTGTCAAAATTTCAGCCCTATATCTATAGCGGTTTGGAAAAACCCCATTTCACCCCCTTAGGGGATGAATTTCGAAAAATCGCTTTATAGTGGATGTCCACGCCATTATAGGGATGCACTGTCAAAATTTCAGCCCTATAAATTTAGCGGTTTGAAAAACCCCCATTTCACCCCCTTAGGGGATGAATTCCTAAAAATCGCTTCTTAGCGGATGTCCACATCATTATAGGGATGCACTGTCAAAATTTCAACCTTATAGCTCCAGCGGTTTGGGTAAACCCCATTTCACTCCCTTAGGGGATGAATTTCGAAAAATCGCTTTAATAGTGGAAGACCACGCCATTATAGGGATGCACTGTCAAAATTACAGCCCTATAGCTTAGCGGTTTGGGTAAACCCTATTTCACCCCCTTAGGGGATGAAATTCGAAAAATTGCTCTATAGTGGATGTCCACGCCATTATAGGGATGCACTGTCAAAATTTCAGCCCTATATCAATAGCGGTTTGGAAAAACCCCATTTCACCCCCTTAGGGGATGAATTTCGAAAAATCGCCTTATAGTGGATGTCCACGCCATTATAGGGATGCACTGTCAAAATTTCAGCCCTATATCTATAGCGGTTTGGAAAAACCCCATTTCACCCCCTTAGGGGATGAATTTCGAAAAATCGCTTTATAGTGGATGTCCACGCCATTGTAGGGATGCACTGTCAAAATTTCAGCCCTATAGCTATAGCGGTTTGGAAAAACCCCATTTCACCCCCTTAGGGGATGAATTTCGAAAAATCGCTTCTTAGTGGATGTCCACATCATTATAGGGATGCACTGTCAAAATTTCAGCCCTATAGCTCCAGCGGTTTGGGTAAACCCCATTTCACTCCCTTTGGGGATGAATTTCGAAAAATCTTTTTAATAGTCGATGACCACGCCATTATAGGGATGCACTGTCAAAATTACAGCCTTATAGCTTTAGCGGTTTGGAAAAAACCCATTTCACCCCCTTAGGGGATGAATTTCGAAAAATCGCTTTTTAGTGGATGTCCACATCATTATAGGGATGCACTGTCAAAATTTCAGCCCTATAGCTCCAGCGGTTTTGAGTTGACCCTATTTCACCCCCTTAGGGGATGAACTTCGAAAAATCGCTAGGGGTGCACTGTCAAAAATTTCAGCCCTTTAGCTCTAGCAGTTTAGGTTGTGCGTTGTCTTTCAGTCAGTTACTTTTTATACAATAGAAAAAAAGTAAAGAAAATAAATCCCCTTACAACTTATTGAACCCCATTTCACCCCCTTCAACCCTTTTTTCTCCAAAAAAAATAGCCTATGTCCGTCTCCAAGGTCTAAACTATGTCTGTTGCAAATTTCATCAAAATCGGTCCAGCGGTTTAGGCGTGAAAGCGTAACATACAGACAGACAGACAGACAGACAGACAGACAGACAGACAGACAGACAGACAGACAGAGTTACTTTCACATTTATAATATTAGTAAGGATTTTCCAGTCGTGCATTATTTTTCTCAAGAAAGTCATTAAATTGGTGCTGGTATGACGTTCATTGTATTGTATGCATCCAAGCAAGACAGAAGACAGTGTAGTTTTCGTGTTAATAAAATGTGCCTTAACAGCTATGTAGCTCTGGTTAGTAATGGATGTCCATCGATCTATTCCTAAACACACAGCATGCGGTTCCATTAATTTTTGTTGAATACCGTCGAAAACTTCAGCATATGTTTTAGGCAATAAAGTATTTGACAAAGTTTTCCTTGTAGGAAGTTGGTAGCCTGGGCAATGTGAAACCATTTCGAAAGATTTTTAAAGTCGGGTTCTTCTACTATGCGCAGTGCATGGTGACCTTTAGCTATCATCAAAACTACTTGTCTATCTATCAGCTCAACTTTGCGTGCAGAAGGCGGCTTACGAATATAACTAGTAATCGGTAGGGTACCGTGATGGAGACTTGCTGTAGTTGCTGCTCGAACAAAATTGGAATGAAGTGCAGAACTCGTAGATGGTAACATAGATTCACTGGTTGATTCAGTTTGACTACTGTCTTGTACACTTGGCAATAGTTCTTGGATACCCGATACAAGTTGCCTTTGAACGCACAATGATATTGTAGGATGTTTATTTTTCATGTGACGATTTAAATTACCTAACGAACCGCTTTTTGTACTAAGATATAAAGAGCAGTATTTACATTTTGCGCGACATTTTTCGAGATCTTCCGTGAAATGAAACCATATATGTATTACTTTTCTTAACTCTATTTGGCGCCATTGTAAAAAGCAATCCAGTACTGTTCAAAGAAAGATACAAAAAAAGCGTCACCACACCAACACACATTTTTAGGAAATATAATTCTAAACACGTTTTTTTCTGTATATATCTAAAAATGTTTAATGTAATAAAAGTGATCAAAATTCAAAATATTGTAAATTAAATTAACAAATATTAAAAAAAAAAAAAAAAAACGCACTGAGAAAAATAAATCAATCTGCACTGCACAAACCTAGAACGCATTCTGATTTGAAATTGCTAAAGAAAAAAAAATTAAGAAAAAATCACATAATCTCATAAATTGCCTTTGTTGCCATAATCTAGAAATAATAGTAAATGCGCTTAGCCATGGAGCTGAATTTCCAAAAACAAAATCCATTTCCCTAAATTCAGCCATTAACTTGTCGCATCTCACGAGCACAACAGGTACATACATATATATTTACATATCGAAAAGAGCCAAAAAAAGGCCTTCGAAATTTGTTCATTAATAAAAATCCCTGCTCAGTCTCTTCTAGTTCGTTCGGTTCGGTCTTGTAAACCAGTGAACTAGCTCAGCGAAGACCGATTTGTTCAGGGAATAGTTATTTCTAGTACAGTGCTAGAAATGAACTCTTAATAGTACCAGCGAGCACTAATAACAAGAGTGATTAGGTAGAGCTCAAGGACAAGTAAAAGAGTTAAACATATGAAAGAAGAGATTAGAAATAACATTAAGCAAAAATGTCAAAAAAATAATAACAAACGCGCGATGGAAATACATCTTATGCAAAAAATACATTATTACGAAAGAAACAGAAGATCTACAGTACACAGCCAGAAGTGCTTAAGTGCAAAATATGTGTTTCGAGAAAATCGCCCTCAAAGATTTTTTTAGATACAGAATTGTTCACAAAAGCACTTTTGCCGGTCGGATAACTCAGCAACCACAGCTCAGTTTAAGACAAGAATTATATCAATGATTAAGAATAAAATACTGAATACAAAAATGCAATAAACTCAAAATCGTCAAAATTGCACTTAGACACTTCTGGCTGTGTACTGTAGAGATGTTCCTTGATTCCCCTACTGGAATGTTTACATTCAAATGGAAGCAAAACTGGAACAGAGCAGTAATTTGATGGGTAAACATTTCGTGTTGGTATAGCGATTTTGGCTTACGAATGCACATGTATTGTTGTTTTGGGCGTACGAATGCACTTGTATTGTCCATTAAAAAAGGCGGGAATCTTATAATATACATTCCAGCCACTTCCCCTTCATTTTTTATCTTTCTTTCACATACGCTGCGTTTAGTGGCTAAGTAATTCTGCCTTTTTTTATCATAGATATTACTTCTTTGTTCATTTTGACTTTTTCACTCCTATTGAAATTTTTATCAGCTGATTTCAAGGGCAATGAAACATTTTTAAAAATTTGTTCTAGCTCATCACTCTTGTTATTAGTGCTCGCTGATAGTACGTCCCAGCGGGAAATGTGGTCAGGTATTCTCAAGTGACACATCACAGATGCATCTTAGGGCCTAAAAGTTTCATGTCTCGATAATAATGCATCCCGGTATTATGACAGGGAATCTAGGCGGAAGGGGTACAGAATTTTTTCTGCACTTTCAGCTAACGTGAATCGGCCTGTTCGCGCTTGCGTTCCATTAGCAACATTAAGAAGCGATCTTTGTTCCATCTTTCTTACATTCCCCGTAAGGTATAAAAAGCTCTTTTAATAGACGCAATCGTACCCAATCATACATTCTAGACTGCTTCATGGTCCTCTTTGAGGAAGCACATGAAAAAGCTTTATATGCCTCCCTCCTGCGGACATGCTAATGTTAAAAAGAAATGGAGGTGGATACGAAGGGACATGCATCGCATCTTCCAAGGGAGTGATCTAAGATTCATTATTGTATGATTCCATTTCCCGCTGGGGTAGTACATGTACTACACAAGAATCAACTCGGTCTCGTCTTTTACTAGTTCACAACACCGAACAAACCGAACTAGGGACTGAGCCGAGGGATTTTTTTTATGAAGGAAGTACGCAATAGTTTTTGCCTGCCCATGCAACCTGAAGGGTGGTTTTTACGGCCTGGCTCGCGCCGCCTTTTTTATTATTTTTTTACGACTTTTTCGTTTTTTTTTATATTATGTTTTAGGGTCTATAGTTGATAAGGTGATAATGAAATTTTTAAATGGAAAATTCTTGTGAACTAAGACCGATTTGTTCGGGGAATAGTTCGTTCTAGTACAATGCTGAGAACTAATCCTTTTTAGTACGTAGTACATGTACTACACAAGATGTATAGCATGTATTATATTTTCACCCTAAAACCCCATAGATGAAGGGTAGAAAATCGGTAGACTTTATAACCCCTTAAAGGAACCCTAAAATGAAGCTCTCTGCCACATTCATTTTAGCCTGTACCCAATCATTTCCGCTGCTTCGCTTTTTTCGACTTAATTTTCCTGTACTGTTTCCGAACTCATCAAATATAAAGAACATTATGAAAAATTTTATGCAGCAGTTTATAAAAACAAAATTCATATAAATATATTATATAGGTATATAATACATACATAACATAAGTAATATGAATCCATTAAAAGGATATTTATACACAAATATGGTGGGAATAACCCATAAAATGATGCACTTAATAAATAAAAACGTCCACCAACTAAAAGATCGCAAAAAGTGTCAATTTTTGTTGTTTGTATTTTGAGTAGAAATTTTTAAGAAACATATTAAGAAAAATTTTAAAGCGGGATCTAGCGAGACTTTTTTGTAGCGCTTCTTTAACAACAGATTTTCTATCAAAAATAATAAAATTTTTACTGTCTTTCATTAATTAATTATTATATACGGATATGAGAATAGACAATATTGCTTATAGAAATGTTTTCTACATATCTTGAGGAGGAGAATCAATTTTTTTAATTGGATAACTTTTACCACTGTAAAATAATAAGCACAACAAATAGCAGCTTCGACAAGGGCTTAAAAATTCTCACAAACACTTGCTGCAACTGTCACTTTTGCACTGATCCTGCGAAGAGAAAAAGGACACCTGACCGCTATAAACCGGTTTAATGTGTGGCAGGGGTCTCCTACTAGATATTTATCAAGCAAAAAGTTCGAAAATCGAACTTCGATTTTTCGACTTTTGGCCAGCTTTTTGGCATTTTGCCCGCCCCACTGTGCGGTGGAGCGAAGATATGAAAAATACTACTCAAAAAATTAACGAGTTGAAATCAGTCCTGCCGTTTTGTCTTTTCTGAGGGGAGTGAACTTCATCTCTTCAGGGGAGTATTTAGGTCTTCAAGAGAGTATTACCAAAATTTTTCATTGGACCTTATGTTTATAAAGTTCTCAAGAGACACAAGCCCAATTAAAAACACAACATTGACTGAGCCTAACTAAAGTTTTAAAGTCTTTTATTCTCTTCCCTTTTAGTTCAAATTAGAGATGTTACAAATGTTCGCATTCGCTTATGTTTTGCGAATACGAATGTGTGTGTAGGTCGTGACGTGTCTCGTGGAAAACCAAAGTAAAATACGAAAAATCGACAGATATGGGTAGTAAATATCTGAGCACTTCATCCACCTGCGTTCCGAGTGAACAATTATCCACTGTAGCCGGACTTTTATATGAGCCCTTAAGGTGTCCATACACATAAAAGCAAATACTTCTCGACTAGTCACACAGGCCGCCTGCCGGACGTAGCCCTTCAGATCAGGTCGGCAGGCACGGCCCGATGAAGACCACACATTACTCAGACTAGCTGAGGGATGAAGACGTAAACCTCAATTATAATGTAAGCAACGGAAATATCTGAAGTGGCAGAAAATTAAAGACTATATAATAAAAAATCGAACAGACATAAATTTTTTAAGCATACATAAGTCCAAAATTTGGTACAAATGACATTTGCATACGTTCTATTCCGTAAGTATAACCAGCAAAATTCCACTCCGTTGCGTCCAGTATAATTGATGCTTTGAGACCTGACAGGGCGTGGTCTGCATGTCATCTTATGATACCCCACAGACACACACAGTCGAAGACGATAGTTTAGCATAGGAGATGGTTAATTCAAGTGCATATGTTTATGGCCTCAATACAACGAAAACTTTAGACTGAATAGAAGTTCAGGGGGGTTATCCTGGAAAGCGATGCGAAAGTAAGAAGCAAACGGAAGTCAGTTGCGATGCGATTGGCCTTTTATATCGCTGAGTACTGCAATATTGCAATTATTGCCCTTAATTTTTTTTTTTTTTTTTTTTTTTTATGTGAAAGACTAGAGTCACAGGAAACGCCCTTTATACTGTGTCGACATTCTATTTTCTTCATATAGAGTGCAATGTCGAACAGCAGCTCTAGTCGGGGAAGAAAGGAACTGTCACAACCTACCCGCGATATTTTTAGTCCACCTACTTCCAACCATTACTGTCGCGACTTTTGACATCGGGGCATCGAGAAACAACTCGCTGGAGTGTTATGCCTCCTGAAACGAGTTGAATCTCATGAACCAACCGATGACATGCGCTTTTTGGTAGAGCGGGGAAGGGCTAAGGAAGGCTATGACAGGAGGGATCAGGAATGTAAAGAGGGAAGAAGAAAGAAGGAAAGTTATGTGGGTGGGAAAGTGGAAAAGGCGAAGGACCGTGGGGCTGGCCGGGATTCGAACCCGGGACCTCTGGGATAGTAGCCAGGCGCCTTACTCCCTAGGCTACCGAGGCCCCATTTGTCATTTTAATGCGAACAATGTTTTAAAGAATATTTAAAGACTTTTAAGAGTGTTTTACCACATACAAATAAATTTAGCGCATTTGTCGATTGCTTTTAAAACGGACTGAAACTCGATGACAGGCACAGGCTGAGGATAAATACCCACACACATAAAGCTTTTTGTTAGTTTTCTTGGACTGCAGGTCAGTTGACGGCCGGTGAGTGTGTGGTTATACTTGGCCTCAAGGCAAGAAAGCTTCAGGCCATGGCCTGCCGGCCGCCTATTTGTGCCTTTCAACATCGTCTCATGGGCGGAAAGACATCAAACTTGTCTTTTGTGAAATATAATATTGCTCTCTTAAAGTTTGACTATTAAATACGAGAAGAAAGAATATCATTACTATATAAAACACTGGTCTATTATTCTAATAATTTTTCATATCCTATCGTAAAGTATTTAAAAAATGAGTTCTTCGACTAATTAAAATTTTTTAATATACATTTAATACTCGAAATGTGAAAAATATGACATTCGTAACAATCCTAATTAAAGCAACTAAACGTTGACATTCTTCTTCTTCTTTACGCTCCTTTAATCCCTCATGGGACATACGACTGAAACAGTAGCCCTCCAGCGGACTCTCTTTTACGCGACAGCTCTTAGCTCTGACCAGTATCTCCCAGTTGTTGCGGCCTCTGCTAGTGGGTCCTCCACGTTGTTCTATGCTTTCTGACTCGACGGGATCCTTGCGGATTCCAGTCTAGGGCCTGTTTTTCTCGACGCAAGGTGTGACCAACGCATTTCCAATTAGGATTATTTTAGAGGTAAATTTCCTAGTTCAATTTTTTTTTTTTTTTTCAGATCTAAAATAATCCATAAATCATAGAGCTCCTTGGGGGGGGGCACAGCGTTACCTAACTTATTTTAACTGATACTGCTGATCCCGTCAATAGGGCAGTTTTAAATTTAAAAAACTGACAACTTACAGGTTAAAAAATGTCTTTTAATATTATAAAAAAATTTAACCTACATAAAATATAATTTTAATTGTAAATAGTAATATGTGATGAAATATATATATTATGTACTCGTAGCGAACCATTTATATCATAAAAGTAAATATTGAATTAATAAGGTTTTTGAAAATATGATCTATCCAAAAATTATAAATATTATAATTTAAACGTTGCAGGAACCAAATATTCAAAAGCGATATGCTTATTATTTCTTCATAACAATAAAATTTGTTTAAATTTCCGTTGACTGTTTTTACGGTATACGAAATGCTTACAATAGCGCGTGCACACAGAAAAATTTGCTTAAGAATTTTAGAGCCGGAAATCTACATAAAAATCTTAACCAGTTCAACGACGCCGGTGAAAATTATCTTTGTTTTTTCTTCTCTGCTCGCTTTGTGATTGCGATAAAATATTTTAGCGAAGAAATTACCGGATGATAAAAATCAATGTGAAGTTCGAAATCATATTTAAGTGGCCACGAAATCGTTTCTGATCACAGTTCACCTCAGTCTCTAAGACAACTGCAACCAATATGGCAAAGCTGACTTTAATTGTTTTCACTGCTGTCCTTTCTGTAAGTGTATCAGAATTTTCAATTTGGAATATTTTCCTACAATAAACAATTCTTCCAAAATAGGGAGCTCTGGCTAATCCTCCTGTCTATGGACAAAACTACTACCCAGCTGCAGGAATATCTACTAACATTGGCGGCGGACTAGTATCTACAGGCGGATTAGGCAAAGGATCTGGCGATATAATCTACCCTGCACCTGGACAACCTTGCCCTGAGGCAAACGATAAGGGTGAATTGATTATTCACAGACCAGCTCCAATTGTTGTAAAGCGACCAGCAACTAAAATTACCGTCAACCATCCACCAGTAGTTGTGCGACCAGCTCCAGTGATCTTCCGCAAGCCCCCAAGCAAGCTCGTTAACACCCAAGTTGTACAAAATCTTCCACGACGTGTCCAAGTTGAGCCCGTTTACCTTCAGGTAGCAGGACCTACATCCCGTAAGGTTTTCGTTCAACCAGAACCAGTACAAGCAGATTGCGGTGGATACTACGGCAATGGCCAAGGTCTTGAATTAACTGGCACAGCTTATGGATCATTGGGAAATATTGGATCTGCTAATATAATTGGATCAACTGGTACAATTGGTACAATCGGTTCAGTCGGCTCTTATGCTGATGCTGGATACCTTGACGGCGCTAGCTATTACTCCAGCGGAATTGAATCTTCTAAACTCCCATGCTAAAAAAATATTTTTTTCTTTATTTTTGTTATGAAATAAAGTATCTGAAGTATTGCTAAAAAATATAGTTTGTTCTTTTATAGCTTTTGAAATATATTGTGATAAATGGGATTTTATTTTAATTTAAAAATTTGGACATATTGGTGGGTAAGATGAGTTTTCTAAATACCTGCAGATAGGGATAACACCGAGCTTCAATATTATTAAGCAAAGTAAAATCATCATTAAAAAATCAACGAATGATGCTGCTTCAAAAATAAATAATAAACGCTTTAATAAAGAATACAAATGCCGTTTGATGCTCACAAACATTACTTCACTAGCAATGAACTAAGATTTTAGTAATTTCTGCAATAGGAATAAACCAAAGTATTTTAGAAACAACATAATTTTGAAAATCAATTTATTTTTGTATTTCTTTTCCATTCCACGAACTTTTCAACTGACCTCAGACTCAAACTCAGTCCAACACTTTTTATGAGTGATATTCATATAACTTGAATGGAGGTCAATAATAAATACACTGATGGAATTGCAAGATGGAAGTTTCTGCACATTTTCTCCTAAATCTTCTATCTTATATTTATCTGACTAGGGTTTGCTGTGGTCAGTCACCACACCAGCAATATAGGCAACAAGTAGTGTATGTAAATACACAGGTGCCGTAACTATCTCAGCCAGATGAAAGTGCGATCATCTCGTGGCCGCCACTGAAAGTTGTCACGAAAGGATGGGATAAAATGATCGGGCCTACCAAGCAAAGGTGTAAGGCCAGCCGTATACTAAAGCGTCACATCGTCGTGCACCCTGTATAGCCCCATCCCTAGAACAAATTTTTTCTCCAAAAACATCCAGGAACCACCCCACAGTTACTTAATACACTTTCATTTGACACTCGTACCGAGGGCGTTTTGAAAGAAAAAAGTAAACCTCCATTTTGTGTTTTGGCCGCCATTTTGAGTTTGGAATGACACTATACAGCTAATAGTATCCAGCTTGTCATACCCTTTCATTTGATACATATACCGAGCGCGTTGTAAGGAAAAAAGTAATACGCCATTTTTTTGGAATTTGGTATGACGCTACACAGCTAATAGTATTCCATTTGTCACACTCTTTCATTTGATACCCATATCAAATGCGTTGTAAAGAAAAAGGTAAACCCGAATTTTGTGTTGACCGCCATTTTGTGTTTGCCGCCATTTTGAATTTGGAATGAGGCCACACAGATTATAGTATTCGGCTTGTCATACACTTACATTCGATACCTATGCCGGCCGATGGTCGCGAACACAATTGCAAAATACGGCCGCCATCTTGTTTTTTTCTACAATGTCATATTGCATTGTCACACGAACTTTGCCTATGAGCAAAATTTGGGGTTAATCGGTTACATGAAAGTGGGTCAAAATCAAGTTGCAAAAAGCATAGAACGCAAAACTTGGTGAAAAATCATACTAATTAATTACAAAAAAAAAATCTAGTTAAAATTTCGAAAAACGAAAACTTTAATCGCCTGTTTGATCCATGCATCTACCAAAAAAATCAGGTTTTTATTTCTTCTAGTGTGGCTCCAACGCGTGACGGTACGCACAAGCAGACACAGAGTCTGACAGAGAATGACAGATATACAGAAACAAGGTAATGTAAAAGACTATACCGTAAGACGATATTTTAGTGCTGATGTCACGTGGGTCCTGCTTTCCATATAAAATCGAAGCAGTTGTTGTTTCTGCATTAGGACTGACGTCTCTTGGCGCCCGCTTTTTACGGTATTTAGTCTGTCAGTTTCAGTTTCTTTTACATTACCTTCTGTTTCTGTATACTGTGGACAGACACACAGACTGAAAGACACTTTCTTTTATTAATATAGATACATAGGTAAGCTTAGTTTGAAAGGCATAAGAGGAACGAACAAGTTAAAAGGAGTATAGGGCGTGGTTGAGCCGATAAAGGTTACGTTTGAGCTCTAGGATGTAGTACTAGTTGGAAAAAGGTGACTGGGGAAGAGTGATATAGAGTCTAGTTGTTCCATTTGCAAAAGAATTTCAAAACCATAGATACCGGGAAAGAGAGGGCTACAGAATCTGGAGGGGCTAGTTTGCTAAAATCAATTTCGCATGAAGTCTGTGAAACAGGGCTATTGTCAGCAACGCTAAGATAGCTTTCAATGCCACAGTTCAAATAAAGGATCGAGTCCGAGCCGAATATATGTAGGTCCCTTAGGCTAAGAACATAGTGAAGCAGAGAGCAAAGCAGCGATGAAAGCGGAGAGCAAAGCGGCGAAATCAAACAAGTGAATTCCTGGTAACACGCACATAGTGGAGAATACAGCAGCGAAGTTATATCGCTGCTATAAACGAGCGTTCATTGACGCGTTCATTAGTAGTGTATTTGTTAAAAATGCATTATGGGATCAAAAAGATTCCCAACATCATAACCGGTATAAGTATGTTAGACAAATTATGGGATTCTGTAGCTAATGAAATGAAATCAACAAGTGAGTATTTTTTATGCACTTATTTTATTTTTATTGAAAAAGATATTCCTATGTTAATAGGATTTCGGGTTTTAAGTAAAACAAAACATCAATTTATTCATAATTCACAATTCATATTTTATTTTGACATGCAAACATCTTATATGTTTCCCTAACAAAGTTGGCGGTATCAGTTGGCCTATTATTTTCTCGCTTTCCGACAACACTTTCACAGCGAACGGTCAATTTTTCATCTTCTATGTTAATTCCTTCCATGTCAATTATTATGTTGTGTAAAAGACATATACATTTAATAATCTTATCCGCTAAATCTGGAGATGTTTCGATGGGTTTCCAAAGAATACGAAACTTCGCATTAATTATACCAAATGCACATTCAATAACACGTCTTGCTCGTCAAAGTCGCATATTAAAATATTCTTTCTCGGCATCCAAATTCCTTCTATTGAAAGGTTTTATTAGATTATTTAGTAACGGATAAGCCTCATCTCCGATAAAAATGTAAGGTACGACAATTGCAGTAGATGGCAGTACAGTATCTGGGGAGGGATATTTAAACGTTTGGTTTTCATTAAATGAAACAGCGATGAAGAGCGGAACGTACCACCGTCACTCTGCTTGCCATATCCACCAACATCAATTAAAATGAATTTATAATTTGCATCAGCAACAGCTTGAAGAACTATAGAAAAAAAGTTTTTATAATTGTAGTACATAGTTCCAGAGTTGGGGGGACATTTCATTCGAATATGTTTGCCATCAATTGCACCCAGGCAATTAGGAAAGTTCCACTTTTCGTAAAAATCTTTGGCAACTTTCTTAAACATATTTTCTGTGGGAACTTCCATATGAACTGGTTACAATATTCCCCAAATAGCTTCTACTGTTTCTTTTACAATTAATGACACAGTTGTCGCACCCATTCGAAAATTGATGCTGAGGCTTTTAAAGGACGATCCTGTGGCCAAATACCTTAAAAATAAAATAAATGTCATTACTCAGATGTCCTATTTAGTGTGTGTGTTTTTTAGGAAACGTTGTAAGAGCAAAATGGAAATCTCTACGAGACACGTTCCGGAAAGAACTGAGAAAAATGCCAGTCAAAAGATCTGGAGACGGGGCATCTCAATCTACTTGGAAGTCGTCATGGCAATATTTTGAAAGTCTTATTTTTTTGAAAGATCAGTTCACTGCCCGGTCAAGTTCCGGAAATTTGCCCGATATTGAAGGTGACAATATCGTGGCTGAAGATACCAACTTTCAGTTAGCTGAATCAAATATGCAGGACTTGGATCATTCTATTAATGTTGATTTGCCATTGGTAAACAATGAATTAAAAGAGAAAAGAAGTCAATTAACTTCTACACCAGCTCGTAAAGAACTCAAACGAAAACAACAACATGAAGATGTTAGTACCGCCCTTATCAGGATAGAAGAGAATAAATTAAGGATTTTGGAAAAACAACATAATAAGTCCTCCGATGAAGATGAAAGTTTTTTTGAAAGCCTTCTACCACATGTACGCACACTTACCCCACAAAATAAAATGTTATTAAGAATAAAAATGCAAGAACTCGTTTATAATTTTGCAGCCAAATCAACATACGAGTACCCCAAAGGCGTCTAGCGATCAATGCAATGAATATCCGAGTAATCTGAGACCATTTACAGATTTGCTCACAACTACGCAAGACTACTCCAATCCTACCTCAGTGGCATCTTATCTGAGTAATTTTTCGGAAGAAACTATATAATTACATACTATTGTCAAGGACCAATTCAGTTATATCGAAATTAATTAATATTAAAATTAAAAAGCTATTGTTCGGTATACGTATGTTTTATTGTTTTCGTTAATTAATTAATTCTGACAACCAGCAAAACCTAGACTACTCGATTGCGTGAATATTTTATAGTTATAGTTTTATTCTGACGATGACATTCGGCCGTTCCTGACATTGGACACGCCCTCGGGTTCATCTTCCTCTGAATTATCGTCTTCTTCATGGCCATCGTCTTCTTCTGCATTTTCCAGTTCTGGCGATGAACTGCACCATGGTTTTATCCTATCTGATGAGAAGATAGAACAAAATCGTTTTTGTGTCCGTTGCTGTCCTTCAATGTCCTCGATAAGGTATCGATCCTTTCCTAGTGCTCGCCTGACTATATATGGACCCTTGTACAGAGGCTCTAGTTTCCGTGGCATACCCGTAGCTGGTGGGACGTGCTCGATGAGTACCAGATCGTTCTCTTTGTACAATTTCGGAGTTTTGTGTTTTCGGTCAAATCGTTGCTTCCATTTTTCTCGCTCTATTTGTATGCGATCGAGAGCGAGCTGTCTCTTTTCATTAATACTTAGACTCTTCTCATCCAGTTCGTAATCATTGTTTAAAGCTTCAAGAATGCGATTAGGTATGATATCTCGTAGGTCGAAGTCAAATATAATCTCGTTAGGACAAAATTTAGTAGTTTCGTTTTTTGTGGTATTTAGCACCCATTGCAAATCTCGCATGTCTTTATCCCATTCGTTTGGCTCTTCTACAGTTGTCCTCAAATAATTGAGAATAGTTTGATTGAACCTTTCAACCTGGCCATTCGCACGAGGTGTTTTCACTGCTGTTTTTATATGAATGATATTATTTTTAGTGCAATAGTCTTCGAATGCGGTTGATGTATATGCAGTGCCGCGATCAGAAATTATACGGGTAGGCAATCCAAAATAGGTTGAAATTTCATTCAGGAATTGTAGTACTGGTTGTGTCTTAGTATTCCTGACGGCTTTTAAAAGTAGGTACTTGCTGAATGCGTCCGTAATTACAATTATATAAAGATTCCCTCTCTTAGATTTTATAAACGGTCCTAAATGATCAATATGAAGCGTTGCGAACGGTATAGGCAACGGATCATCGTAATGCAGTTGTCCTTCCGGCTTACCCCCTTTCCTTTTATTATATGCGCATTCAATACATGATGCAATGTATGATTTTACATAACGACGCATTCTCGGGAACCAAAAATCTTTCTGTAAGCGTTTCAAAGTTTTTTCTACTCCGAAATGTCCCCTTTCGTCGTGGTATAGCCGAAGGATTCTCCATCGAACAGCGGATGGTAGGACGAAAACTGTTGCTCCCTCCAATTTCCTAAATAGACGTCCGTTTTTGAGATCATACTCATTTCGTATTTGTTTCCTCTGACGCGTGTTGGTTTGGTCCTTCAGTTCGTTAACAATTTGCCGAAGTCGTGGGTCTGTAAGTTGCATGGACACAAGCCAATCTTCTGTGCCTTCGGTGACGGTGATTTTAAGAATATTGTCAGCAACGTTATTTGCTGGTTTCGCTTCTTCGTAAGGAGCACGGCTTAAAGCGTCGGAATGTGGGAGTTTTTCCCCAGACCGATGAACAATTGCATAGTCGTATTCTTGTAATCTTAATAGCCAACGAGCGATTCTTCTGTTCAATATGCTTTTAGCCTTCAACGTTGCAATTGCTGAACAGTCCGTTACTATTTTGAACGACTTACCTAGAAGGTACATTCGGAATCTCTCTAACGACTCGACTATAGCTAAAGTTTCTTGTTCGTGGCTATGATAAATTTTCTCAGCGTCTGTGCAGTTCCGACTGAAATATGAAACTGGCCCAACATTTCCGTTCACATCTTCCTGCAGTAATACCCCAGCAATACCGCTCGAACTCGCGTCCGTATGGACTTCGTGTCTTCTCTCCGGGTTGAAAAGTTGCAAAACTGGCTCAGTACAGAGGGCTTGTTTCAGTTTTAAAAACGCCTCATCATGATCAGAGGTCCAGACAAACGGCTTTTCTTTATTTTTATTCCTTAACAAATCAAATAATGGCCTTGCAACATGTGCAAATTTACTTACAAATTTTCGAAAATATCCACTTAGTCCAAGGAAACGTCTAACTTCATGAACGTTAGTGGGTGTCGGAAAATTTTCGATACACGATGTCTTTCCAATTCCGGGTCTGATTTTATCTTGGGTTACGTGATGACCCAAAAATTCTACTTCCGTAGCTAGAAATTGACATTTACTTGGTCGAATGGTTAGTCCTTCTTCACGAATTATTTTCAGGAACTTTTGTAGTCGTTCTAGATTTTGATCAATCGTTTCGGCTGGGATTATTATATCGTCAAAGTAGATAATTATTTCCTTCCGATTCATTTTGCTAGCTAATGTATTCATCATACGCTGGAAAACACTAGGGGCGTTGACTAGTCCAAACGGCATAACATTATATTCGTAGTGGCCCTGATGAGTACTAAATGCCGTATACTTCTTACTGTCCTCTTCTATGGCGACTTGGTAGTATCCAGACATTAAATCAAGGATTGTAAAATACTTATTTCCAGCGAGCATGGCTAGTTGTTCTTCTACAATAGGCATAGGGAATTTTTGCTTCGTTGTGTGTTCATTTAATAGCCTATAGTCTACACAGAGTCTATGCTCCCCATTCTTCTTCTTCACAAGCACTACTGGAGCTGAGTAAGGTGATGTACTTGGCTTGATGATGTTATTGTTTAGTAAATCCTGCGTGATGTCATCAACAATTTGCCTTTTAGCGAACGGAATTGGATACGGTCGTTTTGCTATTGGTTCCGATACTGTTACATCAATTTTCATCGTTGTTGTCCTGCTGCGGCCCAACTCTGGATACGTCTCAGCAAAACAATCTTCATACTCGGCTACAATATCCTCCAGCCTTTCGACGACCTCAGGGATAATATCAGGATTAACGTTCAAAGGGAATTTCCTTCGGTTGGCTCCTTCGAGACGGCAATTTCCGGATTCTATAATTAGACGAGTGTCTTCCGTGCACAAAACATCGGTTCCAAGTAATAATATTCATCATTTCGTCCTTTACAATAAGTAAGTCTGATAGCATGCTTCTGCCATCAATCTCGATCCATGGTCTGATCTTTTGTTGGATGTCCACGATGCTTCCTCCAAATCCATTCAACGTTTGATTTGTAGGGAGAAATTTGCTACCAGTTCGTTCTGCGTCAATTTGTCGGATGAGTGATTTTGTACTACCGGGATCAACGATGGCGTTGATTTCTTGGCCGTTTAGCTTCACTATTTTCGTTATGACAGTCAAGTGATGTGTGTCCAGTATATGACGAACGTTATTATTCGGAAAGCCTTTCAAATTCGAGGCGATACATGCGTCTTCTGTATGTCCTACCTTGAAGCATTGCTTGCATCGAACGCGCCTCTGTGGTTTTTGGCAATTTATGGAAATATGCCCCGGTTCGAAGCAATTGTAGCACACTGGGTGCCTATTACCTCTTGTTGCTTGTCTTATATTCGTATTCGTATTAGCGATATTTTGGTTATCTACATTATTTGTCAGTGGGTTTTGACCTACATTCGATCTTGCGTGTGACCCGTTCCATGCATTAGAGTTTTGCTTCGGATGTTCTTTGGCGAATGTCTTTGCTTTAAAATCATGTTGACCATTAAATCTTTGCGCCGAGACATTATTGGTTAGAAATCTTTGTATGGCTATAGACATTTCGTTTACTGTTGAAAAATGCACGCTGGCGATTGAATTTTGCAACCCTGAATGTTGCAATCCGCTTCTGACATATTTAATAATAGAGCTATCATCGAGACCTCCCCTACGTCCTTTGGCGCACATTTTATGTATGTATTCGGTGACTGTCTCCGTAGGTTGACGTACTGTAGACATCATTCCAATGTGGATATCGGCCTCACTTTCAATTGATGGGAAATCTCGAATAAGCTGCATACTAAAAGTATTCCAATCGGTAAATATTTCGGATTGGCCGTCATTCCATGCCTTTGCATATCCTTCAAGTCGCGATTGTACGGCAAATAATAAAACTCTTTCGTCCCATTTATAGACTTTTTGTAATTTGTCTATTCTCTTCACAAATTGCCGGCTATTTAGCGATGTCGGACTAACAGGATCGAAGTTTGGCAAGACTTCTGCAATATCACGTACCTGGGTAGATGAAAACCTGCTTCCACGCTCATGATGACCTTCCCTTTCAACATTTTGTGCTATCTCTAGTTGTGGACTTGATGCGCTGTCTCCGTGGACAGATGTTGATTGTTCGCTATGCCCTTGGTCTACGGCTTGCTGACCTCTGGCATTGCTAACCAATGCTACAAGCATTTCTTTAATTGATGTAATTTCTTCTGAAAGCATGTTGATTCTGTCTTCTGTTGACGAGGGAAATTGTAATATTTGTCTTAATTCATTATTTACCTCTGCTGTTCTGAGATGGTCCTTGATGCGTGCGATAAGTTCGTCTTTATTCCCCGTTTCCGGTAAATCATAATGGTTTAATAACAGCTTGAGTTCGGCGACCTTTAAATCTTTAAGCTGCATTCTCTTGAATTCGTTTCCTTTTTGGTACCAAGATGAAAATTTCAACGTTCGTCGTAATCGTTGTGAAAATATTACGTAATTTTTTTGTTCTCTCTCGCGGAATTCACCAAAATCCGTACCAATTTTATCGGTATTTGATACAGAAACGATGGCTAATTTCGTTACACGGCTCGGTCTTTGGACTTGAAATCCCACTTCTGAGAATTTGTCAAGGACCAATTCAGTTATATCGAAATTAATTAATATTAAAATTAAAAAGCAATTGTTCGGTATACGTATGTTTTATTGTTTTCGTTAATTAATTAATTCTGACAACCAGCAAAACCTAGACTACTCGATTGCGTGAATATTTTATAGTTATAGTTTTATTCTGACGATGACACTATATGTTCATTTTTATATTATGAAAATAATCCTGTTTTTTTTCTGTTTTTTATTTATATTATGAAAATAATCTTGTTTTTTTTCTGCTTTTCGTTCTAAATGAATTATTAAAATAAAAAATGTGTTTTCTTACCTTAAAGTCACTGCAAGACGTTCTGTGGGATTAATCGGGTTACGAATAAAATTTGTCCAATTTTTTACCAATTTAGGTTGAATTTTTTCCAAAATACAATCAAACGTTGAAATACTCATGCGAAAATAAGATTTAAACTTTTCTGGATGCTCGCGGAGCTCCATATACAAATGATGAAATTCACCATGTACATATGTCTACTTTTATTTATTTCATGAACATTGCAGCTTCTTGTGTATTTATTTTTATATTTTAGTAAATACCAAATTTTTAAAGAAGAGTTTTCTGTTAGTAAAAAATCCATATCCATAATTTGCGTACTTTTTGCTCTATTCTAAACGCGTCACTATGTGTTAGACACTCTTTTATAAGCGCGACAATCTTTCGCCGTTTTGCTCTGCGCTTTCATCGCTGCTTTGCTCTCTGCTTCACTATGTTCTTAGCCTTAGATTGTTGCTCGAGTTGCTGGCAAAAACACCGGTTTCTCCTTAAAATCCCGAATACTGGGATAGTTGTTTGGTGATTTGTAATAAGGGGCCAATCTAACGCATATTTTTTGTAAGAATTTGGATGGTTCTGGCCCACATGGGAGAAGTAAATTTCTTAGACATGCTTATGGAATTATATTGTGTCAATCACCGCTAACGAAAATGGTACATGTGATTAGTGTATTGGTGTCGTATTGCTCCTGTTGTGAACAGTTGACTCTTTACCGTAAACAGCTAAAAATTGTACAACCAGAAGCAAAATTTATGTATTTGATCCAGATTCTGTACAATCTGCAGCACAACGAAAATAAGGACGCCCGGCAAGAGCTTTACTCGAAGACTTCAACCGCCGTGGTCCTTCATCACCAGCCGGAAGTTTATCGAGAAAGCGAAAATACACACCTGAAACTCGTTAGAGAAAATACACACTTTGAACTTCAAGGTACGACAATATGGATGGAATGGAGTTCTACAGGTCGTCGTAAGGGTAAAAATGGAAATCCGTTCTCCATATAGGGAAAGCCGTCAGCCGCAGATGGAGAATTATTTTGGAGGATGTCAGGAGCTTCACGGGAGCAGACACTGGAAGCGACCACCATTTGGTAGTAGCAACTATTCGTCTTAAAATCGCCGCAATCAGAAACGTTCAACGGGACGCTATAAACCGTAGACGGTTTAACATAGACCTTCTGCGGGAGAGCGTTAAAAAGCGAGAATTTGCTGGAAACCTGCAGCAAATATTAAACCGTTTCTGACAACACAAATATTGAAGAGTTGTGGATACGACAAAAGGTGCTATATTGACGGCTGCGGAAACGAGCATCGGTTACATCCAAAGTAACATGTAACACTGGATCTCAGACACAACCTGGAAAAAAATATAACGCAGGATGGCCCTCAAAAATAACGTTAACTCTACAAGATGACCCGGAAAGATGTCATCAACTTGAACGGGAATACTCCCTCCCGGGAATAAATAACACCGGGAGGTAAAGAGAAGTGTCCCGCGTGGTAAAAGGCAGCGGATAAATGAGCTCGCAGCTCTACTAAAAAGCATGCCGTTAAGAGTCAACGCCCCATCCAAGGTGGAAATAGTAACCACAATTCATGCGATGGCCAATGGTAAAGCAGCTGGAAAAGATGGCATTCCGACAGAATTGGTGAAAGCTGATTCTAGGCTCATAGCAGATGCGCTACAGTCAATCCTGGAAATAGCATAGGACATATGTACCTTTCCGGAGGATTGGACGGAAGGGCCGCTCATGTATTGATCATATTAACACCTTGAGAATAATAGTGCAGCAGTCTAGTGAATTACGATCCCCCCTTTACCTGGCTTTCGTAGACTATGAGAAAGCGTTCGACTCGGTTAAAAGGAGCTACATTTGGCAGGCACTACGGCGACATGGACTGCCTGATAAAATAATAGAATTGATGAAAGCCCTTTATAACAATTCCAAATGCAGAGTTCTCCATAATGGAAAGTTATCCCAGCTTTGAGGTGAGCTAAGGAGTACTACATACAAGGATGAGTACTATCGCCTTTACTATTTGTTATAGTAATAAATGGCATTGTTGTCGGCGCTCTAGATAGTAGAACAGACGATATACAAAGGAGTTTGCCTTAAGGATCTGAACTACGCGGATGATATCTGTTTGCTGGCCCACAGACACCAGGACCTCAAAAACATGATTAACAATTTGGCAACAGAAAGTAGTACAGCAGGCTTAAGGCTAAATCCGACTAAAACTAAAGAAATGCGGATTAATGTAAACACCATTGAACGGACAGCGCTGAATAACCGTGGCGTGGAACTGGTATATAAATTCTGCTACCTCGGTAGCATTATTACCGAAAATGGTGGGGCAGAAGAAGACGTCAGTTCCAGAATAAATAAAGCACGAGGCGCCTGTTCCGCATATGGAGATCAACAGATCAACATATGTAGATCTCAACTAACAATCAGAGACTAAAACAGAGTCCGCTGGAGGGCAACTGTTTCCGCCCTATGTCCCATGAGGGATTAAAGGTGCGAAAAGAAGAAAAATATAAGTGGAAAATATAGAATACATGCAACTAGCAAAATATCTGCTAAGGCGAAGCACTTTTCGTAGGCGTTAGTTTTCACGCTAAACAGTTTCCTTGCTCTTTTTCTTCATCCAAAAAAAGTGATTCGACAAGAGTTGCAGGAATAATCTAGTGTACCTCTCCAATTTATACTATTCCTAAAATATAATCCTTCCAAATAAAATTCACAAGTTAGCACCTAATAAATGTACACGTTCAGTAAGGACTCTTTTCACTTAAGCATCATAAACTAAAACTTGTACTAGTATACAAGGAAAAATTAAAATAGTAAAACCAAATGGAGTAAAGAAAGTAACTAGCATGCATTTTTTTTAAATTTTTTTAAGCATCAAGGACAATCTTCCGGTCAATAATCAATCACTTTTTGGATGTTTCCCAAATTTACCAGCGACATTCTAATTGTTGTTTTAGTTCAAGAATCCGGCTTTGAGTCAATTGCTTAATGTACTAAGTTTGTTTATAAAAAAAACTTCTGACACAATAGTTGAGCATAACTCGACTGCACGCAAAAAAAACAACATTTTTTTTTACAATTATTTCATCACAATTCATAATTACATTACATAAGAAGAGGAAATGAAATATTTTCTCGGCATCTGCAATGTGCAAAAAAGTTTTTCTTTGTTACATTTCTCAGCTTCCGAATTGAAAATGCAGAAAATGTCACGTCTTCTCACTTCGGAGTAAAAATTCGAGTTTGTATTTAAAGACCTCCAATCTGACGATATCTACACTTCATCGCTTGATCACAACAAAAATGAACACCTTCTGTGCTCTCATTACTTTCTCCGCTTTGGCTTGCGTAAGTCCTTAAACAAATATTGATTTTTATTTTTTAAACTAAATAAAATAATTTCACAGGTATCCCTGGCCAACCCCAATTATTCTGGACAATATTTGGGACAATATCCAGGCCAATATTCAGGATATGCAGGACAATATGCAGGATCTTATGCAGCATCTTATGCAGGAGACTACAGCACCGGTTTACAAACTAGCTACGACAATTACGGACAATCAAAGCAAAAGGGTGACATTATCTATCCAGCACCAAACCCATGCCCCGAAGAGCCAGAACGAGGTGAAGTAATTGTCCATAAGCCAGCACCAATTATTGTCAACCGTCCACCAACTAAAGTCACTGTCAACCATCCACCAGTAGTTGTAAAGCCAGCACCAGTTGTCTTCCGTAAGCCCCCGAGCAAGACCATCCAGCAACCCGTCTTAAAGGACTTGCCACGCCGTGTGCAAGTTGAACCAGTTTACTTGCAAGTCAGCAAGCCCGCTCAACGCAAGGTCTTCGTTGAACCAGAGCCAGAACCATGCCCAGACAACTACTACTATAACAACGCTCAATCCTTCAGTGCTCCAATTGCTAGCAGCTATGGAAACGGTGGATCAATCAGCGCAGTCGGCAATGTCCAAAACTATGCTATCTACCCTGGTGCAAACTCTGGACAAACCTACTATGCCAACACCAAGGTTATGCCAGGCCCAGACTGTTAGATAATTTCCTATATTTGTAAATATGAATTAATTACAATTTAAATAAAGAAATTATAAGTTTAAACGAATTTTTTGGTATTTTGTTTATTATATTTAAAAGTATAATTAGTAAAAATAGCGACTAATAATGGAGAGCCAAAATTTAAGTTTAGTCGAGCCAGAATTGGGCAAGAATTTTTTTAAACGATAAGTGGTCTCACTTCTTACTACTTTTAAAATCTGTTTTTTAAAGTAAAACTAACAGAAACTAATAAGAAAAATCATGTAAAAAAAGCAAAAAAATTAATTATGAATTACGCAGAAAATGGAAATGCTTGGGATATTGTTAAGGATATCCATTGGTGCTTTGACCGTATAGGGCCAGCTGGATGAGATCTGAAGTCTTATGGCGGCGGATTTCCATATGAACATATGCAAAAGAGTCAATGCAATGATAGCCTCCATTGCAGATTTGGGACAGGTCCGCATATCGGGTAATGGAGAGGCAAGCAAGCCGTTGCAGCTTGCTGCACTTGAGGATTGACGCAACCTGTTTAGTCTTGGGCCATCAAACTATAGGGGCATAAATGACCACAGGTTTAACAATCGAATTGTACAGTACATCATTTGTTGTGTAAGACCCCATGTCCCTTTCTTTAGCGAGGAAGGCTTTTTCGACCAGGTGGTGTAAAGCAACCTCTGTTAGCTTACCCTTCGAGTAAGAGAACTGGGAGCTATGTAGAGGAAGAGAGAGCTCCAGGTTGCACCTAATATGAAGGTCTAGCAGCCTTTCCATCGGGGTCTCTTGCCCTGTTTCCACTACGATTTTCCTCCAAATGGTTGGAATGTATCCCCAGTTGAAGCTGGCTCCAAAGAGGCAGACCAGGTTGTCTGTCTACTCCCGGGGACTTATAGGGTTGAAAAGGGGCCACTGCCCATTTAACCTTGTCACGGTCGAAGATGTTCCCAGAAAGACTGCGGCAATAACGGTCTGGGAAGGTCATATGGCTACACCCAGCATCCAATGCATACGCGGTCTGAAGGATTGACCCTGGAAAGTGCTCTCTGAGCTCTGAACTCAAGGTTTCTTCATGGTTAGAGGTGTAGGAGCCATCCTCCTTTTTGAGAAGGCCCACTCAGTTGAAGGAGCCCTTGGAAAGTAGCTTTTGCAGTGTAGAGTCTGAAGGCTCTCCCAGTGTTTCCTCCAGGCAGTTCTTTTGGAACGTCTCAACTCCTTGGTGTAGCCTGTTAGGGCGAACTTGTATTCATCCCAATGCCCGGTATGTTTTGTCCTATTTGATCTCTTAATAGTCTGGGGAAATTAATAAAAAAAACTCACGAAAGGAGACAACTCCAAGTTGGCTTAAAATTAGTACACAGCTTTCTTGTGACTTTTTAAGAAAACAAATTCGAAATCCAAAAAAAAAAACATGGCCGCCGGAGATATCGCGTATTTCCCGAGTTTTCATTTATCGCGGTTTCTATAGGTCATACCAAAATGTTGACAATGAAATTTTCTCTTTAGTTCTTATAAAAAAGTTGACCCGATTAACCCTTCCGTTTTCGAAAATCACTTTTTGGCCAAAATTTCATTCAAAATCTGATATTTTCGAAAAAAAAAAAAAATTTTTTTTTGATTTGTCAATACGAAACGTTATTGCCTACAAAAGGTCCTTCCGTCATTTCTTCGAATACTTAACCCTATCGAAGTTATTCAAGGTCAAAGTAGGCGAAAATCACTTTTTGGAGAAAAAGTCACTCAAAAACTGTGTAAGGGCGGCACCTTTATACCAAACATTATCTATAAAAATGGAATGTGATTTGTGTTCGGATGCTTAAACTTGAAAACGGCTGGACCAAATTGTATACTTTCTTTGTAGGTTTTTTTCGTAATTGCTATGTGAAGGTTTAGGAAAAAAAAACTGAAAAAATTCTCCACTGGTGGCGCTGTAGGCAAACATTTCGTTTTTCAGTTTAATTTGTAGCAACCAAAATTTAAAAAATAAATTGAAATATTGTGTCACTGGCGAAGACCCCTTTGAAAATTGTAGCTTAGCATTAGACACCTCTTTATAATGATTAAGAATGGTTTTATGACTTAGTGAGCCCTGGTTTTGCATTGGTTATTTTTAGATGTAATTAAAGTGAGATGCCGTAGGATTTGCAAAAAGTGAAAGTGTGGTATTGAATTTCTACAGGAACGGTTGGAGATTTAAAACCGGGAAAAAGAACAGAAAAATAACAAATTTGGCGCAGCCGAGCGGTCCCTTTAAGAATTTTAGTTAAGTTCAGCAAAGAAAATCAATACAATTCGAAACGAAAGTTGGAAAATCGATATAACCGTTGATGCATTGTGTGCCGAAAATGATATGTCCAATATCAATATGGTCAGATTTGTTTATAACTTTTACTGGCAATCCATAATGGGAGAAGATTGAATCATGATGCATGTTTGAAATTTTCCAGGCGGTATCCAAGAGCATTGATTTCTGAAAATGTAATCGGGAACGATGGTTTGGTTACCCGTTGTATCATCGTCGACCAACTAAGGTCAATGGCAAAGAGATAACTCGGAAGGTTAATGGTTATGATTGTGAAGATGACAATCGTTGGGTTGTACTCTATTCGCCATTATTGTCCAAGACGTTCAATGCTCACATAAATGTTGAACTTTGCAATTCCGTCAAATCAATCAAATACATATTCAAATATATCACGAAGGGGAGTGATATGGCTGTTTTCGGTGCTGGTAATGCAAATACCATCGACGAAATAGCACAATATTAAATGGGACGTTATGTTAGAAATAATGAAGCGGTATGGCAATTTTTCTCATTTGACGTTCATAAGAGATATCCAACTGTGGTTCATTTGGTAGGCCATCTCGAAAATGGCCAGCGTATATATTTACAACGGATAATGGTGCAGGAAGAGGTGAAACAACCATCCACCGCATTGATGGGTGCAGCGAGGCGCACCGGGATCCAGCTAGTTGCATATAACATATGTACAATTTTCGAAAAAAAAGTATCGTAGGCCAACGTAATTCAGTTAGCCTTTTAGGTAACTGCGTATTCTTTTATATGATATTTAGAACAGGAACTTGAGTGACTCCGTTTACAAGATATGTAGGTTTAAAATATTACCAAAATGCTAAAATATTGGAATTTTTCTAACAAAACGAAGAGTATTGGGATTTTGATCACACTTTTTAATTACATACATACTTCTAAACGGAGCTACTTAAGTCCCTGTTCTTAATATCATATAAAAGAATACACATTTACCTAAAAGACTAACTGAATTACGTTGCCCTTCGATACTTAGTCTAAGAGTTATTCAAGTTTAAGTAAATATTATATTAAAAAAATACATTTTTTTCTTTCGTAAGCAACCTGTATCTTAGTGGATAGTAGGGATAGCCCTTTCCATCCAGGAATCACCCCTGAAATTATTAGCCACGTAGTCCAACAAAGGATTTATTGAACGTCTGATGACCAATACCAATACAAGTTGACGAATTAGGGAAAATGAGTATTTTAAATCTTTGAAACGGCGATATTTCATGAACGAAGACTCGTACGGGAAAATGTATAATATAATCGCATGATCTACAAACTTTGCACACAATATTTTATGATAGGTCTTGCCGTTTAAAAGATATTAGCCAAAAACAGAATTTTCTGTTTTTAGGGGATTGTTTTTAGGGGTACCGTGCAACCAGTTTTCCGAAACTTTTTTTAACATACTCTACTCACTAAAAAGTATTTTTTTTTTTTTTAATTTTCATGAGTTAACATTTAGTTAGAGGTCAAAACCCCTATCAAATGGACTATATAGCGGCATAAGCAACGACAGTTTTTAATGATCGTACATTATTTGTGGTTTAACATCCCATGTCGATCACTGCAGTGTATATCAGGCGACTATGAAGGCCCTGCGTTCTTGCACTAACCGCTCTAGAACTATCTCGGAATGACGCAGATCTCTTAACGAGGTTCGTCAGCAGCTCAGGATTCTCCTCATATGCATGCCCGGTCACCGAAATGTAGAGTGAAACTGTAACGCTGAAGAACTGGCTAGGAGAGGTACGACCGCCTATCTCCTTCCTGAAAAGGGAATGGCTGATATGGCTTAGGCTACCTTTAAACTCCTACATATGCAACACAGAGAAGCATCCGAGAGATCTTAACAAATACACCTCGGCTAAAATGACTTGGTCCTCAGGCCGACCACATCAGTTCTGACCCCCTGAAGACAAGACCTCTCAGGTACAGTTGGAGTACGGTCCGGGCACTGTCTGATTAAGAGGCATGCGGCCCGCTTAGCTGTTGAGGCCTACCATTTCTGCAGAAGCTGTAAGAATCTGGACGAGGAGGAAAGTGTGCAACACCTTCTTTATCACTGCCCAGCCTTAAGCAGAAGGAAACTAACCACTTTTGGTGAACCCTTCTAAGCATGCTTGTGACAATCTCGATGATTGGGACCCCGCAACTAAAATTATTCATTACGTTCTCGAGATGATTCAGCGAAGAGCGACACTCTAACATCAAGTTTCAAGTGGGATCTCTATGGCATCACAATGGACCTACTCTTTTGGCCTAATTGTTTGAGCTGTGCACCTGCAACTTAGCCAGATCTACCTATAGTTTCAAAACAATAATTTAGCTTACGGCCTTGGGAAGCCTAAATCCAGCCCTAACCCCCCAGACACTAACAGGACCTACGTTCAATAGTCAAGATATATTTTAAATCTCACGAAATGTTCAAGAGATTCTTGAAATGAAAGCGAGGACAGAAATACAAGCATTAGTTATTTTACAAAAAATATTTAATCATGAATATATAGAAAATAATTTAGTATTTGTAATAAAATGGGACAATAGAATCTCCTTCTCGTTAATACCAAGTATTTTTGGGCCTATAATAATATTCCAATTCATTTAGATACGGTGATGGTATCTTTGGATTGTAGTAGATCCCTCGTTGTTCTCGTTTAACATAGTTCACATCAATTGGTTCAACTCGGACGGGTGGAGAATATTGCGGTATATACGGTGGCTTGGAAATTACTGCTTGCGGAAATTCAACGATAGCCTGCACCGGACTGACCACCACAGGAAGCTGCTTACTACTAACGACTATTTCCACTGGAGGTCTATTTACCAAAATTGGTGCTGATTTATGTACCCAAATTTCACCTTTCTCCTTAAGATCGGAGTAATTTATGTTAGTATTATCTTCAATCACAGAAACTGTATCCGGATTGGCATCTGGGCTAGTTTCTTTTCTCAATCTGGTTGGAGATTCATTTTGTTCAGGTGGTTCATTATTTGTCTCGTTTTCAGGGAGTGCGTTCCCAACCTATGTATGTTAATTAACAAAATTTTATTTCCGAAATTGTTATATATAACATAATATATTAAAATTAAAAATTTACAAACCACAAGACTAACTGCAAGTATCACTGCTGTAAAAATGTTCATTCTTTCAAAATTAGACTACAAATTTTTAAGCGTGGTGAAACGGTCTTAAATATAAATTTCTGATGTTTTTGTTTAATTTTTTTTCCACGTGGGTTTTTGTTGTATACAATACAACATTTAAAAATATTTACGAAAGAATTTAATTTATGCCATATAAGGCCGTTGAACTGATGTCACATGTATAGCAGTATAAGCAAAAGGTACTAAAAGAATTTGATTCATAAGCAATTATTTTAAAGCAGTTTTAATAACAAAGTTCATGGTAATTGTGAACTAAATTTTTTTGTGCTATTTTTAACAGCAAGAAAGTTGGTATGCATAAATTCTATTATAAATAAAAAATTAGCAAAGTAATAAAAACGCTGTTTTGGAACTTACTTGATAAAACTATGCCAATTACTTAATGACATCTTGTATTTACAACTTACTATGTATGTATATCGAAAATTCTTACCTGAAAAAGAAAAAAAAAATCATTTAGTAAGTATTTAACAGTCGTATGCAAACTTAGACTAAAAGGAAAATTCACCATCATAGTATAAGAAGCGACAGTGTAAAAATGAGGGAGAAAAAGAATGGAAAGTAAAAGTAACTACACTAGTCAGTGGCTAGTGGCTAAACTCTTAGGAGGTCCGGTGATGCTTAAATAAGGCGCATTGGTGTATTTGTAGTGTGCATTTTGTCCATACAAATAGAACGTTGGATGATGAATGTTGACACGAAGAAAACGAGCAAGCATAGACCGGTTCTCGTTCAATGCGATGGTCAAGCATAATATTGGAAGTAGTTGGTACTTAGTTGGATGACCGCTTGGTAAAGCCGATGTCGACACTTGAGATTTAAAGGACGAAAGGGTGGTACTTAATTGCAAAAGGTGAAATATAACATAAAGCTATTCGACAGCGCAGTTATTTCACATATCCACAGATAGTCCAATCAATCTACGGAATCTCCATGTTAATTTCCAGACAATTGAAGGCAGGAAAAAAAAATATGGGCGTGTAGAACACTTCATTTAAAGAAAGATAGCATGTTTTTTTTACGGAACTGGCGGAACTAAAAAGAAAAAAATAAATGAAAAAGAAGCGATTTTTAACGGTTTTTAGCATTTTTCTCCATGTATAAGACACTAACCAATATTTTGTACCACATCAATTGAAAGATAATTTTAATACCTATAACTTTCTCATTTAACTTTTTCGGATCTGAGCTCAACTTTTTGTTTTATTGGCGAAAAACCGGTTTTTTTACTTTTGCGAATTTTTTAGGTTAAGTTCGCCAATGCAGTTCCGTAAAAAAAACATGCTATCATTCTTCAAATTAAGTGTTCTACACGCCCATATTTTTTTTCCTGCCTTCAATTGTCTGGAGAATTTCCGTAGATTGATTGGACTACGACGCTATAACATAAATTGGAGAGTTACAACATTTTGTCTACTTTGGTGACTGTTTCAGAACCACTTCTAAAGATACGAGACAAGTTCTGGCAAGAGCTTGTCTTATCTTATTGAAGGTGTGGAAGTTGGGGGGATTGAGAGCAGATCATTGTTCTTCTTCTGCTTTGGTCCGTTAGCTGGCGGTCCGAGCGAAACGTTCCCGCAACGGATACGTTGCTGCGGTCTCGAACTCTATTCACGATTCGTTTCCATTCTTGCCGGATTTTGACGGTGTCTCGAGTCTCGGTAACTGATAAGCGAAGTTTTCATCGGTGCCGATCGCTGGACTCTCCAGCCTGCGGGAGTTTCTCGTCAGAGAAGTTTACGTGGCAAGCGGTTATCATCTATTCCGCAAACAAGTCCAAACCACCTTAGTCGACGTTCTTGTATTTCTTCTTCGATCAGTCTCTGCTGATCGCATCTTTGCCTAACTGTCTCGTTTCGAAGGCGATCGCGAAGTGAGACACCGAGAATCTGCCTCAAACATCGCATTTGTAAGACCTGGAGCTTGTTGACGTCCGGTTTGAGCAGTGTCCACGTTTCCGATCCATAAAGAAAAATCTGAAGGATCAACGTTTGGTAAAGGCGTACTTTCGTTTTGATGGCAATATTTGTTCGTTTCCTTATGCATCGCTAGAGCGAGGCGAATGTTGCTGTTGCCTGTCCGATGCGGCTGTGAACGTCGGCCGTCGATGACACTTCCGTTTCTTCAACTAATGATCCCAAATATTTGAACATCGGAACCTTCTCGATTTGGGTTCCATCAAGCTGAACACTGAGCCCCAAACCGTCCGTTGTGAGCACTGTGGTCTTTTCCGCATTGATTTTTAACCAGTATGACTGGGCGATGCGGGAAATGTTGTATAAGATGTCCGTTGCTTCGGCATCCGTGTCGGCGAAGACGGCGCTATCGTCGGCGAACATTAAGTCGGTTATGAAGTTGCTGTCGTCGAACTCCGAGTCGTCCATCGAATGCTTCACGTATAATCACGTCGATCAAGACGTTGAAGAGAAGTGGCGAAGCGACGTCTCCCTGTCGGACACCCGTTTGAATCGGGAACTCCTAGGATAAGTCGCTTCGAATACACGCTGCAGGCTGGTTGAGCCATCGAACCACGCTTGGAGAAGTTGGATGATTCTCAATGGCAGGTGTACGGTTTCTAAGACGAAGCGGAAGCGGATTTGAAATCGATGAAAACGACGACAGTTCGTTTGCCGCAACGAATTCTTTTTTCCATTAACTAACGGAGTGCGAATGTTTGATCAATGCATCGTTTGCTCTCGATGTTTCTGTAGCCTCGATTGTATGATTTTCGTAAATGCTTTGCCGACAATCGAAAGAAGGCTAATACCGCGATAATTCTTGCATTTCCGACTGTCGGCTTTTTTAAATTTGGACAACGATCGATTTCTTCCACACTGACGGGACGCGATCCGAATGACATATGTGTCGAATGAGGACATGAAGTCGTTGCGATAAGACATCACCTCCGGCTTTGCTCATCTCGGCGGTTATTTGGTCTATTCCTGGCGCTTTACCATTTTTCAGCGATTTTATGGCCTTCATCACCTCAATAATTGGCGGTTCGGTATCGAGAAACTGATTCGTTGGCTGCTCGACAATCGGCGGTTCGTGTGCTGGACCTTGTGGCGGATCGTGGTTGTGCAGTTGGTTGAACAGCTGGTTGTAGAGCTGGTATTACTTGAATAACGTGCCCAAGTGGCTTGGGGAGTTTCTGCATGATACACACCTAAACTGCAGTATCTTAAAAACATATCAGGATTATATATTCACAGAAAAGCGCTTAAACTTTGCTCTTCACGAGTATGAAACCTGATTGCATTTTAGCTTCCGAAATCTCCTCAGAAACTCAGAAAACAGAGAATTTCTGCGTTGAGTACCATCGTATCCCCAGACTAAGCGTATTCATTACCTTTAAGCTGCTGACAGATCGAATAAAGGCCGTGTTCCGGAAATATCCCCCAGCATACTGCCCAACAAGAAAGGGTAAAATCAAGTGTTTACGCTGTGATTAACAGCAGAACACATGAAAGTGTTACAACTGGAAATTATTTCAGCTTCCAATATGTTATATTTTTGTGATTACCAGAAAGGCATACCGGTTCACACAACTTAAATATAGCATCCATTAATGACGTCATTAGCACTGCCCTGGGGGCCTACTATGTATTCGGATCAGAAAATTTTATTTTTCCGAAACTCACTTCCGATTGGAAAGTTAATTGGTACCATATAAAGGTTTAAAGGTTTAAAATCGTTATTTTGCATCTGAACCACCCAAACCCCTTTGTTTTCAGCATATGTCTCAGAAAAATGCATCATTAACCATATTTTTCCATCAAGGAATTACTTAAAAAAGTTAGATACACAAGAATGACCTAGATCGTATACGAATGTAGTAAGTTTTAACGGGAATTTTATTCTATTATGAAGAAATAGTATTCGGAACTTATTAAATATATTAAAAATGTCGACAAAACTGTGAGCAGGTTTTATTTTATTTTAGTTATCTTCTTTACGCTCCTTTAATCCCTCATGGGACATAGGGAGGAAACAGTTGCCCCCCAGCGGACTCTGTTTTGCGCGACAGCTCTCAGTTCCGACCAGGATTTCCCAGCTGTTGCGGCATCTGCTAGTAGGGTTCTCCTCCACGTTGTTCAAGGTCTTCTGACTCGACGGGATCCTTGCGGATTCCAGTCAAACGCCTTTTTGGCTAGATTTTCGTTTTCGCGTCGCAGGGCCTCGGTAGTCTAGAGGTAAGGCGCCTGACTACTATCCCCAGAGGTCCAGGGTTCGATTCCCGGCGGTGCCACGGTCCTAGCCTTTCCCAATTTCCCGCCTACATAACTTTCCTTCTTTCTTCTTCCCTCTTTGCATTCCTGATTCCTCCTGTCATAGCCTTCACTAGTTCTCTTCCCCGCTCCACCAAGCGCATGTCATCGGTTGGTTGATGAGATTCAACTCGTTTCAGGAGGCATAACACTCCAGCGAGTTGTTCTCGATGCCCCGATGTCAGAGTCGCGAAATGGTTGGGAGTAGGCGAAATAAAAAAAAAATACCGCAGCTAGGTTGTGACAGTTCTTTCCTTCACTTCTCTCTCTATCTTCCGACTAGAGCTGCTGTTCGACATTTCAAAAATAAATACATGGTCGACAGTACAAAGGGGCCTTCCCTAAGTCTGTAGTGTGTCACATAAAAAAAAAAAGGGTGTGGCCAACCCAATTCCATTTCCTTCGCCTGATTTGGTCGTCTATCCTTTCTTGGCCGGCACGGCGCCATAGTTTTCGTTTGAAATTCTATCTTGCCAGCGGATTTTTAGGATACGACGCAGGTATCTGTTGATGAAGACTTGCGCCCTGTGATGAAATGGGCGACTTTCCCGCAACCGTACAAAGTACTGCCTTAATGGTGAAGTTGAACAGCCGCAATTTGGTGTTAGTTGAGATTTGTGTGGATCTCCATATGCGTAACAGGCATGTACATAGGACTGATAAAGATGGCCATTCTTTACCTAACAGCAAATTGAAACATAGTATGAATGTCATGATAAATGAGCCTTAGTTATTAAAATATAAAACAATTTAATAAGGAGTCTATTTTCTTATATATGATTGTAAAATAAATATTCGAGCAGTTTCAAATCGTTCTTGCTTAGGGCTCACTCATTTTTATTTATCTTTTTAAAGCTAAAATTATAATATTAAACAATATTATTGAATTTCGTATTATTTAACAAGTATAACTTTTAATTTAAATAAAGAAAGTACTTCCTTGATGCTCAAAAGTTTTTCATTCTTTGTTTCCGATAGCAAATTGCATTCCGACGATTGAAGCAACAGTTTTCGGATATTTTCTAAGTAAATCCCAATGCATAGTAGGCCCCCAGCAAAATAAATTCCGAATATAAATGTCATTGTACTTCCGGATGAGGTGCGTTTGGAAAAACAGAATACATAGTACGAAATTTCCGAATTCAGATCATTTTACTTTCTGATCCGAATACATAGTAGGCCCCCTGTATACTGGGTTATATTTCGGAACACAGCCAAAGTATGTGCATTCAAATACGCACTAACAGAATATTGCCCAGTAGGAATTCTTGTAAGGCCTTACCGATGGAGTACTGATATAAATAGTCAATCTGGCAATGTAAGGTAAGGTAAGGTGTAATCCAGAATTAGACCCAAACAAGTGAGAATTTGCCCGATGACTCATTTGTTTTCGTATTTTTGTAATACCCCAGTAGGACTTGTAAGCTTGCAGAAGTACTGAAAAGAGCACTTAACAGTAAGAGGTAGGCCTTACCATATCCCTTAACACTATGTTATGGTGGAGCAATGTCAGTGTTAGCTTGGTATCCAGCAATGAATCAGTGTATGTTTTCTGGCATTTGAAAATAGATCCGTTTTGTCAAGATTTTTATTTAGTTTCAAGCAAACGCATCAACTTACAATCAAAAAAATCTAGGTTAAAACATTCAAAAAAGTACATTCCATAATATTCCGGGAATGCATAATTACCTCAAACAAAAATATTTAAAGAAGAAAATGTAATATTTTTTATTGTATTTTATTTTGATCCCTGTTTTAAGGAGACTGACACTTTCACTGTAAAATGTTTCTTCTGGTAATCGCTAGCTTCCAGGCCCACAATCTAGCATGGCAAGATAGAAGATGATTGAAGAAGAGCTGATCCAGAGTTGTATAAAGCTGCGCCACCTAAACCATTTCCAAGAAGGAGGTCATTGCCTCCATAGCACCATGATGGCCATCCTCCAGCCAAGCCTGGGTAAGCCAATTCAGTATTAAGAGCCAATCCTGCTGTTGGTCCAGCAATCAGACCAGCTGAAGGAAGAATGGCATTTGCTGAAGACAATCCACCTAAGCATGGATCCCATAATCCACCTAAGTTCCAGTTAGTAGCGATTGGATTAGCAAGACCAACCTGGCGAAAAAGAGATTAAAATTTTTTAATTCGGCACAATTAACAATTTTTTTTATTCAAATTACAGCGATGATAGCAGCAAAGGCAATGGCGAAGGTGAAGGCGTTCATGTTGCTTGAATTGAAGTGTTGTTTCCGTGGATTTGGTAAACTGTGAAGATCAGCAATTTCCATGCTTCTTTTATACTCGAATTCATTTCCATTCAGTTTCAAATTACGTGAGTTTTACGATAAATTTTCATATTGTTGCGAGCATGTTTTTAGATTTTTTTGGTGGAACACGTCCACGTTTTTAATAAAAAAAATTTATTTTCAGATTAAGAATATATTTTTGGCAGTTAGATTTCCGGTTATTTTAAAATTAGCTGGTTAACCAACGAAATAGTTTTTACATAACTTTCAAAACACAAAGTAACATTCAAATTCGTGTTGCTCTAAGAAAATTAAGGAAATTCGTTTCTGATTCATATGTACATATGTATGTAACTCTCACATTATGTTTATCAACAAGGACTTTTAAAATATATAGAAGGAACTAAACTGTAAGAATAATGGTACTTAGGCCAGTATACCCCAACGAAAATAACTCCTATTTATGAAATTATCAAGAACATTGACCAAGATTACCTCAGACAAAATTGAAGGTAAGATAATGATGATGGCACACCTCGTTTGCCATGTGTAAAATATCAAAATCCGAGGTATTCGAATCTGAAATCTGACAGCAAATTCAGTAAAATTATTGAACAACATTGACATTATTTTTCCGTGAAAGTGGAATTATTTTAAGTTAATTATAGTGTCTTTGGCGTTTTTCGTTAATAAAATAAATAACTCAATCCCTTCTGATGATGAGGAAAGAATAATTTTAGATTCCACTATAGATAGTTCCTGGGAATTGGGAGTAAAAGAAAATTAATGGAAACTATATTATCAAAAGAGATCGAATTTACGTTTGGGATGTAAATGAGATTTTATACATTTAAACTTATATCTCATCCCGAGTAAAAATTAGATTCGCCCATTCGTAGCCTGAAACAGGCACCCAGCATTAAAATGCCTGCATAGCACATCTACGGTACGCCTGAGTAAAATTTCCACTTCTTCCAAAGATTGTGTAGGTCAAGCAGCATTGGACGTGGTTAGTACTTAGTTGGGGAACGCTAGGTAAAGCGACACTCGCGTTTATAATGGTCGATTGCGAATACATTCATATCTGTAACAGAGGCGTGCATGCCTCTAGCGGGCGCATTCTTAGAATTTTTTGTCTGGAGCGGGAGCGTGCATAGCCGTGTGGCAGGCGAATTGGTTCGCGTGCTTTTACTCGGGATGTAAGCATCATATAAAAATGTTTAATCAGTCGCAGCCGAAAATCGAGTATTGCATACGCTAAGGCAGTTCACAGAAATGTTAAAAAAGAACTCATCGATTTTCAAGGAATCTAGTACTTTCAAACGAATAAAAAGTACTCACTGAGTGATTTTCTTTCGATTCTACTCATGAGTATCGAGTACTCTCCACCGATTCCGTATCCCTACTTCGGGCTGGCGTCTTCAAAGCGTCCTTTCAAAGGGTCATCATTTTCGGATTAGTGGGGCTTAGGGATCAGAGACCTACCGTATATGTTTCTTTAAGGCTCTTACTGCTTAAGCTGTTGTGGATGGCCCTCAGCGCCAGCTCTTTACCGTCCGAGCATTCTAAACAAAACAATGAAGTGTCTAACCTGACAGTGAAGGTATGTTTTAAAGCCTCCGTGAGCACTCAGGAACTATGTGCTGTAACAACTCACTTCTCCATGTTCTCTCATACCCCGCTTATCAACATTTGGCATCGGCCCTTAGTAAAGTAGGCTCTACACGATGCGGTGAACGTTCATGCGAATGTAGTGTAGCACTAGTGTAGTATCCTCCAATGAGGCTTTTTTCTGTTATGGCACATGATGCTTCACGGGTCGTAGTACCGTATGCGCCCATTGCTCAAAGCGAATTGAGCGGATACGCGATCACAATCACAATGCGCAATAGATACTTCGGTGTATGTAACTATACCAATGGCTCGGCGATCTTGTTCTAAACGTTAAGGGTTATCCTTGCGCAACTCTTATTCACATCTATTGCGGCCCTTGCAAGACAAGTCACCATATTGTCCGAAATTGTCGATCTAGGCTTTCTGAAGCCGAATTGCTGTTCCGACAAGCCTTGGAATTAATCTGTTATAAACCACTCGTTCGAAAAGCTTGTACATAGACGGGTCTCTAGAAACTTTCCTTCACTTCAGCATTGGACGCTTCATTTACCCAAGCGTTACGTTAACAAGCTTAGATATTACTGATTCATTTAGGATAGGGATGTTTATTACACCATTGGTAATTGAAGGCTTAGGCAGTTAACCAATAATAGTCTATTGATTATGTCATATAGAAAGGAACTAAAACGTTCACGGGGTTTTAGTGCAGAAATCGTTCAATGGGTCATTTAAGAAGAAAAAAACGCGGAGTGCTATTAAATTACAGGGTGGAATTTTAAGATAGGGGTCAAAATGGACCCTTTTTAGTTTTTGCAATATATCTCGCAAACTAAGCAAAATTTCGACATACATTATATGAAATTTTTTTTAGAGAACATTAATTTCCGCTTATTTAAACAATTTTAGAAATTTTTTTTTTATGTCAAAAATGTTGAAACCAAAAGAAAAAAAGCGAAAATTTCGATATTTTTTGGTTTTTTGCTTTTTTGACTATATCTTTTTTTGGGTCAGAGATAGGTATAGGTATTGCTTCTTTAAAAAGTAGACAAAATTTCCTTTAAAATGCCTGGTCGAAAAATATTTTTGGTTAAAAATTGGCCGAAATATGGCCACTCAAACATAACTTTTTTGTTAATCTTTTATACAACCATTGCTTTAATTCTCATCTTGTTGAAAAAATTACTCAATAAAAAAGGGTATTTTTAGTTTATTGGTTGATAATACATAATTATTACAAAAAATGTATGTAACCATGGTGCTATCATGGCAATATCGGCAACTTGTACATTATCACAATTGATCCCGGCACATTCTTTGCAAAATATGGAACAAGTAGTTAGTAATTTTCTGCAACCACAGTTCCCATGGCAACCTGTGCTGCAACCACAAGCCACTTTTTTTAGCAAAATCTCTGGCGCAGGAGATGCTGTTGTGCGAATCGCAATTAGTCCATATTTAGATTTTTTCCAACCCCAGTTCAGAGGGTTTAAGTGATTTCCTTGCCACTGCTGGATTTGGCCATGCGGTTTATTGCACTTTTTGATAATTTGTAAAAATTCCGGAAGCGACAGTTGTTTAGGGTCATGCTTAACTTTGCCCCAAACAGAGAAACTACAATATATTCTGTTAGAGAATTTATTTCTACGTAAAAAGGTGTCCATATGTGTTTGCAGCTGTATAGCATTTTTATTTTTCAACAATGTGAGAATGAAAACAATAATTGTATAAAAGAATAAAAAAAAGTTATGTTCGAGTGGTCATATTTCGATCCGGCATTTTAAAGCAAATTTTGTCTACTTTCTTTTTTAAAAAGCAATATCTACACCTATCTCTGACCCAAAAAAAGATATACTCAAAAAAGCAAAAAACCTTTCTTTTTGTTTCAACATTTTTGACACAAAAAACATTTTTTTCTAAATTTTCCTTCTAAAATAAAGAATTTCAGGAGGGAAAAGCTGGGGTTACTATACTAGGCTTATCACAAGAAACATTCACCCTGCCTTCCCAAAACCGGGAACAACTCGACAGCATTGTGAACATTTTACAGAGCAATGCATTTACGCCGTAAAGAAACTTTGTTCAAACAGACCGCACAAAGAGAACTCCAAACCCACTTGGTTGACTCCACGTCGGAGGCCTCAACGCTGCGTAAAATATTAACTACAGAGCTAACAATACTTAGTTATTGAAGAAAACGGCCGGCGATTGGACAGACTCAAGCGGAGAATCCCTGATACTACTCATGGACCTCCACATACCGAGTAGTATTACTACGGTGGATAGAAATATCGCGATAAACCCTTCAGTCTCATCGAAGCTGGGGCCAGTTCACGCAATTCGACGTCGACTGAAAACTACACGAAGCGCGTTCTAAAATCTTACTATAGTTAACTGTGGTAAACTTTTGTCGTTCAAAAACTCCGTGGTTTACTACAACATAACCACTAGCATAACATTTTGACGTTCACAACTTCCCATGGTTAACCATAGTAAGGTTTTTGAGCGCGCTTAGTATCGTTTTCAGTCGACGTCGAATTGCGTGAACTGGCCCCTGGTCTCATCTGTCATCCATCGATGAGAGCCCAGGCGACTGTTAGGCACGAAGGGGCGTATAAAGAGGAACCCCGTAAGGAGGAGCATTCTCCACGCTTCTGTGGATCCTGACTGGGAACCAGCTGCTGCGACGTATGGAGGCAGTAGGACATCACATCCTGGAGTAAGCGGATAAGATTGCTGTCATCACAAAAGGAAAATTTCATCAAGTGTTTGCGATCTCATGGAGGCGGCTGGCGTTACAAATCCCTTCAAACTGGGCTGCCACCCGCGAACTCAGCGTTAACCCAGTAAAAACAGAATTAGTCCTTTTTAATAGCATGTTCACACCGACTTGGTTACCACTATTGAGATGGTTTCAAGCGTTAACCAAGATAATTTTGATGGTTTGTGCATGGTTTGCCATAGATATTCAAACCAAGCAAAAATCGCAAACCAAGCAAAATTTCAATGGTTAACGGGTTTAACCACGATAATTAACTGGCATGAGTGCCATCTATCACTGAAAGTTTACAACAAACTACCAAAATTTGTTGTAAACAGACATTGAAATTTGAAATTTTTTGCTGAAATTAAAATGAGTCATGCAGGACCGCCAACGAAAAAAAGATCTGTTTGGTCCACAAGGGTAAGGGTTAAAAGGAAATAGGAAAAAGTCAGAAATTTTCAAAGCAATAGCGAGCGCATTAGCATCACATGGCTCTATTTACTGTGGCCAAGAAATTCAAACATATTTGCACAACATTGCCAAGAAATACATTACAAATTATTCTCCAAATTTCTCTCCAAATATGTATATAGCTGCTTTTTTTCTTTTAATTATTATTTTTATAACCATTACGTTCATAATTAAAAACAAACATAACAAATAATTGACACATTAAAACATGAATTGACATCGATATCGAATAATACAAATGACAGAAATAACCAATCGAGTTAGTGTGTACAGTTGTTACTTTTGAAATAGTTTGAAACCACGTAAAGTGATAACCAAGTTGGTGTGTACATGCTATAAGACAAGTTATAAAACCTTACCCTTAACTCCTCCCCGGGTTAACAATGTTAGGTGCAAATTTAGCAATAGTGTCAAATATCTGGGAGTAATCGTGGACAAGAAGCTACTCTAGAAGGAAAACAGAAGAGCACATGAAAAAAGCGAGATCCACATTCCTTCACGTCGTGAATGGAAAAATAGGCCACATAGTTTTCAGGACGAAAATAAACTTCTTCGCTGACGGCTCTAAGCCCAAGAGTCGAATCTTTTCCCCGGAGTTTGGGATTGCAGTTTCCTTCGGACTACCCGATCACTGTAGTGTATACCAAACGGAGGTTCTAAGTTCGACAGGAGCCTGTTCTAGGGCCTGGTTAGTCCGGCGGCTTAGGCTTTTGCACTAACACTTCTGATCTATCTTTACGAGATCGTTTAGCACTTCAGGAAACTCCTCGTATGAGTGCTCCGGTCACCGTAATAAACCGAGGTTAACTGTAAAGCTGACGAACTGGCTAGGAAAGGTACGAGGATTCTTCTTCCTGAAAAGGAAAGGGTGGGTATGCCTTGAGCCACTTTTAAACTCCAATGCTAGCCGCACACAATGAAACAAGCAGAGAAGCATTAAAGGGATCTGCTTGTGCCTTAATAAAATGACTTGGCCCTCCTGCGATCTCAGGCGGACCACTTTACTACTGGGCCTCGGGAGAGGCGTGCTGACCGGATACTGTCTGATAGGGATGCATGCGGTTTGCTTAGGTCTCGAGACCTAAGGAAGGATAGGAGACTGGAGGATAGTGTATTACACCTTCCCAAAGCAGAAGGAGACTAACCACATTTGATGAACCCTTGCTAAGCACGCTTACGGAAATCTCGAAATTGGAATGCCGCATCTAAGAAAATTCATTACGTCCGTCCTAGGTAGTTTTGCGAAGAACCGACACTTTTACACCAGTTTTAAAGTGGAATCACTGTGATGCCATAGCCAAATCCTTTGGCCTAAGTGTCTGAGTTGTGCACTTACAGCTTAGCCATATCTAACCTAACCTATCCTTTGCTAACATGAAATTATTACGAGCAGTTTCCTTTGGCAAGGTGTGGCAAGAGATGAATTTTTCTGTGGTTGCAATATTTAACTGAAGTTATTGTTTTCATTAAGGATTATCTAGTACTAAGTAGGTACTAATTTATCTAGATAAAGTAAATAAAAATGCGCTTGTACCAACGCGATGAAAAACACAAATTCTCAGTTTTATATTAATAAAATTTTAATTATATATGTATTTTACATTTCCAATTATTTGCTAGTATCACGTTACGAATACACGTTCCTGTATCCGAATCCCCTTAATATATACCTTTACCAGTGATTGGGCATGGATTTACGGGAGCAGGGATGTTAATGTACTTAGGAGGAAGATTTTCAATAGTGACTCCACCACCTTTGCCGAAGTGATTGTAGTAAGGAGCATTCCAGATTCCAGCTGATGGTGCAGCGAATGAGGGTATGTCCCAGCCACCAGAATATGCTAGAGGTGCATTGTTGTATACTAAACCACTGTTTACTGGAAAACTAGCAGAGACTTTTTCTTTAATAATTTCAGGAGCTGGAGCAGCATCAATTTTTGATTGGCTGGCATAAACTTTTGGTGGAGCTGCTTCATAAGCGGCTTGTGCTGTTGGAGCCTTTATGTACTGGACATTATTTTTGTACACAGGTGCATAAAGCATTGGTGGATTTGCAGACGCAATCTGAATAATATTTTTAATAAATAAAAGTCTCTAAATTTGTCTCAAAAAGTGTTAAAAACTTACGCAAATCAAAGCTGAGAATGCAGCGAACACAGCGATGGTATTCATGGTGAGATATACTTGTATGTACAGACAAAATTTTAATTATGACAACATTCGAGCTCAGCGTTTCTTTTATACTATCTTCCATAATGATTCATAAACGTGATCTTGGACCAAACGTAAATAAAAATATAATTATGCGAAACATTTTTTCCTAAGGTCATCAAAATCTCTAGAATTGCTGTTATACAAAAACGGAAACACGCACAGAACTTCCAATTTTTATTTTGTTTACTTTTATAAATTATGTAAACATTGTTTTATACAATTTTCATGTATTTAATGTTATTACAACACAACAACGAAAAACATAAAAATATTTAACAAACTTTCATAAATCACAACAACAACAAAAAAATATTTAATAAGTTTTCTTTTAACAAATGAATAAGGGTGTTTCTTAACAATATTGAAATGAATCTGAAATGAAATTTGAAACTTGTACTTGGAATATAATTCGCAGCTTGAATTTAATTAAAGCTCTGGGTTTTGGCAATTAGTTGAATTGTGTGCCCCTAAAGTTTCTTTGGTTGTTTTAACATACCCCTTTCGATTAGGACTATTAAAGGGAGCAGACCTTTTTGGGGGGTGATAATCACAACATGTTAGTTTTGCCTCTAGTAAATGTTCAGCGTATTCATAAATTTCAATGTTAATAACTCGAGTATATATAAAGATCGAAATTTATAACCAAGAGGAACAGGGCAAATGAATTTATTTAAAACGGAACTATTAACACAACATTGTTTTCAGGTTAATGGTAAAACATTTTAGTGAAAGTAAGGGAAATTGGCTTCGAGTGAGAGATTTAATTTTTTAATTTATTTTAATTTTTGGCACATCAAGATAAATTTTTTTTTAAGTGATAGTCTTAAAAGCTCAGGTGTGTCCCTTTGTACTACCAGTTCGTCATGTCGTATAAGTCTTGGTGCGAGAGCGAAGGATAGGATATATCAGTAGTCTAGTAGTTAAGGGGCCCAAGTCAAATCGCTGAAGTCTGTTGGTCTCCTGCCATCGCCTGTAAATTATAATAAGCAAGTAATGCATCTACTGCAATCAACGGTCATTGACCGATTCACCATCTGACCTAATTAAACCCTCGCATTAGGGTGGTCCTTAAAAACTTTTTGCTTTATTTTCTTTGGGGCACCCTGTTCCTTTGTTCTACTATATGAAAAAGGATTACTGCATTTTTTTGGGATTTTTAGACTTAGGTTAAGGGGTCGCTACCGCTAAGTATAAGTTCAATATTTTAGGAATGACATCTGGATCTATTTGGGGCTTCTTCTAAGGTTTTTCTTCATTTTTATTGCCTTGCCTACAGGAACTTCGTCATCAAAAAACGCAAATGCAACTAGCTCCTTTGATTGTTCCTCTGATAAGTAATACAAATGCCGGAGATAAAAATTTTCATTGCGCACTTCGAAATTTCCTTATTGACACTTTCATAATCTTTTCTTCTTTAAAAGCTGCAAATTATTTCTTGAGTAAGTATAAGCAGATCGTGCTTGAAACCAGCTGTTCTAAAGGAAAATGATGGATGACTTAACAAATGAAGACAACAAAAATGAAGAAGAACTATTTAAGACGGCCCAAATATAACCAGATGTCATTCCTAAAATATTGAATTTATACTTAGCGGTAACGACCCCTAAACCTAAGTCTAAAAATCCCAAAAAATTACAGTAACCCTTTTTTATATAGTAGAACAAAGTAGCAGGGTGCCCAAAAGAAACTTAAAACAAAAGTTTATTAAGGACCACCCTACCTCGCATACTATATTTTCGGAGTAAACTGTTCCATAACTAAATAGAATGGACACAAAGAAGATCTCTGCTACACAATGTGGGAGAATCTAGACAATATACATATTATTTTTCTAGTCGATACCCGATTTGCCACTTCTATCAAAACCCGAGATGATTCACTACAGACAAACACCTAGCACACCTGTTAGCAAGTCCTAATCCCACCCCCTGCGGTGCCCACTGGGATACTTCTTCGGAAGGAGCCACCGGGAGGACGAATGGCAAGCTCTCTGCGTCACAAAACAGAGTTTTAAGTCAGTTGGGCTGAGGGTTAGCAACCCGCTCCCATAAAAAACACCATTGCTACGAATCGGCAAACAATGCCTCGGTACCGGATGCACAACACGACGACCACCTTTGCTTTTCGAACAAGGACACGAATCGGATCATGGAATGTGAGAACACTGCTTGCTGAAGGACGACTGGATCCTCAACGAGATGAATCGATATAACCTCAAGATCATGGGACTTAGCGAGACCAGATGGCCCGATGCGGGGGAACATATCTGCCCAAACAATGAGTCCTTCTTATATTCTGGGAAAAAAGAAACTGAAAGCCGTAGAAGTGGCCAGGTCCAGCCTCATTAGTTGGTCACCAGTTTCTGAGAGGATTATTACCGTGCGTCTGCGTACCAGACTAAGAATTACTACGATAGTCCAATGCTGTGCTCCAACTGAAGACGCAGAAGATGACGTCAAAGATGAGTTCTACGAGTATATGCGACTGATCATCATATGCCTCGGAAGCCTAGGGAGTGAGGCGTCTAGCTACCATCCCAGAGTTCCTGCGTTCGAATCCCGGCAGCGTCACGGTACTTGGCCTGTTCCACTTTCCACCTACATAGCTTTCCTTTTTTCTTCTTCCCTCTTCACATTCCTGATCCCTCCTCTCATAGTCTTGCTTAGTCCTTCCCTGCTCCACCAAAGCGTATGTCCTCGGTTGGTTGATGAGATTCAACTCGTTTCAGGAGGCATAACACTCCAGCAAGTTGTTTCTCGATACCCCGTTGTCAGAGCCATGATAGTAATGGTTAGGAGTAGGTAGAATAAAAATATCTCGGCTAGGTTGTGGCAGATCCTTCCTTCCCGACTAGAGCTGCTGTTAGACATTGCACTCTATACGAAGAAAATAGATTGTCGACAGTATAAAGGACTGAGCCTCTAGTCTTCCACATAAAAAAAAAACTATCGGCCGTGACAGCCAAGCCAAGTTACCAATAACAATGGTGGGATTTTCATTGTCTTTTGTTGTTCCCACCAACCCATGGTAGGTGGAACTTACTTTTGACAAAAGAGGATACATAAGAAAACCTGGGCATCGCCCGATGGTAGAACGAGAAATCAGATAGATCACGTGGCCGTCAGTCGCAGATGGAGATCTATTCTGGAGGATGTCAGGACCTTCAGGGGAGCAGACACTGGAAGCGACCACCATTTGGTAGTAGCAACTATTCGCCTTAAAAACGCCGCAATCAGAAACGTTCAACGTGATGCTATAAACCGTAGACGGTTTAAAGTACACTTTCTGCGGGAGGGCGTTAAAAGGCGACAATTGGCTGGGAACTTTTTTTGGAGTTTTGACAACTGTGCCACGTCGCCAAGCGTGGCGTCCGAATCATCCTATCGTGTGATCCCGTGTGCATAAAAATTGTCTTAAATTTGATATAAATCAACCACCATCAGACATCAACTGCAAAATGGAATTATTTAAGGGAATCATTGGTCAGTAATAATTTTTGTCTTCCTATGGTTTAGTACATTGCCAACAATAATTTTGTACAGTGGTATACTGTCCTCTTACTACCAAAAAAACCACAAGCCATTAGATACGATTTTTTCCCCCTAAGGGCCACTTTCACCATCTCTTTTAACTGAAAATTTAATCAACAGTTAGTTAAAAATGCCATTTCACAACGTTTCATTTAACTGATAGTCAATTTAGCCGAGAGAATTTCTTCTGGTTAACTAATCTAACTGAAAGTTTGACATTTGGATTGACGTTTTTGCACTTTGGTTTTAAAGCAAGTGTATAGAAAACATGAATTTAGTTTTAGGTCATGCTGAAAAGATCAATGGGAGCTAACAATATTTCCTCTTCTTTAGTGGAAAAATTCGCATATCGCTTCCTTTTTTATTTTAATTTTGGCTCATTTCCTTTAATAAATATTAATATTTCAATGGAAACTTCTGACATTTTGATTTGATGTACTCTAACTATCAAAAAACTAGTACATTTTACGATATCGCTCGAGCAAAAAAAGATAACGACTTCGTTGATGTGTCGTTCGAAGCGTATTAACGGAAATATGATCTGAACATTTTTTTAACATTGATCGAGAAGTTTTTTTTTTATTTTAAAAGACATAAGTAATTTTTTTTTACTTGCACGATACTGAGGGAACCAAAAACTATATCCACTTCTTTGAGGTGCCGAAAGAAGAATAATACCGAAAAAATGCCCTTAAAAAAATTTCATAATATTCGGTAGGGCTTTATTTTTGTTTAAATGGAAAAACTTCGGCTAAATGTCAGAAAGCCCTTAAATTTATAAGTTTTCCTAATCATTAATAAACTCGATGGAATGAGACCCGTTCTAAACGAAATGCTCTATTTTCCAACAAGCAATAGCTTTCCAGCAATAGCCTTCCAACAAAGCATCACTTGTCAAAATCCGACACTCGTTAAAAATCGTGCAAAAATTACATACGTTACCCTTTACAAACATCACGAATTTTTTAAACCTAGCTTCAGCTCTTTTTTTTTGACGAATAATTGTTTCCTACAGAAAATTGCAGTTTATCCCGGAATTTTCAGTAGTTACCAAAAAATTTCTTCTTTTTGGTCAAGGCTGACAAGTACTTTACATTCATTTTGCTAACATCTCCTGAAAGCCTTGGAATTTCCTAATGAATTCAATCGCTTCCCAGTTTATTAGCGGCGCTTCAGCACGGTAAATACAAATTCGAACACCCGCTTTAGTGTAGCGAATGAAATACGTAGGAAATGCTTGTTTGCTAACGTTCAGGAAAAACAAATTCTCTAGAAAAATCATGTGGATTTTCCACTATTATAGTTATTTGAACTAGCTTCTCTTAGTATTACTTTGCAACCAGTTCTGAAACTAGTCAATTTCCCACTAGTGCTAAACGTATTACTATTTCGTAAGAAGTCAGTTTATTCGGTCTACGTCCATCATACTGGGAAGTTGATCGTGTAAACTTCCAGTTAGTGGTAAAATCACTAATTTGGCAGCGCTGGCTGCTTTTGTTATGTTTATTGTGTTCAAAACAGAATAAAGGCTGCTATCTTTTTATGTCCAAGATATCGTTGCTTTGAAGAATTTGACAGTTTCAAAATAACCGCTACCCAAGCAGATATAGTCGAAATTTTGAATAGACCCCTGCGTAGTGAATGATTACTTCGGTTTTCAAATATTTATTCTCCAGTTACAGGGTGCGGTCAAAAAGTCAGCTAAATGCGCATTCCATGCATTTAGTCGTTTAAAGAACAAAAACCACTGTAAACAAATTGCATGCGTTTCGTTTAATTTGACAGTGACTGCAAATCAGCTCTTCATTTTCTGCATTCATCAAGGAATAAATTAACATGCATTCAGAATATGAGTAAGCAAACAAAAATTATTAAGTTTGTAGCTAAATAATATTTTAAACGTTTTAGCGAGCTATCAGCTTTACAGAGTGCTGTTTTAGATGATTCTTTGAGTGATTTTAATGAACCTTTAGAGGAATCCAATACTGGAAGATGTTGTGCATTTAATTCGTAAGAAGCGTAAGTAATAAGGGATTCCATTTTCTAATTACATGGTGTCTATTTAGATATAAATGGACCACAACTGACACAAAACTGGTTTTAGAATCAAGATTATCTATGGAAAATGATTTTATGAAAGGAGAAAAAAGTCGCAATACTTTGTGGAGCATTATCCGCTGAAAAATTATTGAGAAAGATCACACAGTTCAAGCCTTCAGGAGAATGCCATAAAAAGAAAGTTCAACAATATGTTGATCACATACAGAAGAATAAAAAGAAGGAAAAACAAAGCTGGACGCAATGCGATTAGCTGGTAATATTTCGAAAACTTTGATGAAATCTATGGATCTAGACATGATATAGAAGCACCAACTGATATAATTTTTGATTCTTCGGACCCAAATAGCAAGGAAATTCCCAATTCCCGGTGTTCTGCAAATCTTGAAATTGTTTCACTAGATAACTCCAATCAACCTAGGAAAAAACCTAAAAAAAAATGACACTGCTTCAATCTCAGACATTTTACAAATGTGGAAAGTAGAAGATGAGCAGGAAAATCGACGACACAAGGAGAGGATGGATGTAGAACAAGAAAGGAACCAAATTGAGAAAGAGAAGAACCAGATTGAAAAATAATAAAACCAATGTCTTAAGGACATCCGAAATATTCTTGAGAATTTAATGCCATCGAATTAATGCTCTACTTACTCGCCAAGAAGGCTAACTTTTGTTATATATGTAAGGCTTAAATTTAGTTTAATAAAAATGTTGTTTAATATTTCGAGGTCTTTTATATTTTATTCGCATTATAAAAATGTACAATATTTTAGCAGTTCAGTTGCTTTAAGCGAAAAAGTAAAATCTTCAAAGAAAAGGTAATAGTAGGAAAGTATTCAACCTTAAAGTATTGTAACAGTAATATATATTTTTAATTATTTCAAATAAAAAGTTATATTTTTCGTTACGCTTTGCTGTTGCATTACATTAAACTCATCCATCAGCACAAAGCTAAAGTATTTCTGTCAAATAATTTCGTTTTGCCCGTCCATCCTGACTGGAATGTAAAACGTTCCCTTCTGAGTTTTCAATGTTGTTGATAAGGTAATCAGTGTTTTCACAGTAATTATTGTTGTCAAACGTAATATCATAATCTTTATGCATAATTAATAAATTATGCAGAACTATACTTCCTGTACAAAAGTATTTTGCGTGCTCAAACTTATTGACATTTAGAAATTGTAACCTTCTAAAACGAGCCACAAGCAATCCAAAGGATTGTTCAATGACAACACGAGAAGAACTAAGTTTTTTCTTAAAATTAATTTCCTCTCTACTTAAATGCCCATTATCTTTGTACGGGACCATGAGATGACGACTAAGTGGGTAAGCAGAATCACCCAAAATATGGTACTGTTCAGGTAAAACACCATCTTCGAGCTTCTGTCTGATACTGCTGTTTGCCCAAACGTTGGCGTCGTGGCTCCGGCCAGGCCAACAAAAAAATACATCAATGAACTTAAATTTGCTATCGCAAATTCCCTGACAATGGATGAAAATAAATTTTACAAATCATTTGAAAACATAAAACAAACCTGCAAAATAACAGAATAATAGCCCTTTCTATTGAAATAGCTAATAGCTTGATTTTTTGGTCGAGGTATTGAGATGTGCATACAGTCAACGCATCCAACTGTATTGGGGAAACTTATGGAGCCTCTCAAATTATTGAAATTGTCAACTATATTTTCTGTTTGCTCCCTGGTACTAGGCCACTTAATAAATTCTTTTGAAAATTGACATAGAATTTTACAGACTTTTAAAACAATATAATAAGCTGAACCCTTTGCTACACCAAATCTATCAGCTATCTGCCTGAAGCTATCTTGGTTTGCTAACGTCCACAATGTCATCAATAATGCTAATTTTTGGGAAATACGAGGTCTGCAAAGATAAGCTGCTGGCTTGTTCATGATTGGTTCCATCTTCCATGCATAGTTTTTTTACTAAGATAATTTTTTATATGTTGATAATTACTTCAAACGATTCTCTATTCAATCTGAAGTGGCTTACGAAAGTCTCGTTGTCGTATTTTTCCACAATTTCTATATAATTACATATTTTATGTATGCGACGACGCCCGGTAACCAACTTTTTGTAAATAAATGCTCGACGAAGCAAAACCCTGTGTCTCCGCTTTTCCACTATGTCATTGAAATTGCTAACGTCACTTTTACCTGAAGAATTTAAAGATTGTAGCACTATATTAATAATTTCCAAAAACATTATGAAAACATTCAGCGTTTGAACAGGAGAGTATGGCTTGTATTAAAAAACTTAGCTGTCAAAATATCTTCTTCTTTCTTTGCATTCACCCGTCCATAACAGGAGGTGGATGCACATTCGCATCGAATTCACTACACACATTTCACAATGCTCTTAGCATCGTTTCATGCAACAAATGCGCATTTAGCAGACGTTTTGACCGCACCCACATAATGACAAATGTTTAAAATAATCTCGGGAATTGAATTTTGTTCTCGAGAAATCGGGAATAGGTATTTTTGTAGATTTCCTAGGAAAGCGGGAACGAGAAATCCCGGGAGAAAAACCTTACGATGAAGGATTTCCCTAGATAATCCATTTTGAATTTTTAAAATACATTCTCAGTAATCTTAATGACAATCTGAAAACCTGGTCTCGGAACGTTTCCCATTCTCGCATTATTGAAATCTTTGTTAGCATTTTTCCGGTCAATCCATTGATTTCCTCGGAAAACTTAGAGGAGATTTTGTCAGAAAATTGAACGAACTTTCACTTTGCTCTCTTGACTTTTCTTCGAATTCTTCAAATTTTTCGAATTTCAGTCGGAAAAGCATGGAAAATTGTTTTAGGTCAAGTTTTCCGCAAATTTTAACTTGTCTCGAGGGGAAGTCTATCAGATATCTGACCTAACACATGAATAAATACCTGGTTGCCTAATGTCATGGTCCTCCAATTGCAGAAGAGTACTTTGGGCGCTGCGCTATACTATAAACAGAAAGCCAAGAACATTAGAATTAAGAGTCTCCAAATTAAGTAAACTAAGACAGCTATCCTGCCGATAATTTCAACTGCAAACAATATGGTAGAGCCTGCCTCCTCTTATGGAGTTTTGATCCTTCCTTCCTAGTGCATAGACATAACCTTTTAATAGTGTACGAATCCATATAAATTTAACAATTATTTGAAAAAAGAACACATTTTTTCTGCAATATTTTTTCTATTTTATTTCACTTATCATAAAAAGGAGTATTTGGATAGTTAAGCAAACAGGGAAGTAAAAGGTATAACAAATTAGCATGCTACTCCTTTGCCCCAACCGATGTTAGAAAGGGCTGGTTGGGCAATCAAGGTTGGGGCTTGCTGCGCGATATAGGTTGGAGCTTGCTGAGCAATTATGGATGGAGCTAAAAGATTAGCGCCCCAATTTAAACCTGCTCCATTAAAAGCAATTGAGTTTGCCCAGCCAGATTGGCCACCCCATGAAAGTCCTTCCGGGCATGGATATCCATTTCCCCAGATGCCTGATGGTGCAGCGTATTCCCAACCACCTGAAGCATATCCGCCAGCCAAAGGCGCAGAAGCAATCAACTCAGAACCAATTAATCCGTTGTTGAGGGCAACTCCAGTGTTTACTGGTACAGCAGCAGCAAAAGCCTATTTGGAAGTGAATTTTAAGTAAATAAAAAACTTTTTTATTATTTGTACAAAACTTACGCTGAAGGCAGCAAAGAAAGCAATGATTGTGGTGAAGGTATTCATTGTGCTTGAGTAACTGAAGATGTTGTGCTCACTTCAAGTTTTGTTTTCTTTTTATAGTTGATTTTCGACTGCAAGCTTAGAGCCGGCGTACGTGTTTTTATGCAAAACAATAAGGCCCGTGGGAAACTACTGCGCTAAGGGAATTTTTAAAAATTGGAAACATTCTAAAAGGTTTTTTTTTTTTAACAAGCTGTTTTTACCGAAATTATGAAAATTTGTTTCAGGTATTCTGAATGGGGGGCTTGTGATTATAAGAATTTCCGGCCGAGATTGTATTGTGAACTTTGGATATGTAATCGCTCAATTGATAAACACGCAGTTCAAAAAATTTCTAAAAAAAGATATTAAAACATTTCCTGTCTGAAATACCGAAAGATTTCATATGCAATTTACACTTTAGTACATTCTAAGAAAATCGAATGGCTACCTACGAGAAGTAAGGGTATAACTAGGCGAGGAGCGTAATTGGTAACTAATCCCCTGAAGAACCAATGCTTATTCTTACGTTAAGGAACCGCGTTAAAAGGACCAAGAAAAGAAATGAAACCCAGACAAAACTTGTTGAAGATTACTTCATCATCTTTACTATTTAGCCCTCTGTGAGATTTGCCTTCGCCCAGAAATTTCTTCTATTGTTCTCGGTCTTGGATTTTAGCACTCTCAATTCGTGCACTAGTATTTTTCTATACCGCCCTGGTGCGTAGCAAAAGAGATGGGATAGGTGGTTGGGTTATCAGGAATATTAAAATCCTACTACAGATAACATGAAATATTTACCAATAATAGAAGTAAATACAATGATTGTCTAATCTTTTTCTTAAACTTTAAAATAAGAACCGGCGAGGTTGCTTGAAAATTCAGCGAAACAACAGCGATGCACAAAAGCTGCTGATTTGGTTCTACGAACTGAAGGCTGTTGCTTACCCAGAGACCACTGATCTAATGCCACTAAATACAGGTGTTTTCGAAGATGAGATAGATAAATGCCACTTGTTCAAGGAGATGAGCAGGAAATGTATGCAGAACAATATTGGTGGTGATTTTCAAGCTGTAAAATTCTTGCTTGGTGGTCAGTCTTCAGTGTAGTAGGGAGAATAACATGTAGCATAACATGCACGTGCCTCCTAGCGGCGGCCACCGGTAACTATTCTATGAGAGAGGATAGGCTAATATGATCGGGCTAATCCCTTCCAAGTAAAGTTGGCGTGAGCCTAATAACCGGAGTCCGGAAAAATAATTATTACGGAACGAGCAATATGCCTCGGATACTGGAATCAACGACGACCACGGATTGTTCGAACTCTACAGAACTCGAGCTATACAACATCTAGCCGATACCAGAGACAACATAATACTCCGTATAAAGATGCGACAGCTAGAACAAAAAATCCATTAACTAAGTGGACATCTGCCAGGAAAGCCGTCCAAAGCGACAAAACATGCAAAATTCGACAGACGCTTATTTTGGGAAGTGCTTCGACTATTTTGAAAAGGCAAGGGGGTCCATAATGAATATTACATAACTAAGGACGAAATCGCGAAGAAAACAGCAAAGAAAAAAAAAGTGCCCCTTCACCAAGTTAATGCACCGTGCCACGGTAGGCGATCGAAACAAAGGCAAAATCGCCTAAGTTATACTTCGATTTGCTTCTGCATACCCGACTTATGCAGATTTAGCCTAAAGCGACTATAACCTGTTCTGAAATTAAATAATCAAAAATTTTTTGGAGGGTTTTCATAAGCAAGTGTGAAACCCTAAAATTTAGTAATAAGGGTTGTCCTGGGGGTAGTTTTCGATCAAGTTAGAGGGTTGACTTTATTTCTATTTAATTCGCCATACCCAAATTAGTAAATGGCGACATTATTAGCGGTTGGTATCAGCTCTTCCGCAGCCAAATGTTATTGCGTTCATTGAGTACCTAAAAACATTTATTTCTATATGATCCCAATGTCGTCCCATCCTAAATTTTGGCATTATATGTATACGTTAAGATTGTATGTACAAAATATAATTTTTTCAAAAATTTAAAAAAATATTATTTTGAGATATTCCAAAAACAAAAGTTTCGTTCTTACTAATAATTCTTACTAATAATACTATATTGTATATCACGCATTAAAGCCTTATTTAAGCAGAAGAAATTGGTGCTACTTTCAGCTTTCTATGTCGAATAGTTTTTGAACTAGATCAATGTAAAGATTTCAAAACTTGTTAAAATTTTAAGATTTTCGACTTTTTGAAAATTTATAACTAAAAAATAGAAGTCCAAAAATTTGAAAACTTGTTTTTTTTTTTTTTCAGTTTCCACCAGAAGAACAAATTTAAAGAAATTTTTTTTTTCATCTTCCATTGTTTGCAGTACCTATATATTTACGAGCTCAATATTTAACTGTTGATAAGGGGACTCTAAAATGGATAAATCCTGTAATTGCAAGTCCGAGACTGAATTCCTTCTGTCATACGTTTTCCCTGAAAATTGACTTGACATGAAGCCTTTCCTCATCTTCATCAATTGAAGAGTTTACAAACAAGCAACCTATTTTAATTTATTTTTACCAAAACAATTACGATCGAATTGTTTTGAGCAGACGAACGATTTTTTATTGTGGGCGGGGAGTTAACTTAACAAGCATTTATAAAAAGCACTTGTCCCAGATTTTGGATAAAATAAAACAAAGAATAATTACCTAAATTCGTTTCTAAAATCAATCGAGTTAGCCAATACCGAAATACCAGAAAATAAAAAAAAGTAACCAAAACCTCAACTAATCACCTATTTTAAAAATATCGCAAACCCTCTCACCAAGAATTGGAAATCAAGTGAAATTGATAGTGGATCTCAGACAGTCATTAAAAAAATACACTGAATGTTCTAAGAAATAGTTAAAATACAAAGCATCAAGAAAATTCTTCAATGTAGCGCTAGAGGCAAACGTTTGAAAGATGACAATGCTGCGAGAAACATTCTGTTATCAGTTCCTTTCCTTGCCCCTCTAAAATTCTATCTTCCTTATCCACAAACTCACCGCATGTCTTGTGCTGAGGACCATGACCACGTTCGCCTCCTTGTGTAGCTAGAAACTCTAATATGTTGCATGTTGCTAAGGTGGAGGCAATCTCAGAGGTCTGCCGATGCGAAAAGCGTTCGGGTTTTTGACGTGACAACGTCTATTAAATCGGTTTAAGATAGGACGCGCGTGTGAAAATGTCCCGGACAATGTCCCGCACACAAAAAAAATCATATCTCCGCCCCCATACATGTTAGGGGGTGGTTAATGGCTCAAAATTTTCGTTAATTTATCCTCTGCACGGGAAAAATACATTCATTCACCTTATGGACGTGACAACGTCTATTAAATCGGTTTAAGATAGGACGCGCGTGTGAAAATGTCCCGCACACAAAAAAAAATTTTTTGTTTCGAAATATATAATTTATTAATTGAGAAAATAATACAAAACGTAATAACAGACGTTGTAACGTTCAAATTAATAGACGTTGTCGCGTTAAAATACGGACGTGATACTTCACATCCAAGACCATTAATTTTTTTTGTTCTAGCTTTCGCATCTTTATACGGAGTATTATGTTATCTCTGCCGATACCCTGGCCCCTGTGCTGAATGTCGAGTCGTGATTTGTGACAAGTTTTTTGAGTTGAAGAAAGTGACGTTTTAATCGAATTACGATTTTCAGCATAGTGGCCTAGAGTGGAAATGCTAAGTGCGAGTTTAGCCCCCTATGCTGAAAGTCGCAATTCGTCTGAAACGCCACTTTCTTCAACTCAAAAAACTTGTTACAAATCACAACTCGACATTCAGCACAGGAGCCCCTGTCAAAGTATTAAGATGACATTACCGCCATCCAGGGAAAAAGGTGGACAGGGAATGGTGTTTTGTAAAAATCTGAGTATGGCGTATATTACAGCTGCCATACAAAACACCAGGCGCTCGGAGTAGGTTTTATGGTCAGTAAAAGCATGAATCTCACCATTATCGGCTTTAAAGCAATAAGGGCCGAAACACATCCAGGCTGGCTTTAAAGCTCATCTCTCGAAGCTTTCCTTGAGGCGAGCTCCAGAGCCGTCCGCGGAATACTCAAAACACAATCAGGCCGGTTCATCACATTTGTCAAATTTGTAAGCGAGCATTGTGGTTCGTAAAAAGTGTAAAATATAAAAATTATTTAAAATACAATTATTTGGCCTGTTTACATTGTTATTTTTTAATTGTTATTATGTAAATGTGGTGAAATTTCAAACATTTTAAATAAAATAAAATTTATTGACTTTTTTAATTATTATTTATTTGTTTACAGTGAAATTTTCTAACATTTTGTATTTAATTCGTTTAATTATTTTCAATACAAACTCGCATACAAAATATCAACCTCAAAGTTCAACTGTCAAAAGCAAAAACTAGAGCCTCGGCCGAATTCGAATTCCAGCATTGCCGGAATTCCGACAGAGGCGAGCCTTGCGGCCAGCTTTGCCAAGGCCTGAATTTGCGAGACAAATTTTGATGTGTTCAATCCCATTTAAACGCATTGGTTGGATATGCTTGCAGCTGGCTTTGGGCTTGGATGTGTTCAAAGCGGGCTTGGATGTGTTTCGGCCCTAAACGAAAGGCTATGCACCCTTCGTGGGCGTCCAGAAGAGTCCCCGGATAATGATAAGGAAGAATTCTTCGAATTAGTTGAACGGGAACTTAATGCCTGCCCCAGGTATGATGTAAAAATCATACTGGGAGATTGAACGCAAAGTAGGCCGGGAGCCCGCAGACAGGCAATATGTCGGCACCCACAGCTTGCATGAAAACACTAATGGCAATGGACAGCGAGTTATAGAGACTTATTTTTTTGTGTGAAAGGCTAGAGTCTCAGGAAAGGCCCTTTATACTGTGTCAATCTATTTTCTTCATATAGAGTGCCATGTCAAACAGCAGCTCTAGCCGGGGAAGGAAGGAGCTGCCACAATCCACCCCCGATATGTTTTTAGTTCACCTACTTCCAACTATTACTGTCGCAACTTTGAAGTCGGGGCATCGAGAACCAACTCGCTGGTGTGTTATGCCTCCTGAAACGAGTTGAATCTCATCAGCCAACCGATGACAAGCGCTTTTTGGTGAAGCGGGGAAGGCCTAAGGAAGGCTATGACAGCAGGAATGTAAAGAGGGAAGAAGAAAGAAAAAAGTTATGTAAATGGGAACGCGTCACAATACTCATGGCTTTGTAGAGTTCAACTCTGCCTATGCTATTACAGGCGGCTTTAAAGCCTATGAAGAGGTGTTCAATTGAGTTTTGAAACTCTAGATATTTTCCCATAGCCTGCTTCACTGTTAAATGGGGGATGCCACACAGGAGACTAAAGGTACGGTTTCTTTGGGAGCTGTCGGCGGCGGCTGCCGACGGCGGATATCAGCCGCAGCAACTGAGCAGCGCGGTCAAGCGATTTCGTTGAAACTGTTGCATGGCTGCCGGCAGTTATTTGTTGTCAATTGTGTGTTGAGGTGGTGAAAAAGAATTTAGGAAAAATAATGGATATTGGAAAGTTTTTGTTAATTGAGGAGGAGGAAGAACATGATTTCATGGAACTATTATTGTTATTAAATCAAAGAAAAGGTATAAACAGTATGTTTAAATCGCGTAAAGAAGAAGGCTGTTACTGTTTACTAGTGAATGGTCATTTCTCAAAATCTGAAGAAAAATATCGAGAATATTTTCGATTAAACAAAGAGCAATTTGAATATATACTAAATATTGTAAAAGATGATTTAATTAAAAGCAGTTCTAATGCCGTGAAAAACCCGATTACACCTGCAGAAAAATTGGCATTATCACTTCTAGCAGTTACGACTGCGCTTCTTGACTGGTTCAAAAGCAGTCGAGACGCAACAGCTAGCTGCTGACAGCTGCCGCCTAGCTGTCAGGCAGTGTGAGCAAAACCGCCAACATGTGCATACCATAACAGCAGTCATTTTGAGCAGCGAGCTTTGATAGCTCGCTGTTAGCGGCCGCCGTCGACAGCTCCCAGCGAAACCGTACCTAAAAGCAGTCGAGACGCAACAGCTAGCTGCTGACAGCTGCCGCCTAGCTGTCAGGCAGTGTGAGCAAAACCGCCAACATGTGCATACCATAACAGCAGTCATTTTGAGCAGCGAGCTTTGATAGCTCGCTGTTAGCGGCCGCCGTCGACAGCTCCCAGCGAAACCGTACCTTAAGACGCACTGATGAAACCGGTTTTTTCCTCCTTTTTCAGTGCTACACGCGGTGGTCGCCTTCGTTGAGTAATTCTGTATCGTATATGAAACTTTGTAAATGTGTTAGAAATAACAAAAAGTTTTTGACCGTTCATATTTAAAGGGATTTGTGTGCTGAAGGTTTTAAATTAAAAATTATAAATCATTTTAAACCGCACTTGTTAAAGGTCTCAGAAGCAATGGCTGCTTTGTTAAATTCTAAAATTTCCGGACCGAAAAAGAAGAAGAGAAAGAAATATGCATATGTGTTAGTTTTCACCCACCAAATTTTTGGATGAAAATTCTTTCGTTAAAGTTTCGTCAGGTGCGTCGAACTTCTCTTTTCCCTTCCTCGTTTCTCGCCTTTAGAACCGGTTTCACCGTGCGTCTTAGTCTCCCGTGTAGCACCACCCAATTACAGTGATAGCGGCGTCGTGCGTTAACTTTGACAACTCTATATAAATTCTGTGTATTCTTATGAGAACAGTTTCAGTTTTCTATTTTCTATTTTGACAAGCGTTGGCTTAGTATGAAGAAACAATTAAAACCAAAAGCAATAAGATTGGGAAACATTATAATGCAAAAAATTCATTGGAAAACATTAAAACAGAAAAAATCACTTTGGGAAACTACAAAAATCCTAACTGGAAACTCAAATATTTTTTTAAATTATTTTTTTGACGTCTTATTATAATTTTGCCGTTGTTAAATGCTGCTACTGCTGTTCCTTTACCGACGCTTCATGTCGTCGAGGAATGCTGCCGCTCTCACTCTAATTGAACAGTCAAGGTGAAAATCTGATCAGTCTGGGCTGAAGCAACACTGGTAATGGCCTTTGATGTTTCAGGCGTATGAGGCCATTCTGTTTGGTGATAACTGAGAATATCTTATAAGCGGTACTCAACAACGTTAAACCGCGATAATTAGTGAACGCTATGATATCTCCTTTTTTATGTACCGGGCAGAGGATACCTTTTCTGCCGTCTTCTGGCATCGCTTCCTGCTCCCATAATTGCACATTTAATACATGAATCGCTTGGTGTAATATAGGCCCTCCATATTTAACCAGCTCCTCTGCGATGCCGTCTGCACCCGAGGCCTTGTTGTTTCTGAGCCGGCTGATGGCTCTGCTAAGTTCTTCTATGCTTGGTGGCGACAGCATAGCACTATCATTAAATATTGGTGTAGCCTCGCCATTTAGCAATTCATGAAAGTGCTCTTCCCATCGCTCCAAGATGCCTTTAGGATCGGTGATCAGATTCCCTTCTTTGTTCTTGCAGTATGTGCAACGTGGGGTGAACTGCCTCATAAGCTGGTGACATATCCAAGCGTACATGCGTTGCATTCGTTGAAAGATAATATAGAAGTGTGTATATTCAAAAGCGACCTGACGGAATATTCCGTGAATGGAATGCATTCCTTTTCTGCATTGCCGCATTCCACATAGCACACACAAGCATACTCATCAAACACATGCACCTTGCATGCACTCGTTACTAAGATTTTCGGGCTATGTGTGAAAACCGGGACGGTAACCAATCATGCGATTATGTGCCAGAGGGAATTCACCGCATATCATGGAACCGCTGAATTCAATGGGCCTTTCCACACTAGTATTCTGTATTCAGTATGCAAACTGGATTGACAACAACCGCGATTTCCACACCTGTATTCTTGCAGCGGCGTAACCATTCATATTCCGATTAAGTACTTGATTGTGTGCGTGTGCAATTTCTTGAAAATTTCTGACCCCCCAAACTGTGTATCTATTGGTGTTAGTGAGTTGAAGCCCGAGAAATAGGTTTGAAATGTGCTGCACATTTCTCTCCAAGTTCATCACTTTTTGTAGAGAATTCTCCTTGATTCTCTTACCCCCTTCCTAAAAAACCCGTTTGCATACTGAATACAGAATACTAGTGTGGAAAGGCCCAATGCATGTACGCTTGTATATGTCACCAGCTATACTGCGGTCTCTTCAGTAAAACTCCCGCTCCTGGTGCGGCCGTCGCTCTCTGTACTGTTCTAGTTCACCGACGAGATTTTTCCCAGGCTCTGAATTCGTCTGCGAATTCTCTTTTCTTCTTTTCTGAGCTCTTTATATATCTCTTCGTGTGCTCTCTGAGACTGGTGCATTGGTAGGCAGCATTCTTACGTTCAGTTGCCAGTTTGCATACATTATCGAACCACCCGATCTCTATGACTTCTGCCAATGATGGAATCAGCAGTAACAATTACAATTTTTTAAGGCGGGTCCAGCTCTCGTGGACGCCCGACATCTCATCCCCATCCCCGACTTAGGGCAAGTTCTAATGCACGACCGTAGCTGCTTCTGGCCATTTCATTGCGTAGTACGCTTTCGGAGCATCATACCAACAAGATCCGAGTCGAAGTTGGCACCTCGGTACGTTCGTACCGTCATCAGACCCGAAAAGTGGCGGCGGTCTACATGGTCTATTTGGTTGCGAATAGCTTCATCAGGAGACACCCAGGTGGCTTTATGGATATTTTTACGCACAAATCTAGTACTTGAAACGACCATCTCTCTAGGTGGCCTCGGTAGCCTAAGGAGTAAGGGGTCTAGATACCATCCCAGAGGTCCCGCGTTCGAATCCCAGCCAGCCCCACTTTGCTTCGCCGCAAAAAGCGCATGTCATCGGTTCGCTGATGTGAGTTCTCGATGCCCCGACTTCAAAGTTGCGACAGTAATAGTTGGAAGTAGGTGAACTAAAAACATATCGGGGGTAGGTTGTGGCAGTTCCTTCCTTCCCCGACTAGAGCTGCTGTTTGACATGGCACTCTATATGAAGAAAATAGATTGTCGACACAGTATAAAGCGCCTTTCCTGAGACTATAGTCTTTCACATAAAAAAATAAGTTTCTATAACTCGCTGTCCATTGCCATTAGTGTTTTCATGCAAGCTGTGGGTGCCGACATATTGCCTGTCTGCGGGCTCCCGGCCTACTTTGCGTTCATTCTCCCAGTATGATTTTTACATCATACCTGGGGCAGGCATTAAGTTCCCGTTCAACTAATTCAAAGAATTCTTCCTTATCATTATCCGGGGACTCTTCTGTAGGTGCTTGAACGTTTATGAGGCTGCTGTTCTTAAATTTAACTCGCACACGAGGGATGCTTAGCCTTTCGTTTATTGATTTAAACTAGGTTTCATTCTATTGCTGACCATAAAACGTACTACGAGCGCATGGTGTTTTGTTTGACAGCTGTAATATACGCCATCTTCAGGTTTTTACAATACACTATTCCCTGCCCATCTCATCTCCTGGATGGCGGTAATGTCAGCTTTATAGTTTGATAGAGTATCGGCTAGATGTTGTGTAGCTCAAGTTCTGTACAGAGTTCGAGCATTCCACGAGAAAAATCGTAAATCGTGCATTTTTGCAATAACGTTACTGCTGAGAATATTGAGCAAAATATATCGTCGCTGGTATATGTATATTCTAGCCTGGGCATTTTGACTGTCTTATTTCGTTTTAATATATTCGAACGCAGCCGTTAAAGGGTTAGAATTAAAGAAAAAATTGTTTTTAAATGAGCGGAAGTGCCTGTGTGTTACTGCATAAAAACCAAACAACCGAAGATTTTGATAAGCGACCCCATGTGGGGTTGCGCCCATAGTTTAAGAAGCCCTAAATTACACAATAGAGCTTAGTATCTAAATTTAGAGAAAACTGTAAGTGGCCCGAGATCTAAAGAACTCAGCAGCGTCTTTCAAAAATTGGGTTTCAGCATGTAGAAGTAGGTCCCTGCAAGTGAAGGCAAAATATTTTTTCTAAGTGAGTATACTCGTATGCGCCAAATATATGTTATTTTCATTTCTGAAAAAGATGCAGGTTATGACCTGTTGTCTGCCTTCTGTCTGCTGTTGTCTTTAAATCTTCGATAAAGGCAAAACAAAGAACTAGCTAGATGGATTATTGTGATTGCATATTTCAACTATCAGTTTTTAACTATTAATTTTCAAAAATATTTTATGGCTGTGCAAAGGGAATTCTCATTGCCATTTATCTAAAGAAAAATCCCCCTTTTGCGATGATATGTAGAACAACTAAACAGATAACAATTATTTAATAAACCACTTTGATTCCTCTTTCCCTTCCCATAATTCCGCCTTTGATATTTGTTTTTTAATCTTAATGAAAAGTAGCAGCAGTAATTTGCGTACATTTTGTAAGGTACCTGTAAAACTAATAATAACTTCATTTCTTTACTCATTAATTAATTTATTTATCCGCTTTCATCTTTCGCTTTTCTATAATAGTTTTCATAAAGCTTTTGGGACTTAATTAAATTTTAAAAGTCTTCTATATTTAACAAGGAATTCCTTTTCCAAATGCATATTGCGCGCCAGTATTCCAGGCAGTTGGTGCCAATTGATAAGAAGGTGAATTCCATAAACCAGGTTGATTTAGCAAAAGCCCTTCTGGACATGGGTAGCCTGGATAATTTGTGTATCCTCCCAAGTTACCGAGCGCTGCACCATATGGCCATCCAGATGATAACAATCCAGAGTTAGAAGATAGTGCAGCTGGAGATAGCCATTCAGAGCTAAGTATTTTATTGTTTAGTGGGATTCCACTTATGCCAATGCTTAAGGGTTGCGTTTGGGCAAATCCAATGGGACATGGCAGTGGATTGGCAAGAGTGGCCTATTTTGAAAATAAAAAAAAATTGTTTTAGATATAATTTGATTTACTTGAAAATAACTTACGCTAAATACAGCAGAGAGTGCAGCAATGACTGTTAAAGTGTTCATCGTAGTTGTTCAGGTGAATAATGCAAGCTTTGAGATTTCTTTGCGTTTTATACAAAATATAAAACAAATTCGTACGTGATTTTTTCAAGACAATTTTTGCCAGACTAACATTTTTCATGTTTTGGCGGTAGGAGAGGAAACAGAAATCGTTTCTTTTTTTCTTTCAATAAAAATTTTCTATTAAGTAAACCTCTGGTTTCAACCAAAAATGCTGCACTTTTCTAAATAAACAAAGTAATTGACCAAACTACGCGTATTGAATTTATAAAAATGTCCCCGACTATTGTGCATGGCTGCAGAATAGAATGCATATTATTATTTTATGAGTACTAGATGAATATAGTTCCATCCGCATAGTAAAGGTGCATGCGAGAGGTATAGATTGGTATTTTAATTTCTAAAAACAATTCCTATTGCAGATCACATACTTTTTAATATCGTCTAGGAACTATTAATTATTGTATTGTTACTGTTTCGAATAATATTCCAGGTATATACAAATTTAATCAATAATAGCTCGCTATAATAGAGCCGTCAGCAGTACAACGTACTAACATCAAATCATAGGCAATGTTAGTTCAGCTGTCAGTGGAAAAGGTCCATTTACATTTTTCAGACTTACAGCCTTCAAACAATAGCTGATAGTGCTAAACGTAAGGATATGCTAATATGTATGATCAGTACAGCCGTTTAAAAAAAAATGTTAGGGTAGCCTGACATTTCGTATAGAGCCTTAGCAACACAACAAATATGTGATCGCTTGATCATCTTGGTGACATAACAGCCATCTGGATATTTTCATTCGGAACCGCGCCAGTCCTGTGCCGAGTGCATTTTATATTTTGTTGTTAAGTATTTTTTGTCGTGTGTGTGAGTCCGAAAATTTAATAATGTCTATTGAAAAATATCCGTGCATATGGGATATTAATAATAAAGACTACCACAACAGAGACATTAAGGATTTGGCGTGGGAGCAGATTTGCAAGGAGGTTTTTCATGATTGGGAAACATGCACAGGAAAAGCAAACAAATGTAAGTATTTTAGTATTCCTTTTATTTTTAAATGCGGGTTAATAATTCTTTTGTTGTATTGATATGACAATTCCCCAGCCGGCGTCATGAAGTATTCAGCGAAGTTATCTCTTATAGTTCTGCCTCGGTTTGTAGTTCGTTGTGGAGCCCTGAATGGTTGAATGAGTTGAAGTGAATCGGAAATCGTTACTTGTAAAATTCCTGATTCGAATTAGGCAGTTAGTTAGTTATAGAGATGTCAGCAAATGACTACTAGATCCTACGGTCAGTCAGGCTCCCACAAAGTCGTCGCATCACAAAACTGCTACACTCAACGAGTCAATGGAGATGAAATGCTGCTAGCTTCGATAATTTGGATGGCACGGTTTTGCACGTTGTCCAACCACGTTAAGGCGGTTTTTGAGGCGCCAGCCCAAATAAATGAGTTGTACTGGAAGGTTGTGCTCGAAGGCAGAATTGGTTAGTTATAGGCCTGTTATATGTAGGTCTGCTGGCGGAAGAAGAAATTTGAATCTCTGAATGAAATGCTTGTACGGCGCGATTTGGAATATGTGACCATTCCATCGCAAATCTTCGGATCAAGTTATACCCAAAATGTTACGAGAAGGGTTAGCAGTTGCAGATACACTTTCTCCACTGAGACAGAAGGAAGATCGCTGCACGTTTTATAAATAGGTAACTAGCAAAAACCCGCGTGCCTTGCAACGCCTACTCGAATTTTCACAGATATCTCTTATTTACACTTATTAATTTCCACTTTAATTTAAAAAATCACAGATTGGGAAAAAAATAAAATTCAAAATTATCTCAATAAATTCACGCTAAATCACCAAATCAATTAAAACAATTTTTTTTCTATAACCAAGGTTAAACTGCTTCGTCACAAAATCACTTCGTTACGAAACAAAACTCGATCATTCAAAGCCTTCTTCAAGACTAAAGTGTTGAATGAAATACTCTAGCTTCCTTTAAAGTGTACCGTTACAATAATTGGCAGAACCTTGTTTTAAATATCCTATTCATAGACTTCTTTTTAACCCATCATAAAAAACAGGTACTCGTTTTTTTATTGCCATTCCTGGAAGGCCGAATTTTCGACCCAAAACAATACCTGAACATTCACCTGTTTACCTAATTTCTCTTGTAGGATAATATGGCATGCGACTTTTGTATTTACATTGTTTGCGGTTTCCTTTTTTAATATTGTAAATTGTCTACTGAAATTGAGGTTTTGGAAGTTCCCTTTGCTATGCATACTTCTTTATTTCTATAAAATGGAATCCCAATTACGGCTCGCTAGTATATGTATATCAACAAAATAATTTTTTTTTTCGAGTGAAAAAGAAGCCAGAATCAGAAAGAATGCGTACCTATTATTACAATCAATAAAAATCCTTCATAGCGAGGAAAGTCAAAAAGTGGAAGTCATTTTTAAAAGAGTCGAAGTTTCAGAAGGAGTAGTATTTTCAAGGCCGATAATAAATATCGATGGCTGCCTTTCGAAACCTTATTCTACTGTCGGATCAGACTGAAAAACCGAAGGCGATAATCGGGAAAAATATATCCCTGATAGAGTACAAAGTTTTTATCATTGCAATTGTAGACCTGAAAGAGCCTATTTAAATATCGATTGTTCCGTGAATGTTTCCTATAAAACGACCGGATTTTTTGGAATATCTAGATATTTAGATACAGGTCTGTCAAGTATACAATTCGAATGATCACTTGCTTCCCTTCTCCTATAGGTTAGACTAAAAAGTAACCCGGTAGTCGGACACGATAGTCGGTACCGATAATCGTATCTGATAGTCGTATTCGCCTAAAATATGACCGCAAAAGTATTAAATCTTTGCAATACATACAGCCAACAATTTTAAAAATGGGTTTTGAAATCACAGACAGACACTCCAATTATAATTATATAGATAGATAGATAGATAGAAGATCGATAACCATATGAAACAGAACTATATTTTTAAATCACAGACAGACACGCCATTTACATTTATATAGATAGATAGATTTGAATGACGCCGCTCAGGTAATAGTATTCTACTTGTCATATCCTTTTGTTTGGTACCCATATCGAGTGGGTTGTAAAGAAAAGGTGAGTCCGGCATAGTTGATCGCCATTTTGAATTTATAATGACAAAAAATAGGTAATTGTACTCTAATTATCATCCCCTTTCATTTGATACCCATGTCGGGGATCGGCGAGCCCAATTGCGAAATTCACCCGCCATCTTGGAACCGCCATCTTGATTTTTTTACAAAGTGGTCAGATTACATTGTCACCCGAACTAAATATATGTGCAAAATTTGAAGTTGAACGGTTATATGGAAGTGGGTCAAAATCAAGTTTTAAGTTTTGTCTACATACATACATCCATACATACATACAGATAGAGCTAATATACGGTGTATATAAATAGCTTAAAACATGCTCGCAAAAATACTGAATCTTCCAGTGAAAGTCCCATCCCGATCGGCCCAGCCGTTTCCGAGATTACCGCGGCCAAACAGACAGACATACAGACATACAGACATACAGACATACAGACAGACAAAAATTTTAAAAATAGTGGATTTTGTTTTAATTACATGTAAATAACCAAAAAAACTTAAAAAAACATAATTATTTTGAAATTACAGACAGACACTCCAATTATATTTATATAGATGAAGCAGTACGCCGTTTTGAATGCTTCGTACAGTTTTACTTGTGGACTAAAACACTACAGAGAACCAAGACCGTTCAAAGAGGGTATTATGATCGTCGATCCCAAAGGGATTTTGCACTGCAATCCACCAAGCGACAACACAACTCTTCCGATAACATACTCTTGTTTTAGATGTACATATTTTAAATAATAGGAATTGAAAGTAATGTTAGCATTATGTGATATGATTAACTTAACTTTTTATGGAGGCGGTGACATCCTTGTAGTATTAAAGAAAGTTTACTGGGATCAGTCGTCAAACTGTGGTTACACAAGTGTTTTAATCGATAAAGCGGTTTAAGACAGGCAGGGAGGAAGGAACTCAAAGGTGATCGCCACTCAGGGAGACCGTAGATCTTCACCAATGAAGTTAAGTCCACCAAAGTTTCCGAAATTTTAGACAGGAAGAGGGTGTACCTTCGCTCGGAACTTTATTTCGAAAGAGCATATGCCCGTGTTTTACTTTTGAACCAGAGAAGGCAATTTTTGTTTGCTTAATAACTGGTAATAAGACATATGTATGTATGTATGTATGTATGAAAGTGTAGGACAAATGCAACCACACAACAGTTGCTGGTGACAGTTCGAAGCGTACAGGCGTTGCTTTCGGTTGCAAGAGAAAAAGAAGTGTCAATTTTGATTAGTGAATTAAGAAAAAGTTTATAACAAGAAAAAACGTTTGAAAATGAATTTTTAATAAAATGGAAAAAACTAGAATCGCCGGCTTTTTAATCCAAAAACCCTGGCGAGATCCAAAAAATCCTACATGTATGTAGATCTATTTGTTTGGAAATGAGTCTCCCTGTACGACCTGGGAGTCCTAGATGAATTCAAAAATCCGTTTGCGAAGGGGGAAAATTAGACTTCACCATTATAAGCTAGAAAGCTCGACCTGTATGTTGTTTATCGGCATAAGGTAAATTCCATTTCTCGAGGCAATCAAGGATCTCTAGAAGGAATGTTCCTGGAATTTATTATCTTATACACCTTACTTATTACTTCCCAAAATTGACTCCATCTCATTACTCCTAATACCCAAAATTAAAAGAGGATATTATTGAAACTGACTCTTAATATGTCAGTAAACAGGCCGATTTGGTGCGAAGAATGCTGGTTTTTACAGGGAGGGTTAGGAGAGGTGTCAAATGAAAATAATAAAAATAAATATTAAAAAAAAATATATTTAAAACCCGACTTCAGAAAAAAACTGCACAAAAAGGATGAAATAATTGTTTGTAATTCTTAACAACATTAATCCAATCAGAATGGATCTAGAAAGAAGAATCACTTATCAAGACGGTGCTAACACCTGTGGGTGATGTATTAAGGGCATAAGCCTAACAAAAAAATGAAAACAATTCCCGAAGCAAGAGTTGTGCAATCAAACTCAACTACTACCTGGCACCGTCGATGTTCGACCACTTGCTCCTCCGACCTTATCACAATCAATGTAACATAATATAACGCGTAGATAAGTATCTATAAATACAATGCGCAATAACTAATGGAGGTAATTTTCACTCGTCATTTGAACACAGTTTATTTACACAATTCGACTTGCGCCAGACCAGACAATTTAAAAAACTAAATTGTTGTGTATGAACCTACCTTTACGATAAGTATGACACGCTGTCATAGTATCGTTTAACCGACGATGCAACGTACGTATTGCGAGAATGATTCTTCTTTTTAAATCCATTCTGAGAAATATAATACACCGCCGCGCCATCGAAAAAAATCGAAGCAGTAGCTAAATAGTTTTTGCAGTAATGTATTTGCATATTTTCGGACGAATTTACAAAAAAACTTATTTAATATGATATATGTCGATAGCTTACTGTACTATACTCGTCATATACTTTCATTTGATACCCATAACAAGGACGTTCTAAAGAAAAAGTAAGCCGCCATTTTGGGTTTTGAATGACGCAACATAGCAAAGTGTGTTCTACTTGTCACACCCTTTCATTTGATACCCGTTTCGGGGGTCGGGCAGCCCAATTGAAAATTTCGACTGCCATCTTGGAACCGCCATCTTGATTTTTTTACAAAATGATCAGATTGTATTGCCATGCGAACTATACGTATGTGTAAAATTTGCAGTTGATCGATTTGATGGAAGTGGGTCAAAATCAAGTTCAACATTTGTTTACAGTACACACCCATACAAATCAAGGAAATATAAGCTTAATTGCCATTGATAGCGGGGAAATCAAATGTAAACAATAAAATTCTTTGATTCACCCACGTCATGGTTATTTCTTTATTCAATATAAACAATAGTTTTTGAGCTGCAAATCTAAACTATATGCCATAATTTCGTTATCATCGGTTTTTGTTCTGGAAGCAAATTTAGAGACGTATTCACGTCAAAAACTTGTTTCATATGAAACAAAATCCCCGAAGGAAATTAAAAAAAATTATTATGACGAAAAAAAGCACCGCGAGCCGAAGAATCGAACTCGCAACACCACAGAGCCCCCAGATGAGGGTACTTGTCTTTAGCCCTCCGCGCCATGGCTGATACTACCAGTGGTTGACTAATACGTACTATATGTTAATAAATCATTCCAGAAAGAAGAAAAAGAGAAAGAGAAAACAATCTGCCCCCGACCGACCAGGGCTTGAACCTGCAACGCTACGCGCCGCTGGATCGAGGATCCAACGCGCTACGCACTCTTCCACCGGCCACATGCGTGAACAGCACTACAAAATACCTACACGTCGAATTGAGTAACCTCCTCTTTTTTTGAAGTCGGTTTAAAAACTACAAAATACGATTTAATTTTAAAATGAACCCAAAAGTAAAAAATAATTTTGAATGTGAAGTTTTTATTGCTGGAGCCACTTACTCAAGCCGCGTCTCCACCAAGAACCGCACCGCGCCGAACAGTGTTTGACAGACATTTGTGATGTCCGCCGAACATTGTTCGGTGTTGTAGCGAACATTGATTTGTGAGCTATTGAAAATGTTCGTCGAACATGTTTGGGAACCAAATGTGGAATGTTTGTCCGTTTTTATGTTCGCGAACACTGTTCGGCAAACATGTTCGGTTGGTGGAGACACGGCAATGTAAAAAAAAGTGTTGGGCGCTCTTTACCTATTTTCTTATTTTAGTAATACTGTACGACATTTTGGAACCGCTATCTTGATTTTTTTTCCAAATCGTCAGATGGCATTATCACGCTAATTACGCATATGCGCAAAATCTGAAGTTATGTCGGTTATATGTTTTACTTCTTAGACTATTAACAGTAAATTTATGTTGGTCGCCGTTTTGAATTTGGAGTAACCAGATAATTGTGTTCTACCTGTTATATCCTTTCATTCAATACTAATGTCAGGAGATCTAGGAGCACAATTGCAAAAATTGGCGATCATTTTGGAACCACAATCTTGATTTTTTTACATTGCATTATCATCCAAAAGTGTATGCAAAATTTCAGCTCAATCAATCAATTTCAGCGTATTAGCACGTTGTATGCCGTGAGGGTCAACGGTGACCGGCACTTAGTTTGTTTGTAGCGCCGTGGGAGTCACGGGTGACCGGCGAAGCCAAGATTACTAGAGGCACGAAGCCAAGATTAGTCGAAACATAACGTTTGGAGGGAAACTGGTCGCCGACAATCTTCCACGCAGTTTGGTTGCAACAAGGCTAGATTGACAACGAATTCTGGCAATATATATGGTCACTAGTCTAGATAGGGCCGCAACGGTCGCCAATAAGACTTGAACAATGATAAACTCAAACTGACCGAAGGTTCGACTAACAAAATCAGCGCAGCACTCGCGACGATGCCGCCTAGGACGAAAGAGTTACCAATAAGCGTGGCATCGGATTTTGACAGAATGGTCAATTCTTTTTTTTAGTTTTGTGTATAGCAGGGGCGATTAATTTAAGGGCCCTTTATTGTACCGAATCTAAACACACAAAGGTGGTTATCGAAGCGCCGCCCTAAATTAGAGTTGTATTCCAGAAGCCAAATGTAGGATTTATATATTACAGCACCGCATATATTACGCCGATAGCTGAAGGAGCAGCTTGCACCTCTTAAGAAATCCCAAGCACTGGGATGTTTGGTTGGCGATTTGGCAAGTCTTTAGTTAATGTAACACCTAAGATGTGAAGGGATGGGTTCTACTTCACTCATTGTCACGGATGGAGAGGTGTTCCATTTTTTATTAGAGGTAAGCCAGTTATGTCAGTTATGTCCCAGAGTTATGTCTTTCTATCGCTAATTGGAAGCCATCGAATACAAATACTCTTTCTCTACTTCTGCTCTAGCTAGAGTGTATGAGATTAACGATTTAGGTGTTGTTTTAGATAATAGACTAACTTTCAATAGACACATTGATTTCATTTGTAGTAAAGCCTATAGATTACTGGGTTTTATTAAGAGAAATTCTAAAGAAGTCTTTACGATAAGGACCTTGTTCATTTCCTTGGTAAGGCCAATTCTTGAATATGCATCATGCATTTGGAGTCCTCAGTATGCTGTGAATTCGAATAGAATAGAATCGGTGCAATAATCCATAACCAGATTTATGTGTTTTAAGCTTAATTTATTTAAGGAACATGTTCCTCATTATACATCCAGACGATTATTATTTGGTCTTCCTAGCCTTAGCTTTCGTCGAGATGTGAGCTGCGCAATTTTCATAAAAGATATATTATGCAACTCAATCAAGTGCCCTGAGCTGTTGAGTCAAATTCATATATGTATATGCTATAGAAAGGCCACTTAGGTCGAGAAACCTCCTATATGCCCCTTCTCACAGAACCAATTATGGCTCAAATGGAGTTATTACTAAATTCATAAATTCATTTTTTTTAACGACTTCGTTGATTTCACCCTGGATCGAACGATCTATAAAACTGTAATTTTAGGTTTAGAGAATCATGTTGAAATGAATTTTTCATAAAATTATGTCAACTTTATTTTAATTTAAATAAGTTTTTGGAATTTGTAAGTTTTCTAGTCTGTAAGATTGTAAGATGTAATCAGTAGACTAAATAAAAATAAATAAAAAGAGTGCGCAAGAATCTTGCGCGCGGCCTTTCTATTACAGCAAGAGGTGGGCAATGAGGGCTCATGGTGAAAATGGTTACCACCTTTCGCAGTTTCTGAATAAACACGTAAGTTATAGGGCTTACAGGCGATCCTAAAAAAGGGCCGCAGTCTGTGTTTAAATTTCCAGGTAGGCAGCACCTTATTTTTCTAATTTTTTAAATGATCTCTGGTTTTTTTAATTTCTTTATACACGTGAGCACGTGCCCGAAGTACCCTAAGGTAAATCCGTCATTGCCTCTAGGAGTGATATAGTTATCCGGTAAAATCTATACCATTATTACAAGCACAGGATAAAAGCGGGTGTCTTTCCGATATGAACAACAAGTCCAACAAGGCAATTGGTTCCAGCATCTAAAAGAGTTGTCGCATTAATATTTTTCACTGTCTGTTCATCTCTAATTGGTGTAACCGTGAGTTATGCCTCTGAATGAATGCCATAATATCCGTGAAACTATTTGACTTTTTTTGGATTCACTGTGCTAAATGACAACCTGTATCAAATGAAGAAAGGTAAATAAAATACTAAAATGCTCTTAAAACTTTATGCTTTTATTTTTAGTCCATCAAAAACAAAGTTCACGAATGTGTTAATTAGCACAAATTTTTAGAGATAACTTGTGGTGAAGCAAGTTGAACAGCTCCGGTACTCCATTCAAGAGGAGCAGATTGTACGTAAGCTCCTTGATTCCAGCCTAAACCTTCTGGGCATGGCCATCCAGCAGCCAAAGGAGCAGAAATACCAGATAAACCCCAGTTAGCTGTAGGGAGAGTAGCGATTCCAGCTGTGCCATAGTTAGCAATTCCAGATGAGCCCCAGCCTGAAATTCCAGATGAGATCCAGTTAGTTGCTGGCACGGCAGAAATTCCAGATGAGAGCCAGTTGTTTCCAGAGGTCAAGATTCCACCAGTTAAGCAAGGATCAACTGGGAGCGGCATTGGGCATGGGTCAATTGGATTGGCGAAAGCAGCCTGTTTTTGTTTTGAACGAAGGAAAATTAGACGTTTAAAAATAAAATATATTTTGTTAATTAATTAAGTTCACTTACGCTGAAAACAGCTGAGAAAGCAACGATGGCGGCGAAGGTGTTCATTGTTGATTTGATTTGTTGATTTGTTGTTACTTGAGTGAAGTATGCTAGTCTCAGATTTCGGTTTCTATTTATACCAAAATTCGGTAGAATAATTACGTGACTTTTTGTTGCGTCTCGACAGAAAAAAATAAAAAATAAAATAACAAACGATGTAAGTGAAATATTTCACTTACTTTTTATTAAGTTTCGTAGCCAAAGAATTCAAATTCCGACCCAGCAACTGCAGAACAGCAAATCTTAAGAGTCTCGAAGCGGAAATGACGTGAAAATGTAGAACAAAAAATATGTGTTAGTAAATGATCATAATTTTAAAATTTTGTGCAGAACTTATGTGGAAGTTCCCATGATTTTCCTGAGTATGATTAGTTTTCGTTAATGCTTTGGGCTCAATATTTTTAATTATCGTTTTATATTCTACTATTCTATAATATTTTTTTATTATCGTTTTATATAACTGTCAAAAGAACCCTAGTTGATTCTCCCCTATAGGTAGCATACAGAGTGTCCCGTCCTGGCTTGGCAAGCGGTTAGTGATAAAAAGATAATATTAACGGTCGATTTCCACAAATAGGGTATCTTTATAATCTTAAGATAACTTTAAGCTTCTGTTCTAGTCCAGTTAGGCGTACTGAGGCTTGCTTTATCCTCAGTTTAATATGTGGAAATTGTATGCGAACTGAGGTAATTTGAAAGTTCAGTTCACCAATTTGCTCGAATTTGCGCAGTTAGGCCGGTGTTGCCAGGATATAATGATAATTGATGAAAGCAATAATGCTTTCTATTATTAAAATATTGATGATTTATAGCATTAAATATCCAAATAGCCATTATTTTTATTATTTTTTTTTAATTGGTGTGATTATTTCCGCTTAAACAACGCCATTCAAACATTAAGTTTGAGGAACTTAGTGGAATATCTAATTACTTTTGGCGAAGAAGAAAATATTTTAGTGGTCTCTCGAAGTGAGAGTTGTCACCGCTGCTGCTTACTGAGCCAGCAGCGTCCTTCTCCTTCGATATCTTCATGCCCCGTGCCCTGAAGCGTCATGCTTGTTTCTAACGCATTCCTCTGTTTTCTACCTGTTTTCGTCTGTCTTTCTATGCTGGGCATAGAACATGGCCAATAGTCAGGTCCTAGAGCTCTTATGAAGCTATTTACTGCAATGATTACATCTTTAGACTTGCAGGCATATATATATATAAATGTGGTTCAATGATCTTTGCCATTTTTACTGCAAAATTTATGAGGATCGACCAGATCATTAACACATTCAATTTAGTTTGTTGCAAAGTAAGAAGAAGCCACCTGTAGGCCGTGTGCAGTTACCCTGGTTCTCTAAACCTAACCGAGGGTATGCCTGTCACAGCCACAGTATATATTTTCAATAGGATGAACTTTGAACTTCAGGATGAACTTCGATGTCAATATATAGAACGGAACGGACGGAGGAACTGAGTCATCCTGCAGAAGTTTCATCTTCGGATTTTCACCGATGGCTCAAAAACATCGAAGAAACTCGGGCAGCTAGAGTCCACCAACAGTTATTTGTCCTGTCATGTTCTGTCTCACGCTATTTATTTCAAGCGGAGGTACTGACGATCCTGAAAAACCTACCAATGATGGAAAATGAACATCAAACCTAAATAAGGTTTTGGCAGTAGAGTTTTTATAGATAGCCACTCCTCTTCAAGAGTTCTTGATTCAGTGATAATCTTCTTCTTCTTCTTCTTTAAACTCCTTTAATCCCTCATGGGACATAGGTCGGAAACAGTTGCCCTCCTCAGTGATAATGCCGGCCAATTACAGATGCAGAGATGAGCTGTTTTGTACCATAGGCGGAAATATTGAGTTCATCAGGAATTTGGCTCTTAGGTGACTATTACATGTTCATGCAAGTGTCATTTTAAAGTTATGGCAGATTTTCCAACAGACGTAGCAGTGACTGTGACAAAACGGACTTTCTTTTCTTTTTTTTCTTTTTATGCTCCTTTAATCCGTCATGGGACATAGGGCGGAACCAGTCTCCCTCCAACATATTGACTAATGGGCGTTTTACATTACACTACTTATTTTTTTATGTGATATACTAGAGGCTTAGCGAGAGCCCCTTTGTACTGTCGATAATCTATTTTTTCGTATAGAGTGCATTGTCGAACAGCTGCTCCAGTCGGAAGATAGAGGGAAGGAGAGAGAAAAATTTAGGAGGGAACTGCCAAAACCTAGCCGCTATATTTTATTCCACCTACTCTCACCATTTCGCGACTCGGACATCGGGGCATCGAGAAACAATTCGCTGGAGTGCTATGCCTCCTGAAACTAGTTGAATCTCATAAACCAACCGATGACATGCGCTTGGTGGAGCGTGGAAGGGCTAGAGAAGGCTGTGACAAGGGAATCAGGAATGTAAAGAGGAAAGAAGAAAGAAGGAAAGTTATCTAGGTGGGATAGTGGGAAAGCCGAAGGACCGTGGCGCAGCCGGGATTCGAACCCGGGACCTTTACGATGGCAGTCAGGCGCCTTACCCTAGACTACCGAGGCCCCCATTAATTACGAGAGCCGTGTAGGGGATGGATGGGGTCGAGCCAAATCTCACCTAATATCACGTGGGGTGGTCAAGGGGTCTCGGCAAATATCACAAACTTTTTTTTCAATAAACAGTGTAAAATTGCGAGAAAACTGGGAAAAATTAAGTAAAACATGTTTCTCCACTAAAGACCCACATTCACTTACAGGCCGCCAGTAGGCAGTGGTCTTTCAGGCCAGGTCGGCCGGCACGGTCTGACGAAGGCCACAGATTACACAGTCTGACTGAGGGATGATACTACAGGTATCCGCCTGACAGGCATGAAGATGAAGCCATAATTCCCTACAAACCCACAGGCGAAGACGACAGCTTAGCGTAACAGGTTGTTAATTCAAGTGCAAAAATGTTCATTGCCTCAACGAAAGTTCAAGCAAGCTCCAGACTAACTCCGAGAGCACCCGCGAACAGGTGCGAACGCGAGTGTGGATAGTTTTCGCGCCTAGCTCGCGCCTTGTTTTATTCGCGGCTTGAGAGTGAATAGAAATTCAGATCTTCAGGCCCAAACACATAAAGATTTTTGTCAGTTTTTTTGGATTGCAGGCACTGACATATAGTAATGGACTGCTAAATGAGCAAAATCCCATACAAAAAAATGGCACCAAAAACTATTCCTGCCTCGTTCCCACGTTAAATCCCAATGAACTGTAATCGTCAGCGCATGTCAGCGATATAAACATAATTAGAAAAAAATAGACAGGTATAGTTTTCGTTCTTCTGTCTCACTCTTGAGCTCTTTTGAAAAGTTCGTTAAACAGGGGAAATAACCGTCACAGTTTTGGAATAAATACATTTATTTAATGAAAAAACTGCTAATAAATAAAAATGAGTGATGGAAATTTATTTCTATTAATTATAACAGACATTTTATCACTTATTTTCTCCTAAATTCGAAGAATTTTTTTATGTTTACGCAAAAAGGTTTTCTATTTCTGGAGAAAAATGGTGCCATTCAGCATCGTCAATCAGCAGTCCATTACTATATGTCAGTGATTGCAGGCTACATACAGTTGCCGGGTGATGTGTGTGTGTGGTGATAATTGGCTTTAAGGCGAAAAAGAAAGTAGCGTAGAAGCCCCTGGATTGTTTATCCGGCACCGGCTAGCCAAACTCGGGCGAATGCTGCAGCGTACGAGGCAAGTAACAATGACTCTCGACAAGGGCCTTAGAATATAGAACTACAGGAAGCCACACGACGAATTTTAGCGTAATGAAATTCTTGTTGAATGAGTGCTCAGATCGCAAAAATCGCCTCACGTAGTTTATGGACGACCCCTTTTCAAGCTTATAAGCTGAGTTTCACAACCATAACTTCAATCCGATGTGAAAATTTCGTTGAGTTTATGAGAAATGGGAGTCATACCTGACTGGTTGTGGGCTGCTCTGCGATTGCCGCAAAGCAGTGCGGCATGTGTCTCAGCAACAGATCCCCAATGAAGACCAACATCGATGATGATGACAATTTTGATTTCGACAAAAATTAATCCATTAAGTCATCCAAGAACACTAATTATTTAGTTTTTAGCAGTAAACATATACGGGTGCATTGGCAACCCATGTCACGGATATGGATACCGTATTACGAAGCTATACAGAAACCGCGTTACCGTCTCACGGGGCTTGACGGGATACGGAGTAATTTCTGGAAAAGATTAAATAGTCTGTGTATAGACTTCGTTAATTCAAAAAAAATAATTATTAAGTAATTTACCTTTTTCTCCCTTCCATATCTCCTTAAGTATTGATCCTAGCAAAAAAGTCTTTAGAACACTTTCGTAGAGAATTTTTTGTAGGCTAATTAAATATTTGTCCATTTTTTCCCAAGGGGCGGTAGTTTTCGAGTGAGCAAGCAGATAGAGCAGAGATCGCACGGGTTAAGATTTTCTTCATATCTACTACATGTCGCCTTTGTAGCTCATATTCCTAGCCTTGTTCAACCTCGGCGCCACGGTAGCCTAGGGATTAAGGACCTCAGAGGTCTCGCGTTCGAATGCCGGCAGCCCCACGGTCCTTCGCCTTTTCCACTTTCACACATTTTCCTTCTTTCTTCTTCCCTCTTTACATTCCTTCTGTCATAGCCTTCCGTAGTCCTTCCCCGCTCCACCATAGCGCAAGTCATGGGTTGGTTAATGAGATTCAGCTCGTTTCAGGAGGCATAACACTTCAGCGAGTTGTTTTTCGATGTCCCGATGTCAGAGTCGTGGTAATTATGTTTGAGAGTAGGTGGAATAGAAAAATCGCGGCTAGATTGTCGACAGTATAAAGGGCTTTTCCTGAGCTTCTAGTCTTCCAAATAAAAAAAAAACGTGTTACTTCGCCAGATGGTAGACAAAATAACAAAATTGACAGTGTTCTAGTTAATACTAGATATGGCAGTAGTATACTTGTAAGGAGTTACTGAGGGGCGAACGTCAACATCGATCACTATTTACTTGGCCTCCCTCAAGAAAGCAAAATCAAACAGAATTTAGCAAAAGCACATCATTAAAAGTATAGATTTTTTCAAACTCCGTGACACAAAAAATTTAAACAGTTCTGCGCACCTCATTGCCAAATTTTATAAATATTGTTCTATCATTTCCCCGCTTTTTAGTTAAAACGGCAACAAACGCAGAAAAAACTCAACAAAATAATTTGGGAAGGGATGCGCGCATGCCGAATGAACAAAGTTAATTAAGCTTTATATGTGTTGAGCAGAGCTTTTAAATACATGTAAAACTCCTGCTCAACCAAGTCAGTTGATCCATCGTAATAAGCATAATTTTACTATAATTATGCTAAATATTTCTCATCCCTAAATTTAAAATAAATTAAAAGAATTGCTGGAAAAATTTCTTTTAAAGATATGATCATTTTCACTCATAAATTGAGAGTTATCCGCAGCCGCAAGCACCACAACCTCCCCAAGAAGAAGCGCGAATGCGACTGGCAAAAAATGTCAACAATCTAGTATAATCCCTCATGGGACATAGGGCGGAAACAGTTGCTCTCCAGCGGACTCTGTTTTGCGCGACAGCTCTTAGCTCCGACCAGGATCTTCCAGTTGTTGCGGCTTCTTCTAGTAGGGTTCTCCTCCAAGTTGTTCTAGGTCTTCCTGCTCGACGGGATCCTTGCGGATTCCAGTCAAGGGCATGTTTGGCTAGATTTTCGTTTTCGCGTCGCAAGGTGTGGCCAACCCAATTCCATTTCCTTCGCCTGATTTGGTCGTCTATTCTTTCTTGGCCGGCACGGCGCCATAGTTCTTCGTTTGAAATTCTATCCTGCCAGCGGATTTTTAGGATACGACGCAGGCATCTGTTGATGAAGACTTGTGATGAATTGGGTGACTCCATGTTTCGCAACCGTACAAAAGAACCGTCTTAACGTTGGAGTTGAACAGCCGCAATTTGGTGTTAGTTGAGATCGCCGTTGATCTCCATATGCGGGACAGGCATGCATATGGCATCTATGCGCCTCGTGCTTTATTTATTCTGGAACTGACGACTTCTTCTGCTCCACCATTTTCGGTAATAATGCTACCGAGGTAGCAGAATTTATTTACCAGTTCCACGTCACGGTTATTCAGCGCTGTCCGTTCAATGGTGTTTGCATTTATCCGCATTTCTTTAGTTTTAGTCGGATTTAGCCTTAAGCCTGCTGGACTACTTTCTGTTGCCAAATTGTTCAACATGTTTTTGAGGTCCTGGTGTCTGTGGGCCAGCAAACAGATATCATCGGCGTAGTCGAGATCCTTAAGGCGGTCTACCAAACCCCATTGTATGCCGCCTGTCCTATTATATAGAGCGCCGACAAGGATGTCATTTATTACTATAAGAAATAGTAATGGTGAAAGTAGGCATCCTTGTCGTACTCCTGAGCTCACCTCAAAGCTGTCGGATAATTTTCCATTATGGAGAACTCTGCATTTGAAATTGTTATATAGGGCTTTTATAAATTCTATTATTTTATCAGGCAATCCACGTCGCCGTAGTGCTTGCCATATAAAGTTCCTATTGACCGAGTCGAACGCTTTCTCATAATCTACGAAAGCAAGGTAAAGGGCGGATCGGAATTCAGAAGACTGCTCCACTATTATTCTCAAGGTGTTAATATGATCAATACATGAGCGGCCCTTCCTGAATCCGCCCCGCTGTCTCCTGAGCGTTCGGTCAACTGCCTCACTTATCCTAGAAAGTAATATATGGGATAAACTTTTGCCCACTGTAGATAGTAAACAGATGCCTCTCCAGTTGTCGCATATTGTTAGGCCCCCCTTTTTTGGTATTTTGACTATGATACCTTCCGTCCAATCCTCCGGAAAGGTACAGGTGTTCTATGTTATATCTAGGATTGGCTGAAGCGCATCTGCTATGAGGCTTAAGTCGGCTTTCAACAATTCTGGCGGGTTGCCATCTGATTACATGGCAGCAAGTGATTTAATAGGAGTTAAATGAAGCTTTTGTCTGAGCATTTAAACATTTTTAAAAGCTTAGCTGGGGAACATGCGCGGGATGTCACGACGTTTGAAAACAACTATACCTACGCACTCGAAAAAGTTAGCTGCTAAGGAATAAAAGGCGAAACTACTTTAGAGGTATATTTAGTTCAACTTAACAAAGCTATAGTTATAAAGATGCAAAGAGTTTCTCCCTATGATAAAAACAAGATACACACTTGCCTAAACCATGATAAGAAGGTAGGAGACATTTTTAGAATGAAACCGAATAGGCGCAAATTGTTACATTTCTGCTTTCCTTAATTTTTGCGACAACTAAGTCTATAATGCGCTTAAAAATTCTTTGAGAACAATCACTTTTCAATTTAAGGCGTCAATGGTAAAGAAACAAATTTCCGCAGTACCACAGTCTAGATTTTGCTGGTTCAATTTTGTTTCTGTACAAAGTTGTTTGTTTATGTACAAACTTCTTTTACAGATCAAGGACTATCCTTTTGAATTCAGAAATTTTGTCATTGACTTCAGTCATAGTGAACCTGTTACCCCAGTGCTTCTTCTAAACCATTTTTTATGTCATAATTCATAGTTAACAGAATTGACAATATAATTAGATTTTGGTAATAAATGAATAGGAACTTCAACCGGAATGCATAGTTTTCATCCATAATTCTAATTTCCGTTTTAAAAAATCATGTTTACACAATAACTTTCCAAAATTGTCTTCCGCAACAACGAAGGTGGCATCTAGACGTTATCTAAACATATGAAAATTTAGCATTTCCGGAACAACAGAAATTACCAAAACACACGTACTCTTGATTTTCGATTGAACTGCGAAATTTGTATAAAAGCACGAGTCATAACAGAGTCTAACCATCGTCTCTCAATCTACTCAAACCAAGATGAACACCTTCACCACCTTTGTTGCCTTCTCAGCTATTGTTTGCGTACGTATGGTAAAATATTAAAAATTATTAAATTATTATTAACTATTCTTCCTTTTAGGTCACTTTTGCAAACCCAAATGTTTACGTTAACAAGGCTTACAACAAGGACTTAGTCAAAGTTGTTAAAGCACCAACACTTCCAGCTGCCGTTGAGGCATGGCCAACCAAGGTGTCCAGCAAAAATATTGGACCAAACATTCTGGTCAATGGTGGAATTCAACAAGCAGGATGGAATGGTAACTGGGCTGGTAACTGGGCTGGTAACTGGGCCGGTGCCTTACCTATCAATACTGGAGTTGTTAGCCCTATCGCTATTGGTGAGCCATGCCCCTATGGTGGTAATGGATGGCTGAATAATGGATATGCCAATGGATGGCTTAACAATGGATATGGATTGAGTGGTCTATCAGGTAGTTGGGGTGTTCCTGCCTTGGGAAACGGTGGTGTTGTCGTTGAGAAACTTGCACCACGCGTAATTACTAAGGGTCCTGTTGCTGCTCCATGTTAATAAAACTTAAATACTATTTGGTGAAATCAATTAATAATAATAAATGTGTTTATAATAATGCAATTATGTTTTTTTCGCTTCGAATTGATGGTTTGTCGTTGGTATATCTTTGTTTGGTTTTCTCTGTGTACTAGTAACTAGGATGTCTAGGATGACTAACTGGTCTAAGTTTCAGGGGCTTGTGGCCTCGAAATCAGACCTGCTTGCGGATTCAATCAGCTCAGTATGTGAACTGGAGAATGCCACGCAGCTTACTGAGGGGCTGATTTTTTCCCACCATTACAGCAACCACCCGGGCCCCCATCCAAGACGGAAATAGTAGCCGCAATTCATGCGATGGCCAATGGTAAAGCAGCTGGAAAAGATGGCATCTCGCCATCTTGAAACCCGATTCAAGCCTCATAGCAGATGCGCTTCAGCCAATCCTGGAAATAGCATGGAACACCTGTACCTTTCCGGAGGATTGGACGGAAGGTATCATAGTCAAAATACCAAAAAAGGGGGGCCTAACAATATGCGACAACTGGAGAGGCATCTGTTTACTATCTTCAGTGGATAAAATTTAGTCAGATATATTACTATCTTGGATAAGTGAGGCAGTAGACCAAACGCTTAGGAGGCAGTAGGCCGGATTCAGGAAGGGCCGCTCATGTATAGATCATATCAACATCTTACGAAAAATAGTGGAGCAGTCTACTGAATTCCGATCCCCCCTTTACCTTGCTTTCGTAAATTATGAGAAAGCGTACGACTCGCTCAATAGAAGCTTTATATGGTAGGCACTACGGCGACGTGGGCTGCCTGATCAAATAACAGAATATATAACAATTCCAAATGAAGAGTTCTCCATAATGGAAAGTTATCCGACAGCTTTGAGGTGAGTTCAGGACTACGGCAACGATGCCTACTTTCGCCATTACTATTTCTTATAGTAATAAACGACATCCTTGTCGGCGCTCTAGATAGTAGAACAGGCGGCATACAATGGGGTTTGCTAGACCGCCTTAAGGATCTCGACTACGCAGATGATATCTGTTTGCTGGCCCACAGACACCAGGACCTCAAAAACATGTTGAACAATTTGGCAACAGAAAGTAGTCCAGCAGGCTTAAGCCTAAATCCGACTAAAACTAAAACTAAGGCGCCATGCCGGCCAAGAAAGGATAGACAACCAAATCAGGTTGACCACACCTTGCGACGCGAAAACGAAAATCTAGCCAAACAGGCCTTTGGCTGGGATCCGCCAGGATCCCGTCGAGTCGGAAGACCTAGAACAACGTGAAGGAAAACCCTACTAGCAGAAGCCGTAACAACTGGGAGATCCTGGTCGGAGCTGAGAGCTGTGGCGCAAAACAGAGTCCGCTGGAGGGCAACTGTTTCCGCCCTATGTCCCATGAGGGATTAAAGGAGCGCAATGATGATGATGACAGCAACGCTGTCTCTTCCTTTGTCGTCGTGTAAAGTGGCCTGGTGGAACGACAGGCTAGTTGCAATACGTAGAGACGTTAGGAGATCGTTCAAGAAGGCAAAACATACTGGGGCATTGGGATGAATATAGGTTCACCCTAACAGCCTACAACAAGGGGTTGAGACGTTCCAAAAGGGTTGCCTCGTGGAAACACTGTGAGAGCCTTCAGACTCTAACAGAGGCGACTAGACTCTAACAGCTACTTTCCAGATACTCTTTCAACGAAGTGGGCCTTCTCAAAAAGGAGGATAGCTCCTATACCTCTAACCACGAAGAATCCTTGAGGTACCTTATCAGAGAGCACTTTCCAGGGTCAATCCTCCAGCATTGGATGCTGGTTGTAGTCACAGGACCAGCCCAGACAGTTATTGCATTTCAGGGAACATATTCGACTGTGACAAGATTAAATCTGCAGTGGCCTCTTTTAAACCCTATAGTCCCCGGGAGGAGATGGAATTTTTCCGACATTTGTTTAGAAGTGCCTTGATCTGATTCTCTACAACGTGGTCTGCCTCCTTAGAACCACCTTCAACTGGGGATACATTTCAACCAACTAGAGGAAAATAGTGGTGCTTTTTATCCTGAAACAGGGCAACAGACCCCTGCAGCTGCCTAAATCGTAGACCCCTATCAGCTTAACCTCTTTCCTTTTGAAAACGATGGAAAGGCTGCTAGACCTTCATTATAGGTGCAAGCTGGAGCTCTCCCTTCCTCTACTTGGCTCCCAGTTGGCTTACTCTAAGGATAAATGTACAGAGGTTGCTTTACACCTCATTGTCAGTAAAATCTAAAAGGCCTACCTCGCCAAAGAAACTGCTTTATCCTTGACATCGAACGTGCTTTCGATAATACTGACTACGATTCTATCTCTAGAAATCTGGATCCTTACACGATTGAGTGGATAAATGCCATGTTTGTAGATCATGACATTTCTACTACTCTAGGTGTCTCCACCATTAGTGTTAAGGCTATTAAGAGCTGCCCTCAAGGTAGAGTCTTATCCCCGTTATTCTGGTCACTAGTTCTGGATGTACTTTTTAGCAAACTATCTGAATCTGGTTTCGATGTCAACGGTTATGCAGATGATCTTGCCACCATTGTCTCTGGGAAGTTTGACTTGGCCATTACAGAGGTAATGAGAACAGCACTGCGAAAAGTTCAAAGATGGTGCACCAAGGAGGGCCTGGCAATCAACCCAAATAAGTCTGTCCTGGTACCTTTCACCAAACGCTACAAAGTGGACCTAGGTCCTATCTGTATCCAGGGTACAACAGTTGAGTACTCGGACTCAGTCAAATAAAGTTATACAAGAGACTGAAGTAGAACGATCAACTTGATTCCTTTATCAGCATATCCACAAGGGCCATTTGGGCCTGCAAAAGGCTTCTGGGTAAGACATGGGGTCTTACACCACAAATGATGTACTGGTTGCGCCGCCATGGTGTACTTTATTTTGGAGGCGACTCAATCAAGGATAAGTTCGATGTCCCTCTTGACAAGGTTCGACATGAGCTCACGATGGTGAGGCATGTGTTGGCCTTATATTGCCGAAGGTAGCTCGGATTATAATTATGAGCGAAGCTGTTAAGTGGGTTGGAGAGGTTCATTTATAAAAATTAGGAAAAGAGCAGGTTATACAATTGACTCCTGGGAAACACCGGCAGTGCAGATGTGGGGTTTAGATTCGCCGCCATCCAATATTACCTATACTAAAGATAGGTAAATATAAGTTAGAAGTAGTAGACATTTCGCATAATTAGGCTCAATCGTGATGAATAAACACGAAGAGGTAGAAGAAATCGGTGGGAGAATTCTACTGGGAATTAAAACCTTTTTCGCACACCGTAATTTGCTGAAATCTCGAGCTATACATCGCAAGATGAAGTTTACACTATATATATAAGACACTAGTTCGCCCTGTTGTTATGGGAGTGAAACCTGGACGCTCAAAATCTATGACGGCATAGACTGAGTGACGTTCATAAAACTCAATAGAATTCGCCGGCTGGAAACGACAAGCGCATGGCCGAAGACAGAGCAGTAAAGAAGGTCTTCACTGGCATCATTGAAGGAGAAAGACCCATAGGCAGGCCGAGGAAAAGATGGAAGGAAGCGGTTATAGCAGATGCGGAGACATTACTCCACATATCGAACTGTTGGACTTCTGCCAGAAATCTTGAAAACTAGAGGAAAAGATTAGAGGAGGCTCGAGTTGGGCTGTAGCGCCATTAGAAAAAGAAGATATGCAAAGATGGAACTACCAAATAATATAGTCAACCAAATATTGATTCAGATAATTCATTTCAGGCTCAATAAATAGGATAGGTTAAGGCAGCGTTTTCCAAAGTGGGGGAAACTTTTTTGGCTTACTGTTTAATTTTTACACTACTGATAAAAAAAAGTCTTGGCTTAAGAGACTTTTCCTTAAATCAAGCAAATAATGTTTTGGATATAACGAAAACAAAATTGCCTTCGGATAAGCAATACTCCTAGTCTTGGTTTTATTGTCTTGGATGAAGACAAAAGTTGACTAGAAGTAAGAAAAAAAAATTTTTTCTTGGTTTGAGATACTCATCTTTTTAATTTAAGCAACTCAAGGTAAAAAAATAGTGAATTGCCTCAAAAACTATTCTCGAATTAAAACTTTATCTTGTCTTTATTTAATACAAATTTGGTTTTGAATAAAAAATATTTAGTTTCTTGAGTAAAAAACTGAAAAATCTTATTTCGAAAAAGACATATCTTGGTCGAAAAGTATAAGTATTGAGCGAAGAAATGCAATTGCTTGGCTCAAGAATTGCTAGTGTTTTACTCTGAGACAGCATTCTCATGTTAAGACTGAAAAATGTTTCTATTCAAGCCCGAGTAAAAATAAAATAAGGGCATTTGGCGGCCGTTGGGGCAAATGACGGGCGTAGAATTTTAAACCATTGGGCAAATGACGGGCAAACTTGAACAAAAGATTCCAATTTCCGAAAAGGCCTTGTAGAGGCCATAAGAATACCAAATGCATAAAGAGTCTATTGTGAATTATTTTCACTTACGCCATTACCCGATAGATGGCTTTTATTTGTGTCGAGCTGATTTTCTCATATAAAAACGTCCATAAATAAAACTTCAGTCGTATAATTATCAAAAATTATTATCTTTCGTTTTACTTTAGACATTGTCGCATTAATTTCTCCATTGTGTCACAAATTCTTCTTTTAAGAATTTTTTATTTATAAAGTTTAAAGTAACGTCAAAAATTTCAAGTGAGATTTAACTCAAATCAGAAAATTTTGCGTTCCTTTTCTGCTCTGCTCACAAGTACTAAATAGTAGAAAGGGAACGCAGCTAATAATTAGGGCCAGACTAAGTGAAGACCAAGCTGGATTCAGAAGAAATAGGTCAACAATGGATCAACTTTTTTCAAAAAGGCAAATCGAAGTGTATCAACTTTTCATCGACTTTAAACAAGCATACGACAGCATCGACAGGGAAAAATGTAATGCTGGATTTACCCCTAAAGCTAGCGAAACTGACAAAAATGACAATGACAAGGTGTACAGAGAATTGACGAAGTCTTTCCCAGTCAAGCAAGGCTTAAAGCAGTCAAGCAAGGCTTAAAGATGGGCTGGCACCTATGCTATTTAATCTCTGCCTACAAGGTGCTATTCGCAAAGTAAACATTGATGCGAACGCAACCCTGCTTAACAAATCAAAAAAGTTGTCATGATATGCTGACGATATAAACTGCCTTCGCAGATCATTGTCATACCATTGTCATAGAGAAATATTCACAGAATTAGAAGAGGGAGCCAAAGCTATAGGGCTGCAAATAAATGCCAACAAGAGTAAGATTCTAATTCAGTCAAGGGTGGAAAGAAGAAGAAGAAATCACAACACCACCTGGAGGGAAGATAACTTCGAATGGGTCAACGAATTTAACTACCTGGAGTCCACAGTTAGCGAAGGCAACAATGAAACGATAGAGATACAACGAAGAATAAACGCCGTAAGCAGAACTTTTCACTACAGCCAGTAATGAAATCCAGAGACATCCACAGAAAAACCAAAATAAGAATCTACAAAACCATCATACGTACAGAAGCTAGTTTCGACCCATGCCAAGCTACTTCGTTTACGTTGGGCTGGTCATGTCCAAAGAATGGATGACTCAAGGATGCCAAAAAAAGCCCTGTATCTACTACCGGATGGCAAAAGTCCAGTTGGCAAACCACGGTCAAGATGGGAAGACAATGTTAAGGCCGATGCAGCTGCTCAACACAAGAAACTGGAGACAAGCTGCGGAGCAGAGAGACATCTGGTGGAAAAGGGTAATGGAAGCCAAGGCTCGAATTGGGCTGTAGAGTCAAGGAAGAAGAACTGAGTCGCTACAAATAGCTTGGTGTTTGGTCGGCAGAGCTTGGTACCATACCCTTTCAAAAGCGTTCAGCAATCAGATTAGTCTAAACTAAAGCGATGAATGCTATGGCTGAGGTGTTCCGCAGTGTTCCACATGAGGTATGAACCCGTTTTGTCGATCGGTGTGGATTTGGGACAGAATAGAAGTTATTGCTATTGCGTGGTATTAAGAAGGGTTGTTGAGTTCACAAATTGCAAATTCGAAATTGGAACATTCTCATGAAATAAAATTCGTTACATTTTCAAACCCCTTTCCAAGGGTAAAAGTTTGTGCGGGGATGGTGTAAGCCCACATTCGTTTAGCATTCTGTAATTATTACAGCCAAATCTCTCATATTTACTGCGTACCGAAAGAAATAATCCCGATTCCCAAAATTAAATGCCTAAATATCATTAATCCAAATGGCTACAGTAAAAAAAGCTAAATTATAATTCTTTTGTTTGATTGAGTTTTGTTGATGCCACAATAAATTAGTAGAATTTCTATAGAAGTAAACAAACTGATTCATAAAGAGAGCACACCAGGAAAAAAACATAAAATACGAACATTCATTTCTGGGTGCGGAAATAAATTTCTTTGATTCACAACAAACAAGCCCCAGAAGTTAATTAAAACCACGTATGGTAGCAAAATATATCGGAAATACTATTTCATATATAAACAGCTAGTAAGACTCTACTGTAGTACTTGTTTTAGAAACCACAGAAGCAATCATCCCAACATGAACACTCTCGGAAAAGTTTTTGTTATCCTCGCTTTCATTTGCGTAAGTGGAACAAATTTTTCATCTTTCATTTTTTAATTAATTCGATTTTTTATTTCCTAAAATATTCACAGGCTTCTTCTGCATTCCCTCTGGCAAGTTATAGCAGTCTTACTTTTGCTGCTCCTACTATTGCAACATCCACATTAACAAGCTACCCTCTTGTGGCTCCATGCTTTTACAATGCTTTACCGCCAACAGTACTCGTTAATCAACTTCCCTTGACCGAGTCTGTTGTGGTCAGGAACTACCCCAAATCTGTGGCTAACAATGTAGTTGTTAACAATATTCTTCCCTGCTAATTTAATTTGTGAAATATTTTGATTAATAAAAATAAATATATTTTAATAGTTGTTTTTATGTCGTATAAGTAACATGCATTGCCGGCACTAGCATAAACCTGGTCTAAATGCTATTTAGGGTATAGAGTTGAGCTGGCTGGAAGGTAGAGACCTCATGACAACCAATACGACAGTAATCGATTCGACTTATCCAATTTGTAAAATTTTTGTGTATCTAGATATGGAACCACTAGTTTGTGGTTCTTCATAATGGGCCGTTAAACCACATCAATGGGGAGAGGGGAAACAATTTTTCTAGAAATATAATAATAGCACTACTAATAAATACAAAGTAAAATAGCACCGACAGTTCCTCCTGGTACTTGCTGGAAAGCGTAGTAATGCCGCTTTTTAATTTGGGAGTGATGACTAACAGAAGGCTTAACTTAGAGTTACATTTGCCGAGCCTAGCGGTAGAGGTTTACGCCGTCAGTGCCTCCTTATCTCAAAAGGAATAGAAATGCTGTTTATAGAAAATAGCAACAACAAATAAAGGACGCGTGATGTAGAAAGTATACGATCTGGTATTTGACAAATTTGGTTGTGATTCGGAGGTTTTGGGTATCTCCTAACGAAGACAATATTTTATTAATTTGTCGTGCCTAAGGGTGAAGACACAAAGAAAGCAGGTACTTGTTTTCAGATTTCCTGCTCGCGGATGCCTGCGTTGATCGGCGCTGACCTGCGCCGGTTCATGGCCATAACAAACGCATGTAAAAGCAGGCAAAATTACCAGCCACCATGTCTAGCTCATCAGATCATGAATTATTTCTTTTTGAAAGATCGGCCTTAAAATTAAAAAATTAAATTACAAGTATCCATGCTATAAATAAGGATCGAAAACTACATGGCGAATATCATCATTTGTTTATACAGCTAAAGAAAGACAAAGATAAATTTTTCCAATATACCAGAATGACGTTAGAAACTTTCAATTATATACTAAATAAAGTAGAATGCCGTTTAATCAGAACGTGGTGTAATTGTTTCGATGTCCATAATCTTTGGTTCCTGTAGCCTGACTGAACCTGCGCGAAAAGAATTCTAGATTCATTCCGGTAAACTTGTCGGCGCCGGCAGCCCGCGCCGATAAGCGCCTTCCTGCTTTTATTATGCACATACTCATTCAATTGCATGGAAACATTATTTGTGCTGATCAGCGCCGGTAGGCGCTGGTAATAGGAAAGCAGGCAACCTGCTTTCTTTGTGTCTTAACCCTAATGGTCCACACGATACAGCTTGCTCACGCCTGCTTTTTTCCCATGCGAATTTTATGCAATTATGCCCGCGCAAGCATATCAACCGTCCGTGCCTTAAAAAACGTAGTGTTGTATAAAATGCGACCACACGAAACGGAGGAAAGATTGCGCGGTCTTTCAAATAAAAATTGATATTTTTCTGAGCCATAGCAGGAATGACCCGCATCGATTTGAGGTGGCAAAGAAAAGGGCCCAATACACGAGCGCTCCATCCGACCAGCAGTGCGATGGAGTATGGCGTATATGTATATCTGGTAGAAAGGGTGGCTCGAGTCTACTAAAAGCCGATGGGCCTATAGACTCATACCAAATGTAGACAACAAGGGAACATCGCAAGGTGAGTTATTACCTCACGGAGTTCTGGACTGGAAATACGGGTTGTAGGGCATATCTTCAAGGCTTCAGTTTCGCTCCGTGTCAACGAAAGTCATCGCTAATCGTTATGGAATATAATGAACGGGTAGAAAATAGTCATCATAGTCATCGAAGAATGAAGATTTCCATCTTTCAGAAAGTTAAAAGAGTTGACGACCAATTGAAGTTTCTTTTTCTCTATGTGAAAGACTAGAGGCTCGGGAAAGGCCCTTTATACTGTCAACAATCTATTTTCTTCATATAGTGTGCAATGTGGAACAGCAATTCTATCAATTCAATTGGGGTATCGAGAAACAGCTTGCTGGAGTGTTATGCTTCCTGAAGCGAGTTGAATCTCATCAAACAACGGATGACATGCACTTTTGGGGGAGCGGGGAAGAACTAAGGAAGACTGACAGGAGGAATCAGGAATCTCAACAGGGGAGATGAAAGAAGGAATGTTATGTAGGTGGTTGCCGGAATTCGAACCCGGGACCTCTGGGATGGTAGCCAGACACCTTACTCTCTTTAGTACAGTATTTATAATATATAAGCAGAGTAAGAAATTATGAACTTTGATACCTTCTTAATAAAAAAGCACGCCCCAACCGGGGGTAAGGACGAGAAAAGGTAAGAAAGCGAAGAGTATGAAGAGCTTACAACACTGTTTAACAGGAATTATCTATAGATCAACATTTGGTTAGGCTATAATAATACATGATTGACCTAATGATGATAAAACTTGGCTAATAACTTTGGCTAGTATGGAAATCACGATGATCGCTACCACTTACCTTCATCAGGAAAAAATACCTTTAGCAACCTTGAACCCTCCTAGCAGAAAACGAAGGATGCAATGTATCACAGAATCATTCATGATACATTAGATACATCAATCTAAGGCAATGGATGTCCGTACCTATAGAGGGAGCTAACGTAGACTGGGACAACTACATCCTTGCACTGTGAGCAGAGGTAACCGTAAGTAGAAGACAACAGATTGACGCCGAAAATTAATATAGAAAGAAAACAGCTGATGCAGAATTACTATGGACAAGCACTACAAATTTATGACAAAAAAAAAACAACTATATTTTAAGCTTTCATCAATTTAGCAAATGATAGTCCTGTCCACCTTCTCAATTGCAAAATGTTAACATAAATGACGTGTCAGTTAACGAAGTATCGATTGACGCTTGTGCCGCTGATTACACAAAATGGACGTGCTTATGGATCCCTGTAATTTTTCTAGCTTAATAAAGAATAGTACCGAGGTTGCGGGAATAAGCTGTCTTCTTAAAAAATTGTAATACGTTTAGCACTAGTTGGAAATTGACTAGTATCAGAACTGGTGACAGAGTAATCCTGAGAGAAGCTAGTTCAAATAATGACTGTTCAGTTACAGTGAGAGCGGCGGCGTGCGTTAACTTTGGCAACTCTATAGATACCGTGTATTCTTATGAGACGCATGCTGCCGCTCTCACTCTAATTGAACTGTTAAAATAGCGGTTAATCTAAAAGATTTTTCTAGAGAATTTGTTTTTTGCTGTAAACATACTAAGGGCGAAAATAGTTCCCACAGCGACTGGCAAAAACGAATAGAACACACAGCTTTTCTATGAGAATGAAGGGTGCAGCACAATATGCAGACCACTCGACGACGAGGTCGCCGAGAGTGGCGACTCAATCAATCCAAGTTCTATTTCGTAGCCGTCGCGCCTCAAAGTTGCCTGGGCGGTGTGACATGGGATTGTGTTGCTATTCTCGTATGTTCCTGTGCGCGTGTGTAGCATTCGGATGTCGAAGATGATTATTCTTGTGTGTGCTTTTTAACACGTTCGCGGACGTGAATGCATTCGTTTTCATAGTGATGCAAAATGACATGAATGCTATAGCATTCAAATTTTATAGCCAATTTTTATTCATTTAATTGTATGCAACCATAAGTTTTTGTAAATTATATACATTACAAAGTAGTGACCAACTGATTCATTAGGTACTTTCATATTATTTTATACTTTCTACGTGTATTTACAAATTGAGTAAACAAGAAGTGTAATACTTGACGCGAATGCTATAGCATACATTGGTGGACATATTTTTAGGGACACCAAATTAAATTTTAGATTTAATCTTAGAATCTAGATCTAAGGATCTAATGAGGTAAACTTCATTGACTCATACAGTGCAGACATCTGTCGGTAAGTAGTAGTACTATGTGCTCCTCAAAAGTACGTTGTGGGTGCCACTGTACACTACCGTGCAAAAGTATAAGGACATCCTCGAAAAATTCGATTTTTTGAGTTTGTGATTGTTTTTTATTGTGTTCAACAGCATTTTATAATTAAATCTTGTATATAAACTAGTACCTACACTTTATCATGAAACTTTTACTTTCGATGCCTACAGATTTCGAATGATATGTTGGGATAAATAAATGAAACACTCAAATTGTACCTAAATCTAGTGTCTATTTTCTGCAATAATTTCATTAAAATAAAACAAGACGGTATTGCAATGTAAATTATAAATGCACTGTAATTATCTGCCAAATGCACTGCAAAATGAATGCTGGACCGGTTAGAACAGGACAACTTCAGGAAGCAAAAAAAATGGGAAAAGACGTGTTGGAAGTTCTTTCCTCAAGTTAGTTAAAGAAAATGGAGTCCTGCTCTTTCGGCAGATCTCCATTACGCAAGCGTCTGCTGGTTACAATTGACGAATCCTTTGCGCAAAAGGATAGTTTGATCGGACCACAATAAAAAAACTTCACATGCAGACCTGCCCGAGCAAGAGTTTTGTGGCGTAGAAGGTAACGCCCACAGGAATTGGATTCCGCAAGACTGGAACGAATTTTTTTCACAGATGAAAATGAAGCCAAGCCAAAGCCAAGTGAATGTGGTCTTAATTTTTTACGCAGCACTGAATTTGTGAAAGTTTTTCAAGTGAATTTCCTTTTTTCGAGCCATTTCCAATCAGAACACAAAACAATCAGTTTTGCCCGAGTAAACAATGACGGGAATGAATGTAACAGTTTTAGTGCACACAGAACACACCAGAGGGCGAAAGAACCGACACGAACTGAAATGTTACAGAATGGCTGTCTAAGACATCAGCGCCTATATTTAAGTAGTTTGAAATAAAATAATAGTTATTATATTTGAAATTACAGAAATTACATTGATGCTTAAAAATAAGAATTTTTGGTTCCTTCATAACTCATAAAATGCTGTTGAACACAATAAAAACACAATCACAAACTCAAAAAATCGATTTTTTCGATGATGTCCTTATACTTTTGCACGGTAGTGTATATTGCGAGATTTTTTGGTGATTCCCCGCTTTTGTTTCCCATTGTCAAAGTAAGCTGGTCTTTGGTCACTGTGTCTCTTATAGCGTATAAATTTCTTGAAGGAAAATGAATTCACATAAAAAGCGTGCGCGAATTTTGAGATTATTTGATCATTCTGATTCAGATGAAGATATAGGTAAGTGTATTATAGGAATAATTGGAAATGAAATCAGTAAAGGAGACTGGTCAAATGTGCCCCAGGCCCGGCGCAAGCGAAAAGTATCTCAGATTATCGATTATAATGTGTGTTGAAATTCTGTATAGTTTTTATATCCCTTAACTATGGCAAAGGTGTTAATATTGCTATTTTTGTTTATTCAGGCGAAATTCCAAATATCACCCTATATTTTTGTAATGCTATAACCTATTTTCATGAATACGGTATCAGTGTACGCAGAATACTCCCACCTATATAAAATTGTAAAAACGACGGTACCACAGTACCAACTTCCAGAGTTATGAGTCGTCAAAGTCAAAATTTTGTTTTTTTAACAAAAATGTCACTTTCAACCACCTTTTTCTCCAAAATATTCATATCAACTAATGTTTTTTTTTTCCAGAATAAGAAAGCTTGGAGTTTTTCCTATGAATAATGTCCAGACAATTTTTATGCTACGGCCTTTACTTTCGAAGTTATAAGCAATTTTAATACTAAAATTGGCGTTATTTCGTACTTTTTTAGTACTCTTTTTCCTAAGCTTTTGTCGAAAAGAACTACCTAAGTGAAAAAAAGTCCAAGTCAAAATTGCTTGCAATTTCCACAAATAAGGCCAGTTTTAGCATTTAAATTGCTTATAACTTCGAAAGTAAAGGCCGTAGCATAAAAATTGTCTGGACATTATTCATAGGAAAAACTCCAAGCTTTCTTATTCTGGAAAAAAAAACATTAGTTGACTATGAATATTTTGGAGAAAAAGGTGGTTGAAAGTGACATTTTTGTTAAAAAAAAACAAAATTTTGACTTTGACGACTCATAACTCTGGAAGTTGGTACTGTGGTACCGTCGTTTTTGCAATTTTAGATAGGTGGGAGTATTCTGCGTACACTGATACCTTCTTCATGAAAATAGGTTATAGCATTACAAAAATATAGGGTGATATTTGGAATTTCGCCTGAATAAACAAAAATAGCAATATTAATACCTTTGCCATAGTTAAGGGATATAAAAACTATACAGAATTTCAACACACATTATAATCGATAATCTGAGATACTTTTCGTTTGCGCCGGGCCTGGGGTAATTTTGTATGGGCCATGACCAGTCTCCTTTGATGGAAACCCTTGTGATAGGATATGGACAATTCAGCGAAAACTCAAGAGAGAGTACCCCTAATATATTTTTGTCAAATAATTTGGGTTTATCAACATCATCATCTTCTGATTTAGAGGATTCTAACAACATAAATATTTCAAATGGGATAGATGAGACAACTACCTTGTGGAATGAAGATACTGCAGAAATACAAGACTTCTACTTTGATTGGTCTTCAATGGGTGTAGCTAATGATGTGAAAAAGTGTAAAACTCCGAAAGAGATTTTCGATAAAATTTGGTCTAACGAAATAATGAATTTAATTGTTAGTTGCACAAATGAATATGGGAAAAAATTGTTGTCACTATCACGTCCGTGTACGAGAAATTGCCGGATACAGAGTTTCAAAGAAACAAGCTTTCAGGAAATGGAGGTATTCTTTGGCCTTTGTTTGTTGCAGGCTCAAATACCCACACCTAAAATTCGTTCGAACTGGTCTAACAATCCGTTATATTATCACCCAATTTTCGGGGCATCTATGTTAGGGCGCAGTTTTGAACAGCTATTGCGTTGCTTGAATTGCGAATCCATACCAACTAATGACAGATTATCTAAGATTTCCGAGCTTCTGAAGCTTTTAAATAGTTCATTTCAAACCGCATATAAACCTGGGAAAAATTTATCGTTAGATGAATCTATGATGCTGCATCGAGGAAGACTAAGTTTTCGCACATTTATAAAATCAAAGAAAAATAAGTACGGAATTAAATTCTACGAGCTTTGCACACATGATGGCTATGCCATCAATCTAGAAATATATAAAGGAAAAGTAACAAATGAGGTGTCTTCCTTATCGGTAGTGGATTCTGTGGTTGTGAGACTAATGGAACCATATTTATCGAAGGGCCATTCGTTATTTATGGACAGTTACTATAATAGTATTGGACTGAGCAATCGATTGCTTAGTTTGAGAACTCATACCACTGGAATCTTACGTACCAATCGCAAAAAGAATCCAAAAGGCGTAACGCAAAAAAAATGAAAAGAGGAGAACATATATGGCGAAGACAGGGAAACGTCTATGTTAGTAAGTGGAAGGACAAGCGGGACGTGCTTTATATCACAACGGAAAACCATCCCAAAATAATTGACGTACAAAATAAATATGGTATCTCAAAGAAAAAGCCAATAGAGATTGCTAATTACAACGCAAATATGTCTGGCGTAGACAGATGTGATCAAATGATATCCTATTATTCCTCACCTAAAAAATCTATCCGTTGGTACAAGAAGGTTCTATTCCATCTACTAGATATTTCTGTATGGAATTCTTATTACATTTATAAGAAGATAAATGATTCAAATATTGGTTTCCTTGAATTTAGAGACAATCTAATAAATACGCTTTTAAAAATACCACAGAATTCAAATGGTCGTGACTTGGTGCTTCATAATGGCAACTCACAAAAGCATGTTAGATACACTCCGACAACAAATTTTCAAGGTGCACACTATCAGGAAAAATTCCGGCACCATTAAATTACAAACGTAAGACATATTTTTTGAATTGCAATATTGTTACAGGCATAAAATAATAAAATTCACAGCATACCGATGTCAAAACTGTGTAAATAAACCTCCACTGTGTCCTGGACAGTGCTTCCAACAATGGCATTTACCTCCTGAAGATCACAATAACTCCAATTCGGACATGGAGTCCTAAAAACATTCAATCACAATGATGCACTGATATATTTAGTTTTGTTTTCATATACTATGAAATTATGGATTTATTTTTTTAATTTTTTTTATATGTAGACTAATAAAGATCTACTGTTGAATAAATAATGTAATGAAACTTTAATAAACCTCTTTTTCTCATGAATGCTATGGCATTTACGTCATCCTAGTTGAAAAATTTGGTGTATATCGTTGTAGATGCTATAGCATTCATTGTATATAACGGTTAAAATATGATATTCTGACTACTCTTATAATATATGTCTAAAAAGATTTCGGATAGTACAACTAGTTTAAAAAAACATTGCCTGTCTATTTTTGCAGCTCCCTGAAATTTTTACTGTCCGCGAACGTGTTAATTTGTGTGCACCGTCGCCGTCGCCCTTAGTATGTTTACAGCATTTCCCGAACGTTAGCAAAGAAACATTTCGTTCATACTCTGTTCCCTACACTAAAGCAGGTTTTCGAATTAGTATTGCACGTGCTGAAACGCCGCTGATAAACTGTGAAGAGAATGACTTCATTTGGAAACTCCAAAGCTTTCCGGAGATAGTACTTGTCAGACTTGACCAAAAAGAACCAATTTTCCTGAAACTGTATCACGCGTAGGAAACGATTCCCCGTCAAAAAGTGCTGATCCAAGGTTTGAAAAATTCGTGATGTTTGTTAAAGGGTAGGGACGGTTTTACACGATTTTTAAAGAGGGTCGAATTTTGACAAGTGATGGTTTTTTGGAAAGCTATCGCTGTGCAGAATCTAAAAAAGATCATTTCATTTTTAACGGGTCTCATTTCATCGAGTTTATTAGATATTAGCAAAACGTATAAATGTAAATTCTTTCTGACATCTATTAGTCCAGTTGTCAGAGACTTAGACCCAGCAAAAAATGTGATATCTCTGAAAATTGGATCATAGGTACTTTTTGGGGTGTAGAACACAATAAAAAAACCTTTGCTGCTCTAAAGTGTATGCTAACTTCACAATTTCGAAAACAAATTCGAAAATGTGGTTTTCGCGTTCTATCTCGAAAAAGAAAAGAAAAATCGAAAAACTAATTACACCACGTGAAAGAGCGGAAAATTCTACTAAAAGCTATGTTATAACTTATTAAAAAATGTTTGTTTATTATTATAAAAAATTATTACAAATAAGAAAGCGAGTTCGAAAATTTGACGCGCGCCAAATCCCAGAATTCAAATATTCAAGCGAGGCGTTCGGGGAAAAACTGAAATATCTTTGCCTAAAATCCACCAAAACCAAAAAATAAAAAAAGCATTTTAAAGAGGACACTCTAAGCTTTTTAAGGAAGTCATTAGTTTTTAATTTTATTGTTTTTTTCTCATAGAAAAGTTGACCGGAAGTTATAATTTCTAAGATTTTCACTGATTTTTATAAAACTGATTCCTGCAACTTAAAGTTAAGCTTAAAAAATTTATTAAATATATAAAATGAAAGATAAAATCCTGAACTTTAAGAATATATTATTCATTTTTTGATTAAGCTCAGGTTAAAAGCAAACATTAATTTAAAACACGTTAAAAACAAAGAACATTCTTTGAAATATCATGAAGAAAAAAGACGCGCGCAGCGACGCCGGCAGCTGTGTTTTTGGAGCGCGTCTTTTGCTGCTGTCTTTATTATTGCGCAGCAAAACAAACATGGCTTCAAAAACACTCATTGCTGCCGGCGTCGCTGCGCGCGTCTTTTTTCTTCATGATATTTCAAAGAATGTTCTTTGTTTTTAACGTGTTTTTAATTAATGTTTGCTTTTAACCTGAATGTTTAATCAAAAAATGAATAATATATTCTTAAAGTTCAGGATTTTATCTTTCATTTTATATATTTAATAAATTTTTTAAGCTTAACTTTAAGTTGCAGGAATCAGTTTTATAAAAATCAGTGAAAATCTTAGAAATTATAACTTCCGGTCAACTTTTCTATGAGAAAAAAACAATAAAATTAAAAACTAATGACTCCTTAAAAAGCTTAGAGTGTCCTCTTTAAAATGCTTTTTCTGTTTTTTGTTTTTGGTGGATTTTAGGCAATGATATTTCAGATTTTCCCCGAACGCCTCGCTTGAATATTTGAATTCTGGGATTTGGCGCGCGTCAAATTTTCGAACTCGCTTTCTTATTTGTAATATTTTTTTATAATAATAAACAAACATTTTTTTAATAAGTTATAACATAGCTTTTAGTAGAATTTTCCGCTCTTTCACTTGGTGTAATTAGTTTTTCGATTTTTCTTTTCTTTTCCGAGATATAACGCGAAAACCACATTTTCGAATTTGTTTTCGAAATTGTGAAGTTAGCATACACTTTAGAGCAGCAAAGGTTTTTTTATTGTGTTCTACACCCCAAAAAGTACCTATGACCCAATTTTCAGCGATATCACATTTTGTGCTGGCTTTCAGTCTAAATTTGACTCTGGCAACTGGACTATATCCAAAGTTTTTCCATTTAATTATAAAAAAGGCCCGACCAAATTTTATGAAATTTTTTTCAGGATATTTTTTCGTTAATATTCTTCTCTTGGCACCTTAAAGACGTCGATATAGTTTTTGGTTCGCGCGATATCGTTCCGGTACAAAAATCACTAAATATCGTTTAAACCAAAAATTGGATTGATCAAATCTTATTAAAATCTTTTCAGATCATATTTCCGTTAATACGCTTCGCATGACACCTCAACAAAGTCGTTATTTGTTTTGATTCGCGCGATATCGTGCAGGAAAAAATGACCACATACGTACGCACCCACACACACATACTCCCTCTCAAATTTTTGTTTAAAATGCTCTAGGGACCTTGAAAAATGAAAATACGTTGAAAATTTCGATTTCGATTTTCTAATACAATATATCGACTATGTATGTATTTGATATGAATGAATTTATGCCGGATTCATTGTTGCGGATGGATGAGTCGCGCCGCACTTATGTGCGCGCATACTTTTTGTATGAAAAATTGAGCATTTCTCAATTTTGGAATATTATTGGGATTTTTTTTCTCTCGAAAAAAAAAATTGAATCAACTTCAACTTTTGTGTGGCGGATTTTTTAAATTGTCAAAAAATCATATGTTTTATGTTGATATATCAAATATTTCAGCATTTTTAAGGATTCTACGAATTTTGCGCTTTTTCACTTTTTCACTTGCGCGCTTTCACTAATGTGGAAATATAAACATTATAGGATTTTATCAAGAAAACTTTGACAAAATAAAATGTCAAATCATACAAAATCTGCGGCACACTTTATCCACAACAATGAATCGTAGTTCAGATGATTCTCTTTTTAGGAAATTTGTGTGGCGCGACTCATCCGCAACAATGAATCCAGCATTAGTAAAAATTGCGATTCGTATACTTAGTTTTCAGCCAAATAACGATACAGATTTTTTGATCAAACTAAATAAAAGCTTCCATTTAGAGAAAATCAGCATTTTCACTCCCGCAGCTTCACCACAGATAAAATCCGCCATAAAAAATTTATCCTCAAAATTATCGAGGAATGGAATCTTCTTCATCGTTTTGAAATAGAAAATGTATGATCTACGTGTTGTGGGTGAAAGTTCTTGCAGAAGTAGATGCTAGGGATGAGCCTAAAAATAACGCTATTTGCACACTTGCAATAGCGTTGGTATTGTCAAATGCCTCAGTTGAAAGGGTATTTTCCATTGCAAAAGTTATTAAAGATAAGCTGCGCATAGAATGTCAATAATGACTGAATGCAATTAAATACGGTTTGTTTTAATGCCAAAAACGTCTAATTTTGAGCCATCGACAATGATTATGAATCTGTTTCCTTCAGAAATGTTTTCAAAAGTGATTTTGTTGTCGAAATCCTTGACAAAATTATCAAAATATGATTGAAGAATCTATTCAAGTTTAGCACTGGTCACTAGATTTGACGTTTTAATGGGCCGACCTTTTCCAAATCTAGTGCCCAGTTTCAATAGATACATGTGGTTTATTCGATGACTGCGAATAAACCAGCAATTTGGGTTCATTGAGTCTTTTTGACAGATATTTTCTACTCTCCGTTACCTTGTTATGGCTTGAGAATTCTTCTTTTTTTTTCTTTTGACAGTTGACAAATTGTAAACAGAAAAAATCGGAAAATAGAACCAATACAGATCAGCGTAGATGCTTCTACACCACAATAGCTGCAACTACGACGATTTGCGACCAACTACTTCGGCGAACGTAATCCAATGAAAATGAAATGCACCAATTATAATATAGGTCATGGCCCAACACTACTCACATGGATTAGTATACGTTTTAAAATATTAGGGGACAAGTAACGAGATTTAGGATAATATATAGCTTAATCTAGAGCACTCAGGGGAGAAACGCAGTAATGATCTGGCAGCTCTCGAGGAGAGCGATGCCTGGAGTGCCCTTTTGGCGCTCATTTTTTCAAGGAACGTTTAGCAAGCCAGTAAAGAATTCTTTCTATTAATTATTAGTAGATATATTTCTTGGTGTTCGTGAGTTACTGAATTACTTTTTTATATGCAGCCTCAGAATTTGCACTTATAATATTTATGCATCTTAGATTTCAAATCTTCAACAACATTTTAATTGCTTCTTATTCTGACATTGTAAAGAGATTTTAATACTTTGATTTTAACGAAAGAATTTTATATATTTTTTATTACTCATCATATTTTGAACAATACTTGAAAATTTTTTAGTTTTACTTTAAGAAAAATGCAAAGAAGTTTGTTTAATTTATAATCACGTCGCGTCGTTGTCAAATATCTGCTTTCATCTAAGTAGGTATATAAGCAGAAGATTAAGATTTATCAGCACGTATCACTCACTATCAGCTGACATAGAACATCACATAATATCATTATGAATACCTTAAGGAAATTTGTTGTAATCTTTATTATTGTTGGCGTAAGTGTTCAACGCTTTTATATAATTGCAATGGACTAACGTGATAAATTTTTCAGACCGCCGCAGCATTTCCTGCATGTTGGCCAGGCTTCAATCGCATTGATTACATCAACAATGGATTGAGCAGTGCCACTGTAACATCACTAGGACCGTCAGCAGTAAGGACCTACATCAATTATCCAGGATTAGACGTTCCTTGCATTGGTGGCTTACCATACGCCCCTCTATGGACAAACGCGTTGCCAGCAACAAGAAACGTTGTTGTGCAAAACTTTCCTCAACCTGCCTTAAACAAAGTCGTGGTGAATAACGTTCGAGCTTGTTAGTAAAAAACAATAATTATTATTGATTGTATTTGGTGCAAATGATTGTACAAACACATGTAAATACACACACATGCTAAATTATAATGAAAAGTTTTTCCATTACTCGTATGTGCCTAAGGCCTTGATCCTGTCGTGGTTATTTACCTGTAAATTTCTAAGTTAATTGAAAATTTATAATACCTAAAGTGGGGCGGGATTAGGCTAGAAGTTGGGAAGGAGACGAGTGACATAAAACGCGATAATTAATTTTCGGAATTTTGGTAAACTATAATGTATTTTGATGTGAAACCAGGTTGACAAATGCTAAAACAAAATTCTCTGCTGCTGCTAGAAACCACTAACATCGAGGTTGTACGAAAGTTGGTGAAAAGAGCGGTTTGGATGTGGTTTGGTTGAAACAACTTCGTGATTTTATGGATTATCTAGGTTCAGTACGAAATTGGAGACAATCTTATGCAGTTTGATTTATTGGAACAGAGTGCTCATGATAAGAGTAACCAATAAGAAATGACGTATGCCTCGATTTATTTTTAATTGATCTAGTTTCTTCAATTTCTTTTGTTTATTCGAATTTATTTTTTCTGAATTATTTGGGGGTGAAAACAAGTGCGTGATAGAAGCTATTTATAAGCCTCTTTGAATTTCTAATCTAGAACTGTTGTATACCTGCATTGCAAGGTTAGGATGTTGCTGCCCTCATATTATTTTCGGATTTTATTTAAATGTTCTTAACTCGTGTAACTTAGCCAGCGACTTTTTTCGATCTGCACTTCGTACTCTCTACCAATCGAAAATACTGCTCCAACGAGATAAAATTGTAGTTAATAATATAAACCTTGCAACCTTTTCATTTCAAATATCTGTTCCTGGAATCTCTGAGCATGATCTCATTTTCCTTAATTATAACATATTTCCTGCTAGGGAAAAGGTTACAAAACCAAATTATTTTAGAAATTTTAGAAATCTCGACCATTTCAGCTTACTTACGGAAGCGTTCTCACTAGGCTGGAGTAATATATTCAGGATGTTAATATTCACTGGTCCCGACAAAATCCCCCCTATGGTACTTAAAAAATGTGCCTCACCTTTGGCTAAACCTCTGCGCAAACTTTTTGCCCTGTCTTACTTCTCCGGAGTGTATCCCGACTCTTGGAAACTAGCTCCTGTTCAGCCAATCCCAAAAAAAGGTGAAGCCAGCGACCCCTTAAACTACCGCCCAATAGCAATTACTTCTGTTCTCTCCAAAATCACGGAGAAATAATCAATAAAAAGCTGATGAAATATCTAGAATCCAACCAAATTATACACGACAGGCAATACGGCTTCAGATCTAAACGGTCTACTGGCGATTTGCTTGTGTGTTTAACCGAGCGTATCAACCAAAGCATTCACAGCTTTGGTGAGTCTAGGCTAGTTGCTCTAGATATAACAAAGGCTTTTGACAGAGTAAGGCACCCAGCTCTTTTGAATAAACTCCAAGCTATTGGTATACACTTAGTTCTAAGGAACTGGATTAAGAGCTTTCTTTCAGGCCGTTCAATCAAGGTAGTATTGGATGGCGTCGAAACCAACCCCCACGCCATTTCGGCCGGAGTTCCCCAGGGGTCAATTCTCTCACCCGCACTTTTTCTAATCTTCATTAATGATCTGCTCTCAATCCCCTCCAACCCACTTCACTGCTTCGCTGATGACGGTACTCTGAAATTCTCTTACTCCTTCGACAATATAAGACAAGCACGTGCCAGACCTTGTCTTTACCACCGTCAACTGATGTCGGCTTCGATCAACCGGGATATCGAATCGATTCTTCATTGGGGCGAAATGAACCGCGTCGAATTCAATGCCACAAAATAGAAACACTGTCTGATCTCCAACAAAAATTGTACCGACCTTCCTCCTGTCTCGGTGGATGGAGAGAATCTAACGGCTGACTCAACTCTCAACATCCTAGGGGTAACTTTAACGGAGCATCTGCGATGGAACGATCACATATTCCAAATCGCCAAACAAGCCTCCCAATGCCTTGGATTTCTCAAGAGATGCAAGTTCCTCCTCCAGCCAGCCGCATTGGCTACAATATACAAATCCTACATTCGGCTACGCCTCGAATACAACTCACATATCTGGGAGGGCGCCCCAAAAACCACCTTGGCTTGTCTCGACAAGGTACAAAATCGTGCCCTCAAACTCATTGGTTATGGCCCCTTTCGCGCCTCCATAAACACCTTAAGCCACCGTAGGAATGTAGCAGCCCTCTCCATACTTTATCGCTATTACCTTGGCGACTGTTCCACTGAAATTCAGGACCTCCTGCCTGCACGGCAATACTTTTCCCGCAACATAAGACTAGCCCGCTCGGCTCACCCCCATACCCTACAGCCCCCTCGTTCACGCACAATACTGTTTAGAAGTTCGTTTATGAATAGAACAACTCGACTGTGGAATAATCTCCCGCAGTCAGTATTTCCGAACTCGTACAACATCTTAGAGTTCAATCGTGAGGTTCATCGTCATTTTCTTCTATACCCTCCAGACCCCCTCTAACCTTTCCTATTCTCCTCTATTCTTCAAACCAAGCTACTACTAGACATTGCACCATTAGCCGAACGACATGGCGGACTGGTAGTACAAAGGGTTACACCTAAGCTTGGTTTTTTCATATAAAAAAAAAATTCAGGATGACCACTTCAACAAACTTATCTTATATCTTCTAGACAAATCTGTGCCTTTAAAGTACTACAGGTCCAATAAAAAGGTGTGTCCTTGGTTTTCGCTTATAATTAAATCTCTATTTGGATAGCGTGACAAAACTTACGTTCACTTCAAAAGGTGCAAATCGAATGAAAACTGGACGCAAATCGGTGCAAATCGAATGAAAACGAACGCCAAATCGGACTGTTACACAGCCAAACTTAATACTAATTTACCCCCTAAAGTGCTCTTCGTAACATCGGAGTTACCAGCATACATTTATCACAAGTTAAAATTGATCTCACTGTTCTTAAAACCTTTTTACGTTTGTTGGCTCCGCTTCCAGCGGCAACAATGATATAATCAACTCAGCTTCAATGTCAGAATCCTCCAGTAGGTTCTCCTATGGCGTTTCGAACATCGTTTCCGATTCCAGTTTTTGCTTTAAGAGACTGTTAGAGGAGAACGTCATTTCGGTCATCAACCTATTAGATCAAATGCAGTCGGCGTTGACGGCATTAGTTTAAAATTTCTTCGAATTATTCTTCCTTCCATACCTCCTTTTCTCACTCACATTAGTAACTCCTGTCTAACGTCTTCTACTGTCCCAACTTTGTGGAAGAAAGCAAAAGTTACTCCAATTCCTAAAAACCGAATGCCTCTCTTCCAGAGGACTTCCGACCAATTAGTATCCTTTTTTGTCCCTCCAAAGTTCTAGTAAAGTTAATGTACATTCAAATTTCTTACTACCTTGAATCTAATTCCTTTTTAACTGAATTCCTTCATGGCCTTAGGAAGAGCCACAGTTGCAATACTGCCCCCTGAAACTAACGGATGATCTACGCCTGAAAATTGATCATGATCAGTTAACCATTCTCTCACTGCTGGACTTCTCTAAACCTTTCGACTCCGTAAATCACACGCCAAAAAATATCAATATCTTCTCAATTCAACTTCTCATCGTCCGCAGTTCGTCTTATTTGGAATTTCATAAGCGGTAGATCTCAAAAGGTTTACACAGACAATCATGAGAGCCCAGTTTCTCATTCCTATCTAAGGGTGTACCACAAGGTTCTATACGTAGTCCGCTCTTCTTCTCTCTCTTCATTAATGATATTCCAAAAGAACTGAATTTTTGTAAATCCCTGCTGTACGCGGACGATGTTCAAATTAACTTAGCTGCCGGCTTGGCATGATTGAAGATTGTATTTGACGAATCAATAAGAGAGGGTGGGAGAGAAGGAATAAATTGCAACTAAACCCTGATGCAACACCCTGTATTATTACAACAAACATAGACGTTACAGGTGGATTAGCTAGCGATGTTGAAACCTTGGTTCATATAAAACAGAATAAACATGTATGGCTGGATTTTCCTAATAAAAGAATTTGTACAGTTGCCTTCTGCTTGATTAATTTCGAAACACACTATAGATAAACGATTCGTTGCAAGTATTCATCTTAACAACAAAACAATTATGGGGAAAGTAAATCACCTTCCTATAATACATTGATGTGCCACGACTATTCATAAGTATCAAGGACGTACATTGAAGATTATTTAGTAGACGAGCCTCCGATGTTGTATGGCTATTAGTACGTACAGCGATTGTACCACTGATATTAAAAATTTCATGTCTGCACGACAATACAGACCTAGCCTAGCCTGCTCACTGCCACACACTGTAGTCTAGTCTAGCAGTTCATTTGTCCCGTATACGATAGTAAGTTGTACTGAGGCCTCAACTTTTTTAAATGTCCCGGTTCAAAAAGAATGTCCTACTGGGATATGAGCGTGTACCGTGCGATTATAAATTACGAAGTGGAGAGACATTTCTTACTTCTTTACAAATTTGAACTGCGGCGAGGCGAGATTGTAAACACGAAATGCAGAGACAATTCTTAAAATTTTTGAGAGAGTGAAGTTTTGTACTCGAGTGACATTTCTTTCTTGTTTTTAGGCGAGGTGAGATTGCAAAATATAAATATACTTTCTGCAGGCGTAGCTTTCATTCATACTCTGAGTCAGTTTAATGTATAAGAACTTCAAACGCGTGATTCTGAAGCCATGCCAGTATCTACAACTACAACATTGTCTCCGCTTTCGGAGCTGGAGTCTAGTATTTGGGATTATTTCGACAAGCAGGTGTGTGACTTAATACAAACCACAAATTAAACGACAGAAACCATTCAAGTTCTGGTAGAAAGAAGAAATAGGTTAAGTGGCTACAAGGTGTCACAGATACTATTTTTAAATCTCTATAACAAATAAAATATTTTTGGGTTTTTTTTTTTTTTCAATTTTTAGTTTCATTTTAAATTTGTAAATATGTTTTTTCTTATACAGTTTACAAAAAAATTAAATATGTAGTATTTTTGTAATTAACATTCATAGGCAGGATAATTAATATTCCCATTCATTCATTCAACATTTATCGTATCCCTCTTTTCTACATAAATCGGAAACGCAATAGATCTATCCAACACTTGAGCCGTTCACTACGCCTCATTTGAAGTGAGACATTGTACTGGTTCAAAAGGAAAAAGAGACTCCTCTTACCCTTTATTTTATAGTCGTGTCCTACCCAACACTACTGTAGTCCTTCGTTTCCCACCTGTTACAGTCTAAAAGTTCGTTTTTAGATAGAATAGCTTATAAAATTTCCAAGAACTCAAACACAGGATTCACCCCACATCCACGAATGAGCCTAATACTAGACGTCGTCCCGTTACGTGACCAACACATGACGGTTTTTTTTTTTTTTTTGTTTTTTTTTATGTCACAGACTAGAGTCTTAGGGAAAGTCCCTTTGTACTGTCGACAATCTATTTTTTTCGTATAGAGTGAATGTCGAACAGCAGCTCTAGCCGGAAGATAGAGAGAAGAGAAGGAAGTAACTGTCACAACCTAGCCGCGATATTTTATTCCATCTACTCACAACCATTTCGCGACTCTGACATCGGGGCGTCGAGAACAACTCGCTGGAGTGTTATGCCTCCTGAAACGAGTTGAATCTCATCAACCAACCGATGGTATGCGCTTAGTGGAGCGAGAAAGGACTAGGGAAGGCTATGACAGGGGAGTCTGGAATGTAAAGAGGGGAGAAGAAAGAAGGAAAGTTAGGTGGGAAAGGCGAAGGACCGTGGGCGCCGCCGGGATTCGGACCCGGAACCTCTGGGGATAGCGGTCAGAAAAAAGAGGCCTCCTCGAGTAATGTTGGTTGTCTCCTAGAAGAGGTATTAATACCTCCCAAATGTCTCCTTTTGCCATGATTTCAACATTAGCATGTCATTGGAAAAGAGGGCTCCTTCTGACCTCCAAAAAAGCCTAAAAAGATTACTCCTATATTACCCCAATAGAGTTGAGTTGGAGTATTCCCGTAAAACTAGCTGTAGACTGAAATTTGAGATCTCGTCTTGAGTTTCAAAGTAGCATGAAATGGGGGACTCCTTTTTAGCTTTCAATTATTTCTGGGATGCAAATATGTAGTATTTTAGTTACAGAATGACGCAATCCGAATAAAGGAGAAGCTGGAGTACTCACGAGTGCTAAATAGTTAAAAGCAGAAAACGAACTCCTCACCTAATAAAACATAAACGCAGTCACGGTATAAACTCTCTAATCAATGACTGAAAACTTATTTGGAATGGATCCATTATTCATCCTCTAGGGAGGTCTTCCAAATTTCCTGCTGGGCATTAATTGATTTATCAGAATGCTATGCTACTGTAAAATGCTATGCTACTGTACAAACAACTACTTAAGGAAAAAAATAATATCCGACCTTCAACCCTAATTCAGTTTCCTTTAAATGTTACAGAAACCCTTAGACCAGTCAGGAATTCAACATAATGTATATACATGCAAAGGGCATCCTTTAGGTTGGTAACGATCGAAATACAAACTAAACCACTCAAGTCATTTTTACTTATTCGACTACAAACATTTTTGTAATAGGTACATATATAGACTGTAAAATAAAGATATGTAAGTTTCCAAAGTGCACTAATTTCATAAACTATCCCGGTAAAAAAAAATTGATGAAAATATTTAAAAAGAACAGAAAAACCTTGAGACATTGAAACAAGAAAAATATTCTAAATTATATTAAATAAATCTTTCACCTCGAGAAAAAGTTTCATAATCTTCTTACGACAACATATTTTTCTGTGTAGATTTTACATAATTCAAAAATTTTTTTGCATCTCACGTTACTGCATAAAAAAACTAAAAACAAACAGCAAAAAATTATATAAAAAGACAAAATTTATTTTGTGGTCACATACGTGCAAGTATAAATGTCGAACAACATGAACAAAATTGGAATATTTTTCACACTTTTGGCGGTTGCTTACGTAAGTTGATTAAATTTACCTTAACGGAAATTTATTGATGAATATACTAAAAAAAAACAAATATTTTTCCAATAGGCAAATCCTCAACATCAATCTTATTATTCTTCACCACAATATGGGCCCAGTGTGGAGTATTTGTCTGCTCCAATAGACCAGCCTTATGTAGAGGAGCGCCCACCACGTGTTTACTTTACGCCCAACGACAAATCTGCACCACCTTCGGAATATTCCCGATATCCTGAGGATCGTGAACGAATGACTTACAAACATGAAGGTGAACCCGATCGTTTTATGAACAAGGAGCCAATTACTTATCAGCCACAACAATGGATGCCACCATCCTATTCATCCAGCCAACGTTATGATGAGCCTACTCCAGGCCAGTACTATCCAGATATGTCGCCAAGATATGGTCCTCAAAATTCATGGGGAATGAACTCGCTGCCCAAGTATGCAGCTGAAGCATCAAACTATCCACAACCAACGTACATGAATCATCCGGGACGTCATCCATCACAATCTGATCCAATGAACTTTAGAGATATGCCTTATTAAATTAGTTTTGCGACATTGTTAATAAATTTTTTTATATTATAAGGTTACTCGTGTGTAATCTGCAAAATTAGTGCAACAATTAAAACTTTCAATAGGACAAAATAATATCGGTGTTTTTAGTGGAGGAGGGATAGCGAAAAAGTTGCAATAAATCTACCCAAGGATTTTTTGACGCTCAGTGAACTCAATGAATGTGTTTTGGAAAAAGAGTGGTTTTCAAACCAGTTTTTAAACTATTAAATCAAACCTCACATACATTTCATGAAAATGGGGCTGTAGAGTAACTCCTTGCGAATAAATAAGGCTCTTCAAAATAACACTAGAATCATTGTGGGACTTGTTCAAACTTTTTTTTAGGAAACTGGTGATTTTATATTTTTGGGATTTACGCTAAAAGTTACTAATATATTTTCATGAAATTTATTATTTACTAGCAAAAACCCGCGTGCGTCGCAACGCCTTTTAATAAAACATAATTATGTGTGCATAGTCCGGAATAAGAAAAGGGGATAATGAAACAAAGAACAAATCTGCAAGACATGATTTTACCAACAACTTTTATACTACGTGCACAACAGATTCCTAGCCAATTTTATTCAGAATATGTCTCGTGCGCGTAGATTTTGACGTTCTCAGATAATTGGCACCCTGAACTTGCCCCATGGTGAACATGGCTTGAGACGAAGATTGCCAACATTTTAAGACGATACTACTGATTTGATCCTAAAAAGGACAGTTACTGCTTCCCGTTTTCGAGTTTCGTCGTTTTCGGTCATACCGGTACTGGTTAACAATCCACTGTAACGCTTTTTAGATGTTTCACTTATAAGTATTAGGTATAATGTTTGTGGCATTACTGAGTTGAGTCGATTTAGTTGAGTTGATATTTTCGAAATCGTCATAAATATCGCTCATCAAAATTTCCTCGTCTATTACGAATTTTCAAACAACATCATTGCCATCATTCTCATTAATCTCAGAACATTTTCTATTGTATATCCTATGTTGAGGAGAATAGTACTGAATTCTGAGTTTTCCGACTGCGCTCTCATCTTTTGCTTTAAGTGACGTTTTCCAATATGTCCCTAAATGAGTGATCATTTCAGACATGCATCAATATCATCGGCCCACATATTTGTCCGGACAGCTTTGTTTTTCTGCGCCCGGTGCAGAATGCAGTTTGGCGCCCCTTCCACTGATTCTCGCTACAAGGGATGTTGTGCTTCTCATTTCGTTTATTTATCTCTTTTAACAAATCACGAAACTTGAAGTTATATCAATCCCAGTAAACAGCAGTACGCATTACAAAACCATCGGAATAACTGTTTCCTTTGAGTGAGTTTATATAGCGCTTTCTAAAGTATTTTCAAAAGCTTTCCAGAGCAGTAAACATTTTTCTTTCACTAGATGGATTTTGCCCCTCAATTTTTAGTTCTGATTCAAGAACACGAATGTCTGTTTGTTCACTTTTTGGGTAAAAACTTACAAGGGCAGAAAATTTATAAAAATTTGGAAGCTAAAATCTAGGGGAAGTTCCGGGACAAGGGGAAGTAGAATTTCCCCACTTTTTCTTACATGACAAAGTACATGGACAGAAATTCGTGAATTTCTGGCGCCCGCTCGATCCACATGAGTTCGGACATCGGTATACTCGATGTACCTCGAACAACGGTACGGGATGCCTTTAGACGATATCGGGAGACTGGCCCGGAGGTCAGGTCAAGGCAGGCATCATTGCACTTCCACCAGAGATGACCGCTTTATTGTCACCAATGTGTTGAGAGATCGAGATTTTCACAGCTACTGAAGCTCGTACACGTCTGTTTGAGATCAGAAATGTTAGTGCAAGTGAACGTACGATTACAAGATGACTGGCAGAAAAAAATTTAAGGGCTTTTCGTCCAACTCGCGCCACACCGCTTTTCCCACAGCACCGTAGAGCTAGCCTTGGCTTTGCGCAACATTATTGTGATTGGACTATGGAGCAGTGGAAGGACGTACTGTTTTCAGATGGGAGCAGAATAGCCTTAAGACGTCCAGATGGGCGTCAGCACGTCTACAGAAGTAATAATAATAATAATAATAATAATAATAATAATTTATTTTTGGCCAGTACACAAGATTCACATCTTTTAGAGTACATACAAGAATTACAACAACAGAAGGGTTTACAAAGGAAAAAACTTAAAATTAGATTTAAAAATTACAATTAAATTAAATTACAATCACATTAAGACTAAAATTAAAATAAAATTAAGGCAAAAATAAAAGAAGAAGAAAATTAAGAATGAAATATAGAATAAAGTAAAAAGAATGAAGTAGGAAAGTGAAGAAAGGGAGATAAAGAAAGCTAGTGAGACGAAGAAGATAGAAAAATAGATGCATGTTTTTTGAATACTGTGGCCGTGCTCATCCTCTGAATGTGACTAGGAAGATTATTCCAGATTCTAAGAGTATATACAAAGAAGGAACGACTACCAATTAGGGAAGTGTGGGCAGGAATTAGGAATTTGATGGATCTCAAGGATTGCAGAGGAACAAGGAAGTCAGCAAGGTAGCAGGGACTTTTGGAATAAAAGACCTTATGCAAGAGAAGTAGAGCCATGAGATCAAGGAATTTAAAGAGGTCACAACTCAGTAGGGAATTTTGGACACCCGACACATGATCAGACCTTCTTATATGAAAAATGAACCTAATGCAATCATTAAATGCCACTTTAAGACGCTGACGACAGGATGAGTCGAAGGAAATATACACCAACGAGCCATACAGAAAATGGGGAACAACAAGTGATTTGATGAGTTTAGCTCGAATAGGCAAAGATAACAGACTTCCATGTAGCCGCAATTTACGAAGGGTGCCATAGATTTTAGAGAGCATCAGCGAGACATGATTACAGCAGGAAAGTTTGGAATTGACAACAATACCCAGGTTTTTGGCACATTCAACAATTGGTAGAGGAACATTATCAAGTAAAATAGGCGGGAAACCATCCACGGACAGCGAGCAACGACTAAGGAAAAGGACTTGTGATTTAATTGGATTTAGTTTAAGGAAATTACTAGAACTCCACTCATTAATTTGAGACAGGGTTCCATTGAGTTTAGAAGCACAGTACTCAATCTGATGAGGCGGACACGAGATATATAGCTGAAGGTCATCAGCATAGAGATGAAAAGAGCAGTGACGGATAACGGATGGAAGATCATTAATATAAAGGGAGAAAAACAAAGGACCAAGAACCGAACCCTGAGGCACACCTGCAGGTACTCTAAGGAAAGAGGATATCACATTATTGTGCCGAACACACTGAAACCTATCAGAGAGAAGAGAAGAAAAAAGACGAACAGAAGAAGAAGAAGAGAAGTGATACCGTTGACTAAGTTTATGAAGGAGATGCGAGTGAACCACAGAGTCAAACGCCTTGGAAAAATCAAGAAGAACTAGCACTGCAATATCACCTCGATCAAGAGCGGAACGAAGATCAGTCGTTACCTTCAGTATAGCAGTTTCGCAACTGTGGGATTTACGGAAGCCAGATTGGAGATTAGAAACGAAATTATTAGAATCAAGATATCGAATGACTTGAGTGAATACAATTTTCTCAAAGACTTTAACTAGAAAGGGAAGAATACTAATTGGTCGAAAATCAGACAGATCAGCAGGAGAGGGCTTTTTAGGTACAGGAGTCACTAAGGCTTTTTTCCATAGTAAAGGGACTTGGGAGGTTGTAAAAGTAAAAATGAGAGATTTGCTCCCTGCACTACAACCGAAATAGTAGGTTATCAAGATGAATCAATAAAGATTTGGGGAGGTATCTCCTTAGAGGCCCGTACCGTCTTGTCATTAATACATCTTCCCACTTCGCTAGATCTGTCACACTATACCTTAATGAGGTCTCAAACTTTGTCATGGGCATTGCGTAGTCTTGGTCTTAATCCAATCGAACACGTTTGGGACAACCTTAAAGGGCGGGTTCGGGCAAGAGTACCAGCACTTATTACTCTAGGAGAGTCCAAGACCGCTGACGGATATTTGGGACGTCATGGAGCCCGAGGCGGTAACACCCATTATTAAATTTGAAGTCAATGACAAAAAGTATCGGTTTCCTTTAAAATAATCAGTCAACAAAAGACTCTACAAACGATTACGTGGAATAAAATGTTAAGAAATCATTTTTTAGTCCATACCATCCATCAAGATTACGAAAAATTTGACGGACAAACTACAAGATTTTTTTTTAAATTTTAATTTCTAAAATTGCGCCCCGGACCAATTGCGCCCGGTGCGAGTGCACCATTTGCACCTATTAAAGCGCCGCCCCTGTGTCCGGACAGCCGGCGACATTTGCCCCGAATCTATGCCAATAAAACAGTCTCTCCCCAAAATAATTGGTTTTTACATCTTAAATCTCGCGGTGTTCTGTTAATAGATACTTTATTTGCCATAGTACACTCATCGCATTCGCAGACAGTCATCATGCGTCTTGTAAAACTTTTTCCACGTAGGTTTTTAGATTTATTCCACGCATGATTTTCGATATGATCTTCTTCGATCGGTATCTTAAGCATAGAATGAGCTGTTCTTCCTGATGTGAGTAAAGTTGCCGAAATCTCTGCTACTGTCCTGATCTCATATTGGCCAAATAACCTACCTTTCGAAATGTTAAAAAGCGTGGGACTTTACCTATATTCTTATTTTATTATTACTGCAACTTTGCGCTTGCGCCCTATATACTAAATATATTGGCTTGAGCAAAAAAGTTTTCATTCAATATAATTTTTTACTTTTTAGTTCATTTTTAAACAAAAGCATATTTTTAAGTTTTTTACACTATATTTTTAGTTTTCTATCTTTTAGTTTATTATATGTCTTTGGTTATGTTGTTGTGACCGATATTTAAAATAATATCACCCAGCTTACTGTAGTCTACTCATCATACACTTTTATTTGGTATCCACATCGAGAGCGTTGTAAAAAATGGAAGTCCGCCATTTTGTGTTGGCTGCCATTTTGAATTTGGAATTACGCCATCCAGGTAATAGTATTCTAGCTGTCATATCCTTTCATTTGATACCCATACCGATCGTGATGAAAATAAAAAAGTACTCCGCTATCTGTGTTGGCCGCAATTTTGTTCCGGCCGCCATTTTGAATTTGGAATGACACCAAATAGGTAATTATATTATACTTATCATTCCCTTTCATTTGATACCCATGTCGGCGGTCAGCGAGCACAATTGCGAAATTCGGCCACCATCTTAAAACGGCCATCTTGATTTTTCTATAAAATGGTCAGATTGCATTGTGTCTTGAACTGTACATGTGTGCAAAATTTGAAGCTGATCGGTTATATGGAAGTGGGTCAAAAACAATTTTCAAGATTTGTCTACATACATACATACAAACAGGTAGAGCTAATTTATAGTGTATATAAATAGCCTAAAACATGCCCGCCAAAATACTGAATCTTCCAGTGAAAGTCCCATCTCAATCGGATTAGCCGTTTCCGAGATTAGCGCGAACAAACAGACAGACATACAGACATGCAGACATACAGTCAGACAAACATTTTAAAAATGCGTGATTTCGTTTTAAAATCATGTAAAAAACCATATAAAATTAAAAAAACACAATATTATTTTGAAATCACAGACAGACACTCCAATTATATTTATATAGATTTATTGTAGGTAGGCACAAACAGAATCCACAATTTAAACTCTGAAGCAAGGTTTCACGATAGTTACACCCCCATAATTAAATGTCAAAAAGTGGCCATATTTCGCGTTTTTCTTTTGCAAATCCTGTTGACCGATTTTAATTGTACAAAACTCATATTTTTCGCTTTTTTAAGCGCTATTTTTTGTTTTTTGAAACAATATTTCTTTGTCGAAAAGTTTGCTGCTTTCGATGACAGAATTAAACTCGAGCTGTCCTGGCTGTCGCGTCGGCGCAAGTTGACGAGGTGAGTAATCATCTTTCATCTTGTCGAGACTGTGCAGCATGAACTAGCCACAATCTCAATTGAAGTAGAGGATCTACGTCGTCAGCCTATAGGCCCCCATCCAGAATCAAGCATGCGTGACATTCAAGGCTGACTGACATGCATGCGGTATAGTGTGTGGGCTTGCAGCATGGAGGGACCAAGCAGCATGCATGACGGAAAGTGTTTGAAATCCTGTGGGCGGAGCTAAGTGAATGATAGCATGAAGGATAGTGGATGCTGTTGCTGTCAATCATTTCGTCATTCCTACTGTGAATTTATTATTATTGTTGAGGGGCGCTATAGCGGGCACTGCGACCAATTTTGTTTGGTCTATTCTACCATCCCCGTCTTTAAAAACCATGAAGGTTAAGGCTTCTTAGGTAGCCTAAAACTGATTTAGGGTTGCTGTCCCAAATCTCCCTGGGAGTAGGGAAATCATAGCACCCTTTTGTTTGGTCTTAGCCCACCATGCGATGGATGCATATGTGATCATGGGCCTTACGACCGTAGTATATAGCCAGAACATTAACCTTGGTTTAAGACCCCAGGTTTTTTCTACAAATTGACGACAAACATGGAGAGATGCAGTTGCCTTGGCAGTTACTCTCTCAATTTGAGATTTCCAGGAGAGCTTTTGATCCAGGATTATGCCTAAATATTTAGCCTCCTTTGAGAAAACTATTTCTTTGCCGACCAAAGAGGGAGCTTTTAAGTTTAGCTTCCTTCTATTAGTAAACGGTACGATGACAGTTTTTTGTGGGTTAATACCCAGATTCTTGCTACGGCACCAGCTATGCACATGTGACAAAGCGGCTTGCATGAGGTCTGAAACGGTGCTATCATGACCGCCGCTAATCGTTATGACGATATCGTCTGCATAGGCCTGTGTTTTAAATCCACGGTTATTCAGGTCGGCAAGAAGTTCGTCGATCACGATTGACCATAGGAGGGGTGATAGAACGCCCCCTTGAGGACAGCCTTTAGCAGCAATTACCGTAATCGATTCACCATTCATCTCAGCAGTTATCAATCTGCTGCTGAGAAGCGACGTGATCCATCTCGCAGTGGGGCGAAGAATGCCTTTTTTTACTGCTGCTTCATTGATCGCGTCGAAGGTAACGTTGTCAAACGCACCCTCAATGTCTACAAAGGCGCAGAGAGAGATTTCCTTGGCCCTGAGGGATTTCTCAATATCTCTCACTAGCACATGAATGGCAGTCTCTGTAGATCTGGCCGGCCGGTAGGCAAATTGCAGACAGTGAAGTGGGGTTGCTGTAAGACCCTCTCTAATATGACTGTCTAAAACTTTCTCCATTGTTTTCAGAAGAAAGGAGGAGAGGCTGATGGGTCGATAGGATTTTGCTTCTCTTAATGATCTTCTCCCCGATTTAGGGATAAAGACTACCCTAGCCTCTCTCCAGCACCTAGGAATATGGGCCAGCGCAAAGCTACCCCGAAAAAGTGGTAGCAGGACCGGTAAGATCTCTTCCAAGCCTCTCTGAAGGAGATCTGGGAAGATGTGGTCCTTTCCAGCAGCCGGCATGGCAGTGAAAATCCTGTTTACCAGGCCTTTGTTCCTATTCAATGTTAGGTTCAAAGGCCAATCCAGGGTTGATTACCTGAGAGCCGGGGAAATGAGTGCTCATTAATAGCTCCATGGTATCCCTGGTGTTCTCCGTAAATGACCCATCAGTGGTCTTGAGAGAGACAATGCCATTGGAGTGATCCTTAGGCAGAACTATGTGTAACCTCGTGGAGGCTGGAAGTTTGTCTATTTCTTCGCAGAAGGCTTTCCATGACCTTCGTTTGGGTCTTCTCAAATCTTAATTGTAGTTGGTAAGGGCTTTCTTGTATGGGTCCCAGTTGCCCGAGACCTTAGCCCTATTAAATAGTTTTCTACCTTCTCTCCTTTGCCTGCAGAGATCATTGTTCCACCACGAAACCTTTCGGTTGGTGTTTCGAGGCTTCGCAAGGGCAGCTACTTTCGAAGGCTGCGATGATCGTGAATTACGGAGTGAGTAGGTGCAATCGGAGCAAAATCAGTTTGTAAAATAAAATAAAAAATGGCAAGTTCCGTGAATAAAAGTTTATATAAGGAGTTTTTTGAACTATATAGAAGGCATAATGAGATATGGCAAGTGAAAACTATAAAAACAGACAATTAAAACATAGATGATATTTAGACCTTTTAGAAAAATATACAAACTGGAGCCAAAAGCTACACAAGATAAAGCAAAAAAAAAATAATCGCGAAAACTGTATCACTCATATTTAACACCAACTTTTCACTACCGCTTCTTCCTTAAAACTGAGGGCTGACTGCATAATGTATGGGAAAGTGACCTTCTTGCATGCCATTCTTGCGTGACGGATTATTAGGTGCAAAGATGTTTTTGTGATTATTCTACCTTTGTTAAGTAAAATACATTCACCACATTATTAAATAGAAAATAGCAAAAGTCTGTTTTCAAAAAATTTCCATTTTTATGTACAATGTATATTTTAGGAATTTAGAGAATTTTCAAATAAATAAGTTCTACGAATTTAAATACTACATAAAGAATTCCTTTTAACTTTGCAATGCTAATTTAAATGAAGTCGTAAAAGTGACAGCTTTTTATCTAATATTATATGTCTTATAGGAACAAGTTTAGCGCTTATGGCAAAAAATTCTCGAAACCGAGAATTATAATTGAAATTGGCAATTTCATTTCGGCAAATGCCATAGTTTTGACTGACTGCCAATTTCTCTGTCGATCTAAAGTATTTTTTCCAAATTTCATATTGGCCATTGAAAAATTTAAAACGAGAGTAAATTTTTAATGTGCTACTTACAAATGGTAAATGTAAATATGTAGATATTCTCCTTACCTGAAATAAAAAATAAAATATTGATTAAAATCATGAATTTTTATTATATGGATTTTTTTTTAATTCAAAAAATAACACGAAAATTTTGCTTAGCAATTATAATTTGAGGTAGTCTCTGGTTTTAAAAAAAGTATTTCAAGCAAAGCCGGTCAATATAATTTAAATCAATAAAAGTTTATAAAGGTGGGTAAGAAAGTGAAGCTACTATCACCCATAACAAAAACTTGTGCCCGACATCTTGTTCCCTCATCGCTGGGTTCCATTGCTCCCTGAGTATCACAATCTACTTAACACGTTGAATTCCACGCTAATTTTATATCCTTCCTGTCTGGCCAACATAAATTTTTCATTATACGGTGCATATTTTGAGAAAATATTATTTGCAACAGACAAGTTAATTAGCTTTGTTCCAGTACTTTTCCTGCAAAAATTTGTTGGGCAAAAACTTAGTTAATGGTGGGGATAATTTTGTCAAAAATTTAGAAAGTAAAGAAACACTTTTTGGGCAATTTCCTGCAAATCAAGAAAAAGATAAATAAATGTCGATTGTCTATGTGTATGCCGCTTGTTAAGATACCCACATACATACAAGAAATTGTCATTTGACAACTTGCAAGAAATCGCAGGACCGAAAACCTCCGGCTAATTCCTGCAGGAGGGGAAGTGAAAATTTCCCCGCTTTTTCTTGCATGAGAAAGTAAAGAAACACAAATTGGGAAAATTTTTGTCTCGCGGGATCCCCCATTCGAGTTCTGGAACAAAGCTATTGGTGCCATCATTCGTGACGCACGTATGACCCCCACGGCCAGGCCCGACACATAACCTTAACCATAACTATTTTTTTTAATATGGAAAACCCAAACTTATGAATCACTTTTTGAATTACTAGTCCAGGCGCTCGAGCATTTAAAGTTGTTTTGGCATGATGTAACGGACTTTTTTGGTGGAATCGGTCAGAAATGACATCCCCAACAATATCTAAGGGGTGCGCGAGCATGAAACTCCCAGCAAAATTTGTGGTAGCCCAAAAACTCAAAAATTCATTAAAAATTCCCTGTGTTTTTTTACCTTTCTTGTTAAATATCTCTTAACGAAGGCTTCTAGGCGAAAAATTTGTTGAGTATCTTTTGTTCGTAATTGGATTTGCTAAAACTTACCCTAAGGTGGATTTTTGAAATTTGAATTTTTGCATTGCAAAATAGCCGAAAACTGCGAAAAAAAGTACCTCACTTTAAAGTTATCACAAGGAAAGAAGAAAGCATTATATTCCAATTTAATTTTGGCATTAGATAGTTAAAGGTATGTTTAACTTATATCCAAAACCCGATAACCGTCGGTCAAATAGTTTTTGCATAATGCATTTTGCAATTAAGTGAATTTAAAAAGTTAAATTTGTTACTTGTTACCCTAAATCTTGCTGCGACCAACTCCGGCTCCTTATTGTGTAAATTCCAGGAAATTTCTTCCAGGATTGCAACGGCCTTAGACTCGATTGACGATATGCAGTCGTTAATCTTAAATCCTGTCGCCACTTCTTCCTGCTCTTCCAACTCCTCGGTTTCTCTTCATCCTGTATTGGATGCAATTAAAAGGAGTACGAAGCGCATTCGAGCTGATATTGAATCGCTGTCTTCAGCAGTGGTTCAAAATCATAACGCCTTGAGCTCTCTAGCTTCAAAATTGAAGGCGTCTTTAATAGCAAGTTATCCCCCTCTGTTGGCGCACTGCGGGTTGGGGACCAGCCTCCTTCCTCGAATAACCCCAAGGATGCTCCTCCCTTGGTTGATGTCATCCTCAATCAGGATGTCATTAACCCAACGACGCCAGGATGTAAGCCGCGTTGCAAAAATCTAAAAATTAAAAATAAAAATAATAATAGTCGCAATCGCCAAGCCACCATTGGCAATAGTGTCAGCCTGAGGTGCTCGTCCGGCGTTCCATCTACAGAGCTGAAGTTAAAGCCGGTCTCTGTTTCATCCTCCTCGCCACTAGTGGTGGGAGGTCCCTCGGTTGCGGAAGTTTCAGGGAGTGAGTCGTCCTCTATGCCAGTCTTGGTAGCAGCCCCTCCGCCTCTGATAGTGAATGGTCCACCGGTTGCCGAAGTTATAGTACCTCTTGAGCCTTACGCTTCTCTTGTTACGGTTCCTAGGCCTCTAAATATTTTCATCTCGAGATTCTCTCCGGAGACTAAGACGGAGTCTATCTGTGAATTTTTGAGGAATTTTTGAGGGTTAGCAAGGCCTCCAAGCCAGTTGCATCATTTATTTTGTCTGCACCACCTACTACTGCCGAGACTCTCTTAGACCCTGGTTTCTGGACCGCTGGGGCTCTTACCAAGCGTTTCGTTCCACGTACTCGTAAAAGATCTCATCATGCTACTCAGATATCAAAAAACTCGAGACGCTTTCCCTCTATTACCAGAATGTAAGGGGAACCAGGTCTAAATCTAAAGATATCCTTTAGGCATCGATTGCTAGTGGCCTAGATGTCATAGCATTCCCTGAAACCTGGCTCCATGTGGGCATTCGCATGCTGAACTGAACCTACCAAATCTTTCGGAGGGATCATCACACTGACTCGGAAGCTCGTGGGGGTGGCGTACTTGTTGCTTGTACAAGCCATCTTAATTGCACCCCAATTTCGCTTTCTAGTTTCTCTAACCACCTTGACGTCGAGCTTGTTGCTCTTAAAATCTCCCTTTCCAAAATGAATCTCTTCCTGCTGTGCTGCTATATCCCACCAGATATGTTAAGCACACTTGACGATGGAGGTAATAACCTCTATGATATTCTCATCTTTTGTGTTGACCACATTCTGACCTTGATGAACACAAATGATGAGCTACTTATTCTAGGCGATTTTAATTTACCCAATATCCAGTGGGTATATGTTGACGATGACGATAACTACCTTCCTGAAGGCAGCCTTAATTCTAAGGAATCGTGTTTTCTCGATTCCTTATTCTCACTTGGATTGAGTCAAATGAGCGGTGTGACTAATGTATTAGGAAGGCAATTGGATCTTATATTCTTTACTGACTCAATCAACATGACTGTTAAACCCAGTCCAATAGTCATGTCCACTGTTGACGATTACCACCCTCCTATCTTGCTCAATTACTGCTTCAAATCAGTTAATACTCCTTGTCCGGAGGTGGTTGGTAACCTATTCCTTTAACTTTAAAAAGTCTAACTTTAATGAGCTGTCATCTAAACTTGCCATGGTTGATTTCAACAACTTACTTTCCGCAAACGAGTTGGATGTCGATGTAGCACGGTTCTATGGCTTACTATACGAAGCCCTCGCTTCTTGCGTCCCCTATGAGCCTCAAAAATTGGCCCGTTCTTCTCCTCCTTGGCTCAATAGTTAACTCAAGCATTTGAAAAATCAGAAGAATAAGCTCTGGAAAACTTATTTAAAGAGAAAGGACTCTCCAAGTCTCAATTCATTTATCATTTGCTATAACCAATTTCGTTCACTCTCTTTCACTCTGTATTGTGAAAATCTCAGAAGTATGAGTAATAAAGTATTTACTGATTCCAGAAACTTTTTCAAATTTATCAACTCGAAGAAAAAAGTTGATAATTACCCTAATACTATGCAGCACAAGCACTGGTCTAGCTGTGAGTCGCCTGCGATTTGCAACATGTTTGCGTCATTCTTTCATCAATCTTTCGCATCTGCAGACTTTCAGCCTGACGACAATAATTTTCGTCACATTATTCCTAACCGAGAGCCTCATTTTTTACCTCTCTCTCAATTACAATTGCCGAAATCGTGAAACATATTGACGATCTTCCATTTGATTTTACTTCTGGCCCCGACGGTATTCCTCCTGCTGTCCTTAAAGCCTCCAGTCTCCACTGAAAATCCTTTTTCTAAAATCCCTGGATAAAGGGTAGATACTTCCCCACTCTGTGGAAGAATTCGTTCATAACTCCTATTCACAAAAGTGGTTGCAAGAGCGAAATATCGAATTATAGGCCAGTTGCTAAGTTGTCTGCTATACCCAAACTTTTTGAATCAATTATCTATTCTACACTCGCTCCTATCTGCAAGAGGCTGGTCTCAACGAATCAACATGGTTTTCTTGCAGCTTGTTCCACAACCACCAATCTTCTTGAGTTCACTGCTCATGCTGTCGAACGCTTCGTTTCCGGTTGTCAAACTGATTGTGTTTACACTGATTTTAGTAAGGCATTCGACAAGCTCTCCCATTCCATTATTATTCTGAGATTAAGAATGTTAGGCTTTCCGCAAGCCCTTCTAGTATGGTTCCAGTCTTACTTAACTGACCGGACCTACCGAGTTTTTTTTCGTGGATCCAAATCAATAACCATTGAAGCGACGTCCGGTGTCCCTCAAGGAAGTCATCTTGGCCCTCTCCTCTTTATCTTATCAATTGATGACATTGTTCCCTTAATAAGACACTGTAGAATATTGATTTACGCTGATGACATCAAATTGTATCGGCACATAAAGAGTATGGAGGATTGCAAACTTCTGCAGATTGACCTTGATACCTTTTACTCTTGGTGTGCTAACAACAACCTGGTTCTTAATATTGGTAAATGTGAAGTCATGACTTTTAGTAGGAGACGTGATCCTATAATTTTTAACTACACCTTGTCTGATGAGGGTATCCCTCGTGTTAATTTGGTTAAAGATCTCGGGATTAGATTTGATAGTAAGCTGGATTTCTCCACTCACATCAACTATATCTCTTCCAGAGGTAGTTTAGTCTTGGGTTTTATAAAAAGTGGTCCAATGAATTTAATAACCCGTTGGTTACTAAACACTTATATATTTCTCTTGTCAGACCATTACTTGAATATGCCTCCCAGGTTTGGTCTCCTCACTATTCTTCGCATGTCAGAACAATTGAATCGGTTCAACAAAGGTTCGTTCGATTCGCACTGAATCATCTTCCTTGGGAAAACCCAATAGTTCTTCCATCATATGAATCCCGGCTTAAGTTACTCAACTTAAGCTCTCTTCGCAAGCGTCGAGAGGTGGCCGATGTTGTATTTGTTCATCAGCTACTTAATGGAAAGGTCGACTCAGGTTTTTTAGGTCGCCGTGCGTCGTTTAGAAAGGGTCGTTATAATCTGAGAGGTCCACCTCTTTTACAAATCAAGTCCTCTAATACTAATTACGGCAGATTTGAACCTGTAAACCGCATGTTCATTAATGTTAACAATAATATTAATGTATTTAGCGTGAGCAGTAAAGATGTCCTTAAAAGGAGTCTTTTTAATCTCACGTGACCATCTTTGTTTCCTGTTGCTTGCGTGGGTTATATGTTAATTTGGATATTTGTTTTTATTTACTAATTTTTATGTTTGCATGCTTAGTTGTGAGCCTCATCTCAGCGCTTGGTTGTGCTGAGTAGGTAAATCTTTCTTGGCCCAGCTAAGAAGTGCGCCTTCTGTATTAGAAGGGTTAACTCTATTACTACAGATTACCTGTTAAATTAGTGAGGCTAATAAAAGTAACTATAACAGATACAACAGCTCAGGTAAGGGTTCAAAACTCGTTAACTGAAGGGTTCCACGTTAAACAAGGACTCAAACACCGATGTAATTCAAACTAGCCCTAGAGGCTGTCATTAGAAGAACATCATTAGACAGCAATGGAACATTAATTAACAAGTCGGTGCAAATTTTGGGTTACGCTGATCTGAACATTGTAACTAGTTCACTACTAGGAGCAAAGGAATGTTAAATCTAGATAACGCCGCTAAGAACACAAATAGATAAACTCCAAAACCTTGAAGTACCACATAACATAAATATTATGAAACAGTTCATTCATTAATACAGAGTTAAAAATCTGTAATCCGAGGTCATTAATATAGCTGCAAAAATGTCATAATAAACAAAAATTGAAATTCAAAAAGAATTTGGAAAATTATCACGTAAAACGTAAATGTTAACACCTTATATAAAAACGACTCAACAAGAAAGTAGACTTAATCTTACATAACACTTCACACCAAAAAAATGATCGGCTACACTTGTTTCGCAATTCTGTTGATTTTCCACGTAAGTAAACATTTTTTATTCTGATAAAAATTAAAACACTTAAAAAATTTATCCAAAAATCAGGCCACAAGCTCCTTCCCTGTTTGTCAAAGAAATGCCTACTATGGACATTTTGGAGCTCCAGTATCCTACAGAAATGGTTTTATAAATCCCGCATATATTCCTAATACAGTAAGGTATGCAGAGCCTCCATGTGAACAAGAGAAGGAAGAAACCTTAATCCACAAATCAGCCCCGATACTTATAAAAAGTCCACCGACAACTGTGAAAATCAATCATCCACCGCTGGTTGTAAAGCCATCGCCGATAGTATTTTATCGGCCACCTAAAAAGGTGATCAGACCAGCTGTGGTAAAGCAGGGTCCACAGCGCATCAGTGTTGAGCCGATTTTCGTGAATTTTCTTAAGCCAGAACGGAAGGTCTTAGTTGACAATAATCCACCATGCCAAGAGCAGTAGGTGTGATATTTTTACTTGAAATTATTTAATTTATTTATTTATGCTCGATGTTGTTTATTTAAAATAAAGTATTTATTATTCTATATACCAAATGTGATCTTTGATTTTATTCAAATTAGCGCCTTTAGGCCTAGACTATAAAAATATAATGAAAACAAAGCCACATTTTCTCCTAATTTTTTGTCTTTATCGTGCCTCGTTTTACATCCTTTGTTATATGAAGAACTACTACAATGACTGTCGTCCTTTGAAAATTACTCGCTACTGATGTATTAAACTATCTGTAGAAAGGATATTTCCAAGAGGTGTTTTAGTAAAATAGCAGAAACACGAAAGGCCGTCTAGGTTACCTAGGGGTTAACTCGCCCGACTTCAAACTTGGAACTTCGTCGTTCCTCCTGCCGCACTCAGATAACATTCATTCTTTCTTGTCTTTTATCTTTATAGAAATTCTTTGTTCATTCTACTCCCATCACTTCTTATGGGTTTGGTCGGCAAACTCATTAGTCAACGGAGCCAAATATCAACAGAACAATGACTGAAATTTATTTTGAGAGACAAATTTTTTAAACATTAACTATACAGGAACATGATTATTAACTAAATTAAGGTACTCCAAATTGGCTTTTACTAAAAACGACCTCAATTTAATTGAGGTATCTTCACTAGGGTTGACTCCTTCCAACTGTCACAATCGCACTGGTTTTGCATACTTGTTTTGTCTATCTCTTTTCGTTCATCCTCTGTGTATGTCCAAACAATCTCAACAAACCTTTCTTAATTTACGAAACTACATCTTCGTTCACTACACAATGCTTCACTTTGGAAGACATTTCCGCAAGCAGCAAAAGCGATGTGGTTGCCAACGAGAACCCGTAATCTTAAACGCGACTTTTAATCCAAGGTGTAAGGGTACCGTGTCAAAGGCTGAATAACTAAAAAGTGGGTATAAACAGCTTGATTCCCGGACCTTCTCTGGGTCGACATCCGAAATGGTCATGGAGTTTGTGATGGAGCAAATTGGACGAGTATCTTCAGCGCCACAACAAGGACATCCCTATGGAATTTGCTCAAGGCCGAAGAACCCCAGCGAAATAGTAAAACCCTGGTACTGCTAATCAGCAACGAGCTCTTAGAGGGGCTCAAAAGAGTTGACCATAAAATCCATTTTGAACTAAGCCAGGCTTTGATAATGGTTTTCAAAACGGCTTCATCTAACGAAGAGGTGGACTCCGATGAAGAGCTCAAAGAGTGCTTCTTTTTCTTTGATCCGTTAGCTGAGGGTCCGAGCGGGACGTCCCGGCAACGTATACGCTGCTGTCGATGCCGCTGGGTCTTAAACTCTATTCACCATTAGTTTCCATTTTTGTCGATTTTTGGCGACGTCTCGAGCTTTGATAACTGATAATCTCTGATTCTTTAGGTCGCCCTCGATATTCTTTAGCCTTTCGTCGGTGTCGATTGCTGAATTCTCCAGTCTGCGAGGCGAGGCAGCCAGCGTCGAAACCACCGTAGTTGACGTTTTTGTATTTCGTTCTAGTTGTTGTCATCATATCTTGTCAGTGGATGGCGTGGAACTAAAGGCCGACCCATCCCTACACATCTTAGGCGTGACATTAGCCAAAGAATTGCGATGGAATGACCACATATTCCAAATCGCCAAACAAGCATCCCAATGCTTGGGATTTATTAAGAGGTGAAAGTTCCTCCTCCATCCTACATTCGGCCTCTTCTTGAATATTACTCCCTCGTCTGGGGCGGCGCGTCGATAACCACCTTGGGATGGTTAGATAAGGTCCAAAAAAGGCCCTTAAATTAATTGATGACGACACCGCCTGCTCCACCATCGACCCCTTGAGCCACCGTAGGAATGTAGCAGCACTAACAAAATTTTAACGCTACTATTATAGCGACTGTTCCTCCGAAATAAACGCTCTCCTGCCTCCACGGCAATCTTATAACCGCAACACCAGATTAGCCCACTCGTCTCATTCCCTTTACCTACAACTCCCCCTTTCACGCACTCAACAAGATATGAATTCGTTTGTAAATAGAACAACTCGACTGTGGAATAATCTCTCTCTGTCAGTATTTCCGAGCTCCTACAACATCCAAGAGTTCAAACGCGGGGTTCATCGCCACCTTCTTCAACACCCCTTCACACCCCCATAACCCTTAACCTATTCCCCCCCGTACTAAGCTTGCTGCTAGACATTGCACCATGACGTGACAAACGACATGACGGACTGGTAGTACAAAGGGTGATTCCTGAGTTTATCACTGCCACATACAAAAAAAAAAAAATATCGAACTCCGAGTTGTCCATCGAATACCTTCACACATAATCGCGTCGATAACAACGTTGAAGAGAAGTGACGAAGCGACGCCTGCCTGTCGGACACTCTTTTGAATCGAGAACTCCTCGGATAAGTCGCTTCGAATACGAAGGCTGCTAGTTGAGTCATCGTACGACGCTTGGAGAAGTTGGATGATTTTCAATGGCACGTGCTCGGTTTCCAAGACTCTTCACAAGCTGTTCCAATCGATGCAATCGAAAGCGGATTTGAAATCGATGAAAACGACGACAGTTCTTTTGCCGCAATGAATTCTTTCTTCCATTAGCTGAAGTAGTGCGAATATTTGATCAATACATCCCCGATGTGGTCCAAATCCCGCTTGTTCTTTCCGGCTCGTTTGATCTCGATGTTTCTGTAGCCTCTATTGTATGATTTTCGTAAATACTTTGGCGACGATTGAAAGAAAGCTAATACCGTGATAATGTTTGCATTCCCGACTGTCGCCGTTTTTTCAAAATTGGCACAACGATCGTTTTTTTTTTTTCAAGACGATGGGACACGATCTGAATGTCATATGTGTGTTAATAGTCGTTGTGATCCGAGATCCATGACTGCGTCCATTTACGAATAGGTGGACACAACTCCATTGAACACTTCACAATAGACTCCGACAATTGTCTTTCTTCTACATCAATATCGTCCGGCATGGCTAGTTCCGCGAATTTGTTGAATAATGCCATTTGAAACTCTCGCCCGATGGCCGGGTTCCGTAGGCATGCCCATCTTGGCTCTAATATCGCCGAGTCTTTGCCGGATGGATTTCAACAGGTGAGGTGATGTTTGAGGGGATGGCGGAATGAAAGCAGGCCTAAGCCCATGTCGTTAATTACACTGTGTCCAAATTTGCCCATTGTTTCTTCCCAGCCGGTTCGATCTACTCCTGAATGTGCATTGAAGTTCCCCGCGAGTATTATTAATTCTCTTCGCGGTATCATATCCTGCGTCTGTTGAAGCAGATCGTAAAATTCGTCCTTGTTCGCGTCCGGGCTGGTCTCGGTTGGCACATAAACGGACACGATATGGGTCTTGATCGTTCCCGTGATGGTTATCACCGCCAAACGCTCGGATATCGGTTGGAATGCGATATCGCTGCTGGCAGCCCGTCGATCGACCAGAAACTCGACACAGGCCTCTCGTCAACCACTGCCGGAATAGTAAAGCGTCATCGTTTCGTCGGTTGTTGGCGGGACGATCGTCAATGTCCTGGGTCCGGTAAGTGGTAGATCCGATAGCGCAGCAACTGATATTTTGCATTTCAATAATTCCATTGCTAGGACCGAGGTGATGTCCTGTTCGTACTTTTCACGCGGCGAATTGAATTTCCATTTGCGGTGTGACTAATTTGGATGTTCGAACTTCACACCAGTACCCTTGATCCCCAGCGCTGGCTCATCGGCTACCCGGGTGCAGTAGCATTATTTCGTGAATAGTAAGTTCGTGTGTCGATGCGGTTTCTTCCTAGTTTCTTCAGTTTCCCGATTCTGGTCAATTCGGCAGGTCGACCACCCTTCTCCTTTCACATTCTGAGCTTGGGACCAGACGACGGCGGAGTTCGTATCTTTTTAACTACCTTTTGACTAATAAAGAAATTTAAAAAAAGTAATTCTAGGAGGCACTGACTTCTCGCGTTTACATCCGTTCTCCCTCAAAACGAGTGGTGAGCATTTGCACCACAAGCGATGACCAATTGTCGATTTGTCCTGCGATCGAACTCTTAACAGTTCTTGAACCTCCTGGGGTGGAATTATTGCTACATTCGCAGGAAAATAAGGGGGCGCAAGGCGATTGTCTATCAAGATGGCTACTAGAGACTTCTAGAGATAAATTTAGTGACGGGGAGGTGAGTGGCTATAGTCAAGTTAGATAACAATTTAAAAATATTTTCATAAGTAGGTAGACATGAGCAAGCCTAAAACCTAGGTAAGCAGAATGAAAATTCGTCATTCAAATTGAATTTTACGTAAAATATCTAATAAGGATATTCATTTCACTTCGTAAATTCTTCGTACTTGTCGTACTTGTTGTACTTTGTAGTTGTTCGTAGTTTTCGTAGTTCATTTCCATGTATTTTTTAACTACGACGTTTTGTGTGAAGTACGAAGCTACTGAGTTTCTAAAACGGCTTCGTAATTTTAAATATCATTAATGTAGTCGTTCATGTCAATTGAACTACGAAACTACAAACATTTGAAAAGTGAAATGAATATTTTTACTCTAAGTCATCGGATATGTGACAAGTAATTTAATCCGCTATGATCGCGTAAGAACCTTTAATAGCTCTAAGGATATAAATAAACTTCAATAAAATTAGATAAACCGTATACAGGTCAAAAGAAGCTTACTACTTATCTACTTAAAACACAACACAACATTCAATGGTTAAGTTGAAATATTGCAAAACATGAAAGATAAATGATATAACCACAGGTAAACATAGCCAAAAATACACGACAAGATATAATCCCTGATAACTTAAGAGATTCACCTGTAACCTTGTCAATACCTTGAAAAATTAATTTCTCATCCACAAAACTTTTTCATCCGGTAGCCATGGAAAAGCAATCAACCCGAACAAGAATCACCCCCGAAAAGTAGCGTGCCTAATCCAAACGTTGGAGCCTTAATAGATAATATCGATTTGACCAATGGTTGCCCTTTAATCCCGGGGACTAACTTGGTCTTTACAAGTAAAAATCCGTTGCCGTTGGCAGCTTTTCGGCTGCTGTTAATGACTCGATCCGAAGCAAATTGCTACAAACATGGAAGGGGATGAAACAGTTGCTGAATTGGTGACAACGCACCGAGATCTTTATATATGTATAGTGTATATGACCGTCCAACCCCCGTTTCAACTCAAATTGACGTGAACATACACATATATTGTCCAATAAACGTGAACGTGGAAAGCATGCATTTATTTGTGCAAGTTAGACCGGAGTTAATATGTGGACAGGAGATTAGAAATGAATTTTTTAGCTACGGTAAAAGGAGCGCTGATATCAAGGATTCTGTACATGAAGTGTTGTCAATGGAAGGATTATGTGGTAATTTACTGATATAACTCTAATGCAGCATGTGAGTGGGGGTTTCAATGTTGATACTGACTCCAATCCAGTGAAATACTTAAAAATCATAGAGGACCAATGAAGCAACATATCAAAGTCAGAGTTATACGAGAGTATGCGGTTTCAATCTAAAAATATCAAACCAGCTTGAATCATTTAATTTAAAAAAAAAATCCCTAAAAATTGTGAAACTTTCAGCTTCAGCTCGGACCAACTTTCCTGAAACTCCTCATGAAATATGTGTGATTACAATCCTTGCTGTCAGGGCAAATCAAGCCTCGGTCGAGTCGGGCGGAGGAGAATCATTAAAATTATTTCCCCAAAATTGACAAAAGTTTAGCTTGGCCCCATTTTACTCCAGCTTTGCTCTAGTTGAAGTTGTTACAAGAGTTGAGCATATTTTTTTGTCTTGTTCCCCCTATATTCTCTCTAGTCCCCCACATAAATTCTGTCATCCAATTTTACATAAACTCCCGTTCATTGCTACTCATCCTTGATATCCTTAACCAGAACCGAGGACCTAGTTTCAGTATATTACAGATGGTGGTGACTGAAGCTGTCGGATGATGGTGTGGAATTAGTGTCACCTCATATTATGTAATGGAATGACGTTCCACTGTTCTCTCACCAGGTAGGACCAATTCACCATCTAGTTTGCATACGGAATAAAAGCGTAGAACGCACCCAAAATAGCACAGCTACAGGATATTAACCATTCATTGATTTTCGTAGGATGAATATATGTCCTGGCGGTTGGTGAGGTTTGGGGCTAATTTCTGAAACCGTATGGGCTGTAACGATACAGAAGTTAAGGTTCCTCCACCCCCCAAATTAGTCATCAGTTAAAATATGTAGATTGGTGGGATGCGGGTCCCAATGTGCCCGGGATTGATTCATCTCTCAATTGAAATTAGGTTAAAAATTATCCTCCTCCCTTCACAAATATTTTGGATTAAATGTAATTATTAAAATCTTATTCACATGGCCTGTATTTCACGGACGCTGGAGTGGAAATTTTGTTTCAGTAATTTATAATTAAAGAAACTGCTTTCAAGGATTCCGAACAGACTACAATAATTTATTCTGTGTTCTGATATTGTTCCAATTGGGATTATAAAAAGGGTTAGAGTTCAATCCATTACAGGAACCGTTGGTTCATGGTGTCTAGTAGCCTGGCGTATTGCGTAAGTAGATGCCGATGAACTTTGCGTTTGAACTCATAGATGTTATATGAGCTCGGAGACATCGACTGCGGAAGACAGTTCCTCAATCTAGTTGTTCTATTTATAAAGGAACTTCTAGGAAAAAGGACATTTTGTGTTCCTAAATATTAAATCAAATAATAAAGCAAAAAAATATATTTAAAAGAAGTTCGTCATTGTCCTGAGACCCCCGGTATCACCAGTGATACATTTAGTTTAAAAATTTTAACGGCCATTTATCGAAATACTGAAGATGTTCGTCGTTTGAAAGTGAAACAGTAGGCTTTGTTTTGTTCGTTCATTCTTTAACTCATGTGCTAGAAGTCAGTATTAAATTATTTACGGTGAGTGTAAGTTTGTGAATTTTGCATGAATCGACATGGCGAAACTACGCACAGATAAATATTACTTTTTGTTATAATATTTGTGCTTTTTTATTGAAATCTTATAGTATTTATTATAATTTTACTTTCAAAGTAAATATTTTGTAGAACAGTGTGATTGTTATATATAAATTTAAATTATATCTATAAGTATCATATGTGATACCTCGGGCATTTAGTATTATATTTGGTATGTTCTGCAGGTCCTCTATCTAATAGAGAAATAGTGGAGGCGATCAATTACGATGAATCCGATATGGAAGAGGAAGACAGTGATGGTGAAAGTGACCTTCAAGTATGCAGGGAGGAAGTATCCAGGGAGGAAATTCCATGCATAAATGAAGAGGAATGGAATGAATCAGACGACGAATCTCTTTCTTGTCTTCAAATACTTCCCCAATCGTCCAGGAGCTCAAATTTACGATGGAAACACACCGAAAACTTTGATTTTACTCCAAAAGAAGATGATTTGGATGTGTCACTCGACCCTAGCGTAACTATCAAGAGTTCCCTAGATTACTTTTCCCACATCACAGAACAGCAAACTACTTGTTCCAGTCTGAGCTCTAGTAACAGTCCTGTTCCCATAATAAACGAGAGGCCTTCCACTTCCACCAGAAAACACAGACTCGTTGAGCCTTTACCACATGCTGCCAAAGGAATGAAAGAAACAAAACAAACTAATAGATCGAAATGTCGTAATAAAGGATGCAGGAACTTGACATTCGTTAAATGTTCTCAATGTAATATATTTCTTTGCTTTAATGTCAATAGAAACTGCTTTTTTGATTATCATACTTCACAGTAGCTTTTAAGTATCAAGTATTAAATATTTTTGTCATTCTTTGATGTAAATTCAAATTAAAGATTATACGAGTTAATAAATCTTGTTTTAAACTAATGCAAACCCAAGGTATCACGTGTGACACCATCCCTTATATCAAAGTGGGGAGGGGGAGGATTTTTTTTCTTGCGTTTCAATAACAACCTAGCTTTGGAACCTAGCTTTCAAAAGTAGCAATCATACTTGTGGCTTAAATACTTTAGTCTTGGGTCTCAGGAGGTTAAGAGAGCTGGACATGAGTTCACGGTCTAAGAGACCTTTACCCCGTTTATGACTAGGTTGAAAAGTTGAGTCGAGGTTGAGTTGAAATTTCGACCACCGTATATGATGTCGAGTTGAGTTCACTTTAGGTTGAAATAGAGTTGAAGTATCAAAACATAACCTCAAATTTTTGTGTGAAATATTCATTTATAGATACGAAAATATTCAGAACGAAATAATTTTTTGTTCCTGTATACCCTAAAACACCGAACACAAAACTGACACCGAAAGTGGACTTCACGGATGGTAAACAAATAAAACAAATGTCACTTCAACGCAATTTCAACTCAACCCGAGAATATGAGGCGAAATTCAACTCCATCCAGGGAGGAGACCTGAGTTGGGTTGAGTGGACCCAGTTTCAACTCCGCATTCGTTTATGACTGGGTTGAAGCCAGATTGAACCTGGGTTGAACCAAATAAACGGAGTACTTGTTGTTGCGCAAGACCAAGGCGAGCTATTCGTCTGCAAAAATCAAGCTTTACATGGTCCAGCTTAAATTGCAATGTTTTATGTGTTAAAAATAGAGTAACCCAGATCAAGCTTACTACTATACATTGCATGACTTGAAAGAAATGACGGACTAGTACAGGGGTTTTCAACCTAGTGCCCGCGACAAAATGCTGAAATACGAAAAAAAACAAATCTTAAAAATAACAAAAATTAAAAGTTACTTTAATTTTTAAAATCTTGACATCTGTCTAATCCACCACGACAATTAGACCCTTGGCGCTGACTGTCGGTTAGGTTCCACGATTTGGTCGCCTTTTTATTGTATTTCTCGCTAAGTAGGTTTCAGTAAAACTGACTTAGTATAAAAGGCAATAAAATCGCCGCCAAACCGCCATCCAATATGAAAGGAGCCTTACAATCATGCCTTTCCTGGCATTTAAATCCGACTTGTGCCCGCCAGTTTGTTTTGCAATCTCGAATGCGCCCGCACCACAGAACGGTTGGGAACCCCTGGACTAGTAGCACAAATGGGCTTCTAACACAGAAGGCGTACTACTCAGCTGGGCTGAGCATATACATAAACATACATATATGTACATATACAGAAAACAATAATAAAAAAGCGTGCAAAAGGAAAGAGGGAGTCACGCGAGGGTTATCTCAAAGAAGGCGGCTGAGTGCAAATCGGACAAACTTCCTTTTAACCGATTCGACTTTTCCAATTTGGGAGAGGTAGTGAGGAGACCACATCTGGGAGGCATACTCGAGTAAAGGCCTGACTAAAGATATCTACAAGTTCCTAGTGATGAGGGGATTGTTGAATTCCTTAGACCATCTTTCTATAAGTCCTAGGACTAATCTGCCCTTGGAAGAGATATAATTGATGTGAGTGGATAAATCCAGCTTACAATCAAACCTAACCCCACGATCAGTGACAGAGTTTATGCGCGGGATTACGCTGTGAAGAAAAGTATATGTTAGTCATAAATTAATGGACCACGTTTTCTATAAAACGTCATGACCTAGCACTTGCTAATATTTGAGCTAGGTTTCAATTTGCAAAAGTTTACAATCCACCTTAGTCTTTATGAGACGGTAGAGTTTGATGTCATCACAGTGCTTTAGTAAGGTGACAATATCATTGATTGATAAGATAAAAAGCAGAGGACCTAGATTTCGGGATTTGACTCCACGAAATTGAACTTGATAAGTTCTGCCGGCGAAGTACGATTGGAACCATACCACAAGGGCATGCGGAAAGCCTATTTTTTTCGTTTGAGAGAGAGAATTTGTCAAAGGCCTTACTGAAGTCAGTATAAATGGAATAACTCTCCCAACCACCCTGATTTATTTAATAAGTACATCAGGGGACACAGAAGGGTCTCCGCACAAGATTTTAGAACAGCAGGGGGAATACCCTCAGGGCGCCGGACAAAAAATCCTGTGGGAGTTCGTTAATATGTTTTAAGATAGCCTCTCTGGTATAGAGAGAGATAAGTTATGAGCCACTTGAGTTGCATTGATATGTCGAAATTTGTTTACATCTGGTTGAAAGACAGGAGACGAAAAGGATTTGCGGAAGAACGATGCGAACATTTCGCAAATCTCGGATGGATTCGTACTGCAGGAGTTCTCGTGTTAGGGTACTTATCAATTTTTTTCTTAGTACTGATAAATTTAAAAAATGTTCTGCGATCACCATGCAGTTTGTCTTTCATGTTACTGAGGTACTCCTTGTAAAGAGCTTCGGAGAGTGCGTGAAATTGGTCATAGCAACTAATAAATGCATATAAACTCGCAATGTCTTTCCTCTTCAGGCTAGTTTTCCAGAGTTTATCCTTCTGCTTTTTGGCACGTCTCAACTAATAGTTGTACGAGGGTGGGGATGACCTGGACAGCTTCAGGGGCTCAATAGGTATACAAGTGCAAAGGTTTCGTACGGAACGGAATAAAACCTTGTAACATAGTCATCCAACTCATTTAATAATAATAATAATAATAATTTATTTTGGAAGCTGTACACAAGATTTTCATCTTTTTTCGTACCTACATATGTATATGTACATTTTTATAATTTCAAAGCTTATCATAATCTAGTTACTATATCTAATTGGCAAAATTAAGAGAAAAAAGAAAAGAAAAACAAACTTCAATTAATATTACAGGAATCCAGAAAGGACAGCGGGTAAAGGAAGTAAATGTGAAAATAAGGGAGAGCGAAATTTAGAGAAAAGAAATACTACCTAGAAGAAGAGGAAGAAGATATAAAGAGAGAAGCTTGTCTTCAGAAGGCTCTGGCTGTGCCTATTCTTTGAATAGTGTTCGGAAGATTATTCCAGAGTCTGAGGGAGTGCACAAAGAAAGAACGACTACCAATTAGGGAGTGATGTGCGGGAATGAGAAATTTAATGGAGCGCAGGGATTGGAGAGGCGTGAGGAAGTCAGAAAGGTAGGGAGGGCTTTTGGCTTAGAAAGCTTTATGCAGGAGGACCAAAGCCATGATATCAATAAAGCGAAAGATGCCACAACCCAACAAGGAGTTTTGGAAACCAGACACATGGTCAGATCTTCTCAGATTGTAAATGAACCTTAAGCAATCATTAAATGCAACTTTGAGACGCTGACGACAGGATGAGTCGAACGATATGTATATGAGAGACCCGTAGAGAAAGTGTGGCAGGATGAGGGACTTAACAAGCTTGAACCGGATAGATGAGGATAAAAGACTGGAATAGAGCCAAAGTTTGCGTAATGTTCCATATATCTTCGAGAGCATAAGTGAAACGTGTTTGCAACAAGAAAGTTTGGAGTTGATAACAATTCCAAGATTATTGACACAGTCAACAACGGGAAGCGAAATATTATTGAGTAGAAGAGACGAAACGTTTCCAACGGACAGAGAGCGACGAGTAAGGAACAGAACTTGGGATTTATTAGGATTTAATTTAAGGAAATTTAAGGAGCACCATTCATTAATTCGGGATAATGTACTATTGAATTCCGAAATACATTGTTCGATCTGGTTAGGATTACATGAAGTATACAGCTGGAGATCATCAGCATAAAGATGGAAGGAGCAATTATGGATAACAGTAGGAAGATCATTAACATACAGCGAAAAGAGAAGGGGAACAAGTACAGAGCCTTGCGGAGCTCCAAGAGACACAGGTAGGAATGAGGATATAGCATTTTTAAGGCGAACACATTGAAGCCTATTAAGTAGAAAAGAAGCGAAGAGTCGAATGGCAGAAGAGGAAAAGTGATAGAGTCGGTTAAGTTTGGAGAGCAGAAGGGAGTGAACCACAGAATCAAATGCCTTAGAGAAATCTAAAAGGACCAGTACGGCAATGTCACCAATGTCGAGCGCAGAACGCAAATCAGTCGTTACCTTTAATACTGCCGTTTCACAACTATAGGATCTACGGAAGCCAGACTGGTATTTAGAGAGGAGGTTGTTAGACTCAAGATATCGTAGTACTTGTATATAGAGGATTTTTTCAAAGGCTTTGGCGAGAAAAGGAAGAATACTGATGGGACGAAAATCAGTTATGGGAGGCGATTTTTTAGGTAAAAAAATCACTATGGCTTTTTTCCAAAGCGACGGAACTTGAGAAGTTGTCAAGCAGTAATTGAAGATATGCGTTATAGTTTCTGCGATTAGTGGCGATAGAAGCTAAGAAAACGAGGAGATAGATTATCCCAGCCAATGCTATTTGAAGAGATGGAAAGTAATATCTCAATAAGTTCAGGTGTGTCAACACAGCGAACACTAAAACCATCAGAACTAAGTAGGTCAAGGGGAAGAAGATCAGAAGAGGAAGCAGGCTCAGATGGAGATTGAATAAAAGATGCATTGAGGAGGTTTACATCAGCATCAAACGGGATGGCCACAGGAGCATGGATGCCCAACGAACGAAGATTAGACCAGAGTTTTTTAGAATTTAAATTGGGATCAAGCTTGCGGGAATAATACTTACGCTTTGCAGACTTAACCTTGCTGTTGATAAGGTTGCGGAGCAGTTTGTAGTCATTACGGTACCTAAGTATCCTAGTCCTACGATAACGTCTGTACATGAACTCACGCTGAATTATTAAGTCGCGGATTTCCCGCGAAAACCAAGGATAAGGTAAGGAGGGATAGCGTCTTCTTGTGATAATTGGTACACATTGGTCATAACCTTATTGAATGAATGAGGTCAGAATATCAACTTTTGTGTCGACAGAAGGTGTGTGTTCATTTGGGGAAAACAAAAAATCGATCGAAGTGAGCTTGGATCAACATTGGCCTTTTTAAAATTAAAAGTAAATGTGGACTCTGGGATTTCTTCATGGATTAGTTTATTGTTAAAGGCAGAATAATAACTCAGTAGCAGAGGAGGTTGATAATTATCGACAGACGACAAGACTATTGAACTAGGCTCACCAATCATGTTGTCAGAGTCGGAGAAGAATACAAGACCCAACTGCCTTCCTAAAATATTATTCACACCACTCATTTAGTTCAAGCCTCATGATTGAACAGCAATTGAGAAAGTTACTATAGGCAACATCCACGAGCCTCCGAGTCATTATATCTATTCCTCCGAAAAACTTGGAAGGAGGAGTCGAAAAGTTCGGCATTGAGGATCCCACTATGTAAAGCGATTATATCAAAATCGCCTGCCGAAATTGATAGAACACATCGTGGGTTTTGGATCTCATTCCTCTTACGTTTTGGTAATATAGGGAGAGCGTCTTAAGTTTTTTTAAACCTGGCGAGAGTGCGATGTACACGTGTGCGGGGAACAAAATATTTAGAGAAGGCACCGGGAGGGCAGAATGTAGGGTCCAAAAGGTTTTCAGCGGTACTGGGCGGGGCAGACACAACAAAGGGCGAGACCGGTTTGGAAGAATTGCTGTTCTTTCTGCAGGAGATTGTTTCAGGGTTGATTTATTTTCCCCTTGAATAATCTTTAATTGCCTCCATGGGAAAAGCGGGAAATGAAAATATTTCGCGGCCCGGATACCGTACTAGGTTGGTGCAAGTTTTCTAATTAAAAACACTTTTTTTTCTTTATATCAGGCACGCCCCTGACTGTATGACCATTTACACATCTTGTTTGACATTATGCGCCTCCCAACTATGAATATTTCCCCTTTTATTTACCAAGAACAAAACAATCATTTAGTACTCATATCGCAGCAATATCGAAGCAATCGATGTGAACAAAATTTGATTGATGCGTTCATAATAAATACCCAATGCCACATAATTGCAACAATCAATTCCTTTTCGTTCCTCACAAATGCAATTATTTCCGTCACTTTAACGCAGTTGTCAAGTGATGTTCTACAATTTGAGTGTAATTTTGAATTGTGTTGCGATACTGCATGCCCAAAACCCAACCATATAAAAATTGGACCTTAGCACCATTTATATGTCATAAACGAATTTTTTTAAAATTGTCGGGTTTGGACAGGTGCCAAAGAGTGTCCCACGCTTGGGGGATAAATGAAACTCGAACATGGCATACAATTCATGTATCGCCATAGAAAAAAAAATTGGAGCAGGAAAATATTTATTCATCGGGGGTGGTTGGCGAAGTTATTACAAGCTGGCGGGGAGTAAATGAAAAAGTTTGGGTAAAATATGGTCAAGTTTATCGATAAAAAAGTTTTGCCAAACAAAATTTTTGGTGTTTTTAGGGATATTAAATTGGTAATGTTTATTTTGCTTAGGGTGATGAATAGTTTGTAAAATATTGTAAAACTGTGTTAAGCATACTTCTATTACATAATGTACGGATGTTATTTTATTTTTCGCAATTATAATTTTTAAATTAAACGTGATCGATTACAAATGCTTTCAATAGTATAACGCTGCAATCAATATTATCATGATTCACGTCACTGGGTCATGAACATTCGAGCTACAATTACAAAGGTATAGGGGCTCCAACAGAAATTAAGTTCCCAAGGTAGTTTGCTCTTTTTGGTAGAAAGTTCACGCTACTGAAAAAGCGTAAAAACTTTTGAAATAACATCACGGGTAGGGACCAATCCCGCATCAATATCTCAATCCCGCAATCCCGCGGTATCGAGGTAAACAATACCGCGGATCCGCGGGATTTGCGGGACTGCAAAAAATTCATAGATTTTGCTCTAAATAGTTATGTTCATGAATTAATAAAGTATCATGAAATAAGAGCTTAATAAACTACAGTCAAACAAGGTATTCAAGCCAATTCTGAACTACGCTGGGATTGATTCCGCTAAAATTTTCTTAATTTTAATTTCGAAATTATTCTCAATTGCGTTTCTGCTACCGATGATCGAAAATTCCAGCGGAATCAATCCCAGCGTAGTTTAAAATGACCTTAATACTTTGTTTGACTGACTCAGTAGTTCGTTGGACATACAACACAATTAACTGCGAGGATAACCCTTTTACGCTCATATGTACGGTTTTTTTTTTTTTTTCAGAGTAAGCGCCCATGGAAACGGAGGTAGAGTAAAGTTTCCTTAAATCCAAGTAAACTCAAAGAACTCAGTCCGGTTAAGCCGAGTTTTGCATATGGATCTGGATTAACCCTAATTTGACACTTGGGGTCAAAACGACCCCACGCTTTTTTCGAACCGATTTTTCTCCAACAAATCGACAATTTTTTTTAATAATTAAACAATAACAATTGACTTCAACAATCATATACTAATATTCAGAAAGGTTCAAACTATATGTGTAATTTTTTATAAACCTTTACATAATCAAATAAAAAAGTTATTAACATTTTTATACGCTGGGGTTAAGTATGCTTTACTGCACATACATACATTATATCAACGGCGACGCAATGTAAAATTATTTAGCTGTCACTTTTACCCAGAGTCATGGAAACAGCATCGAGTTAACTTGAGGGAAAAGCTCAACGAAAACTCTACCTTTGTTCATGGAAACACAGTAATGCACATGTTTAAACCTTGTCGTAGGCATAGGGTAATTTGACACTTAAACAAACACATATGCAAAACCCGGCTTAATCCGACGGGTTTCGTGAAGTCTTCCTGGATTTAATGAAACTTTACTCAACCTGTATTTCTATGGGTTCAGACTAAGTAAACCCAAAATAAACTCTGCATGGAAACTAAGCAATTGATCACGTTCCGAGTCGACTGATTTGCAAGCCCAATGTCAAGCTGGTTTCACAATAATCACGAGCCCAACCAGTTTGCCATCAAAATGAAATTTTTGTCCACACACGAGCACAACTGTTTTTGGATCAATCGTCGTTAGTTTTTTGTAACGAGGTTTTGGCAAAATGTCAAGTACTTCATATGCAACCACGCAACTGAAATCGCTTCCGACCGGCAAAAACAATCACATCCGAGCAGTTCAGACTAGTTTCAAATGGGTTTAGTTTCTGTTGACCCGTGTACGAAACGAAAGCTCAAGAAACAGTTGCGTGTGCAACTGGAATTGTAAATCAGTCAGCTCGTGTTCGCATGGCCTAAAGCTATTTTAAAACGTTTTTATTAGCTTGCTTTCTTGTCTGTCTGTTTGTCCGGTACAAATCTTGCAATCGATTTTTTGAATACTTCTGGTTACCCGATCACCCTGAAATTTTGCACACAGCTTCAGCTCCGATGACAATGCACTATGGTATACTCATTATACCGTTAGATTCATGGCGGAGGTATCAAGAGGACGGATTACTGTTCAAGGAACAAATTTTGCAATCGATTTTACAAATACTTCCGGGTATCCTATCATGCTGAAATTTTGCACATAGCTTTAGCTCCCATGACAATGCAATATAGTATATACCTTTAGATCCATGGAGGCCGTCTCAGGAGGGCGGATTGAAATATTCTTCACAACCCCTTCAACATGGGTATCAAATTAAAGGATATGATATGTAGAACACCATAAGCAATCTAGTATACTCAAAATTTCATTTGGTTCATGGCGGACATCTCCAGCGGGTGAATTACCATTTTCTTCACAACCCCCTCGACATTAGTATCAAATGAAAGAGTATGATAAGTAGAACATCATAACCAATATAGTATACTCAATATCTCGTTTGGTCCATGGCGACCATCTCAAGAGGGCGGATTACCATTTTCTTCTCAACACCCGAGACATTGGTATCAAATGAAACATAATGATAAGTAGAATACCATAAAAAATATAGTATACTCAATATATCGGTTGTTCCATGGCGGCCATCTCAAGTGGGTGGATTACCATATTTTTCACAATCCCCCTCGGCATGGGTATCAAATGAAAGGCCATCTTAAGTCGAATACAATAGGCTATGTCGTTAGATCTATTCTCGTCACCTCAAGAGGGCGGGTTACCATTTTCTTCAGAACGCTTCGACATGGGTATCAAATGAAATGGCATGATAAGTAGAATACAATAGGCTATGTCGTTAGGAGATGCCATGTAGAATCAAATAAGCTATGTGACTTAATTCAAAATTTAATATGGACACCAGTAACATAATGGAAATTAATACGGTAAATTTATTAAAGTAAAATGAAAGATAAAAGTTTTAGATAATTACGATTGATATTTAATTCAATCAAAAGCCATCTAAACGCTTTTCAGTAAAAGAGTAGTGAGTAGAGTACTCAGGAGTGGAAATAGTAAAAATGATCAGAAAAGAGACGCAGCTATTATTGAAATAAAAATCATATAAAATAAATTTAGCTTACTTCTTCATTTTAATTTTCAGGAATTTCAAATTTAAACCGATTGGTATATTATTAGTAGATTTAGGTAACAATTTTCCGCATGTATCCGTCATAATATCATCAAGATGTTAAAAATTGATTGCAAAAAGGCAACATACAAGACTAAAAAGCAGAAAATAATTATATAGATAAAAAAAAACTTTTTAATATAGCACGTTTTTATAACGAACTAAAAAGTATAAAATAATTGCCCCTAGCCCCATACAGATTTAGAACCTCAAACATATTCCTAATACCATACAGATAGCCCTGAAAATTTGTGATTATGAATTTGTAATAGCTATAAAAATATTTGTAAGATTTTAAACGAAAAAACGTTACAAGAGTTTCTCAACCTGATGTACTCACGTCGAGATGATTCGCTGGGAGAATGTCTGAAGAGGCTACTTTGGGTTTAATTGCGTTCATACACCCTCGATTAAACCATCCAGCATAGGCTTAATAGATTTGGATGCGTACCAACCTTTTCCTTTCCAGGAAGAAGAATGGTGGTCTCGCTAGGCAGTTCGTCAGCTTTACAGATCCTCTCTATATTTCGGTGACCGGGCACTCATATGAGGAGAGTCCTGAGCTGCTGAGCCATCTTGTTAAAAAATCTGCGGCATTGAGAGATAGTTCTGGAGTTACTAGTGCAAGAGCGCAGGGCTTCAGAGCCGCTGACTATTCGAGAAGATGTAGACAGTTCGATTCCTGTCGCCTAGCTGGTTGATTTGCAAAAGAGCTTCATGTATGGCTGAAACCTCGGCTTGGTATACACTACAGTGGCCGGGTATTCGGAAAGAGACTTCGATCCCAAGTTCCGGTGAGAAGACTCCTCCTCCCACTCTTCTCTTGGGCTTAGAGCAATCAGTGAAGAAGTTTGTGTCATCTTGAATACTAGGTGGTCTAATACTCCATTCACGACGGGAAGGGCTGTTGACCTCGTAGTTCTTCGACGTCGAATGTGCGAAAATCGGTTTCTGTGGAAATGTTGACAGAGTCTAGCACCTTAAAGTGCCCTCCCCTATTCCGGTTCAAGATCCAGATTCCTATATTCTATAGCCACATTTTCCCTTGCCCCAAGGTTCAGCGGAGGGAGGTATAACATAACGTTTAGGGCATCAGTAGGTGTGGAGCGAAGTGCGCCTGTCATGCATAACTCCGCACATCTTTGCACTTTCTGTAGTTTGTTTAGCACAATGGACTTTTTTAAGATTGGCCACCATACTAAGACCCCTTATAGGAGGATTCCCTATGGATTTTCTGCAAGCGAAAAGCGCTATGTTCGCTTTTTAATGCGCTCTTCTGTGTTTTTATTCCAGAGGAGCTTCTTATCCAGGGCTACTCCCAGATATTTGATACTGTTGCTACACTTGAGCCTGACATTGTTAAGCCGGGGAGGAGTTAGAGGTGGAGTTTTACACCTCCTCGTGAAGAGGACTAAATCTGTTTTTTGGGGTTAACGCTGAGTCCGATAGGCTGAAGGGAATACAGTTGATTTGAAGGCACCCGGAAAACATGACCTGCAACCAGGACATGATATGACTAAGATCGCTATATAGAACTCCTTTTCTTCAGACACAACACGAAATAAAAAGTTTTATATTATGATAAAATATGATGGAGATCATAAAATACTCCTCCGGCTTTTTTACAATATGAAACGGCATCATTAAATAGGAAAGATCATCATTTTCTAACCATTCGTTGTTTATTTAAAAACTCCACACCACAAATAATTTTAAGGTAGTAAACTCCAAAATGAGACCGGAACTGCTCTAGAAACAATGCGGAGATCCATTCAGAAAATCTAGTTCTTGCTTTTGTCTAGTGACTTGCACGAATTCTGATATCATTCCGTATTTCCCAAAGGAGGGACCTTCTTTATTTCTCCAGTGAATTGTCGACGGCAGTGCGGGATGCAGTATGATGATTAATTCAGTACACGATTACGAGCATTTCACTTCCTATCCATGAGCTGATAAGGAAACTGGGACTGCATTTAAAGAGTTTCGTAAGTTTCGGTTATGTCATGAGTAAAAATTGTTTCCTGATGATACGCAAGCGAATTATGCAGCATCAACAATGCCGGAGCAGAACGTAAAATGAATTGACATAAAAACTTTTCCAAATAGAACGGAAAGATAGTGGAAAAGTTCACGGAGCATTCGAATGTCTGCAAAAGTCCTTGGCAGACTGTTAAAATATTTAAAAACAATCGACGATGAGAAAGGGTGCAGAAGGTGTAAAAGTGTACTAATGTCGAAATGAGAAAATAAGGCGAAATGTCGCAATTCGGAAAAGCATAAAAGTGGCCATCGCCCTACAAAAGGAGGAAAAATAATGTTCCGTGTGCCGTAGGAGAATTGGAAAAAGGACCACCCTTCCGGGACTTTATCGCTGTGTCATTCCATACCATTGGCATGTATTTTAATCTGTAAAATGTGAGAAGAGATGAAGAGCAAAAGTCTACGTCTGTATGCACTAATATAAAATTCATGCAAACATGCCTGGTAGAATGCTTTACTAAAATGTCCTGGCTCCTTGCTGGCATCCTTATAATTCAGACATAGTATAACACTTTGGATTACGTGACTCGATTTTCAACCGTTTTGTAGACACGAGACGCAAATAAAAGAATCATTGCCTGCCCTATACGCCCAGCACAGGGATGTAGGTACCCAATACTTTAGGATATATATGGGAACTAGAAAGAGGTGAACATGCACAAAGGATTCGAGATCTACAAGGACTCTACGAACTCAGTTGTCGACCAGAACATTATTCTTAAAGGGTGCATGTATAAGCAAGCTAGGAGAAGGATCAAATTTCGTGTTACCTCGTTCTTGGTAGATTTTTGCTCTTTTCCAGTTTCATGTTCACGTTGAGTATACATACTTATATATGTATGTTGTATGCTTGCGGAAAATGTAAAGGAACGGCAACCGCTATATGTATAATATCCATTTTTTGTGGTGTGGGCGGAGGTGAAAGGTGATATGCTGGCAAAGAGCCTGGTGTGACGCGTTAATTTGCATATGTGAATAGGAGTCCTTTTACCATTAAGGTGTTACTAAACTTTTCGTTAGCCTTTAGGTATTTTTATTTAATTAAATAATGTATGTTAAACAAACTTTCCTCGCCCTTGAGTCTCTAGATTTTTAGCTACTGAAAATCTTGAAAAAAAAAATTTTTTCATAACAATATTGTGCGGAGGACGAGAAATGCTTTCGATGGCAACTCCAAAGAATGATTTGCCAGGGTTTCATTTATTTATTATAAAGTTTGAATACTGACGCATTCTATCCTCGGAAGATATAAAGGGTTTCTACATTAAATTTTATCATACGTAAACTATTTAAAGATACTGGTCGTATTTTGCTAAATTTAACAATTCAAACGATGATATTTGTGACAGGTGGTGAATATATAAATAAGAGAGACTGAACATCTCAGGCTGACAAACTCTGCCACTGAAAAAAGTCTACTTGTCGCGGAGCCTCAACAGGAGCCTCGAAACAGACAGACTCTACGGTAAAGACTATATCAACGAATAATGAATAATGTTCCTTCGAGTTAAACGCTCTTTTGCCTCCACGGCAATCTTATACCCGCAACACCAGATTAGCCCACTCGTCCCATTCCCTGCACCTGAAACTACCCTTTTAACGCACTCAACAAGATATGAATTCGTTTGTAAAAAGAACAACTCGACTGTGGAATAATCTCTCGCAGTCGGTATTTCCGAGCTCCTACAACATCCAAGAGTTCAAACGCAGGGTTCATCACCACCTTCTTCAATACCCTCCCGTACCTTTATAATCCCTAACCTATTCCCCCCACTCCTCCCCCGTACTAAGGTTACTGCTAGGCATTTCACCATGACGTGACAAAAGACATGACGGACTAGTAGTACAAAGGGTGACTCCTGAGCTTAGCACTACCACATAAAAAAAATATATATTGATTAATAGAACGCCAGAACACTGCGCATGGTCGGCTTTCTAGGTTCGCTATTAACCAAAATACAAAAAATTATATGGAACGGCAGCTGCATAATACATCACCGTAAGCTGTACCCCGATAGTCATCAGGAACCACCTACTTGCTTACCTGTAGAGAGAGCCCTCATCAGGGCGGACGCGGAGTACTTAATGGAGGTAGGAAGTAGCCTGAAAAATAAAGTCCGGGAGAACTTTCCGAGTAGGCTCATCTTCACTCATACGAGCTAGATGCCCTGCCCACCGGAGCCTACCGAGCTTTATTTTTTTCACATCTATGTCGCGATAGCGCTCGTAGATCTCGTCATTGTAGGTCTCCGGAATCGTCCTTCCTCACATACAGGGCCAACAATCCTCCGAAGTATTTTCCTTTCAAACACGCCCAAGAGGTTTGAGTGCTTTTTGCTCAGCACCCACGTTTCGGATGCATATGTGAGAACGGGTAAAACCATCGTCTTATATAGTAAAAGTTTAGACGTTATGGTTAGATATTTGGATTTGAAGAGCCTTGACAGACTATAGTAGCCTTTGTTGGCTTTTAGCAGTCGTGCGCGTATTTCTGGTTCCATGCTATTGTCGGCTACTACTATTGACCCAAGGTAGGTAAATGATTTTACCACTTCAAACTCGTGTTCCGCTACCTTGATTGTGAGACCAATGTTAGGTGCTCTTCCAGACGAGGCCACCATGTACTTTGTTTTGCTTTCGTTAATGTACAGTCCCAGATTTCCTGCCGCTTACTCAATCTGAGTGAAAGCTTCTTGTACAGCTGTTGTTGTTCTTCCAATGATGTCAATCTCGTCTGCGTAAGCCAGTAATTGGGTGGACTGGTGGAGGATTGTACCCCTTGATATCACGCCCGAATCTCGGATCACTTTCCACACCTCGTCTGGCCGTCGTCTCGGCCAGACCGTCCCCTTGTCGGAGTGCATTATAGATGTTGATTGGTCTGGACAGTGTTCCGGATACCTTTACTTGGCTTGACACATTGATCATGGTCAACCTACATAGTCTTGTCAGTTTGTTGGGGATGCCGAATTCTCTCATGGCTTTGTAGAGTTATACTCTGGCTATGCTATCATAGGCGGCTTTAAAGTCTATAAAGAGGTGTTGAATTGAGTTTTGAAACTCTAGACATTTTTCCATAGCCTGCCTCAAGGTGAAGATCTGATCAGTCGTTGATTTGCCTGGGCTGAAGCCGCACTGGTAATGGCCTATGATGTTTCTGGCGTATGGGGCCATCCTTTTTTGTAGGATAGCGGAGAATATCTTATAAACGGTACTCAACAACGTTATACCGCGATAATTGGTGCACACTGTGATATCTCCTTTTCGGTGTACCGGGCAGAGGGTGCCTTTTCTCCAGTCTTCTGGCATCACTTCCTACTCCCATACTTGCACAATTAATTCATGAATCGCTTGGTGTAATGTAGGCCCTCCATATTTAACCAGCCCCGCTGCGAAGCCGTCTGCACCCGAGGCCTTGTTGTTTTTGACCCGGCTGATGTCTCTGCTCGCTTATTCTATGCTTGGTGGCGGCAGCATAGCATTATCATCGGATATTGGTGGAGCCTCCGAATCCTCAGTTACTCGCCATTTAGGAATTCATGAAAGTGCTCTTCCCATCGCTCCAAGATGCCTTTAGGATCGGTGATCAGATTCCCTTCTTTGTCCTTGCAGTATGTGCAACGTGGTGTGAATTGCGTCATACTGCGGACTCTTTGGTAGAACTCCCGCGCCTGGTGCGGCCGTCGTTCTCTGTACTGTTCTATCTCACAGACCAGATTTTTTTCCCAGGCTTCCTTTTTTCGTCTGTGAATTCCCTTTTCTTCTTTTCTGAGCTCTTTATAATTCTCTTCGCGTGCCCGTGTTCTCTGAGACTGCTGCATGGCTCGGTACGCAGCATTCTTACGTTCAGTTGCCAGCTTGCATTCATTATCGAACCAGTCGTTCCGATCTTTACGACTTCTGCCTAAGATGGAATCAGCAGTACTAATGACAGTATTTTTAAGGCGGGTCCAGTTCTCGTCGACGCCCGGCATCTCATCCCCAGGACTTAGGGCGAGTTCTAATGTATGACCGCAGCTGTTTCTGGCCATTTTATTGCGTAGTGCAGCTGTGTTGATTCGAGCCTGATCAGCGGATACAAAGCTTTTCAGCGTTGTAATGCGCTCTCGGAGCACCATACCAATAAGATGTGATCCGAGTCGAAGTTGGCACCTCGGTACGTTCGTATTCGCTATCTCATTACCGGACCTTTAACGCATCATCCTAAAAAATCAATCTGACTGAAACCAAACAAAACACGGACTTGTTGTTTACGTTACTAATTTAATTCAAATATTACCTACAACAATCAAATATGAGATATGTAAATGATAATAAGCAGTTAAATTACAATACGGATGGTGAAAATTAAAGGTATTGAAAGACACGTTGAAGGACGTTATACACATCAATTATTGGAGAAAGAATGAAAAAAACCGCTCTGGTACCATGCCGCTTTTGTTTTGTACACACAATTACAATAGCAAACGAAATATTAGATATTCAATACCAAATTCTCCAAGAAAGCTTATACTGTATGAGGTATCATGAGACCACATACAAAAATACAGTGGATTATAGGAACGAATATTTCAACATTTCTTCGCTTCGCTTGATCCAATACAGTGTTCATTACCTCCACAATTTCATCACGAACAATCAAATTGATCGTGCGATCACAGAGAGGAGATATAGTTTTAGATTCTCCTTTTACTGCATAGTTTATCTACGATACGTCTCTTTATTCTGTATGCTTCTAGTTTCGCTCGTGTTGGTCTCGATAAGTATTCACGAAGGCTTGCGTTTCTGTCTGCTATAGCTATCCTGCAATCTACATCAAACCAATCATTTCTCACTCCTCTCTCTTCTACTCCTACTGTCTGTTCAGCAGCCACTTTCAAGACACATTGGACATTCTCGTTGCAAACTCTCTGTAATGTTCTGTATCTGCGACTTTTAACTTATCAATGTGAAGTTTTGGTTCCCTAGAAGTTCTTTTTAACCATTGAACTGATAGTCGTGCTCTAAACTTTGCTTTCACCATTTGTTGATCAAAGCCGCAGCAGACACCTCGTAAAATTCTCTTCTTCTCTTCCTCTGGGGCATGTGGGTTGATTATGGAGATGTTGCCAAATTTTGTCTTAATTCGCAGTATGCACAATCTCTCACTGAATGGCTGGAAGAAATTTGTCTGGGGCTTTAGAAATCTGTCGACTACAAAAGCTAGTCCAAATTGACGTGTCCCTGTTGTGTTTCCACTTGAGAGGATGGTATGAGTTCTAACATCACTTATGTCACTTATGTTATGTTGATCCACCTTGTTTTTTGCAATGCTGCGATTTTCACCTTGTACCTTTCTCACTTCAAGACTAGTGATCTTAGAGCTCCTGGTCTGTAGGTTATACAAAAAGGACTTACAAAAATACAGGGTGATACGCAAAACACTACAAAAAACCGTCGTCGTTACAGACTATACTTTCGTAGCTTAAATTAAATTGAATGAAGTTACAGAAATTCTGTCCTAGTAGTTTTTCATGCAAGAAAATGCGGGGAAATTTACTTCCCCTCGTAGAGGAACTTATTTGAGATTTTTGCTTTGCAAACCAACAACAACAACTTTACCCAAAAATGATTTGGATCAAAATCTGTGATACGAAAATAGCTTGTGTAACAACCATATCCAAGACACATCTTATTGGAAAATCCCGAATTTTTCTAATTTTGTTCTGTTTTCTTTAACTTTGTGGGTTGGTAGTTCTGCAAAATTTCATAAATTTATTTGAAAAAATTATTGAAAGCTGCCTTTTGTTAGTTTTGGTAGTCAAATAAGCATTTTTAACTTCCCAGTATAGGAAGTTATTGTAATCGGTCCGAAAATCGAAATCGAAAATTTCTACGTATTTTCATCTTTCAAGGTCCCAGGAGCATTTTAAGCAAAAAATTGGGAGGAAGTATGTGTGTGTGTGTATGTGCGTACGGATGTGGTCATTTTTTCCTGCACGATATCGCGCGAACCAAAACTAATGTCGACTTCGTTGAGGTGTCGTTCGAAGCGTATTAACCGAAATATGATCTGAAAAGATTTTCATGAAATTCGGTCCCGCCGTTTTTTTGTTTAAGTGGTTTACGTAAGTGATTTTTGTACCTGCACGATATCGCCCGAACCACGAAAGATATTAACTTACTTGAGGTGCCGTTCGAAGCGTATTAGCGACAATATAATCTGAAAAGATTTTTATAATATTCGGTCCAGCGGTTTTTTGGTTTAAATGACTTAAGTGATTTTTGTACCTGCACGATATCGCGCGAACTATAAAAGATATCGACTTAGATGACGTGCCGTTCGAAGAGTATTAACCAAAATATGATCTGAAAAGATTTTCATAAAATTCAGTCCAGCCGTTTTTTTGTTTAAGCGGCGTAAGTGATTTTTGTACCTGCACGATATCGCCCGAACCACGAAAGATATTAACTTACTTGAGGTGCCGTTCGAAGCGTATTAGCGACAATATAATCTGAAAAGATTTTTATAATATTCGGTCCAGCGGTTTTTTGGTTTAAAAGACTTAAGTGATTTTTGTACCTGCACGATAACGCGCGAACTAAAAACTATATCTACTTCATTGAGGTACCGAAAAACATTAATACATCAATTTTATATACATTTTCGTCATCCTAATCTTGTAAGTGCGCACATTTAGTTTGACATTTTAGCGAAAATATTGATAAACAATTGTGACAAATTCTCGGTATTATAGATATATTCTATATTGCCTATTGTTCATTTATTATTAAAATATCCAATCATATATTCAACATCCATCATACTGGGAAGTTGATCGTGTGGACCGAAAGGGTCGAACCCACATCCCAACTAGTTAGAAATTGTTTTTAGAGCAGAAATTTATTTAATAAGTTTTAGAGGCTGATATAAATTACGACAGAGCAGTTCAAAAATCAGAACTGCAACTTTAAAAAACTAAATTTCTTCCATAATCCAAGTCCGTTCTTTTATGCTAGGCTGATCTGATTTGAATCACGGAGTTAAAAGAACACAGCTAAAATATCTGGTGTGAGTCCTTCTTTAAATGCTCTTTTTTGTTTGTTTACTTTCCTCTAACAAATTAATACATACATATGTAAATGTAGATTTTTTCATGTTGTACGAGCTATCCCTGCAAACAATTTCTCGGGGGCTCACTTTCTCGGACCATTCTCGGTTCGAAAACTACTCGAGAGCTGCTTGCGAAAGGTATAGATTTTTTCAAACTCCGTGACAAAAAGAGTTTGAGCAGTTCTGCGCACCTCATTGCCAAATTTTATAAATATTGTTCTATCATTTCCCCTCGTTTATATAAACTTAAAATTTTGCTTCCAAACTCATACTACATGACAATAAAATCATATTTGCACCAAAGAACCTTCCAGGTCAAATTTGGAGAAGAATACTCAGATCTATACAAAATTAGAGCGTCAGTACCACAGGGATCTGTAATAGGGCCAGTTCTTTACTCGATTTTCACATCAGATTTGCCAATAACTGAAGGTGTTGAAACGGCAACATATGCTGATGATACGGCTTGTTTGGTCAGTAACAAAGATCCCATTAGAGCATCACAGATATTGCAGACATATCTCAACAAAATTGACCTATAGATGAAAAGGTGGAGGATAAAGTGCAGCACCAACAAATCAAACCAAATTACGTTTACTCTCAGGAAAGGCGACTGTGCATCAGTCTCCATGGAAGGCAATCCACTGCCAAAAAAAGCTTGCGTCAAGTATCTTGGATTACATCTTGACAGAAGGCTTACATGGTCACATCACATAAAGGCGAAAAGAACTGAATTAAATATACAATATAAAACCTTATACTGGCTAATTGGAAATAAATCCTCGTTGTCATTAAACAATAAAATTTTAATATACAAATCCATAATCAAACCAATATGGACCTACGGGGTCTGCTTAAAATTCTAACTTAGAACTACTGCAAAGGTTCCAAAATCAAATACTAAGGTCATTTACCCGTGCCTCTTGGTTTACCAAAAATGTCGAGATACACAACTATCTTCAAATACCAACAATAAAAGAAGAAGTAAAAATAGCTGTGTCAAGTACAAAAACAGATTAAAAGATCATACCAATCAACTTGCTAAAAACCTAATGAACGGAGAAAGGGACACAACACGCCTGAAACGATGGCACATCCTGAACTTAGACAACAGAAGCTGCGGCAATTAAATAATGGATAATGTTCATAGAAACATTACCCACCGTGACATACTCATACAAACAATTTAATTATGGCTTAGTAGCCGATTGTAAATAGTTTTATATATTACATAAAAAAAAAAAATTCCCCTCTTTTTATTTAAATTGGCAACAAACGCCGAAAAAGCTCAAAATAATTCGGGAAGGGATGCCCGCGAATGAATAAAGTTAATTTATCTTTACATGTGTTGAGCAGAGCTTTTCAATACATGTAAACCCATACTCTATCAAGTCACATTATTCATCATAATAAGCATAATTTTACTATAATTATGCGAAATATATGCCTAAATTTAAAATAATTCAAAAAAAATTTCTTTTGAATAAATGAGCATTTTCATAGATAAATCGAGAGTTCTCCGTAGTCACAAGCAACACAACCTCCCCAAGCAGAAGCGTACATACAATCTAGTAGGTAATCAAAGTGATAAAAACACAAATTTCTTATTTTTTAGTAAAAATAGCTACAAATTATTTCTGTAGCAAATATGTAAAATACAAAAACTTTAAAATAAAAAAATATATATAAAATAACGTTTTTCATTCATAGCTTGTAATTTTTTTAAATAAAAGTTAAGTGCTAGAAAAATACACCTCCCTCTAGCAATACGAAATCGTGACTGATTAAATGGCAGCAAGTGGTTAGGAGGAGTTAAACGAAGCTTTGTCCGAGCTTTTAAACATTTTTAAAAGCTTTGTACTCCAGCATGCGCGGAATATCACGAGGTTTGAAAAGATCTATACGAGAAATATGTAGATTCAAAACGCTACATGAAAGCTTCTCTGGTGGATTGGTTTCTCCTCAATAGATTGTTTTGATAGTGAGTTATTGACTTGTTTTGCTCGGCGAACTGATGTTTGATCAATTTGTGCGTGTACATGAATACGCAGTTACTCCTTTGCTCCATTTTAGAAAAAAAAATCAGGTGCGGTCATGGGACCCCCGTCAGGAACGAAGTTCGTTACGATTTTTCTACAACTGCGAATGTAACTCCAAATAAAATCTGTATATTTTATTTATTTTTACTTTATACCATTTTTCAAGCAAATAATGTAAAGGATCGAATCAAATCAAAAATTGAATTTAATATTTTAGGAAAATATTTATTATAATATTAACATTCCAAAACTTTCCAAAAAAAATTTCAAATTTTATCACCAAATTGTAACATAGAAATTATTGGCTTATGATAACTATAATAAGATGCATATACTTCAGAATCAATTTTGTCCAAGAATCTTGAAAAAACGGCATCAACTGTAGTACAGTATTTCGTTGTGTACTGTGCTGGATCATTATTCATACTCAAATTAAATATGTCATATAAAAAAGATGTGAAGATTTTAAATTTGTCTTTTTCATTGAAGTTAATGTAGTCTCCAGCTAATATTAGTGGAAGTTTATGACATAGTAATTTAGATTCTCTCTCAGTATATTCTAACAGGGATCGATGAATAAATAATGTAATATCCTCAATCTTTTGATTTGGTGATATATAAACAGCTACAATAACTATTTCATGATCGTTTCTTATTTTACAAATCACTGAACACCTACCTTCAATAACATCAGCCGACAATAGCATGGAACCAGAAATCCGAAACTAGAAATCCGTTGAACCAACGCGGAGCATAATGAAGTCAGCGCCAGCATGGGCCACGTCGCTCATAGTAAAGTATTCAAGAGCAAGAACAGCAGCTTTCAAGATATATAACACGTTGCGCAGATATATACTTTGGCCTTTCTCCGAAAGAGGTACGGAAGTTACCTTTCGAACTTGCTACTAAAAATAATCTGAAACGATCTGCTACTTGGCTCGAGAATGAAATGGCTGGTGAGGAATGGTTTCGTTCATTTATAAATGGCAACAGCAACAGGATATATACAATGTTGATGAAACTGGCGACACTACAGTCCAAAAACCTGATAAAGTAGTAACAAGACGTGGACTACGGCAAGTAGGATCTCTTACTTCAGCTGAACGAGGCACATTAGTCACTGTTGCTTTGCAGTAAATGTTTTGGGCAATGCTATTCCTCCTTTATTCGTATTTCCAAGGGTTCATTATCACGATCATTTTGTTAAGGACGGGCCAATAGGATTGATTTGTACTACACATCCAACGGGCTGACGCTGTTACAGACACACCTGGAAAAGAGGCATTTAGGCAAGAATATGAAGAAAAAAAGACGGCTGCAAGCTAAGCGGGTGAAGAAAAATCTTACTGGTGTATTTTTAACCTGTCACTACCGACCCTGGGGTGTGTTCGGTTGTGACATTTATTCATTTTTTTCTAATTTGCCTCCAAGAGTTAACCATTGTACATTTCTTTCAACTTACTGGCATACTTACTAAATGATGGGCGATCAAATTAAAATTGTCACAATTGTACCCATTGTACCCTAAATACTTGTAAGAAGTTATACAATTTTATTAACTTACTTTTCTAAATTTGTATAAGTCTCATTTGATGCCCTTTCCATTTTTCTAAACTTATTTTTCGCAATAATGAAAAATTCAGCAGCAGTCACATCCAAACTAATTCAAAGGTTCGCTATGTTTGACATTACAGTTAATAATCGTACTTGTAGCTTGATTTTGAAAGGTATTCCATTCATTTCAATAAAAAAGCATAAGCATCTATCCTCGATAATGACCAATGCAAAAAGTGTGCACGTTCGTCATGCATGACACTTTGCATTATCATTTCTTCCTATACCTATCGGTGCAAATTGATTCCAATTTCTAAAGAAAAACACTTCATTCTGATTTAATAAATTCACAAATTGCCTACTGGGATCGATACTCGCACGCATACATACACAAAATATCGCATTTTCTTACGTGACGATTTCTCCCAATTCACTCTATCCGCAAGCCGCGTTAAGGAACTTCGTTCCAATAAATATAGCCAATATAAACTTACAAAGTCCAAATGTCTGTATGCTGGATTTGATATTTTAAATTCCACCAAAGGCTTCTTGATAGATTTACTATCAAAAACAACATTTCAGGAATTTATAGAAAGCCCAGATTAAAAAAGATTTTTTATAAGATTAGCTGATTGGGCGCAATATTGCCTTCTGCACCGGGCCCAAAAAAAAACTCGCGCCAGCCCTGCAGCTAAGTACTCTTAAATTGTAATTGTGTTCAAAAACTTTGTTTCAAAAAAATTTAACAAACTAAATGTCTTATAACATAAAACACAAAATTCTTTTTATAAAATTTAACTCAAATAAAGTTATTTACCTTTACGATGTCTAGTTTGATGAACTGGTGCCATACCACAGCATGGTTGCTCATAGTAAAAATTCCACGTATTTTCATAATCACAATTTACACTGGTGGCAAAAAATGCCATACAAAGGAAAACAAATGCCACAGGATACATATTTTCACAGCACTGTTTTTATATTTTATGAAAATAATAATTTTTCTCTTAACAACAACTTATTAAAAATAAAAACACAAAAATTTTTTATCACTTTTTTCTTAGACGATCTTCATTTTGAAATATTCTTTGTAATTTCTTAGTAATTTAAACTGCCGCTGTTATTATTTAAAGCTAGAAATAATGTGTTAGAAAATAGAAGGGGGAATTAACGACAATTCACTTAGTTTGAGAATTATTTGTCAGGAATTAAGTTGTATGCTTTATACCAATGTGTGCTCCATATTAATGCATTAAAACTCTTTATTCCATACAAATTGATTAAAATATCACTCCCCTAAATTTTAAGGCTATGAGTAAATTCTAAAAGAGGTTACAATTCTGTGAATTGATGTTATAATTTGGGTGTAATTATTTGGGCAACAACAAAAGAGCTAACGAATACTATACTCGCATTTTACTACAATGACAATACGATAATCTTCCTTCAAGATTTGAACGCTTAAACAACTTAAAAGAATCGATAACGTACAAATAACTCTTATACTAATTGAAAACGAGGCAGCAAGAATCAAATTGCGGTTGAAAATATCTACAGATTTTCTTGGGTATCTTTTGGACCTGAGGACGTTATGATAGTACCAAGGTGTCAACTCCAACTCTAATCACTATCTTCCTGCTATAATGTTGCTAGAGTAGATTATAATGCAGAGGAGCCCTTTCTCAGCAATAGCTACCATGCGCAACGACAAAGCCAGTACCACTAATGACTAGGCGTTATAAAACGTTCCCTCAATTGGGTTGGGGCTAGTCTTGCACACTAGATACTGGTAGTCGACAAGGGCTGCAACCCGTCTTCAGCACTGCGAATTCATCTTAGGCAGAAGTCATAGGGTAGAAGGACTGGTTGATAAAATTAAACATAGGGCTTTTCAAGAATACCGGACCACAACAAGCACAAAAAGTTTTCAGCAGAAAAAAGACATAGCAGAATTTATGGCACGTATCTGGAATCTTAACAGCAATAATTCGACGTTGGCAGCAAACCTGTTAATAACAAAAGCCATAAACCGACATAAAACAACAAGTCGCCAGATTCATAGCGAGCTAGTCAAATAGTGAAGGCCTACACTACACCCAGAGATGCATGGAGTGGTTGTACACATATGGGCAGTAACACGTTATTGGCACTTCATACAGGATATTCGCTGCAAAACAGAACGGTCTGATACGAAAAAAATAGCATGGAACAATACCAGCGTTGCTTCATCCAACGGAAATAAACAACTAGTCAGATTTTTGCTATGAAGCAGTCAAATGCCAATAGTTCTGAAACTCAAGCAAACCCCTTTCCATTCCATGTGGTATCAGTCGAGAGGAATTCTATAAGTGTATTCCGCTTTCACGATGTAGTTTGGTCTTCATGAGAACTTAAGAAGGGCCTACCAAAATAAACGGATTTTTATATACTCTGATAGCCAAGCGGCAATTAGAGCGATAAGATCCCGTAGGACCAAGTCGAAATTAGTTTGGGACTGCCAACGTGCTCTTCATGAGTTGGGCGTTCTCAATCAAATTACACTTGTCTGGGTCCCGGGTCACCGGGGCTTCGAAGGCAATGAAAGTGCGGATGCCCTGGCTAAACAGGGCTCTGATTTAGAATTCATTGGTCCAGAGCCGGCTATTGGGGACCGTCCAGCTTGCTGCAAAGGGCCCTGGCCGATCGGACTTTTATGAAACATATTGAACGCTGGAGGTCCGCGCCAACTTTAAGCGGTTCCTTCCAGTGCCGTCCCCTAAGACGGCCAATGAATTATTACGGCGCAGTAGGAGTGATGTTAGGACACTTGTTGGCTTAATTACCGGACACTGTGCCCTAAATTAAGGGCGGAGGATCCTACATGTAGGCTTTGCCTAGAAGAGGATGAGTCTGCCCTCCATGTTCTCTGTGAGTGCCCTGCAATAGCGAGGAGCAGGGTCTCTTTGTTCGAGAAGTCCCTGCTCGAACACTCAAGTCTAAGCGACAAACCACTAGGCAGACTGCTGAACTTGTTCAGGCGGTCTGGCCTACAAATATGAAGTGTAGGGGTTGTAGTACAATAGGCCAACTTAATGGCCGCAGTACTTTTGGACCTAATACCTCACACAGGAAAAAAAAAGGTTGGTCCTGCTCAATGAGGCAAAAGGGAAGGAAACATATCTGGAGAACTGTTCAAACCAATCAAGATGTTCCACCACCACAGAGAGCCATTTGGCTTACGCTATTTTCAACCTACCGCTGAAGTGTGTGATCATAGTGGGTATGACAGCAAGAGCGAAGTCTTCCACCAGTCCACCTAAATGGCTTACTACTTTAACTTCGGCATGGACTAAGATACCAGGGCGGCTCGAAGAAAATGAGATAAACCCGAACGGAGTAATATGGGAGATAAACACTTGGTTCGAGAACACTGGTTTAATGCTAGCTGAGCACAAAACGGAAGTAGTGCTAATCAGCAATCGGAGTCGGAGGGTGGAGACCATAGTGATGAAAGTTGGTGACGAGGTCATCCGCTTCAATTGACCGAAGGCTCCTCAGTGGGCATGGAGTTTCTATGGCATATCTTCACTGTTCTACCCAGTATGTTCGCTCGATAAAGAAGCTGCAGGCATGCCCTCCTTACACACAGGACTGTTCTAGAAACAGCCACCGAGATTCAGTTAACACTAAGGGTATGAGGAGAATTGTGGTAGTGGCTTTGAAGGCCATCTACCAGAAGCTTGAGCAATACGAGGCCCAAAGCAAGGAAGACGAAGTAGCAGCTAGATAGCTGACTCAACCTAGTGACGCTATGGTGTAAGCAGATCAAGTGGGTACAATGATAGTTAAGAGGTGGTTCTTTTCTTAGACCGGGCTAGAGGCCCACCATTCGACGCACCTACGGCCACTGGCCGTCACCTTTCCCGCAAACAAAGCAGAGATGGAAGGTTACTGACAGGTGAGCCCACTGTTCAGGGCGATGTAATGCCTTTATGGTTCGTACATTACCTCAGAATCATGCTCGTTGGAGACAACAACTGCAAGCCCTCATGGACACAAATCGTCGGATATACCAGATGTACTTCAAGAGTTTGAACTAAGATCTACAGCTCATGTGGTCATTTTAACAGAATCTAACCCTGCATCGGTATTCTCAAGGCTTATCAAAATCAGTCACGTTGATATTTGCAAGCGCTGCATCTGGACGAGGTCGCGAAGTGGAAACAGGGCGGTATATTATCAGTTCTTCAGCGCTGCTTCAGGAGTTTGATACGTTTCGTGTCCATATTATAGAACACTTCTTAAGGAGCTTGGAGCGCTCTTATATCAGTTCTATATCTTGTAATGCTGATTTAGAATTACTTTAGAAGCAGTCATAAGACAAAGAAAAAGCTTTAAGATCAAGAATTGATGGCGGCCTGTGGATATGTGAATAAGCTCGAAAAGGTTTTAAAATTTTGTACACTTTTTGTCCTTTCAAAAGCGAGTGTCGCCAGCGGTTTTACCAAGCGGTCCCTAACTAAGTACTAACCACGGGTAAGTCTGCTTGACCTTGGTATATTGAGTATGAAAACTGAACATTTTTTTGGTTCTTTATGATATCTTAAAAAAATGCTCCCTGCAGTGCAGATATTGCTAGTGCAGATATTCGCTCCCATTAGTAGTGTTACGAGTTTTTCCTGCTGGGCTGTTTTGAAAACGAAATGAGAGTGCATTTTTATATAGGAAAATGTTGTTTGCAGGATCGATAATTCTAAGAAGCACAAAGGTTGTTAGCATCGAAGTTTCAATTACCTACATATGTCGGGAATAAAGAGAGGTCAGGCCAAGGCCGGCGTTTGGGTAGTATGTTCCCCTCGCAATGAAGAACAATGGGAAAATCTCTGACGCGATACAATTGCGCCCGGTGGAAGTGCACCATTTGCCAATATGAAAGCGCCGCGCCGTCCCTGTTTAAATACCTTCTTGTCGCATTGGAGAAAGCGGAGAATATTTCGCCAAAGCGCGATTTCTTGACCGGGAAAAATGTATCTATAGCAGGTTTCAATCCCTCTTCTCTCACGATCCTCGGTTCAACCTCGTTTTCATTTGATTTCGAATAATTGCAATGCCCACCCGAAAAGATGCTTTCTGGAGAGTGAACTTCCATCATGATTTTACTAGTTTCCTCTCTGCGATCTTTCTTATTGTTTCATGAACTTTGAGACTTTCCGATATATTCTGTACTTTGCAGAATTTCGCCGACTAAGACACTCTTCCTCGACGTATAGTTTCTTTTTACCTCTTATTTTAGCTTTTTCAAAAAAAAAAAAGCTTATACAGAGGCTCTGTCCGTCTGTCCGTCTGTCCGTCTGTCCGTCTGTCCGTCTGTCCGTCTGTCCGTCTGTCCGTCTGAAGCCTACTTTCATCTCTGAAAGTACTGCAGATACAGACTTGGGAAATATCTCAAAATGTAGCTCTTGGTCAAAAGACCAAAAACTGAGAAAATGGTCTGGAAATTTCAACCAGAAGTATATTTAACAACAAAAGTATATTTAACAACAAAAAAGAGATTTCTAATAAAGTCCATTATATCGGTAGCCTAGAGGTAAGGCGCTGGAGTCAGGTTCCAGGCGAACCAAGTTCAATCCCCGACCGCAAAATGGTGAAATAAATTTTTTTTTTTACTCCGGTGTAGCATGTTTTAATTCTATTTCTCACTAAATTATATTATTTAATAATGATACTCAGGAGAACATAAACATTTATTTAATTAAAAGTGCAAAAAAATCATTTTCTTGAGTTTTTATGGATCTTCAGCGGCTTTATAAATCATTAAGAAATTTCGCGGAAATAATATAAAGTATTTATTTGTTTATATGCATATTTTATATGCTGTTCATTTTATTATAGTTTATAGTCATGTAGGTGGTGCTGTAGACCAAAACAAAAATTCAATTTTATCGAACTTCGCTGTGGATTTGTCACAATCAACCCGAAGTATATTTAAACAACAAAAAAGGGATTTCTAATAAAGTCCATCGGTAGCCTAGAGGTAAGGCGCTGGAGTCAGGTTCCAGGCGAACCAAGTTCAATCCCCGACCGCAAAATGGTGAAAAAAAATTTTTTTTTTACTTTCGGTGTAACAATGTTTTAATTCTATTTCTCACTAAATTATATAATTTAATAATGATACTCAGGAGAACATAAACATTTATTTAATTAAAAGTGCAAAAAAATCATTTTCTTGAGTTTTTAAACATTTGGTAGGTTTAAAACGAAAAGCAGATATCTAATTTTTACCCGGGCATATAAACGCTTACTGAAATGAATGAAAATTTATAAATTTAATTGCACGAACGATGTATTTAAGACCGTCCTTAGAGTCCATGAATATAAGGAAGTGATTTTTCTCAGAATTTTCAATATTTTACAAAAATTTTACAAACGATTTGCCCCATATCTAAAAAATTTTGCAGCCCTTTGTTTAAAAGCATATTTTTAAGTTTTTATTAACTAAATTTGTATGTATCTCTTCAGAATCACAAAACAAAAGTGGGATGTTGTGCCTAGAGACTAGCCACTAATTACGCTTTTTCTTGGTATTCTTTCTATTGAATAACACTTCAGTCTGGATGACAATATATTAAGTGAAGATTGTGAAGAATTGCGAAAATATTCAAACAAATAAATCGAAAAACTAACGCATCCTTCATGGAGATGCTGCTGAAAATTGCCCGCCAAGAATTTGAGAGAATTGATATATTTTAATTGCACCCCATCTATGACAAAGAATAGTGAACACCATCTATGGCAATATTACATTACTCTTCGTTTTACCTATGATTATCAATTTCCATAAAATATACAAAATACATTTCATAAATAATAGAAAATCTGTTGTCATAAATCAGTTGTTTACTTCCTTCTAAAGTTTATACATATCTTGCATTGGAATGTACCTTTTTATGAAAGCATGAATAAATAGGTTTATTGCCACATTCCTACGAGTTAGAGTTGGGAGTAATGGGAAGGCGCTAGGTCGGGGTGCGAAAAGACCAGGGTTCGATTCTTGATGAATTTTTTAAGTACTTTTTTTTAGCTTTTTTAGTTATGATGATTTATTTTAGTATAATAAACGAAGCCTGCGTTGATGATAAAATCTCAAAGCGGCGACTAATTAAAACCTTTGGGACATATTCAATTGTGAGCTATAACTCAATCTATAATAAGCTAAATAAGTCAAATCCGTTTTTAGCTAAAACTTTTATTTCACGTTGCATTGATTTAATTTTGTCATAATGCTGTATCCTAGTTTGGCCATGGAGATTCATAAGTATTACACTGACCAACGCTATATATAATTAATCTTGCAAAGTTTTTGTTAAAGGCTTATGTAGGTTATAAGTTGTGAGACTTTGCGTAATCTAAAACTTAACAAAGTATTTAACAAACACTACCAAAACCATCAAACTTAAAAAAAAAAATAGTACGCGGCCATCACCAGTATCGAACCCGGGTCCTGTCACACCCCGAGCTAGCACCAACCCATTACTCCAAACTCTAACCCGTAGGAATGTGGCAATAAACCTATTTATTCATGCTTTCATAAAAAGGTACATTCCAATGCAAGATATGTATAAACTTTAGAAGGAAGTAAACAACTGATTTATGACAACAGATTTTCTATTATTTATGAAATGTATTTTGTACTCCTATATTTTATGGAAATTGATAATCATAGGTAAAACGAAGAGTAATGTAATATTGCCATAGATGGTGTTTACTATTCTTTGTCATAGATGGGGTGCAATTAAAATATATCAATTCTTTCATATTTTTGGCGGGTAATTATTGGTGTTGGTCTCATTGCGAAGTGGGGGTACTTGTGTGCGTGCACGTGCATATATGCTATGGATAAACAGGTGCCTGTGTTTTTCAGTAGATGTTCTACATTTAAAGAAAAGTGAAGTGCGTGCATGATAATATTTTCTTTAAAAATAAAAAATAAAGTTAAATTGAAGTGTAAATTAATACAAAAGGCGCGGTAAGCTGAATTTTTAACGATAATGTATGTTTAAGTAAAATAATACACCTAATTCTGCTGTGCAAAGTGATTTTAGATTTGCCTCCAATCCATAGAAAAATGTTTAGATTCGTTTTACATAATTATATAGTGTTTACATGTGTGATGTGTTTTTTTTTTTTTTTTTTTTTCAATTTGACACTTTCGATTTATTGGCCTCGATTCCCAGATCCAGTGGGTAGGAAGTGAGTGCGGATTTGAGACTTTGCGATTCTCAAATCTGCAACCGCGAATCTCTCTTTGACATTCCCCGTGCTTTAAAAGTGTGATCCGCAACAAATTTTCTGTGGATTTGAAACCACAAATGCGCCTAAGATAATCCGACATCAGGTATTTCATTAGCGTGTGAGTCTTCACTCCGAATTTTTGATTGAATTGAATCCGCGACTGCGAATTTGAGAATCGCAAAGTGCCAAATCCGCACTCACTTCCACGCCGTCGGATCTGGGAAACTCAATTACAATAAGTTTTTTTTGTAAATTCGTTCGAAAATATGCAAATACATTACTGCAAAAACCATTTAGTTACTGCTTAGATTTTTTCGATGGCGGAAAGAACACCATGAAAAAGCGTAATTAGTGGCTAGTCTCTAGGCACAACATCCCACTAGTTTTCTCTGGCCTTGTAATTATCGCAGGAGAGTTGTCGCCCTTCATTATCTAACTTAAGACCCTTCTAATATCCCTCTTCAGCATTACCAGAGTGTATAATCGCGATTCTCTACTGACATATAATAGGAGACAGGGCCGGCTTGTTTTTTTTGCGACCGGTGCAGTGTGGCATGTGCGTTCATTTTTTGGTCGCAGTGAAGGACAATTTGTCCATTGCCACAAACACTTAAATATTCATTCTATTAGATATCCAACGTAAATGCTCCGATAAAATTATATCGTGTAACTTCTTCCGCCTCGTTTCACATGAATTCGAGGATAGACGTACAGAATATTTTATCGATATAATAAATTGGAAAGATAAATCGTGGTAATAAAAATAAATTCGGAATAAATAGATGAAAATGAAGTCACGGGAATATTTTATCCAAAGTTTAAATTTTTAATAAATTTAATTAGTGAAATTGGGCCATTGTCCAATTGCGCCCGGTGCAAATGCACCATTTGCATCTATGAAAACGCCACCCCTGCCTCTGGTCCATCCCGGGAATGAGTAGTACTGCTCCATATATGAGCCGTTTATTTTGAAAGTGGCATAAGTCACTTTTTCAAAAAAATCGAGTTAATGGCAAAACTAAATACAATTGAACGGTATCTTTTCATTTTTACACAAACAAAATTTAAAAAAAAAAGTGACTTATGCCACTTTCAAAATAAACGGCTCATATATCTTCTGTTCCAGTCCACGAAGAGATCTGGTTGTAGAGACGTATTACTAAGTAAAAATACGAAGCCTGAATCAAATAAAAGTTTTTAGGAAGTTGAAGCAGATTAAAGAAGCAGAAAGTAGCTTTCCCAAAACAGGAAGGCTGTTACCAAAACTTCGGATACAATGTGTCGATGTCGTTTATAACCTCTAAAAACGTGTGTTCTCTTTATATTTCATATAAGCGCACATTATAACGTTACGTTCATTTGTTATCACGAGTTTCTTGGAATCGATCCATTTACCTGGATCAGGTTAAAATCACAAGATTTGTCCTAGGCTGGGTCTCAATACCTAAAGGTGGCATAAGTTTCCCTTCCACATGCTCCAAACATGTGAAAAGTGAAAGGTTTTTCTTGTTAGTTGTCACCATTACCAATGAAGACTAGAATAGGACTTCACTTAAGTATAAGGATATTGAAAACAAAAAGATATTTCTAACTAAATTTACTTAGTCCAATGGGTTATTATCTTCCCTTCTGAGATAAAAATTGAGACGTATTCATTTCCAATTTCCAAATGATTGGTTATGAATAGATTTTCGAGAACTTTACAAAAATGCTTTGCTGAGGACGAAATTGTTTACAAAATTATTGTGAAAATATATCAGTTGTTTATTTAAGCAACTCTCTTAGAATTACAATAGGTGAAAGCCTATACATTCAAGGCCATACAAAAATACGCAAATGTCTCCAGCAAACAAAAGTATGAACTCAAATAAATTTAGGCTATAATAAAACTTTTCAAATTAAATTTAAAGAAAGAATAATAAAACTTTCTGTTAATCTTGATAAAACATAAAATTAATACACAAATACTATTAAGCGCGATCTTACACAGCGCATTTACAACTAAATTGGGCCTGTATGTAGCACACACACTCACACTAACTTAAAATCTTCCGGCTTCACTATAAGATATCAGAAGAAGCACAACAAAGAAAACTTTTATTCTCGACTGTAGTAAATAAACAACGTTCAACGTCACTTAAACAAACAAACAAAACCCATGATTCTTTTTCTCAGTTTTGATAATAGCAAACTTTCCGAAGTAAATTTATTAAGAAATTTTAACATAAACTTCACATTTATCCAAAAATTTATTAGCAGAACTGATATCCAAGATTTTGTGTCTTTGTGGTGTGATTCAACAAAACTTCCCCGTGGAGAAGTGAGATACTTTGCAAAAAACTGCGGATCGAGGATCATGCTCTGAGAATTGTATTGAAACAGAATCGACAGTTGAGAACTATCTGAAATTCTGTATCTGGATACAAAACATGTGGCTTGATCTGGGCGGCTGGGGATCAACATCCACACAATGATCGCGGCCGGCAGACAGAAGAAGATCTCTCTTCATGGAATCATCAAAGCATAACGATCTGAAAATAGCCCCGGAATTAACAGAAAGCGCATGTGTTCCCGAGACTTAAAAGACGGACTTCTCTTGATTGAAAGGGCGACGCGGAACACTACACTCGCATTGCGGGAATCAAACGATCGCAGAAAACAGAAACGATCCCGATAAATTCACGATATTAAAGGCAATTGAACGAGTAATCGCGTCTTGCAATTAAGGCGATTAAAGCGAAGCGAACGCAGCATTCAAGCAAAACGAATTGCAGCAGAAACTTACTCGATCGATATCTAGATGAAAAAACTACCAAAAAACGAGGATCACTCGAGATATTCACTGAGCGCCGGACGAGCGGCGAAGATCTCCCTTCCGGATGGATTGAAGCGAACGAGGAAACTGAAGGCACAATGGCCGTGTGGAAGCGAGACCCAAGTCTAACAACCAGTGGTACTTTATACAATGCACTTCGAGTAGAGGTGATAACGGGGCAGAGGACGCTCAGTGTGCCTGGGTACCTAGCATGCTTAGCATTTTTGGTCTCCACACAAGTGAACAATGCATTTGCACTTAAGCCAAGCGCAACGTAGACCAAAATAGAGCCACTTGCGGCTGCGCCGTTCTTGGTTTTGGCTTCTTTCGCCGTTGTCGAGGTTGAGTCGGGGGCACCGAAACCGGTTTCAGAGATTTTTGAACTCAAGACAGGCCTCGACTCAAGAAGCTGAGTGAGATCAAGTTTTTTGGTAAATCGACTTCGGTTACGCGGAGAATAAGTATCGGGATTTTATGCAAGAATTTGAATTGAAAGTTGCTTGATTTTGGACAAATATAAAATTAAGCGTTATTCAAAATGGAAGTGATTTATTTTATAAAGCGATTATTTAACATTACAAAATATGATTAGGAAATGTAACGCGGCTAATAGCAAGAACAGATAAAGGTTGGGGCAGTTGTAGGAGGAGACGTTATTACTGTTGGTTAATGCAAATCTAAAGAAAAATTGTTTTGAAATATTTAAGAAAAGTGTCACTATTAGATGTTGCCGAAGGTAGTCGAAATATGTGTCATTTTTTATTACATAAGAATTATTACATGAATTTTTGAACGCACCTTCTGGGCTCTGCATTCTCCAGCCGTGTTCCAGAGATTTATCAACAGAGTCTTCAAAAAATTAATTCCGGAGAACGTGGTGCTGGTTTATATAGATGCTTTGATAATATCTTCCGAAAATGAACTTGAAAATCTCAACAAGTAACGAGAAGCTGTTGAAGTCTCTAAAGGCCGCCATACACGGTCAAATTGGATGTACATCCAGAATTCCATCAAACCCATAAGCGCAATGAGTTTTGATCGGCCGACTGGTAAACATGAGGGATCCGCGGGATTTGGCAGTAGAACCACTTGTTATAAAAACCGGGACTTAGTAGAAAAATAGAAACAATTCTGCAAAGTAGATTTACTAGATTTAGGCCCTCCGAACACGAGTCGACTGATTTGAAATTCCATTTGCACCCGCAATTGTTTCGTGATATTGCCTATGTACGAAAGTGGGAATTCATACACGGATCGACAGAAACGAAACCGATTTGAAACTAGTTTGAACTGCTGGCGTGCGACTGTTTTTGCCGGTCGGAAGCGATTTCAGTTGCGTGGTTGCATCTCATTTGAACTACTTGCCATTTTCCCACAATCTGGTGTCTAAAAACTATGTGGGCACATAGCATCGATTCTTTTTTTCCTTTTTTTATATGAAAAATACCAAGCTTAGAAGTAACCCTTTCCCTCATGTCATTCAGGTCATGGTGCAATGTCTAGTAGTAAGCTTGGTTTGAAGAGTAGAGGAGAATAGAAAAGGTTAGAGGGGTTGGAGGGTGTAGCAGAAAGTGACGAACTTCACGTTTGAAATCTAAGGTGTTGTACGAGTTCGGAAATACTAATTGCAGAAGATTATTCCACAGTCGAATTATTCTATTCATAAACGAGCTTCTGGACCGTATTGTGCGCGCTTAGGGAATGGGTGTGAGCCTAGCGGGCTACACTTTTGTTGCGGGAAAAATATTCCCGTGCAGGCAGGAGGTTCCGAATTTCAGTGGAACAGTCGCTGTAGTAATAGCGATAAAGTTTAGAGAAGGCTGCTCCATTCCTACGATGGCTTAAGGTGGCTATGGCGGCGCGAAAAGGGCCATCACCAATGAGTTTCAGGGCACGTTTTTGCACTACACGATTACTTACTTACACGATTCATAGCGTCGCCGTATCGATTCGATACCATGGCTCAGTTCACGGTGATAAAGACAAGGTCTGGCACGTGCTTGTCTTATATTGTCGAAGGAGTAAGAGGTTGTGTGTGGACAATGGTTTTATTTTGATTGCAGACTGGTAGTGCGCGTGTTATTGTATTATAGTGAAATCAGTTTGGAATTGTTAACGCGTGTGCGGAGGGCTTTACACGCAATAAAATATTTAAAATTGTTAGTTGAAGATATCTGCCCACTAAGCAGTGCAGCAATAAGACAAAATCGTATTAGTATATTTATGTGCGTGTATCCGAACGTGATCAATCACTGAGTTTACCCTGGGTTAACTCAGAGTAAGCGCCCATGGAAACGCGAGTAGAGTAAAGTTTTGTTAAATCCAAGGAAACTCCACGAAACACGCCGGATTACGCTTGGTATGGCATATGTTTTTGTTTAAGTGTGTTTGCTGCAAATATACCAACGGAGACACAACGTAAAATTATATATCTGTCACTTCAATTCAGAACTGCCATGGAAACAACATCGGGCTAACTTGAGGAGAAAAGCTTTCTGTAAACTCAACGAAAACTCTAGCCCGGTTAATGGAAACAAAGAAAATGTCAAGTTACCCTACGCCAACGACAGGGGACTCCCACGAGCGTAAGAGGATTACTCTAGCAGCTAAATGTATTATAGATCAAACGAACTATTGAGTCAGTCAAAAGCATTCTAAACTACGCTAGAATTGACTCCGCTCGGTAGCATAAACTCTGCTGTAACGAAGAGCAATTTCGAAAAAAAAATGTGTTACCTACTATTTAAGAAAATTCCAGCGGAATCGATTTCAGCATAGTTCAGAATTGACTTGAATACTTTGTTGGTACTGACTAAGCAGTTTGTTACACTCTTGTTTCATATAACACTTCATAAATTCATTAACATAACAACTTAGACAAATTTTGGATATTTTAGTTTGGTTTTTTTTATCTATTTATGTATATTAATCAGTTATGATTTAGAAAAAATGTTTTATTTGCTATTACTCAAATATTTTGATTAATAATGAAAATTCTGCCTCTGCTGCTGGTTTATTTGGATCTAATTCTGCTTCTGCTGCTACTCAAAAAGTTGGATGGTTGTGCAGATCGTTGAAGACGACTTGATCGAGAGTTATTTCTAAATGAAAACGTTATACTAAAAATGTTGAGATGTGGTCAACAATACGAAGGATTCATCTTACGCAACAATATACTGTATCTTTGGGAAAAATTTCTTCTTCCATCCATCCAATGGCGCTACAGCCCAAATCGAGCCTTGGCCTCCTCTAGGGCATTTCTCCAAATTTGACGGTCCCTTGCAGCATGTCTCCAGTTCCGGATGTTGAACATTGACTCTGCCTCAGCCGTCACCGAGTCTATCCACCTCCTCCTGGGTCTACCTACGGGCCTACTTCCCGAAATTTCTGATGCCATAAGCCGTTTTGGGATACGATTGTCCTCCATTCTGATTACGTGGCCGGCTTTTATGAAAGCTGAGAGTTGTGGGTCGTCAAAAATTTCATACAACTCGTTGTTGTATCTTCTTCGCCATATTCCATCCTCTGTGATTGGGCATCTGAGAAATTTCCTCTCAAACCTGTTGACTCGTTCCTCTATGTCCTGGGTCATAGTCCAAGTCTCGCTACCATAACACAGTACTGGTCGTATTACTGTTTTGTAGAGTGAGAGTTTCGTTTTCCTGTGTACAAATCTTGAGTGCAGGATTTGTTTTTGGGCATAAAAGGCTCTATTAGCCAGTAGTATTCGTCTGGTTATTTCTTCTTTTTCTTCGTTTCTTTTTGTGATAGTAGACCCAAGGTAGACTTTTTTATCGACTTCTTCTAGGTTGTGTTCGTCGATGGTTATATTTCTTCCCATTCTAAATCTTCCTGCTCTGGATTGTTGCATCACCTTCGCTTTTTCTTCATTAATCTTCAGGCCTATGTCCTTTGCCGCCTCTTTTAATTCCACATAGACCTCTTTTGCTGCCAAAAAGGACCTTCCCACGATGTTTACGTCACCCGCATATCCAAGTAATTGTACCGACTGGGTAGCTATTGATGCACTTTTAGGGCCAGGTTGAAAAGCATGGGGGCCAGCCCATCTCCTTGTCTAAGGCCTTGACGTACTTCGAACTCCTCTGTTACAACATTTTGGATCCTTACTTTCGCCATTGAGCTACTTGTGGCGCATTTGATTAGTTGCACCAACTTTGAGGGGACTCCTATTTCCGATAAGATCTCGTATAGCCTCTCTCTGTTTATTGAGTCATATGCCTGTTGAAAGTCGACAAATATCTGGTATACATCTATATTCCTTTCCCAGGTTTTCTCCAGAATTTGCCTTAAGGTCAGCAGTTGGTCCGATGTGTAGCGATGGTCCTAAAACCAGCTTGATATTCTCCTATAAGGCTTTCCGCTATAGGTTCCAGTTTTTGTTTCACAAGGATTTTGAAGATTTTGTAGCTGGTGCTGAGGAGTGAGATGCCTCTGTAGTTTTTGCAGTTTAATTTATCTCCTTTCTTGTATAGTGGACATATAATCGCTTTCTTCCAGTCCTCTGGTATAACTTCTTCCTCCCAGATGGTGCATATGAGTTCGTGTAAGGCTCGTAATAGTTGGGGTCCTCCTTCCTTTGCAGCTCAGCTGCTATTCCATCGGCGCCAGGCGATTTGTTGCTGTTCTGCCTTTTTACAGCTTCCCGCACCTCATCCAGTGTTGGTGGTTCTATTGAGATGTTATCTTGGGGAATTACAAATGCCTCTGTCTCTGCATTCTCGTTTAGTATGGAAATAGGATTCAATAGGTTCTGAAAATACTCTCTCCACCTTTCCTTTATCCTATCAGGATCTGCCAACAAGTTCCCATCTATGTCCTTGCAGATGTCCGTTCTTGCTTGAAACTTATTGGTGATCTGGCGAGTTCCTTTGTACGCTTGTCTAATTCTCCCTTCATTGAAGTCTTCCTGTATCTGTAAGATTTTCCTATTTAGATGTTCCCTCTTCTTCTTTCTGCACAGCTTGTCTGCGATTTTTCTTTTTTCCTTGAAGACTTCCATCCTTGCTCTTGTTGGCCTTGCGATGTACTCTCGGTGGCTCTGGTTTCTTTCTTCAATTGCGGCTTTACAGTTTTGGTCAAACCAATCAATTCTAGTCTGTCTGGGGGCTCAGCCTAGTGCCTCTTCTGCTGCTCCCTTTATGCTGCTTTTGACCTGTTCCCACTTGTCGTTGATGTTGGGCTGCTCATCTACCTCTCTCAAGTTTAGTACGACAGCATGTTGGTAGGCATCTCTTATTTCTTCCCGTTTTAGCTTATCTATATCGTATTTTGGTTGATTTTGCCCTCTACGCGTTTTAGTTGCTATCCGGGTTCTCAATTTCACTTTGACTAGATAGTGGTCCGAGCCACAGCATGCTCCCCCATTGTTCTTACGCCCAGTATACTCGTGACTACCATTGTCATTGGTAACGTTGTGTAGGCTATGACTCCTAGGAACTTCTCTTCTTTTCCTACTTTGGCATTCATATCTCCAAGCACAATTTTAATAACGTTTGACGGTATTAACCTGATGGTGTTTGTTAGCTTTTGGTAGAATTCCTCTTTCTCCTCATCCGTTTTCTCTTCTGTGGACGCGTGGACGTTTATAAGACTGATGTTATTTATGTTATGTATGAAATTTCTTCTTGCTGGCCCCGAAGGGATTAAAAAGAGTCTTTATGAAGTCCATTCACAAGCAAGCATACATTAACGATCGGAAGGTTCTACATACTTATGTTAAAGCCGCATAACTGAAAAGAGCGCAGCAGGTTGAAAAAGTATTGGCAAGGTGACTCCCCTGAAATTTAGTATAACCCAAGGTTTGCTAGTAAGGCAATTCGCCGGCTTAACCAGTTGATAATAGCGTACCTAAGTTTCGCTTAGGTCGAGTCTTCACCAAGAAGACGGTGCACCTCCTTGTTAACATAGTACTGTGGTATTGCCTGCGTCACTAGCATCCCCGCTACCTAAATCTCTACTATAATGTTGATTATGTAGAATGTATTTAAAGTTAAGTATGCGCCTTCAATTTTATTTCGGTACATATTAATAATAGTCCAGTGCAATTAGTAAATGAAATTGCATTTTACGATGTACGAATTTTTTAATAGGAGCTTCATTTGGCACGCACTACGGCGACGTGGGCTGCCTGATAAAATAACAGAATTGATAAAAGCCCTATATAACAATTCCAAATGCAGAGTTCTCCATAATGGAAAATTATCCGACAGCTTTGAGGTGAGCTCAGGAGTACGACAAGGATGCCTACTTTCGCCATTATTATTTCTTATAGAAATGACATCCTTGTCGGCGCTCTAGATAATAGAACAGGCGGCAAACAATGGGGTTTGGTAGACCGCCTTAAGGATCTCGACTACGCCGATGATATCTGTTTGCTGGCCCATAGACACCAGCACCTCAAAAACGTGTTAAATAATTTGGCAACAGAAAGTAGTCCAGCAGGCTTAAGGCTGAATCCGACTAAAACTTAAGACATGCGAATAAATGCAAACACCATTGAACGGACAGCGCTGAAAAACCGTGACGTGGAACTGGTAAATAAATTCTGCTACCTCGGTAGCATTATTACCGAAAATGGTGGGGCAGAAGAAGACGTAAGTTCCAGAATAAATAAAGCACGAGGCGCATATGCATGCCTGTCCCACATATGGAGATCATCGGTGATCTCCACTAACACCAAATTGCGGCTGTTCAACTCTAACGTTAAGGCAGTTCTTTTGTACGGTTGCGAAACATGGAAAGTCACCCAATTCATAACAGGGCGCCTACAAGTCTTCATCAACAGTTGCCTTCGTCGTATCCTAAAAATCCGCTGGCAAGATAGAATTTCAAACGAAGAACTATGGCGCCGTGCCGGCCAAGAAAGGATAGACGACCAAATCAGGCGAAGGAAATGGTATTGGGTTAGTCACACCTTGCGACGCGAAAACGAAAATCTAGCGAAACAGGCCCTTGACTGGAATCCGCAAGGTTCCCGTCTAGTAGCAAGACCTAGAACAACGTGGAGGAGAACCCTACTAGAAGAAGCCGCAACAACTGGGAGATCCTGGTCGGAGCTAAGAGCTGTCGCGCAAAACACAAGCGTTTCCGCCTGTTTAAAGGAGTTTAAAGAAGAAAGAAGAAGAAGATTTTTTTTGAATTTGTTCGGGTACACCTAATAATGAAAAAACCTAGTTTGTGGGGTCGCAGTCTGTTGGGAAAAGCCGCCATCTTGAAAAAGAGGGAGAGGTGGTTTATAATAAATATCTTGCATGCAATGATCTTTGAGCGATCCTAACTTTGAGCCAAATTAACTTACAGAACTCGTTGAGGGCTCATTTTGTAGATAGTTTTATTCTCCAACATCTTGCCATGGATCATTCTCAGCTATCATTGCATGCAAACGAAATTTTATGCCCTTTTTTCGACTAATTGCACCGGACTATAAATTAGCTTTCATTTATTGTTGTTAATTTATCAAGGGACCTGAGAGCGCTCCTGGTTTTACTGCGCCCCACCGCGACGCACGGGGTTGACACTGGTACGGATATTGATTTCTCTAAAAGTTATGGGGACGCCAGAATCGTATCGGATTCGACGCCAGAATGGTATCGGATTCAACGAGGTACTTTCTTATTTAGATTTATCCATCCGTGTCAGTGAATGCCATAGAATATGTAATCATAGTTCGTTAGCTGCAGATTGGCATTGAATTTGAATTTGGTTGCAATTATTCTACATTCCAAAATTCTTGCAGATATCAACGAAAATCCATGACAAGATCCTTTCTTTAATTAAACATAAACCTCTTAGCTCTTAAGTAGAGGGAGATAGTATTTGATAAAATAAACAAAATATGTCGGCTCAAAATGCTCTTGAATAATTATAATTATCATAATGTTTAACCATGATTTCATTTGATGATCTAGTAATTATGGAAGAATCATCATATGGAACTAATTATAAATATATTTGTTGGCACATGTGAAGTTCATCTCAATTATGAAACTCCAAAGAATTATTACACCCCCACTGATAAAAAGTTACTCCTTCTTTAGTAAGACGTTTGTCAGTTAAGTCAATATACTTCATAATACAATATACATAATGTATAAGCTCTCCTCAAACAAACAAACAATTTTTTTTTAAATCGGCAATAAATTTGTAAAACCAACCGTGTCTTTAAGTCCCTTTAATTCGACTTAAACTTTTCCATATAGTCGAAGCCAAACAACAATTTCGGCTCTATTAAAACATACCCCTCTACCTCTACTTCTTGCAGGTATATTGCTGAAGCCCACATACCTGCAATGATCACCTGGCATTTGGTCATTTACAAGATGCCCTGTCTCCGTTCGATGGTGGGAGCTGCAAACTAACAAAAACCAGTAAATAGGTATAACAACCACCTTCTGCTTTGGCTCACGTTTTCGTGTAAATAAATCTTTAATGATGAAGCGCTAGTCATCTACAAACACACGATCATAATTTGCTGCTGAGCTGATCTTAAGAAATATTTCTTCCTCTCCGATCGCAGCTAATTAAGTCATTACCGGTGTGCTGACTAAGGTGTTTTTTGGTCGATTTCAGCGGAAGTTTGATTTATGCGAGGGAGATTAGTGTGGCATTCGTTGGTTACTTTTTATATTTCAATTTAAATCCCAGCTGTCGGTAATATGTTATTATGGGAGATTTAAATTAGAATTTAGTGATCGCAGAAGACAAAAGAGGGTTTCTTAGAAGGCATGTTTTTGTGCATGTAATCCTGGCGATTTTTTTTTGTATTTAGAATTTAGATTTTGATTTTCGTATGCTAATTAAAATTACCATAGACTTGTTAAAACGGTTTTAAATTACCGTCATGTTTTGGTAAAATGAGTAGTAATGATGACAAATGTCTTGATAGTTCAGCAACTGAGGTGCTTGAGAATCTTCACCGGGTACTTCATGCTGTAATTTTAGTTCATTTTAAATTAAATAAAAACGAAAAATTTCCACTCTGCATTTCCGCTTACAAATGCATTACCTTTAGAAAAAATAAATGTCAAAGAAACCGACACAGAAGGAGAAGTGCAAACCTACATTATACACGGCAGCAATAGCAGTAATAGCTACCTGTCTAACCAGTTGCTGAGTCTGTCTACCTGTAATATTTTGAATTAAAAGCATAATGTGTACCTACCCCTGATTAGGCTTAAGAAGCCGCTTTGATAAAGCAATGACATTTCTTCGGTACTAAAAAAAGCAAAAAGAAAATTGATTTGTTCGACAGTTTGTAACTGTTTTTATGTGAAAGAGTATTGTTCAGACTTCAGACTAAGGAAGGATTTTTTGTATTTCGACGGTTATATTATTCTACTAGCAAAACCCCACGTGCCTTGCAATGCCTGTTAATAAAAAAATAAGGGCGCATAGTCCGGGATAAGAAATCGGAAGGTTCAGGATAAGGGAAGCAATGCGCATTGTGAACGATAAAAGTAAAAGTATCGAAAGCTTTCACTAAAAAAACTGAAAAACAACATATAGTGGAATCAGATAAACAAAGCATTAGGAATTGTAATGAACATAAAGGCTATTCGTCATAATATTGGTGACTATCAGCTATTACGATATGAAATTTTTATCTGTACATAAAAAAAAATTTAAAAACTTCTAAATTTTAGTTTTTTGATTATAACTTTGGATTTTTTCAGTGAATTTTCATGGATTTTTTAGAAATTGTACTTTATAATTTGAGCAATAACTGGTTAAAATTTCAAGTTAAAATATCTTATTTACATATGTAAGTCTGAAAAATTGACTTCAAGTTTGAAAATGTATTGCCCAATAATTTTTGTGCATCGCTTCGTATGAGGTTCTTTCTTATTTTTAAATATAGGTTCTTCTATGCATTTTTATGAACAAGAAATATTTTTAACTTGAAAAAAGTGAAAAAAAATGGAATCGAAAATCGTGAATTTTTGCACTTTTCGTCAATTTTTTCAGAATAATTTCTTATCAAATTCTGTTGATAAATTAAAGCGTCAAAAAAACCGTTGAAAACTGCAACTACTAATTTGATATCATTTAATTTTTCATACAAGAAAAAACCATAATTTTGCTAAAAATCTAAAAAAGATGGTAATAACAAAACCCTACATACCTCGCATACACCCCCTATACCACCCGGCAACCATCATTACATTCTCCTCGCAAAAAAACCACTTCAGGCAACCCGTACTCGAAAATACAATTCATAAAATTATTATCTAAAGGGATCATCATTAAAGAAAATCTTAAAAAATATAATGGAAGCTACAAAGTTATCAGCTTATATTCAATATATACCGCCTGCCACCCACAGTAGATAAAGAGAAACTTCAGCTATCTTTGATCTCTTTTTTCTTGACTCAATATAAAATAAACGAAAATTCATATTTTAAGAAGAGTCAAAAACAAAATTTCGAAGCAAAATTTTAAGAGCAGATTTAAATTGCTCGAAGCCAGAGTTTATTGCTGCGAAGAAGCTGCGTTTAGCTCAGCTTCTGAGGGTACTGTATCTACGCAAACCTTTGCGTGAGTGTGAGTTAAATTCAATTGAATGTGTTGGAGTTTTCAGATTGATTTTCTGTGGCAAAGAAGCTGACGATATTACAGCTTCCCCATGTTGTGGAGCGCCTCGGTCACGATAGGAGCGGCGAAAGGCACTTTAATTTTTGCCACTGTGCCGCTCATCGCTCATATTGTGGCTAAGACTTTACTCTTTGTTTACAGAAGTATGATAAATTTGAAATGTACATTTTATATAAAGAAAAAGTCTGTACATTGTATCCTTAGTGTTTCCAGAGTAGGAAAAATATTGAGATTTTAATCTTGATATATTTAAATTCTTTTTTATGAAGTTGCCTATTTGGTCAAGGGAAGCAGTGCTTCCTTTGCTTCCAAAGAGGAACCGCCACTGAGAAAAGGATATCTATATACGTATCTGTCTTCTATCTATCTATCTATATTAATAAAAGAAAGTGTGTCTGCTTGTGCGTGCCTTCACGTGTTAAAGCCAAACTACAAGAGATAGAAATCTGATTTTTTTGTAGATTTTTTTTTATATATGAAAAAACCAAGTTTAGGTGTAACCCTTTGTACTACCAGTCCGTCATGTCGTTCAGTTCATGGTGCAATGTCTAGTAGTAAGCTTTGTTTGAAGAATAGAGGAGAATAGAAAAGGTAAATGGGGGTCTGGAGGGTGTAGAAGAAAATGACGATGAACCTATTTCTATTCTATTCATAAACGAACTTCTAAACCGTAAACCGAGGCGCGGCCGAATGTAGGATTTGTATATTGTAGCCAATGCGGCTGGCTGGAGGAGGAACTTGCATCTCTTGAGAAATCCAAGGCATTGGGAGGCTTGTTTGGCGATTTGAAATATGTATGTGATCATTCCATCGCAGATGCTCCGTTAAAGTTACCCCTAGGATGTTGAGAGTTGAGTCAGCCGTTAGATTCTTTTTATCCACTGAGATAGGAGGAAGGTCGATACAATTTTTGTTGGAGATCAGACAGTACTTCGTTTTTGTGGCGTTGAATTCGACGCGGTTCATTTCGCCCCAATGAAGAATCGATTCGATATCCCGGTTGATCGAGGTCGACATCAGTTGCCGGTGGTAAAGACAAGGTGCTTGTCTTATATTGTCGAAGGAATAAGAGAAATTCAGAGTACCGTCATCAGCGAAGCAGTGAAGTGGGTTGGAGGGGATTGAGGGCAGATCATTAATGAAGATTAGAAAAAGTGCGGGTGAGAGAATTGACCCCTGGGGAACTCCGGCCGAAATGACATGTGGGTTGGATTCGACGGCCTGAAAGAAAGCTCTTAATCCAGTTCCTTAGAACTATGTGTATACCAATAGCTTGGAGTTTATTCAGCAGAGCTGGGTGCCATACTCTGTCAAAAGCCTTTGATATATCTAGAGCAACCAGGCCAGACTCGCCAAAGCTGTGAATGCTTTGGTTGATACACTCGGTTAAACACACAAGCAGATCGCCAGTAGACCGTTTAAGTCTGAAGCCGTATTGCCTGTCGTGTATAATTTGGTTGGATTCTAGATATTTCATCAGCTTTTTATTGATTATTGTCTCCATAATTTTGGAGAGAACAGAAGTAATTGCTATTGGGCGGTAGTTTAAGGGGTCGCTGGCTTCACCTTTTTTTGGGATTGGCTGAACATGAGCTAGTTTCCAAGAGTCGGGATACACTCCGGAGAAGTAAGACAGGGCAAAAAGTTTGCGCAGAGGTTTAGCCAAAGGTGAGGCACATTTTTTAAGTACCATAGGGGGATTTTGTCGGGGCCAGTGGATTTATTGACGTCGAGTTCTTTGAGACACCTAAACACCTCGCGAGTCCTGAAGTGAACTCCGTCCATTGAATTGGTTGTATTCTCGATAGTGGGGGGTGACATAACAGCATCGGGTAAAGGAGAATTTGCGGCGAACAGAGAAGTTAATAGGTCGGCCTTGGGTTTGCTTTCTGTTATCACTTCCTTGTTGTGAGGGGTGTTGAGGAGGAAGTAAAATTCTTCTTGATGGCAGTTACCAAGGACAAGAAGTTTTTGCTGCCTGTAGTGGAGTTAAGAATCTTACTTCTCAATCTATCATCAAATGATGATTTGACTTTGCTTAGGATGGAGTTACAGGAGTTTCTCAATTTGATGTACTCACGACGAAGTGGCTCATTAGGCGAACGTCTGTATGCTTTATATGCGGCTTCTTTAGCTTTGATTGCGTTCATACATTCCCCATTGAACCATTTGTTCGGCCTAGGCTTCACAGATTTGGTAGAGTGAGGGATACCCGCTCGAATAATTTTGGTGACACAGAGGGCCGCATAGTTCGCATTGGCATTACGGAAACACAAATCCCAGTCAGTGGCCTGGAGGAAGCGAATAAGACCCAACCAGTTGGCTTTCCCATAGTGCCACACAGTTCTTTTAGGAGCTGTGGTGGTTGTGGTCGAGGATGGATATGGGAAATAAGCGCTAATTAGTTTATGGTCCGAGTTGCCAAGGGGTGAGCTAGCCTTGATGGATTTCGCGTCGGATGAGAAGTAAGAAACAGGTCAAGGAGATGGGCTTCTTGACCTGGAATATCAGGGACTCTCGTGGGACATTTAACAATTTGGTGCAAGTTGTTGAGGCTCGCAAAGAGCTCGGCGTCTTTGCCAGGAACACTGGTGCCATTTGAGTAATTTAGCCAATGTACATTGTGAACGTTGAAATCACCCGCAACAATGATTTCGCTTTCCGGGTGAGAAAATAAAAATCCGGAAATCTGTTCGGAAATAGCATCGAAGGCTGAGGTGGTGGCCTCATTACTAATATAAGGACTCCTACCTATATAAAAAACAGAAAAATATGACGTGGCTATGGATAATTATTTTAATCCAAAGATGGTTAAAATCAGGTAGAAGTAAGTTTCCGTTTTTCACAATTTTAATTAGTTTTTTTTTAATTAATTAATTTGCACAATGTTTCATAATTATTTAAGTTCTACGCCTCTTGCTACTTGATTTTGATCCACTTTCATTTAACCGATCAGCCCCAAATTTTGCACCTATGCATAGTTTGCGTGACAATGCCATTGGACCATTTTATAAAAAAATCAACTTGGTGGTTCCAATATGGCGGTCGAATTTTGCTATTGTGTTCCCCGACTCCTGGCATTGGTATCAAATGAAAAGGTGAGACAAATAAAATACAAGCTGTGAGGGGTCATTGCAAAGTCAAAATGCCGGCCAACAAATAATGGCGGATTACTTTTTTCTTTACAAGCCACTCGGTATGGGTATCAAATAAAAGGGTATGACAAGTACAGTACTACAGTACACAGCCAGTAGTGCTTAAGTGCAAAATATGCGTTTCGAAAAAATCACCCTCAAAGATATTTTTAGATGCACAAAACCACTTTTGCCGGTCCAATAACTCAGCAACCACAGCTCAGTTTAAGATAAGAATTATAGCAATGATTAAGAATAAAATACTGAGTACAAAAATGCAATAAACTTAAAATCGTAAAATTTGCACCTAAGCACTTCCGGCTTTTTACTGCAGAATACTGCTAGCTCCGCACTTTGATGTACATCCAATTTGACCGTGTATGGGAGCCTTAAGTGTATGGCAAGTATAGTACAGTAAGCTATGTGATGTCATTTTAAATATAATATGGCGGTCACCACAAGATGGCGGAAGGCATATAATAGACTACAAAATACGTTTTTATTTTAAAATGAACTAAAAAGTAAAAAAAAATTATTTTGAGTGTAAAGTTTTTGTTGCTACAGCCAGTATATGGGAACAACCTACCTTGCGAAACATAAAAAAGCGTGGGACGCTAACAAAAAGTGCCATAGATTGAGAGTCCTGAATATTTTTTTACCGAAATCAAAAGAAAAGAAGAAAAGTTTATTTTAAGGGCACCAAATTTGTATTTTCATTTTTGGGCTGTATGGTGAGTGCCAAATTTGCAAAATTTATTACTTTTTTAGCCTTTTTTTTGAGAAAAACTATTTGGAGGGGAGGAACGCGCCATGAGCGAAGCTCTGCACATTGCGTCCAACCCCGCATAGCCAAATCTATGCAAATGATTCTGAATATGTTTGGCTCAGTGTGTGTCGTGTCCGTAGTACACAATTTTTCATCATGGAATCTTAAAAAAATTGTAACATACTCTACAAATTTTTCAATATCCAACAAAATCAATTTTTGCAGACTTGATATTTTTTCATTATACCTTTTTCCTACCGCGGACAATGCACACTTAATCTTTTTTTATTGAAAGGCGTTTTTGCTGGTAATGAAACAAAGAAGAAATCATAAAAATCTTAAATAAATTAGAGTAGAATATAAAAAATCTGTTAGCTACAACTTATTTTGAAATTCCAGGCTCATCACTATATTTCGGAAAAATTTGGACTATATGCACAACAGACACCTAGCCAATCATGTTCAGAATACGTCTCATGGGCGTAAATTTTGACGTTCCTAGATAATAAATAATCATAAATATCGCTCATCAAAATTTCCGCGTTTGTTACAAACTTTTAAAGAGCAGCCAGCAGCTCAATCAGTCCATGGAAATGGTATGGAAGCCGTCGAGTTGTTCTTATTGTAAACGAATATCTAAATCGGAGTGTGCGCGAAGATAAGGGCCATAAACTGTGAGGGTGGCCCAGCGGCCAAGTCTTGCCCCTTTTATGTGAAAGACTAGTGGCTCAAGGAACTCCGCTTTTTACGGTCGACGAAACAACTTGCTGGAGTGTTATGCCCCTTGAAACGAGTTGAATCCCGTCAACCAGCCGATGACATGCGCTTGGTGGAGCAGGGAAGGCTATAGCAGGAGGAATCAGGAGTTTAAAGAGGGAAGAAGAAAGAAGGAAAGTTATGTTGGTGGGGAAAATGGGAAAGGAGAAACACCGTGTTGATGCCGGGATTCGAGCCCGGGACCTCTGGAATGGTAGCCAGGCGGCTTATCCTTACACTACCGAGGCCCCCCAGTGTTGTGGGAGAAATGTTTCCAAGGAGACATGAGGTTACTTATTTCAATGGAGCAGCCATTGTGGTAAAAGCCATAAAATTTTGCACATTTCTACGGTGGCTTAAAGAGTCTATTGAAGACTAAATGGCGGTATCCCCAATAAGTTTGATAGCGCGTTTTTGCACCTTGTCCAGCCATGCTAAGATGGTTCATGGGGCCCGGCCCAGATATACGAATTGTATTCGAGACCGAGACGAATGTAGCATTTGTAGATTATAGCACCGGAGGACGGCTGAAGGAGGAATTTGCACCTTTTGAGGAGTCCCAGACATTGTGATGCATGTTTAGCAATGTGTAATGTGGATAATGCTGTGCCTAGAATAACTAGAGATGGTTCAACCCTTAAGTTCTTATTGCCTACTGAAATAGAAGGAAGGTCGGTGCAAGTTTTATTGGAGATGAGACAGTACTTCGTTTTAAATGTATTAAATTCGACACGGTTCTTGTGGCCGGCATGATTGAACTGTGGCCGGCGTGATTGAATTGGACCAGAGTTCGCGATGATGCAAACAAAGTCTGGCTCGTGCTCGTCTTACACTATCGAAGCCATAGGAGTAACATAAAGTATACAGGGTGTGGAAAAGGTGTGGGAACGGTTCGATATTTCCTGAAGGGTAGGTTTTCGTGAAAAAAGTTTGTAGCAAAAGTTGATCAGGTTGGAGGGTAGAATCGTTTGCACACGAAACTCACCCCCACCCACTCATCCCCTCGCAGGGGGTGGGCGTAAGTCTGAAATTTCAAATGGCAACCCCTATTTTTTCTCACGGATTGTGATTCTCCGAAGAAAAATATGAAACTTTTGTCTTAAATTTTTTTTTATCCGAAACTTCCCTGCACCCCCAATCGAATTTTTGGGGATGGAAAATGTCCGAGAACGGTTCGATATTTCCTGAAGGGTAAGTTTTCGTGAAAAAAGTTTGTAGCAAAAGTTGCTCAGCTTGGAGGGTAGAATCGTTTGCACACGAAACTCACCCCCTTGCAAGGGGTGGGGGTAGGTCTGAAATTTCAAATGGCAACCCCTATTTTTTCTCACGGATGGTGATTCTCCGAAGAAAAATATGAAATTTTTGCCAGACATTTTTTTTATCCGAAGCACCCCTAAAAATTAAAATTATCCCTAAAAATCATTTATTTGGGTGTACAGGGGAGCTAAGGACAAACAATTGTTTGGAGCAAAAGATTGATATTTCTCGTTGGAGAACATTGAGAAAAATGGGGGCTGCTTTTAAAATTTTAGATTTACCCCCACAGCTTGCCACATTTTTTTTACGGATGGGTGGGGAAAAAGAAACGGAATGGGCTGATATCTCGAAAAATATCGATTTTTCGAAAGTCCTTTCCATTTTGAAAATTGTAGAGAATCACGCAAACTATCAGATTGAATATTTAATTATGTAATTGAAAAATTGTTAATTCGATTGTTTTTTAAACAATCATCTTGTTTTTTAAATGACAACCCCTATTTTTTACAGATTCAGAATCCTCGTAAAATTTTATAAGCGCGGCGATCCGCGTGTCAGTGCGCCCCACTCTCGGCGTTGCTTCAGCGATTTTCACAGCGCGGTCGCCTTAGATACTTAGGAATGTAAGAAAGGTAAATGAAAATCCGGAGTGCAACATCTGTTGCGCGAGTTTCTGCTGAAATGTCATAAAAAATTCGAAAGCGAAATAACAAAGAAATATTTTTTGAAAAAATCAGGAACTTGAGTATTCTTGTTCCATGTCTTTGAATTTTTTGTTGAAAAATGAGGTATTGACCAATTTCCACCATTCTTTTCTACTCAGTTTTCTTACTTACCCTTCAGGAAATATCGAACCGTTCTCGGACATTTTCCATCCCCAAAAATTCGTTTGGGGGTGCAGGGAAACCTCGGATAAAAGAAATTTTAAGACAAAAGTTTCATATTTTTCTTCGGAGAATCACAATCCGTGAGAAAAAATAGGGGTTGCCATTTGAAATTTCAGACTTACCCCCACCCCCTGCGAGAGGGTGAGTTTGTGGGCGTGAGTTTCGTGTGCAAACGATTCTACCCTCCAACCTGAGCAACTTTTGCTACAAACTTTTTTCACGAAAACCTACCCTTCAGGAAATATCGAACAATTGCTGGACTATTCCCCACCCCTAAAAATTCGTTTTGGGGGTGCAGAGAAGCTTCGGATAAAATCTGGGGTCTTTCCCGAATAGCAGAATAACTTTTAAAGCATCGGATATTCTACGAAAAAAAAAAAATATGAAGAAAATTCAAGTTCTCAAACATTTTGTATTGAACGGCGTTAATGATGATATCACGATATGTGAGTTGTAATGAAAGGATCGAATGTTGCTCAACATACTGAAACACCTCCAGCGACGACTTTGTACAGTTTCTTTTCGATTTGCCAAAACGATCCTTTTGCACGAAAGTTGCTCTCTTCTGAGAAGCCACTTTATTACACTTGAAGACCCTCATCGAAGAAATTTCAACGTGTCGGGAGTAATGCAATGCGGTTCCTGATCATATGGATGTGCGTTCTAATGGAGCTCTTGGTCGCATTTGCAGAGTTCATCCGAAGAATAACGAATGCTTCTACTTTCGGTTGTTGCTGGTGAATGTTCGTGGTGGTGGCAAGATGTTCCCCAGATTGCGTGCTGCAACAGCTCAATTTGGTTGAAAACGATACTCATTGACAGCATGATATTCGCTGAAGAAATTGTTTCTGCATCGCCATCTCAGATACGCACATTATTTGCTATCATTATCATCAAATGAACGACGCTTTCAATAGAGAATTGGAACGTGAACGTGAACAAGATCGACATGCATTGGACCAATCGGTTCGAGCGAATTATCGAACTATGAAAGATCTGGGCAATAACTCAATATGTTTTGGACGCGCAATTATTCTACTATTTGGAGATTTTCGCCAAACACTATCACTCATTCCAAGATCCGCTGCTGCTTATGAAAAAAAGCGCTTGCCTCAAATCACCGACTCAGTGGCGCTTTATGAAGAAACGACAGCTGACGACAAACGTGCGAGCTGCCTTGCTAAACGATCCATCTACCGAAGATTCGTCTAAGCAATTGCTGACTATCGGTAATGGCAGTGTTGCTGTCGACGAATCGAATGGATTGATGTCGTTTCCGCCAAATTTTTGCAATTCAATTTCTTGCCTTCATCTGGGCAATTAACAAATCACAAGGCCAATACTTGAGTGTTTTTGGTCTGAACCTAGAAAATAAATGTTTCAACTGATCGTGAGAGCTGTTCGTAGCATATTAACGTGTTGGCAAACCATCCGCTTTGTACGTTCGCGCGCGTTACAACAAAACGAAAAAATGCCGTATAACACAATGCGCTTCAATGAAAGGAATTGATCCGAGTGTAACCTATCCAGCAAATAGTTTAACAGATAGTAGTGCAACAATGCTATGAGAATCATTTCGATTCGATTTTTGAACATTTATTGAACTTAATTCATTTTGAGTATTCATTTTATCATAAAACAAATCTAAATTTAATTCAGCTAATAAGTTAACAGAACATTTATTGATTCTGAGAATGTATGAAGTTCGCCGGGTCAGCTAGTGAATGTTATGTGTAAATATTCGTAGTGTTAATGGAGTATTTCATTTGATTTCGATTTGAAATCAAAAAAATTTGCTACCTCTTTTTTCAAAAAGGTAGCAGATTTTACTACTCTTAAAATTCATTTTACGGTAACATTGCCTCCATCGTGTGCTCCTGATCCCAGGGAGCTTTGGGATATGAAACCCAAATAAATTTAAGGTTGCAAGCCTTAACCTGGAAGGTAAGCATAATACCGACCAAATACAATAGGCCGTAATGACCGTTAAGACGTCACTTTAAAGAATGAATGAATGAATCTTAACAATATGGCGAAATATTTGTTAAATCGTTACTAAATTTATTAAAGACTAGCATAAAACCCGCGTGCCTTGCAACGCCTTTAAAAACTGTTTATTATGTGCAATGTTTTCCTTAAAAAAACCAACAAAAAAGTCAGCTGTTATTATCCCTAAAAAGGGTTTATTATAGTGCATTTTTTTAATAAATATGGTAAACAAATTGTTGCGTATATCACATCTGCTCAACAAACCTGCAAGTTTTGAAGCAGAGATTGGCATGTATATGTCATCAAGAAAAGTGACATTTTAGGATTTGACGAACGTTCGTTAAGTTTGTTCGCCTATTTACGTGGATGTAAGAAATTATGAAGCAATCACAAATGAATATTAAATAAAGGGAATTTCGAGTCATTTATTTCTACGTGATTATAGGGATGCACTGTCAAAATTTCAGCCCTATAGCCCTATAGCCCTATAGCGGTTTGGGTAAACCCCATTTCACACCCTTAGGGGATGAATTTCGAAAAATCACTCTTTAGTGGATGTCCACGTCATTAAAGGGATGCACTGTTAAAATTTCAACCCTATAGCTCCAGGGTTTGGATAAACCCCATTTCACTCCCTTAGGGGATAAATTTCGAAAAATCGCTTTATAGTGGATGTCCACGCCATTATAGGGGATGCACTGTCAAAATTTCAGCCCTATAACTTTAGCCGTTTGGATAAAAGCCATTTCAACCCCTTAGGAGATGAATTTCGAAAAATCGCTTTTTAGTGGATGTAAACGTCATTATAGGGATGCACTGTAAAATTTCAGCCCTATAGCTCCAGCGGTTTGGGTTAACCCCATTTCACCCCCTTAGGGGATGAATTTCGAAAAATCGCTTCTTAGTGGATGTCCACGCCATTATAGGGATGCACTGTCCAAAATTCAGCCCTTTAGCTCTAGCGGTTTAGGTTGTGCGTTGTCTGTCACTCAGTTACTTTTTATACAATAGAAAAAAAAGTAAAGATAAAAAATCCCCTTACAACTTATTGAACCCCATTTCACCCCCTTCAACCATTTTTTTCTCCATAAAAAGTAGCCTATGTCCGTCTCCAAGGTCTAAACTATGTCTGTAGCAAATTGCATCAAAATCGGTTTAGTGGTTTAGGCGTGAAAACGTAACAGACAGACAGAGTTACTTTCGCATTTATAATATTATTAAGGATTAAGGATTGAGAGATTACATTCCTGGGGATTAAATGGCATAAATTTTCCAGAAATTGTTTGGCAGTAAAATGCGCTTTATACAAGCCCAGCCTTATTTGATAACAAATGCTTTTCTTTAAACTTTTCACTTTAAAAAAAATTTATAACTTCGATATTGTTCTTACCTCCTTCCAAGTAGTTCTAATTGGATACTTAACGCTTCTACAGAGGAACTTAATCCTTGTTAATAGAATTTCCAAAAAGAAAAGAGATAATTTTCCACGGGAATAATTATCATAATCATTATCCTTAACAAGGATGTAAATAAATATATTTTCCATGCCAAGTATTTTATCTCGAATTAAACCCAGAAAAAAATACTATCAAAAAACCGCCACGGATTTTAGTTGTAATTATTCCAAGCCCCTCCACTATGCGCATCATAGTCAGATTTGGCAAAAGTCTAGCTTCATTTCATCCCGGATTCCCGCTTTCTAATTAAAATTTTATGTTGCCGGGTCCGGGCGTTCGTCTGCCCCAACCCCCCTCTACGATCAGCATATCTACTCTCCTGGCACCTCTGACGAATTCACTTGTATCCCAGAATGGGTGCCTTGCGTGCATCCGCAGTTTTAGGGGTTGTTGAAAAAAGGGCCGAGACAAGGAGGGAGTGTTTGTAGGGTTGTAGAACTGCCATGATTAAAAAGTAAACATAGAGAGACAGACATAAAAACCAGGATTGCCGCGCGGATGAGACTGCTGGGGGTGAAGGAGCCTCAGACGGCAACTAATCTGAAGTCTGGACTCAATGGAACCCGAGCGAGAATTAAGAATCGGCAGAGTGGCGGCAACCGGGGGAGGGTGATGAAAGCTAGTGGACTAGCAGCCCCCACCCCGTTCTACCCTCGCGATTCGGCGGGGGCCTCTTTGATGGGTGCACTATGCAATGGGTTAAGTCGCGTGTTATTTGCCGCGTTATCGAAATGAAGGCTTGTCGGAAACCGCTCGTAATTGGAGCATTTTTACTTTCTGGCATTGAACTAGGTAGACTCCCCGGCTCTGGGTGCAATCCGCGAATGTGCACGCGCTCCTCAATGGGGAGCATACAGAAGCTATTTCTGCTTGCCAGACATTTTGGTTAATGAAGTCAGCTTGTTTTGGAATTCGTTTTCGTTTTAATTTTTGCCGTTTTTTTTTTGCTTTTGTAAAAAAGCGGAGCTTGCAGAAATTTTTCAATCGATAAATTACACGTGCACTTGGAACATTTTTTTTTTGGAGAAGGAAAATTTAATGTGACTTGAAATTGAGAACTTTGAAGCCATCAAATTGAATTGAATTTAAAGTGATTTCTCCCCTTGAAATTGCTGGCAGAACGAATTTTTTTATTGACCCTACGGCAATCTAAATGCCATTTAGAAGATACAAAATCTGATCAAGCATAGCCATGATATTTCTACATTTACCTTAGGGTCTGAAAAATGGTTTTTATCACAATGAATGTTTGAACACCTGACCTTGACATTTGGCTTAACACGTACCTAACCTTATTGTGTGTTAGTTAATATGTAGCTACTGGAACTAAAAAATGCCTTAAATATTGTTGAGTCGGAGATTAGAAATGTTCTGCTGCCGTAGCAGTAGTAGTATTGCTTTGTTTGAAAAATAATTGTATTGATAGCCTTGAAGATATTGAAGAAGATATCGTATCAAATTTCACGGACAATCGTTGGCAACGTGGCGGAGGTGGAAATGCAGCTGAGATATAGGTCAAAAACTTTCAGTCAACATCGAGTCGAGAGTTAAGCATACTGCCAAGCAGATTCGACTTTTAAAACCACCAGAAAACAACTAAAATATTTTCCTGTTCGCCACTTCGGCCAATTATCATTATACCCTGGCTTCACTGTCCAAACTGCGCAAGTTCGAGCAAATTGGTGTATTGAACTTTAAAATAACATCTTCAAGAAGATCCGTTAGCTGGCGGTCCGAGCTCCGGCTTCGTCTGATCCATAGCCCAGGGTGTGAAAAGGGGAGGGTGGTCGATCTGTCGAATTCACCAAAGAAACTAGGCAAGAAACTGCATGGATTCATGAACTCACCATTCACTAAAATAACATCAGTTCGCATAGGATAAAGCAGACCTCAGTTCGCACAACTGGGCTCGAATTGAAATTAAACGCAAAGGGCTCGTTCAAAAGAGAGTAATCAACTAGAATAATGAACTGCCACTGCAGTGAGCTTTTGCATTTCTAACTACTGGCGAACAAGCAACAACAACTATTTCGAGCAATAACTGAACATGAACTGGACTTTAGCGGGGATTGAACTGAACATTATTGAACGGAAGAAAGTGAAGCTGGGGGCATTAGCCGGAATTCTAAGGGTATACACGACCCTAATAACGCATCTTGTCAGAGTACTAAAGTTCCACTAAGGTTGGGTCTTTGCCTAGCGGTTGACACACCTACTTGTTCCGCCTGGTAGTCTGCCCTTGTCAGCTGGTTAGCATGATTCGCCATTTTCAGGAGGCGTAAGACTTCATTGAGAATATCATCCACTAACACCGACGGTTGCGTCTGAACTCATACAACATCAAGAGTTCAAACTCGAGGTTCACCGCCACCTACTCATACATCCCTAGACTTCCTTAAACCTATCCCATCCTTTTTCTATTCTTCGAACTACGCTTCTTTCTATTCATTACACCATGACATGAACATGAAAAGGTGACACCTGATAATGATAATGTTCATGCTGCTCAATAGTACGTATACATGAAGAGTTTAACTCAGGTTGAATTCGAGTCGAACTACATGTAGGCGTGAGTCGAGTTGATTAGGGACGACTAAACGACTAAACCTGACGCTCAAGTAGCACAAGCAAACGTTGAAGTCTTGCACAAGCTTTGGCATGCAGCTTTGTAGTTAGCTTCCGAAAGAGCGAGTTTTTCAGGGCTGAGTATAGGTACCAAAGGTACATTGTGAGGAAATGTAAAGGACCCTGTAAAGGTATTCATGTTCCGGTTCCAAAATCTGTCTCTGAAGTGAGAAAGTTTGTAGGCATGGTATCTTGGAACCGACGTTTTATACCCAATTTCGTCACACTCATTACCCCGATCGCAAGAGATAAGCTGGTGAGTTCACCTATTTTGACTTGTTCCAATTTTGAATAATCGTTCACCATCCTCATTGATGCTTTGGGTTATGCTTCAGGCGAGGTCTTCACCCAATATTTATAGGGCCAAGGCAAGATGTGGTCGCCAAGTCGTGCGGAATGGAAGTACTGGACAACAGAAGGTGAATGTTTAGCAGCACTCTGGGCTATAGAGAAACTACAACCATACATGCCTATTTATTGAAGGGACCAAGTTCAGGACGGTAACCAATCACACATCCATAGTATGGCTACACAATTTGAAAGACATCACAGGACGTCTGGCGTACGGTAACGAGAAATTCGGCTCTCCAAATAATGAGATGAGTATTCTAAAGCTGGTTGCTCAACATGATGACTTTTTAGCTGAACATATAAGATGTCATGGAAATAAAGGTAGTGGTCAGCCTACCTATCTGTCGTTTACAATTTGTGAGGAGATGATTCGTATCACGGCTGAAAGAGTTCGTTTTGCTATACATATGTGGGGAACTCCAGAAATCAAAATACTTTTCTGTTTCGGTTGACTCTACTCCGGACGATGTTTGTATCGATCAGCTGTCAGTCATCGTCCGACATACATATGCAGGCAGATTCTGAACCAAAAGAAAGTTCTCTGACTTTTGTTGGAAATCGTGGACACACAGGAGCGGGAATAGCTTCGTCTCTTTTATTGTATTTAGAACAAAATATTTTTATTGATGACTGTAGGGGTCAGTCGGAGCAGTTTAAAAAATTCGATATATTGGTGCTTTTGGAATGACATTTTAGAGAGGCTTAGTGCAACAAAAAAATACTTGCAACATTGACAAATAACTTTAAGATGTGCTGGTGAAGCCATGAACGTCCCGGGCCCAACACGATTCGCCGGCACTGCTTAAGACCCTAGAATACATGTTAGTTATGTACCTTATAAATTCTATATCAGTGCCCGCATACTGTGAAGGAAAATCGATTGACAGCGTACCAGATGAAGTAGCGCTTTCAACAATGCGATCTACAATGGTTTAAGTTAGCGGAGGTTCACATTCGTAGAACTCTGACAGCTTAGATAAAAGTAGAGTGGTAAACACTGGGGCCTATGCATACTGCAGGATGGAGTCCTCTCACCGTTGTGGATAAAATATTTAAAGTCACCCTTTGCAATTCTAGTGAAATTTCTGAACAAGTGACTATAGAATTAACTGAACTGATTTCGGTTATATTACATCCTTCAAACACACTACCAGATATGGACCGGGTTATCTCCGTTTTCTCGTTTATCTTCCGCTTAAACGATTCCATTGGTTTATCGTAAACCTGCTTCTGGAAGTCGTTTAAAAGGGATAAAGTAGGTTTATCCATTTTAAATTTCTAGTTGGCGTTAGTTTTTATTATTTTGTGAAAAAATGACAAGTGAAAACCGTCCAATAAGCCAGTTGCAGTCTGTCAGCGTACTAGATTTTTCCCCAGCTTGGAGAAAATAAACCGGTTTATCTCAGGTAGTGTGTCATGGGTATTATAGGCACCTTAACAAACGGATTAATTGCAGCCAAGCCGCAATAAGATCAGTAAGCCAAAAAGTGCCGTTATTTCCATTTGTATCATTTCCATCATCATCTCCATTTTTTTTTTCAAAATCTAATTTTTGTGATTTCGTTAGCAAATAATTGATTTGGGAAAGAGCACAATGAAAAAGGAAGAAATGGAAACAATTTATAAAATTTGCGGCATGAAATTGTATTTGTCAGAGAAAAAACAAGCAATGATATTTTAAACATAATCAGCGTACTGGAAACTTTTCAGGGCACTTTCCTGGATATTTTCCTGGAAAGGATGTCGCCCACATAGTATTGTTCATATCACGGTGTCGAGTTTTCTTCTTCTTCAATTTAAAATTGAATTGCTAAATCGGTAAACATCAGGCATTTTTGATTAATTTAAATTCTTCCAAACTTGGAAGATTGAAGCAATGACGAAATACAGTTATTGCTAATCGAAGCATTTGAAAAATAAATATGTTTGTACGAGCCAACTGACTTTAAACACTGCAGAGGCTCTTGGGAGAATATGTGCTTAAATATGTGATCATAGGAAAGATTTAGTTAAGGTATGGCAAAACAAATTACTTGCTCAAAATTTTTTTAAATAAATTTAACCTTGAACAGTGAAAAGTAGAAGCATCTCACAGCGAAGCATCTCGAAGCATCTCACAGAACTTGTTTGCTACCTCACCAGTATCACATCGAATTTGGTGGTAAAAGGTGGTGGTTAATGTCTTGGTACTGGAGGATAGACGAAACTATTGTTCGTAGGCTCAAGTGGAATATTATATTTCGATAATGCTTTATTTAATGTAACACAACATACCACGTTTTATATATGTATATAGTTTTTATATCAGCTTATTTTATATGTATATGTAACAGATACACTCTGGTTCAAATTTAAAAATCCACTCAATAAATGGAGATTTTTTCTATTTGGGGACGAACGGCTAACAAAGACCTCGAAAGAGGAAGTAGAAGATTCACAAAGAGGACCGGAGTATCACCCCATGGTAGAACGAGAAATCATATAAATCAGTTGGCGGTCAACCGCAGATGGAGAACTATTCTGCAGGATGTCAGGAGCTCAGGGGAGCAGATACTGGAAGCGACTACTATTTGATAGTAGCAACTATTCGCCTTAAAATCGCCGCAAACATAAACGTCCAACGCGATGATGTAAACGCGATATAAACCATGGACGGTTTAACGTAGACGTTCTGCGGGAAAGCTTTAAAAGGCCAAAATTTGCTGGGAGCCGGCAACAAATATTAAATACGTAGGGCATAACGAGCTATTAATCCCTCATGGAGACATTTGGCGGAAGCAGTTGCCCTCCAGCGAACTGTGTTTTGTGCAACAGCTCTCAGCTCCGACCAGGATCCTCCAGTTGTTGCGGTCTCTGTTAATAGGGTTCTCGTCCACGTTGTTCTAGGTCTTCCGACTTGACGGATCCTTGCGGATTCCAGTCAAGGGCCTGTTTGGCTAGATTTTCGTTTTTGCCTCGCAAGGTGTGACCAATCTAATTCCATTTCCTTCTGCTGATTTGGTTATTCATTTGAAATTTTATCTTGCCAGCGGATTTTTAGGATACGACGCAGGCATCTGTTGATGAAGACTTGTAGGCGCCCTGTGATGAATTGGGTGATTTTCCATGTTTCGGAAATGTACAAAAGAACTGCCTTGAACTTGGTGATTGAACAGCCGCAGTTCGGCGTTAGATGAGATCTCCATATGCGGAACAGGCATGCATATGCGCCTCGTGCTTTATTTGTTCTGGAACTGACGTCTTCTTCTGTCCCCCTATTTTCGTGAATAATACTTCCGAGGGAGCAGAATTTATCTACCAGTTCCACGTTACAGTTATTCAGTGCTGTCCGTTCAATGTTGGTTGCATTTATCCGCATTTATTTAGTTTTAGTCGCATTTAGCCTTAGGCTTGTCGTCCACTGGAAGCATATTCGAGCGGCTACGCGCTTCGGCGACATGAGCTGCTACAAGCGGCTCTGAGATACGCGGCTACACGCTACAGGGGTCGTCCACTGCATGCTTTTCATGCTGCTCAGTTTGAAGTAAATTTGACATAATAATTTTGTGATTTGTAAATATAGAATATTGAAGATTGTAAATATAGTACAGTTAAATTAAGCCGAAAAAAGCACAGAGCTTCCATGTAGGGTTCTCAATAAGGGGTTATAATACAAAATCACAATTTTATTCGTTTTTAGCATTTTTCTCATGCTGCCAACCTACATACAAATGGAGTCACTCAAGTTCCTGTTAAATAAATAACGACCCCTGTAGCGTGTAGCCGCGTATCTCAGAGCCGCTTGTAGCAGCTCATGTCGCCGAAGCGCGTAGCCGCTCGAATATGCTTCCAGTGGACGACAAGCCTAAGGCTAAATGCGACTAAAACTAAATAAATGCGGATAAATGCAACCAACATTGAACGGACAGCACTGAATAACTGTAACGTGGAACTGGTAGATAAATTCTGCTCCCTCGGAAGTATAAATATATCAAATAAAAGATTACACATTCACCTAAAAGATGAGTCTAAGTTTATTGGTTTACCATAATTAGTAAACTAGTTATTCAACTCTAAATAAATTGAAACAAAATACATTTTTTCTTCTCGTAAACACCCTGTATTTTAGTAGTTAACCTCCTCTCAAAAACACTATTTCTCCAAATGCATCCAGGGACCATCCCTAAAAAAATTAACAACGTTGGACTACTGCGTTGAATAACCTATACAAGTCGTGAATGAGTGCATATGAGTATTTTAAATCTTTAAAACGGTGACATTTTTTGAATGGCAATTCGTACGGGAAAATGTATAATAACTTTTTAGTAGAGAATCGCACGATCTGCAAACTTTGTCAACATTATTTTATTATAGGACTTACGGTTTTAGATGTATTTGCAAAAAACTGATATATTGACCCTAAAACCCCGTAAAAAATGAGCTTCCCGGGGTAGAAAATCGGTAGACTTTATAACCCCTTATTGAGAACCCTAAAAGGAAGCTCTGTGCCAATTTTCAGCCTGTACCCAATCATTTCCGCTATTTTTACTATTTTTCCTGTACTATTTGTAGAAAATTATTTCCTGACTCGAGCGGCTACGCGCGACCGATCCAAATTAATTTGGATTCGCGCGGCACGCTCGAATAAGCCTATAGCCAACCGCTCAAAGCCGCTTGCAGTGGACGATGTTTGTATGAAATTCTTTATGTTGGATCTGTCGCGCATAGCCGCGTGCTGCCGCTCATGTAGCCGAAGCGCGTAGCCGCTCGAATATGCTTCCAGTGGACGACCAGCCTAACGAACAACCTCTATATTTTCGATTTTTTCGAACCTACACATGCCGAGATATACGCATCTATATTTATAAAGAACGACCAAAATGGTAAATTTTTGACATAATGGCCGAAAAGTCCATTACGTATAGTATTCGATGTAACTAACATGTTCCAAAAAAAAATTTGAGACTCGAGACAATTCCTTGTTTTGCTCATCTGACTCCACTAGTAGTGTCATATGGTGATTTTTCAGAACTTAAGTAATTCATAAACCATAGAGCTCTGGAGGGGGGACGTCCCTCATTTCCCGCCTTGTATTCGCCACTGCTTTAACGTCTCGTTTCCCTCGCCAAAAATTTGATTCTAAACCTGTCGATGTAAACGATAATCTTAACCGCAAAAATTATTAAATTTTTTTTTTTATTTGAATTTCACTCATTAATATTTAAAAAAATATTAAATATATAATACCCTTTATAGGCACTTGTTTTTTATATTTTTTTACAATTTCTTCCCGCCCACCAAAGAAAATTAATAAGAAGCTCTTCGATTCAAAGTCGCTACTTCGAGTCGTTATCGGGTCGTCAAAGCGGTTTGCTTTAGCTTTCCGTATTCACCGATTACAAATCGATTTCGTTTCGATATCGACTCTCGTCGTTTCGTCGCGACGCGTTTTCGATTCGATCTCGATTCGTAATGTTTGCAGGGCTTTAATTAGACGTTTGGTGATAGTGTTGTCAACGTTACACATTATTTTAGACATATTCGAAAGTTTAAAAGTAATATTAAATTTCTTTTATATCAGGTCCATATTTATATATAATTACCCGCATTAGAAGAAGAAGAAAAAATAAGGTTTACTCAGTGTTTCGCTACCTGACACCGGAAACATAATTTGGATTTTCCACTAAGAGTGCATCGATCGCCCTCATTTCGAATTGCAAATCGATTGCAATAATCAATTGCGCGTGCACAATTGCTGATCGCCTAAATTACTTTAATTATGACAAAAAGGGAAATTCGGCAATTTTGCGCGATCGCGGATTGAGGTGCGCGTGCGATGTATTCTTAAAATCGAAGAGACAACAACCAGTCTGGAACTCAAAATTATCACCGCCGGATGGATTAGCGCCGCGCCGCGTCTATTATCAACAATAATTAACTTTCGTTTTTTTTTTATATAAAGTTTTAGTAAATTTGTTCAATAAAGTTCTTAACTTTCCCTTTTGTAAAGTTTGATTAAATTTGGTGTAATAAAGTTCTTATTGTTACTACATACTAATAAATTACAAAAGCATTTCATTACAAAAATCCCGGTAATTATTTCATGGTCCTTCGAGCCGGATTTTGTAAATCTCAGTGCGAAGTGTTTGTGACTTTTGACAATAAGTGTGATTTTCAACAAGTTTAAAACTTTCATCAAGAACAGCTTTACTATCAGCCCAGTACATCCCGAGGAGAAGAGCTTCAACGTTTAACTTCAACCGTTGAACAAATTGTAAGTACCTATCCCTTTTCCTTTTTTTACTATTATTGAAAAATAACTAAGTGTACTGTGTGTCCCTGAATAACAAATGTGTATCCCTGAAGTGTGAAGTAATTTAAAAAAAAGTCATTATCCGTTGAGTTGAGTTTAATCTAAATTTATTGCGGTCGTGTAAACAAACAAAGAAATGGAAGGAACAAGCTCTAACGCAAACCCTGACTACGATAAGGCAACTTCAGTTCATGCGCTTTTACAACTACAAATATCTTTAATGGAGCAAATGAACAAATTTGTCAGGAACACGAGGAAAACCGCGCTAATTAAGAGAACACACGGTTATTATCTCGGTCGTGTCAATGGCTGGCATGACCTGTGGGGAAAGTTCTCCGCTACTGATCGATCCTTGACCTCACTAAAAACTGATCAAGACGATGAGGCACCATATTTCAAGGAAAATCATTACGATCAGTACGAAGAACTCTTTTTCGATTTCAAAGGTGAGCTAGTTGACAAATTGAGCACCTTTGAAAAAGATCATAAGGAAAGTGGTGAACAGAATCCTACAAAGACAAATCCCTCGACTCCCGCTGTACAATTGCCAACCATAACGCTCCCTAAATTCTCGGGCAATTATGCTGACTGGGTTAGTTTCCGGGATTTGTTTAATTCACTCATCGATTCCAACGAAGCTCTAGCCAGTGTGCAAAAATTACACTACCTTAAAGCAAACGTAGTGGGAAATGCGGCCAAGGTTATCCGACAGTATAATATTACCAATGAAAATTATAAAACGGCGTGGCGCGCATTAACCGACAGATATGAAAACAAACGTGTGCTCATATCAACTCAACTGCGGGCATTGACTTCGCAGACCAAAATAAACAATGAATCAGCTAATGCAATTAAGGCAATGATCGACACTACGACCGAATGTTTGGCGTCGCTAGGTAACCTGGAAGTATCTGTTGCTGAGTGGGGCCCCCTTTTGATTCATTTACTGACACAAAAGCTCCCTCCAGAGACGCATAAGGCATGGGAGGAGAAAATCTCAAACCAAAATAATTACCCAGCATGGGAAATGCTGAAAGGCTTTCTAGAAACTAGATTCCGCACACTGGAAGCTCTGAGTGAAGTGCGAACGAAAGAAAATCCTCCACATAAAAAGCAAGAAACGGGTAATGTCAACATACAAAGTTTCTATGTAGGTCAAATAACATGCAAAGTATGTCAGGAAAAACATTCGGTGCGGTCTTGCAAAAGCTTTTTAAACAGCGATCCCCCAGAACGGTTGCGAATCGCAAAATCCAAAGGTTACTGCATAAATTGCTTAGGAGAATTTCACTCGGTCAAAAAATGTCTCAGCAAATCTAGATGTGGTAAATGCCGAGGAAAACACCACACATTACTGCATCTTCCAACAATAAATATACAGGAACCGAGTTCTAGCATGCAGTCGGCCAAGGCTAAATTCGAACATAGATCTGAAAGTGAAGCAACTTCAGAAGGCTTTACCAGGGTCGCTGCTCATTTTATTAACGAGAACCACCCGGTTATGCTGGCCACAGCTGAAATAGAAATGGAGGGTCCTGATGGAGTTGTTAAGGGGCGTGCATTAATTGACCCTGGCTCCCAAGTAACATTCATTACCTCTTCCATTGTATCGCAACTGAATTTAGAAACCGAACCCGCCCCGATCGTAGTCACAGGTGTTGAAGAGAAGGAAATCACCAGAGCAACGCGAGCTGCCAATTTAACGATTCTTTCAACGAAGTTCCCTTCTAGAGTTCCGACATCAGCTTTTGTTTTAGAAACCTTGACAGATTTGCTTCCGTCAGTGCCACTTACCAAATTTTCCTGGGATCACTTGGAAAACTTAGACCTCGCAGATCCAAACTTCGATGTACCAGCAAGGGTAGATATGATCATCGGGGCTGACATTTATCCACTTATCATATGTGATGGTCTAAGAAAGGGTCCGCACGGTACCCCTGTAGCACAGAACACCATATTTGGTTGGATCTTAACAGGAAAAGCTTCTTCGACCACGAACAGAACTCCGAAGGTAAGGTCCTATAATATCACCTGTTCTCTGGATGATCAGCTTAAGAAGTTTTGGGAAATTGAAGAAGCCACAGAACACCTCTACAGATGATCAGCGATGTGAAGAAATTTACAAAACCACACATCGTCGCAACCCCGATGGATCTTATGTAGTTCGTTTACCTTTCAAGGAAAATGGTCCAGAACTCGGGGAATCCAGGCTAATTGCATTAAAACGCTATCTTTCCACCGAAAGAAATAACGAAAGGAAGGAAGTACTCAAGGAGTACAATAAGGTATTAAAGGAGTATATCACATCTGGGCATATGGTGGAAGTGCCAACATCTACTAATCACACGCTTAATCACACGTATTATCTCCCGCATCATGCAGTAATAAAGCCCTCAAGCACGACGACGAAGTTAAGGGTAGTTTTCGACGCCTCATGCAAATCGTCAAATGGAAAATCGTTGAATGATAACCTTCTAGTGGGCCCCACGTTACAACATGACATTACACTTATTATTTTAAAATGGAGACTCCACAGATACGTTTTCACTGCCGACATTGAGAAAATGTATCGGCAAATATTTATTCACCCGGATGACTCTGAGTTCCAACGGATTTTGTGGAGAGACAATCTCAACTCCCCCGTTAAGGAATATGCGTTAAAAACGGTCACTTTCGGTGTCAACTGTGCCCCCTATTTAGCGATCCGAACATTGCAACAGCTGGCTGAAGATGAAAGGGCCAATTTTCCCCGTGGTTCAAGCTGTCTTATTAATGACTTCTATGTTGATGACGTCTTAACAGGAGGAGACACCATAGAAGAAACGAAATCTCTCCAAGCTGAAATCACCGCCTTATTAGCAAAAGGTCACTTCCCACTGCGAAAATTTGCATCTAACGATTCCCGAATATTAGAACATATCCCGAACACCAGCAAATCTGAGGAGGCGCTAAAGGTGCAATTTTCAGAAGACACCGTCCTAAAAGCTTTAGGAATCTATTGGGATCCCAAGGCCGATGAATTTCAATACAAGGTGGCGTTAATTGAGGAAAATAATTGGACAAAGCGCCGTATTTTATCTATCATCGCAAAACTCTTTGATCCGCTTGGATGGGTGAGTCCTATCATCATACAAGCAAAAATCTTTATGCAAAGACTGTGGACTACCCGTATTGACTGGGATGAAGAAATTCCAGAATATCTTAGATCCGATTGGATAAACTTTATAAGCGCGTTACCTCATATTGAGCAACTACGAATACCACGGTGGGTAAATAGTTACACAGCATCCACAGTAGAATTGCACGGATTTTGTGACAGTTCGGAAAAAGCGTATGCAGCTGCCGTTTATTTACGAGTTCTTGGCCATGATAATAATCCAATAGCTCACCTTTTGGTATCTAAAACTTGAGATTGATAAAGTCTTTGCAGCAGTCTTATATTAAGGACTGTAAGACCATCCTATGGACCGACTCTACAATAGTTCTATGATGGATTCGCAGTCTACCTCATCGATGGAAGTCATTCGTAGCAAACCGGATCACCGAAATCATTGAAAACTCGGGAAATGCAGACTGGCGACACGTTCCTTCACAAAATAACCCTGCGGATCTCGCCTCACGAGGTGTGTCCCCTTTACAATTAAAAGACCACGATCTTTGGTGGAGAGGTCCCTCTTGGCTCATAAAACCTGAGAGTGAGTGGCCTAAAGAACCACATTCAACCTTGACGGAAGACCACCCAGAGGAAAAGAAAAGATTAAAAACTTTCCATTTAACCACCATTAGCGAGCACATCATAGAACGATTCTCTAATCTGACGCATGCACTAAGAACCATCGCTTACTGTCGAAGGTTTGTAGATAGATGCCAAAAGTTAAAGGCCTACCCCAATTTCGTTCTAGTCCCAAGTGAAATTCATAAAGCCAGACAAACATTAATAAGAGTGACCCAAATGACAGCGTACGCTAGTGAAATTGAGTGCTTAAAGGCAAACCAAAATTTACCACGAAAAAGCTCACTATTGGCGTTAAACCCATTTCTCGACGATCAACTCATTCTAAGAGTGGGAGGAAGGTTAGAACATTCCGATTTACCCTTCGAAGAAAAACATCCTATTATTCTGCCTCACTCGGACTAGTTCTCAGAATTATTGATTGAGCAAATTCATAAGGACACGCTGCATGGAGGAATCCAACTGACCTTGTATACACTGAGACAAACCTATTGGATTCCTCGTGCAAAACAGATTATAAAACAAAAAATACATCAATGTACTACTTGTTCTCGTTGGCGAAAGGAAGAGACAGCTACCATTATGGGCCAACTACCAGCCGATCGAATAACTCCCTGCCGACCATTTACTTGCACAGGCGTTGATTATGCTGGACCCATACTAATCAAAACAAGGAAAACTAGAAATGCACCTAGCACTAAGTGTTATATAGCAGTTTTCGTCTGCCTTGTAACAAAAGCTACTCATCTTGAACTTGTAAGTGACTTAACTTCAGAGTGTTTCCTGGCCGCCCTACGCAGATTCTTCTCACGACGAGGACTTAGTAAAAAAATCTTCAGCGACAATGGAACCAACTTCGTGGGAGCAAAGAAAATTATCGATCTAGAAATGGACGAATTCATCAGATCCTACCAACAAATAGCAGCCGAATTGTATGCAAATAAGGGAGTAGAATGGCATTTCATACCGCCTCGTGCCCCACATTTCGGGGGCCTGTGGGAGGCAGCTGTCAAATCAATGAAACATCATCTACGACGAACAGTGGGACAGACTCTACTCACGTTCGAAGAACTAACAACGCTGTTAACTCAAGTAGAGGCAATAATGAATTCACGACCGCTTTGTGCTCTGTCCTCAGATCACAATGACATAAACCCCTTATCCCCAGGGCACTTTCTGGTGGGGAGCCCTCTGCTGAGCTTACCTGACAACAATTACGAAGAAAGGAAAATATCGCACTTATCCCGATGGAAACTAGTCGAAAAGATGCGTCAGGACTTCTGGAAAAGGTGGTCAACAGAGTATTTGCATCAGTTACAGCAACGACGCAAATGGAAGGAAATTAACAAGGAATTTAAGGTAGGAGATCTCGTGGTCCTAAAGGACGAGGGATCTCCTCCATCTTATTGGAAATTAGCTCGAATAATTGAGATCTTTCCAGGCAAAGATAATATAACAAGAGTTGTAAGAGTAAAAACTTCATCTGGGGAATTTAAAAGGCCTATTTCAAAACTGGCCCCTCTACCTTCGAATTCGGGAACTCCACCCTAACTTTAATGAGGTATACATCCCACAACACTAGTCTTACTTACTTAGATTATAAGCTGTAATAACTCACCGTACTCACTTAAATTAACACAACTCTATTCCAATTCTTATTCCTAGACAGAATCATGACCTGGACTTCGTATGTTACATTTACATGTATGTTGCTAATCTTTTCAACTGAAACCCTCATTGTGTATGATTGTGGACACGAACGGATGAATCTAACTAAAATCTCCTTACTAAGCAGCCGGAATTGTGAAATTAAAGACATTCCAGTGGACCAAGTCAACGAAGACATCCAACTTCTGCAACTGAGCGAGGTGGCTTCCATTCACGTTTACCAATGCAAGATTAACGTTTTACAGACAGTTCTCCATTGCGGGATGTTTAGCCATCTCTCCGTAGTGCCCGGAGGCATCAGCACCTTCATCTCCGAAATAACCAAAGAAAGCTGTCTCCGAATTCATACCCATGGCACTTATCTTCTCCAAAATAATCGTATTTTAGCAAACATCAAAGCAAATTCGTCCTCACGATATTCAGAAGTAATTGCGGGATCCGTCGACGCAAAAGGAAATTGTGCCGGAGTTCCCTACACCTTCGGTTCCAACTCATGGGACAACGTAGTAGTGATGCACGCCTTGGAGATCACCATCACTGATTATGACAGTGTCGTTCGACTAGAAGACAACCATGCTGTGTTGCGGAATAACATCGTATGCCCATACATTAAGGGTACATGCACCGACCCAGAGTATGGTATGAGTTTCTGGGAAATGATCGCAGATTCAAGCTGTGAAAGCCTGCAATACGACGTTCTCTATCAAGGGTTAGCCATAAAAAGCCAAACTATTGGAAAGGGAGTGAATATTCGTACTCTGTATGCAGTACACAGCGGAGATATTATTTTTGCTTTGGAAGTGATTAAAACCGTTCCTGTGTGCAGATTTACAGGTTTCCAAACAGAACATCCGAGACTAGTGATCGTAGTGAAATCAGGACATGAATACTGGTTCCCCAAAAGACCAATTTCAACAGCTAATCTTGATCTCTTTACTTATATAAATTCGAAATTCGTTTACGTTGAGCGTCACATCAAAACACAGATGGAATCTATGTACAAACATATCATACTGAAGAAATGTGAATTGGAAAATCAGGTTTTGGAAACACAGCTAGCTATAGCTCAACATCATCCTGCTGAATTCGCATTAATGAGACTCAAAGAACCCGGCTTTACCGCGGTTCCCCGAGGAGAACTTATTTATCTTGTAAAATGTCAGCCAGTGAAGCAAGTATTCGCAAAACCGTACGGTGCTATAATGAGCTACCGGTAACATACAATAATAAAAGTTACTTTATGGCACCTACCACTCACCTAATCCAAGAACACGGAACGGAAATTCCTTGCTCCCTCCTTATGAGCCCTGGATATCTTCTGCACGGCACCTGGTACGGCTTCAGTCCAGAAATTCACCGCTTGGAGAAGCCTGACTCCCTCACCGTATCAAACGAGGTGCCCTGGAACTACGAAGACCACACGCACCTCATAAAATCAGGAATCTACACAGCAGAATCTACGCAGAACCTTCGAAGACAAATAATGTATCCTGCAGAACGTCAGGCAATCGAGAACGTTCTGACCCAATCACTGTTAGGGCATGATACTGATACCCGGAATATTGACGTGCTAAATTTGTTCTCTACAGACCATCTTGGAAAAATAACAGCATACTTGAAGGGGACCTGGTGGGGATTGTCGCACTTTGGAACCTTTAGCGCTAGTATTTTCGGCATATTTATCATCATTCGAGCCATAAAGTTTTTAGTGGATATAATTATCAACCTGCACATAATTAGGAGAATTCATGGATGGAGTTGGCACATACTCGCCGCACTAGGCAATTCACTTACAACTTTAATCGTTCACAAGTATCATCAAAGGACCCATGAAACCGTGTTATCATCTGTTATAATTAACGATCAACCAGAAGCTGAACCTATACCGCAGTCAAATGATGTCAATCCCGGGTCTGCAAGCCTCCCAACAACAGCGGAAGCCGATACCATCACTCTTCAGACTTTGAAGGATAAGGTAAATTTATACCCACAGGTACACATCTAATGATCAAACTCACATACACTTAGTTTCCTACCTTCACATTTCCTTTACTCCCAAACTCCTTTCCCTTCAACTCTAAACAGGGCGAGTCGAGGCGCCCTTAAATTAACCTCTCAACAATCTGGACACCACTCGTTTGCATGGAGGAAATGCCGCGACGAGAGGCTGTCCACACTCATTACATCTTTGTTTGTTCAAGCGCGCAAGAACAAGGAAGCGAGGCAGGAATCATCATTTCATCATTTAAATCCCAGGATTTCAAGGCCGCCGGAATGTTTCGCTACCTGACACCGGAAACATAATTTGGATTTTCCACTAAGAGTGCATCGATCGCCCTCATTTCGAATTGCAAATCGATTGCAATAATCAATTGCGCGTGCACAATTGCTGATCGCCTAAATTACTTTAATTATGACAAAAAGGGCAATTCGGCAATTTTGCGCGATCGCGGATTGAGGTGCGCGTGCGATGTATTCTTAAAATCGAAGAGACAACAACCAGTCTGGAACTCAAAATTATCACCGCCGGATGGATTAGCGCCGCGCCGCGTCTATTATCAACAATTATTAACTTTCGTTTTTTTTTATATAAAGTTTTAGTAAATTTGTTCAATAAAGTTCTTAACTTTCCCTTTTGTAAAGTTTGATTAAATTTGGTGTAATAAAGTTCTTATTGTTACTACATACTAATAAATTACAAAAGCATTTCATTACAAAAATCCCGGTAATTATTTCACTCAGTTTCGACCTTTAAATGTTGAAAGTTCTCCCATGAAAACACTATATAGAAATTTTCGTGGAGACATTTCAATGGGAATTTGTGTTATGTGATCAAACTGGGAGTCTGGCGTAACAATAAACTTAAAGAGTAAAAACCTGATCCTTACGGCGTCTTAAAACAGCAAAAACCTTCAGCTGTAATCACTTTTCTCGATTCAACTCAATTTTACAGTCTATTAAACCAATTACAATAACACAAAAAAAAAATTCGAAGTAAGGGTGCCGACATGTGCACACAATTATCGCTAGTGCTCCCCATTAATGCTTTTTGTGAAACCTTTGTCCCAAGACATTTTCGTCAACATGAAAACAAGCAAACGGAACCCTTTCCTTGAAGGCAGACAACAACACTAGCGAGTAATTGTTGCCATTCTCTTGCATCAAAAGGGACATTAATATAACTCAATTATCCTTTGAAATGGGCCAAATTGTCTCCATATCCTTGTTGTGTAGGCAAAGGCTTAGAATCGCTGAATGTTGAATGTTTCAAATCACAATCGCAATTACAACAATTGCCGGATACATGTGTTGCCAAGTCAGAGGAGCAGGATTCTAGGTCTTAGGGTTGGATTTATGGACGATTAAGAGAACTGGCGCGAAGAGGTTGAGCTCGTTTAGAATTTGGAAGCGATCTACAAGAAAGGGAAAAGGATAATTGATGCGAAAAGGTTTCAGGGTCGAAAATATGCTCGGGCAAAAAATACAAGCTTAGTGGAATTTCAAAGCCCCTCGTTAATGGGATGCTTTAACAAATTTTTTTTACGGTCCTGCCGACCGGTAATTATTCTTCCTTAACAAAACACCCCCCAACCCTGCCTCATAAGGAAAGAATTCAAACTTCATAAAGGGAGATGCAAATGTAAATCATCATTTTTTTTTGTAAGGCTTGCTGGGGGCCCTTTTTTTGGAATACACATAGAAGAGCAATTACCTTTTCGCTTGATTTATAGCCGTCCTTTGCATATGTCGCCATCTATGCATAGCAGAAAAAAGCACATTCAATAACGTAGGAAGGAAAATCCAGACGAAAATATTTATGACTGTAGCCAGAGGGTCCCCGACTAACTACTACGGAACGGAACGCACATTTTAGCATAAATAGTGAAATATCACTGTGCGATTGGGTTGATAAAATTCTTGTCAGGACTCAGCAGCTTTAGTGCCTAGCGGCTAGCCCCGAACATATCCAGTGGAATGCATTCTTGTGCCCACGTAGAGGTAGTAGGTTGGCTGCAGCAGCGCCCTTTCATTCAGTTTTATAATAAAACTTTTGCCCTTTCCCCAAAATAGAAGCCCCAAACGTGAGCCCCAGCTAACGTGGAATTCCAGGTAGTGAAACTTTTTCATTTTAAATATTCATTTAGTAGTCCTAGGAGGATCCTGGAGCAACGGGGGTGCTGTTGATCCTGCACACAAACTTCAAGGAAAGTGTCGGCCATAACGGGCATTACTGCATGTCCGAAACACTGGTTATAACTTATAACAAATCATGAACAGTTTTTTTTTTTATTTTTCAAAAACACACAAAAATGCTGAAAAAACAAAATGAAATAAAAATTCCGCTACCGCTCAGAAGGACTCTTCTGAAAAGCGAACTCCGGGCAGGAGTGGAGTCGTCCTTATGAACGTGAAATTCGCTGCAGCCACCTCGGGGGGCGAGAAGTGTCCAGTTAGGAGCCCCCGGTGGAGGTGGTGCATATAGCATAGTAGTAGACAACACAGCCCCATGGAAAGTTCTGCTTTTTAAACTGAAATTAATGCTCGTGTCGGCGCTTTAAAACGCGAGTCCATTTATTCACATTAATTCGGTGTTTGCACAGGATCTTCAGGCCATGGCTGTGTGTATGGATGTGCGATAAGAGCCACTATAAAAAACTCAACTAAAAAGGCAATAATCACTGTTTGTCTGCGCTCGCAATTGATGACGAGCTCCTAAAATGGATTTCGATTACTAATGTATATTGCAGCTGCACTGGCGGCCGGCTCATGTTTATGGAGTAGGCTTTTAAATCAGATTATAGTCCTGATGTTATTGTATGTAGCAGGAGTAGATCCTAGTAGGGAATAATTGCAACCTTTGTTTGTATTTGTTATGCTGTGCTCAATACGTGCTTTTGTCTCGATCGGCGTATTTTCAAGATTTCGTCTTGGATTTAGAGATCCTGAATCATTTGAAGTTTTTACTCTGAACACCTACCCTTGGCCCTTATACCAAAACTGTCAACTTTTGTAGGTTGGCAATGTTTTTCGGCGCTACAAAAAATATTTCCAGGCGCTATTCGATAGCAATGAGGGTCTTTATGTTTAAGTTTAAGCTCAGGATTGTTGTTTTTCACGTAATGGACCTAGTAATGCCTAGCTTCATATTATATTATGGCTCTATAGTAAATTAGTTTTGCACTATCTCCAGAAACGACTTTTCTGTTTAGAGCCAGCTTAAAATAGGGGTGCACACCACACAATTGAGTGGATAAACGCCCTGCTTAGAGGTCGTACCATTTCTTCTACCCTGGTTGTTTCCACCATCCTTCTTTGACCCGCAAAGGATACGCTTCTTCGGTGCCGCTGGGTCTCGAACGTAGTCGTTTCAATTCTTGACGATTTTGGCGACGTCTTGAGCCTTTATAACTAATAATCGTTGATTCTTCAAGTCGCCCTCGATATTCTCAAGCCAGATTTTCTTCGGTGCCGATCGCTAAATTCTCCAGTCTGTCGGACGGCAAACATGTCCATTCGGCAAACATTTCGAAACCACCGTAATCGACGTGTTAGTATTTCTTCTTCGATCATTATCTGTTGATCGCAACTTTGTCTAACTGTCCCGTTTCGAAGGCAATCGCTGAGTGAAACACGATGAATATGCCTCAAGCATGATATTTGAAAGACTTCGAGCTTGTTAATGCCCCGCTTGAGCAGTTAAAGGCATCCTTTCGTTTTGATGGTAATATTTGTTCGTTTCCATATGCACCACTTGAGCGAAGGGAATGTTGCTGTTGTCTGACCGATGGGGCTATGGGTTCGGCTATGCAGCTGATCTTACCATCGTTGTCTACGGGAAGTTTGAATTGAAATTTACGAGAGAAGTTCAAAGGTGTATCAGGGCGGAGGGCCTATCAATAAACCTAAATAAGGTCGTGCTGGTGTCTTTTTCTACACGTTACAAATTGGATCATGGTCCTGTTGATATCCATAGATAATATCAAATATGTATGTATATGGGATTAATGCTAGAAAAGAGACAATTGGAAGACTCAGCTAGACTACGTCACCAATAAAATAATTAAAGCTGCATAGGCCTGTAAAAGGCTTTTGGGTATGATATGGGGTCTTTCACCACAAATGATGTACAACATAATCGTTAAAGCTGTGATCACGCCGCTATAGTTTGGCGGTCCAATAATGAAAAGGATCTTTAAGTGTAGTAGACTGCAACGGCTTCTTTGCTTTTCATTAATGGTGCTATTCGGACATATTCCACAGTTGCAATGGAGGTTATCATTGGATTGACTACATTGCACATCTCCTTATAGAAATTCGCCGCCATAAGTGTCTTGAGACTTTAGATTTCACTGAACTAGCCCGATGCAGTCAAAGGACATATGAATATCCTTATTCCAAACTAAAATGCATGCCATTGAATGGCGTTTCCAGCCAACTAGCTTAGGGGGGTAATTAAAAAAAAGAAAAAACTGAAATATTTTTTCAGATAATTTAGCAATTTTGTAGATAATTTCAAGAATTTTGGGACCTCGATAGCCTAGGGAGTAAGGCGTCTGGCTACCATCCCAGAGGTCCCGGGGTCGAATTCCGGCAACGTCACGGTTCCCCCTCCCTGTCTCCCTAGCTCTTCCTCGCTCCACCAAAGCGTATGTCATCGGTTGGTTGATGAAATTTAACACGTTTCAGGAGGCATAACACTGTCAGAGTTGCGATAATAAAGGTTGGGAGTAACTGGAATAAAAATATCGCGGCTAGGTTGTGTCAGTTTTGACGTGACAACGTCTTATAAATCGATGAGTATAGGAAGTCATTAGCGCAAAATGTCCCGTTCCGTTCCCGTCGCTAAGTAGTGGTGGGGATAATGACTTCCTATACTCATCGATTTATAAGACGTTGTCACGTCAAAAAATTAATAGTAGTAATAGTAACAGCGTTTTTTTTATGTTCCAGGACAGAATAGGTTTAAAAAACGCACCTAATTAGCGGTGTTCCACAAATCGAGTGAAATGCAATCGAAATCGGAATTCAATTTCACTCGAATTCAAATTTGTTTGTTCGAAATCACTTTCGAAAATATATAATTTGGTTGACACTTAAAATTTTTATTTATTTTGAGCATAGTTTGTGTCCGAGTTAAAAAAAATTAAAAAATTTTGTGCCCCAAACAATGGATTTTGTGTTAATAGCTGCAGTAATTGAAGAAAGAGAGCTTCAAAGGAAAAAATTAAAGAAGATTGTAAATCAAATCCTATGAATCTTCTTGATTCCCTTTGAATTATTTATATATGCACAATATAAGCTGTACAAATAGTACACATTTGTGTTGCACTTCATAATATTACTAGATTATGAAGTAACATCCATCACATATGCAGATATAGAAGTTATCGACCCAGAAAATGTTAAAGAACAGAGAAGTGATGCTGTTAGGGTCAGAGATGAAATAGCTAATAGTTTATAAACTAAATTTAGTATACGAAAAGTTAAATATAAATTTAAAAAATAATACTTTATTCAGTTTTTTAAAAACATAAAAGAAAAATAATTTCTTAAATAAATTGTTACCTTTGTAAATAAATTACAAATATTTACATTTAAAAATAAATCACAGCGCTTCTCCTACTATTCCACTTTCAAATCACAAACAACAACTGAAACGGTTTTATTTCGATTGACATTTCGATTTAATCGAAATGTGGAACATCTAATTTCGATTTGGACATCTAATTTCGATTTTAGAACACCTAATTTCGATTTCGAGTATCAATTTCATAAAAATCGAAATGTGGAACACCGCTGAATATCAAAGAGACTAAAGCCTCAATTATACTGGACGCAACGGAATGGAGAGATAACGGAAGGGAATTGTGCTGGTTATACTGAAGGAATCGAACGTATTCAAATGTCACTTTTTTCAGCAATTTTTTGCCAAATTTTGGACTAATGCTAAAAATTTTCATATCCGTGCAATATTTTATTATAAAGAATTTCATTATTTTCCACTTTATTTATAAATTTTTCAACAAACTCTGACTACATTTTGGGCTAAATAATAAATGACATAATCAGCTGTTTTTAATGCTGCTTTTGACACTTCAATCCGTCGGTTCCTTCAAGTTCCAAAGTTTTGAAACTTTGATCCGGTCCGTTCCGTTGCGTTGCGTCCAGTATAACCACTTCAATACAATTTCTCTGTAATGAAACTCTTTTTGACATTTCAATCCGGTCCGTTGCGTTCAGTATAATTGAGGCTTAATAGTTTCAACGTATGTCGCGTATATTTAAAAAAAGGAACCCGTGCACAAAGGCTAGTAATAACAAGCCTTTCATCTTCATACAAAATTCCCCCCCCCGTTAGTTGTGTGCGTGCATATATGAACATCACTGCTTAGCAAAAATCAACGCATACTTCGTGAACTCGGCGAGACAAGGCCAGATTCTATCTTTACGATAAAGTATGCAGAACAGAAAAGGAAAGAAAATTGAATCAGCTGTTGTTTTCTTTCATAAATCAAAACAAACAAGCAAATATGCACCAATACATTAAGTTTATTCCCATATAAACTCATAAAAGTTTAGCTGTTTAGTTGTATGCAAACGCGTATAAAAATGTTGCATTCTCTTTCTCATCGTCATTTGAAGAACTTTTGCATATAGCTGTTCGCCTTCCACTCATTAACTATATGAAGATGAAAGACTTGTTAATTTCTAGACTTTGCCCGTGCAAAGGAAGAAGTTCATCACTTCTCTTTCGGCGCTTGAGCAGTTAACTTCGGTTTGTTTACATAGCGTACCATATTAGCTTAAGTCACGGGTATCGGTTCCTTCCACGACTCTCCAGGAGAAAAAATTCACAGTCATAGATCGCCGACTATATTCACCATACACTTAACTTGTTTGTTTGAGGGAACGCAAATCTTGGGGGGGGGGGGTAGTTACCCAATTACCCCCCTCTGAAACCGCCACTGCATTGAGACCCTTGTTAGAGTAAACCTTGAGAAAGGTTTGAGGAACGTCAATATTAAGATCTTTCGGATAATCGAGTCACATCAAAAAATAGTTGCAGGTTCTTTGAGGAACTCGAGATCCTAGTCTGGAAAAATAGGGCCGGGTTAGCTGGGTGCAATGAGACTGCAGACAAACTCGCGAGGGAGAGGCCTGAGATGCTGGTCTCGGACCATTCTGTGGCATCTCATAATCCATCTGCCAATCCCTGTTTGACGACTGCGTTAAGGGACTGAGCCTAGCCAATTGGGAATCAGTCCCATGTCTTACTCAGGTAAGTGGTAATCTCAAGGCCTGCGGTATCACCTCCATGACCTAGGACTGTCTCAGAAGACAAAATTCCGACGATGCATCGAAGGCAATAAGACTTCCATACATGTTCTCTGTCAATGTCCTGCTCTGATGTACCTTACGAGAGGAACATTTATTAGAGAGCTTCCGATCCCTTCTGAAGTCCGACCTTCTTCAACTTAAAAACCTTCTTAGGTCGGGTCTTAACATAGCAGACGATGCACCTCTTTGTTCACCTGGTAACTGCCTGCGTCACGTCGTTTGCCGGCTTTGTCGTGATTCTCTTGTTTTGAGAGGCATAACACGAGGCTCTCTCCTTCTAGCCTCCACTGTTGCGCCTTAGTCGGTTGTTAAAATGGATGATGTCATTTTGCAAAACTAAAGAATGAATATTTCTGAAAATTTGATATTCTGACCTTTGACCCTCCATAAGTTGAGCAGCCGGTCAGATGGTTTTATGAACTTTTGGGAAATTATTTGTTAACCCAAAATAAAGAGAATCTCGCTGTAAAATCTCCAGTTGCATTTTTTCAAAGGTTCATGTATAAAGTGACTGGGCTAAAGGTCCCAATAGCATTTTACGCAAAAATTTGGGAAGAAGTTTCTGTGTGTGCGCGTATGTAAGTGGTAATTTTTTCCTGCACGATATCGCGCGAACCAAAAAGAAATCGACTTAGTTGAGATGCCGTTCGAAGAGTATTAACCCATTAACGCCCAAACGGACGAATTTTGACCTCATCTTTGCACGTTCATAATTTTTATAAAAAAGGCTTAAAAAAAGTTTGAAGGTATCATATCTTACGTAGAATTTAATGCTTTTTCAGATGGAAAGATCAAAATTTGTCAAAACTTTGTTGTTGAAAAGGTTTTTGGTCGGCCTTATTGGGTACCGCCATCTTGAATTTGAAATATTAAAAATATGTAAGTTACTCCTTAGAGTCCATGGACGCAAGAATTTCACTTGTTAGAACGTTTGGTATCCGTTTTCGGTCATAAAAAAATCGCCTTTCTCAAAAATAGATGAAAATTTGGGCAATTTTTATGAAAAAATTGTTATAACTTTTCAACAACAAAGTTTTGACAAATTTTGATCATTCCATCTGAAAGAGCATTAAAGTCTACGTAAGATATGAAACCTTCAAACTTTTTTTAAGCCTTTTTTTTATAAAAACTATGAACGTGCAAAGATGAGGTCAAAATTCGTCCGTTTGGGCGTTAATGGGTTAACCAAAATATGATCTGAAAAGATTTCCATAACATTCGGTCGAACCGTTTTTTGTTTAAGAGACGTTCGTGATTTTTGTACCTGCACGATACCGCAAGGAACCAAAAACTTTATCGACCTCTTTGAGGTGCCGAAAGAAGAATATTAACGAAATAATGCCCTGAAAAAAATTTCATAACATTCGGTCGGGCTTTTTTTTTTGTTTAAATGAAATAACTTCGGCTAAATGTCAGAAAGGCCTTTGCTAATACTAATAAACTCGATGAAATGAGATCCGAAAGAATATTTCTAGGATTTTCCACAGCGATAGCTTTCCAACAAAACATCACTTGTCAAATCCGACACTTTAAAAATCCTGCAAAAATTACGCTAACCTTTACAAACATCACATCACTCTCTTCTTAACCACACGACATACAACAATACTGTTGTTTATGACTTTAAAAACGCAGATTTTGAAAGTATTTGCTCTGAATTATCCCTAGTTGACTGGGAACATAGGCTATCTGCCAATGATCTTGACGAGATAGTATCTTGTTTCTACACCATCATTTTAAATACCATTGACAAATATGTACCCAAGATAATTCAAAGGAATAAATTATCGTAGCCGTGGCAGAAACATTCGATTCGATCTCTTCGCAATCAGAGAAATAAACTGTATAACCAGATAAAAAAGAACCCTAATGTCACCGAGGAATTGAAACTGGAATACAATAGGTTAGCCTCAGAATTTAATCTTAGGTCACGTGAGGCCTATACCGCATACATCAATTCCGTTGGAGATAGCATTATAAAAGACCCCAAAATATTTTTCGATTTCGTTAATTTAAAACGAAAGACATCAGGCTATCCCTCAACAATGACAAATGGTAGAATGCACTCCTCATGCCCCAAGCAATCTGTGACATGTTTGCTGATAGGTTCAGCGAAATTTATTGTCCCAACTCTATTCCAAGGCACACTGATCCAACTGATGCGCACCCTCCAGTTCTCATAGATGATTTATGCCTGTCGATTGAAGATATACTGACTGGTTTAAACAACCTTGACCCGAAAAAAGGTCATGGACCTGACAATCTGCCCCCTAGTTTTTTTGCAACGACGCTCAAATCATATCTCATTCCCTCTGTATCTCATCTTTAACAGGTCATTATCGTTAGGAAAGTTTCCTACGTTGTGGAAGAAATCCTACCTCATACCAATCCATAAGGCGTCTGATAAGCATTTAGTGGATAACTACAGAAGTATTGCTATTTTATCAACAATCCCCAAACTATTCGTAAAACTCATCCACGACAAAATTTCCCCTTTAATCGACCCACACTTAAATGAACAACAACACGGCTTCAGAAAAGGCCGTTCGACCACTTCAAACCTCATGGTCTTAATCTCCGAACTCCTCTGTATCATGGAGAAGGGCTATCCAATCGATGCTATTTACACTGACTTCAGCAAGGCCTTTGATAAGGTAGACCATCATATTTTACTTGTTAAACTCTCAAAATTTGGAATAACAGGTTCTGCTCTTGAATGGTTAAGATCATATCTCAACGGAAGAACACAGGTTATCAGATTTCAAGGATTCCTTTCAAAGGAAATCGATATAACTTCCGGTGTTCCTCAGGGCAGTCATCTTGGCCCTCTTCTGTACAATATATTCATCGCTGACCTCTCCAAAAAATTAGAGAATATCCCGCATCTCTTTTACGCGGACGATCTCAAAATATATAGTGTCATTAAGTCCCAAACCGACGTATCTTTTATTTAGTCGAATCTCAATGCATTACAAGACTGGTGCACCAATAATAAGTTGCATCTTAACATCAACAAATGTCAAGCAATTACCTTCTCTCGTAAACATAACACACAGCAGTATTATTATCATCTCAACGACACGGTGTTGAATCAAGTCGATCACATTGTCGATCTAGGTGTCGTTCTGGACAAAAAACTTAATTTTAATTTGCACTATGATAATATTACTGCCAGAGCCAACAAACTTCTTGGCTTTATAAAGAGAAGAGCTAAAAAATTCGACAACATTTGGGTCACAAAAACTCTTTTCTGTTCTCTGGTCCGCCCTATCCTGGAATATGCATGTCTCTTCTGGGATCCCATATTTCTCATAAGTAGCAACAGGATGGAATCAATTCAAAAGAAGTTTATCCTCTTTGCTCTGAGAAGTCGACACGATCCGCGAGACTCTCTAAGCCTACCACCCTACACGGAGAGGCTCAAAGTGTTGGACCTCTTGCCACTCTCTTCTAGGAGAAAATTTCTTATCGCCTCTCTCACCTTAGAAGTCCTTAACGGCAACCTTAAAGTGCAGTTTTTGTCGGATATGATCAAGTTCAATGAAGATACCCGACTTACAAGACATACGAAACTGCTCAAGGAATACCCACATCGGACCGAGTATGCAAGGAATGAGCCCGTTAACAGATGCTGCGTGGTCTTTAACAATTATAGATCATGTTACTCCACTTCAATAGATAAAGCATCCTATAAAAAAAGACTTAAATCCTTCCTGACAACCTAATTACTAACACTCCTTAGAATTAACTAATTATATATGCCAGTGTTTGTCTATAAGAACTCTCTGTGTATTTAGTTTAAGTATGCCTTGTTTGGCAAAATAAATAAATAAATAAGATTCCCCATATATAGTTTGTTCTTGGAAACTAAAAGAATATACATATGTAGCTTCAAATTTGTATTAAGAAAGTGGCAAATTTCTGCTTGTTCCAGTAAAAATTAAAAAGCAATAATCATGTCCTACGGCACTAATAAACGAGGACACAGATATGGCCTTCCCCATTGTTTTCGTCACTCTCTAAACATACATAGTTGAAAAAACACAATTAGCACGTTCTTCAAAAAAAAATACACCACCTGATTTCAAACATTGTGAAGTATATCGAAAGAAATTTTCTGGGTCGAGCTTCAATTAAAATCACTTTTCCACGAAAACGACAAGTAAAGGAAATCTGAATGGTAATCTGCAGAATACTCAATTAAGCAAACAACGATGTCCGATATGTCCTCGTTACGGCGAAAAGAAAAAAACTAATCAATATTGCATCAGATGCATTCATCTAGTTTGTCATACCTGGTGAACAATCCTTTTCTTTTTAGAGCGTTGAAAAGTCGACTAGAAGTGGACATTGAGCGGAGATAAGGTAGAATGCAAATGAAATGGTGGTGGTTGTTTTTTCGGTAGTTTGCACCCTTTTTTGCACAAAAATGTGACGAAATAGTTTAAGAGTTTATTTTCTACATCTATGTACGACGGGATTTTACTCACTGTAATGTGGTATCATATGGCACTTCGATGATGGGTGACTGGAATGAAACTAACTAAGTAAAATAATTTATAAATAATAATATCAATGTCTTTCTTATATCGTGAACTTAGTGAATAATGAGCTAAAGAAGACGAGTATCACAACACAACTACTATTCATACTTATCGAAGTTCCGACTTTAATTTGTGCAATTTTATCTTAATTGAAGCCGTGTGGGCACGACTCGTTATCAGTAAAAATAAATGAATAAAGCAGATCCCACACATGAAAAATTCAACTGATAAAATCCTTTTCATTGCGATTTCAATACATTCATTGCTGGAAACCGCCACTGTATGAGGGTAAAGGGGAAATAATATATAAAATAAAAGTTCATCAGCACTTCGCACTCATCACTCCTCACCGTCATTGCACATTTTTGTAGATAATTGGTTCCGAGTCAGATAATATAACTCAGGTGAGAATCCTTTTAAATTCCTATAGGTAATCCCTAGGGGATGGAGGGCAATTCCTACGAAGGCATGACACTCAACAGCAATCACTCTTTCACTTGTGGGATTATCGCTTCACAAAAGCTTAACGTGTGCGTCGTCAAAGTTGTAAGTCCCGATAACCGGCACTCAAAAAACCCGCTTACAGCCCCCTCAGCCATACCCCCAAAGCGACACTTAAGGCCCCCATACACGGTCCAATTGGTTGTACAGCGAAGTGCGGTTGTACAACCAAAACTATCGATTGTGGGCCGGTCGGCCGATCAAAATACATTGCGCTTATAGGTTTGATGAAAATCTGGTTGTACAGCCAATTTGACCGTGTATGGGGGCCTTTACGGAAAGTGGTGCGACAAGGAAAAATCGTATGGTACCTTTTTATTATTTTCGGGGGGGGCCGAGTGTGTGTACGTGGGGTGTATGTGGGCAAGAGCAACGCGTGTGCCCTTCAACTTGCAGTCGACGCGAAAACGGGCTTCTCAAAGTTACTTGCTACTTGCACGCATGCACGGGAACTGAACGTGTGATGCTGTTTAGTAGAACACAACTGAAACCGGAGCACCAAAATCCAGCCTTACGGAAGTCCGAGTTCGGAGCTGATACCGAGAGTGGGTGAGCTGGATGCAAGCGGGAGCATACATACATATATCACCAACCACCCCCTGCGCTGCAGAATTCACCCACAATCTCGCCAACCTTAGTGAACGCCGACATGATACAGAGCAGCACTTGCCGACTTCCATCCCATGACGATAGTCGCCGGATAGTAGAGCTGCCGGCGTTCCTCCTTCCATAGATAGGCCAAGGCAACAACGGAACTGTTCTCAGATTCTATAAGCGAGGTATGGCGCAAGTACCGTTTTAGCGTGCTCTTCCAAAAAGTAATTCCGGAACGAAGTCCTCTTTGTTTGCTCTGCTGATTGGGGATCGCTTCCCCTTAATGCCTTTGTTTCTCAAGTACTAAAAGGTATGCAGTTGGGCTCCCCTGCTCCTCTCGGCTCGCCTTTGGGGAGAGATTTATGCCATGACCAGAAGTTGGTTGGAACTTTCAGATAAGGGCTGCCACGGAACGGGTCATTGTTGCCAGGTTTCTGGATAAACGCCGGGGATGGGCCGAATTAATATTAACTAAACAACCAGCAGCAACAACGCCATCATCCAAGGTCAGACGAGATTAAGTTTTCTTGATAACAAATTCATTGCCGACATCAATCTAAGTTGCGGCTTTCATCGCCTAATTTTTTGGATGTTTTATGGAAAAAGTTTCACCGGCTAAATGAGTTACGATAGAATAATTTTGGGCTGAAAGCTCCGGATACTTCGACAGCGGCGGCGGAAAGTTCGTTATGCGGATAGTACGATGCGTAATGAATAACTCAGAGTCGGCTTTGAAGAGATAATTCTTTGGATACATTATTTTCATCAGATCACTTCTGGACCGCTTCATTCTGTGGGAGGATTTCGTATTTTTATTCAGATAAGCAATCAGTTTTTAAGGTCCTTAGCATCGGAAAATCAAGGATAAGAGGAAAGGGGATCCCTTGTTTGGTGCAAAAATGTTTCGCTAAAATTATTTTTATTGCCAGATTGAATTCAAATTAATGCACTTAGAACCAAGCTACGTCTTATAAGGCACCTCAAGTTTGACTAGTCGAAAGCAATATGTAATATGAGAGTAGGAGAATTTCAAGGATTTGGATTATATACTCTGTAACCACTTATCCAATAGGGGTTTTGTTTGATGAGTTCAGGAATCAAACTTTGTACTACTAGTACATTATGTCGTACTAGTCGCCTAATATTAATCCGTTATTTCTGCACCATGCGGTATTACAATAACAATGTTAATCCCGACGTGATGATAATCCGAGATAACGGAAATTGGCTGTCTCAATAGGGACAGAAAGGGAAAGCAGCTAGATCACTGAACTCTGGGTTCGATGATCGATGAAGTGTTCCGATTGATCGTTATTGATGGCCTGTATGTGAATGGCCTAAACATATTGATAATTTTAATTTGATGTACATTTCCGAATTGACTTCGTGCCACCAGAGATCTTCTCTTAGGTTGCGGATCGGTGGGATATGCCACAGCTAATGGCAGTGCTCAAGGCGTTGTTGAACAGAGTGGAATAAATGTCGACCGTACGGCATTAGAGATGTCGATTCCCGACGATTTTTTATAAGGTACTCAGCGTTTGGTTGACCGCAGGAGTTCGTTCTTCTTAGCGGAAATAGAGTATTCGGAGGTCTCGTAGATATTATCTGCTGAGCAAACTAGACTGAATTCGACTAAATGTCGATTCTCAGATATCTTTGCTCTGACCTGATCCGGCCTTCCTCATCTAGGACCGTCTTTCAAAGAAAAGTAGCCCGAACGAAATTTTGTGAACTATATTTGGCATATTTGGGGGGGGGGGGGGGCGAACGGCTAACAAAGACCTCGGAAAGTGGTGGCACCCGATTTGTCACTTCTGTCAAGACCCGAGAAAAGTCACTGCAGACGAACATCTAGCAGACCTGTTAGCAAGTCCTAATCCGTCCTTCCCGCGGTGCCCCCTGGGGTACTTCTTCGGAAGGAGCTAACGGGAGACGGGCGAATGGCGAGCTCTCTGCGCCACAAAACAGAGTTTTAAGTCGGTTGGGCTGAGGGTTAGCAACCCGCTCCCATAAAAACACCATTGCTACGAATCGGCAAACAATGCCTCGGAACCGGATGGACAACACGACGACGACCTTTGCTTTTCGAACAAGGACATGAATCGGATCATGGAATGTGAGAACACTGCTTGCTGAGGGACGGCTGGATGAAGTCCTCAACGAGATGAATCGATATAAAATCAAGATCATGGGACTCCGCGAGACCAGATGGCCCGATGCGGGGGAAGATATCTGCCCAAACGGTGAGTCCTTCTTATATTCTGGTAGAAACGAAACTGAAAGCCGTAGGAGTGGCGTTGGCGTAATACTCACCAAAGAAGCCAGGTCCAGCCTCATTAGCTGGTCACCAGTTTCTGAGAGGATTATTACCGTGCGCCTGCGTACCAGACTAAGAAGTACTACGGTAGTCCAATGCTATGCTCCAACTGAAGAGGCAGAAGATGACATCAAGGACGAGTTCTATATGCGACTGAATGAGGTTTTTCGCTCTATTTCAAGGGGAGACATCATTGTTTTAATGGATGACTTAAACGCATAGATCGGCCGTGACAACACGTGACAAAATAACGTAAACTCTACAAACGACCCTGAAAGACGTCACCAGTTAGAACGAGAATACTCCCAATTACATCGGGAGGTTAAGAGAAGTGTCCGGCGTGATAAAAGGCAGCAGATAAATGAGCTCACAGAAAAAGCGGAAAGCGCGGCAAACACAGGCAACAGTAAGGTGCTGTACCAAATCACTAAACAGCTCTCGGGAAAGCACTTTACTAAAAAGCATGCCGTTAAGAGTGCTAATGAAAGGCTGCTGTGCAGCGACGAAGAGCAACTCCAAAGATGGAGAGATTAATTCTTCGCCGCCCTGAATGGTACACTTACACAGGAACCTCAGGAAAACAGCAACAATGCACAGCCAATAAGAATCGCCACCCGGGCCCCATCCAAGACGGAGATAGTAACCGCCATTCATGCGATGGCCAATGGTAAAGCAGCAGGAAAAGATGGCATCCCACCAGAATTGTTGAAAGCCTACTCAAGCCTCATAGCAGATGCGCTTCAGCCAATCCTAGAAATAGCATGGAACACCTGTATCTTTCCGGAGGATTGGACGGAAGGTATCATAGTCAAAATACCAAAAAAGGGGGACCTAACAATATGCGACAACTGAAGAGGTATCTGTTTACTATCTACAGTGGGCAAAATTTTGTCCCACATATTACTATCTAGGATAAGTGAGGCAGTAGACCGAACGCTTAGGAGGCAGCAGGCCGGATTCAGGAAGGGCCGCTCATGTATTGATCATATCAACACCCTTACGAATAATAGTGGAGCAGTCTACTGAATTCCGATCCCCCCTTTACCTTGCTTTCGTAGATTATGAGAAAGCGTTCGACTCGGTCAATAGGAGGAGCTTTATATGGCAGGCACTACGGCGACGGGGACTGCCCGATAAAATAATAAAATTGATAAAAGCCCTATATAACAATTCCAAATGCAGAGTTCTCCATAATGGAAAATTATCCGACAGCTTCGAGGTGCGCTCAGGAGTACGACAAGGATGCCTACTCTCGCCTTTACTATTTCTTATAGTAATAAATGACATCCTTGTCGGCGCTCTAGATAGTAGAACAGGCGGCATACAATGGGGTTTGGTAGACCGCCTTAAGGATCTCGACTACGCCGATGATATCTGTTTGCTGGCCCACAGACATCAGGACCTCAAAAACATGTTAAACAATTTGGAAACAGAAAGTAGTCCAGCAGGCTTAAGGCTAAATCCGACTAAAACTAAAGAAATGCGGATAAATGCAAACACCATTGAACGAACAGCGCTGAATAACCGTGACGTGGAACTGGTAGATAAATTCTGCTACCTCGGTAGCATTATTACCGAAAATGGTGGGGCAGAAGAAGACGTCAGTTCCAGAATAAATAAAGCACGAGGCGCATATGCATGTCTGTCCCACATATGGAGATCAACGGTGATTTCCACTAACACCAAATTGCGGCTGTTCAACTCCAACGTTAAGGCAGTTCTTTTGTATGGTTGCGAAACATGGAAAGTCAATCAATTCATCACAGGGCGCCTACAAGTCTTCATCAACAGATGCCTTCGTCGTATCCTAAAAATCCGCTGGCAAGATAGAATTTCAAACGAAGAACTATGGCGCCGTGCCGGCCAAGAAAGGATAGACGACCAAATCAGGCGAAGGAAATGGAATTGGGTTGGCCACACCTTGCGACGCGAAAACGAAAATCTAGCCAAACAGGCCCTTGACTGGAATCCGCAAGGTTCCCGTCGAGTAGGAAGACCTAGAACAACGTGGAGGAGAACCCTACTAGCAGAAGCCGCAACAACTGGGAGATCCTGGTCGGAGCTGAGAGCTGTCGCGCAAAACAGAGTCCGCTGGAGGGCAACTGTTTCCGCCCTATGTCCCATGAGGGATTAAAGGAGTTTAAAGAAGAAGAAGAAGAAGATATTTGGCACTACGGCTAAACCAAACACTTCATAAAAGTTTGTTGCAGCCTGTACAACGTTGGTTCCATTTTAGAACTCATACCGGGTGGGCCTCTGAGTGTGATTACGTATAGTGACCAAAAGAAATATCTTCGTGGCTGTTACAAGGGCTCTAGGCAATGTATGTAGTAGATTTGGAAGTTTCGGTCTGCTCGTCCCAATTGTAAAAATAATGTGGTCGAAGGAGCAGCGCACTTTTGCCATCCAAGTGTACTTTTCCCCATACAAATCTATTGCCAGCGTTCAATGGGTTACTCATTTCAAAGCTTCCGTACATGGGAAGTAATGTGAAAAAAAAGAGTTGGAGCGCAAAGAACCAGTAAAACACCAGAGATGGTCAAGCGAGTGAGACAGCCGATTTTACAGCTTCCTAGTCGCTCTAAAGCTGAAAACGGAAGGTATATAAGCGTATAATCCATGACGTGAAATATTAAAAATCGTTCATAATGTAGGGTGTGAACAGACTGACATGTTCGCATGCGCTGACAAACGTCAATATATGAATATAGTGTAAACTACAAATGTTTCAATGGTGAATGATTATTTTTAGGAAATTTTTCGTTTCTTACTGCCTTGAAGTTCCGTGATATTATTTCTTGTCGAGATTAATTTCATTAAATGAATCCATTATGCAAAACAACCCAAACTGACAGTCACAACATTGTCACACATGCCAGAAACGTCAAACAACGCAATACTACATTCATTAGCATATAAATAGAGTGGATTTCATCGCTGATGACCGCTAATAATCGTGTAACCTGGTATTCATTTTTATATTAAGGCCCTAATACACTCAGCGACGAAGTCCAACATGAAATTCAGTTCCAACAACAAAATATTAAGGGAAGCTTAAAAAAAAATACAGTCACAAAATTAAACTAACCCAATCTCAAAAACATCCTAACACAGTCAAAATTACCTGTTGTGCACTGCTTGCAGTGCACAACACGGCCGCCGGAGGGGAAATCTTTGCACAATAAAGGGGTTCGGCTGCATTCGTATGTCTTGTTGGGCTTTACTTTATGAGTGCGTGCCCGAGGTAAATTTTCTGGCGACTTTCAAGAAATCTCTTCTGCGGTGTCGCCGGCTAGAAATTGAAGCCAGTGTTAGATAATTATGAATGGAAATTGAATTAATGTCGCAGTAATGCACTCTACGAACTTGTTCCTGTCATGGGATATGAGAATAGATCTTTTTTGTTTGATATTTAAATTTTTCATTCATGTGAAATTTTGATATCGCTGCTTTTGCTGATTTGAAATTTAGCAAGTGCTAGATACTAGTTTTTTTTGTTTGGCTCCCACCCCCTTTACTAAAAAATCTGAAAAACACCCCCGACTTTCCGAATTTCCGGACCTCCTACCAAATTAACCCAGAGGTCCAGCAAAGCCCATATTTACATACAAAAATAATAAAAACCATAAAAAATGAATTTACGCAAAATTTATCTACACTCATGTTGTAAAATACCTGTGCAAGGGATACACCTTTTTTGCGAATCTAGTTCCGGGAAGTTGTTACGGCTAAAAAGACAATAACGAAAAACAAGGATGTCATAAAACTTAATTATTACATGAAGGTAGTATTTGCCATTAAAATATTTTCTTGGGTTTTTCATAAAGCCAAGATAATAAACACCGATTGATCACTACCTGACCACCGGGCAAGAATCCCTAAATTCTCAAATCAAGGAAATCACCATCAAGCAAGTCATTAAAATTCTTGCCAAACAAACCGATTTTTCCTCAGATTATATTTTTTCCCGAAAATACGATCACCATCCATGCCTGCAACAAAAAAGGTTTGAAATTTCCCCTGCAAAAGCCGAAGCAGAAGCTCTCACTTATACAAACGCATCTCGTGTATGATTACGCAAATGCTTTATACAGAATACAACTAGCGCAGAGATTTGCTTGGAGCGGAAATTTGATGTATTAAAACTGAAGAATTTTAGGGAATTTTCGTTCTTAAATTTTGTGGACAATTTTTAAAACATAATTTACTCATGAAAGAAGGCTAAAATTCAAAAATTTTCCACCATGAATAGCTAGATAATCGATTTAAGTTTATCGTACATTAAAAAAATTTTAAAATTTTTCCACCTAAATAGGAGTATTTTCCGGGCGCAGGTACGGAACTTTGAACCATTATAACTAATATACTAATAAAAAATATTAAACTTTTCCACCATGAATAGCTAGATTTATGTTTTCTTAAAAATACCTAATTTAAATTATTTCATTTGGTTGGATAGTTTTCTTAATATTCGCGGGCGCGCGATACCCTATAATTGCTCGATTGAGTGTATTAGGCCCTTAAGACAAGATAACTCCGTTTTGCCCGCAACAATTGGCCACCAGACGGCTATTATGTGGTGTGCGTTGACGTTTAGTTGTTTACAATTTTTGTGACATTTCACACGATGGTCGAATTTTGTTTGGTACAAAAAAGTCACTCAATATATTCAAAAGTTATGACTGAACGTTCAACATTTGAAATTTAATAGACATTAATCGAAACCAATTCGTTGTGTTTCATTTAAATCGTAGCGATGCACGTGTCGGTAATCCATCCGCATTACTGAAGTGCTTTATGATAAACGACTTTTTTCGTTTTTTGTTTATACTGGAGCCACACAAATAAAGTATATGCGTTGCCGACACTTATGCACGCTATATACAATTGGCTATGCGAAAAACATGGATTCTCCAAATTTAAGCCACAAACATTGAAGGATTGTCCCTGAGATTTGTTGATTGTTATTCCGAATGTCAATCGAACTGGAAACTATAATCTTTTGAAATCAAAAAGAGTATTGGTCATAATCAACGGAATGTGGGGAATGAGTACACCCCCCCCCCCCCGAATATTTGCCTTTTAGAATCGTTACAAGCAAGTCTGGCACCATTGCCAAGTCGTGTTTGATTCACATTTCGTAGCATTATGATGACCGAACCGATTTTGAGCTGAAGCTGATGGGGTGGAAATCCGGGTATGTAAAAGGAATTCAAGAACTCCGTCAGATAATTCACGACATCATCTTGATTAGTTTTGGAATCCACTGATTTGCATTCGTAAGCATTTTTTTGTTGATCATTCAGAAATGATACATTAGAATACGCCTCTCGAAATGATTGACAAAGGCGACCATTTAACGTTCGTAACTGTGTGAATGTTTTTGGGCCACGTACGTTAATAAACAGCAAGCGCAAGTAAATACATTCAACAAACGATAGATGACCGCTCGTTGTGCAGCAGTTGCTTCAGTGGAATACACGCGTTGACGTTTTACCAATGTAGCGCTAAGTGGACAATTGTGGGATTTCGTTCGGGTATTGCGAAAGAGAATAAACGCGCCTCGTTGCTGTCGGCCCATTTGGTATTGCTAGACTCCATCACTGACATTTTCAGAGCCAATTACAAACAATGCCATGTTATTTTGCCCTTCGTTACATATTTCCACAAATTCTAAACTGATTTTGCAGAATTACAACTCGTAAAGTTTACGTGTGCATTAAAAATCCGGGACAACAATGGACAATTCGGCACCACGAACTCGTTCCAATCTCAATCTCTCGTCCCTGACGATGAACTGTCACTTTCACAACGATTGCCCGGCCATTATTGTCCTTTGAGCGACGACGCGTCGATAGACTTGATATCCTTCAGATCCCGTTACTGTTTCAGCTGCTACCCCAGCAGGCAAAATGAGCTCACAAAACCAGAAATTTGTCTTACAACTCACAATGAGCTAAATATGAGGAAAATATGACATCCCAAATGCCAAAAAAAATTAAACTAGTTGTGAGAAAATAATGAGATCATAATGAGAGGAAAGTGAGAAAGAAACCGAAATTGAATGTCCCACTTAATGTTCATTGATTGGAAGGTTGTTATGAGCTAATTATGAGCAATTGGTTTGACAACAATTTTTAAGACTATTATCGTTATTCCCAATTTGACTTTTTCAAGCAAAAGACTGAAACTGTTAGTGAAGTTTGTAACCGCGGTATCTTATGATGGACAAAAAATTGCTACAAAAATATAAAAGAAGTGGAAAGTTCACCAGAGACAAGCGGAAATATATAAGAATGGCATTCGAATCTTCTCAAGCTGGTCAAGCCTCTTCTATTAGTACTGCTTCAAGTTTTTTTTAGATGGGAACAGCGGAATCATCGAATTTTCGGATGAGGAAGAATCAAATCGAATGAGAAATTAAGTTGATAATTTGGGCGACTTATCTGAATAATTTGATGATAATGATGATATCAATATTAGTGTAGGAGATGCAATCGCGGGAATTGGAAGTTGGGCTAACAAATATGGTATCGGTAGAAATGGAATAACTGAATTACTTAGTGTTCTTAACAAACTACTTCCTAGTAAATTTCCAACTGAAGGAAGAACCGTTCTGATGACACCAAAATCAGTAGAAGTCACGAACATCGATGAAGAATGCAAATATTGGCAGCAAGATGTTGCAGTTTGTCTTGGCATTTTAAAATTTACAAAAAGATAATGGCATTTTGTTAAACATTAATGGCGATGGTTTGCCAATTTTTAATAGCTCAACTGAGCAATTTTGGCCAATACTCGCGAATGTCGAAGGGATTATAAAGGAACCTTTCGTAATTTAAATTTACAACGGTTCACAGTGGAACGAATTGCCGAAAACGTGGTCTAAATATTGATGAATTTGGACGAAATTCGGTATTATAGGGTAATCGAGCTCGCTGATCACGAATTTAATATCAAAAACTGAAAATTCAAAATGGCGGACATTATTTTTAAAACATTGTAGAAATAAACTCAAAATTTGTATCTAGATGTTTTTGGGCATGCCGATTACGAATTTGATGTCAAAATTTGGAAATTCAAAATGGCCGATCCAATATGGCGGAAATAATTTTTCAAAATTGTTCAAAACTTCTATTTATATGATTTTGAGCATGCTGAATACTAATTTGATACTTGAATTCGAAAATTTTAAGAACAGGAACTTGAGTGACTCCCTTTACAAGATATGTAGGTTCAAAATAAGACCAAAATGCTAAAATATTGGAATATTTCTGAAAAAACCAAAAACATTGGGATTTAGATCACATTTTTAATTACATATCTTGTAAACGATGTCATTCACTTAATATCATATAAAAGAATACACATTTACCTAAAAGACGAACCGAATTACGTTGCTCTACGATAATTAGTCTAGGAATTATTCAAGTTTAAGTAAATATTAAAAAAATACATTTTTTTCTTTCCTAAACACCCTGTACCTTAGTGGATAGTGGGGATAGCCCCCTCTCTAGAACAATTTTTTTTTTCTCCAAAACCATCCAAAAATCACGCCTGAAAATATTAGCCACGTAGTCCTAGAGGATTTATTCAATGTCTGATGACCGATACAAATTGCATATTAGGTCATGTAAACAAATTCATCAACCGTGATTCTTTGTAGATAATCGCATTATCTACAAACTTTGTAAACAATATTTTAGGATGGGACTTGCCGTTTAAGAGATATTAGCCAAAAACGGAATTTTCTGTTTTTAGGAGCAGCGGACAACCAATATTCCGAAACTTTTTTAACATATTCTACTCACGAAAAACTTTTTTTTTATAATAGAAAAAGTTTCGTGAGTTTACATTTAGTTAGAGGTCTGCATTCGTATTGTGCTTTGACGACTGACCTAATATTTATAGGTATATATATCCGTGACTTTGAATTTCCTAATTTTGACGTCAGATTCGTAATCGGCATGCTCAAAAACATATAGATACAAGTTTTGAACTTATTTATACAAATTTTCAAAAATTGGATCCGCCGTTTTGAATTTTAAAATTTTGACATCAAATTCGTCATCAGCGACGTCGATAACATAATACCACAAAATTTCGTGCAAATTTAACAATATGGAGAATTTTCCCGCACTTTTTACTTCATCAAAAATAAAATTTAGCAGCCGTAACTGCATATGTGGTTTACTAAGAGAGTTGCGGCTAGTAGCTGGATTTTCTTTTTTAATCCTGAAGTAAATATAACTTATTTTACAAAAAAAAAATACTTCATTTAGTAGTATTCCGTGGAACTCATAACTTATCTCTTAATTTCGATTGAATTTTATAAATTTTTCTCGTTATTATTCATAATTTTTTTTTTTTTTTTTTTTTTTTTTATGTGACAGACTAGAGGCTTAGGGAAAGTCCCTTTGTACTATTGACAATCTATTTTATTCGTATAGAGTGCAATGTCGAACAGCAGCTCTAGCCGGAAGATAGACAGAAGAGAAGGAAGTAACTGTCACAACCTAGCCGCGATATTTGATTCCACCTACTCACAACCATTTCGCGACTCTGACATCGGGGCGTCGAGAACAACTCGCTGGAGTGTTATGCCTCCTGAAACGAGTTGAATCTCATCAACCAACCGATGGCATGCGCTTGGTGGAGCGGGGAAGGACTAGGGAAGGCTATGACAGGGGAATCAGGAATGTAAAGAGGGAAGAAGAAAGAAGGAAAGTTAGATGGGAAAGGCGAAGGACCGTGGCACCACCGGGATTCGAACCCGGGACCTCTGGGGATAGCAGTCAGGCGCCTTACCTCTAGACTACCGAGGCCCCTTATTGTTTATTTCAATAACAAATGTTAACACGTCGCATAAAGCATTTAAAATTTAGTACATACCTGGAGAAACATTCTCCATTTTCAATATTTCGAATCTGTATTGTCGTTATAATTTTATGCAAGTTTCAATTATTTGCACTACGTTTTTTAAGCACAGAGCCGAACGCTTTACAATTATAAACAATAACCAAGTTCCACCTGCCGTGCAGCTTCAAGGAAAAACAATTAACCGTTTCTACTGCCGGGATTTAATAGTGCCAACAATACTGTATTCAAATCAAAAGATAGAAACCCCTAAATCGAAATCTTTTATTTTCGGACTTTTGTCCACGTTTTAGGCAATTCGTCCCACTGTGCGGTTATAAGAAAACCTCCATCGTTAGGTATATATTTAATTTAGACAAATCTCACAATGAGCTCATATTTAGCTCATATTATATTTGTCATTTATATACACTCTTACGGCGGCGTATACACAGTAGTCTCAATAGCGCAGTTGGTAGAATGTTGGCTTCATGTTCCAGTGACCCAGGTTCGAATCTCGTACAAGGCAATGGACAAAAAAAAAATTCTCAAATCATGAGTAAAATATGAAAATATAATAATTTAAAAAAATATAAAATTATATGAATATAAAAAATAGTAGAAAAAGACAGGAACAAAAAAAAATTAATGTGAAAATAGTAATTTTGTTTTTTAACATTTCTCAGTACTTTTTTTCTGCTCAGTGAGCTCAATATGAGAACATTTTGAGAGAGCATTTAGTTCTTGATTTACCTCACATTGAGTTCAGAAACATGCGCCAATTATGTAACTCACTATTTCCTCATATGTATCTCATAAATTACTATTTGAGACTTTAAACGAAAAAATTGCCAATCGCAAATAGATCATATTTAGCTCAATATGAGCTATAATGCTTGCTGGGATTGGCCGTGGGTATCGTTTCGTGCATTCACTATCGATACGGATACGGACCACAAGGTCTATGCACCATATGCGTTCTGACAATCTCGTGCAGTTCTGGATTGGCGATTGGGGCGGGGATTTTAGCTGGTATGATATCGTATTCATCAGAGTGCAATTTGTTCATCAGCCAATTCGGAATAGATGCGTGGGCTAGACCGCGTTTCTGCCAGTCGACCGAATACATCTAACCCCTTGTAATGCCGAATACTCACATCCATAAGAACCTTCTACAAAATATTAGAAAACTATGAAAAAAGAAGAATGAAATCGGTAAAGTGGTTCTCAAGTTACGGTGTGATCAAGGAAAACGGGGATTTATTTTTATAGATTTCTCAGCGCTGATTAACGCATATGAACGTTCAATCTGTTTCCAGCTTAACCGTGCTGTTCGTCGAATTTTTTACCATGACTTTCATTTCATCCTTCGTTACTCGTTACTCAACAACAGACACTGGAACAATCGAGTAGAGACGTGTCAAAATTGGCTTGAAAATATGCTCGATCGTTTGTTTCCAGGTTCTGTGACATTTCGTGGGTCGAAACATCACCAGATTTCGTTTTTCCTATGGGGCTACCTCAAAGATGAGGTATACTAACATAACATCAGCATTAGCCTAAATGCCTCAAAGGGTGCAATACGTTTAGAAATGCTTCGTATAGCGTGAGATATGTTGTAAAGGCCCAGCGGGAAATGGAAAGCTCCAATAGCCAGGTTTGAGCACTCCTTAAAAAGCTTGCAGAGCTCCCGTTCTCGTTTCAGTTCCATATAGTTTTTGACATTGCATGTCATTGCAGGGGAGAATTTTTATGCTTCTCACAAGCGTTCTAGGAGCATTATAAAAAACTTTTTAAAGAAGAAATAATGGGTGCCTGTGGATATGTGATCCGGAATCGAAAACCTTTTATTTTGTTCATTTTGCCTTTTTCTTTTCAAGCCCGAGAGTGGCTTTACCGAAGCAGTCCCCCGACTAAATTCTAACCACTTCCAAAGCTGCTTGTCCTCCGTATCGAACGAGAGCCGGGCTGTTGAGTATGCTAATGTCACATTTTATGGTCACGAAGATAATTGCTTGCTTTCTTTTTTTTCTATAAAATTATGAAAACTCCAGTAAAGCTGCTTTGAGAGTGCTTCAAATAAGCTCCTTTGTACATCGCTCCCAATTTTTCCCACTGAGGAGTAAAGGCCCCCAAACACTGACAAAATTCACACATCGAAGTAGGGGTGTGCAAACTTTAGCCTTTAGCAGCGAGGGCCATCATTCTCAACATAATTTGTTTAAAACTTCATGCAGTTCTAATAGTTTAAGAAAATTCATTACCCAAACCGGATATATCCCGGCCATAAATGTTATTAAGAACTGTTAACCGATAGAAACGCAGGGGTTCATAAACAACAAAACTTTCCTTTGCACCTAATACATGATAAAAGTAGTTTTTGCTATTATGTAGGTCACAAATAAGTCAGCAGTAGATGGTGTTCTCCGAAAAACGTCTAGCTAGTGCACAAAGTCCTCAACAAAGACCTAAATAAAAGTATAAATTCTGGTTTATTAGAACTGGAAAAAGTAGCAGAAAGTTCTTATCCCAGCAACTTTCTATAGGTGGCAGGACATGGGGGAACTTTTATCCCTCTGCAGACAGCCATCTCCGTTTTTTTACAAAGCGTCCCTTTATCTACCTACAAATCTAATTCTGCATAAACCATTTAAAGATTACTTTAAGCTCTTTAACAGCCACCGTATATTCTTTTAACGTTAGCTTTGCTTCTGGCAAAAATTTCCCCAAATAAAGTCCTGGCTATCCTGGCCATCGACAACATATATTTTCACTTTGGCAACAATCCCCAAAGATACAGTGTATATAGGAGGAGAGAGAGACTCCTCTGAACAGTCATCACTAAGCGTATTACGTTCCATTGGCGAATGTAGCGGTGTGGTAGAAAGGTACTCCATCAATCACTGAAGAATTTACTTTTAGAAATTTTCAGGTGGATCCTGTTCAATTTTTCCAGGTTTGGTTTTGTTGTTGTTGTTGTTGTATTTTGCCTGCATTTCGTTTTGCACGATGTGGCCTCGGTGGTATTTATCTCGAGTATCACTTCCAGCAATCTGCATGCGAGATATATGGTTTTAATTTTTCCAGCGAAATGGAAAACCAGCAGAAAGGAGGAGGCATGTCCTCGCAACAACGTCCGAGTTTTTTTCGAGCAATTTCGCATATTCTTGTCCTTTAAGCCCCTCGTCAACCATCTCGCCCCCGTGCGGCTTTGCGGGCGCTTTTGTCCTTTCGCTACAGTTTTTTGCCCTGGCATAAATAAAAGTGAATTACTTTTGCAGGATAAAGGCCCTGTCCCAGGATGAAATCAAACAGCACGTGGAGAGAGTTTATTTAAATTGAATTGTCGTGTAGGGCTAGTAACTCCAGGTAAATATAGTTGCTTGGTCGAGAGAGGCGGGAGTAGATAGGCTGCTGCTGGGCCAGACAAGAATCATCATCGTAGATGCGACTGGCCACATACCTGGGGGCTATGCCAAGGGAAACCAACCGAATGGTCAGTAGTAGTAGCCCTCGCTGCCCTAGTTGTAGAGAGATGAGCATATGCGGTTCTCGTATGTGGTGATCACAGACCGTGTAATGGTCGTATTCACAATATGATGTCCGTTTAATATAAAAAATCGCCTATTGTTCTAAATTATGGCACCTTCTGCCATAAATAATACCCCTGGATTATGTATCTTATGCTCATGGTGTAGAATGCGGCTCTGTTCGTGTGCGAGAGGCAATGGAATATGGCTTTTTTTTATCATCTTTTATGTGGGTGATACGGGAATTTATATCGAAAAAGCAGAGGCACGTCCTTCCGTAGACAGGAAATGATGAGAGGTTGCTGTTTGCGAAAGGGTTGCAAACGGTAGCTCTACGGTCAATAACACAGCAGGTATATTTTTGAAACCTGAAGGATGATATATTTAATTGTTTTAGGTTCTTTTATGGCTGTATCTTATAGATAAAAGCACTTTACGAGAAGAGAAATGCTTTCGTTCGTCAGGGTTCCTAACTTTACATTTTTTAAGGGTAACAGTCTGGAATATATGGGTGTTTCTCTGTAAACTGGTAAATTTTTGCAAGAAATCTGTCCCAGTAACTTTTTTAAGTGAATATGAAAAAAAAATTTACAATTAAATAGATATCTATCTGGTGGATAATAAACAGTAAGGGACCCAAATATATTTGTTTTATTTTAGGACTTATTGAGTAAATTTAAAAAATTCATATGTCAGAGGACTGTTGCATATGTCAAAGGACTGTATATATAAGTGAAATGAGCATTTATTAGTAGTATATATACTTTAAAAACATTCCTCATGACGCATATATATAAAAATAAAACAGTCTTCTTTGGTAGTTCCAAGTTCTCTGTGTGGTTTCAAGTAAACTTGTGAACTTTTATTTCTTCCTTAGACACTTTCTTCTTTCTCGCGCCATGATTAAAAGATGGTTATAGACCTAAAACAAAGGCAAAAGTACAATAATAGTACCCTAATAAATGAAACAGTCTCCTGTTTCTGTATGTAGCGGGGGACTGTTGACCGGGGACTGTTGGCAGGGGACTGTTTAATTTGTGTAATTGTTACGGTACCATAAAATTCCTTCATTATGACTTTATTTTGTTTTATAGAAACAATATAAGACATCTTATTTAAAACGATGCACAATAGAGAAAACTGGAACACTTTAAAAAAAGAAAAATAACACTTACTAGGGGACTGTCTAATGTTGCGTACCGATGCGCGCATGTGCCCCTCTAACTCTTGTAACACTAAACAAAATGAGGTATAGCTACTTTTGGTGGTAACAGAGCTAACTTCATGTCGTTCACGTTTCGTTACGCCCATTAACAAGTCTGTCTTTACTGTAGATGGCCTGATGCGTAACTCGAAACTTTGGCAGGGGACTGTTCATGAAATTCGGGGACCAACTTTAGGTTAAATTAAACTAATCAAAAAATAGTTTAAATAAATTGATATTAGAGTCTAATAGCATATCATTTCATATTGATTAAATTGTGTTATATAAGTTAATTGTTTTTAAAAGATTAGTTCAATTAATGAACTCAATAGAAAATATTTTGGTTTGGGGACCGGCTAGGGAACTGTTTTTAGACCTAAAAAATACGTTATTGAAACCATATAGGTTTTTAAGTGAGATATTTTCTATATCGTATACTATAGTTTAGATAGTTATAAATTCAAATTTGCAGAAATATAAATATTTCTCGCCATAGTTTCCGTAATATTTGCCAAGGACAGCGATTTTACCACTTTGGTGAGAAACACCCATATGCGTTTACTTCTTGTTATGTTTTATTCATCGCAAGTTGTGAGAATATTTCAAACTCAAAACACACAAATTGCTTAATTCGTAATTTCCTTTTAGATGATTACGAAGCAAAATAATTTTATTTAAAATGTTAGAATGTCGTTTTTTGGACAAATTCGTGCAATTCGACAAATACATGGATTGGCGTTAAAGACTGATATTTATTCTTAATCGCGTAACTCCTTAAAACGACTATCAAGGAATCATTCACCACTTATCGCTGGTTTATAAATACTATTTTATTTTTTCAGGAACATAATTCATTAGAAATTGTTTTTTTAGTAGCTTTCGGACTTTCGAATCTATTAAATGATTTCCAATACCTACTTACTTTTCCGAATGCGGCGGCGGCGCCCCACATTCTTGACATATTGCAACAGGCGCGGAGAACTCAGCCCAATGAAAGCTTTGACAACTAAATTTTTTAGGACAATTAAAACGTGAATGGAACCACTAGCTGGATCCGGCGTAACTCCGTTTGCCCGTAACAGTTGGCCACCATATATGTTACTCGTTGACGTTTAGTTGTTTCCAGTTTATGATATTTCACACCATGGCCGAATTTTGCATGGTAACAAAAGCCATTCAATATATTCAACTGATTCATAAACGACATTTTCCGTTTTTTGTTTGGAGCATATACAAATACAGCAGATGATTTGCCGGCACGTGAGCACGCTACATACAATTGGCCATGCGAAAAACATGGATTCTCCAAATTCAGGCGGCAAACATTGAATGATTGACCCTGAGATTTGCTCATATTGCGAATGCCAATCGGACTGGAAATTGTAATCTTTTGAAATCAAAAGTAGTATTGGTCGCAATCAAGGATGCATGAAATTTGCGATTGTATCAATGTTTCGTAAGCATTTTAGATTGAACCGCTTCGTCAGTGGTTACGGTTCAGTTCTTGATCGAAAGGAATTGTACATGGATCGATTCGCCGCAATCATGCTTTCGACTGTCTTTCGCTGTATATTTCGTCACGCATTGTCATTTTCGGATTGTACAATGTATTTCGTACGTACAATGTATGTCTTCGCATATGTCATCCTTATATTTGTTCCACAACACTATAGGTTGAGATGGATAGCATCTTGTTGCAATGACAGCGAATAGGGTTCTTATTTGATGCGCTTTCGATGTGGCCACGGAATCAGCGATTGTTTGGTCCTATTGGAATAGTTTTCCACGCTGACACGCCTCTCGAAATGTTTGAAAAAGATGACCATTTACAGTTGGTAAATTTGTGAATGGTTTTGGGCCACATACGTTAATAAACAGCAAGCGCAAGTAAATACATTCAACAAACGTTAGATGACCGCTCGTTGTGCAGCAGTTGCTTCAGTGGAATACACGCTTTGACGTTTCTCCAATGTAGCGCTAAGTGGACAGCTTTTGGATGTAGTTCGTCTATTCTATTGTTCGTCATTTGGTATTGGCAGACATCATCATTGGCATTTTCAAAACCAACTACAAGCACTCACAGCGTTTACGTGTGCATTAAAATGTATCCATGGATACTGATTCAGCTACTGTAGGTACCGTTTCGTACATTTTCCATCAACCATACATGGTGATCTTGACCTTGTAATCTCGAACACTTGATGTCGAACAAGATCAAATTCAATGACGTAGTCCGACAGACACGACACACTTATGCTGCGTTTTTTAATCTGTTGTGGAACAGCTTCCATACAAACTATTTTCCTCGATAATTATCAAGAACACTAAGCAGCACAAAGGGTAATTTTAAATTTCCCCTTTTTTAGGTTGACAGTTAACAGTTTACAAACAAAAGCGCAATCGAACCTGGAAAATTGAAGCTATTGGGAAGTTCCGAAGCTTCTTTGACCCGTAGTATCAATATTATCGCCATTTTGCTTAAATCCAACCCATAAAATACAAAAATTAACTAGCAGGAATTATTTTAAATCTGAACATTTGTTGCGTGCGAAGTCGAGCGTCAACAGATGTTGCTGTAAATTTTGAACGAAAAGATATTTTGATCTGAAAATTTACAGATAACTGCCTTAAGTATTGCACTACAATGTGCAATAGCGAAAAAAGCTAATTTCAAAAATCTATAACACAACTTTTTGATTAGAAAAAAAAATCTCACGAATCTGTTGGAAAATTTTTAAACATTCGCCATTTTGGTTTTAAATGACGTAAACAGTTCGGCTAAAGTTTAATATTTAGAGAATTAGTTAAACTACATTATGTTAAAATTTTAACTCGATATCTGCAATATTAGAGGTCGCGCCAAAAGAGTTGATGCCGGAGCGCGCAGCTGGGGAAATAAAAGCTGCACACAAATAAAAATTGCGCACATGTTGATAAGAAATGCGCTTATGTATTTTCAAATTTCCCCTTCGAAATTTGTTGCGACTAGGCTAAGGGACGGGAACGGCATGCGGGGATTCTACTGCGCATGGAAAACGCGACTTTCTCGGCATCAACTGTTTTGGCGGGACCTCTAACTGAGTTATGGCGAGATAAAGTGAAAAGTTCGTTCAAACAGCATATACGAAAAAAATGCATATTTATGATTTTTTTATATGTTGGGCATGTCCAAACTTCGGCTAAAATCAACTGTAGATAGATTTTTACCTCCTCTACCAATTGCAATTAGTTTGAACCGGTTATCTCATTTCCATCACTTTTTCCATTTCTAGAGCACTTTTTGGGGGTTCGCTGCAGGCCTAATAGATAGTTATATAATATTATATAAGACTGTTGTTATAATGCATAGTTAGTAGGTTTTATGACCCTAGTTACTAAAAGTGTATGGGTAGCAAGTATATAGTAGACGCCCAGCAAAACGAGACGAGACCGAATCGAAAACGGGCCGCGAAATCATCGAGACCAGATCTATATCGAAACGAAATCGATTTGTAAAAGACAAAAACGGAATGCTACAGCAAATTGCTTTGAGGATCCGATGACGACTCGTAGTAGCGACTTCAAATCGAAGAGCTCTTTATTAATTCCAAGTTTTTGGCGAGTGATTCTTAACTCAAAAGAGACGTTAAAGCGACGAACCAAGTTTTTAAACATTGAACATTTTCAACTCGACGAGTCGATAAAATGTTTGCAGACCCAGTTTGTAAATATCATAAAAATAGCATGAAATAGTTGATAGCTTTGCTCAAAGGCATGTAAACAAGATGGCGTATATTAGAAATAATACGAAAGAAGTAGTCCCGGAGCTAGCGGTGCAAGTGACCTGGTCATTTCATGCCAATTGATTCCTTTTGGAAATGACTCCTTTAAGGTAGCAAATTGATGAGCTAACCCAGTAGGACCGGTAAGCTTACAGAAGTACTGAAATCAGCACTTACTGGTAAGGGGTAGGCCTTACCACTCCCTTTTACAGAAGTGCTTACTTTTACACACGATGTCATAGGGGGTAAGGCCTTACTATGGTACTTACCTTAGAGTACTTATAGAACTGCTCATCTGTAAGGGGTATAGTAAGGCAGCAAATGGAACATTGCGAAAAGAGATATTCATGGGCGCCTGTGGATATGTGATCCGGTGTCGAAATGCTTTTATTTTTTTCATCTTTTACAAATGCCTTTTTTCCAAGCCCGAGAGTGGCTTTACCTAAGCAGTCCCCCAACTAAATTCTCCACTTCTCCAAAGCTGCTTGTCCTCCGTATCGAATGAGAGCCGCGCTATTGAGTATGCTAACGTTGCATTTTATGTCGACGAATATAATTGCCCGTTTTCTTTCTTTCTATAAAATTTATGAAAGCTCCAGGAAAGCTCCCTTGAGTCCGGGCAGATTCTCACTTGTTTGGGTATAATTCTGGACTACACCTTACCATCTGCCTTCTCTTGTAATGGGGTTTGTAAGGGCTCATCTAGCACCAAGAAAATAAGGGGTACCCCTTACCAGATGAGTACTTATTTCAGTGCTCCATCGGTAAGGCCTTCCTAGAATTCCTACTGGGAAACGTCAGTTGCGTGCGTATTGGTGGGACTGGTCATGGCAATGGCCTCGATTCCCAGATCCGACGGGAGGGAAGTGAGTGCGGATTTGACACTTTGCGATTCTCAAATCCGCAGTCCCGGATTGGTTAAATCGAAAATTCGGAGTGAAAACTCACGCGATAATGACATATACGATGTCGGATTATCTTAGGCGCATTTGTCGTTAAAATCCGCAGAAAATTTGTTGCGGATCACACTTTTAAAGCGCGGAAAATGTCAAAAAGAAATTCGGGGTTGCGGATTTGAGAATCGCAAAGTGTCAAATCCGCAACTCACTTCCCCGCTGTCGGATCTGGGAATCGAGGCCAATATGTACATTTTCTCCCCCCCTCTATGATCGTGGTGTCTGACTCTTGTTTCTATTATCAGCCTTATCTAAACTATCAATTACAAAAAAAAGTAACTGATCGGAAATGACCATCGTAAATGCAACGCTGCCTTCCGGACTGTCATGTTTGGATTATGTTTAATAGGGGATTTGCAGCATGCAGAAGCAAAACGATAATGTGGAGTGCGAGTTTTTTTGTAAAACTAAAGAGCGTTCTTTCGAAAGGAGCCCGGCCAAGGTTTCACCATTATTCGTTGGTAGAAAAAGGTAAAACGAAAATTTAAGAGTGTTTTTTTTTTGCTTTTTTGCATTTTATCTAACTTCTGGAACTTAACCGAAGGCCAGTTTACATCCAAGCCTCAAAGTAGAAGCGCCAATCTGAGCTCCTAGGCTTTGCAGCTCATGTAACTGTTTTCTTTGCGACAGTGTATAAAATTTTCCGTTTGACAGTTGTAAAAACTTTTGAGCTTTCGACTAAACTTTGCGGTTCTATTTTGTACTTTGTTCTTCCACTTTGAGTCTGGGATGTAAACTGGGCTTAAAGGGGAGTTTACATCCCAGACTTAAAGTGGAAGAACAAAGTGACCCTGTACAAAATACAAGCGCAAAGTTTCGTCGAAAGCTCGAAACTTTTTACAACTGTCAAAGCGACATCTAGTAGACATTAGAATAATTAAATTTAACGAAACTAAAAGCTTTTTTTCGGACTTCGCATTCGTAAAGTAGAATAGAGCTCTACTTTGAGGTTGCCGTTTTCTGTTGCCGCTTTGGTGAAACAGAGACAGAGTCATAGTACCTTCTATGCGATAAAAGAGTTCAGATTTGGGCTTCCACTTTGAGGCTGGGATGTAAACTCCCCTTTATTCCTACAAAGTGGGATTCAGAGCAGTTGGAGGGATTACTGTAATTAAAATAGCATTTGGAGAAAACGGTTCTTAATAATTTTTATAACATGAATTATAAGTGAAAGTAAAGTAGGTACCAATTATTTGGAAGGAGCATTTTTAAAAATGGGAGAAGGCAAAGTCCACAGCCAATTCCTCGGTACACCTCGTTCGACCTACTCATCCACTCAACCCCCGATTATTATAGTACTATGAAATCTGGATTTAATTCTAAAGGTCACGATCTGACCTCTAATCGGTGTGAAGTCTATGACGTTATTTATTTAGAGTCTTGAGCACACCCAGCTAAATAAATAGGAACTTATAAAAACGGTTTCGCTTTCTTTTAACAAACTTGAAATTATTAAAGAAACTATTTTCTTTCACTTCATTTTATTTTGCAGCCCTTCTTCTTTACTTCTTATGGATTTTGTAGACTGTACAGACAAAGTAATTATAAATTTCTAATATGATTTATAACATTCATAAATCAATCATCTAAATCTGGTGTTTTCTTCCGTTCTAAATTTCACAATGACAGCTGAAAAACATTTAAATTAATTTTCATTTGCAATTAGTTTAATATCTAGATATCCTGTACATATAGGTATTCGTACAAATATAATGTATGTTACTCTAAAGTTTATCCGATTTGACACTCCCTTCTACTTAGGAGCAGGGCGATATAAATGACTTCTTTCTGAAATTTAATTATTTGCTTGACTGCTAGGGGAGGATCCATACGCATAATACACACGTACCACAGCTCTATTACTCGTAAAACAATCAGAATGTGCATTAAAGGGAACCAACTTAATAGCTTATGTCACTGAAATGTTGAAAATAATTTAATTGAATTTTCCTTCAGCCCTACACGAACCCTTCTTTCTTTATGGTTAATTTTAGATAAAAGCTTCCTTCCTCATTCTGATGATATCAAAAAATAAAATAAAAATAATATGTACCTATCACATAAGGCATTTTTCCCCTTTTGGTTTTTATTTAATTTGAGATTTCATTATAAACGAGTGCACATAAGAGTCGCAGGTCCTAGATTCTGATCTGCAAGAAGGAGAATCCTGTGACATCAATTCCATTCACTCAAGGAAGCATAAATGAACTAATCTACTCCAGACTCTCTTATCTTCAGTATCAACAGTGATTCCCTCTGTCTGAGAATCTAAACTACTCAACGAGAAGAGCAAATGTCGCAATTCAAGTACTATTCGACGACTTTTAAAAAATTTCATCCTTGCAAGTCCTGGTGCTAGTTCGGTAAATGCAAACCTTATGTCGGTAGTACTTAGTATGTGTGCGTGCCTGCTCTTGTGCTATTTTCATTTCCACCCAACCTCCTTCGATATTACTTTTACTTACTCCTCTTTGGGTTCGGGATTTTCGTTTTTCTATACGTGTGCATACAACAAAAAAAAAATCTTCTCTATGTCGGAATATTTACCTCACGGGGGTGGATAGGAAAATTTAAAGAAAGGACGAAAAAAATTACTGGGAGAGACAGAAAAATTTAACTTTTACGAATCTGTGCTTTAGTATCACTGCATACACATCCTGAGGGTCTGGGGCTCTAATTTCCCGAAGAGAGTTCAGTCGTGTATCCTTCGAGAAGCCATCTACCCCTCCATTATTCCCATCCCCACCAGTTCACCCACCCACATTTTGATCGTCTTAGAAAATCGTTTCTTCTGTTACGAAATTTATTTCAGGTAAATATTTCCACCTCAGTAATTACGGACTATTTAAGAACATTCATACCTGAATTGCGAGGCGCTTGGTTTCAGCCATTGAGATTGTATCAGGGCGGCAGGAATCCGGGAAGATTGCTGAAGGAGCGCTCCGTACGACTCTCTGGGCCTTGACCCATGACTTGAGACTATTCGCAAACAATTCTTCTAGTCTAGAGAGCAATAACTGAGGAAGGGGTGTGTGTACACCTCGACAAAGTCATTTCGTAGCCCTTGAAGTCTTTTCAGTCTCAAATTAAGCAGTCTTAAAATATCCGTTTTAAGTTTAGAAATGAATTTCTGTAAGGATATTCCTGATCCTTTTTGCCCGTGTCTGCCTCTTTTGGTTATTCTTGTTTATGTAGAACAATAAAATCGTTATTTAGATTTTCAATTTTAGTTTTCAATTGCTTTCTATTAAGGGATGAAGTGGGCGGTTACCGAGGTAATATGGTTAGAATTATTTTCCAATTCAGAAAATTCAAAGAGGGGCTCCTATTTAAGTGGGGTATATTGTTATTTTAACCCAGATTTACATTTCAAAGTTCATTTTGGTAGATTTAATTTCTTTGAATGTTTTTTAATTTCGTTCATAAAGTTGGACAGCGATCCACTTCTCTGGGCAGTTACATTTTGGTGAAATGTTTAACATTGAAATTTTGATTGATATTTGTCTATTAAATAATTTTAATTAGTTAAGTTGTTTGTGGTTATATGTTAGTTTTCAGCCTTCGAACTTTATATCGATGAAATAAAATAACATGCATTTCAACAAATTTAGGAAGTCCATAGCCTTATCAATTATATTATCTACTAATTCAAGTGCAATAACAGATTATATTTTTTGCAAATATTAGGTCTGGAAACATGTTCGTGGATTCTTTTTCTCCTGAAACTCATCCGGTTTTGTTATAGTGTATAGTAGGTAGTTATAGACTGAATCTATTTACACCAAATATTTTCCATTGTAAACAATAATGTTCCGCTATTTTTCTGGGAGAATCTTAATGCTATCAATATAGAACTAGATTGAGCTTTAGCAGCTTTGAATTAGAAAAATAAATATTTGTGTTTTAGAAACAAGTTTTTATTATATAAACTAAAAAATATTAAATAATAACAAAAGTTCTTAAACATGCGTTAATAAGATGAACTAAAAAGCAAAAAATAGTTTTTTAAATTCAAAAGTATGTAACTGCTACAAGTCAAAGATTGGGGCGGTCAGTTTACAAATGTTCCAGATATTATAATAGAAGTGCAAAAGACATTATGATTTAACTAATAAATAATTATTAGATAAAAAAAAATTTCTAATATAGCAAAATAATTTCTCCTAGCCTCATACAGATTTAGAACCTCAAACATATTCCTAACCACATACATGATTGATGCGAATGACTTCTCAACCCTGCTACTGTAGAGTAGAGGAGTGTAGATTCCTACTATTGTCTATAGCATGCGCCCCACGTTTTTTAGTTTAAAATCTTACAAATATTACAAATTCACAATCACAAATTTTCAGGACTATCTGTATGGGGTTAGGAATATGTTTGAGGTTCTAAATCTGTATGGGGCTAGGAGAAATTATTTTATTTGTCTTTTTAGTTCGTTATAAAAACGTGCTGTATTAAAAAGTTTTTTTTTTTATCTAATAATTATTATCTGCTTTTTAGTTTTGTGTGTGACATTTTGCAATCAGCTTTTGACATGTTCATGATATTATGACGGATACATGTGGAAAATTGTTACCTAAATCTACCAATAATACATATACCAATCTGTTTATTTTGAAATTCCTGAAAATTAAAATGAAGAAGTAAGCTAAATTAATTTTATATGATTATATTTCAATAATAGTTGCGTCCCTTTTTTGATCATTTTTATTATTTCTACTCCTGAGTACTCGCAACTACTCTTTTACGGAGAAACGGTTACAAGACTTTTGATTGTATTTAACTGCTTTCTTCATATAAAAATGTCTATAAATTAAATTTCAGTCGTAATTATCTGAAAATTTTATCTTTCATTTTACTTTGAAAAATTTACCGTATTAATTTTCGAGGTGTTTGTAAAGTTAGGCAATCCACCAGTTTATGTTAGCCGCCAAGTTAAATTTACAATGACGCTATATAGCTTATTGTATTTTACTTATCACACCCTTTCCTGTAGTACTCACGTCGCGGGTGTTGTGAAGAAAATGGTAAACCGCGCTCTTGAGACGTCCGCCATGGATCTAACTGTATATTAAGTATACTATATCGCTCACTGCATTCTACTTATACTACCATTTCATTTGATACCCAAGTCAGGGGATTTTGAAAACAATGGTAATCCGCCCTCATGAGACGGCCGCCATTGCCTTACTATATTAAGTAAACTATATTGTTTATTGTATTGTATTTATGATACCCATTTAGTGGTTGTCGTAAAGAAAATGTTACTGCGCCCATTTGTGAAGGCCGCCATTGATATATCGACATAGCCTATTGTATTCTACTTATCATGCCCTTTCATTTGCTACCCATGTCAAAGGGGTTATGAAGAAAATGGTAATCCGCCCTCTTGAGAAGGCCGCCATGGACCAAACGATAAATTGAGTACACCATATTGCTTATGGTGTTCTACTTATCATACGCTTTCATTTGATACCCATGTCGAAAGGGTTCTGAAGAGAACGGTAACCGGCCCTATATTGATATATTGATATATTGAGCATACTATATTAGTTATGATGTTCTACTTTTCATATCCCATGTCGAAGGGGTTGTGAAGAATATTTCAATCCGCCCTCCTTAGACGGCCCCCATGGATCTAAAGGTACTATATATACCATATTGCATTGTCATCGGAGCTAAGGCTGTATGCAAAATTTCAGAATGATAGGATATCCGTAAGTATTTGAAACATCGATTGCAAAATTTGTTCCGTGAAGAAAACAGTACTCCGTCCTCTTGAGACCTCCGCCATGGATCTAATGGTGTAATGATTATACCATATTGCATTGTCATCGGAGCTTTAGCTGTGTGCAAAATTCCAGGGTGATCGGGTAACCGGAAGTATTCAAAAAATCAATGGCAAGATTTGTACCGGACAAACAGACAGACAAGAAAGCGAGCTAATAAAAACGTTTTAAAAAGAAAATTAATATAAATTCCTTCCCGCCTTAAATACTGTTGGTTAATTTGTGGTGGTTCCTCAAAAACCACTTGATCAGCCAAAATATAAAACTGTGTCCTTAAGCAAATCGGTGATAGCAGCGTTAGCGCCTTCATGGTTTAGCAGAACTCTGCCCTCAACACACAAATGTCGTCTGGACGTGTATTCAGAATCGTAACGATGAAGACCAACGACGCAAATTATAAGTTATTTTCTTGATTCTGAAACTGCGTGAATTTCATTGCTTTCACTTACTGCATTACAAGGCTACTCACCATCGTCAAACCCCAAAATTACCGTTTAAATACACAGCTCAAAAATATTCGATCTTAATTACTCCCTTCTCTTCTCTTACTTGACACTGCAAAGCAATTTCCTAAAATCGAAATCTAGGAAACAGGAGGTCCCGGGTTCATATCCCGGCAGCACTACGTTCCTTCGTCTTTCCTTATATATCCACCTGCATAATGTTCTTTCTTCTTCCCTCTTTACCTTCCTGATTCCTCCCGTCATAGCCTTCCTAAGCCCTTCCCCGCTCCACCAAGCGCATGTCGTCGGTTGGTTTATGGGTTTCAACTCGTTTCAGGAGGCAAACACTCTAGTGATAGTGAGTTGTTTCTCGATGCCCCGATGTCAGAGTCGTAATAATAATGGCAGCGAGCAATGAGTGATGAGCTAGAATAAATTTTTAAAAATGTTTCATTGCCCTTGAAATCAGCTGATTAAAATTTCAATGCGAGTGAAAAAGTAAAAATATCAAAGAAGTAATATCTATGATAAAAGGGGGCGGAATTACTTTCACACAATTCGCAAAGTGTGTGAAAGCAAGATACAAAATGATGGGGAAGTGACTGGAATGTGACCTGGAAATATTTTGACAGTTCTCAATTTAATGGCATCAAAATCGGGTTTTAAGTAATTATTTACACTTTTATTTGTAAAATATTCTTTTTTGGGCTCGATAAATTATTAATTTGTGTTTAATTTTAAATTATGGAGTTTTGGCTTTAGGAGCTGTCCGCGACGCGCCCGACGGAGGCCAGCTCTGGGCAATTGTGATTTATAAAAGTGATACCAGCTCGCTGGTGATATAAAGTCAATATATTGTGATTATAAAAATGATATGTTAGATTTGCCATACAAGATGTCAAGAACTTTAGCGGAGCTGAAATTGAAAGTTTGGTACGTGCAGCTCAATCTACTGCATATGAGGTAAACTACACTATCCATCACTCATCCATCACATCACACCGTTTTGAATATGAGGTCGGTATTACACTATGGACTCACTTTCCTACCCTCACTTTGTATAACGATTGCAATGTTTATGTAGTTGTATACGAATCAAGTCATGCGCAGTGCAGTGTCATTTAAACGCAACGTGTTTCGAAAACTCACAAAAACGAAGTTATCCTTGTATTAGTGTCATGGAGAGTGAGACTGAAAAATTTTGAGATTCACAAGTGAGGAAAAAACACACACTTCCCGGCGACCCCTTGCCTAAAAAAATAGTTGCAAGGCCGATGTGATGGAAAAGTGATGGATAGTGTAGTTTACCCCTATAACAATTAATTAAGGTAACAAAGTAAGCTAGAAGTTTGACCAGAAGCCATGAAGATGTAACAAGTAAAAATCGCGCGATTCCCGCTTTGTTTACTGACTATACAAGTGTAATCAAGTAACTCAAATGTTGTACCAACACGAAATTTTAACGCATACATTCTCACAATTTATACCGACTACACGTGCTCTGTTCCAATTTTACTTCCATTTGAATGTAAGCATTCCGGAACATCTTCGGTTTCTTTCATACTCTTGTGCTTTTTGCATCATCTTCATCGCGCGCTTGTTATTTTTTTTAGAATTTTTACTTAATGTTATCGTTTATCTCTTCTTTCATATCTTTAACTCTTTTACTTGTCCTTGAGCTCTACCTAATCGCTCTTGTTATTATGGCTCGCTGATAATGGTTGGGAGTTGGTGGAATAAAAATATCGCGGCACGTTGTGGTAGTTCCTACCTTCCGACTAGAGCCGCTGTTCAACACTGTACTCTATAAGAAAAAAATAGATTCGCTGACAGTACAAAGGAGCTTTCCCTTCCCTGAGCCTTTAGTCTTTCACATAAAAAAACGGTTTCTAAGCTATTCCATTCTGTTCTCCAGTCTTCAAATTTTCGAGTCTTCCAAGTTCCGAATCCAATTCCAAACTGACGCTTCTCTAAATTTAAATATAACGTTATTTTAAGTTCACTTACAAATTCCTTGCTCTAATCCTTATAGTGGAATCACATAAGCAAAACATAAGGAATTGTTTCCAGTCTCAACATTTTTTTTGGAACATGTTAGATACATCGAAGACTATACGAAATGGACATTTTCTACCTCTTGCAACCGCCGATACCTAAGTTATCGGCCATTATGTCAAAAATTTACCATTTTGGTATCTCCGAAAAAATCGAAAAAATAGAGGCTGTTCGTTATGATATTGGCTACCAGCGGTTACAATATGAAATTTTAATCTGCACACCTAACATCAAAAAAATCAAAAACGGAAGAAACTGCTCAATTTTGTTTTTTTTTGGTAATAGCTTCGGATATTTTAAGTGAAATTTGATGAAATTTGCAAAGGTTATACTTTATAATGTAAACAATAACTGGTTAAAATTTCAAGTCAAAATATCTAGTGCAAGGCTCAAAAATTGACTTCAAATTTGAAAATTGATTGGCTTATCAGTTTTGTGCTTTGCATCGTAATAGGTTCTTTCTTTTTTTAAATGTTCAGGTTCTTTTATGCAGTCTGTGATGGTAAACAAAAATTTTTAAACTTGAAAAAAAGTGAAAAAAAAAAAATCGTATTGAAAATCGTGATTTTTTGCATTTTTTCGAAAAATTTTACCTTTTTTGGCAAAGCTCAATTTTTATTGTATTATTAGTCAGCAATGAACTAATATTAAAAAAAAAACTGGTTATTATTTTTTTTTTGTTAAAGTAGAAGGAAAAAAATAGTGGGTGTGTGTACTTTTGTACGCGCATTAGAAGTTATACTTCTTTGGCATACAAATAACTAATTGGAGTCTTATTATGTTCATGCGTTGGAAGTTGGAAGCATCATGATGTCGACACGCTCTAGCCTGCAGATTATACGGGACTCAAATCCTAACTGAAATCACCTACTGGTTGACTTATCAGGCTAACTACAATGGTTTTAAGATGCCTCATCAAATTTTCTTAAGACTGGTTGATTTCCTGTCAACACGCAAAGAATGTTAACCTTCATATGCGTCGCCAGCTGGTTCAGCTCTTATCTACCTTATAATACTGCTGCTATTTCTAAGCCTTACTCTCTTCCTTTTGGTTTCCGCCTAAGCTACCAATAGAGGATATTTAACTTCTCCTCCACTTTATTCCATAGATCACACAATGGTACCATTATAGTCTTCTTTGCTCTTAGCCGTGCTTTTAGCTGTCGGTTACAGCGCAGCAGTTTCCTCGGCTAATCTTTGACGCTCCGAAAGGGCATGGTCTGTGTCCTCTTTTATATTTAGGAATGCCGGGCATTGCGTGGACTCAAATGGCTCGGACAATATGTATGAGGTATGCCTTCATAACTAACCTCTCCATGCTCTCTCGAGACCCATTCTTCCACGTTTGTTATGACCCTGTGAGTTCATCGACCTTGGGTAGACTAATTTTGCTTCCTTTGCCACTACTGAAATCAACGTCACTTCTAAATTATGTTTACTTCTCTAGCTTCTTCTACTTGTGGTTACTCAATTAAATTCAGCGCGTTAGGGTAACTGAAATATCATACAAAGAGTTTCGGGCAAATACAGCATCATTTAAGGCCGTGACACAATGGCGACTTCGGCTTCGGCTTCGAAAGCGACGTTGAAGCGCTGAAGCGCTGAATTAAGAATCGACGCCGAAGTCGAAGCCAAGTATAACACAATAACTGCATTGGGGGCCTCGGTAGTCTAGGGGTAAGGCACCTGACTACTATCCCAGAGGTCCCGGGTTCGAATCCCGGCCAGCCCCACGGTCCTTCGCCTTTTTCTTCTCCCCTCTTTACTTTCCTGATTCCTCCTGTCATAGCCTTCGCTAGTCCTTCCCCGCTCCACCAAGCGCATGTCATCGGTTGGCTGATGAGATTCAACTCGTTTCAGGAGGCATAACACTCCAGCAAGTTGTTTCTCAAATGCCCCGATGCCAGAGTCGCGAAATGGTTGGAAGTAGGTGGGTGGAATAAAAAAAAAATATCGCGGCGAGGTTGTGGCACCTCCTTCCTACTTCTCTCTCTCTTTCTACTCTCTATCGGCTAGAGCTGCTGTTCGACATTCTATACGAAAAAAAAAAAAAAAAATAGATTGTCGAACAGTACAAAGGGGCTTTCCCTAAGCCTCTAGTCTATCACATAAAAAAAAAAAAAAAAATTTGTCTTCGTCTTGCAAATCGCTGAAAATTTGTTACATTAAATAAACTTTGTTAAATTATAATGGAAAATAAACGGGAGGAAGTTATAAAATTAATGGGAGTAGCAACATATGTTTATTTAAAAAAAACAAAAACAAAAAAATAGGCGATTCTGGTCAAGAGAAATTTTTCTGCAAAGGAAGGAACATGGGTTCTATGAAACTACCTATCAACGTGGTCTTTTTTCTGATTATTTTTATAATCTTTGCACCCTTTTTTATATATATATGGATTTTCCTTTACTAACTCGATTAATTTTTCCTCAAAATCCATGTTAAACAAGTGTTAAATTTAAATTACCGGACAGGCCACTTCGATTTTCCAAATAAATTTCAACCGACGCCGCTTCCAATATCAAATATCATTTGATTGAGGCTTCGGCTTCGAAATCGAATCCGAAGCCGAAGCTGCCATTGTGTTAATAAGTACTGCCACGCTTACATTTGATTTTGACAGGCATCGGCTTCGAAATCGAAGCCGAAGCCGAAGCCACCATTGTGTCACGGCCTTTATGGTACCGTGCCGTGTATTTGAAACCAATCGATCATTATTCAGGGCTAGATTTACATGTTCTTGGAGAAAGTTAATAGGTGGACGGGAATCTTCGCCTCTGCCAAGAACTTCTACTCAGTCTTTTTTGTATGGCCATAATACTTGTTTCAAAAATTAGATTTTTGATTTGGAGCAAATACTGCCTACTAATACTTTGGAGCAGATACTGCTATCACAACTTGTAAATTCAGACTGCTTCACAGAACTAACCTCTCAACCGTTCAAAATTGAATCTGGAATTTCCCGAGGCTCCATTTTAGGCCCCAAGCTTTTCAATATATTTATACACGACTTCCCCAACATAATTCCCCTTCTTAACACAACTTGCATATAATACGCTGATGATGCACTTGTTTGGAATACAAGTCTGACCTATTAAAACTACAGAAGAACTCCAAACACACGCCAACGAAATAATAGATAGCCTAGATAAATGGAACGTAGAAATTAATCAGGGAAAAGTGTAATAACCTGCTTCAGGAATCTCTCAATGGAAAATAATCATTAATGGTCACACAATTATTTAATGAAGTACCTGGGAGTGCAGATGCATCACAGAATCATGTGGAATCCACACGTAAGACTCAAACTGATAAACGCCCGTATAATAGTAACTAGCCTAAAGCCGTTAATGAAATCTAGGACGCAGCAACAGAAACTAAAAACTTGCGCTATAAATCAATAGTACGACCAGTACAATATCCACAAAGGTGGCAAATAAGTTGCAGTTTTTGGAAAGGAAAATACTTTGGAACTGTACCTTTCTCTATATTGCAGCGGAAAATGGACGAAAATTTCACCAATCCTGATATACATGTTCCAGCTAATGCAAAATAGACTTCGCAATCATGCCCCCTGACGGTATCCCTCCTGCTGTCCTTAAATCCTGTGTGGAGGTTCTCCAGTGTCCACTGAAAACCCTTTTTCAAAAGTCCCTGGATAAAGGATACTTCCCTACTCTTTGGAAGAATTCGTTCATAATTCCTATTCACAAAAGTGGTAGCAAGAACGAAATATCGAACTACAGACCAATTGCCAAGCTGTCTGTCATACCGAAGCTTTTTGAATCAATCATTTATTCTGCAATCGTGCCCATCTGCAAAAAACTTATTTCTACAAACCAACATGGTTTTCTTCCAGCTCGTTCCACTACCACCAATCTCCTTGAATTCACTTCCCACGCTGTTGAAGGCTTCGTTTCCGGTTGCCAAACTGATTGTGTTTACACTGATTTCAGTAAGGCATTTGACAAGCTTTCCCACTCCATTATACTTCTTAAACTAAAAAAGTTAGGTTTCCCTGAAGCCCTTCTATTATGGTTCCAGTCCTACTTAGCTGACAGGACCTACCAAGTCCTTTTCCGTGGATCCAAATCCGCGACCATTGAGGCGTCATCCGGTGTCCCTCAAGGCAGTCATCTTGGCCCTATCCTCTTTATTCTTTCTATTGATGATATTGTTACCTTGCTAAGACACTGCAGAATCCTGATTTATGCTGATGACATCAAATTGTACCGTCACGTAAAGAGTATGGAGGACTGCAAACTTTTGCAAGTCGACCTCGACACCTTTTACTCTTGGTGCGCTAACAACAACCTGGTTCTTAATATTAGTAAATGCGAAGTCATGACTTTTTGTAGGCGACGTGACCCTATAATTTATAACTACTCATTTTCTAGTGAGGGTGTCCCCCGTGTTAATTTTGTCAAAGATCTCGGGATTAGATTTGACACCAAGCTGGACTTTGCTTCTCATATCAACTATATTTCTACCAAGAGCAGCTTAGTCTTGGGTTTTATTAAAAGGTGGTCCAAAGAATTCAATAGCACCCTGATCACTAAACACCTCTACATCTCCCTTGTCAGACCTTTACTTGAATATGCGTCCCAGGTTTGGTCTCCTTACTATTCTTCGCATGTTGGAAAAATTGAGTCGGTTCAACGTAGGTTCGTTCGATTCGCATTGAATCACCTTCCTTGGGAAGACCCTTTAATTCTTCCACCATATGAATACCGACTTAAGTTACTCAACTTAAACACTCTCCACAAGCGTCGTGAGGTGGCCGATGTTGTTTTCGTCCACCAGCTTCTTAATGGACGTGTCGACTCAGGTTTTCTAAGGCGCCGTGCGTCGTTTAGAGAGAGCCGATACAATCTGAGAGGACCACCGCTCTTACACATCAACTCCTCTAACACCAATTATGGCCGATTTGAGCCTGTTAATCGCATGTTCATTAATGTTAATAAAAATATTAATGTTTTTAGCGTGAGCACTAACAAGGACCTGCTTAAAAGGAGTCTATTTGTTGTCTCATGACTGTTTATGTGTTTTGCATGCAATTTTTATTGGTACTTCCCAGCGGGAAATGGAACCATACTATCATGCAAACTTGACGCCTTCCGTGGAAGGTGCGATGCATGACTCTTTATTAGACATCTTGTAGGACATTTGTACAGGCATGTCCTAGGGAGGAAGCAGTTGAAACTTTTTGATTTGCTTACCCCTAGCTTCCATGGAAGAAATAAGGTATGCATGCCTCCTTATTGGACACCTTATAGGATTTTGAAAAGAAAGGAAGCAGTTTAAGCTTTTCAGCGTGCCTTTCCCCTAGGTATACCTTCCACCAAGCTTCCTTCGAGATCAACTTTGAATGGATGACGAATATTTGAACTGTTTCATTTTTTTTCTTTGAACTTTTACTGCTTCCACAGCCCTTCCAGAGGGAAGGCCTGACAACATTTCCCGCTGGGTTAATCTTTTATGTTTGCATGTCTCAGCTGAGCCACAGCAGTGGTAAATATTTCTCAGCCCTGCTGGGAAGTGCGCCTTCTGCGTTAGAAGGGAAACTCTATATATGTATATATATACATATATATATTCATATATGTATGTGTGTGTATGTATATATAGATTTTTATGCTTAGCTGAAAAGTGCGCCTTCTGTGCTAGAAGGGTTAACTCTTGAGGATAAAAAAAGATAAAAATGAATGAATTGGTAAGAAAAGTAGCTAGTGAAGGCATTATCAAAGCAGCAGAGTTATCAAGCAACGTACACGCCAAACGAAATATAAATGAATAAAGGCCGGGACACACATATCCGCACCGCGTCCGCACCGCATACGCACCGTGTGTCGGACGACACACGGAGAGAAAGTAAACAAGTAAAATTTTACCTGTCAGTCCTTACATTTCCGTGTCCGCACCGAGTCAAATTACGTGAGTTTTGTTTTTGCCCGGACACGGTGCGGATGCGGTGCGGACACGGTGCGGATATGTGTGTCCCGGCCTTAAATAGTAAACTTGAAACACCCAAACACATCAGCCTACGGGTGACCTAGAAATTAAAGTAAAATAGCTCTGACAAATGTAAGTCAGCGATACAAAAATAAAACCACAGCCAGTTTGGCGCAACCAATCTGTTTGTGCCTAAAACACTACGAATCTTCCTATGTCCACGAAAATCCCAGCTGATGAATCGAACATGAAATTTATTTCCCTCCATAGCCTCGGCATAAAAACCCCCTCACCCAACGACATCGTGAACCGTCATCGGCTACGAATTTCCATATGCCCATAATAATGATAATCCCAGTGCGCATGAAGAATGGAAGTTGAAATGCTTGCCCTCCATTGCCTCCACCCCTTCGCCCATATCCTTCATAATATTTTTCAAAATGCGCCTAAAGAAGTACAACTTCAAAAAATTGACTTTTAAAAAAAAATGTATTTTACAATTAAGTGAATTCAAAAAATTATATGTATATCTAACAGCTCCAAGAACACCCATGTTGGTCCTGATTTTTGGAGGTATGCTGTGAGATTCACTTTACAATATCCAATCATAAAAATTCTGATTTATTAATTTTTTTATGGTTTTTAAATTATTTAATTTTTTTTGGAAAGAAACTAAAGCTGCAACTAAAGCGTTTTTTTTTACCAAAAAATAGCCAACTCGGCGATCCCAGAAATGCTAGGCACGTTTCAAATTCGCTCAAAAACGCCTCATCTTCTATTGCACCAATTTAGCTGTTTTTTATTTAGTGGTAAATCGAGAAAGCTTCAGTTTCATGGATGACTCGATATGGACAAGTTTTGTAGAGACTGGTAGGGGCCGAGTAGTTGCTTAGAGCGTGGTTTTGGTACAATAGTCATCAAGTATTTACGAAGAAAGACTTTCTTCGATTTGTACATTTTCTTCTTCGCTTTGAACTGTTTTTCATTATATGTACATAGTGCATATATAAATTTAAAGTGCTGTACAAAATTACTAAATAGCTCTCGCGAAAGCACTCTACTAAAAAACCTGACAGTAAGAGTGCAGATGGAAGGCTGTTGTGCAGTGACGAGGAGCAACACCAAAGATGGAGAGATTACTTCTTTGTCGCCTTGAATGGTTCACTTACACAAGAACCTCAGGAAAATAGCAACAATGAACAGCCAATAAGAATCACCACCCGGGCTTCTTCCAAGATGGAAAGAGTTACCGCAATTCATGCAATGGGTAATGATAAAGCAGCTGGAAAAGATGGCATCCCACCAGAATTGTTGAAAGCCGATTCAAGCCTTATAGTAGGTGCGCTACAGCCAATCCTGGAAATAGCGTCAAAATACCAAAAAAAGGGGGACCTAACTACATATATGTGGCAACTGGAGAGGCAATTGTCTATTATCTACTGTGGGTAAAATCTTGTCCCACATTATTAGGATAAGAGAGGCAGTAGACCAAACGTTTAGAAGACAGCAGCATGTATAGATCATATCGTCGATCCAAATGCAAACTATCGAATAAGTTTTCAGGAATGTCAAAAAACAACAAAATGTTATGTTTTTTGAAGAAGTTAATTTTTGGTACATTGCAACCGCAGTTTGAAAAGATTGGAGAAGGGATGCGGCTTCAATATTTTGCCACCACAAAGGCGTCTAGAGTGCAATTATAATAAAGCAAAAAAAAATTCATTTCTCATTTTCGATAGTTTGCATTTGGATCGACGATATATCAACTCCTTCAGAATCATAGTGGAACAGTCTACTGAATTCCGATCCCCCTTTACCTTGCTTTCGTAGATTATGAGAAAGCGTTCGACTCAGTTAATAGGAGCTTTATATGGCAGGCACTGCAGCAACGGGGACTGTCTGATAAAATAATAGCATTGATAAAAGGCCTATTCAACAATTCCAAATGTAAAGTTCTCCATATCAGAAAATTATCCGACCGCTATGAGGTGAGTTCAGGAGTACCTCATGCCTACTTTCGCCATTACTATTTCTTATAGTAATAAACCGATAGTTCCAGAATAAATAAAGCACGAAGCGCATCTGCATGACTGTTCCGCATATGGAGATCAGCGGAGATCTCAACTAATACCAAATTGCGGCTGTTCAACTCCAACGTTAAGGTAGTCCTTTTGTACGGTTGCGAAACATTCATCACAGGGCGCCTACAAGTTTTCATCAACAGATGCCTGCGTCGTATCATAAAAGTCCGCTGGCAAGATAGAATTCCAAATGAAGAGCTATGGCGCCGTGCCGGCCAAGGAAGGATAGAAGACCATTCAGGCGAAGGAAATGGAATTAATTTGGCCCCACCTTGCGACGCGAAAACGAAAATCTAGCCAAACAGGCCCTTGACTGGAATCCGCAAGGATACTGTTGAATCGGAAGACCTAGAAAAACTTGTACAAGAACCTACGAAACTAGCAGAAGCCGCAATAACTGGGAGATCCTGTTCGGATCTGAAAGCTGTGGTGTAAAACAGAGTCCGCTGGAGGGCAACTGTTTCCCCCCTATGTCCCATGAGGGATTAAAGGAGCGTAAAAAAGAAGAAAAAGAAAGAATCCGAGTTGCCATCTCCGTAGGTAGTTAGGTAGGTGAACGGCTGCCTCCAGTGCGACCGGATTAGCCCAATTAGCGGTTGGTGTGCCGTTTTCTTGCCACAACTCGTGTGTCTTGATGATGGAGTGGTGGTTTGGTTGGGTGTGACGTATGATTAGAGCCATTCTGTCGAATTTAGGAAGCTTAACAGTGATCTGATCTCCAGTCTGGGCTCTGGGGATCTCTTTTAAGTCTTCCAAAACGTAACTGCCTAGAGTGGCCTACCTGGCTTTAGCTAAAGCGGGTCACTTACACAGGAAGTGAATATGTGCTTTTCTCTCGTTTGTCTCCGCTCAGCTACGATAACATACTTTGAACGGAATACGAAACATGGCAGCATGGTCTCCTATGGGCCAATGTTCCGTGATTGCCGTGATTCTGGTAATATCTCATCGGGGTCTGTTTAAAAGGCGCATTGTTTTTTCTTTGTTATAAGCCAGCCAAGTCCCAAGTCTCAAATCCTCTCCACTTTTGGTTACCAACCGCGCAAAATTAAATTAAAAATAATTGTTAACTACAAGTTTCCTTGTTAGTAAATTTTTAAAATAACTCTCATTTATCGCTTTAATGCCGATAAGAGTAGGTTTCTTCTCCTTTTTAACAATAAAACGTACGCCGACCACATGGTGTCTTGTATGAAAGATGGCATAAACGTCGGCATTATAATTAGACACGGTATCAGCTAGTCTGTTGTGTAGGTCGAGGTCCGGTGGGTGGGACAATACTCCTTGAGAAAATGCCGATTTTGTTCTGCCATTTTCGTTGTTGTATTATTTTCTTCGATTATTGCGATCCTTGTCAAGATAACAGATATGATATCAACCTCACGTCGTTATTCAGAAGGAACTAGCTTATTGCCCTGTTTCCACTCTAAGGACAGTTACCAGTGGCGAGCGTGCCGTGGTTCTGATCACTCTTCCACAAGTCCCGAATAGTTTCTGCAAGAATATATTTTCAGGTTCATTTATTCCCCTGTTGGCTAACATTCATAACTATTACGCTACAGTAATAAATATTTAGTTGAAGTACTTTTTTTAATAAAATTAACCCAAATATTTAAATTTCCGCAATATTTCACATTAAACAACTTTCACATAATCCATAAACAATCCGCTTAATTTTTATCTTCACGATGCAGAAGTTTCCTGCTCGTTTTTTTTTAAATCATACTTTATATCTTAAACTAGAAATTATTATCCAGCATAATCATAATTATTTAATTGCTTAAGTTCACAATCCCGGATTTATTCTGGATGAAAATAATTATGGGGAGTTTCGCACACACGCCATGCACTCTGGCTGTGCTAGAAAGCACCCAAGAGCGACCCATAAATTTCAGCAAAAGGATACGTTGGCAACTTTTACTTGGGTAGAAAAACTTGGGCCACATCGACCAACCCTCCTGCATAGCACGAAAAATACACATGAGTGAAAAGAAACAGGTGTATGCCATTGAAATCCTTCTCTAATTGATTTTTTCCCGGTTAATTAAACTTTTCTCTTTGCTGCTGCCGGGGTCTGTAGTTAATTGAGCTCCTGCTATGTCCTCTACGCCTATACCACTCTGGAGCTCTAACCGTGGGGATTGCATGGTCGTTGAAAGGGAGGGGGTGTCGTCTGCGCTCCTTTTTTCCTACATTTTTCTAATTGCCCAATTTAAGTTCTGCGCAAGCAAAAAAACCTTCATGTAACATATTCTTGTCCTTTAGCGAAGGTAATTTTCGGAGGATTTTTAAGAGAACGTCATTCGAGCGTAGACGACTTGATCATAGATAAGGACTAAGGATTGAGTCTCTCAGTAACAAAAAAAAACTTCACCCACTTTATTGCAATAACAAAGCCAAAGTTCTACAGAATGGTTGGAAGCTATCTGGCATTGTGCATTGCCACAGATTTCCCTCTGCCCTCGATTGCCTGACTTCGGCACAATAGCTGCACGTTCACAGATTGCCTGATCTCTAGGACGACGGTGTGTTTATCCGTGGCTTTACGAATCTACACACTTAATCCAGGTTGGCACATATGTCAACGAAACAATTTGGATTGAATAAACATGTCATGTCAAATGCAGTCGTAATTAGCCTTTGAACTGACGGACGGTAATCCTTTCCCTTAATGAAGGTATTCCTAGCAAAAAGGATCCCAGCTATATCAATTAAAGTAACCCAGCAGCATGGTATGCATAGGAGCACTTGGATCCTTGAAGAGGTGAATTCCAGACGAGCAGAGAATGATGACTTCATATCACCCGGCTCCTCCTGTCACTGCATGGCTGTTATCGCATTTCATACTTACTATGACGGTCATGGTCGGGGTCGAGGGTGGCTGCAGTCCTCTAATCAGACACTGGAAAATGAATATATGCGGCTGAATGTTAATGCTGAGGCTGGAGTGCAATCGATCCCAGCCGGTGCTCGGCGCAAATGTGGGATTTTAAGACCAAGTGTAGTGTTTTTTAGTTCTGGAGCACTGATGTACATTCATAAGTATTTGTGGTAGTCTTTAAAATGTTAAATCAAAGTTTAGAAAATATTACTGAAAAATATATGCAAGAATGGTCATAAAACACTCTCAGCTCATGTGAGAAATGTTGTTTATATAGCGTCAGGAAAGAAAGCTAAGAGACTAATTTATTGCTCCAACTATATATGTAACTCGTTAACCCCTTTATAGAACATACAATGATGTTGTGGATTATTTAAAAGCTTCATAAATAATAAAAAAACTTGAATCTTGTCTTAAGGCGTCCATTTTTATGAAATTCTAACATTACATTTGAATTTGTCTTTAACTTGCTTGCTTAGTTAAAATGATCTAAGGGGGCGTTCAAGTATTACGTAACGCAATTTTTGAAAATTTTTGACCCCCCCCTCCCCCCTGTAACGCGCCGTAACGTTTTTCTGTACCCCCCCCCCCTCCCTAAACGTTACGTAACACCCAACACTTTTACCTGAAAGTGACAATTATATGACGCAAAGTACCAGAAAGCCGCTAAAATAGCTTATTTATTGTTTTAATCGCGATTACCCGTAAAACATAAACGAAAAGGGTTGCTAAGTTGGGAGATTTGAATGCCCTATTTTTTTTATTTAAATAAAAAAACAATGTTACGTAACGCGTTGTTCGAACCCCCCCCCCGCCGCTGTAACGCATCGTAACGTTTTACAAACCCCCTGCCCCCCCAAAATGCGTTACGTATTACTTGAACGCTCCCTAACACCGCGATCCAGTCCTGGATTAAGGCCGAGCCGATGTCATTCCGTTGGGTATGCTTACCCTAGTAAAATTTGAAAATCTTGTGTGTCTACAAAATCTCTCCTCTAAAAACAATTCTTATTATAGAATCGAAAAGTCAGAATCGTAATCGTAGCACATGAGGATCCGGGCTACGCCTTCTGTCCAAGTAAAATTTGGTCTACCTCGTTTCGAATGCCATCAAAACTACCACAAAAGACTTTCCGAACAAACTCGCCTTCACGCATTGGAGCTAGATGTCCTAACCACTAGATTCTACCAAGCTCTCGTTTCCAAAATTACTGTGGCTCGTAATTTCAGTCATATTAAGGTAATTGGATTCGAAGTACCTTGACAGACTAAAATATGCTTGTTCGTTTGTTTCTTTCGAGCAGTGTCCACGATCTGCAATAAATGTTTTCAGTCTCGACTTGAAACGATGATTTTCCAAGAGCTGGCGACTCATCAGCCTTAAGCCTTAAGATCAGCCTTACAACTTTTGCATAATTGGAGAAGTCTTAAACTTTCGGCTTGCGGGTCAAAGGGACAGTGACCCGTCAGCATCTTTACTGCACGGCTTTTTTAGTTTTTGTTCAATCGAACAAGAGATTTTGAACGCTTTGCGTGCAAAGTTGGCCATATTGCACCGTCGCTGTGGTCCATCTCAACCCAGCTCGAGCTAAGCTGATTTTCCTCACAGCTAGTTTGTAGGTGGCTAAGGACATTCCCAACCGAGTTAACTGGGGTGTTCTTTCCACCTCTTCGTTCGGGTGTAGCAAGCACATCTGCCCAACAGTATCCCCTAATTCCACTGTGTTCAGGAGCCCAACCCAGTATTATATAAAACTGAGTGGCAGTCACACACACCTGCGGCAGTTAAAATCAGTCGTGAATGTTGTGACGAAAGAATTAAAAGCCTTGAGGGCCGCCTGGCTATTCGATAGATCACATATATTCTTATGAGATATATTATTTAACTTTAGCCATTTGAGACCTCCCAGATTGCAGTAACTTCCGCTTGGAAGACCCTGCAGTGATCGTGTAGACGAAAAGAGGTCTCTATATTCAATGCCTCGGACAAAATTCCAGAGCCTACGATGTTCTTAATTTTTGAACTATCTGTGTAAATTTATAATGACCCAGTTGGGATAACACCATCTGTCCAGTCATCTCTGCTCGGAATGATGGTATTGAAACCTTTCTTCTAGGTCCACGTAGATGTGGTGTAGTCTAGGTTGTCCGCAGCGGTGGCGAGGCTCCTAACGATTTTTTTTGTTTTATGTGAAAGGATAGAGTTTTAGGAAAGGCCCTTTATACTGTCGACAATCTATTTTCTTCGTATAGAGTGCAATGTCGAACAACAGTTATAGTCGGGAAGGAAGGAATTGCCACAACCTACCCGTGATATCGGGGACTCGAGAAAGAACTCGATGGAATGTTATGTCTCCTGAAACGAATTGAATCTTATCAACCAACCGATGGCATGCGCTTTGGTGGAGCGGGGAAGGGCTAAGAAAGGCTATGGCAAGAGGAATTAGAGATGTAAAGAGAGATGAAGAAAGAAGGAAAGTTATGTAGGTGGGAAAGTGGAAAAGACGAAGGACCGTGGGGCTGGACGGGATTCGAACCCTGGACCTCTGGGATGGTAGCCAGACGCCTTACTCCCTGGGCTACTGAATATGAATATGGAGTCCAGGCTGCCATTTGCTCGGCGGCTATGTCCAAAGCGATAAGATGCAATAAGAGCAGCTGTTAGAGTGCTTTTCATTGCACCACTAATACACAGCTAAGCTGTTCTTTGGACCCTTTCCAGTATCTTACGATACGTAATCTTCTGTAATGCAATCCACTATACCGATATGCTATATATAAGTATAGGTTTGATTACGGCTGTATACGCAGCCAGTAGACGATGCGTGGTTTAAGGCAGAGAACGCTCTGGCATAAGAAGAGAGCCGTTTTGGCCTTATTGGCTCTTTCTAAAAGACCTGACATCCAGATGCTGTAGTGACCCCGTGACCGCAGAAGATTCAACATGTCTAAGAAAGCAGTACCTTCAATGTCTAAGAAACAGCCAACGTGAGCTCCTCGAATTCAACAGTGCCTAAATAATGTTCACTAGTTAGGCCCCCAAAACCTGTTTCTGCCGATGCAGCAATGAATGTCGAACCAGGGAAGTGGATATCGAGCAGGAGTTTCAATGACTCTTGATTGCTTGTGGTCCATGTACCGTCAGCTTGTCGCAGCAAGTATTGGCACAATGAACTTTTCGAGAGAACCTTTCTTATTCTTGCGGCATCGGAAAAACCTTCTTTTGTCGCACAAAAGGTCTTCCAGGATTCCCTCTTTGACTCTCGCAGTTCGCATTTGAACTCCCTGAGACGCCCTTTGTAGTTGTCCCACTCCGAAACAAGGTTAGACCGTTTAGCCTTATTGAAGGCCACTTTACTTTCAGACATTAGTATGAGAAGCTTGCTGTTCCACCAAGGGGGTTTGGTTTTACCCTATATTTCCTAGTGGGACAGGCTGCTTCTAATGCATTATTCAGCAGGTTGCTGAGATTGTTCACTTGATATTCGAGATCTTCAGCGAGGGTGGATGGGAACATCCTCGGGGAGTAATCTTTCCACTACTTGTCTGTATACTGCCCAGTCTGTGTTTCGGACATTCTTGTAACCAGGAACCTTCTTCACAGTTGAGCTCATATTGACATTAAAAAGGATAACTATTTGGTCAGAAAAGGGTGTTCACTGGATACTATCCAGTATTCTACACAGTTGAGCAGGTCTTGTGGCAGGTAGACATATCCAATGCACGTAGCCCTACCGCTTTTTCTGCTCTCTAAAGGCTGTACCAGATCAAACTTTTTGAAGAAAAGCAGAAGCAGAATTCTGCCTGCTGAATCAGGCAGCAGCAGCGGCAGAATGTTTATTTTTAATCTGTCGCGTGAACAGGGTAAGCGTAAGCCAATAGAAACAATTCTCTGCAGGCGGTTCTGCTTTAGATCCGATAGAGCCTTAACTCATGATTCATCGTCGTTTTTTTTTTTCAATACCAGCTTTTCGTAGCTTAAAACCTAGTCCATCTAGCGAACTTAGGTCATTACTATACATTCCAGCAATAGTCCAGTCAATGCACGGAAAAAACGACCAAACCTAGAAATCCTGACAAACAGCACCAATTTGCACCAAAATTTGGATTTGGGTTTTACTTACCCTCTACTTCAAAGTTGCGGATGGGCCTAGGGTTGCTTTTTATTTTTTGGGGGTATAAACTACCCCTATTCGAAAATAGTTGTAGAATTGTAGATTCAAGCGTTTAATCGATAGAAATTATCAAATTGCATCATGAATTATTAGTTGCAACCCTTATGAAAACAGCCCATATAAAAACAACCCCTACTGATTAAAATTTGATTTTAAAAATAGGAAAATAAAAATTTTATGAATCTTAGTTTGGAAAATCAAAAACCATAATTAAAAATCATTTTCTTTCTTCATTTTCACTCCTTTCAAAGTCTGCCTTATCCTGCCTTCTCGTTTTCCTTTTGATCTATAATTGGAGCACTATTCGGACAATTATTGTCTCCGCTACTTAAACAAGTTGAATTGCAGAAGAGTCCTACTCTTCGCCAAATTAGTGACGAGCAAACGCTTGAACAAGACAAGATTAATCTAGCCTTGTTCCTGTTCAGTCTGCTTGTTCTTGTTCTTGCAAGCATAACAAAGTCTTGTTCTTGTTCTTGGTCTTGCAAGAACAAGACAGGACTGCAAGAACAAGACCATTTTTACTCATCACTACGCCAAACACAGGTTGAACCACAACCCATTTTGCAGCTGTAAAAAACCATTTTTGTGTGCGCATGCGTGTGTGTCTCACAATGTGTGAAAAGATGAAGAAATCTTCTAAAATACACGTGTTTTGATAACTGTAAAAATTGGTATTTTTACCATAACTCGCTTAGTTTTTGAGCTATCAATTTCAATAAAAAAACATTTTGTAGGTTTTTTCAAGAGCTTGAAACGGCCATATCTTACTCAATTTTTATCGTACAGAAAAAGTAAAAAAAACCAAAAGTTTTAGAAAACATCCTACAATTTTTTTCATTTTACCAAATTTTGCGAATCTTTCATAGTTTTTGAGTTATTTTTAAAGAAAGACAAACTAGCAAAAAAGCTCAAATTTTTCAAAAAAAAAACCGTAACTATAAACCGGCCAATCTTATAGAGCATATTACAAGTGCACAAATAAAGTAAATTGTAAAGTGGTAACAATAATTTTCAATTGGGTTGATAATTAGGGGGTGATTTTCACAAATTTTTGCCGCCAAAAAATTAAGAACAAATTTTGTTTTTGTCATAACTTTCTTAATTTGTATACTAGGAACTTCCATAAAAAGCAAAATAAAGGTTTTTCTAAGCACTTCAAAAAAGTTCTTTGAGCTTTCCCCGAAAAATGCATTGTTTTTGGGATATTTCACGTTGAAACTTACGATTTTGGCGTTTGCCGAAGAAGAACCAACCTTTAACAAGCTATTACTCCGTTAGTATTGGGTCTAGTGATATTTTGAACCCAGTATTCTTTTTTATTTTTTTACAAGCTATATTTTTACTCTGAATGATTTTTTTTGATAAAATACTTATTTTCAGAGTTATTCATGAAAAAACGTCTGAAAACGGGGTTTTTTTTGTAAAAACTTTATATAAGAAAAGTTGCTTAGAATTAGTCAATCTATATCCATTCCCATGCATATTTTTAATGAAAAAAATTTCACCCCCGAGGCGCCCACCCCCAGGGTAAAAGAAACTCCCGACATATTGACAACTTTGAAGAAGAGGGTAAGTAGAACCTACAGCCAAATTTTGGTGCAAATCGGTGCTGCTTGACTGGACTAGTACTCAGCAGTGGTTGCTTTACTTACACCACCCAGCAAGCATAATCGAGAATCGCACTTCGGAACGCTTACGATAACACTGGCTATGATTCTATTTCTAGAGCACTGGCTATCAGAAAGCTGACTCCACGCGATTGAGTGAATAATGATGATGATTGTAGATCGTGGTATTTCTTCGTGTCTCTACCATTAGGGTTAAGTCTATCAAAAAGTACCCTTAAGGTGGAGCTCTGTCGTCGTTACTTTGGTCACTGGTTACGGATGAACAGTCATTGAATCTGGTTTCGATGTAATCGGCTATGCAAATGATCTTGCCGTAATTGCCTCAGAGAAGTTTAGCTTGACCATTACGGAGGTCATGAGAACAGATGGTGTACCACGGAAGGCCTATGTCCGATTTGTATCCAGGGCACGCAAGTTGAGTACTCAGACAGTGAATTTGAAGAAGAACGTTTATCAGAGCGTCTCTGTGCCACTTTGCAAACCGGTCCGGTTTTCTTCAACTACAGACCTAACTCTCATACAAGATTAAAATTTCTAAAATTCACGCATGCATCTAATTCGATGTCCTAATACTTTAGTAGTTAATACAATTTGACTGGCTCGTTGTTAGCTACATACCCATTAGCAGTTATCTTTACCAAAATGGTGACTCTTACCTGAAAAAAAAAGATAAAAGTAATTAGAATTCAATGCTACCCAATAAAACAATCAAATTTAAGAACACCACAAAAAATGATAAAATCAATGTAATTTTGCATGTTAGCACTAAAATCCCCGTGAATTTATTATTCCAGGAAATGAAACAAAACCACCCGGCAATGGTTTGATAAGCTTTCGAATATAATCTATCGAAAATCCGCGAACACATCCTGCTGTTGCTTAATAAACCGATAAAATCCCGGCTAGCATTATTGAATGGATACAGCGCAAGCAGGAATATTTCGTTAATTTACACCCCCTACAAGGGTGCCAGCATCATAAAAACCCCGCGCCTGACAGACAGACAGAAGAAGGGTCGCTGGCGAGGAGAACGTTTAAATTTTCATGAATCATTTACTTGAAATTATGCTTGTATCCTGGGAAGCGGTAGCAGCGCACAGCACCAGCAGAGCTAATGTACTGGTAACGTTTTTATTAACTCCAGGCTTACGCTAAATGCGAGAAATGCTCCCCGAAAAGCGGATTTCATCCCTACATTCTCCACTGATGCTGTTAGTCCTTTTGTTAGTCCTGGGGAGAAAATTAAAACCAATTTTAATACTTTTACGGAGGGTTTAATTAAGAGAACTTCAAAAAGCTGAAAACTGAAAATGCAGAGAGAAAACTCAAAATTTCTGCAGACGAAAGAGAATTCATTAAAAAAACCACCCCCAATGTTTTCGTCTTGTTGTCGGTATTCAAAATAGGGATGATATAAGCATTTGCGAATCAGAAAACCCTATTGGCATTGCCTTGACCTAGCTTCTGTTTCTGTTTCTGTAGCATTAATTATTATCGTGTGTACAGTGCACGATTTTCGATTAAAGTGGACGGCAGTCAGATGGTGGCCAGAAAATTTTGCTGCAATTTAATTTTCCATTTGCATTAGTATGTGTGTTTTCATTCATTCTAGTTTGTTTCTTTAAATAGTTTAACAATTCGCTGTCCACATATGTAGCACAAATAAAATATGGAAAACTAACCACCCCCAAAACGTCCGCCGTTTGGCATCGGTTGGCAACTCTTGGTATGATGCAAATGCATTTGTTTCCTCCACAGAGAAATCAATGAAAAATACAAAATTATTTATTTGCATTCATTACGTTCACCTGATTCGATTTGTGAATTGCGGATGAAATGCAATATTGGCTGTGCATGTACAAAATAAAATATTCGGATTCCCCTAATGCATTATAGCTCGTACATATAGAAAGCATATATTATAGCTAGGATAGCATCAGCGGATTGATATTCTCCAAATGATAAGTCAGATAGAAAAAAATAGCCAAGAAAAAATTGCAGACTTCGATTAGGGGAGGGGGAATCGAACGATGCCTGGATAACCAACGGGCATAGGGAGCACACCATTCAAAGCCTATTAAGCCAAGATGCAAAGTTACGGTGTCGTGTCGTGGGCACACCGAATGTTGGAGATCCGTACCTGGATTGGTCAATATAAGAGGTTTCTCCCTATGCCGTTGTTTAATGCATCTAAAGCAGCGTTGCCAATCTTTCCTCGTGGGACCACTTGACTCGAGTTTTAAAACCAGCAGAAAACCATTTTTCTCTTCAACAAAGGTAACTAGATATTGTACTAAATCTAAAGTTTAAGCGGAAATAATAAAACTTATTAAAAAAGATAATTACTCCACTATATACTCCACTGTACACTATATTTTAATAATAAAATCAGTATTACTGCTTTGGCAAGTTATTATTATACCCTGGCTTAAGAAACCGAATTGCGCAAGTTTGAGCAAATTTATGAACTGAACTAAGGTTTGGTTTTTACTCAGCGGACATCCTTGTCCGGCTGGTAGTCTGCAGTGCCGGCGTCAGAGCCCTTATCAACTGGTTAGCGGGATTCACCATTTTCGGGGGGCATATAACTCCAACGAGAAAATTTTCCACTAACCCGACGGTTTTTTTTATATGGTAGACTAGAGGCTTAGGGAAGGCCCCTTTGTACTGTTCGACAATCTATTTTTTTTTTTTTTTCGTATAGAATGTCGAACAGCAGCTCTAGCCGGAAGATAGAAAGTAGAAAGAGAGACACAGAGAAGTAGGAAGGAGCTGCCACAACCTAGCCGCGATATTATTATTCCACCTACTTCCAACCATTTCGCGACTCTGGCATCGGGGCATTTGAGAAACAACCCGCTGCCTCCTGAAACGAGTTGAATCTCATCAGCCAACCGGTGACATGCGCTTGGTGGAGCGGGGAAGGACTAGCGAAGATTATGACAGGAGGAATCAGGAATGTAAAGAGGGGAGAAGAAAGAAGGGAAGTTATGTGGGTGGGAAAGTGGAAAAGGCGAAGGACCGTGGGGCTGGCCGGGATTCGAACTCGGGACCTCTGGGATAGTAGTCAGGCGCCTTACCTCTAGACCACCGAGGCCCCCTCTGTCTCTGGTTGTCTCTGAACTCATATGTACAACATCAAGAGCATAAACTCGAGGCTCACCGCCTCATACAGTCCTAGACTTCTCTTTACCTATCCTATCGTTTTTCTATTCTTCGAACTAAGCTTCCTACTATGCATTGCAACATACATAACATGAACGTCAATTGAGGTTAGACTTTCATTTAATCTTGACAATGATCATGCTGCTAAAGCCTTTCAACATAGGTGTTGCAATGTGGCAAAATTAGGAATGAAAATGCTAAAGTGGCCGCAAAATTACTGAAATGGAGTTTTTTTTTTACGAAGTGAGGGGGCAACCCACATGGTGAACACTGCGGCCAAGTTAGGCCTATTGTGTACGTACCCCACTAGCGGAACAGACTATCAGCCTTCCGAATGAAAGCAAGAAGGTCTTTAATTGACAAAGACCGGACTTGAGCAGGACTCAAAAACTTCGTCTAAGCCAGATCAGAGCAGGACATTCACAAAGGATATGTGTGGAAGTCTCATCGCCTTCCATGCAGAGTCGGCATTCTGTCTCTTGAGGCAATCCTAGGTTATGGAGGTGATACCGCAGTCCCACATGGCCAGTCAGATAACCCACCAGCAGCCTTAGGTCCGATCTGTTTAAGGTAATACTGCCTCTTAGGGCAAAGGGTCTTATAAGATCTTTAGCTTGTCTAAGGCCTGGGACTGACTCCCAGTAGGCTAAGTTTAGTCCCTTAATCCACTCCTCTACCAGGGACTTGGAGGTGGACCAAGAGATGCCACAGAAGGGTTCGGGCCCTGGATCAACGTCTCCGACCCTTCCCTCGCGAGGCGGTCTGCAGCCTCATTCCCCTCGATACCCCGGTGTCCGGGGACCCAGCAGAGCGAGACCTTATTCCTTCTGGCCAGGCTCTGAAGTACGTCGAAACACCCTGCAACTATTTTGGATGAAAACTTCCAAGTTGAGAGTGCCTTGATGGCAGCTTGGCTGTCAGAAAAGATTTTAATGTTGGCGCATTTCAGACCTTTCTCAAGGTTGAGCCTAGCGCAGGTGGCAATGGCATGTATTTCAGTCTGAAAAACAGAGGGCCACTTACCCATTGCAATCGAGACCTTGGAGTTGGGTCCTGCGACACCAGCCCCTGTGCCATGTTCCATCTTTGACCCGTCGGTAAACCAGTGAAGATGTTTAGGATCCCCAGGGAGAATGAGTTCCTCCCACTCAGAACGATCCGGGATAATTGCTCTGAATTTCCTTTGGAACCGCAGTTCACTAACCATGTGGTCGGATACGCGGCAAATGGAAATTTTTGGGATATTGTTAAGGATATCCATGTGTCCTTTGACCGTATAGGGCCAGTTGGATGAGATCTGAAGTCTCAAGGTACTTATGGCGGCGGATTTCCATATGGAGATAGCCTCCATTGCAGCTGTGGGACAGGTCCGCATAGCCCCGGTAATGGAGAGGCAAGCAAGCCGTTGCAGTTTGCTGCACTTGAGGATCGAGATAACCTGTTTAGTCTTGGGCCACCAAACTATAGTGGCATAAGTCAAAATGGGTTTAACGATCATATTGTACATCCAGTACATCATTTGTGGTACAAGACCCCATGTCTTACCGAGAAGCCTTTTGCAGGCTCATATGGCCCTAGTGGATTTGGTAATGACGTAGTCAAGTTGAGTCAAGTTGTTCCAGTTCAGTCTCTTGTCTAGCTTTACTCCCAAATATTTGACTGAGTCTGAGTACTCAACTGTGGTATCCCGAATACAGATAGGACCTAGGTCCAATTTGTAACGTTTGGAGAAAGGTACCAAGACAGCTTTATTTGGGTTAATTGCTAGGCCCTCCTTGGTACACCATCTTTGAACTTCTCGTAGTGCTGTTCTCATGAACTCTGTGATGGTCAAATCGAATTTCCCAGAGACAATGATGGCAAGATCATCTGCATAGCCGATGACATCGAAACCAGATTCAGATAGTTTAGTCAAAAGTTCATCCACCAAAGTTCATGACCAAAGTAATGGGGATAAAACTCCACCTTGAGGGCAGCCCTTTATAGCTTCAACACTAATGGTGGAGACGCCTAAAGTAGAAGAAATGTCACGATCTACAAGCATGGCATTTATCCACTCAATCGTGTGAGGATCCAGGTTTCTGAGAGCCAGTGCTCTAGAGATAGAATCATAGCCAGTGTTATCGAAAGCACCTTCGATGTCAAGAAACGCACATAAAGCAGTTTCTTTGGCGAGGAAGGCTTTTTCGATTTTACTGACCAGGTGATGTGGAGCAACCTCTGTTGACTTACCCTTCGAGTAAGCGAACTGGGAGCTATGTAGAGGAAGGGAGATCTCCAGCTTGCACCTAATGTGAAGGTCTAGCAGCCTTTCCATCGTTTTCAAAAGAAAAGAGGTTAGGCTGATAGGTCTGTAAGAAATGGAGTTATTCCTGATGCTTCCTTAAACTGCAGAGCTTCATATGGAAATTTAGTTTTGGATTCATTCCACTTCAAAATACGAATTAGACGCCCGTGCTCATCAGGTTTGGCAATAACCTCTTGGGTTTTATTTTAGTGAATCATTAGGTCAGTAGTAACTGATGTCTTATTATGGTTTAGTGCATGGCCAACACTAATTTTGTGTAATTGTATACTTTCCGCTCAGTTGGAATTTTCCGCAAAATTTAAAAATTGATTCAATATGAATACATAATTTTTTTTTATGTGATAGACTAGAGGCTTAGGGAAAGTCCGTTTGTACTGTTCGACAATCTATTTTTTTCGTATAGAATGTCGAACGAGAGAAGTGGAAGGAGCTGCCACAACCTAGCCGCGATATTATTATTCCACCTACTTCCAACCATTTCGCGACTCTGGCAACGAGGCATTTATTGAGAAACAACTCGCTGGAGTGTTATGCCTCCTGAAACAAGTTGAATCTCATCAGCCAACCGAAGACATGCGCTTGGTGGAGCGGGGAAGGACTAGCCAAGGCTGTAAAGTGGGGAGAAGAAAGAAGGGAAGTTGTGTGGGTTGGAAAGTGGAAAAGGCGAAGGACCGTGGGGCTGGCCGGGATTCGAACCCGGGACCTCTGGGATAGTAGTCAGGAGCCTTACCTTTAGACAACCGAGGCCCCTGTGTGCATTGAAAAAAAATCGAATTTAGAAGCTGGTTTTCAAACAGACGAATTTGTCAATGGCCATGAGTCCGGTGAATACAATCGGCCATGTTTTTGGGGTACTTTTGATTGCAGCGCCCTCATTCATTAAACGAAATTAATAACACTCCTAATTTATACTCCTTGTGTAGTCTCCATGTGTGTGTGTGTATGCTCACATAGAATCGCAGGTGAGGTTTAAACAGAGGGCAACGAATAAAGCTGTTTGTGTTTGAACTTTTGAGACGCGCCTTGGCTGATTATGTACGTGAACAAGGCCAATAGTTTTAAGCAAATGCTTTATTTCAATATGGAGTCTAATCTTTCTTTTCTTCTTTCTTTATGCTCGTTTAATCCCTAGTTTTGTGCGATAGCTCTCAGCTTCGAACAAGATGTCCCATTTGTTGCGGCCTCTGCTAGTAGGGTTATTCTCCACGTTGTTCTAGGTCTTCCGACTCGACGGGATCCTTGCGGATTCCAGTCAAGAGCCTGTTTGGCTAGATTTTCGTTTTCGCGTTGCAAGCTGTGCCAATCTAATTCCATTTCTTTCGCCTGACTTGTTCGTCTATACTTTCTTGGCGCCATTGCTCTTCATTTGAAATTCTATTTTGCCAGCGGATTTTTAGGACAAGACGTAGGCATCTGTTGGTGCTGCCTTTGCATTGGAGTTGGACAGCCGCAATTTAGTATTAGTTGAGTATCCATTGATTTCCGGATACAGTGATATGATGAACAGGCGTGCATATGGAGTGTAATGATAAAGCAAATAAAAAGGAAAATACAAAAAAGGAAAATCAAAGAAAATAGCCAAAAATATGTCATCTTGTGCTCTGTCCGGTCATAAACTAAGTTAACGAAAACCAAACGCAATTCCTGATATTTAACAATCAATTTAATAGTGTATTTACTTTTTTATTATTCCGAGCAACTAAATTTTCCACCTCTGTGATTTTAACCCATACAACAACTACTATTTATTTATTTATTTTTATAGGGGTTAAAAAATGAAAATTATGAATTTATTAAATTCTCTTTATCCCCGAAAAGAAGAGGACATAAAGGTCTTTGACGAAAAATTTAGCGTATCCTCTAGAATTTTCTACGTAACCCACGGGGTACGCGTAAATCACTTTGGAGACTACTAGGGCAGTGGTTCCCAAACTTTATTTCGTACGGAACTTTTCTGCAATTTATAAAATTTGGCGGCACCCAACGATGAAAAAATAAAATAATATGACATATGTATATGTTTATCCTTTAATATATTTTAAAACATTTTTATTAGCTCGCTTTCTTGTCTGTCTGTTTGTCCGGTACCTATCTTGCAATCGATTTTTGAATACTTCCAGTTACCTGAACACCCTGAAATTTTGTACACAGCTTCAGCTCCGATGACAATGCATGGTATACTCATTATACCGTTAGATCCATGGCAGCCTTTTCAAGAGGACGGATTACTGTTTTCTTCACGGAACAAATTTTGCAATCAATTTTTCAAATACTTCCGGATATCCTAATATGCTGAAATTTTGCATACAGCTTTAGCTCCGATGACAATGCAATATGGTATACTCAATATACCTTTGGATCCATTGCGGCAGTCTCAGGAGGGCGGATTGAAATATTCTTCACAACCCCTTCGACATGGGTATCAAATGAAAGGGTATGATAAGTAGAACACCACAAGCAATATAATACATGTACTCAATATAACATTTGACCCATGGCGGCCATCTCAAGAGGGCGGATTAACATTTTCTTCAAAACACCCGAGACATGGGAATATGGAATGGCGGCCAAAATGTTACGCGGGGCGTGATGTAGACCAAATTTCAAGGAAGAAGGGCCACTCGCACTTTCTAATTAGCAAGAACGCGTTAAACGGCCGGTGCAGCGCCAGTGAGTCTTCGAATGTAGGAACCGTAAATTTTTTCGTGGCATCGTAAGGGTCCGCGGAACCCACTTTGGGAATCACTGTTCTAGAGCATATCCATATAGAGTATTATGTCGTCCATACATGGGTACTTAAGCGATAAGAAACCGTGTTTAGCCCAACGCACCTTTTCTATGGTACTGCTAACTACGGTCTACGAATTCCCTTTCTACGTGCATTTGTTGCATATTTTTGTCATTAAAACGCCTCTTTGTTGCAAAAATATTTAACTTAATAGTTTTGTGCTTTAGTATCAAGCATGAACAGTTCTATGGGACAACTATAAATTTTCTGTTCATGTATGGGTCAATAAATCTTTTAATGCTACCAATAAATATTCCCATATACCACATAATGTTAAAATTTATGTTCATTCTTTAACTCTAGCAAACTAAATAATTCTAGTTGCTTTAGATATAATCCACCATAATAACCCTAAAGAACAGAACATAATTTTCATGCAATAAAAAAAAAGAAACTTGTGTTTATACACTCATTTGCTTTGTAAGTCGCATTCCTAAGGGGCGATCCTTGAACAAGTTCCTCCTTGAGCGTCCTTATTCGGTGCTCAACCAACATTTTATCTTCCGAGACAGAAAGTAACTCGTGCCAAAGGCAACCACATAACAATATCACAATATCCCTTTGCCATGTCATGGCCCGGGTATGTCGCAACGATATACTCACCAAGGCCATTGTTTGCCACCAGAAAAAGTTGGCCTAATGTTATTTTGATTCTTCGTTAAAACAGAAAAGTTTTGATTCAGCTCATCTCGAGTTTTCTTTACGTTCCCCCGGAAGAGATCACATCGACACATGCTTTAGCATATGGGGGTGAGCGGTTCTATGCGATCGCACGCCTCCTTCCCGCATGGGAAAGATATCCTTCGACATCCATACCCAGAAAAGATAAACTCGCCGCTGAGAGAGAGTTTTTGTTTTCTTCCAATAACAATAAACCGAGGCAAATATATCCATAAAAAAGTTTTTCTATCAACACCCAGACTGTGCCCGGAGGATAATTACGACGTGTTCGTACATAAAGACGCCCCGAGGAGGAGGATACACAGGACCAAGCTAATATGACTATGAGTTCGAGAAGGGATAACCATATTTTTATAGGTCCTTACACTTGTTAGTCCACACATCCCCGAAGTTGGGCTCTGACTGCTTCTGGATTTCGATTTGGATCCTGTATTGATAGTAACGAGAGAACTGACGACTTGGGGATAAGCTGCTGTAAATGTCTGATAGTCCTGGAGGGTCCTGTTCCTGGATTTGATGTACTCAGCCGAGATGAACTCTTTTATTGAGGATTAATGCTGTTTGAATTTTCCATTAAATGACACCATAAAATGGATGACATGTTGGAGTCCATAGTGTTTTGATCCCATCCACTGGATATGTACTGACAGATGCTATATGGACAACAGGATATGAATCACTGAAGTACTTTATGGCAAATTTATTGTTGGAAATAGGCAAAAGTTAGGCATATTTATATCCTGTTTATGGATTTTGGATGGCAATTTTTTCTTTTCAGGGAAATAAACTCGTCGGGAAAAGTCTTAAAGGGATGTTGAGTGTAGTTGTAAGGAATATTTTTTGAATAACACTCAGGCGGAAGGTGCAGTTGGAAAATTTGCGCAAATAAAAAGAAGATAATAAAAATAAAAATGTGATGAAATATAAAAAGTGTTTTTACGTAACAATCGTTTTATTAAAATGGCATAGAAAAGTATATCTAAAAATAATATTTTGTACTACTGATGCATCTGGAATTGCAGCTGTTGAAATTTCCACCCATATGAACTTTCCACGTGCATTTAAATTTTAATACACTCGACAATTCTTTAGTATTTCGCAATGAGAGCAAATGCATTTAATTTGAAAAGTATTTTGTAAATACAGGTGACAGAAGCGGACCTAAGCATACGCTGCTGACCTAGTGATAATGGTGTCAGGAATGTTTCGCACCGTGTTTAGTGAAATTAGGCAAGGATGGCTAAACAAAGTTGGCAGCTGGGGAACAAAATGGAGTCTGGTAGTCAAGCCGGGGAAAAAATTAATTAATTCTATTCACGGAGAAAACAAAAATTGACTCCTTGATCACCACCCAGGCAAACCCTCACTTTAAAGTTCAGGGTTAAATTGGCAGGTGTAAAATTGGATCTAAAACTCAACTGGAAGTCCAACATTGAGAAAAGGTTAAAGGAATCATGCCTAGCCTTCTACGTATGTAAAAAGACCGTCGGCAAGAAATAGGGTCTTAAGCCAAAGATGATCCTGGGGATGCACGCAGCAGCCGAAAGCAAATTCTCACGTATATGGTTCTCTAGTTTGGTGGTCAGCGCTTAGCAGTACCTATCATGTTATAAAGTTGGAAAGGGTTCAAAGAACGGCAACAACAGGAGTATCCCCTGTTACTGAGAGCATGGCCCACGAGGGGGCTTGATGTTCTCTTGTATTTACCCAAGTAAAAATAAAATTAGGCCTTATATCGGGCGAGGTCCAAAAGTGATGGAATGTTTCTTCAATTAGAAAACACAGTTCTCGGCCATCAGAAGTCTCGTTGCAGGACACTTCGGTGCCGTACACCACATACACGCACTCCCCGACGGGTATACGTTTGCATATAATGCGATTAAAAAAAGGTGGAGCTCCAAAAATAATTTTTAATATATTGATATTGATATTTATTTATAGACTAGCATAAAACCCGCGTGCCGTGCAACGCTTTTAAATAAAAACTGTTTATTATGTGCACTGTTTTTCTTGAAAAAAAGCAAACAAAAAAGTCACTTGTTATTATCCCTAAAAAAGGTTTATTATAGAGCATTTTTTTAATAAACATGGTAAACAAATTGCTGCGTATATCACCTCTGCTCAACAAATCTGCAAGTTTTGAAGCAGAGATTGGTGTGTATATGTCATCAAGAGAAGTGACAAAGGAATCCTAAATAAAGTGAATTTTGAGTCATTCATTTCCACGTGATTATAGGGATGCACTGTCAAAATTTCAGCCCTATAGCTCCAGCGGTTTTGGGTTGACACCATTTCACCCCCTTATGGGATGAATTTCGAAAAATCGCTTCTTAGTGGATGTCCACGTCATTATAGGGATGCACTGTCAAAATTTCAGCCCTATAGCTCAGGCGGTTTGGGTAAACCCCATTTCCCCCTTTGGGGAACGAATTTCGAAAAATCGCTTGTTAGTGGATGTTCACGTCATTATTGGGATTCACTGTCAAAATTTCAGCCCTATAGCTCCAGCGGTTTTGGGTTGACCCCATTTCACCCCCTTATGGGTTGAATTTCGCAAAATCGCTTGTTAGTGGATGTTCACGTCATTATTGGGATGCACTGTCAAAATTTCAGCCCTATAGCTCCAGCGGTTTGGGTAAACCCCATTTCACCCCCTTAGGGGATGAATTTCGAAAAATCGCCTTTCTGAGATTAGAAACAAATAATTTTAAACCAGAATTGTCTAATCTTTCAATTGGTGGCATTAATAATGTTCTACGATATACATTAGCCGAGATACCAGGCGTAGAGCGTAAAAAATGGTGACAAATCGTACTAATTAATTAATTAAAAAAAAACTAATCGAAATAGCGAAAAACGTTCACGTTCCACCTTCTGGGGTATCCATGCATCTACAAAAAAAATTTCAGATTTCTATCTCTTTTAGTTTGGCTACAATGCGTGACGGTACGCACAAGCAGACACTCAGACTTACAGACACACACTTTCTTTTATTAATATATATATAATAAGTAATAGACAATTTATGTACAAAGACAGAGTCTTACAAATAGTACACTATTCTACTATAGGCATGAATACAAAATCAAACAGTGTTAATAATGAAGCTAAATATTACTGGAGACTACATTACAATAAAGCACATAAGAAATGAATAAAAAATTAGAAAGAATAAATAAAATAAATAAAAAACTAGTTGGGATGTGGGTTCGACCCTTTCGGTCCACACGATCAACTTCCCAGTATGATGGATATTGAATATTATGATTGGATATTTTAATAATAAATGAACAATAGGCAATATAGAATATATGCATTATACCGAGAATTTGTCACAATTGTTTATCAATATTTTCGCTTAAATGTCAAACTTAATGTGCGCACTTACAAGATTAGGATGACGAAAATGTATACAAAATTGATGTATTAATGTTTTTCGGCACCTCAATGAAGTCGATATAGTTTTTAGTTCGCGCGGTATCGTGCAGGTACAAAAATCACTTAAGTCAGTTAAACCAAAAACCGCTGGACCGAATATTATAAAAATATTTTCAGATTATATTGTCGCTAATACGCTTCGAACGGCACCTCAAGTAAGTCAACATCTTTTGTGGTTCGGGCCATATCGTGCAGGTACAAAAACTACTTACGCTGCTCAAACAAAAAAACGGTTGGACCGAATTTCATGAAAATCTTTTCAGATCATATTTCGGTTAATACGCTTCGAACAACACCTCAACGAAGTCGATATCAGTTTTGGTTCGCGCGATATCGTGCAGGAAAAAATGACCACATCCGTACGCACATACACACACTCACACACATACTTCCTCTCAATTTTTTGCTTAAAATGCTCCTGGGACCTTGAAAGATGAAAATACGTTGAAATTTTCGATTTCGATTTTCGGACCGATTACAATAACTTCCTATACTGGGAAGTTAAAAATTAGAAAAATAAAACGGAAAAACAGAAAGAAGAAGAATAAAGTAAGAAACTCATTAAAATGATAAAAATTATATAAAAAAGCAAAACAAAGGCATGTGATGTGTGGATAAGTGGGCAGATGCTAGACTTCGGAGAAGTGAGTAGTAATAAATTTTCTGAATCCGTTAGCGGAAGCAGCTGATTGGATTATTTGGGGCAAGGAATTCCATATTCTCCCAATATGAACGAAGTAAGAACTTTCGAGAACTTTGAAGTTGAATTTCGGAAGTGCTATCATTTTTAACCGACTTCAAAAAAAGAGGAGGTTACTCAATTCGACGTGTAGGTATTTTGTGGTCCTGTTCACGCATAACTTTGTAACCCAATAACTTTTTTGCTTTTTTTTTGGTTCATTTGAAGGGGGAGCTTCCCACGGTGGTCCCGTTAAATTTTTTCTAAATTCTGATAACGGAGTTCGAAGTTAGGCAGAAAAAACTGTTAAAATTCAACCTGTTAAAGTTCAACCTAAACATTTCATGGGCACCGAACAAATTACTTTATTGTTGTAAATCTGGTAGCAAGCCGATGGCGGAGTGGGTAGAGCGTCGGATCCTCAATTCAGCGTTGCACGTTCGATTCCGGTCGGGGCAGCCGGTTTTTTTCTTTTTCTCTTTTTCTTTTTTCTGAAACGATTTATTAACATATTGGTCAGCGGCCGATAGCACTTGACATAGCACAAAGGGCTAGAGACATGTATTCTTGTCTGTGGGATCTGTGGGGTGCGAGATCGATCCCAAGGGCTCGCGGTGCTTTTTTTTTTCTATATATCGACAAAATAATTATTTTATAATTTCCTTCGGGGAATTTTGTTCCATATTAAACAAGTTTTCGACGTGAATGCGTCTGTAAATTTGCTTCCAGAACAAAAGCCGATAAGAACGAAATTATGGCGAAATTTGCAGCTCAAAAAACTATTGTTTATATCGAATAAATAAATATACCATGACGTGGATGAAGAATCAAAGAAGTTTATTGTTTACATTTAATTTCCCCGATATCAATGGCAACTTAACTTTTTATATGCCTTATATTATCTTGATCTGTATGTGTGTATAGTGTAAACAAATCTTGCAACTTGATTTTGACCCAGTTCCATATAACCGATCAACTGCAAATTTTGCACATACGTATAGTTCGCATGACAATACAATCTGCAATCAAATTTTGCAATTGCGCTCCCCGACCCCAGACATGGGTATCAAATGAAAAGGTGTGACAAGTAGAATACACTTCGCTATGTGGCGTCGTAAAAACGTAGGCTCCTTGCACTGACAGGCAATATTAAAAAATGAATGGACTAAAAAGCACGAAATAAAAAAAAAAATTTTAAAAACCGACTTCAGAAAAAAACCCGCGATGCACAAAAAAGGATGAAATAATTGTTTGTTATTCTTAACAACATCAATCCAATAAGAATGGATCTAGAAAGAAGAATCACTTTTGAAGACGGTGCCAGGTAGTAGTTGACTTTGATTGCACTAACTCTTGCTTCGGAAATTGTTTACATTTCTTTGTTAGGCTTATGCCCTTAATATATCACCCACATGTGTTAGCACCGTCTTCAAAAGTGATTCTTCTTTCTAGATCCATTCTTATTGGATTGATGTTGTTAAGAATAACAAACAATTATTTCATCCTTTTTTGTGCATCGCGGGTTTTTTTCTGAAGTCGGTTTTTAAAATTTTTTTTTATGTTTTGTACTTCGGAATAGCTTAATGAATTCTCTGAGGTAGGCTGGTTCGCCGCTATTAAGAACTTTATAAAAAAAGAGTAGGTCATTCTTAACTAGATGATTTGTTAAAGAGCAATTCAAGATACTGAAACGATATTGAGCGATGTGATCAAATCGTCTTAGCTTATAAGCAAATCGAATGCAATCATTGTACGCGATCTCAAGCTTTTTGCCACACAGGCAATCCAATTTAGGAAAAATTATTTAACCGTGAGTAAAGTGGGGCAACAGCAAAATTTTAATTAGATTACATCGCAAGCTAGTCGGCAAGATATCAGCGAATAACCAGTGTTCCGGCGACACTGAAAAATAAAAACCAAGGAACAAGGGATCGATAAATAAAATACCAAATTTCACAATATCTTTTAATTTTATTAAATAAATAAACAAAACTACATGAATACACAAAATCACAAAAACAAAACATACACGGAAGAAGACAGCACTACAAAAAAAACAACAACAACGAATTTATACCTGGAAATAGAAAAGAATTAGTTAAATATAAATATTAAATCTACTAGTACTTACCTTTTTTAAACGTTGAAAACAATCCAAAACGACAAAAAACCAACAAGAAAAAACCACCAGAAAATCCATTTAATGAAGATGTCAAAATGCCGTCGGCAAATCGACAGTCTGTAAACAAAAAACAGATCACTAAAAATTGCAAATAAGTTCCAAAAAAATACTCACCTGGCAACCCCAATGGAGTGATCGCAGGCTCCTCCTAATCCATTCCCCCACTAAAACCTGAAAATATAAACTAAAATTAGTAAATAAACTTAAAATCCAAATGCAATACTTACCCAAACAGGAAAACTCCATTTGACAGCCGTAAGATAAACAAGAACAGCTGATCGGACATCGCACGCAGATCTAGTACATAAACCCGAAATTATGTACTTCGAGAACGAAGCCCCCTGCCAAAGGATAGCCGCAGCTATTGTTCGAGTAGTAATAAATACCGACGCACAGACGGCGTTAAATCAGATTGCTTTTAATCTTTCTAGAGTCTTGAACTAGAAGATAAAATCGGTATTGAGATTTTAACAATAAAGCAATTTCAAAGAATCTGCTCAAGTATTGAACTTGGCATTCTGGAAAGACAGAATTGAGGTCTTTCCCCAGCAAAAAGAATCTGCTCAAGTATCGAACTTAGCATTCTGGAAAGACAGAATTGAGGTCTTTCCCCAGCAAAAAGAATCTGCTCAAGTATCGAACTTAGCATTCTGAAAAGACAGAATTGAGGTCTTTTCCTAGTAAAGCCCGAATTAAAGACAGTCTTGAAGTCTTTACTGCAGCAGTAACTTAATCATCAAAGTTGATTTCAGCAGTTACTCTAACCAACCACAGAGGGACGAATTTGCGAAGAAACAAGGCAAAGCAGTCCAACAAGCAGCCACCAGGGCAGCAAGCAGAAACCAGGGCAGCAAGCAGTACCCAGGCAGCAAGCAGCAAGCAAATCCCAAGCGATTCACAAGAAACGAAACCAGAGTGCAGCAACACAAAGGTTATTACTGGCTGTTCTAATTGCAGAACACATCAGTCGAAACATCAATCATCACGCTGACAGATAGGTGGCGTTATTCATTTAAGTTACCAGAGCAAGCAATATTTTGGTAATTTTTATTTACAAAACAAATACGAAATTTCAAGTAATAAATAACAAATTAAAGATTGAATTGAATTATTTTGGCAATTTGTTGAATTTTTATTGAATTTATATGTGCGAAAATCTAATAATTAATTGAAAATAAATAGTAATTTGGTTATTGGAAAAAGTTATCTTTTATTGAATCACACCCTTCCGGCACCTTTTTATTGAGTCAGAAATTAAATTGCTAATTCTGAACATTGGTCCTTCGAGCCGGATAGTGATTCAATAAGATAACTCAAGCCGCAATTCAGAAACATGGAAGAATTACTCGATCATCAAAAACGACTTCGAGAACGCATCGAGAAGGCATATCGCAACTTTTCCAAGGATGGACCAAGTAGAAAAACGGAAACATACTTCCAAAAGAAACTCGACGGTCTGGATGACGATTGGAAAAAGTTCCGCGATAACGAAGAGAAAATAATGAGCAAGACGCTAAGTGAAGCCGAACACAAGCATCCATACTTCAAGGACGATTGGTACGCAGAAGTGGAAGAAACTTACATAAACACCTATTCCGCAATCAACGAAGAATACCTCAAGATCCGTCCAGCCGCAGACCCAAGAGCCGAGCAGTCATCAACAGATCTAAATAATAGTCAAATTGCTCACCATAACAACGAGGTAAAACTTCCACGAATCTCAATACCCACATTCGCAGGCGACTATGCATCATGGCCATCGTTCTTGGACTTGTTCACCAGCCTCATACACAACAAAACATCATTATCAGGTGCTCAAAAACTCCAATATCTAAAGGCTCATTTATCTGGGGAAGCATTGAGACTACTCAGCAATACATTAGTAAGCGATGCCAACTATGAACCTGCATGGAATCTACTCGTTGATACTTACGACAATAAGCGAGCATTATTAAAGACACAGCTCGACATTCTACTCAGCCAACCGAAGTTAAGTCGAGAGTCAGCACAAGGCATCAAGGAGCTGAAGACAAGGACCCACGAATGTCTCACAGCTATTGAGAATCTGAAAATCTCAACACAGAATTGGGACCCTATTCTCATCCATTTGCTTGTACAGAAACTACCGACCGAAACTCACGAGCAGTGGGAGCAATCCCAGAGTACTAAGTCAAGGCAAACCATTCCGACATGGCCACAACTGCGTACTTTCCTCGAAACGAGATTCAGGACGTTAGAAGCTGTCAACAACCCATCAAACTGCAAGCATGAACATCACGAGAGTAAATCCAGGGATCATCCAAGAAGAAAAACTCAAACCTTCCACGTAGCTAATCACAGCACATGCATCCTGTGCAAGGGCACACATGTTATGAGGAAATGCCCCAAATATGTACAATTGAGCATCGATGAGAGATACAAGGAAGTCAAAGCAAAGGATCTATGCATCAATTGTCTGGGAACCGGCCATCGCTCATCACAGTGTCCCAGCAAAGGTAGATGCTTCCAATGCGGAAAAACGCATCATACGACCCTGCATAGACCACCATCAACAGAACGAACCAGCAACAGCATCGTTCCGTCAACAAGCTCGAATAATGAGCTACCAACGAATCAAACACAAGTATGCCTTTTTCAGACTCCATCCCATGATTGCCAACAAGTATTATTAGCTACAGCTTTAGTAACAGTAATATCTCCAACCGGACGACAGCAAGTCTGCAGAGTACTCATCGATCCTGGCTCCCAATCCTCATTCGTACGTGAATCTGTGGTTCAAAGCCTGCAACTCAAGAAGAAGCCAGTTCACACAGACTTAACAGGAATCGGTAGCTTGCCAGCTGGCAAACTAACAAGCTGGGTCACGCTGCTACTAAAATCTCAAGATCAGCACTCAGAAAGCATCCAGGCCCAAACACTAGTGATCAACAAAATCACCAATCCGCTACCACACAAAGAATTTGCCATCCAGGATTGGACTCTTGTGAAGGGACTCGAACTAGCCGATCCAACATTCCACAAGCCAGGTCACATCGACATCCTCTTGGGTGCAGACATATACCCCAAGATCCTCTTGAACGGACTAAGAAAAAGCAACAACGGCCGTACCGCAGCCCAGAACACAATATTCGGATGGATTATCACTGGAGAAATCGAATCACCAGTACAACCAATTACTAACCCAATAACGTTCTTCACGCAGGTGTCTCCTGACAACGAGCTCAAAAGGTTCTGGGAGTTAGAGGAGATCCCATCAAAACCCAAGTGGACGAAGGAAGAAATACAATGCGAAAACCACTTCGCCAACAATATCACCAGATGCAATGACGGACGATATCTGGTTCGACTCCCATTTGCAGCCCAACGTCCGAACAACTATCTGTCTTGTGATACAAGGAACATTAATATCCACTCTCATGCGTTGGAGAAGTTACCGCATCGCGTACATGGCCGACGTCGAGAAAATGTACCGTCAAATACGAGTACATCCAGACGACTCCGAGTTTCAGCGAATCATCTGGCGAGAATCACCGACCCAACCTATCCAAGACTACAGGCTACGGACCGTAACATTCGGAACAAAAAGTGCCCCATTCCTGGCGATCAGGACCATGCATCAACTGGCGAGAGACTCATCAAACACCTATCCACTCGGTTCAGACGCAGTGCTCAACGACTTCTACGTCGACGACTTGATGACCGGCGCAGACACCATAGGGGAAGCGAAGGACAAACAAAAGCAAATAATCCAGCTCCTACGATCAGGAGGGCTAGAATTGCGGAAGTGGGCAGCAAATCATCAAGCCATACTAAGAGAAGTCCCGGAATCCGATCGAGAAGTCTCTCTACCTCTTACACTAAATGAGGAAGACGTCAAGGCACTCGGATTGTTATGGAATCCATCGATGGACACATTGTCATACAAAGTCACTATGGAAGCAGCTCCAGACGGATTCACGAAAAGAAAAATGCTATCCGAGATCGCTAAATTGTTTGACCCAATTGGATGGCTCACACCGATGACAATCAACGCCAAAATTCTAATTCAAAGTCTCTGGTTAACCAAAATCGATTGGGATGAAATAGTCCCAAAGAATATTGAACAACAATGGAGAGGATTTCGAACAACCCTTCCGATAATACAAACGATACAAATTCCCCGATGGATCCAGACTCACAACAAAGGCCAGAACATTGAACTACATGGTTTCTGCGACGCGTCCATAAAGGCCTACGCTGCAGCCGTATACATTCGAACACAGAACGAAGATGAATCCATAGATTGCCATCTAATAGCCGCTAAGAGCAAGGTAGCGCCTATAAAAACAGTCTCCTTGCCAAGATTGGAATTATGCGGAGCACACTTATTGGCCAAATTGCTGGCACAGGTTAGAGATGATATGAAATTCGAGCGATCAACGACATACGCATGGACCGACTCCACAATCGTCATCGCCTGGTGGAGAAAACATCCATCATCAGCAACGAACCCTAAAGAAAAAATAGTACAATGGCGTTTCCGCCGGAAAACAAAAAACATCTTGATCAGCTTTCTCGAAACACTTTTGAAGCTTAACGCTTCAAGGCGGGGAGAATGTTCCGGCGACACTGAAAAATAAAAACCAAGGAACAAGGGATCGATAAATAAAATACCAAATTTCACAATATCTTTTAATTTTATTAAATAAATAAACAAAACTACATGAATACACAAAATCACAAAAACAAAACATACACGGAAGAAGACAGCACTACAAAAAAAACAACAACAACGAATTTATACCTGGAAATAGAAAAGAATTAGTTAAATATAAATATTAAATCTACTAGTACTTACCTTTTTTAAACGTTGAAAACAATCCAAAACGACAAAAAACCAACAAGAAAAAACCACCAGAAAATCCATTTAATGAAGATGTCAAAATGCCGTCGGCAAATCGACAGTCTGTAAACAAAAAACAGATCACTAAAAATTGCAAATAAGTTCCAAAAAAATACTCACCTGGCAACCCCAATGGAGTGATCGCAGGCTCCTCCTAATCCATTCCCCCACTAAAACCTGAAAATATAAACTAAAATTAGTAAATAAACTTAAAATCCAAATGCAATACTTACCCAAACAGGAAAACTCCATTTGACAGCCGTAAGATAAACAAGAACAGCTGATCGGACATCGCACGCAGATCTAGTACATAAACCCGAAATTATGTACTTCGAGAACGAAGCCCCCTGCCAAAGGATAGCCGCAGCTATTGTTCGAGTAGTAATAAATACCGACGCACAGACGGCGTTAAATCAGATTGCTTTTAATCTTTCTAGAGTCTTGAACTAGAAGATAAAATCGGTATTGAGATTTTAACAATAAAGCAATTTCAAAGAATCTGCTCAAGTATTGAACTTGGCATTCTGGAGAGACAGAATTGAGGTCTTTCCCCAGCAAAAAGAATCTGCTCAAGTATCGAACTTAGCATTCTGGAAAGACAGAATTGAGGTCTTTCCCCAGCAAAAAGAATCTGCTCAAGTATCGAACTTAGCATTCTGAAAAGACAGAATTGAGGTCTTTTCCTAGTAAAGCCCGAATTAAAGACAGTCTTGAAGTCTTTACTGCAGCAGTAACTTAATCATCAAAGTTGATTTCAGCAGTTACTCTAACCAACCACAGAGGGACGAATTTGCGAAGAAACAAGGCAAAGCAGTCCAACAAGCAGCCACCAGGGCAGCAAGCAGAAACCAGGGCAGCAAGCAGTACCCAGGCAGCAAGCAGCAAGCAAATCCCAAGCGATTCACAAGAAACGAAACCAGAGTGCAGCAACACAAAGGTTATTACTGGCTGTTCTAATTGCAGAACACATCAGTCGAAACATCAATCATCACGCTGACAGATAGGTGGCGTTATTCATTTAAGTTACCAGAGCAAGCAATATTTTGGTAATTTTTATTTACAAAACAAATACGAAATTTCAAGTAATAAATAACAAATTAAAGATTGAATTGAATTATTTTGGCAATTTGTTGAATTTTTATTGAATTTATATGTGCGAAAATCTAATAATTAATTGAAAATAAATAGTAATTTGGTTATTGGAAAAAGTTATCTTTTATTGAATCACACCCTTCCGGCACCTTTTTATTGAGTCAGAAATTAAATTGCTAATTCTGAACAACCAGAGTCTACGGATACTGGCGTAGATAGTTCTCAGTTTGGCGTTAACATGGTCACAGCAGGTCATTGTTGAATTCAAAATTACCCCTAAGTTTCGCGCGCGCTGAACATACGGTATAGGACTATTTCCTAAGAAAACCCCAGGAAAATAAGATAAATCCAGCGGGTTTCTATATATTACTAAGGCCTGAGATTTTTTAGGGTTAAGTTTCAATTTGTTTTCAAGAGCCCAGTTCAGAACACGCATTAGGTCATCGTTAATGCCGGATTCATCGTTGCGGATGATTCGCGCCGCACTTATGTGCGCGCATACTTTTTGTCTGAAAAATTGTACCTTTCTCAATTTTGGGAAATTTTTGGGATTTTTTTTCTCTCTCAAAAAAAGTTGAACCAACTTCAACTTTTGTGCGGCGGATTTTAAAAATTGTCAAAAAAATCATATGTTTTTGATGAAAATTGTCTGAAAAACTGTCAAATCATACAAAATGTGCGGCACACTATGACTACAACAATGAATCGAAGTTCAGCTGACTCTCTTTTTGGGAAATTTGTGCGACGCGACTCATCCGCAACGATGAATCCGGCATAAGTCTCCATATACAGTCTTCGATAAGTCCTAACGGTCGATTTAAGTAAATCTGTACGTCATCTGCGTATAATACCCTTGACACACTGCAAAAACGAATGAGCATTCTTCCAACTTCATTGGCTTTCAATGATCATTCATTTTAGAAGCGACACACTGCATTTCTCAATGTTCATTGGAACTGTCAAAATAGAAACTTTGCACAAACTGCTAAATATATGAACTGAAAGTGATTACATAGTGATTTATACTTTTAAATTTAATAAAAATTATTAATTGAGGCCCAGCAACAGTTATTTACAATGGAACGTACTACTTTTTAAAAAATTCTGAAATCTGAATGACAGTTTGACAGTTAGGTATTTCAGTTGGAAATTTTACTGGAATTTCATGGAAAGTTGTTCGATAATTTCCCAATTTCACTTCCATCTTCATTGAATGAAGTTATTTTGACTTCATTCGATTGAATGACGAATGAAGCTGTTGAATGGACATTGGACATGACATACTTGGCGCGAATGATCATTCATAGCCGAATGATACTGCAATGTTCATTCGATGCTGCAGTGTGTCAAGGGTATAAGTGAATCAGACAGTGCTTAACTACAGTGGGTAGGTCATTTATAAATAGGCTGAATAGTAAGGGGCCAAGGATGGATCCTAGGGGAACGCCAGATTTTAAGGAAGCTGACTGTGAGCAGCAGTCCCCGATTTTAACTCTCTGGGAACGTGATTTTAAGAACGCATACATTAATTTTAGCGCTGGTTTGCTGAAATTAAAGTAGTACGCTAATTTTCTCAACAGCAAATCATGATCGACGCTATCAAAGGCCTTGGAAAAATCCAGGAGCGCAAGAGCTACAAAATTGTCCTTATCCATCGCAAGGCGAAAATCAGAAGTAATCAGCGCAGTGTCACAGCTGTGTGCAGGACGGAAACCAGATTGGTACGGACTTAAAAGATTGTTTTGGGTTAGATGGAGTCTAATTTGGGAGTACATTATTTTCTCGAGCGCTTTGGCTAGAAAGCAAAGAAAACTTATTGGCCTGAAGCCCCCGACAGATTTTGGAGTGGCGATCTTGGCAATAGGGATGACTAGCGCTTCTTTCCACGCAGTTGGAAAGACACTGAAAGTGAGACAGTGGTTGAATATAGCAGTTATAGGGTAAGCGACATAAGGGAGGATTAGTTTTATGAATTGTGGAGCAACTTCATCAGGACCAACAGCATTCGAGCCAATGGATAGTATCACCTTAACGAGATCTATAACATCAATATAGCTGAAACTGAAGTCACTATCGAGATCACACTTAGCAGAGAATATTGCATCTATATTTGGTGAGTCTGTTTCATCAACGTTTGAAATAGATGCAAAGTAACCATTCATGTCGTCAACATCATAGCTGCAGGAGATACTGGCATCTTTATGCACACCTAGGTTGCTCAGAGTATTCCACAGTTTTTTTTGGAGGAGCAAACCAGTCCGTTTGACCACATTCAATGAATAAGGAATTTATGTCAACGTTTTTGAAATCGCGGTAAACAGACTCTTTGTATGGGCGGGTATACTGTTTTATGTCATATTTTAGCACCACAATATCATGATCAAGGTGTGCGGGGGGTATGAACTGTGAAATAGATTTAACTTTGTTTGGGTGTGTAGATAGCAGAAGATCTAACTGCGATGAAGAAAACTTGCTGCAATAAGTTGGAATTCGATTTAGCACTGATATGTCAAGGGTTTGCAGGAGAAACAGCAAGCTATCTGAAAGCTCATTTCTATGAAGAATATTAACATTAAAATCACCGCCTATAATGATATTATCGTAACGATGAGTTAAATCGGCAAGGCGGCTTTCAAACTCAGAGAAAGCCTCTAAGCAGAACTGCTGTGGGGACAGTAAACCGAAGATAGTATGCATTTTTCTAACCCTATGTCAAGTTCCACAATGATATACTCAAGCACACCAGAGCTGGAGCAATGAAGCAGTGTAGACTTGAAACACTCTCTGACATAAATGGCCACACCACCACCCCTTTTTTCAAGTCTATCATTCCGAAAGATTTTGAATCCATTTATTGATACTAATGTGGAAAGAAGGTGCTGCTTCAGCCAAGATCCGCTCACAATGACTACATGAGTCTCAGTGCCTGCTAGCATTAGGCAAAGTCTAGAAATTAACTACTAGGGACTTTGGCACTTATGCTCGTTTAATCCCTTCACATTAAACACCTAGGCTCGTGTAGTGCCCGTAAACTCAGGGAATCCGTGGCCTGGACAAAACGTCTCAGCAAGAAATGGAGCGAGATCTCCTCAAGGGAGGTATATGCGAGATTCGAATTTTACAAGCAAATCTCTCTAGCGAACTAAATAAGATATTTTAGGGAGTTTCCAGTACGAAAAGGGGCAAGATTTCCTTAAGTGGGGTATATGGGAGATTAGAAATTTATAATCACAATGCATTTAAAAGTAAAAGCAAAATGCTCCAAAGTACATTTAAGAAGAGAAATGTATTTATGTAAGTGATTAGTAACTTTGGCAAGAAAAGTCGCCATTTTAATTTTGTGCGTTGGAGTGATACTAATTTAAGTGCACAGCTATAAAATTCTAATTTCCCGTATATCTCCCTTAAGGAGATATCGCTCCATTTCCTCCTATTGAGTACAAAATTAATTAATTATGCTTCATTTGAAAACTAACTTAACGAAGAAAAATTCAATAGAATACAAATAGAGAGAAAACTCCACTTTAACTCTCCAAGAGAGTACAAATGGAGTATTCCCTTTTGCGGACATGATAACAGTGCTGCCAGCCAGATCAGGGGAATCTCCCCTAAATTTAGGGGAATTTTAGCTCGCCAGGGGAATTTCAGGGGAGAAAACCCATAAGGGGAAGTTCTAGGGGAATGCCAATTTCACGTATATTCTTGATTTAATCGAGTCGATTTAGAAAATAATAGTTGTCCCACAATAGATGAAAATAATCAACAGAAACTCGTTCAGTGAAAATTTCGATTTCGTAACTACTTCAAGCCGGTCGTATTGACTATGTATGTATATGATTTCAATGAATTTAGTAAAAATTGCAACCCGATTATTTTGTTTTAGGTCAAAGAAGGATGTAGAGATTTTTGGATCAAACTAAAGGAAGAGTCAAAATCGATACCAAAGAATATTTTTTATGTAGATAAGGACTATCAGAATCAATACGCGGTGCGCAGGTGGAGATAAAACAATAAAATATCGACCAGAAATCCCTAAAGGAACAATTTCATATTCCAAAAGAAAAAAAAATTAATTTGAGCACCAAAACAATAAATATTCATGGCGAAAAATGTCGAACGGCTATAATTCTGGGGACATAAATACCAGCTCATAAAATTCCACATAATCTTCAGAATAGGACGAGCATTAGTGCAGCCAAATACCAGATTGGTCGTCACATCAGTAAAATAATTTTAGCACAATGCTGTGGCATTTTGGACATTTGTTCACCTTTCATCGAAATAGATAAAGCCGATATGTCTCCCCTAGTTACATAAAACTCGGGGGCTACTAACGCACCTATAAATGCCATTTCGAATATTTGGAAGGATCTGAACAAACACACATCCCGAAAATGGGGATGAATGCCTTCATTATCGGCAACGCATCAAGTTCGTGTGTGAGTCTGTGTGTCGCCATGTCCTTTGCTCGTTCCTGGTCAAGCTGCATTTATCAATTTAACCCCAAGCCGAGGCAAACGCTACAGAAACCCCAACCCCTAATGCCTATTACGTTTAGTACCGACATGACATGCTTCCTGAGGGGACTCTGCACATTCTCGATGGCCGTAATAATAATAAATACGTGGAAGGATATTTTCCCTGATATCTCTTGTATGGCTCGAGCTGTCCCGGCTGTGTCTTGCATACCTTTGGCTCACCCGTTTTTAGCTGAAGGAAGTGGATCTAGATGCTTTGTCCTTGCGTGCAATACCTTTGGCCATATAGTCATAGGAATTTAATTTCCAACATGCAGGCAGTGTTAAAATTTTGGGGGGCGATATCAAACATGGCATTTATGTATTCCAAATATGAAGGCTGCATTTTCGGACGAGATGAAGGCAGGATTTTCATTTGCGACATAACGCTGCAAGCTTGTTGTTTGACGGCGCGGTGTGCACCGGCAGAGGGGCTTACACGAAATTCATTTCTGATGAATTCCTCCTTTTTTTGTATGTATGCACTGTTAGTAAATAACATAAAACTGATAAAAGTGCAGGAGAAACGGCATTAACCGGCACACCTTAGGGATTTTCGATACTCCGATGTGCAATTATCCCCCACACAGACTCGTGTTCCCAAGCCGTGGACAAGCAGGCAAGGACATGCATTTTTGAGCACATTACTTACAGGCAAAGAAACGAACTTCTATAACTTTTCATTAATTATCGAAAACGTGCACCAATGTAGACATCCTTTGGGGTGCATGTAATTGCACTTTCCATGCCCGATTCGTATTCCATTTGGATGCCCTATTTTCCGGGTCTCTTCTCTCGTGTATCGCATATATTGCATTTCCCCCGGGGCATTCGATGTGGACGAAGTTCGTTTGGTGGCTTGATCGGAACTCGAACATGGAACTTGTTTTCCGTTTTGCACAAATAGAAAATATTTTCATGCTATTTTCTATAAAACATGGGCCGTAAATTAATACATGCATCCCCATGGGGCAGCAATTGAACGGGAGAGAGAAAAAAATTGCCATAAACTTTTGTAACGCACTACGTCACTATATTGTCACGACAGGGAAACAGCTGAGGGGAGGAGTGAGCGATGTGGGAGGTCGTGGACCAGGGACACATAATTGGAGTGCGAAAAGCGCCCAAAAAATTGAAACCTTGTCAATATTAAACACAAGGAATTTTTTTTTATCTCATTCTGAAAGTTCAGGACACTGGACATCCCCGAGGATGATGGGAAAAAATTTATTGGGAACGTTCATGATGGTTCCCAGACTTTTCGGGTAATTGGGGATTTATTGGGGCATGTCATAATTGATTTATGGGGGGGAAATATTTTAAAAGCAGGTATTAAACACGATATCATAGCCGTGGCATTTATTGAGTACACAGCTGTGGTTTTTCTTGGAAGTTATTGTGGATTACAATCCTGTAGAGTTTATCGTTCAAGTGAATTTCCAGGGATTCAATTGCATTTCGCTGAGCATTTTTAAAACGTAAAACCAATTAGAAGATCCAAATATCATAATGGAAATTTTATCCATTAATTTACGATAATTGAAAAAGTGTCGTCAATCCAACATTCACGGATATCAGAGTGAACAATTTATATTAAAATCCCTCGAGTTCAACCATCTTTTTTTATTTTCGTGCATTGGGAGGTAAAAAGCTACTCTTGACTCAGGTTTTTCATAACGGTTATGTGGAGCTCAAGCTCACTAAAAACACCGCCTGGTATTGAACTCTCCCGCGTCACTGGATTTGTTTAGCATAGCGTAGCGGCTATGGGTCAGCTTTTATGCAGCTGCTAATGATCTTGAGATTTCATTGCGTTTCTCTCTTTCCTTAAGGTCCCCATTCACATACAGGCCACCCGCAGGCCATGGCCTGAAGGATTCTCGCCTTGAGGCCAAGTATAGCCACACATTCAACGGCAGTGTAAGAAAACTGACAAAAATCTTTATAGGCATTTATTGTCAGTCTAAACTTATCTTCTAATCAGAACTTCTATTCAGTCGGAATTTTCGTTGAGGTCATGAACATTGTTGTACTTCAATTACCAACCTGCTACGCTAAACTGTCGTCTTCGCCTATGTGTATGTAGAGAATCATGAGGTCACCCACAGCCTATGGCTTGTCAGTCCGCTGGCAGTCTGTATATGAATCAAGCCATTAGGTTGCTTTAAGCCTCAACTCCCGATTATAGGGCAAATATAAATTGTGAGTAAAGTGACCATTGTATATAATGTATGAGAGTGACCGAAAGGAAAGTAAGCGGATGTTACATCTTCTTCAGTTACGTCTACTTTACTTCTGCGTTACTTTTCATTGAAGTTTGTCTTACGGCTTTCAGCGACGCTTCCACTTTCTTACACCCACCCACATTCTGTATAATGTGACCGAGGATTGTTTTCCGTGCGCTATATTCGCCGAATTTTGGTTCAGTTTTCGCTCTTTGCTCTGTTTTATTTCACATATGGAATTTTTCCCAACGCTCTCTCTCCCGCTTGTGAGCTTTTTTCTTCTGTCTTACGAGACAGCTGCATTGGTCGGTATACAAGATTCTAAAGTACGATCGCTAGGTTGCTATAATCAACAAACAGGCCCACTGGTAGCGAGCGTGCACCGAACTCCATCGAACTCATTTTCATCATTTGCACCTATTTGTCTTAATGATGTCACAACAATTCCACGTATTGATCTCCTTAAAAAATTAACCGGTAAACTAAAAACGTGTGCAGGTTCAAACCACTTAAGAAGGATCGATCTCTGAAAATAGTACAGTGCAAGGACAGAGAATGTAAAATTAAATTCCCAAGATAGAAGTAAAATTTATTTTGTAAATAAAAATTGACAGAATCAGATTATTCACAAAATTTTAAAGCATAAACACATACAAATAATCCATCTGTAAGAGTCATAGGAAACCATAGCATACACAACTATACCAATGACAATGGTAGGAGATTGATCGTTCTCGCAAGCTCAAACTCAATGGTAGAATGTTGAACAATGTTACCAAACAAAACAATCCATAACATGACGTGGCAGTCACCAAACGGGGTAACTAATAATCAAATTGAGTCCTAATTGAGAAAAGGGGCCACGAGTGTACTGGACGTAGAAGCAATGAGAGGAGCATACTGTGACTCGGACCACTATTGAGAGCCCGGATAGAAACCAAAACGCATACAGGCAAAACTCAACCAAAATACGATATATATATATAGATAAGATTAGAGGTAAGAAGAGAAGTCTATAAGCATGTTGTCATAAGAAATTGGAGAGAAGCAGACGAACAGCAAGACATCAACGAAAAATGGGAGCAAATTAAAAGCAGCATAAAGGGGATAGCAGAAGAAACATTAGGCTGGACAGACAGACTAGATTTAACTGGTTTGATCAGAAATGTAGAGCAGTAATTGAAAAAGAAACCAAAGCCACCAGAAATACATAGCAAGGCCAATATGTGCCAGGATGGAAGACTTCAAGCAAAAGAGAAAAATCGGAGACAAGCTTTGCAGAAAGAAGAAGAAATATTATCGAAACAGGAGGATCTTACAGATCAAGGAAAAGAGAGAATTAGACAAGCGTACAAAAGAACTCGCCAGATCACCCATACGTTTCTGCCAAGAATGGAAATCTGCAAAGTCATAGCTGGGTACTTGCTGGCAGATCCTGATAGGATAAAGGAAAGGTGGAGAGAGTATTTTCAGAACCAATTGAACCCTATCCCCATACTAAACGAGAATGCACAGACAGAGGCATTTGTAATTCCCCGAGACAGCATCTCAATAGACCAACCACCAACACTGGCTGTGGTATGGGTAGTTGTAAAAAGGCAAAAAAGCAACAAATCGCCAGGTGCCGATGGAATAGCAGCTGAGCTGCTAAAGGAAGGAGGACCCCAACTCTTAGGAACCTTACACGAACTCATATGCACCATCTGGGAGGAAGAAGTTATACCAGAGGACTGGAAGAAAGCGATTATATGTCCCATATACAAGAAAACAGATAAATTAACCGGTAAAACTACCAGCTACAAAGTACCAGCTACAAAACCTTCACAATCCTTGTGAAACAAAAACTAGAACCTACAACGCAGATCACAACTAACATCAAATTGCGGCTGTTTAACTCCAACGTTAAGGCAGTTCATAACGGGGCGCCTACAAGTCTTCATCAACAGATGCCTGCGTCATATCCTAAAAATCCGCTGGCAAGATAGAATTTCAAACGAAGAACTATGACCATCTAACTAACCAAACAGGCCCTTGACTGGAATCCGCGAGGATCCCGTTGAGTAGGAAGTAGAGTTTCACGAGAGCGAGACAAGACAACAGACGGCCACGGCCTCGATCTCGCTGCGCGAGAGCGAGACCACTGTTGTCTTGTCTCGCACCCCAGTGCAACAGTGAAATTATAGTGTTGTGTCGCGATAGTATCGCGTTACTCTCGCGAGAGTTAGTGTTGCACTGTCGATCTCCCCCACCCTCCGTTTTTGCCCTGCGGAGAATTTAAATGCATGGGAAATTCCTTCGCAGGCGGCCGCCACCACGACTTCTCGGACAATCTGTGCCTTTAAGGGGGTGAAATTAAAGTTGAATATGAGAAAAGATTTAAAAATGAAATAAATTGAAATATTATTAAAAAATTTAGGAAATGTATTTTAATCCCACCCCTAAATCTAAATAGAATAAAAATTACATTGAAAAAGAATTTCTTTTCGTAGATGCAAAAAAAAAATGCAAAAAAAAATTAACATAAAATTAACATTTAAGAGAACTTTTATTCCCTCCTAATTATTGTTCACTCTGGACGACATACCCTTCTCAAGAAAATCCACTCAGAGTGTTCACTTAGTTTTTATTCACACCACCCAGTGTCTCCGTGAGAGTACTGTGACTAGATTAGGGATGCTTCTCTCGATGAGACAATGGGATGTTTAGAAGGGTGCGCTCGCGCTCTCGCCGGCGTGTTGGGGATTTACTGACATCTTTAAACTCTGGAAGACTGGGGTTGTCCAGCTCATAAATATATTACCGACGAAAATATAAAACTCTACTTTCTATAGAATCGAAAAATCCCGCAACGATCCGGGAAAAAAATTAACCGACTGGGAAATCCCGCGAGATCGAGCGAGAGTGCGACAGTCTCGCTTTCGATAGTGTTGTCTCGGCGAGACTAGGAATTTTTTACTGTTGCGCTACTCTCGTCATGGGGCAGAAGCTGTTGTCTCGCGTGTTGTCTTGTCTCGCATTCGACAGTGCGAGAGTTGCAACACTAGTGTTGCATCTCGTGAAACTCTAGTAGGAAGACCTAGAACAACGTGGAGGAGAACGCTACTAGCAGAAGCCGCAACAACTGGCAAAACAGAGTCCGCTGTTTTCTTCGTATAGAGTGCAATGTCGAACAGCAGTTTTAGTCGGGATGGAAGGAGCTGCCACAACCTAGCCGCGATATTTTTTATTCTACCTACTCCCAACCATTACTATCGCCACTCTGACATCGAGGCATTGAGAAACAACTCGCTGGAGCGTTATACCTCCTGAAACGAGTTGAATCTCATCAACCAATCGATGACATGCGTTTTGGTGGAGCCGGGAAGGACTGAGGAAGGCTATGACAGGAGGCATCAGGAATGTAAAGAGGGAAGAAGAAAGAAGGACAGTTATGTATGTAGGTGGGAAAGTGAAAAAGGTGAAGGACCGTGGGGCTGACGGGATTCGAACCCGGGAGCTCTGGGATGGTAGCCAGACGCCTTACTCCCTAGGCTACCGAGGCTAATATCGTTGTTTTTTGATATAATTCTCTCCCTAATTAATGATATAAGTTGCGACAGCGTATCAACACATGGTATATTTAGATGCCAATGCCTCTACGAGGTAGTACTTGAGTAGTTAGTGCACATCGGTAGGCGCGAACCTAGTATTCGCAACAACCAAGTTCTTACATGCTGCCAGTTTGTAATTGATTCTTGCTCTTCTTTGACCCGTTAGCTTGCGGTCCGAGCGGGTCGTTACCGCAACGAATACGCTGCTGTCGTTGCCGCTTTGAAAAATGCGGTTTCTTGCCTAGTTTCTTCGGTTCTTCGAATTTACCGATTCTGGTCAATTCGGCAGATCGACCACTCCCCTACTTTTATTGTAATTGCTTGGTAAGGATTAAGAATTAGTAAGTTCGCTTCTGTTTTTACCGTGCAGTTACCATACTTGCAGTGTTTTTGTCATATCTATTACACTCTAGTTGACTTATCTTTTTCCAGAAAACTTCCTGCAGCCTAAAACAGGCGTAAAAAATCTTAAATGGTGTCCTCGATGAGTTGCATTATCAAAAATTATATTTATTATCTTTTTTCTAATCGGACCCTTATCTCATCCAGCACCTGCCCATCTAATCTTAGTCGGAGATTTTTCGCATCTTAGATTGGATCATCGCCCTCAGTTTTATCTCTCACTATTTTGAGTTTTGGAGAAAGTATTGAAAATATTCACTCTATTACATTAGTATATCGTCGAATGACATTGTAAGTTAAATTATGGAGGATAGAGTCAGTGCATTTCTTTGCTGTCTCAAAACTGTTGCATGCTAATAAATCTGTCTAAAACACAAACTTCCACGAGACATCCTTACCCGAAACATCTTCCTACTAGTAATAAATATTCCTCAAACACTAACACAATAGCAACTATAGAATTTTACAATATAAACTAAGAAATTCAAGTAAGTGTAACAGGTGTGGATTATTACGTTTGAAAACAACCCTCAAAATTACTCGAAGGGTGCACATTGCATAAGTAAGCATGTCTAACGAGGAAGACGGAATCCATTTTAAAGACCTTTGGCCACACAAAAGGAGCAGATCGTCTCCTGGACAAAGTTTGTCCTTTAAAAACGTAGCTCCTGTCGCCTGCCGCATTTCGGTCGTCGTCGTCGTTCTGATGTTCTCTGTGCTAGCTAAGCAAAGTCTCAAGGGGAGCAGCAAGGAGCTGGTAAAAACATACGAAAATACAAAAGCAGCTTATAGATACATCAAGCCAATGCCCACCGACAACGACCCTATCCTAAATGCATTTTTATGGACCTTTATAAAAGTTGCAACATGTTGCGTAATGGAAATTTATGGCGTTTGAAATTTTCCGGTTTTGAAGGATATTAAGCCATAAAAGGAATTTTCAATTACCACGAGACTGAGATATGTGGATAGGCATTCTCATTTATGAGTGTTTTTAGGGGATGGAACGCGATTATTTTGGTGGAGGTTTTAATTAAACGGAACTAATGGCGTTCCGTAAAAGAATCAGTTGATTTAGAATGACTGTTGAAGGTTGTCTAGACTTCAGGATGGATCTAATTCTATCTTTGTTTCCTGTTAATCTTACAGCACTTCTGTTATGCAGGGTTTCTTTATTATTGATTGTTGTATATTAAAATTTGTTAATGGCCATTTGACTTTGCATTGCAGGCGGTTCAATTAGGGAGTACAAAGTAAAGCAGTAGGCTTCAGTTGCGGAAAAAATATGAGTGTGCTTAACCCCGTACTTTAGGAGTAAAATTTTTTGCCCAATAGATAGTAATACACCGATAAAAAAAATCTTAGCTTAAGAGACTTAGCTGTTTTGGATATAGCGAAAACAAAATTGTTTTCGGATAAGCAATACTCATAGTCTTGGTTTTATTGTCTTGGATGAAGACAAAAGTTGACTAAAGTAAAAAAAATTTTTCTTGGTTTGAGATTCTCATTTTTTGATTTTAAGCAACTCAACTTCTTAGTCAAAGAAGTTATCAAATTCTTAAAGCAAGCAAATTAATTTTTTTGACGGCTGTTTTGAATAAGGACCCATATTTTTTCTAATGATCAGATGCCAGTTTCAAATTAACTACAATATTTCCACGTAATAAAATAGTGAATTGCCTCAATAAATATTTTCGAATTAAAACTTCATCATGTCTTGATTTAATACTTTTGTTTTTAGTTTGATTTAATAAAAAATTAAAAAATCTTATTTCGAAAAAGACATATCTTGGTCGAAAAATATAAGTATTGAGCGAAGAAATACAATTGCTTGACTCAAGAATTTCTAGTGTCTTACTCTGACACAGCAGATAAGACTGAAAAATTTTTCTACTCAAGCCAACGAAACGAAGACTATTGAATTGCTGGAATCAAGACAATTTTTTATCAGTGTACGCAATAGATATAGCGGAAGGTCTGTCTGTCACACAATTCATTACAGAGCGCCTACACGTTTTCATGAAAAGATGAAGTGAACTGTGCGCTTGGTCATATTTTTTTTTTTTTTTTATGTGACAGACTAGAGGCTTAGGGAAAGTCCCTTTGTACTGTCGACAATCTATTTTTTTTTTTCGTATAGAGTGAATGTCGAACAGCAGCTCTAGCCGGAAGATAGAGAGAAGAGAAGGAAGTAACTGTCACAACCTAGCCGCGATATTTTATTCCACCTACTCACAACCATTTCGCGACTCTGACATAGGGGCGTCGAGAACAACTCGCTGGAGTGTTATGCCTCCTGAAACGAGTTGAATCTCATCAACCAACCGATGGTATGCGCTTGGTGGAGCGGGAAAGGACTAGGGAAGGCTATGACAGGGGAGTCTGGAATGTAAAGAGGGAAGAAGAAAGAAGGAAAGTTAGGTGGGAAAGGCGAAGGGCCGTGGGCGCCGCCGGGATACGAACGCGGAACCTCTGGGGATAGCAGTCAGGCGCCTTACCTCTAGACTACCGAGGCCCATATGGCGGCAAAGTCAAAAAAGAAGATGGCCGTTTGGCGGTCATATAATGGCCATATGCATAAAGCGTAATTTATGCATTTTTCTCATTATTTCTCAAAGTTATGAAAACAATTAACCCATATTAAATCATAATTTATCCTAAAATATTAGAAATAAAAATTGATTAAACATGTGAAATACGCAACAAGTATATCTATATCTATAAAAATCTCATGTCACAGTGTTTGTTACCGAACTCCTCCGAAACGGGTTGACCGATTTGTATGAAATTTTTTGTGTATATTTTTTAGGTCTGAGAATAGGTCGTAAGCTATTTTTTATACCTTTAACCAAAAAAATAGCTGAAAATCCAAAAAATGGTAATTTTAGGAATTTTCACTTCATTTTAGTTTCAATAGTGTCATGGCCTACCTATTGTTTGACAACTTCGTAAATATAAAATTGTCATTAAATTGAATCATTCCATTTAATGAAAATTTCAAATTTACGCAACTGTCAAACAATAGGTAGGCCATGACGCAATTAAGAAACTAAACTGAAATACAATAAGCAATATAGTATTAATACTCAATATACGTGGCGGCCGCCTCAAGAGGGCGGAATACCACTTTCTTCACAACCCCCTCCACATGGGTGTGAAATGAAAGGGTATGATAAGTAGAATATAGCGCTAGATCCATGGCGGCCGTCTCAAGAGGAGGGACTACCACTTTTTTCACAAATACCCCGACATGGATATCAAAAATGCAATAAGCAATGTAGTATACTCAATATACTGTTAGATCCATGGCGGCTGTCTCCGGAGGGTGGATTGCCACTTTCTTCACAACCCCCTCGATATGGGTATCAAATGAAAGAGTATGATAAGTAGAATCCAATAAGCAATATACTATACTCAATAGACGGGTTTACGTTCATAATTTGAACCGATACCTAAACGGCTGGACTGATTTTTACAAGCTTATGAACTTCGTCCCTGTGAGAAATCGTGCGATCGATTTTTCGACTTCTTCCCAATATCCGGTGATGCTCATATTAGGTCCACACCTTTGGTTCTAAAGGCAATACAATAAGTGTATTCAATTTTATGGTACATTCAATATGGCGGCCATTATAAAATAGCGAATTACCTTTTTTCTTCACAATCTCCCGACATTGGTTTCAAATGAAAGAGTGTGACGAGTAGAACTCAGTAAGCTATGTGGCATCATTTTAAATCCAATATGGCGGCTCCACAAAATGGCGCATTGCGAAACATCAATCCACCAAGACTTTGCAATGGCATGGCACCAGATTGTCTGTGAAAAAGCTTATGAACAATGTGATCGAAGCTACCATTATCAAGGGAAAGTACCAACGACAAGATGTTTTTATTCTGAGAATTTCAATGAGTACGAATGATTGGATGCACAAGCCGCATCGGCTGCAAAATGGAATCCCAAGGGTTTGTTTTTGTGACAGGGGGGCCGCAGTATCACGAAGTTCGGAAACCACTGACCCTTGCAAAAGACCGCAAAACAAAAAACGGCATTGCAATGAACTCAAAACATTTCAACAATTCAATTCATAATGCTATTACAGTTACCATTGAACTGTAAACAACTGAAATTAATAATTTTGATCCAAATTGATATCTCCTTTGTTGTTTTGTTGTATTTTTCAGTCAATTAATTAATTTCTTGCAGAACTAAGTCTGCCGGGTCAACTAGTCTATTTCTATAAAAATCTCGTGTCACAGTGTTTGTTACCGAACTCCTCCGAAACGGGTTGACCGATTTGTATGAAATTTTTTGTGTATATTTGGTAGTTCTGAGAATAGGTCGTAGGCCATTTTTTATAGCTTTAACCAAAAAACACAGCTGAAAAATGAGCAAACAAAATGTAATTTTAGGAATTTTCACTTCATTTTAGTTTCAATAGCTTCATGGCCTGCCTATTGTTTGAGAGCTTCGTAAATGTAAATTTGTCATTAAATTAAATCATTACTTTTAATAAAAATTTCAAATTTACGCAGCTGTCAAAACATAGGTAGGCCATGACGCTATTGAAACTAAACTGAAATGCAATAAGCAATATAGTATATTCAATATACGTGGCGGCCGTCTTAAGAGGGCGGAATACCACTTTCTTCACAACCCCCTCGACATGGGTATCAAATGAAAGGGTATGATAAGTAGTATACAATAAACAATGTAGTATACTAAACATAGCGCTAGATCCATGGCGGCCGTCTCAAGAGGGGGATTACCACTTTTTTCACAGCCCCCTCGACGTGGGTATCAAATGAAAAGGAATGATAAGTGGAATACAATAAGCAATATAGTATACTCAATATACCGTTAGATCCATGGCGGCTGTCTCCAGAGGGCGGATTACCACTTTCTTCACAACCCCCCAAGATGGGTATCAAATGAAAGGGTATGATTAGCAGAATACGATAAACAATAAAGTACACTCAATATACCATTAGATCCATGGCGGACGTATCAAGAGGGCGGACTACCACTTTTTTCACAACCACCTCGAGATGGGTATCAAATGAAAGGGTAGGATAAGTAGAATACAATGAGTAATGCAGTATACTCAATATATCGTTAGACAAATGGCGCCCGTCTCAAGACCCATGTACCCTTTTTGTACGGCACTTCGTCTGGGTAAAATTCATATCTCAAAAAATTCCAAGTCAATGGATGGTTTTTGTTGGCTTATTGGTGCAACTAGGCGTACCGGATCCCAGCAATTAAAAAAATAATATTGAATATGTTCTAATTTTTAGAATGTCGCAGTAAATCACAGTCGACGTTTTCACAAGTCATGTCCTTGTATAGAATAATGGACGTCTCAAAATGTATTCGTTTTCATTTTTCCTTATTTCCCTTAAAATCTAAAAAAGGGCTTCTTTCGAAACGAAATTATAATGAATATTATTGAATGCCATCATAATTGCTTCAAACTGTTTTACTTCTTTACGATCACAAAACTTCAACGAATTTTTTTTTTTTAACTGGAAAAAGTCAACATTTTCCAATCACAAATAAAAAAAAAAAAAAAAAAAAAAATACGACAAAAAGTAATTGAAAAAAAAAAAAAAAAAAAAAATGTTCATTTTTCATCTTTCCATAAACTAGAAATCCGCCTTTCTCCGGCTCGTGGGTTGTAGCTAGATGGAAAGGTGGCAGGGCGGGCGGCAGTATACTTTCAAGTTCAATCAACATCATTGAACAAGAAAATTAAAATTTTTGGGCACAACCGAAAAAAAGGATCCTGAATAAAATGGAAACGTTGAACGTGAAACTTTTCCGCAGGACTTTTATAATTATGCAAATTCATTGACGAAACTTCGCCTTCCGCCATTTCTTGTCTCGCCGAAAATGAATAGATTTTTTGGAAAACTTGGCCTGGGCGAGAAAGGAAAAGGAATAAACTTTTTTTTTTTTTGGCTAAAAGGATCACCTTAACTCTAGACCGCTGTAGCCGAGAAAATGGATGGAAGAAACCAAAACTGCAAATAAAACTAACGACGCGGTGTATTAAGCCCTTGAAAAACGTTAATTGAGAGACCACAAAACGTCATTTACTCAATAAATTGCGGGTCGTGTTTGTTCCTTGTCATTACTGTAGGGATTTCTTAAGGGAAAAGGGTTAAGGGAAAAATGTTTGCAAAGGGATAAGGCCATTAGTATTTTCTATAAGCGCGCGTCCACAAAGGGAACCTGATCAAGAAAGCTAATCTACGTTTTCACTAAGAAACGGGAAAAATTCTAATTATTACCTGGTACCATCTGGACGGAAAATAAAAACAACCCCCGCCCTCCTCCCATCGCTGTCGTCTTAAGAAAAAGCCAAAGGAAAGTTATAATTAAAAATTTCATCTTTGTAATCAGAAAAATGCGTCTCGCCCCCGCCTTATCCACCAAGAACTGTCATTGCAGCATAAAAAAAACACATCCACCCCCACCCACCCATCCAGCCCTACCTGTACCTTATATTCAAGGTATGAGTGATGCAGACGAATTTCTTGTATCCTTGTTGTATTCCTGTGCGTCTAATTACTAAGATATTTCAATTCGGCAAACCTTGGGGACATTTTCTTATTTTATGCTCCCCTGAACCGCTTATTACATCAGGTTTAAGGACGAAGAACAAATGACACCCAGCCAAACACTTGTGTCAGGGGTGAAATTCCTGTAAATAACGCCTGGCCCCGGGGCTCCTGTGTGCTGCTGTTATGCCACTATTTCGTGAGTATTTTTCTTACACACGCCCGTTTCCCATCCCCCATTCAGGACGTCAGATGTTCTCAAAGGGTGGATTTTCTAGGTCGTGTTCTGTTGTAAAGCTTTCGCTCTTAAGTGATGCTTCTTTATGATAACAACTTTATAAGAATATGTGTGTGTAACTCCCGGTTTTTTCCTTTATATTATTTTTTTGCTGCTCCCTTCTTACGGGGTTGGCTTTGTTTTGGAAAATTTAAAGAAAGTAGTTCTTGTGCTGCTAAATAACATTTTTAGGGTGTCTTATCTTATATATTGTTATATGAAATTTTTATGTGGAAATAAAGGAAAATGAAAACATATTCCGGCTGGTTTGTAGTATGTCAATTGCGTTGTGAGTCACGGGAATGCTCCATAAGGAAAGCAATTTGTACAACACATTACAACCCTTTAAAACAAGGCAAAATGTTTTCTGGAAATTTATTGAAAATCAATTCATGGGCTTTGTTTTTAGTTTATAATTGGTGACTGTTTGTCGGGTGATTTTGTGATTATAGCAGGCAAGCGTTTTTGTAGTATTTTGACGAAAGTTAAGTATAGTCCATACCTGAGAACAGGGGCGGATGGACCATACGACGAACCGGGAAATTTCCCGGTGGGCCGGCTGTTCAGAGGCCCGCAGGGCCGGTGGCTGAAAGTACGTCTAAGTCAAGGGTGGGCAATCCTTTTATAACATGGGCAAAAATAAACTTTACGTTTTTTCCGCGGGCCGTAATATTAATTGGCATCTTGTTATAACCTTGTTTTAATCTGCATTTGAAGTGACAGATCTTTAATGTGGTAAATTACACTATCCATCACTGGGTCCTAAACTCAAAAACGTTTCTGTATAGTTTGGATAGCCACGCACCGCCCAGGCTTTTTACAACAGTGTGTATCGGCCTGTGTGCGTCTTGAGATTCGAAGTCATGACAAAATGGCCAAGTGAAAGGAAACGTATCGTTGCAGCTGCGGCCTTACTGGTATTATTTAGAATTAAGAAATTAAGGAAGAAATTAAAAAAAAGCTCGTTCGTTCACTCTATTGTTCATGCTCGTCTGTTTTTATACGGACGATCGCCACGCCCTACGTCCCGCTACAGATATACCAGCGCTTCTACAAAAGGCACTCGTCCCATGGTGCTCCGTCCGCGTCTGTTTCTAATATCACGCGCCGTGGAAGTGAGCTTGAGAATTAAATTGACTACGAAAAGGTTTAGAGCGACATACTCGCGTGAGCAAAACGAGGGCACGAAGGAGGAAGACCGACGATAGTGGAAATGGCAAGGACTTTTAAGATTCCAAAAGAGAACCAATTTTTTTGTCAGTTTCAGGAGAAATGAGTGAAGAAAATGTCAAATGGCACTTCGAAATCCTGAGATTCAGAAAGACGCAATGGATGCCAGTTCAATATTAGTACGAACATATGTACGTGCTGCTAAGTGCGTTTAATTTTCAATTTAAACTAGACAATTTACATAAAACAATTAAAATTTAGTTATAATTTCTTCCAAAGTTCTCGCAGGCTGGATAAAAACTTTCGCGGGCCGGAGAGAAACTGTCGGTAGGCCGGGGGGGGGGGGGGAGATAAGGTTACGCCTAGGATGTTAAGAGATGGGTCAGCCATTACATTCTTTTTGTCCACTGAGATAGAGGGACGGGTGGTGCAGGTTTTTGTAGAGATGAGACAGTACTTTGTTTTGGTTGCGTTGAATTCAACAAGATTCTTGCGGCCCTAAGCAAGAATAAGTTCAATGTCCCCGTTAATAGAATTGGACATGAGTTCACGGTCTACGGGACAAGGTCTGGCACGTGCTTGCCCTATATTATCGAAAGTGTAGGAGTAACGCAGAGTACCGCCATCGGCGAAACTGTGCAGTGGGTTGGAGGGGATTGAGAGCAGATCATTAATGAATATAAGAAAGAGGGCAGGTGAGAGAATCGAGCCTTGGGGAACGCCGGCCGAGATGGAATGAGGGTTGGATTCGACGCCATCCAACACTACCATGATTGATCGGCTGGAAAGAAAGCTCTGAATCCAGTTCCTTAGAACTGAGTCGATACCAATAGCAAAAATTACTCAGAAAGATACGACAATGTAATCCTTTCTGTGCGAAGAAAAAGAAAAGTATAAATCTATTCATTCTAATCTATTCATACACGCGCTCCGGAATGGCGAGAGGGCGGAGCAACGGCAAACTACACAAACACATGCAGAGCAGGAAGTACACGAAGATGGTACATGAATTCACACAAGCAAAATAAAAGTCCAGACGGCACAAAAAATTGCGGAGAAGAGAAATCAGTGCGTCTCTTTCGCACTTCGTGAAATAACATTTCTTTATTTACCCTCTCTTTCTTCGATTTTTGTTTTGTTTTTAAATTGAATTTTGTCTCGCTTGCACCTTGTCGATTGATATATTCACTCGCAAGGGAGCTTATAGGAAATTTTGAGAGCGTCGTATCTTTGTGGGTAATTTTTGCCAATAGCTTGGAGTTTAGACAGCAGAGCGGGATGCCATACTCTGTCGAAAGCCTTGGATCTATCTGGAGCAACCAAACCAGATTCACCGAAGCGATGGATATTTTGGTTGAGAGCCTCAGTCAGACACACAAGAAGGTCGCCAGTAGATCTTTTCGGTCTAATGCCGCACTGCCTGTCGTGTAAAATTTGTTTGGATTCCAGATATTTCATCAACCTTCGATTGATTATTATCTCCATGATTTTGGAGAGAACAGAAGTTATTGCTAGTAGTTAAAAGGGTAGGTAGTTAAAAGGGTCGCTGGCTTCACCTTTTTTGGGAATGTGCTGAACATGAGCTAGTTTCTAAGAGTTGGGATAAACTCCGGAGAAGAAGGACAGGGCGAAAAGTTTGCGCAGAGGTTTAGCCAAAGGTGAGGCACATTTGTTATGTACCATAGTGGGAACATTGTCTCGGCTAGTGGATTTCCGAAGTTCCGTATGATAGCTATTGCCCAAGTGTCGAGGCATACTTGTTTAAGCATCGTATAGCGTCTGCAGTCTATATTATGTATCATACAATATGTGGCGTCATACTAAGGAGGGGGAGTCTCATAAATGTGACCAGCTGGGTCAAGGGCGAGGAGGAGTCAAAACTTCATGAAATTCGTATGACGTAATTTGTGGATGAATTACCAGACATCAGAATCTGAAGAAGGTCCATGTTTGTGTTCTAATTATTTTCTAGTTTTTGCGCAGCTTATAATTTCGAATAAAGCCATTTTAGTTAAAGATTGGTGATCAGAGTCCCCTCTTTGTCCTTGCAGTACATTCTAAGTGGTGTGAATTACATGATATCAAAGAATCTTTGGTAAAACACCTGTGACTGACACCGCATCCCATTTTTACAGTAGAGTGTTAGTTGGCAAACGAGATTTTTCTCATAGGCTTCCTTTTCCAAAACTTGTCTAATCTGTTCACACCAATTTCTGATAAAATCATGGCTCGTCTATCACGTCTGTTAATAAGCTTTGGTGGAAACAGACAATTTGGAATAAGCATTTCTTCACAATTTACATTCTTAATCCGCTAGCTAACCTTACTACTCAAAAATTGTAGAATTCAACTCTTTGAAAATTATTTAATTAGGGTATTGATTGTTTACCTTCTTTACTTCACGGCTATCGAGACTCCACCACAAATCCAATTAACTACAGTGTTGGATCAAGTTATTTACCACAAGTTAGGTTATGTTTCTATCTCGTAAGCCTCCGCTCCAGTTCCAATTAATTCTATGACGTACGTTGTGGTTTTTTTAAATAAACAATAAAAGCAGACTGCTAACTAGCTAAGCAAATAAGTAACCGAGTGAAGTCTACTTTAATATGCATTACACGCAACAAACCCTGGGTTAGAATTACAATTATTTCTGTCAAGAATGGCTAATGAATCCCAATTTGGAATTTCATAACATTAACATACAAACATACGTAGTTAAATCACCTGAAAAAAGAATGCTGCCAACAAAACAAATGCGACATCCCACTCAATTTCGAGTAATTTGAATATTTGATGACATCAGCCAACCGCTTTCCCTCAGCTACTTCCCAAAATGAGTCCTGCTCACCCCCGTGTAGGGTATTTTTTTTTTTATTCCATTTGAACATAGGAGTTGAATAATTACATTTTACTCTAAAGTGCGGAGCAGGCACCACTACCCAAAAACCTGCGGGAGGACACCAAAATGTATTTACATAAGGGCACAGGACTTGACCTCCCTAGGATCCCTGTTGTTGTTGTAGTTGAAAGAGTGGGGATGACGTGTAACGCCACTAAAATAACTGCCGTCCGCTTGGTGGTAACCTGTCTAGGAAATCTCTGGCCACAGTCCGCAGTTATGTTGACATTTAATATTAATCGCCATTTTCATAAATGAATTTTTAACTCGAACCCCTGGGGATAATGTTGATGTGAATGCGCTTAGGGGGAGTTAACTCTGTGCATTTATAAATTTTTTCATACATATTTGATGAATGGAATTGTGGAGACTATGGATAATGACAGTTCCTCTTTTTCTGCTTATTTTCATACAAATGAAACAAATTGAATTAATTTTAATATATTTAAACTACTTTAACGTTAAAAGGCATGGAGGTCAATTCTGGCAGGTGAATCAGTTGAACCCCTATTGCTTAAACGGTTTTATTAGCTGTAAGTGAAAGCAATTTCGGTTTTTTTATTCTTTGAGGTTTTGCATACTCATTAGCATCATAAAACTTTACTTCCCAGTTTTACTGCAATCAGTATGACGTTTGTGAAGTAATTGTTCGGGAGGAGCTTAATGCCTGTCCTAGGTATGAAGTAAAAATCATTTAGGGAGATTTGAACCCCAAAGTAGACAGCGAACCCGTATACAGGCAGAACCTCGGCAATCACAGCTTGCATAAGAACACTAATGACAATAGACAACGAGTCATAGAGATGGCAGCAAAACCGGCAGCTGGCAAAAGCAGTATGACCTCGGGTATGCAGATGTCATCACCGTAGAGCTGGTTAAAGATGGAGGGCCTACGCTACACCAAGAGATTCATGAGTTTAATGGGCAAGTATGGGAGCAGGAAGTAGTTCCAGAAGACATCCTCTGCCTGGTACAGCAAAAAGGAGATATTACAACGTACAACAATTATCGCGGTACTTCCACTGTGTGGATTCCTCGTAAGTTGTTGAAATACTGCTCTCTCTTTCCCCCAACTGCATTGGCTTTTATGAAATCTCTCCGCGCTTTTTTAAGCTCCTCGCCCCTTAATTTTGGATGACATCACACATGTTTGTACTTACTGCCTGACTACTTCCCAAGCTCCCTTGGTGTGGAAAAAAGCCATAGTCTTCCCTTTACCGAAAAAATCTTCTCCTGCAGATATCTCAGATTTCCGTCCCATTAGCATTCTTCCTTCCCTTGCTAAAGCCTTTGATCGAATAGCCTTATTTCTAAATATCAATCTGTTTTCCGTAAAAATCATAGTTGTGAAACAGCTGTACAAAGGCGACATTGAAATATTAGTGCTTTCTACTTTCCAAAATAAGTCAGCGGTATCATTTCTCTCCTTCTGCTACACGGCTTTTCTCCTCTTTGCTATCTAACCGTTCAGAATGTGTTCGTCATGTTATCTCCTCTCTTCTAGAGGTGCCTTCTGGTGTTCTACAAGGTTCAATTCTTGGTTCCCTACTGTTTTCATTACATATCAATGATCTACCCTTTATTATCGGCCACTGTTCCTTTCATCTGTATGCTGATGATCTCAAAATGTATACCTCTTGCCCTCCTTGTAAGATTGTTTCTGTTATTTCTGACCTTGATAGCACTCTTTCTCTCGAATAAATGAGCGAAGTGCTCTACCTTAAATTAAACCCTAAAAATCACAAACTAGTTCTTAGTCGTCGTCCTACGCTCCCCGACAGAATCCCACTCATTTGTCTGGATAGCATTCCTTTTCCTATTGTTGATTGGGTCCATAATCATGGCATTGCTGTTAATGCTAAACTAACCTCCTGTGAGCTCACTAATGCTCTCCAAAATTTATGGGACATTGCGTAAGCTATGTCTTTATGTAAGTCTCCTATCACCAACTATGCGTTCAAAGCTTGTAAAATCTATGGCTCCATGGCTCACTTGTTTACATTGGCCCTACGAACGCCACACATTCTCTGTCTGACTGAGGGATGAAGACTTTAGTGATCCGCTTGACAGGCCGTGGACTACAGGTGACCTCATGATTCCCTGCATACACACAGGCGAAGACGATAATTTAACATATAGCAAACTGTTAATTTAAGTGCAAAAATATTCATAACTTCAACAAAAATTTCACTCTGAAGAGGCCAGGGGCTGGTTCGTGTATCGAAAAATTTTTTTTTCCTTTTCAGTAAGAAAATCACGTTCAACGCAGCCTGCGGCAACTGGGAGAGTTATAAAAGCTCACTAAGCACCTATAACAGCTACGAGTATACTACCTATAATAGCTGGAGTAATTTTCGAAAACATACAAGACTCAGCACAAATCCACAAAGCTTTATTAAAGGGCTTATAGGGAGATCTTGGATCTATCAGGACAACCGATGGTTCTTTCACACAGTCTAAGGAAGAAATCTTGATAATATTGCTCCAGGCACAACCATTTATTCAAATGAGCATCCAATTTCTACTGGGCAGCCAACAAGCCCATTTTCTAAAGTAACCCAAGCTACCTGGACAGATGCAAACACCGTGCCTATCCCCGAAGCTATCAGGGAGGCGATTTGATCGTTCAAACCATACAAGTCAGTGAACAGTTCTGCTGCATCGGCCTTACATTATCATCTTACCTTGACCGCCAACTGGTCTTATATAATACCATCCGGTAGTACAAGACTTTTTTTTGTATCCTTGAGTCATTCATTCTTTGGACATGATAGGCCCAAAGTAAACGCAGTAGCTTGGCATGTGTCGATAGTTCACACTCTTTATATAGATCGTACAATTCGTGCACTGATAGAAAAATTGTCTTGATTCCAGCAATTCAATAGTCTTCGTTTCGTTGTCTTGAGTAGAAACATTTTTCAATCTTAACATGAGATTGCTGTCTCAGAGTGAGACACTAGAAATTCTTGAGCCAAGCAATTGTATTTCTTCGCTCAATACTGATACTTTTCGACCAAGATATGTCTTTTTCGAAATAAGATTTTTTAATTTTTGACTCAAGAAACTAAATAGGAGTATTTTTTATAAAAAACAAAATTTGTATTAAACTAGTTGGGATGTGGGTTTAACCTCTTCGGTTCACACGATCAACTTCCCAGTATGATGGACGAAGATGGAATAAACTGACTTCTTATAAAATAGTTATACGTTTAGCGCTAGTGGAAAATTGGCTAGTATCAGAACTGATGACAAAGCAATCCCGAGAGAAGCTAGTTCAAACAACTATAATAGTAGTATAATAAATCCACAAGATTCTAGAGAATTTGTTTTTCCTGAACGTTAGCAAACAAGCATGTCCTCCGTATTTCGTTCCCTGCACTAAAGCGGGTGTTCAAATTCGTATTGAGGGTGCTGAAGCGCCGTTGACAAACTCTGAAGCGAATGACTTCATTTGGAAATTCCAAAGCTTTCCGGAGATATTAGCAAAACTGTAACTGTTAAGTACTTGTCAGACTTGCCCAAAAAGAACAAATTTTGCGGTAACTACGGGATAAACCGCAATTTCCTGAAACTGTATCGCGTAGAAAACAATTCCCCGCCAAAAAGTGCTAATCCAAGGTTTGAAAAATTCGCGCTGTTTGTAAAGGGTAACGAAATTTTTGCACGATTTTGAAAGGTTGTCGGATTTTGACAAGTGATGTTTTGTTCGAAGGCTATCGCTGTGCAGAACCCAAAAAAGATCACTTCGTTTAGAACGGGTCTCATTCCATCGAGTTTATTAGATATTAGCAAAACTTGTCAATTTAAGGTTTTTCTGTATAAGAACTGATGTTTTCCTATTTAAACAAAAAAGGCCCGACCGAATATTATGAAATTTTTTTCAGAGCATTTCTTCGTTAATATTCTTTTTTCGTCGCCTCAATGAAGTCGATATAGTTTTTAGTTCGCGCGGTAGCGTGCAGGTACAAAAATCATTAACGTCGTAAAAAAAAAACGGTTCGACCGAATTTTATGAAAATCTTTTCAGATCATATTTCGGTTAATTCGCTTCGAACGACACCTCAACGAAATCGATCTTTTTTGGTTCGCGCGATATCGTGCAGGAAAAAATGACCACATCCGCGCACACACACACATACTTCCTCCCAATTTTTTGCTTAAAATGCTCCTGGGACCTTGAAAGATGAAAATACGTCAAAATTTTCGATTTCGATTTTCGGACCGATTACAATCACTTCCTATACTGGGAAGTTAATAAATTAAAAGAATTGCTGGAAAAATTTCTTTCAAAGATATGAGCATTTTCATTCATAAATTAAGAGTTCTCCGCAGCCGCTAGCAACACAACCTCCCCAAGCAGAAGCGCGCTTGCGACTGGCGGAAAATCACGGTATACAGAAAACGAAGGTAATGTAAAAGCAACGGCAGCTTCGAATACCGTCAAAAATGGGCGCATGGTGACGTCAGCCGTAATGCTGAAACAACGACAACAGTTTCGATTTTATATGGGAAGTGTCTCCCACGTGACATCAGCACTAAAATACCGTATACGGTATACAGTCTTTTACATTACCTTGTTTCTGAATACCGTGGCGGAAAATGTCAACAATCCTGTAATCAAAGTGATAAAAACACAAATTTTGTATTTTTTAGTAGAAACTAGCATAAAACCCGCGTGCCTTGCAACGTCTTTAAAAACTGTTTATTATGTGCAATGTTTTCCTTAAAAAAAGAAACCAACAAAAAAGTCAGCTGTTATTATCCCTAAAAAGGGTTTATTATAGTGCATTTTTTTAATAAATATGGTAAACAAATTACTGCGAATATCACCTCTCCTCAACAAATCTGCAAGTTTTAAAGTAGATTGGCATGTATATGTCATCAAGAAAAGTGACATTTTAGGGTTTGACGAACGTTCGTTAAGTTTGTTCGCCTATTTACGTGGATGTAAGAAATTATGAAGCAATCACAAATGAATATTAAATAAAGTGAATTTCGAGTCATTCATTTCTACGTGATTATAGGGATGCACTGTCAAAATTTCAGCCCTTCAGCTTCAGAGGTTTGGGTTAACCCCATTTCATCCCCTAAGGGGATGAATTTCGAATACTCGCCTCTTAGTGGATGTCCATGTCATTATAGGGATGCACTGTCCAAATTTCAACCCTGTAGTTCCAGTAGTTTGGTAAACCAAATTTTACCCCTTTAGGGGATGAATTTCGAAAAATCGCTTCTTAGTAAATGTCCACGATGCACTGTCAAAATTTCAGCCGTTTAGCTCCAGCGGTTTGGCTTAACCCCATTTAACCCCCTTAGGGGATTCAATCGTCCCTAAGTGGATGCCCACGTCATTGTAGTGATGCACGGTCAAAATTAGAGCCCCCCAGCTTCAGCGGTGTGGGTTAATCCCATTTCACCCCATTAGGGGATAAATTTCGAAAAATCGCTTCTTAGTGGATGTCCACGTCATTAAGGGGATGCACTGTCAAAATTTCAGCCCTATAGCTCCAGCGGTTTGGGTAAACCCCATTTCACCCCCTTAGGGGATGAATTTCGAAAAATCGCTTTATAGTGGATGTCCACTTCATTATAGAGATGCACTGTCCAAATTTCAGCCCTATAGCTTTAGCGGTTTGTAAAAACCCCATTTCACACCCTTAGGGGATGAATTTCGAAAAATCGCTCTTTAGTGGATGTAAACGTCATTATAGGGATGCACTGTCAAAATTTCAGCCGTATAGCTTTAGAGGTTTGTATAAACCCCATTTCACACCCTTTGGGGATGAATTTCGAAAAATCGCTCTTTAGTGGATGTCCACGTCATTATAGGGATGCACTGTTAAAATTTCAATTCCATAGCTCCAGCGGTTTGGATAAACCCTATTTCACCCCCTTAAGGGATGAATTTCAAAAAATTGCTTTATAGTGGATGTCCACGCCATTATAGAGATGCACTGTCAAAATTTCAGCCCTATAGCTCCAGCGGTTTGGGTAAACCCGCTTAGGGTAGAATTTCGAAAAATCGCTTTTTAGTGGAAGTAAACGTCATTATAGGGATGCACTGTCAAAATTTCAGCCCTATAGCTCCAGTGGTTTGGGTAAACCCGCTTAGGGGATGAATTTCGAAAAATCGCTTCTTAGTGGATGTCCACGCCATTATAGGGATGCACTGTCAAAATTTCAGCCCTATAGCTCCAACGGTTTGGATAAACCCCATTTCACCCCCTTAGGGGATGAATTTCGAAAAATCGTTTCTTAGTGGATGTCCACGTCATTATAGGGATGCACTATCAAAATTTCAGCCCTATAGCTCCAACGGTTTGGATAAACCCCATTTCACCCCCTTAGGGGATGAATTTCGAAAAATCGCTTCTTAGTGGATGTCCACGCCATTATAGGGATGCACTGTCAAAATTTTAGCCCTATAGCTCCAACGGTTTGGATAAACCCCATTTCACCCCCTTAGGGGATGAATTTCGAAAAATCGTTTCTTAGTGGATGTCCACGTCATTATAGGGATGCACTATCAAAATTTCAGCCCTATAGCTCCAACGGTTTGGATAAACCCCATTTCACCCCCTTAGGGGATGAATTTCGAAAAATCGCTTCTTAGTGGATGTCCACGCCATTATAGGGATGCACTGTCAAAATTTCAGCCCTATAGCTCCAACGGTTTGGATAAACCCCATTTCACCCCCTTAGGGGATGAATTTCGAAAAATCGCTTTTTAGTGGATGTAAACGTCATTATAGGGATGCACTGTCAAAATTTCAGCCCTATAGCTCCAGCGGTTTGGATAAACCCCATTTCACCCCCTTAGGGGATGAATTTCGAAAAATCGCTTTTTAGTGGATGTCCACGCCATTATAGGGATGCACAGTCAAAATTTCAGCCCTTTAGCTCTAGCGGTTTAAGTTGTGCGTTGTCTGTAAGTCAGTTACTTTTTATACAATAGAAAAAAATCCCCTTGCAACTTATTGAACCCCATTTCACCCCCTTCAACCCTTTTGTTCTCCATAAAAAGTAGCCTATGTCCGTCTCCAAGGTCTAAACTATGTCTGTTGCAAATTTCATCAAAATCGGTTTAGTGGTTTAGGCGTGAAAGCGTAACAGACAGACAGACAGACAGACAGACAGACAGACAGACAGACAGAGTTACTTTCGCATTTATAATATTAGTAAGGATTACTACAAATTATTTCCTTAGCATATGTGTAAAATATAATAACCTTAAAATTAAAAAAAATATATAAAAACGGGTGTTTTTCAGTCATATTTGTAAATTTTTTAAATAATCATTGAAGTCCCAGAAAAATACATCTCCCTTTAGCAATACGTAGTCGCGACTGATTACATGGCAGCAACTGAAGCTTTTGCCTGAGCTTTTAAAAATTTTTAAGAGCTTAGCTGGGGAACATGCGTGGGATGTCACGACGTTTGAAAACAACTATACTGTACGTATGATGGTTTTGTAAAATCTTATTTTGGTTTTTCTGTGGATGTCTCTGGATTTCATTACTGGCAGTAGTGAGAAGTATATTCTGTTTACGGCGTTCATTCTTCTCTTTACGTCTATCGTTTCATTGTTGTCTTCACTGACTGTGGATCCAATGTAGTTAAATGGGTTTACCCGTTCGACGTTATATTCCCTGTAGGCGGTGTTGTGGCTTCTTCTTCTTTCCACCCTTGACTGAATTAGAATCTTACTCTTGTCTCTATTTATTTGCAGCCCTATACTACATATATGATTAGCTGCATCTTCTAATTTCGTGAATGCTTCTCTAAAGTATGACAACGATCTGCCAAGGCAGCTTATATCGTCGGCATATTCTGCCAATAGTTTTGATTTGTTAAGCAGGGTTGCATTCCAGGGTTGCGCCTTTATAATTTCCACAGTTGAATTTGCCCCCTTTCTTGTGTTGTATTGGGCAGATAAAGCATTATTCCCAATCTTCAGGCATTTCTTTCGTTTTTCTATATTCAGCATAGTAATTCATGTATAGCTGCTGAGAGCGATTAGCCTCCTTGTTTGGTCAACTCTGCTGGGATGTTGTAAATTCCTGGAGATTTGTTGTTTTTAAAGGATTGTAATTTCTGTAATTTTTTCAGGGTTGGTACATTTGTTTCTCTGGTGTCATTGTTATGCTATAGACGGGAATCTGGTACATGTCTGGAGCGTTCAATTGCATTCACTAACTCGCTAAAAATTCCTTCCACCGTTTCTTTTCATCTTCGCTGCCTGTAACTATAGTGCCTTTTTCTGTTCTACATATACCGGAGTAGTGTTTGAAAAATTTCTTGAAGAAGTTTACTTTCTTGTATGCTTCCCGTGTTCGCCTGTTGTCTACGTAGTACAAAATCGTTCCGATAGATGGCGCAAAACTTCGAATTTTAAAAACATTTGTAGGTAACATTTGAAAGTTCCATATACCCCTTTATTATCTCAGACTATGCTCGCATAATTTTTTTTATTAAATGGCGTGCGTTAAGGGTTGTTGCTAGTCAATATAATATAATGCGTAAATAAGTACAAATATACTGCGCAATCAATAAAGGAGGTAATTTTCACTCCGTTTATATGCTCAAATTCACTTGCGCCAACCAGCTTACACAAGGAAATCGTCACATGTGAACCTATCTTTAAAGCACAAGGGGGGGCACTTATAGGTGGAGGGGGCGCGGATGATTTTATATTTTTGGATTTTTGGACTCAGATATTGATATCTATTTAAATTTTATTGTGTCTTTTTATTTTACATCTCATCGCCATCTATACCTTTTCAACTTCAAATTGGCACTAAACAAATTCAAATTGGAACTAAACAAATTCAAATTGGGACTAAACAATTTCAAATTGGGACTAGACAATTTCAAATTGGGACTATACACTTTCAAATTGAGACTTATGGGGTTAGCTCATCATGAAATTAGGAAGCGTGCTTTTAACAAGCCAGAGGTCAAGTACTTTGTTAGCCATTGCCTAAGAAATGCTCAAAATATGTATCAGACAAATGTTGTATTAGTTATTGATAATGCGCCTTGCCATGCCTTTTCATGCCTATGGAAGAAGTGTTTCAGGACAATGAATTTGTTGGCCATAGATTACTTAGACTTGGCCTTATAGTCCAATGTTCAATGCTATCGAGCACGCTTGGTCAAGCTAACGTTAAAAGAGAATTAGCAATACAAATGCCACAAACTCTAACCGGTTAAGACAGGGCTAATATGACTCAAACCGAATATCGTTTACAATGGTGACAAACCATCTTAATTAATGATATAAAAAATCAAATAGATGTGAACTGCACAAAATATATCGCCCATCGTTCAAAGGTTCATATCCGATGCATTAAATATGATGGATGCTCGTTTTCAAATAATGTTTTTATATTGTTATCTGTGTTCATATTTTTTCCAAACTTAATAAAAATAAATAATACTTTAATCTTTACAGATAGTAGTTCATTTATTACTTCAAATTGTTTGGTTCCAATTTGAAATTGTTTGTTCCCAATCTGAAATTGTTTATTCTCAATTTGAGATTGTTTATTCCCAATTTAAAATTGTTTAGTCCTAATTTGAAATTGTTTAGTCCTAATTTGAAATTGTTTAGTCCCAATTTGAAGTTGAAAAGATTTCGACAAATGTGCACGAATCTAAAACGTCATTCACTATCACGTTAACTAGAGTCTGTTCACACCGAACAAACGGGTTAAAATTGTAGCGTTATACATTCACTGTTAAATTTTTTTTCTAAAATTACAATTGTTTTACAAAATAAAAGCTGAGTAAAATTACAAACCAGTGTATGGCAATATAAAATTAAAATACAATTCAAGTAATTTTCTAAGATATGTGAGGAAATTTACTAATATCAGAAGTAATTTTACAATCTTTATGTATAAATCCTACACGCATTGCGATTTTACTGAACTGTTTATCAGCTTTCAATTGAAAGCATTTCGAATTTACAAACATTGTTTAAAATTTGATTTATTATAATTTTACCAAACATAAATCTACTGTATACAGCATTTATGTGTAGTAAAATTACTCATATGCTATAGCAGAACTAAATCATAAAAAATTTAATTTTTCACACTTCCAGATAACTCTTTAGCAAAATTGCTACACACGTTTTGTAATTTTCCCAAATTTAATTGGAATTAATTGTGAATTGTATTTTTACTATATCGTGATGCGTAAAAACTTCCAACAATTATTGTTTTGAAAAATTACAATAGAATTTTTTAACAGTGTTGCAAACAATCGTAAAGACTGTATGTGCTTATCGTAAAAAATATGGAAAGAATTCGGCGCCTTTAGATAACACAATTCGTGGTTTGGTGAAGAATTTTTTTAAGTACGGGTCTGTAGTGACTCGCCAGCGTCCTATTGGGCCGCGCCCGCGACTCTTCATTGAAGTTGTTGAAACAGTAATAGACAGTGTTGCCGATAATTTAAATGTGTCGTATCACCGTTAAACATGAGTGGCGCGACTCTAAGGAGGATTATAAAGCAAGATCTTCATCTCTTCCCATACAAAATACAACTTACTCGATGATTGCAGCTAATGAACAAGCCGCATCGCTTGCAATATGGAAATGCCGTCGCAAGAATGATCGATGCGATGGCGGAAGAGGCTCATTTTACACTCTCTGGCGGAGTCAATAAACAAAACTGTCGAATTCGAGGTACAGAGAACCCACACGTCGTTCATGACATGAAACATCACTGCTCCATGCGTTAAGGCCGTATCAGATCAAATTTTTGAGCAGCGACAGCAGCAGCATGCTGCTTCTTGTATCAGATTCGTTGTAGCAGCAGCAGGCAGCAAACGCTTTTTCGTCTTAAATAAAAAATTGAAACGTCAAAAAAGCTGCCTTGATTGGCAGCAAAATTAGGATTAGGAATGAAAATGAAGGCAGCATTCAGTGCTGCTTCTGTGGTCATGTGACCCGCGTTGACCAATAGAAACAGTTTGCTGCTGATATTTTTGTTGCGCTGCTTTGGATCTGATACAGCCTTTACTGTTTGAGCCGAAGTGTGCTTAAAAACCATCATCGGATCATTTTTCTTTAAAGTTCGGGTAACTGTCGACGTACACGCTATCGTTGCGTGGGTCCGAAAATGGATGGAAAAGGTCTGACGAACCTTTTCAACAAGAAGGCCACACCGCAGCCACTACGATGAAGTGCTGGCAAAAGTCAAGTTTATGCCGAAATTGACGAATTCAAAGCTAACATACCAGCCGAAGTAGGTACTAGAAAACAGCTGCTGTTTGCGTATCCAGTGGAAGTCTTTTAATCGACATGAATGGTAGAGAATGTCCTAAATAAATCTTGTTCACTTCGGCTAAAAAATGTCAGAGTTATTCAAGTTTGAAATACCGAAGGTCTATATGGCGCATCCCACCTAACATGAAAATTTACGTATTTTATTGGGGGGGGGGGCGCCAAGGGTTTTTTTATGTGACAGCGGGGCAACAGTATCATAAAGTTTGGAAGCCACTGCTTTAAAAAGAATGAGCGAGCCCCAGCCAATTAGGCTTCTCGTAGTACCAGACAGTTGAAATTCACCTTGCACGGCCTCAAAATTGGTAGGAATATCATAAAGAATTACCCAAATCCATATACCCACCAATCAACCGTAATTGAAAGCGAAAACTAAGCTAATATAGGCAATTCAAAAAGTGAGAGACCATTTCTTTATAAATTGTGCACATTCTAAGAAAAATATAGATACATACAGTCAGCGAAATTCGTTTGTGCGCACCCATATTTTTCATGTTTTCGACGTCCTGTAATTTTTATTGAACTTTTTAATGATGGGAAATATGTTTATTATAAAAAACGAATATAATTATTTATTTATCTCAGTACAAAATTTATTTTACTTGTATTTAACCATAAAAAGTAGAAAAACTACAGCGAAATTCATTTGTACGCACTTTAGAAAATGAAGGAAAAGCAATGGTTTATAGGAAAAATTTTTTTCACAGCAACTCGAATATTTTGTAAATCGTCCGTGGCTTTAGATTTTTGCAAAAATTCGGTTGGGTATTGATCTTAACATGCTACCGATAAGATCCTGGCCAATGTTAGCCCACGTGTCCAAAATAACTCTTTTTAATGTAATGGCGTCATTGAACTGATGTCCGTTGACTTAAACACACCTCCCCATGATCCCCCGGAAGTTCTCCATAAGATTTGGACCGGGACTTAATACTGGGCATCGCGTCAAAGACCCTTCCCGATCACTAAACCACTGCCGCGAATGAAGAGAGACGTGGATTGGCGCATTATCTTGTTGAAAGACGACTGCCTGGTCACCAATTTCGGCTTCCAAATACGGTATAAGGGCGGATTCAAGCATATCCATTCATTTGAGAGTTTATCCTGGAAGGGATGATGCATAAACTTAGCTTCCCGTATGATGAGAAAGGCATCATTAAAGCCATCATTAAAGCAACATCATAAGGATGCACGGCTTTCTTTTGCGAGGGAGCAACATGGACTGGACGCGGGAATGGGAGACCGTTATCTTTTCGGATGAAAAGAAATTTAATTTAGATGGGCCAGATGGTCTCACTCATTATTGGCACGATCTTAGAAAACGAGAACCCACCTAGAAGTAGTCGACATTCGGGAGGTGGAAATGTAATGATATGGGGAGCTTTCTCATCATATGGAAAGCTCCGCTTATGCATCATCCGTTCCAGGATAAACTCTGAAATGTACACGGATATGCTCGAATCTGCCCTTATACCCTATTTGGAAGATGAAATTGGTGACCAGGCATTCGTCTTTCAACAAGATAATGCGCCAATACATGTCTCTCTTCATTCACGGCAGTGGTTTAGTGATCGGGAAGTGCCTCTGATGCGGTGGCCAGCATTGAGTCCCGATCTAAATCCTATGGAAAACCTATGGGGGATCATGGCGAGGCGTGTTTATGCCAACGGACGCCAGTTCAATGACGTCACAACATTAAAAAACGTTATTTTAGACACGTGGGCGAACATAGACCAAGAACTTATCGGAAGCCTGATAAGATCAATGCCCAACCGCATTTTTGCAACCATTCAAAGCAACGGGGGACCTACCAAGTATTAAAAGTCATAAAAAAAATTTTCTTGCTATTAGTCATGGTATTTTCCTGCATTTTCTGAAGTGCGTACAAATGAATTTCGCTGTAGTTTTTCTACTTTTTATGGTTAAATACAAGTAAAATAAATTTTGTACTGAGATAAATAAATAATTATATTCGTTTTTTATAATAAACATATTTCCCATCATTAAAAAGTTCAATAAAAATTACAGGAAGTCGAAAACATGAAAAATATGGGTGCGCACAAACGAATTTCGCTGACTGTATATAAGCATCGAGGCAGCATGTAGGCCCAGCGCCAATTTCCAATATTCATGAACGTATTCCAGGTTTTTATGACTGGCAATAAAAACATTCTCCTTGGGAAAAAACTCAATTTAAAGTTGAAAATCACCTTGTAAAATATTTAAAATGAAAATAAATCTCGTTAATAACGATCACCAGCAAAAGTAAACTTTCATAATTCTTCCCACTTAAGAGCAAAACCCCTCCCTCCCTCCTCCACCATCCAAGACAGGAGTTCTGTATAAACTTTATTGGGACCCTGTTATTTTAAAGTAATCAAGCGCAAAGCCATTTCAATATGGAAATAAAAATAGTATAAAAGTTAACCCCGAAACATTTTGCCCGGTAATGCCCGAAAATTTTCTTCTCTGCTACGAAAATGATGAGGGTTATATACATGGTTCAGTCCGCCAATAAACTACGAAGAATTCACCGTGAAGGTAGATCCAATAAAGATTCAAAATTCATGGGAAATATACTTTATAAGAAGGAAAATAAAGTGGAAACTCCTGTTAAGCAGTAAATCATACCCTCGTGAATAATTTTGGTCGGACCCAGGCACTTTCAGGACGTCAATCGATACCTGGTAGATGAGGCCGCTCGCTGCTAGTTAATAAATGCGCCACCGAAATCCCCAAAATATCAAAATGATGAATACCCCGGCTCCTCTTGTAAACATTATTAAGCCCATTAAAGTATCAAATTTTTCGACTAATTTACCGTTTAGCACGGTTCGTTGAGTTTTTGGCTACGGCAGTGATTTTCATTCGAGAATTGCTGAACTGCTGAGACAAGGATACCGGAAAAGGGACGATCCAATGACTCAAGTGGGCCACCTCAGCCCCAAGTCCCGCAGCGCCGAGTCCCTGTGCAGGGGCGGCGGAGGTCCACTTTGACAACCACAAAAAAGATGAATAGTGACCCAGATGAACCTGCCAATTTATCATTAAGAATTTCATAAATAAAACAGGCCAATCACGGAATTATGCCGGGGGAGTCCCCGTGAATGCGCCGCTTTAGCCCCATTTGAGGGCATCTTAAAATGATTTAGTAGTTGGGGATGGATAAAGGAAGAAGCCTCCTTGATGTGGTTTCGGCTCGGCTGCTTACGGTAGGATTATATGCCTTCTCGAGCCTGTATACATCGCCGCATATATGTAGTTCAGGGGGCTGCCAGATAACCTACACCCACCCACCCACTCCAATCCGGGTTTCCATTTCGCATGATTTTCTTTGAAAGATTTGATTACGTGTCTTGTTTTGGAATTCATAGCTCGATACCTGGATCCTATCTGGACTGGGGACTGGGAGTGATCCTGGAGGTGGTCCGGATTTCATTGAGCAGTCGCTGATAGAAAAATTTTATCCAAAGGTAATGAGATGGAACAGGCACTAATTTATAAGCTATTCTTGGATATATTCTCCTGCACGTATATAAGTATATATGTATATTTATGTATGTATGTATATTAACTGTGGAGAAATTTGGGGTATTTTTGTGGAATTGAAAGGTTTCAATCAAATTGGTTCTAGAAATGGTGCTGTACGTGTTGTGTGTGTGTGTGGGCCTGACTATGTGAATAAATGCAATGAAATTGGAAATCTTATTTAAATAATTTTGATTTCTTGAGAATTTGATTTCCATAATTCTGATGTTATTGAACTCAAATGAAAGCACTTGAAATTGAAATAAAATTATGGTTAAGCTTTGTTATAATATATGTCATGTCATTAGTTAAGAAGGTAGAAGGTGAATTGTAAAAAAATTGTGGCGTTTTGCTAGATTGTAATCTAAACACTTCTGGTAATCTTTAAAGTATAAATTCACTTCATCCTTAGCAATTCTTTTTATTTATAAGAGGGTGGCGGGGTGATATAACAGAAAGCCAGTCTAAGGGTACCTTATTTACATCGCTGTCCCCCGTGAATTTGCACTTACACGATACTACCAGGATACCTCCCGCCGTTGCGTGCTCCAGCCATTCAATGGATGGATTTTTAAGGTTTCGCGTATTTTATGTATACGTGTGTCAAAGAGATCAACACTATTAAATCAATTGGTCCTGATAATACTCCCCTATGGTCCTTATAAAATATAAATCGCCTTTGGACAAGAAGGCTATTAGTCCTTTCAAAACGCGGAGGGGGGTGTTCCAAAATAACACCGTCAAAAAAATCGAACCCTAAAGGTTTTCGGGGTCGCTGATCACGAAAATCGGGGTCCCGCGGTCCTAAAACATGAGCGTCACCCTTAAAAAAGCAAAAAACACCCCTTTTTAGGGGGTTTTTGCGACTATTTTAATAATAATGAAAACTAATGCAATGAAATACACTTTTTTTTAAATATTTATTTGCGAAGGTGGTTGATTTGTACTAAATGAAGGCGAACTTTATGATAAGGGGTAAACCTAAAGGGTTGGAACCACCCCTAAATTGACTGAAAATAGAAAAACATGCAAACATATTTTATTTAAAGTTTATGCCTCAAATTCGATTGTGCGATTTTGCCTGATTGCGTGCTGTCAGGCAAAAATAAATAATTTTCAACCCTTAAGGGGTTAAAACTACTCCTACAATTACAAAAATCAACTTTATATAAAATTTTTTTTTTCAATTATAATTTTAATGTAGGGGTAGTTTTACCCCCTTAAGGGTTGAAAATAATAAATTTTTGGCTGATAATACCTATTGAACCTAATTTCAAACAACTGCACAACTGCAACGCATGCTTAGTCATATCATACCCTTGTTGCAGGCCATGTTTTCCGGGTGCCTTGGAAAGCCTCCAATACAACACCCAATGACTATAGGCTGAAGACTCTAGAAAGGCTTATTGAAATATAGCTGAGGCAGACCATACCAACGTCACAACTCTCTGGCGCACAGGGCACGTCTATACAAGGGCCAGATCCACGGATACTGCTCTTCATTCATTGGTTTCAACCATAGAAAAGTCACTCCAAGTCAAAGAATACACATTAGTAGCTTTCCTTTGACATAGAGGGAGCGTTTAACAACGTGCTCCCGGACGCCATTACCCTGGCCTCGGCGAAGCTGAGGATCGAGGCGCCGCTAGTGCCTCTTATACATCTATTCTATCACCAGCTCTCTTCCTAGTTTTTATAAATGACCTGCTCTCAATTCCATCCAACTCCCTTCACAGCTTCGCTGATGACAGTACTTTGCGTTACTCGTATAGCTTTGATAAAGCAAGACAAGCACGGGCCAGACCTTGTCTGCTTGATCGTGAACTTATGTCCACTTCAATCAACAGGGACATAAAATTGATCCTTGATTGGGGCCTCATGAATCAAGTTGAATTCAACGCACAGAAAACAAAATACTGTCTCTTCTCTATGAAAACGCGCTCCCCAATCCCTCCCATTAAAGTGGACAGTCTAGAACTGATGGCTGAACCATCCCTCAATATCCTGGGCATAACTTTAACTGAAGATCTGCGATGGAGTAATCACATATTCCAAATCGCTAAACAAGCATCTCAATGCTTGGGATCCCTTAAAAGATGCAAATTCCCCCTTCCGCCGTCGGCCAGGGCTATAATATACAAATCCTACATTCGGCCCCGCCTCGAATTCAACTCATATCTCTGGGCAGGGGCACCGAGTACCACCTTAGCGTGGCTGGACAAGGTGCAGAACCGCGCTCTCCAACTCATTGGCGACGACGTCATTTGCTCCAAAATTGACTCACTAAGTCACCGCAGGAATGTAGCAGCCCTGGTAAAATTCTACCGCATCTACCATAACGACTGTTCCACCGAAATATATAATCTCCTGCCTTCACGGCGATGTTTTTCCCGCAACACAAGACTTGCCCATTCGGCTCATCCTCACTATCTACAGCCCTTATTTTCGCGCACACACCAGTTTAGTAATTCGTTCTTTTCGAGAACAACTCGACTGTGGAACAACCTTCCACAGTCAGTTTTCCCAAACTCATATAACACCCAAGAGTTTAAACGCAAGGTTCATCTCCACCTCCTCATGTATCCCCCAGACTCCCTTTAATCTTTTTATTCTTTCTCTATCCTTCGAGCTAAGCTTACTACCAGACACCCGACGTTGACGTGTACGACATGACGGACTGGTAGTACAAAGGGTGACACCTGAGCTTAGACTTTCACATAAAAAAAAAAAAAAAAAAAATGCTTACCGGCAGGATCGTAAGCTCAAACCTTGGCGACTTTTTGGTCCGAAGGACCATCAACAGAGGTACCCCGCAAGGAGGAGTACTTTCTACACTTTTATGGGTCGCGACTGTGAGACAGCTGCTGCGACGCATGGACGCAGTGGGACACCACGTATTGGCGTACGCGATGACATTATTATCATCATAAAAGGAAAATTTCCACAAGTCCTCTGTGAACTCATGGAGGCGGCGTTACTAACTCTTTCACGGGTGGCAGACTCAGCGTTAACCCTGAAAAACAGAATTAGTCCACTTCACGAGGAGGTATAAAACTCCACCTCTAATTCCTCCTCGGCTAAATAATGTCAGGCTCTTTACCAACAGTGCCAAATACCTGGGAGTAACCTTGGACAAGAAGCTCCTCTGGAATGAGAACACAGAAGAGCGCATTGAGAAAGCGAACATAGCGTTTCATGGGGCTTCTCCCCTAACATAGTACGATGGATCTATACAGCGATTGTCCATCCAATGCTCCTATACGGGGTCTTAGTATGGTGGCCAGCCTTGAATAAGTCCACTGTGCTAAACAAATTACAGATAGTGAAAAGATGTGCGGAGCTAAGCATAACAGGCGCACTTCGATCTCGAAGATTGGGATACCGTAACTAAGAAGATTCATTACGTTTTAAAGATGGTTTAACAAAATCATCTAGAATCTAAGTTGGCGAGCTTAAAGGTGTTGCCCAAGGTTGACGAGAGACGAGACTGATCACCAACGAAGATGTTGTGGCAAGGAGCCCAGCTTTCGATGAGCAGACAATCTCTCTCAGTCCAATTTTAAGGGAGTTTGATTTTTCAACGAAAGGACTGCAAATAGGAGCAGCTACAACTTCAGTCTAGGCACTCCTAATCTCCACAACCAGTGTCGGTCTATCCCTCGCTGCCTATCTCCCTATTTACTACCGCTTCACTTACCTAATACAATACCATAACGAAACTCGGAACAACATGAACAGTAGAAGATTGGGACAAGATGCATACCGTAGCGCGCAAGAAGGATACAAAAAAACTGGAGCAAAGCGTTACCAACAAACTAAACACGTCGTTTCCTGACAAGGAAGTCCCTACAACTTATTTCTCTAAAGGAGCCCCACAATACGCAGATCCAGCTTGGATAAGCCGCTAATTCCAAGATGAGCTGAGATAAAGTGGTTTTGCCTTCCAAATATAAAATCAACATCGGACGCCTTCAGATGGGAAAACCTCAGATAGTAAGTAAAATCACACAAAAATTGAAATATTTTCTTTTCTAGCAACAGTAATAGTCTATCAAATACCTAAAATTTAAATGATTGCCGCTGGCGAAATTTTAATGTTGAAATTGCAAAAAAGGTACAACTAGATCTCATACCTATTTATAGCAGTAACAAAAAACCATCCGGAATTTAATTTGCTTAAAAATTTTATTTCAAAATAAATAATTCAATAAATATCGTAATTCATAGCACTTAACAAATAAACTATAGCCTCAGCAGCGTATTCCGGATCACTGTAAATACTGCGCCTTTTGGTAGTAGGCTTCCTCGCAAGGAGGATTGTTATCGTAGTAAATTTTACGCTCTGGCTTAACCAGATTCAAGTACACCGGCTCAACACTGACAGGCTGGGGCTGCTGCTTGACGATAATTGGCTTAACAACTTTCGCCGATGGACGATGCAGCACAACCGGAGATGGCTTCACTACAAGAGGAGGATGGTTGATCACGACGTTAGTTGGCGGCCTCTTGACTACAATCGGTGGAGGTCTGTGGATGAAAACTTCACCCCTTTCACTCTCGTCGCAAGGATACTGCAGCGGTGATACTAGCCCAGGACGAACATCTTGAACGTTTGTTATTGTTTCTGAGGCCTGGCCAGGCTTCGTCCAGGAAAGGTATCTTCCGTAGTAAGGATGCGATAAGTAATGTGGATTTGCCAGCGAAGTCTACGTTGAAGCGAAAACGAGAGGTTTAGTATTTTTTCATAATTAAAACGAAATTTAAAAACTTACGCAAATCACTGCTGAAAATGCTGCTAAAAATGTGAAAGAGTTCATTTTGGTAAACAAACAGAAATCTGCCTGCTAACTGAGAGTGCACTGAGCAGCGTTACATAAGAGGCAGGTCTTAAATATCAAATCACTATTGATTGAGCTACGGCATCTACGTGAGATTCCTAAGATTTATTCTAAGAAACAATCAAACCTTGAGGACTGTGCGTTGATAGCATCATACGACGACCATCAAGAGTCTTTAATTGACATTCAACTGTAGTTGGCGAAAGTGAGAACAAATTGAATTCTTGAGTGGATTTCACATTAGTCAGCATTTTTGTCATAATGTCATTGCCACTTGTGACTTGACTTGTGTTTTTATTACGCAAAAATATTGGATAATATTTCCCTCATTTTTTGCGCACGTTCTACCTATGTGATGTAAACAATTGATGGTCAGTGTTAGTTGTAGATTAGTTAAGTTGGTTTAAGTGAAAAATTAAAATAATGAAAATGTGATAACCAAATCCTATTTACATTGTTGTTTTGCAACCGAGGAAGTGATATCTTATTGATTTGGCATAACATTAAATTGTACCTACATATTAATTCAGAGGAGTAAGTAGATTTTTTAAATACTACTGAGATTCAGTAAAGATAATTGAAGTTTTGTTTGTGAATCGGTGATATTTTCCGTTAATCACATTTCTAAAAATTATAAGAAGAACACCAGCTCCTTTACAAATGCATTTTCTCTTGACGACTTTCAATCAAATTTGCACGAAAGAAACTGCCATCAAAACCAGTTGAGCAAAGCAAAAACATTGCATCTTTTTAACAGAAAAATCAATTTGACAGGTGATTGATTGTTTTGTGCCTTGATGGTTTGAATTTTTGATAAGAAAATCATAATTATGGATGAAAGAGGTTTAATTTCATACTATTTCCGTTTTATTAATGGATAACTCGGCTTCGTCGACTCCGAAAAAATGAAAAGTTGCAGCTTAGCTCCTCGTTTTTGAAAAGCTCAAAAGTTCCCAGATCAACATTTTTCCTAATGAATGGATCGGTAATTTTTTAGGGTAATTTTAAATGATATGCTTTGCGCAATGCACGTTTGTATTATTGTATTTGCATTTCGGGGGATCGATCGTCACACGACGCAGTGCCTTCCTACCTGTTCATTTAAGATCTGCACTTAAGCAACTAATTAGCCTTAGGATAGATATATTATAAAAAATACACCCTAGAAGTGATGGTAGACTTAAACGATGCCTTCAACAACGTACGTTTTGAACCGATTCAAGAGGTAGCAGTAGATTGATAACTGCTGAGATGAATGGTGAATCGATTACGGTAATGGCCTTGAATCGTGATCCACGAACTTCTTGCCAACCTGAATAGCTTTAAAGCACAACCCTACGAAGACAATGTCGCCTTAAAGCCCGGTATACACATGCCAGTAAAAAGGGTAAGTAGCTTGCATGCGTGAAAATGGAATATGCCAATAGATGGTATAACCTTGCCTGTATTTAGCAAGTGAAAATTTATCACCGTCGTACCATCTATCGGCATGTTCCATATTCACGCATGCAAGCTACTTACCTGTTTTACTGGCATGTGTATTCTAGGCTTAACGATAAGCGGCGGTCACGATAGCACCGTTTCAAACCTAATGCAAGCCACTCTGTCATAATATGAGCATAGCTGGTGTCGGAGCAAGAGCTTGGTATTAACCCGAACAAAACTGTCATCGTACCATTTACTAAGAGAAGGAAGCTAAATTTAAAAGTTCCTTGACTCCGCAGAATAGAACCTGGTATGTTCCGTCGGCTAAGTACGACTGGAACCATACCACAAGGATATGCGGAAAGCCTAATTTCTTTAGTTTAAGAACTATAATAGAGTGAAAGATAGCTCTAGCGTTGTTATTTTCTCGGACAGTTAAGCTGCCCTGTTGGCCACTAAATCTCACAGGGTATCATCAAAGGCTGCCCTGGATTGTCTCCAATCTCTGAAACCTTCAGCAGCTACGATGTTGTGGATTCCGGGCCACGAAGGCCACACTGGTAATGAAATTGCCGACAACCTGGCTAGAGTAGGCGCAAAATCATCCACTATCGGTCCGGAACCTTTATTAAGCTTAGCAAGCTGTCACGTAAGAACGGCCATCAAAAATTAGGTCGACCTGTTTTTTCATAGCTGAATAAGGCCCAGGGTGTTCGTCAAGCTAAAACATTATCAAAATCAAAGCTATGACGGACAAACTTTTAAATCTCAGGAGGTGGGACTAAAAAAAAATAACAGGCTCCTGACGGGCCACTGTTCACTTAAGTAAAATCTAAACAAAATAGGACTCGTAGCCGATTGCGGCTGTCGGTTCTGTGGGGCAGCGCCCGAAACTCCGGAGCACTTGCTATCCGGCTATGAGGCTACAGCGAGGTGGAGATTGAGCCTCTTTTATCGCTGTCGCGACTTCCCTACTCCTAGGAAGATTTGGAACAAGAACCCTTTAATCAGTTTTAGGCTATAGTAGCAGCCTTAAGCTAGATGGTTTTTAAAGACTGGGATAGCACAATAGATCAAATAAAATAGGACGCAGTGCCCGTCAAGGCGCCCCTCAACTAGAAATAGAGAATAATATTTTTTTTATCTGATAGACTAGACTATAGACTTACGTAACACCCCTTTATACTGTCTATTTTGTTTGTATAGAGTGCAATGTCGAATAGCACCTCTAGTCGGAAGATAGAGAGAAGAGAGGGAGAAAAGTGAAGGAAGCAACTGCCACAACTTAGCTGCAATATTTTTATTTCACCTACTCCTAACCATTTCGCAACTCTGGCAACCGATGACATGCGTGGAGACGGGAAGGACTAGGGAAGCCTATTTATTTATTTATTTACTGGTCTACAGAGTAAATCTCCAATAGACAGAATGCAAAAATTAATAATAAAAATTAAAATATATAAAAAATATAAGTGAGAAAGAATAAGTTTATAAAGACAAATTAATTTAAAGCAAACCACAAGCTAGGAATGAATATATAAAATTTCTAAGAATACAATAATTTTACCTACTAAGTTGACGTAAAGGCCGCTACACGCTACGTTTTGCACAACCTTTTAAGTCTGCGCAGTCTTAAGACGGAATGAAAACGTTGTAATTTTGAGCGTCCAGACGGTGCAGTCATATTTGCATTTTAAGCTCAGTCTTGTGTGATATCGTCATGGAGAAGGTTCTACTGTGGTCAATTTTTGCATGCTGTCTTGTTAAAAAAAAGATTGGAACATCTAAAAAGAACCAGGCGTTCAAAGTGGTCGCGGAAATGGCTTCTAAAAAGGCGGGAATTTTCCCATATTAGATTATTGCTAGATTTTTTCTCCCTGCTACTGTACTTCTTCGATTTAACAATCCAAATGCATGGGAAACTCTCATAAAGTGCAATAAAATCAGTTAGAAACTCCCGAGAACATTGCCGAAGGTCAGCCATAGTCGCGTGATTAGGAAAAACTGAGGAACAAAACGAATCGGAAAACGGAGCAAGCGTTCACATGCACCGACTTGTCCGCACAGATCATGGATTTCAAAGCTCATTTGCTCAGTTATCGCTGCAACTGTACCGTCTTCCCGCCGGACTCAAAACTGCGAAGTTTTCCGATCCACACGCAACGTTTTATCTGCAACGTGTTGAACTGTGCAGACAAAAGGTTGTGCAAAACGTAGCGTGTGGACCGGCCTTAAGTCCGACTTGAATGCTATTCTCTCAGCAGATAAATCAATCACGCCATAAATTTCATTAAATAGGCGAGAGCAATACGTTATTGGTTCATGCTGGCCATAAACGGTCCTATGCGGAGGAACAAACAATAGAGGCCTAGATCTCAAGGATATGCCAGGCGCATAAATAGAGTAAGTAATGAAGCAGATTTAATTCGAAAACATAACACATCTCTGACAAACATAATACAGGCAATGTTTCGCCTAGTCTCTAACTTCTGCAATCCTAGAAGCAAGCATCTGGAATTGTAAGAGGGCATAATATTATGCCAATTGATCTTACGAAGAGAAAACCGAGTAAAAGACTTCTGAAGAGATTCAATCCGAGAACGGTGGATAGAGGTATAAGGATTCCACACAACAGATGCATATTCTAAGTGAGACCGAACAAGGGACATGTAAAGGACTTTTAATGTAAATGGGTCCCGAAAGTCAGTAGAATTTCGCTTTATGAAACCCAGCATTCTAAAAGCTTTGGAGCATGCAAAGTCAACCTGGCAAGATGAGTTGAACGTATGATCAAAGGTAACGCCAAGATCACAAATAGTAACTGGAGAGTCAACAATCACACCATTAATATTATATGAATAAGAAAAAGGAACAACAAGACGATAAAACGAATATTTTTTACATTTATTAAGATTTAACTCTAGTCTGTTAGCCTTGCACCACGAACAAAGGGTGTCAAGTTCCTTCTGAAGAATAATGCAGTCGGATAGCGAAAAAATTGATGTAAAGATCTTCAAATCATCTGCGAACAATAAAGCACTGGCACGCGAAAAAATGTTACAAACATCATTAATAAAAATAATGAATAACAACGGACCAAGATGACTACCTTGCGGCACACCTGACTTGACAGCAAAAGTTTTAGACAGATATGTATCGATTGAAACGGACTGTTTACGACCAGTAAGATAAGAACTTAGCCAATTGAGAAGAGAGGAATGAAGACCAAACGCACGTAGTTTCATAATTAACAGAGCAGTGTCAATGCGATCAAAGGCTTTTACAAAGTCTGTATAAAAAACATCAACCTGTTCACCACGTTCAATAGCATTAATTGCATAGTTTTTAAAAAAACACTAGATTTGTGGTAGTTGATTTACCGCTCATAAAACCATGTTGCTCCTCACAAATACATTTATTAACAACAAATTGTAGTCTGTCAGTAACTAGACTTTCAAAACATTTAGGAACAGGTAATAGCTTCGCAATTCCTCTATAATTAATAATTTTGCTCCGACAACCTGATTTACAAAGAGGTTTAATAACCGAATATTTCCAAGAATCAAGGAAAGAGCCGAACATTAAGGACATATTAAATATTTTTGTAAGAGGATAAGAAAGACTAGAGATACATTTCTTTAATAATAAATTACACAACAAATCTGGTCCATGAAACACGTCACTGTTTAATTTTTTAAAGCGTGATTCAACTTCACTCTGTTCAAGTTGAATAAGGCCAACATCGACAGTTGAAATGAAATCATCAAAATCAGGGATAGGATCACTATTATTATTCGACGCATAAATATATCCAAAGTATTCAGCGAAAAGATCACAACTTCCTTGCAAACTATTAGAGTAAATACCTCCATAGAAGCAGGCATAGCGGACGAAGAACGTTTGGCGTTGATATACGCCCAAAAGGCCCTGCAATCATTTTTGATATTATTCTCAACAGATGAAACATACTGAAACATACTGATTGAATAAAAAGCGATAAAGAAAGTGATATTCTCTATGAAGTCTTTTAAATTTACATAAATTATAGGTATTACAATGAAACCTTAAAGCTTTGTGAGCTTTATTTTGAGCATTTTTAAGTCTCAATAAACCTCTATTAAACCAAGGAGGATGATTGGAAGAAGAACGAGTAACAATTCGGATAAAACGATTAATACCAACATGGACCAATTCTAGGAACCTTGAATAACAACTTTCTAAATTAGAACAATAGCATTGAAGTTCACAGTCCCAGTGTACAGATTGCAAGTAATTATTCAAGCGAAAGCGGAAAGGCGAAGGACTGTGGCGCGCCCAGGGTTCGACCCCGGACCTCTGGGGTAGTAGTCAGGCTCCTTACCCCTAGACTACCGAAGCCCACAAATATAGACTACATTGATAAAAATTCGAGGTTTGTATGATCCACTTGGATCTTTCGCCGGTCCAAACTGCGTAAGTGGTCTTGGGTGTGAAGATTGCAGTGTATGACTATAAGGTAATTTTGGCTTTTACCCATTCATATCTTACAGGGGTTTTGGGGGCTTTCTTGGCAACATTGTCAATATTAAGGTCTAAGTATATTGATTCCCAAATCAATTCAGGAGACTAAGATTCTTCAGGTATAGAACAAGACGGTAATTATTCTTTGTTTTATGCTTACTTTTTTATCTTGGCACCAAGCGTATGCTTCAAGGAGGGCTCGTTGTAGGAGCCCAAAAACAGTTAAGTCGACCTTACTTTTTATAGAAATGATTCCTGTGCATCAAACATACAAGCAAGCAATTTATTTCACCACAGAGGGATTTATTTTCTTTCTGTTCCATGGATTTCTAAGAGGCGTCCTTTAAGTTTATCAAGGCATGTAAAGCCATAGAGCATTATACTTCTAAAGCAATGTCAATTTTAGTAATGAGGTTTAAAAGGCAGTTTAGGTTGAATTAGATTTTTGTCCGTGAAAGCTTCAGTGTTATGACTGCTGCTCCATCTCAATTTATTTATAAAGGTCGTGAAATTCAAGCATCGTGATAGTATAATGATTTACCCATAGCTAAATTCTAAACGCATAAAATATGTTATTCCACTCAACAAGTGTACAATTTTTTTTTTGTATCAGACACAATTCATCACAGCCGTCACTATCAAATAATGTTCCGCCTTCAGGGTGCATCATTTACACTACACCAAATTGATTCCAGTCCTTTATCATAATTCATTCGGTGGTGACAACAAGTGAAACGAACAAATATCGAAATGTCGAGAAGATATAAATGTCAATTCGGGGGTGAGCACGAAAAAAAACATATCGAAAAAACTCGTGTCTCGCCTTCCATCATCAAAAGGGCAACAATTTCCCCATGTAGAATCTGACTCGGTATAAATAACTCAAGCCACCCAAGACCTTCCTCATTGACTGGTGAAGTTACAGCACTTCCAGCTCCCCGGTATCAGCAAGGAGCAATCTTTTCCAGCTCCCAAATTCTATGTTTCAAATGTTACAATAAGAACGGAAGATGCTGCTACAACATTGCCGCCCCCAGGATGAAATGGGAACTAAGACTTCAGGACACAAAAAAGGACGAAAAAGGAAGAATTCAAGCTTGATGGCAGATAAAAATTGAAATGGCAATCGAATGGAAGAAATATTGGTGAAAGCGCCTCCGACTGCCGACTGAATACAAGGAGCCGTTACCGTGCCATGGGATAGAATTGGGAACGTATGGTCCTTCGTCCTTGGGGATAAATTGCATTCTTGCAACTGTTTGAGGAATTAAATTTATTGCATTCGATTGTATGAAGTTGCTTTCATGGAGGGAAGAAAGATTTTCATTCTCGATATTTTCGCAAATCTCAACAATTTTTGGGTTGGCACTGAAAATGGCCGAGAGAAGAATTGAACTATGGCAAGTATCAGGACACAACCCAGAGCTAACGGCTAAACGCAACAGGGACATTGAAACTTTATCGGGGTAGCTTTTGTCATGATGATTTATAAGAATCCTTGATCGTACAGGTTGGCATCGACATTAGATACAAGTGAGGTAGCTGTTACTGCATTCAATATTGCTAAGAATTGGGAAAAGTGGTGGGGAGTTGTTTTTCTGGCTATTTGCGCACCGATAAATCCTTGATTTGTAAGAATGAAACTTTTCCGCATTCTATACTAAAAATTTATTTATTTTTCGTTGTGCTACAAGAAAAGAAGCAGTCTCGTAGGAACGGGGGGGGGGGGGTTGGGGGCGAACCCCCCGAAATCCCTTTGGTATGAAGAAAATTCAACTTGAACTTTTATAATATCATTTTGAAATTTTGGTGGTACATTCAGCACGAAGGAAATACACTGTGGACTCCAGTTTAGTCTACTTCAATAGAATGGAGCGGAAAGCTCGCTGTTTGAATGTAAATCGAGCTCAGATCTCACATTTGGTCATTCTGACGTATCATACCCCGAATTATTAACCACATCGGCCATTCGCTGCGACTGGAGCTATCCTGGGTCCCACGAGGTCACCTGTCGTTTCCAATTCATAACTGGGCTGGGCTGGGTTTTCCCTTGACTGCAACCAAGGCACCCTCCTTATAGACACTTGCAGCTTTCAGCTTCTTATTGCTCTGTCTCCTATACTCCTGAAGGTTAGTAGCTTCTCGTCGTACCATTTCCTGCATGCTCTGTCGTCGCGTTATCGTAAAAGGCTTGAAAGTGTGGTAATCCTGCTACCTTCAATTCCACTCTAGTTGGGGTATATTGTTGGGGTATTTATTATTTATCATTGGTTGAACTCGATCAATGTCCTTGTACCATGCGTTTGGCTCCGCGATTGATAATTTGGTGAGAATCGGTGTTAGGATACGATTTATCTCAGTAGTGATTAACGAATGGGGTATGTCCTCTTCTATGTGAATCGGTCCGGTATTATCCTTCTTGGGTTACCAAAAATTTATGTCAGTTTATCAAACACTCGACTACCTCCACGCTTGACGTGGAGTACAACCAAACAAATTTAGAAAACGAACCTACTGTTAGTAACTAAGTCGAGGAATATAGCAGCAGGCAGACCCAAAAGGACAACAAAGGCTTAACATTCGAAACTGGAGACAGCTGCAACGGACTATCAAAGATGCAGAAACGTCGTAGACGAAGACAAGACTAGATTTGGGCTGTAGCGGCATTAAATAGATGGAGTCTTTAAGAATAAAGTAGGTTTTCTTGATGAATACTTTAGCAGCTGAAAAATGCCCTACCTGTGAGTAGATTTAATGATCTCCTCTTCCATTGATGTGAGAATGACAATTAACTGCTCCCTGGATTACTAAATAAAAAGTCATGTCTATGGTAAAAATCTTCATGGTCTTTATTATCTTTCTTATAACTCTTAAATATTGGTCTTCCTTCTGTGCTAGTTTGATTAGGTAAGTTAACATATCGACAATAATTGGTATTGCAATTCTGCTCAACGCATTTACGTGCCTCTTTTTAGAACCTGGACGTTGGTCAATCTGGTAATTGAATTCTTTTAGAAACATAACCCATCTAGCCACTCTCAATGGAACATCTCCTTTTTCAATGTTGTGGGGAAAGCATTGCAGTCAGTGACAATCTTCCTTCCCAGAACATAAACACTCCACTTCTTTAGGGAGTGTGCTATTGCAAGTATGTACTTCTAGCTGAGCGCGAGAGCGTTGTTCGGCTGGGATTACCACTCATATATTGCAATGATGCAACAGTTGATTGCCATTATTTCGTTGCAAGACAATAGGTTCGGATTCGTACTTACTAGCATCGGCATGATGTGTAAGAATCCCAACTGCAAAAAAATTTTAAAAATTGGAGGTGGCTCAACGAAAGGTCTCCATACGCACCTACTTTCGGTCCATAAAATTAACATCACAACAGCTGGTACTTCGTCAGAAATACTAGGACCAGATGAACCACGAACAAAAAAATCGAAAACGTTAACCAAGTATTTTCCTGTGTTGGGGCGAGAAGAAAAATCACTTCCTGCTACACTTGCACGATTAACAGCCCTTGATGGGATTTCATTCAACGTTATATGCAGTTCTTGTGATTTACGTGCAGGTCTTATAGCAACAGGATTCAAAAGTCTACCTACAACAGTCCACACAGTCCGCAAAATGATTGTAGATTACAGCAAAAAAATAAGAAATTCTTTAATCACTGAAATAGCTCACAAAAATAACCCGGAATTCGGTGTGGGAGAAAGATATTCTTTATCTTTTGATGAATGGACATCACTAAGTAATCGTCGATACTTGAATATTAATTTACATGCAAAAAACTGTCAGTTCTGGTGCTTAGGCTTAGTTCGAATAAGAGGATCAATGACTGCAGATCATCACTAAGTAATCGTCGATACTTGAATATTAATTTACATGCAAAAAACTGTCAGTTCTGGTGCTTAGGCTTAGTTCGAATAAGAGGATCAATGACTGCATTGAGCTATTAGAACAAAAGCTTGAAGAATATGGACTTAATTTGCGAAAAGATATCGTCGGTATTATGACTGACGGTGCAAGTGTGATGAAAAAAGTTGGGAGATTATTACCTGTAAATCAACAGTTATGTTTTGCCCATGGTGTCCAACTGGCGGTAATTGAAGTATTATATCAAAAGCAGGATTTAGAAAGAGAAAGAGATCAGCAATTCGACGAAGATGAACAATCAGAAGTAGATGATGATTTTTCAGAGAATAGCGAGGATGAAGATTTTACTGGCAACAAAGAATTGGTTGACCCGGATTCTGACCATAGGCATGAAGAAAACCAATTTGATGTTACTGAGGTCAATTGCGGTCCAGTGATCAAGAAGGTGCGAAAATTGATAGTCATGTTCAGACGATCGCCAACAAAAAACGATGTCTTGCAGAAGTATGTTGTCGCTGAATTTGGGAAGCAAATAAATCTAATAAAAGACTGCAAGACTAGGTGGAACAATCTTTTGTCAATGCTGGAACGCGTCTATTTATTAAAAAATTGTATACAAAAGACATTGATAGACCTAAGTCCACATGAAGGTGAATCTTTTGCTATATCCAATGATGAGATTAAAATGGTATCCGCTATCATTAGTGCTCTAGTCCCAATAAAAGCAACAGTCGACGCCCTTTGCCGTCAGGATGCTAATCTGTTCACAGCCGATGTTGCCATAGCTTTTATGTTAAAAAAACTTAAAGATGCTAACAACGTTATAAGTCAAAAATTGCATTCAGCTCTCATTCTTCGCATGCAACAAAGGCGAACAGATATCAGTGAGGTACTACAGTATCTGCACAATGGTAGAACAAACGTTCAGTCCGAATCCGAAATAGAGCTCGTAACAGTTCCTTCTTCCATAAAATGCCACAAACTAATAGTTAAGTTACTCGAAAGGCTAGACGCTTCAAATCCAGCTATATCACTAACAGCTCATGAGAACGAACCTTCTGTTTCAAATGAGTTACCTCTCGAAATTCTTTCAAATTCTTCTGAGCTTTCCATCTGAATCTATTTCTTGTTCTCTTGAAAAACCTCTAAGTATTTCAGACGAGCTCAATACAGCTATAAGAAAAGCGCATTTGCCGAGGATTGCAATTCGATGTGAGACGCTGTCAATGAAAATTCAAAAAGAAATGCTCTTGTTTGAAAATGGAGGAACACGTGGTGACTTTTCCCAAAGAGCATACGATTTTTTAATGACTATTAAGCCAACCAGTGTAGAGTTTGAACGTGCTTTTTCTGCGGCCGGATATTTTGCAACTAAAATAAGAAGTCGTTTAGGCGATGAAACATTGGATGTGCTATGCTTCCTCAAAACGCATTTTAGAAATAATAAAAAGTAATTACGCATGAATATTATGTCTATAAAAACAATTAAATTTTTAGAATTTAATTAAGAATGTATAATATTATAAAAACAATGAATTTCCTTATAATTTAATTAATTGTTTTTATAAACCTATTTTTGAAAGTGACATATTTTTTATTTTATTGAAATTACAATGGCCGGGATTAATCCCGGGACCCCTGGATTAGGTAAATGCAATCCCGAAATCCCGGGATTGAAAATATGGCACGGGATTACCAACCCTAACCTGCAGGTACTCTAAGGATAGAGATAGAGGATATCGCATTATTGTGCCGAACACACTGAAACCTATTAGAGAGAAGAGAAGAAGAAAGACGAACAGAAGAAGAAGAGAAGTGATTCCGTTGACAAAGTTTATGAAGGAGATGCGAGTGAACCACAGAGTCAAACGCCTTGGAGAAATCAAGAAGAACTAGTACTGCAATATCACTTCGATCAAGAGAGAAATGAAGGCCTAGAGAAGGGATATTAGACCAAAGTTGCTTAGTGGACAGAACAGGATCAAGTTTACGGGAGTAAAATTCACGCTTGGCCGATTTGACTATGCTATTGATTAAGTTACGAAGATTTTTGTACTCACGAAGGTAGCTCAGGATCCTCGTTCTGCGATAACGTCTATACAAGAACTTGAAAGTCGCAATTCGACTGAAACGTCACTTTCTTCAACTCAAAAAACTTGTCTCGAATCACGACTCGACTTTCAGCACAGGACCCAACGTCTTCTTGTAAGTAAAGGGACACATTGATTAAATAGAGACTGAGTGAAAGAATTAAACAGATCGACTTTGGTGTCTACGCAGATTGTATTATAGATATCAGCCCAAGGTATAGACGAAGAAGCTTCAGAAAAGCGAGTAAAATTGATATTATTGAAATCACGATACGAACAAAAGGTAGGCAGGGAGGAGGAAGGGTAAAGAGTAAAACAAAGCGAGACGAAGAGAATATCGTGGTCGAAGAAGCTAGAGGAAGAAATTTGGTTATGTTTTAACACTGAGTTGGTGGAGGTAGCAGTGAGTACATCAAGAAGCGATGGATTATGGCAGTTTAAAAATGTGGGCAGTTGATTGGTAATCAACAAATTTGCCGAACATGTAGAAACATAGAACTATGACTTTTCCACAAGCATTGCTCTGGAATCATTGAACATGTATGTTAATAGTTAATAAACTGAATTCCTCTAAAACACTTCTTCTGGTCTTATTCCTATTAAAACATAACTTAAAGTTGTATCAATTTCGAAAGATAAAGTTTAAAGTGCAGGACTCGACTTATAACTATTTAACCCCCCCTGAAAATATTTTTTGCTACGTCACTGAGTTGAGAACGTTATTGTAAAATCAAAAAAATCTGCCATAGAGGTTCTTCCAACCCTGTACAGGCGTGACCTTTTAAAATCCCAGCTTAGAGTTTACCGATGGTGTGTTATTACGTTTCTTGTTGTTATTGTTGTTGCTGTTGTTGTTGTTTCTGTTGTTGCGACTAAGAGCCGTGGGGTGAGAATCAACGCTCGCTAAGTGCGAATACGAAGTACTTTTGCACAGAATACAGCCCTTTTAAATTCGTTAAAGAAGCGTAAGTGAACACAAGTACGCAATCTCAAAACTTTTCTTTTAAGACTTACAACTTCACGGTAATCTAACGCTGAATGGCAGCATAGCTGACAGAGTGCGATGCTAGCAAGGGGATGAAAAAACATAATTTTCCCAGCTAAAGGGATTTCTGTTCGCTCGTCCCGAAAGCAAATTTTCCTGGGCCCCATGCCTCGTGTTCCCCCGCTCCCAGCAACTTCTGTTTTCCCAGCTATTCGGGACAGACTTAACGTTCGAGGACTTCTTTTTTCCATCATCATCAAAGCATGTCGTCGGAAATAGATTAGAATCTCCTTAAACCTCTAACATTCTTTGACTCAAATTTAATTTTCACTCTGAAAGCCTCGCAGTATACTTCTAGCGCGGCTAATGCTATTTCGCCGTAATCTCCATTTAGATGGAGTGTGAACATTTATCCATCCCGTCCTGGATTTTTCTTTCCTTTATTTTTTTTTTTTCATAGCACATATACATATATATTTTTTTGGCTTTTCCTTTTGATGTTTGGCTATGTGCGCCGCTGGTTGTTCTTAGCTTTGGCTGGAATTAAGGAAATTATCTTACGTCGCTTTTGATTTAACTCAGTGCATATGTCGGGCAGGAAGACGCTCTATGTAGATGGTGGTTGGTGGTGCTGCGTAACTTTTTGGTTACATTATGCTTTCGGAGACAATTGAATCGTTTTCGTTTGAAGTCTTATTTTTGGGGTGAAGCAAATTGAGATGTCAGTGAACTTTATACAATTAAGCCATCTTTTTCACCCCCCTCAAAAAAAAACCTGATTGCGAAAAGAATTTAGGGTGATAATGAAGTATATTTTTAGAACACGATTGGATGGAAGAGCAGACATCTTCACGACAGGGAGTAAGTTCATTTATGTACTTTACTGTTGCCCTTCTGGCGATTGCTAAAGCAGTACTATAAGTCCATGTTATTTTATTTGACTTGTTAAACCTTAAAACTTTGTAGACTTATTTAAGCATCCAGGAGTTTTTTTCAAATAAATTAGCAAGCACAAACCGAAAACTCGTGAATTGACTCTTTCATTCAACTAAAAAACAAATTTGACGAAGAATAAATCCTCGTACCAGAGTTTGGCGCTTATGGGCTGTTTGAGGCTGTTAACGCGTCCACAACTTTTTAAATTAACATATCTGTATATCTTTTACTCCTGATGAGTAGGATAACAACTTGCTTCCTTCAACTTCATCGACAAGTACGCGCCTAAAATTAAAAAACTGCATTCCGTCCTCTTGAGACCACCGCCATGGATCTAACGGTATAATGAGTATACCATTGCATTGCCATCGGAGCTGAAGCTGTGTGCAATTTCAGGGTGATCGGGTAACCGGAAGTATTCGAAAAATCGATTGCAAGATTTGTACCGGACAAACAGACAGACAAGAAAGCGAGCTAATAAAAACGTTTTAAAAAAGGGGATAAACTATCGGAATCGTAGCTTGACAAAGACATTTCAGTCAATCTGTCGCAAAATTAATAAAAATGGTGCAAAAATTGCCATAAAGGTCAAAGTTGTTAAATCGTTCGAGAATCATGAAAAGAAGCTTACTTTTGGATGGCCACCTGCTACTTGCTGTAGTTTTTTGGAAAACTCAAAAAAAGTGTCAAAAAAAGTGTTTTTCCATTTTTTGCCCTTAAATAATTTTTTTTCAGCTACGATGTAAATGGAAAAGTTGTTCTTTTTAATATTTACTACTTTCTTTTAACTTTTATTTAAACATTTTTTTATACAGCCTATCATTACAAAGTTATAGTGTAATACAGGCGCAAAGAACGCAGTGCTGCTAACGGTAATTTACTCGGTTCTATTTTGACTTTCTCCGGCATGTTGGAATTTTCATATTGGAATTTTCAAACTTTAGTAAGCTATAGCTCTAAAACGGTAAGTTGTATAAAAAATGTTTAACTAAAAGTTGTAGTAAAAATATTAAAAAGAACAACTTTTCCATTTACATCGTAGCTGAAAAAAAATTATTTAAGGGCAAAAAATGGGGAAGCACTTTTTTTTGACACTTTTTTTGTTTTCCAAAAAACTACAGCAAGTAGCAGGTGGCCATCCAAAAGAAAGCTTCCTTACATGATTCTCCAACGATTTACCAACTTTATTTATTTATTTATTTATTATTATTTATTTATTTATTTATTATTATTATTTAACGGGAATGCTCCCTTATACATATTATGTCAATTATACAGATTTAGCATTCATAGGCTTAACATATCACATACAAAAATACAATAGTTATAATATGAAATAGTGAAAAAGATAAAGAGTTTTTAGTAGCGCGAATGTAAAAATTGAATAAACTTTCGATAGGAGATATCAAAAAAATCAACATAATTACATATACAATTTCCGTAAGTACAAATTCTGTTGATCATGCTATTTTCTGCTAGCGATGTGCGACAATTTGGGAATGCAAAGAGTCTGTTTTGATGAAAGGCCCTCGCCGGTACGTGAAAACCAATATTCGCGGTAATATATGGACAGTCAATTAAATGAGTCAAGACTTTAAATGACAATCAGCAATAATTCTTCTATTCTCGAGCGATCTAATTTCGAATTGTTGTTTAATGAGCGAATAATCGTGATCATAAAAATTAAGAGGTTGTCCGTTCAAATAAGCTAGTCTTCTCATAAATTTTGACTGCACAGATTCCAGCAATTTCACGTCTGTTGCCGTATAAGGAGACCACACTGGTGACGCGTATTCAAGAATTGGTCTGACTAGCGAGTTGAACAGTATTATGTAGGTTGCCGGTTGTTTAAAAACATTTAAATTTCTAAAGCTCGCAACGCCTTGTTAGTTGTTTTGATTATATGCTCATGAAATTTACCATCGAAAGTAAAAGTAACCCCTAAGTCAGTGATTTCTTTTTGTGCATCTAGAACGGTGTTTTCAATTACATAATCACAGGTGATTGGTTCTTTCTTCGTGGTGTAACGGACTACTTTACATTTCGAAGCATTTACAGACATACGGTTTTCGTGACACCACGTGATGAAAGAGTTCAGATCATCTTGTACCAATAGAGCATCATCGACCGAGTTCACCGGGAAAAAAAGTTTTGCATCATCGGCATATAGTAAGATTTGACAATGTCTCAACACGAGAGGAAGGTCGTTAATGAAAAGAATGAATAGCAAAGGACCTAAATGTGATCCTTGCGGGACACCTGAGGTCACTTGAATTTGTCTCGATTTGGAACCTTCAATACATACAATTTGTTTTCTGTCGCGAAGATAATCATTGAGCCATGAAAGTAAAGGATCAGCAATGCCGAGTTTTTGGAGTTTAGTATCAAGGACATTATGTGAGACTCTGTCAAATGCTTTCGCGAAATCAGTGTATATAACGTCGAGTTGACTACGGTTTTCGATAGCATTTACAATGTGATGATGTATAATAGCCAGGTTAGTGGCAGTAGATTTTCTATCCAAGAAACCGTGTTGTTGGTCTACTATGATAGGACGAAGTAACTGAAACAACTTATCAGTCACTAACTTTTCAAAAAATTTCGGTATAGAATCTAAAATTGATATTGGTCTATAGTTTTGGACATTACTCTTATCACCAGATTTGTGAATTGGTGTGACTCTGCTATTTTTCCAGGCAATTGGAAAAATTCCAGTATTGAGGGACTTATTAAATAGAATGTAAAGAGTTTAGTAATGCCGTAAATAGCATTTTTAAGAAAGATATTTGGAATGAGATCAGGCCCAGGGCCTCTGTTTACATTCAATTTTAAAAGCCCCTCAAATACTTCAGTGATAGAAATTTGCAGTTTGTTAGCGAATATTACACAGTCAATATCGCGCGAGTCACAGTCCTCGACATCTTCAGGAAGAAATACAGAACCAAAAAAGTCCGCCGAGATTACAGGCTTCAGAGCGGTCGCTGCTTACATAGTTTTCAAAAGAGACTGAGACCGGAATATCATTGTCCTGACGCATCGAATTTACAAAACGAAAAAAACCACGCGGGTTCGAACGTATCTCGTCCTCTTTCTTCGCGCTATGTTCGATGTAAGATTTTTCGCATGTGGCCTTTGCTGCTGCTCTAAGGTTAGAAAAAGCTTCATAATCTGCTGGTGAACGAGTTTGTTTGTATCTCTTGTGTGCCTTTTTCTTTTCTCTGATTAAATATTTCGCATGTCTTGATACCCAATCAGGAAAAAGATCAGTGCGGTGTCGCTTTAGTGGTACAAATTGAGTTATACAATTGTTTACAATTTCATCAAATATCGAAACATCTTTGTTCATTTCATCGTTTGTAAAGATAGAGTCCCAGTCGTAGGAATTTAAGAAAGAGACACATTGAAAATAGTCTGCACCAAAAAAATTTAATTTGTCTAATGAATTAGTTCCTTGTACCACAGAGGGTAATTTAATATCGCAAAGCAATGGAGGATGAAATTCATCGACGTTTACAAGTGGATCTATGGTCATCGACACTTCCAATTCTCTCAACGTTGAAAACATCAAATCCAAAAGTGACACATTATTATCTTTGATATAATTATGTTGATACAGATTTAAAAAGTTAATCGAGTAAGACAAAACATTAGCTGATCTTATGGTTTGCGGTGATGCATTTAAACTAAAGTATTTCGCAGAGAATTTCGAATTCATCCATTCAACCGAGGGAAGATTGAAATCGCCTACTACCAAAAACTCTGAATCATAATATTGATTTTTAACTAATACAAGAGATTTGCCGTTCACGAACCTCCTTGCATGAATCAGAGATGTGTTGTAGAGGAGTGACGTCGAGAATAGGTTTCGACTCAAGGTGGACGAGCCGTTCGTCAATCGAACGAACATCCGATTCGATTGACTTAATCCTCGTGTCCAGTTTTTCCATTGCTGCATCTAGCTGCTCTTGTTTGCATTGTTTCACCTTCTCGAAAAGATTTTTTAGGGCTTCCAGGAGTCCGGCATTGGTAACCGGTGCCTTATTCACTGCAGCTTGGTTTCGTGTATTTCTCGGGGAGTTGTTGCCGCAGTCTTGTGGCTGGACAATTTTTTTCGCTTTGTCAGCCATCGTTGGGTTTTGGGATAAACCAGGTTCAAACAGGTTACACCGTTATTATTATGTTATAAAATATTGATTACTGAAATTCCTTTGGACAACAACAAATCTGAAGGAGAAGAAACACTTCAATAAAATGCATACAGCCGCATTCGATTTGCGCGCACCAATACACCGTAATCAATCGCTTCCCAGTGGGAAAAATCGGGAGCGATGCACAAGCGAGTGTACTTGGAGCACTCTCAAGGGAGCTTTCTTGGAGTTTTCATAAATTTTATATAAAAAAATAAAACGGGCAATTATCTTCATGTCCATAAAATGCGACGTTAGCATACTCAATAGCCCGGCTCTCATTCGATACGGAGGACAAGCAGCTTTTAGAAGTGGTTAGAATTTAGTTGGGGGACTGCTTTGGTAAAGCCATTGATTATAGAGTAAGTAGATATGGACAAACATCTTTCCAGCTGGTTTGTTAGATGGCGATAGTTGTACCGACTTAAGTTTTAGTGATAGAAATTTCTGTTTTAAACCTCTAAAATCAATGGGAATGGGTTTTAAACATTACTTTAATAATATAAATAATAATATTTCTTTATAAGTGCATAATAATCATAAAATAGACACATTTTTTAATTTTGTTATTTTTTAGTAAAAATTGAAAAAAGCGGGTTTGCGCCTGAATTTAAAAAAGCATTTCAAAGCCCTTGACGCATGTTAGAAGAAAAGCCAAAAGTTTCGGATCTAAAAATAGATTCCTGCGCGGGTATTCCTTTTGTTTTGTTTTGGAAGGGGGTGGGTGGGCTGAAACTACGATGATTTCTTGGTCGGTGGCTGAAATTTATCAATGAATTAATGAATGGGAAGAGAGATTTAATAGGAAATTTTGCATCGGTTTTTTTTTAATTTGAGAAAAATGAAATAGGTTTTTTTTTTAGCAAAAATTCAAGCTTTTGTGTATTTATTTTATTATTGCTTACAGAGAAAATTTAAGCCATTTAGTTTGGGTCAATTTAAATATATGTATTTATGTACTTACAATAACAGAATAATAATAAAAAATATCAGAATTATCGTTTAAAACTCTACTTCATAATTCTCAAGATTAGGTAGTCGTCAATGAAGGAAGAAAGGTTCCGATTTTGAAAGATTTTTTTAAATGTTTTTATATAGGGTAATTGTTTACTTTAAATAAGCAGCAATAAAAGATTATGCCCAATTCGAGAATGAGGTAGAGGTTGGGTGGGAGAGTTTTTTGGTCTTACAATCCAGCGTCAAAGTCGTAATAACTGCAATAACTGCTTATTAAAGTCATAAAATAATACTTGTAAAAAGGTGATTTTTACAAAATTTCAACAGTGAATAACTTTGTAAGGGATGACCAAGGGTTAATTCCAAAAGAAACGTGTTCAGGTCAACCTCCCTTATTACCCCCACTCCTACCCCCTGGAAGTGGGGTGATATAGTAAATAATTACCAAAAACTCTAAGAATTTTGGTATATTATGTACATGTATATACCAAACTTATTATACAACTGGAAGCCTGCCGTGAAAACCCATAATTATTGGCCGGTGCCTCAGCACAAAAACACACTTGTTTTGTGCGACAAAAAGATTGCAAACAAGTAGGAATTCTTGATGTTAAGGTTGTAACGAGAGCCAAAATCAAAAAAGGAATTTGTAGATGTACAAATACTGTGTAGCTATAAGCATGATGAGGGATCGCAGGCTCTTGCTTGGGACGACCAGCTTTAATGAAGGTGCTTGGTGCTAGTACTAGAAGAACAGACGAAGAAAAATCGAGAATAAAAAACTCTAGTATGTACCTATAATTTAAACGAAAATTGAAAGGTCTTCGTGATATTCAATATTCATCATACTGGGTTGTTGGGCATGTGAGCCTTATAGCCCGTCCACACGACACAAACTTTGTTCGTGCGAGCTTAGTTCCCATACACTTTTATCCGTAAAACAAAGGAAAGCCGCTGGAAAGGTGCCCACGTCGGCCGTTTCATTCAAAGATCAAAGTGCGACGGACTAGAGCCACTTTCGTATAGACCCACTATTAAACATCAAATCCACTTCAGCTAGTTTATTAATAAGTTCTAAAAATAATTCGACAATATTTTCATTCATATTTAATATATTTTCTTTGGTTCAAGGGTAAATTTTTTTAAATGCTTGTCATTTTCTTAACAGTAATTACTTTGCAAATCACTGAGTTGAAAAACCGCCCCGCTTCAAAACTACATACATTTTGAGAGAAAATTGAGAGTAGAGTTATGCAGGCAACGGAAAAAGTGAAAAATTCGACCCCTAATGTAAAACTGTAAAATTAACTTACATCTCAGTTCTAAAGAACTGATTTGAGAGCTTTGTTTGTGGCTGTTCAATTAAGCTAGTATTGGATGGCGTCGAATCACGGCAGGCGTTCCCCAAGGGTCGATTCTCTCACCTGATCTCTTTCTAATATTCATTAGGGATCTGCTCTCAATCCCCTCCAACCCAATTCATAGTTGTGCCTACTTCTACGCCTTCCTAAATATAAGACAAGCACGGACCAGACATTGTCGAATAGAGTGTGAACTCTCATCCCTATGAAAAATTGTACCATCCTTCTCTTTACCTCAGGGGGCAAAAAGAACCTAATAGCGGATTCATCTCTTAGCATCTTAAGGTACAAATCCACCAAGGCAAATAAACATTTGCTCGCGGGCAAATTGACGTCATGAAGAAAGTGCTTATCGCAGCTATGCACATCTGAAACATCATCTTTTTACGTTATTTTCACGCCAAAAGCCTGCGAGAAAATGCCTTGGTGGATTCGAAAATTTAGACATAATCAGGCCCCCTATTTCCTATTACAATATTCTTAAATCCGAAAACGAAACAGCTTTCAAGTAAAAATTTGCCAATATTGTTAAATTTTCATGTAAAATGAATGCCAATATTGTAATAGAAAATACGGTTTCGGCATTTCATTAAAAAAATATGACGATATTGTAATAGAGAATAAGGTCCCAGATCTGCGATGGAGTAATCACATATTCCAAATCGCCAAACAAGCTTATCAATGCCTGAGATTTCTCAAGAGAAGCAAGCTCCTCCTTCAGCCAGCTGCCCTGACTACAATCTACAATTCCTACATTCCGCCTTGTATTGAATTGTATTGAACGTAACTCGTATATCTGGGTAAAAGTTCTATTCCCACGGCCACACCCCATACATGACCTCAACCAAAAGTTCACGAGCCACCATCGATAACATCGATACTTCGGGAGCATCCGGCTACCCAGACGCTTAGTTAGCAAAATTGTACCATTAATAATATTAAGTAAGTCAGGTGTAAGCTTTTCTTTCATCTTTGGAAAAATTAAATTAAAGAACAGAGCTTCAGTTTCGGTATAGTCTTTATCAAAATGCGTCTGGTTGTAATTACTATAATTTGTTTAATTGCCCTCTCAATTTATTTTAACTCGTCCTAAATCCTTAGCTTTTGTTGTAATAAAAAACTTTAAATTTAATTGTTTTTGACGGTTGCGTGGCGCGAAAATATATTATCCTAAAAATTAGCTTGCCTTGGCTGGACAAGGGGCAAAACGAAGAAGGTGCACTGGCGATAGCACCCTTTTGCTCCTCTATATACTCTTCAAGCCACTGTAGAAATGTAGCAGCCCTCGCTAATTTTTACCGCTTTTACCTACATGCAAATTCCCAAGACTAGCCAACTCGGCCCATCCCAGGCCCACTACAAACCTCCCCTTCGTAGATAAATAGAACACACAGTCGGTGTTGCTGGGACCATATAACACCTCACAGATAAAACCCAAGGTTCATCGAAATCTACTGACGCACTATCCAGACTAACCTAAACTTATTAGTAGACATGGCATCCTGACTTGAAGGACATAACGTACTAACGGTGCAAAGGGTTGGACTTAGCCATGCCACATAAATAACGATAAATAAAATCAAAAATAAAAATTATTTTATTATTTTATATATGTATGTATATGAGGCGTGCAGTTGCAAAACTCGTTAACTGCACTTTTTGAAAAAAAAAAAAAAATGAGTTAACGATGCCAAATTACTCTTTAGGTTATGTGCCTCATATGTACATATATCACTAATAATACAATTATCCGTAAAAATTTCAAATTTCTACGAACTAAAATACCTGAGAAAAAAATCTAAAAATTTGTCATTCAAAATTAGTTAAAAAAAATGAAATAATCCCTGAAAACCCATTTCAATTTTTTCAACATAATAAAAAACGCTTGATGCCAAATTTCCCTTTAACATTATCTCGCCCATTCATTTCATGCCCTCATTGTAAAATTTCACCCATTGGCCACGAAATCATCATTTTTTCATCCTCCTTGCCCTTCCTGCACAAAACAACAGGAGCAAGCATATCGTAATCTATTTTTAGATCCGCAGCCACTAAAATCAAAGCCGCAGCTTCTGATTTTTTTTCAAATGCGCGAAGGGCTTTCACACGAACAAGAAAAAGTTTATTTCGGAAACTAACCATATATAGCGGAGCATAAAACCCTGCGATACTAGCGCACCCAGCTCGTGGTGCCGTAACTGGAAGTTAATTTGACTCGCGTTTGTCCATATCTACTTAGTATATATTTCGTGGCCGATGGGTGAAATTTTACAATGAGGGCATGAAATGAATGGGCGAGATAATGTTAAAGGGAAATTTGGCATCAAGCGTTTTTTATTATGTTGAAAAAATTGAAATGGGTTTTCAGGGATTATTTCATTTTTTTTAACTAATTTTGAATGACAAATTTTTAGATTTTTTTCTCAGGTATTTTAGTTCGTAGAAATTTGAAATTTTTACGGATAATTGTATTATTAGTGATATATGTACATATGAGGCACATAACCTAAAGAGTAATTTGGCATCGTTAACTCATTTTTTTTTTTTTTTCAAAAAGTGCAGTTAACGAGTTTTGCAACTGCACGCCTCATATACATACATATATAAAATAATAAAATAATTTTTATTTTTGATTTTATTTATCGTTATTTATGTGGCATGGCTAAGTCCAACCCTTTGCACCGTTAGTACGTTATGTCCTTCAAGTCAGGATGCCATGTCTACTAATAAGTTTAGGTTAGTCTGGATAGTGCGTCAGTAGATTTCGATGAACCTTGGGTTTTATCTGTGAGGTGTTATATGGTCCCAGCAACACCGACTGTGTGTTCTATTTATCTACGAAGGGGAGGTTTGTAGTGGGCCTGGGATGGGCCGAGTTGGCTAGTCTTGGGAATTTGCATGTAGGTAAAAGCGGTAAAAATTAGCGAGGGCTGCTATATTTCTACAGTGGCTTGAAGAGTATATAGAGGAGCAAAAGGGTGCTATCGCCAGTGCACCTTCTTCGTTTTGCCCCTTGTCCAGCCAAGGCAAGCTAATTTTTAGGATAATATATTTTCGCGCCACGCAACCGTCAAAAACAATTAAATTTAAAGTTTTTTATTACAACAAAAGCTAAGGATTTAGGACGAGTTAAAATAAATTGAGAGGGCAATTAAACAAATTATAGTAATTACAACCAGACGCATTTTGATAAAGACTAAACCGAAACTGAAGCTCTGTTCTTTAATTTAATTTTTCCAAAGATGAAAGAAAAGCTTACACCTGACTTACTTAATATTATTAATGGTACAATTTTGCTAACTAAGCGTCTGGGTAGCCGGATGCTCCCGAAGTATCGATGTTATCGATGGTGGCTCGTGAACTTTTGGTTGAGGTCATGTATGGGGTGTGGCCGTGGGAATAGAACTTTTACCCAGATATACGAGTTACGTTCAATACAATTCAATACAAGGCGGAATGTAGGAATTGTAGATTGTAGTCAGGGCAGCTGGCTGAAGGAGGAGCTTGCTTCTCTTGAGAAATCTCAGGCATTGATAAGCTTGTTTGGCGATTTGGAATATGTGATTACTCCATCGCAGATCTGGGACCTTATTCTCTATTACAATATCGTCATATTTTTTTAATGAAATGCCGAAACCGTATTTTCTATTACAATATTGGCATTCATTTTACATGAAAATTTAACAATATTGGCAAATTTTTACTTGAAAGCTGTTTCGTTTTCGGATTTAAGAATATTGTAATAGGAAATAGGGGGCCTGATTATGTCTAAATTTTCGAATCCACCAAGGCATTTTCTCGCAGGCTTTTGGCGTGAAAATAACGTAAAAAGATGATGTTTCAGATGTGCATAGCTGCGATAAGCACTTTCTTCATGACGTCAATTTGCCCGCGAGCAAATGTTTATTTGCCTTGGTGGATTTGTACCTTAAGATGCTAAGAGATGAATCCGCTATTAGGTTCTTTTTGCCCCCTGAGGTAAAGAGAAGGATGGTACAATTTTTCATAGGGATGAGAGTTCACACTCTATTCGACAATGTCTGGTCCGTGCTTGTCTTATATTTAGGAAGGCGTAGAAGTAGGCACAACTATGAATTGGGTTGGAGGGGATTGAGAGCAGATCCCTAATGAATATTAGAAAGAGATCAGGTGAGAGAATCGACCCTTGGGGAACGCCTGCCGTGATTCGACGCCATCCAATACTAGCTTAATTGAACAGCCACAAACAAAGCTCTCAAATCAGTTCTTTAGAACTGAGATGTAAGTTAATTTTACAGTTTTACATTAGGGGTCGAATTTTTCACTTTTTCCGTTGCCTGCATAACTCTACTCTCAATTTTCTCTCAAAATGTATGTAGTTTTGAAGCGGGGCGGTTTTTCAACTCAGTGATTTGCAAAGTAATTACTGTTAAGAAAATGACAAGCATTTAAAAAAATTTACCCTTGAACCAAAGAAAATATATTAAATATGAATGAAAATATTGTCGAATTATTTTTAGAACTTATTAATAAACTAGCTGAAGTGGATTTGATGTTTAATAGTGGGTCTATACGAAAGTGGCTCTAGTCCGTCGCACTTTGATCTTTGAATGAAACGGCCGACGTGGGCACCTTTCCAGCGGCTTTCCTTTGTTTTACGGATAAAAGTGTATGGGAACTAAGCTCGCACGAACAAAGTTTGTGTCGTGTGGACGGGCTATAAGGCTCACATGCCCAACAACCCAGTATGATGAATATTGAATATCACGAAGACCTTTCAATTTTCGTTTAAATTATAGGTACATACTAGAGTTTTTTATTCTCGATTTTTCTTCGTCTGTTCTTCTAGTACTAGCACCAAGCACCTTCATTAAAGCTGGTCGTCCCAAGCAAGAGCCTGCGATCCCTCATCATGCTTATAGCTACACAGTATTTGTACATCTACAAATTCCTTTTTTGATTTTGGCTCTCGTTACAACCTTAACATCAAGAATTCCTACTTGTTTGCAATCTTTTTGTCGCACAAAACAAGTGTGTTTTTGTGCTGAGGCACCGGCCAATAATTATGGGTTTTCACGGCAGGCTTCCAGTTGTATAATAAGTTTGGTATATACATGTACATAATATACCAAAATTCTTAGAGTTTTTGGTAATTATTTACTATATCACCCCACTTCCAGGGGGTAGGAGTGGGGGTAATAAGGGAGGTTGACCTGAACACGTTTCTTTTGGAATTAACCCTTGGTCATCCCTTACAAAGTTATTCACTGTTGAAATTTTGTAAAAATCACCTTTTTACAAGTATTATTTTATGACTTTAATAAGCAGTTATTGCAGTTATTACGACTTTGACGCTGGATTATAAGACCAAAAAACTCTCCCACCCAACCTCTACCTCATTCTCGAATTGGGCATAATCTTTTATTGCTGCTTATTTAAAGTAAACAATTACCCTATATAAAAACATTTAAAAAAATCTTTCAAAATCGGAACCTTTCTTCCTTCATTGACGACTACCTAATCTTGAGAATTATGAAGTAGAGTTTTAAACGATAATTCTGATATTTTTTATTATTATTCTGTTATTGTAAGTACATAAATACATATATTTAAATTGACCCAAACTAAATGGCTTAAATTTTCTCTGTAAGCAATAATAAAATAAATACACAAAAGCTTGAATTTTTGCTAAAAAAAAACCTATTTCATTTTTCTCAAATTAAAAAAAAACCGATGCAAAATTTCCTATTAAATCTCTCTTCCCATTCATTAATTCATTGATAAATTTCAGCCACCGACCAAGAAATCATCGTAGTTTCAGCCCACCCACCCCCTTCCAAAACAAAACAAAAGGAATACCCGCGCAGGAATCTATTTTTAGATCCGAAACTTTTGGCTTTTCTTCTAACATGCGTCAAGGGCTTTGAAATGCTTTTTAAAATTCAGGCGCAAACCCGCTTTTTTCAATTTTTACTAAAAAATAACAAAATTAAAAAATGTGTCTATTTTATGATTATTATGCACTTATAAAGAAATATTATTATTTATATTATTAAAGTAATGTTTAAAACCCATTCCCATTGATTTTAGAGGTTTAAAACAGAAATTTCTATCACTAAAACTTAAGTCGGTACAACTATCGCCATCTAACAAACCAGCTGGAAAGATGTTTGTCCATATCTACTTACTCTATAATCAATGGTATATAATCAATGCATTGCATGTCATTGCGAGGGAGCATTATAAAAAAGCTTTTTAAAAAAGAAATATTTATGGGCGCCTGTGATTATGTGATCCGGTATCGAAAAGCTTTTATTTTTTTTATCTTTTGCAATTGCCTTTTTCTTTCCAAGTCCGAGAGTGGCTTTACCAAAGCAGTCCCCCAACTAAATTCTAACCACTTCTAAAAGCTGCTTGTCCTCCGTATCGAATGAGAGCCGGGCTATTGAGTATGCTATCGTCGCATTTTATGGACATGAAGATAATTGCCCGTTTTCTTTTTTTATATAAAATTTATGAAAACTCCAAGAAAGCTCCCTTGAGAGTGCTCCAAGTACACTCCCTTGTGCATCGCTCCCAATTTTTCCCACTGGGGAGGGAGACCGAGATTTGTCTCGATTTTACTGGTATGCGGGTAAAGCTACGGCTTCCAAGGAATTGCGTTGACGTAAATTCACGACGGAATTGCGCTGGCTCACTTGCACCGACGTAAATTCACAACGGATTTGCGCTGGCTTACTTGCATTATTATTGACGTTACGTAAGTTCGTCGTGTGTTGTTTGCAAGCTAATATATTTCGGTTAGGAGCAGTCAATAGTCTAGTCCAGTAATCAGAATGAGTTGGGGAAAGGATTTCTTTTTATATGTGGGAAATTTCGGGAAGTGGGCTAGATCCAGGAGGAGATGGATAGACTCTGTGACGGCTGACGCGGAGGTAATGCTCAACATCTGGAACTGAAGACATGCTGCAAGGGATCGCCAAACTTGGAGAAATTTCCTAGAGGAGTGCAAGGCTCGATTTAGGCTGTAGCGCCATTGGATGGATGGAATATTATAAATGCGAAAGTAACTCTGTCTGTCTGTCTGTCTCTCTGTTAAATTCGTATTGAAGTCGAAACAGATTAAAACAATAAAAATTCCAAAACCCTAATTGACAGACAACGCACAGCCAAAACCGCTGGAGCTGAAATCTTGACAGTGCATCGCTATAATGACGAGGACATCCATCGAAATTCATCCAATTAACCCAAACCGCTTTTAAACGTGTCGCAAAGGAGCTTTTGGAACTGAACAGTATTATAAAAAAAATGATACAAGGATTTTAAAGTAACGAAGGAATTAAATGGAAATTTATCGTTGAAGGAGCTCCTTTGTGGGGAGGGTTCTATGAAAGATTAGTGCGAACCGTGAAGGATATATTGGAGATCATAATCGGCCGTTATACATTAAACACACTTTTAATCGAGGCGGATTATGTCATTAACTCCCGTCCTTTAACATATGTTTTGAGTGACGCGCTAGACTTTTCACCTTTAATGCCCCCGCAGATTTCCATGATTGGTAAACAAATTCGGCAACTGTGGAACGAGAGCCTTAGACCGCTTAAATTTCTGTAGGAACGTTGGCGAATAGAATATTTACTACAACTCAGATCCCTACATCATAGCAAGCCAGAAGGTTAGGTTAGGTTGAAATGGCTGCCCCACCAGGGAGCCCACTTAGGCAAGCTATTGGGCCCATTGTGATGCCATTCTAGTGTTGGGACATAGTTCAGGCCATTTCAAGCCATTTGGAGCTTTTGATAAAGCGACAGAGTCTAGTGACATCAATATTTTGCAGCTCGCTCAATCCATCAAGGAAAGGTGAGCCAAGGAACGTACCTCTTTTCCTTGCTAGGGCGGGACATGTGCAGAGAAGATGGGAGACAGTTTCTTCCTCTTCTTCATTGCCACAACTTCTGCATAAGTCGTTGTGGAAAAGTCCTAGTCTTTCGGCGTGTGGGCCGAAGGGATAGTGACCAGTCAGCACCTTTACCAGATGGCTTATCTCCTTTTTGTTCAACTGAACAAGGGGTTTTGAACGCTTTGCGTCCAAAGTTGGCCACATTGAATGAAGAGTGCGACAAACCGTTGCTGTGGTCCATCTCAGCCCAGCTCGAGCTAAGATGATTTTTCTCACAGCTAGTTTATAGGTGGCTAAGGGCATTCCCATTCGGGTTAAGTGGGGTGTCCTTTCCACTTCGGTTCCCTGTCTAGCAAGCTCATCTGCCCTACAGTTTCCCCTAATCCCACTGTGTCCAGGAACGCAACACAGTGTTATATAAAACTGAGTGGCAGTCTCACACAGAGACCTGCGGCAGTTCAGAAGAGTCGTGGATGTTGTGACGACAGAATTAATAGCCTTGAGGGCCGCATGGCTATCCGATAGAATACATTATGAGATATATTATTTATATTCAACCATTCGATAGCCTCCCAGATCGCAGTGACTTCCGCTCGGAAGATGCTGCAGTGGTCGGGTAGACGAAGAGAGGTATTTATATTTAATGCCTCGGAAAAAATACCAGAGCCTACACTGTTCCCAATTTTTGAGCCATCTGTGAAGATATATAGTGACCCAGTTGGGATAACACCATCTGTCCAGTCGTCTCTGGCCAGAATGATGGTAATGAAACCTTTCTCCAAGGTCCACGTACGTGTAGTATAGTCTAGGTTGTTCGCAGCGGTGGAACTTTCTAAAGATGGATGATTGGCTATATGAGTCTGGTGTCCATCCAGGCTGCCATTTCCTCGGCGTGTATGTCCCAAGGAGTAAGATGCAATAAGATATCCAGCGCAGCTGTAGGAGTGCTTCTCATTGCAACACTGATACACAGCTCAGCTGTTCTTTTGGCTCTTTCCAGTATCTTACGATACGTAATCTTCTGTAATGCAGTTCACCATAACGATATGCCATGCATAAGTATAGGTCTGATTATGGCTCTATAGAGCCAGTGGACGATGCGGGGTTTAAGGCCCCAGTTGACTCCGATCGTTCTCTGGCATAAGAAAAGAGTTGTTTTGGCCTTATTTGCTCTTTCTAAAAGATTCGGCCTCCACGTTAGTTTCCTATCGCGTACGAGACCTAGAAATTTCGCATCCTCCTTTAGATGCAGTGTTTCATTGCAAAGTCTTAAAGAAGGAAAATTGGGAAGTCTATGCTTCTTTGTAAAGAGCACTACTTCAGTCTTGGCTGGGTTGACGCCTAGACCCTTTGTAGTAGAGTATCCAATGCTTGTTGCATTATATCTCTTATTGTTGAGATGTACTTGCCGGTCACCACCAGCGCAATATCATCAGCATAGGCCACCGTGGTGCACCCAGACTGCTTTAGAGTTATCAGTACTTCATTGACTGTCATATTCCAAAGGAGCGGCGATAAGACCCCACCTTGTGGTGTGCTTCTTTTGACCCGTCTGACTTCTTCCGAAAGCCCCAGGTTAGACTTTATGACCCTGCACCCTAGCAGCTGATCAATAAAAGACCTGGAGCACCCATCAACATTCAGACGCTGGAGTGCCCTCGTGACCGCAGAAGGTTCAACATTGTTGAAAGCACCTTCAATATCTAAGAAAGAACGTGAATTCCTTGAATTCAAGGGATCTTTCGATGGCCGCTACCAAAGAGTGGAGAGCAGTGTTCGTGTAGGCATGCTGCGAGGGAGAAAGCAGTTTTTTATCAATGCTTTGCTTAACATGGATCTCCACAAGTCTTTCTAGTATCTTGAGGAGAAAGGATGTGAGACATATAGGTCTCAAGTCTTTTGGATTGTGGTAAGAGATTTTACCCGCTTTCGGAATGAAAGCCACCTTCGCTACTCTCCAGGATGTTGGAATGTAGCTTAGGCTAAGGGAGCTCCTATAGATGGCTGCGAGCCAATTCAGAATTAGGTCACTGACTTTCTGACTTTCGATGGGATAAATTCCGTCGGGTCCAGGTGTTTATGGCAAGCCAGAAGCTGCAACAAAATTTTGAGAAAATGATGTTGTGCTGTGGCGTCCAGTGGAATTCCTATATCCATTAGAGTTGAATTCAGGAGATCTTAATTTTACATACTCAATAAACCGGTTACATCCCAAATTCAACCTGTGTCTACATCATTTCTACTTGCGCATTAATTTCTACTGTAGCTGTATATCGCAAAAAATCCAATAGAGAAAAGCTTGTCAAACATGTCGTTAATTAAGAAAGGCAAAGTGAAATTTTTAATATCTTCTACCCAAAAGAAATGTACGCACACCTGCATACATATGTACAAGCACAGTTCAGACATCAAAATGGAAATTTCTACAATTATTGTATCAAGATACTTTCCCCAGAAGCCGTTTATACTTTAGACGACTCAATTGTATGAACCGAGATGTCGTACTTTACTCAACGCAAACAGGCACAATTGTCTCAAGAGGATCCAATTTCTTTTCGTGGGAATATTATTCTTGTCATTTTAACTAAATGCGCGTGACTTATGTCTGTAAATTGTTTAATGAATCATGACACGAACAGTCTTTTGCTCATGAAGACCTCATAAATATGACGGGCTGCCAGTTGTCACAGAATGTCTTTGGCGACCTTGAAATTAGTATTTTTTTTTGAATAATTTCTTCTTTTTTGTCTTTTTTTTAAACCTAATCCCTCAAGGATTGATCTACAATCCTCCAGTGAAAACCTTATTGTATAACATCAAGCTCTTAAAATGGAAATGTCTTATAAAACAGTGCGGCAAAGTTGGCACTTACCTGGCGATAATTCCTCTGTTATTCCTCTGATAGCCGACACCAACGTAAGGAAGAGAAGCACTTGATTCAGAGCCATTGTAGTAGTCCTCATGTAAAACAAGGCCGGATTCGCTAGCAGGATGGAAGCACCGGGGCCCACAAGTTGCACTCACCCGTCGGAATGCAGCAATAATACAAAGAAAGTAGACGCTTCGGAAACTTCCTGGAAAAGAAGAAAGTAAAAATGAAAAATAAAAATTGCCAGAGAAAAAATCCTTTGAATCCTTCGAAACAAGCTAAAATCTTGATAGAGAAAATAGAGTAAAATGAGATCAACATGCTTGTCTGCGTTAAAGAAGCTAAAAGGCACCAGGGAGCTGGCAAGTTGCTGAGTCCTGATGATGGTGGTTATAATTCCTTGCAGGAGCCGAAAGCAAAGGGCGAATCCTGGGGAATGCGATTAAGAAATAAAAGCTTCGAATATGTTCCGTCTAAAGAACTCGCTCCCAACACAATGGAATGAAGGGCGATTTCAGGTTTTCCTTCTTCATTCACTCTTCTTTTTTTTTAATGCTTGCGAATTTTCCGAGGAAAATTAACGACCCGACATTCATGTCTGATGCACATTTTCAATTCTGGTTTAATTGCTATAAAGGAACGAAAAAGCAGGCGAAAAGAATTGCTTTCATTTTTAGCAGTAGTGACTGACAAGTTAAACCTCCCTGAATTCTATAAACCGACAGTAAACCCATTTCTGGTTTTGTAAGATTTCAGTTAATGAAACAAGTTTAGTGTTGATGTTATTACCAAAGGATTATCTGGTATCAGACTACACAAGAAATAGAATTAAGTTTCTTAGTTGTTTTCGAATTGTTTAGATTTTTCTATTATTATTCTGAAAATTGTTTTCCTGTTGGTATTAAGACCTCTATTTAAAAATAAAAGTCAATTCTTTTTACAGAGACTAGCGTACAGAGACAGTGAAACGATATCGATATTATGTAATACATTTTGCCTATCAAATTCTTGATCTGAATTTTTCTAGAAATGGGAAGGAAGATCCTACGTATTTGGCATACTAATGGTTTTGTTTATGATGCATAAAACTCTGATGAGGACATTTTTTGAGTGTGAAATTAATTATTACTGTGGGAGATATCAGCTTGCACAATTATATTGTTTCTCCACCTTAGACAAGCAGATCTTTTAAAGAAAAGTCCAAGTTGTATTGGACTCTAACATAAAGATTTAACACTTAGATATAATAACTGGGATGATGAGAAATGCCCCATCACTCTTTTCAGAGGATAAATAGGCTCAATAATAAGGTGCAGGTTAAGGCTTATTTCCCCAAGCCTGGAAATTGGTAGAGTTCCGCTCCATCCCTAAAACTACTAAATTGTCCTCACCACCAAAATAAGAACAATATCGTCCTGCCAACATCTTCCAGAGTCTTACAAAAACTGATATACTAAGTTAGCTCTTAGAGAGAAGAGTCATAGTCGGGGTTTTCGGCTTCAGACCTGGCAGAGGAATACTGTCACTTCTGGGCGCAGCCTGGCCTGTACCTTCGGACGAAGAAAACATTCATTCCTCGAAAACTGTAAAATCGTGGTTCGAAATAAAGGTGTGCTTGAGTAACCCTATTTACAGTGGCAGATACAAGAAGGAGAAATGAAGGACATTTCTCCACAAGACTCTAGCTCAATTGAACGAGGAAATTTACCTCTATATACATATATATTAGAGATGCGCCGAATATGAGTTCGACCGAATACGAATATTCGGCCGAATACTCGGTCAAAAATGTACCGAACCGAACATTCGGCCGAATTATTCGGTTTATCTTTGCGAAGTTCATATAGGTCGGCGAAGCGATCTGTGAGTAGCAGCGTTCGCTCACCCCTTGAGCACTTCGCGCTAGCTCGGCTCGCTCACTCAATGCGCCGTTCTTTCTTTTATTGCAATTTCTCGCGTGATAGAATTATTGCCAAAAAATAAGCTACTAAAGCAAGAATTCCATAAACATTGAGGCCCTACGTACATGGGTCGACGGATTTGCAATCCCAGTTTCAAACTGGTTTCACCATTATCGCGCTCAAAACCAGTTTGCAACCAAAATGAAACCTTTGTCCACACACAAGCGCAAATGATTTTTCATCAATCGGTGTTCTCTGGTCCCAAAGATTCTATTGAATAAACTTTGACACGTACAAATGCAACCACGGAACTGAAACTGGTGATATTTCCAAACGTACATGCGTTGTATTCGGTGACAGACAATATAGAAGTGTGTGTAGTCAAATGCGACTTGACGGAATATTCCATGAATGGAATGCATGCAACGTAAATTTCGGTCTACTTTCAACTTTTTCTATATTGCCGCATTCGACATAGCACACACAATCATACACTTGTTAATATGCTTAGATTTTTGGGTTATGTCGGGAATGCAACTACGAAATTAAGTGTTGGTGGAAACTCGCCGCATATCATGGAACCGCTGAATGCAACGCAAGTATAAGCTTGATATTGCTGATATTGCTTGATATTGTATCGTTTCTGTCGACTCGTATGTGGATTCTCATTTTTTTTTTTAAGTTTTGATTTTGTGAATAAATATGGTTACACAAAGAAGTGTTTGTTTCATTTAGAAATACTACCTATTTACAGTTCCAGAATAAAGTCTCTTTAACATACATATGTAGCTCTTAAAATAATACCTACTATTTAAATATTCGGTAATTATTCGAGAAACTAACCGAATATTTGGCCGAATACGAACATTAAAAAATACGCCGAATATACCGAATACGAATATTCGGCCGAACATTCGGCGCCTCTCTAATAAAGCGTGTTTTTTTTTAGAGGTAAAGAACTTTAAGTTGGCATTACTGTTCAAGATGGCAACCGATTTAATAGCTGTCAAGTGATTTATTCTCAGTTTGGTTTGGCAATTCATCATGAATAGCATCCCCAGAGACGCCGTACGGTGCGTACAGAAGAAGCTATTGCTACTGTAGAGCGTAGCATTGAGGAAGACCCGAATGAGTCCATCCGCCATCGAGCACAGGAATTGGATATGTGTCCATCCACTTTATGGAAGATTTTGCGGAAGGATCTTGGTTTGCGTGCTTTCAAAATCCAACTCGTGCAAGAATTGAAGCCAAACGATCATCAAGCAAGGCGTAGATTCGTCGAATGGGCCCAAAACGAGATTGCCGTTGTTCCCGATTTCCATAAGCGAATTTTGTTTAGCGATGAAGCGCACTTCTGGTTGAATGGCTACGTCAATAAACAAAACTGCCGCATTTGGAGTGAAGCTAATCCTCAAGTGTATGTCAAAACACCGTTACATCCAGAAAAACTGACTGTTTGGTGTGCTTTATGGGCTGGTGGAATCATTGGTCCGTACTTCTTCAAAAACGATGATGGCCAGAACGTTACAGTCAATGGTGATCGGTATAGAGCCATGATTACTAGCTTTTTCATTCCTGAATTGAAAAACCATGATGTCAGGAGCTGTGGTTCCAACAAGACGGCGCAACATGTCACACAGCTCGTGCCACAATCGATTTATTGAAAGACACGTTTGGTGACCGCCTAATTTCACGTTTTGGACCTGTGAATTGGCCTCCAAGATCTTGTGATCTAACACCGCTAGACTACTTTCTGTGGGGCTATTTAAAGTCATTGGTCTATGCGGATAAGCCACAAACGCTTGACCATTTGGAAGACAACATTCGCCGTGTTATTGCCGATATACGACCACAAGTGTTGGAAAAAATCATCGAAAATTGGACGTCCAGATTGGACTACATCCGAGCCAGCCGTGGCGGGCATATGCCAGAAATTATATTTAAAATGTAATGCCACAAGATTATCTTTCAAATAAAAAAAAATTCATGTCAATAGAATAATCCATCGTTGTTTTATTGCAATTTAAAATTCTATAACTCTAAAAAAACACCCTTTATATGTATATGTATAATCCTAAAAACTCTTGATTTTCAACGAAAAAAAAAAATTATTGAAAAAATCAAATCAAATTTTTAAATTGCAGCTGTTTGAAATGATATCTTATCAAAATATCGGCGTAATAGAAAACTCATTTTAGAATCTAACTTTGTAAGCTATTTGATTAGCATATTCCCTACGGTTAGAGTTGAGTAGGACTTGCCCCTTACACGACGATAAATAGTGCTGAGGGCTCAATTTTTTTGAAAGGTTCCACCTCAAAAATAATGTTTTACTACTCTTGGTGAGCGTATAAACCTCCACCAGCACTCGCCCAAACCCATGAATCTCATTTAGCCCATGATTAACCCTTTCAGTTAATTTGTTACATTGATGAAACAATTTTCGTATAAATTGGTACAAATAGGTTCAAATAGATAACATCGTGTCAGTCAGACCTAAAACATAGGTGTACACAGTCTTTTTTTTATACCCATTCAAAGTAACATAAATTGAGAATAGCTAAAAATTGGAACCGCCCTTAAAAACATCTTTATTAATGAAATGTCTAATTTCTCCAAAAATCGGTCGCTGGGAGCAAACAAATTATTCAAAAGGTAAAAAAATCAGTTTACAAATATCAGTTTACAAGTCTTCATAAAATAGCTTTTACGAAATTTGTAGGTTATGCGATAATTCTCGTCATTCATGAGATATCGCCGTTTTGAAGATTATTTATTATTTTAAAATTCACAAACTTAATCCAACAGTAATTTTATTAAATGATTTTAAAAAGCCACAATTGAAAGAAACGAACTGGTCTATTTGAAAGCAAAACTGTAAGTAACAATTAAAATTAAGCTTTAGGTAATAAAAGGTTACAACTGTAAAAATGCTAACATAGCGTCAATAAACGTTCTTGAACCTGGAATCTAGTTTTAATGAAATTTGGAATTATGAAATTGTACAGGAATATTAAATAACAAAGGAAAATGTCTAGACTTATTTGTTAATGTTAAAAGAATGCCACTTGCATCCGATTAAATTGGGGAAGGAATTATACTGGACATGTAACTCGCAGTCGGCTGATGACTACTAACACAGATAAGTAAAAGCCAGATGCCCGCTGTCGCTGTATAAAAAGTTCATGCTCTACCTAGCTATATTTAAGCTGGCTAGCGAAAATGTTGACATGGGACGCCATTTTGTATAGCGACTGGGCAATCCACGTTTTTAGTTCTGAAATAAGTATCCGACACGAAGTGGTGTGCAAAAGCCGATTCGACTAAAGCCTAGTTCGCACTAGGCTAGTAATTTAGTAGAGTAGCGAGTAATTTAGTGACTAAACTCGACTAAAGCAACAGGTTCGGACTTGTTTTGCCGGAGAGCAAATGAGCACGGACGCGTGGTGGGAGGAGCTACTCTCCCGATAAAATATAGTAAAATGGATCGACTCGACTAAATCATTCACTAAACTACTTGACTAATTTTTTGTGGTTCGCACACATTTAGTCACTAAATTACTTGCTACTCTACTAAATTACTAGCCTAGTGCGAACTAGCCTTAAGGCTTTGTCAAAAGGTTATAAGAGTTTTCAGAACGCAAGATTCACAAGGCTAGATCGAACGTCACACAGTGGGGCCCGCTCATAGAAGGTTCTGCTCAAAACTCAATTTTCAAAATGTAGAAATTTTTCAAAAAAATTGTATTATTGTAGTTGTAATAATGTATCAGATCACGTGTAAAAATATTAAGTCACTGACTGCTATGAGTCATCGAGCGCATGAGCATAAAGTTCATAGTTTAGGCAAAATAATACTTCTGCGAAAAAGGAATGCCAGTTTATGCGCGATATAAAAACATTAATTTCTAACGTTAAACGATAAAATCTATGGAAGTGTATTATGTCGGTGATCAAGCAAGGTATGTTAATTCTTATTTAATTTTGTATTATATGATAAGTTCATTGGTTTGTGATACAGGGCTTAAAATTTGTGGTAGTGTGTATTTTTTTGTAGGGGGTTTTTTAAATGACATTTTCTCTAAAATGCGCAAAGTTCTATTTTTGATTCTTTTTTTATTATAAAAGGAAGGCTTTGTATTATATATTAGTTAATCGAAAAAATTAGCAATTCTGTTGCTTTCTGTTTTTGCTTGCTTCATCCCTTGACCTAGCTCATGAAATTTCAGCCCCCGCCACAAAATAGTTGGGCATTTTTGATACATCAATCACATTTTCAAAACACGCAAAAAGAAGTATTATTTTCTATTAAAGTGAATGCTTAGAATTTCATTCCTTCCTTACGAACAAAAAGTCTTAATCCTCTGAAGTCTAGTTACATTTCAGTTCAAATTTTAAATGCAGCGCACCTGCACACTATCCTAGTTTTAAAAAGCATTTCCCTTTTTAAAAAATTAATAAACTCTCTCTAAAAAAAGGTTTCCACATAAAATTTGGACAGTTTTAATCTGACGAAACTTTCCCTTGACGTTTGCACTAGCCGCAGCCTGGACCGCCAATGTTAAAGTTGCAGTACGACCATCAACAAAGGAAATCCTGAACATTAACCAACATCGTGCACCAATGGGCAACTTATACTGCTTTTTAATTAGTAACCCACCACAAGGGGATACTGCCCAGGTATCAAGCATTTGACCTAACTCTTTCCATTAGAAATTTTCGTGGCTTTTTGGCGAGTATATCCATGCTGGCCGTCTGCCGTGGACATTTTTATGGCACTTCACCTGGATGCTATAAACTGTCAGCATTCAAAAAAGTTGATATACTCTGACAAGTTGACAGTGCAGTAGCACGAGAAGCTTTTATGGTTGCTTTCCGTTCGAAAACTTTATTAAACTCAGGTGAAGTCTGTGGGTATGTTCTCAGAGATTAGCAACGAACTGTGGGAATGCGGCAACGTTTGAACCTGTGACACCTGTGACACCATTCTTCGGTGACAGCACTGCAACCAGCAATTTTTGAATGGTTGGCAATCGTTTCTGGCAGTGTGGTGGGGGGAATTCGCGTCACCTTGGAATAAACAAATTCAAAATAAAACGATTTCACAAAAAAAAAAAATCCTAAAGTCCCATTACGAAACCTGTCAATCCACTACTCGAGTTTTCCCGTTCCCCTCTGGCCACCTTAAAGACATTCCATTTCGCTTTAAAGTCCACCAGCAAGTTCTCTGTGGCAATATTCCATAAATTAATAATTGCAAAGATTGCCTTCGGCAATTTAATTTGCACGGCCCAACGGAAAGGATTAAGGTAGAGCCACGCTGACGACGCCGTTGAAGGCGGAATAATTTCAAAGGCTCCGAACGAATCCTCCCTTTTCAGCAAATTTTATCGAATCATAGAGATTTGCGGCAGGACAATCACGAAAGGGTTGTGTACTAGGGATGAAGCCTTACAGCTGGCAGTGCGGGTGGGTGGCAGGCAACAACGACTGCCTCTACATAGACCTGGTATTGCCTGCAATAATAATTGAAAATTAAATCCTTGTCAGCGACAGGCCGGTGCCATTTTCAGCGCATTAATTACCAGGTTTGTTCGCGTGTATTTAAAAAAAGTTTTAAATGATTTTCACTTTGTTTTGCGTTTTGTTATTGAAAGGAAAGGCGTTACTTTTTGTTATTTTACCGTTGATACCAATAGTTACTCTTGTGAGGAAGGTGTTAATGTTGTCGAAGAACGTTGGCCTTTCGCTTTGATCTTGCAGTGGAAGGGTGTTTGTACTGTACATCAACTGAATGGCGCTACATCCCTTTAGAACTCGGTCGTCTTGAAATCCCTTCTTCGAGTCGCCTTATACTTTCCCATTGGTTTTACGAAGCATTCGTATATCTTCTATAATCTGATTCAAACACCTGTATCCTGGTCGTCTTATGCTTATATTTTCTGTTGAACCCGGCTAGGATGCCTTTTTCAGAGGTTTCTTCAACATAGCCAAGCCAAGGAGTAGTTTGCTGGTGTACAATTAATATGGCTGTACACAAAGAGCCGGAGTATAATTCCTCGGCAAGGAGCAGATACTTCACAAATGATTCAAGTGGAGACTTCAAAGTCAATTCTTCCCCGGAAAATTCTGGTCCTCTCAGAATTTAAATGCATGTAAATCTAATCATGAATATTGATCCATTCTTTTTAGTACGAAACCCTTCGTATCACAGCTACCGTAAGCCACGTAAAACTGATGTGCCAATATTCATCACTAGAAGAAGCTATGGATTAGATTACAAATCAAAGCCCTAGTAAGGCATCCCGCTGGCTTTACTGGTTGATTACAGGGTACTAACGTTCCGTTTAGGTCGAGTCTTCATCTAGCGGATGATGCACCTCTTTGTTCACCGCGGTAGACTGGTACTGTCTGCGGCACAGCCTTTGTTGGCTTTAAACTTGAGCCGGCTTACACAGTAGTGACTATTAGAATCAAAAGGGGCACATTGTCATACTAAACGATTTTGAGATATAGAGCGAAATGTGATATAATGTTATCCCGTTTTGGAACAAAACCAATTATTTACAACTAAATTTCATAAGGAAAAAAGCATTTTTCGTAAATGGTTTTCCATGTGAAAATAGATATTTAGTACAAGAAACAAATGACATAGTTAACTCAAAAATTTTCCAAAATGACAATGTGTCCCTTTTGATTCTAATAGTCACTTGTCCCCTACCCGACGATAAATTGCACTGAAGCTTCAATTTTTAACTTCCCAGTATAGGAAGTTATTGTAATCGGTCCGAAAATCGAAATCGAAAATTTCAACGTATTTTCATCTTTCAAGGTCCCAGGAGCATTTTAAGCAAAAAATTGGGAGGAAGTATGTGTGTGTGTGTGTATGTGCGTACGGATGTGGTCATTTTTCCTGCACGATATCGCGCGAACCAAAACTGATATCGGCTTCGTTGAGGTGTTGTTCGAAGCGTATTAACCGAAATATGATCTGAAAAGATTTTCATGAAAATCGGTCCAGCCGTTTTTTTGTTGAGCGACGTAAGTGATTTTTGTACCTGCACGATATCGCCCGAACCACGAAAGATATTGACTTACTTGAGGTGCCGTTCGAAGCGTATTAGCGACAATATTATCTGAAAAGATTTTTATAATATTCGGTCCAGCGGTTTTTTGGTTTAAATGACTTAAGTGATTTTTGTACCTGCACGATATCGCGCGAACTATAAAAGATATCGGCTTAGTTGACGTGCCGTTCGAAGAGTATTAACCAAAATATGATCTGAAAAGATTTTCATAAAATTCGGTCGAGCCGTTTTTTTGTTTAAGCGGCGTAAGTGATTTTTGTACCTGCACGATATGGCCCGAACCACAAAAGATGTTGACTTACTTGAGGTGCCGTTCGAAGCGTATTAGCCACAATATAATCTGAAAATATTTTTATAATATTCGGTCCAGCGGGTTTTTGGTTTAACTGACTTAAGTGATTTTTGTACCTGCACGATACCGCGCGAACTAAAAACTATATCGACTTCATTGAGGTGCCGAAAAACATTCATACAACAATTTTATATACATTTTCGTCATCCTAATCTTGTAAGTGCGCACATTAAGTTTGACATTTTAGCGAAAATATTGATAAACAATTGTGACAAATTCTCAGTATTATGCATATATTCTATATTGCCTATTGTTCATTTATTATTAAAATATCCAATCATAATATTCAACATCCATCATACTGGGAAGTTGATCGTGTGGACCGAAAGGGTCGAACCCACATCCCAACTAGTTACTAATATGTATTTATCATGACTGAAGATATTAGTCGAACATTTCAATTCAATTCGTTTGTGATACTATTTAGTATTTGTACAGAATAAATTTTTTCTTTTCGTATAGTTGCTTTATTTACATAGTTAGTTGCTTGGTTAGATACTTTAGCTGTGGGGACGTAATATTATGGTGAGAATGTCCATTGAGGAACGCAGGTTGCCTAAGTCTCATAGGGCGTCCGTTACAGTTATCAATTTTCTTGTTTTAAATGTCTCATTTCAAAAATAATGGAGACAAAATCGAACCGTCACCTCCACGTGGTGCCCTCTGGATAACCAACTAACGACGGTAGTAGCGAGTGCGAAACGCTATATTCTCGTCTACCAGCGAAGGGCTAACAACTTTTCATGGCATTAACATTTTGCTATGGAACCAAAGGCAGAATCTCGGACTGGACAGATTTCACGGAGACGACCCGGCAAACGTACCAAGGCTAACGATTTGAACTTATTTTCATGGAATGTAAAAACTCTATACCAACCCGGTTAGCTAAAAATTCTCTTAACTGCATTGACGAAATACAGAGTAGACATAGCGGCCATCCAGCAGGTGAGATGGACTACAGGGAATATTTGAAAAAAGAATACATAACATATTTTATAGTTGCAAAGAAAGAGACCACATATTAGGTACAGCATTGATTGTACGAAAGAAAATAAAGCAACTCGTCATAGGGCTTGAAGCCATAGATGAAAGAATATGCAAGATCCGTTTAAGGAGCAAATTCTTTGATTATTCAATATGTACGTACATACTCCTACCGAAGAGAAAACGGAAGAAGAAAAGGCGATGTGTTATGACTCTTTAGAGAGAGTATACAAAAGCTGTCCTCGTCATGACATAAAGATAGTCATTGGAGATGACAATGCAAAAATAGGACGAGAAGCAGCGTTTCAGTTGACAATGGGAAAGATTAGTTTGCATAAACACCACAATGATAATGGATTAAAACTAATAAATTTTGCCAAGGCGCAAAATATGATTATATCCAGCACCATAAGGATATTCAAAAAGCAACCTGGAAGTGGCCAGATGGTGTAACCAGCAACGCAATGATCATGTCCTTATAGACGCACGCCACCAATCCAATGTGCTGGATGTTAGATTATACCGCAGCACAAATATAGACTCTAACCACTTCCTAGTAAGAACGAAAATTAGGGCCAGGATATCTGCAGTAAACACAACAAGAGGAAACAGAGATAGAAAATAGAACGTGGCAGGATTGAAGGAAGAGCAAACTAGGGCTGAATATGTGAACCTACTCAACGTAAGAACAAATGAAACTAGTCAAAACACACACGAAAGCTTGAACGATCAATGGAACGAACTAAAAAGAACAATAAAAGGAACAGCTGAAGATATTCTAGGCTTCGTGCAACAAGGACGAAGGGTAGAGGGGTTTGATGAAGAATGCGCCTGAAAGAAAAGAGGCGAACTGAGAAGATTATGCACAAAGGAAAAAAAAGGCAGTATTGGGAAGAGCAAATGAGAAACTTCTACAAAAGCATTAAACCAACAACGGAAAGAATTTAAGCCTAGAGTGACAATGTGCAAGAATAAAAGTGGGGAGATATTAAATAATAAAGACGAAGTAATGGCCAGATGGGCATAGCACTTCGAGGAACTACTAATGGTGGAATAAAATATCGCGGCTAGATTGTGACAGTTCCTTCCTTCTCTTCTCTCACTCTATCTTCCAGCTAGAGCTGCTGCTCGACATTGTATACAAAAAAATAGATTGTCGACAGTACAAAGGGACTTTCCCTAAGCCTCTAGTCCGCCACAGAAAAAAATAAACCCAGATCAGGGGCACAGTGGTATACGAAATATACAGAACATGAATGTGGACTATCAGAACGACAGCACAGCCACGCCTACCATAGAAGAAGTACGTCAAGCATTGCAAAAATTAAAAAATAATAAGGCATCGGCGTCTGACAGCATACCCGCAGAACTTATTAAGCAAGGCGGTGAGGAAACCTTCCAAAAACTGCATGAAGTAACAGTGGAAATCTGGAGACGGAAAGAAATGCCTGATGAGTGGAACGAGGACATAGGGTGTCTCTTACACAAAAAAGGAGACCCTCTATCTTATAGCAACTATAGAGGAATAACGCTAGTGAATACAACATACATAATTTTTTCACGTGTACTCTAAAACAGACTACAATCATATGTGGAAATAATATTAGGAGAGTATCAATGCGGCTTTCGACCTGGAAGATCCACAACAGAAAAGCTATTTGTACTCAAAGAAACCCTAGAAAAAGCTGTTGAATTTAACATAAACATCCACATGTAATTCATCGACTACAAATATGCTTACGATAGTATGAACCGTTGCAGTTGGAGCAGCTCGGAATACCAAAACACCTTGTCGAGCTGACAGAAATTTCGACGAAAGATGCAACTTGTAGAGTCAGAATTGATTAGAGAGGATTAAGGCAAGGTGACGCACTCTCCTGTTTGTTATTCAACATGGTCCTAGAAAAAACAGTAAGAGATGCATGGATTAACACGGTGTATTTTTGATAGGTCAGTGCGTGAGGGATAACTTTGTAACAGTTGAGTAAGCCGCAAAACGGCTGTAATAAATGCTACTTTGGTCTATGCAAGCACCTGAAGTCCAGAAATATTTCAAGGAAGACAAAATTGGCACTTTAGACAACACCAATACTATATTTTTCGGAAGTGTGGACAGTGAAAAACACAGACGAAGCATTGGTACGAAGATTTGAAAGGAAAATCCTTCATTCGATCTACAAAGCAAGATTTGGAGGAGAAGATGCAACTCAGAGTTATATAAGATCAGTAAGATTCCAAATGTTGTTAAAGTGATCAAAATAAACAGATCACGATGGTTTGGGCATGTCCAACGAGGTGAGGAATGGAACCCGACAAGGATAGTGCCGGGGAAAGTACCGCCAGGAAAACGGAGAACAGGTCGTTCTAAGAAAAGTTACGTAGATGACGTCGAGGAGACAGTTGGATATAAAAACTGAAAAAGTCGGACCAGGATCGAGAATCATGGAGGCGAATGCTGGAGGAAGCCAACGCCAACAATAGGCTGTGGAGCTCCTGATGATGATTTCAAAAATAATGTCCTACGGTTACTGGGAGTGTAAGCATGTATCGCGATAAATGAGACGAGGTGTAATTGTAAAGTACCTGGTGGAGAGATATTTCTTATTTATTTTGCGGCAGTAAAATATCCCATTTAACCTGCGCCTTGGTGACATTGTAAATACGAACTAGACTCAGTGACGGACTCAGCATCGGGACCGGTGGAGAGAGCAGTTGCAAGAGGCCAGGACCAGATCCCGGTTGTTGAGCTTTTAAAGAAGAAGAAGAGGAAATTTTGTACTGGAGAGGCATTTCTTTTTTTTTTTTTTTTGGAAGAAGAATTTCCAACATGCAATGGGGTGAGGCGAAGTTGTAAATACATACTGGAGAGGCGTTTCTTACTTCTTTTGCGGCAACAAAAATTCCAACTTGAAATTAAGGGAGGTGGGATGGCAAAATATAAATATACACTGTGGAGGCATTGACTCCAAGGGAGTTTAATGCACATTAGAATTAAACCGGTATAATAACTTCTTCTTTGGCTTTACAATAGAACCTCGCCTCATTTGAAGAATTACATTGTATTGGCTCAAAATAAAAAAGAGGCACTTCTTACAAACTAATTTTCTAATCGTGTCCTACCCAACAATATCTCGGCTGGTTAGCGAGATTCTCTTGTTTCAGGAGACATAACACTCCGACAAGGCTGTCTTCTGCTAACCCCGACAAGAGTTCAAACGCAAGGCCCACTGCCTCATCCTCATGTGTCTTCCAGATTATCTTTAAACTATATATTCTTTTTCTATCTTCGAGCTAAGCGTACTACTAGACATTGCACCATGAAGTGAAGGACAAGACGGGCTGGTGGAATAAATGATGACACTTAAGTCTAAGCTCTTGCGCATACGAAAAGTCCTTGTCTTTGAATGGACATAGATGCTACAAGGCATACATCTATTGCTGTGGATGCGACGACTCCTACCAGTGCCTGACATGTCTAAATGTAGGAGAGGACGCAAAAAAAGTCCCCTTCGAATACGCGAGATTAGCCGAGCGAAGAACTGCGCTGGAATCAACGACTGAGGCACGGCTAATTGTAGAGATTACCATAGAATAAATTTTGAGATTGGTTGATGTGTGGAAAAAAGTGATAGAAACGCTGGAGAATGGAAGCACTTGCAGTTAATTAAAGTTAGGATTAGATTCCCACACAACCGACAAGATGCAGCGTGTCGGTAGCATGGTGCTTTCCAACCGCCAAAGTGCAAATGGAAATTACAACAAGCTTGTCTTCCGTCGCCTTCAAGACCCTAGAATGTTGATAGACATATTGCTCCGAAGCTCTATAACAGAGGCCTCCATGTTTTTCTCAAAGCTTTCTAGGGAAAATCGGTTTATGCCACAAAGCACGAAGTATTGCTAACTGTAGAATGCGAATTGTTTGCCTTATTAGCCTTCCTAGCGCTTTAATCAACGTTTGCACCGAGGCCATTCATGTGGCCTTAGCGGTATTCGGAATGCCTTATAACGGCCATCATATTCCCCTTAAAAAGCCAAGCGGCCTGCGTTCGCCAGCTGCAAGTGCATTATTTAATTTTACTCGGGCAGGCATGCCCTCTCCCGCCACATCTAAAAATTTGTTCGCCAGAGGCATGCACTCTCCCGCCGCCACAGGCAAGGAAATTTAAAATTACTAACGCGATTCTTGTTTTACCAAGCAGTCCACCTGTGGCGGGATCGTGCATACATGCTTTTGTGGCATGCATATTTGTTCGCTATGCGTGCTAGTTGCGGGCGCGTGCGTGCTTGTAAGAAAAGTAATCAACTAAATTATTTTTAATCGGGGACTTGCAACCAGTAATGTATGCTTTCAATGAAACGCATGTACAATGAGCCGAAGCCTGAGTAGAATGTGTGTTCGCGGTGGTAATAATGGCTGGTTATTTAGAATACTGTTTTTGTGTTGTGTTATGAAAACTAATCCTATGCTGCGGACAATAAGTGAAAGTAGCCACATATACATTTGATAATCAAAAAAGTAAAACATTAAAATTCGTGTCCTCTCTTACTTCCACAATCACAAAAAACTCAACTGAACCTTGAATACAAAATTGAAATAACAATTTTATCTCATTCAGTATTCGTAGCAAACATATTTACTGTGTACCATTGATTCAAAATCTGTGGACGATAGAACAATCCAGGTATTTGCACATCTTCTGCATTTGACATTAAAAACCTGCTCTTAGGCCAATACATCCCGCCATCCTTATGCAAGTAGCAGTCCCCCATTAGCCGTTAGTCGTAGTCAGAATGTATATGTTTAATGCAGTCAAAGGGAGCTTGGTGGACTATACAAACGGACAGAATATCATTTATCTGCAGCAGCGGCATCAGCAGCGACAACACAACGATAAACATCAAACAGAAAACCGTAATCCAAACAATGTCAAATCGTATCTATAGTTGCAAATTAAGCTGGGATGCACTGATTGCACTGGGAAGGTAGACCTTCTTCAGCCCGATACCCCAATCGTTCTACCCCATTTTGTGTGCAAATAGTAGAAAAGCAAATTCAAATTTTCCCTCCATCGAATGGCTGCCAGCCAGTGTGGAATTAGCCTTTGAAAGTTTCCCCGATTTGGGGTTGGTAGAATTTAAAATCACGGTCCCCAACTCGATTTTGAAGGACGCATTAACGACCAAATGTCACAGTCGAGCAATTTTCCACCCCAATAATGGGCAGGGTAGGTACCAGCCCGACGGACGGGGTGAAGATGGACCACCTTACATTGTGTTGTTCGTGAAAAGTGAAAATCTTTTGTTCATTCGCAGTGAACTCTCAAAGGATTCAACCTGACAAAAGCTATAAATGATTTGGTAGCGCTCCGTGCATTTTCTGGTCTCGGGTCGTGGCTAGATTAAAGTGCAAAGAAATAGCTTTTAACAGTGTCGAATACTTAAAATGGGATTCCCTCAACTCTATTTGTCCTCGAGAGCGTTCTGCTGTCTGATTATGGGTGTAGAAATGCCCTCTTAGCTACTCTGACTTCTAAAACAACCAGAAACCCAGTCCCAGCGGGATACAGAGAGTGCCACTACCCCAACGCTTTAGCTCCTGCCCTGACACTGATGGGAATAGACGTCAGATTCAAAATTGTAGAAGGGCTTCAATTCCAGTATAGCCAAATCCATCCTCTATAGCTGGTAGCTGGGAGCGATGGTGGCTTCTCAAATACCAACCCCGCTTTCTATTTCGTATTTTTTAATTTAATTTGGTTGAACTGTGCGCTATTTAACTTTCGTATTGAATTTGATTCAAATCAAGGGATAAGTGTTTAAAGAATTCGAGAGATTCAAGTTGCTCAAGTGCGCTCTGTGATTTTACTTCCAAGTAAAAATGTTTGTCTTCCTCCCAACTGAATCCACTCTGACTTCGTTATCAAGGGAAAAATGGGCGTTCATCTTGAGGGTGTAGTGTGGCACGATGGTTTGCTGGTGGTGGAGGAGCAGAAAGTACCAATATCGTAAGGCCTCTATACGAAAGCCGTCATTTAATTTTATCAAATGTTTACTTTGAGGGAGATTTCCAACTGATTTTCTTTCGAACGAACCCTTCTTAGCTAGTGACATGACGATATTGGGATTGATTTACATACAATCACAATCTCACATGAAGGAACGAACCGAACCTCCTTCACTATCCGAAGGAACCTTGAGCGCCTTTTGATCTGTGGGCGTCGTCTCCCTTTGCTGCCGCTGCCTCGATATTCTTTCTGTTTGAGGAAACACTTCACTTCTTATCCGCACGTCTCTCATTCACGATAATCGTATGCTAAAGCGATTTCTGATTACGCCCGGCATGTGACAGTTGTAGCTGAATGCATGGATTGGAATCGATGATAATTAGAAATAAATAAAAAGATCCGCTTTTGTGTCGGGAGAAATCTTAATCTGTGATTGGTTGAAAATTGAACGTTTATTGCCTTAACTTCTTAATTTAAAGCAATTAAATCGTTGACTTATAAAGTTGTGGAGTCGGCCCCAAGTATGTTTTGTGGTATATTTTTGTAGTATATGGCCTATGGTTTTGTTATTTTAACGACAGCAAAATTAGGAGTGTGCACCTTATAAACCTATTTCGGATCTTCCGTCGTCACAATAACTAGTCAATACACTATCCTCTTTTCCGTGCCTCAGTGGGGTTAATTCCACCGACTTCCATCCAAAACTAACGCGACAGAACGCTGACGGCCGGCTTCGGTGATGGAATTGGTCATCAGCAACTCAACGCTTTTTATGACTAGAGGCAGGAGAGACAAGAAAGAAGGAGTGTCGCCCAAGCCGGACTAGTAAAAAGCTGGTCCTTCGCACGTTCATTGCGTGCGCAGCACCCAGGTGGCCAAAATAAAAGACGGCTAAATCGTGGAAAGTGCGACGAAAATGGATAAAGGTCAATACGCACATATCCGTTACACCACGGAGCCGATGCTTTCCGTGTCAGTGGCTTTCGTGATGAATTTTTCACTGACATTCACATTCAATCTTTTCTTAAGGCTGCTCGTTAACGATCGTTTTTTTTACCGGGGATCGGAACTGATGTCCTTGTTGATGATTCGTTAAAATTCGGGGTCGCTTCACTTGTCTATAATCTCATCAATTCTAAACAAGCAGTAAGGAAGTCGACATATTCCTAATGGTCGATTTTTTTAATATGGAGATTTACTTCCATGACGTAAAATTAAACTCTAAAAGCAAAGGAGCAAAAAGGAAGGAGTAGAGGAGCAAATTTGGAGCGCTGTTAATAATCTTCGATTGGAGCTTTAAGGAATTGTATGGGGCGAAGAAAACGGACAAACGTAGCCCGTTAGATGCGGGGGTTAAGCAGCTTATTGGACCGCTCGGTAAATATTATAAAAAACTATCTAAGATCATGTATGAGTCACTCATCATATATCATTGCATGGATGAACGAGAACTGGAGTAGTAGAGCTATGTCACTCCGGGGCCACCTAGGAGGTGGCCCCGTAGTGACATAGGATTTGGGGGGGTCTGAAAGCTCTTCATGTACGTGTACGAGGTGTTTTAGGTTTGTGTCTTGGATAAGGTGGCTTAGAGTTGGTGTGTGGAGATGGGTGAAAGCTCTTTATGTGCGTGTATGAGGTGTTTTAGGTTTGTGTCTTGGATAAGGTGACTTGAAAGCTCTTGATGTGGGTGTATGAGGTATTTTTTGGTGTGAGTCATGGATAAGGTGGCTTACAGTTGGTGGTTGGAGATGGGTGAAAGTTCTGGTCTTGGATGTGGTGTAGAACCGGCATGGGATTTGGGGGTGTGACTGAAAGCTCTGGATGTAAGTTTGTGTCTTGGATGGGGTGGCCCAGAGCAGGCATGGGATTTGAAGGTGGTGCAGAACGGGCATGGAATTTGACCCAGAGCAGGAATTGAAGGTGGCGCAGAAATGTCTTGGGATATGGCCCAGAGCTGGCATGGGATTTGGGGATGTGACTTAAGGCTCTGGATGTATGTTTGCGTGGCCCAGAATCGGTATGGGGTGGGAAGTTGGTGCGAGATGTGAGCGCCAGCTGTGAGAAGCTAGTTGAACTAAGAATTAAAGAAGCTCTTGGGGAACCTTTGGATAAATTTCTCTGTGAGTGGAATTAAACTAAGCTGTGTGTGTGTGTGTGTGTGTGTGTGTGTGTGTGTGTGTGTGTGTGTGTGTGTGTGGGGGGGGGGATTGAGAGCTTTGGTTTCGAGATGTTTTCTGTAGTATTAATTCTGGTGCTTTGGAATGAGCTTTGATTCTGGAGCAAAAATATACATATAATTCAGTGAAGAACTGGACTTTCAAGTAACACTAAGAATTAAATTAAGCTTTAGCTGAGATGGCTATATATTATTCTCGACAACAACCCGGTGCGATCTGTAAGCTATGATCTGGATTGCAACCATATGCCATGATATATTATTATTATTATTATTATCTTCCAAAGAATTTTTTAATGAGAATACTCACCTCAAGTCGCAATATTATAACAACCGCAACTTGAAAATTGCTAAGTGGTCAAAAAGATGAAAAAGATATTTCCCATAAGCATCAACAATGCAGCGAAGGCTCCCATTTTCATCAGACTTGTGATGCTGGATATATTATATTTTTAAACAATAAATTTAAGGTAAAATACCTTTCACAAACCACAAATATTACACACACTAAGAAGTGGCAAAAAGCTGCCGCAAAAAATACTCGGTCACATACTAAAAACAATGAAGATTCCCATTATCAGCTAACTTATGCCTTAATTATTCAATCTTGAACGTATTGGATAAATTCTATTATTTAAACTGATCACCTTAAGTGCTAATTGTACCCAATGAGTAAATTTTAATAACGGTTAAATAAGAAAACATCGGATTCCTTATCAAGCAAAGATGTGAAAATTTCAGTCTTCTCATGCTGCGAACGTTTATTGAGATAAACAAAGTGCATCAGTGAATGTAATCAGCAAGTTAGTACTGAAAAGAAAAAAGTTAAACGGCAGAGCAAACTTCTGAAATAATTAATAAAGTTAGGGCATTAAAAAGAATTGTTGTTGTTGTAATAGCTACAAATAAAAACCCTATTAATTAGAACACATATTATTTTTATTCTGATAAATCATACAATTATTTGTTTATTCAAGACACTTCACTTCTTTTTGTTGTTGTTGTTAGGATTGTAAAAATTAGGGATTTCACTTGAATTATCGGTATAAAAACTATAATTAACTGGAATGGCGTCAATTTGTACAAACTTGAAAATAAATGTCTTCCCCTGCGGTCCAGAATTGATTACGTGGAAATTTCCTTTGTTGTTGATGTCTTGTAAGGCTGCATCAGAAAGTGAACTGTACCTGGCTGGTAGCAAAAGCTGATACTCCTCTAACTCAAGATGAATCCGAACACCATACACTGTTTCAAGCCTGCTTGCAGATTTTATTTTATATGGGGTTCCAAACTCCATGTCGGACATCCTTAAGTATGGTGAGTATTCCAAGCTTTTGAGTTCTGTTGCTGTATCCATGTTTCTGGGGCTGATGCTGTTGATCTCCAGGTGGTTGGGGTTGAACTGCTAGCGTTCTCCTTCACAGTTCTCATTATATACCCTAAATCTAGAAACATGATTGAACTTGTCCATGAGTCCGCAGCACATAGATGCACCTGTCTAAACAACTTTGGGGTGGAAGTTTTCATGATGCACCTGTGTAAACAACTTTTGGGGCCTAGGAATTCGCTACGTCAGCAGTTTTTGCACCTGCGTGAGAAAGCTATAGACCGGAAGTTGGTAAATTGAATTGAATTCCATGCACCTGTGTAAACAACTTTTGGGGGGAAGGGGTAGGGATTTGCCTGTCTGTGACTATGGTGATGCAATTCCATCTAAGACAGCCGGATACCGGAAGTTGGTAAATTTTGTACTTGTCCATGAGTTCCATGCACCTATGTAAACAACACTTAGGGTCAGGAATTTGCTACATAGGCAGATTTGCATGATCGAACTTGTTCATGTTGTGCAATTGCGGGTATTATAAAAGAAGCAGTAGCAGTAGTATTTTCACAGTTTACAACGAGCATCCCGCGAGTTAACTAGTAAAGTGTTATTAATTACGACTCCTGCTAATACTGGTGATTTTAACAGTGAGCATCCAACCAATTTAACAAGTGCTAAGTGAAAAGTTTTGTTTTTGTTATTAATTATTATAACTTTTAAAATGGATACACGCAGCATTATGAGTGGACTAAATAAGCAAGCAGCAGATTGCTTAAGGGACAGAGACGCTGCGCAAAGTGTTATTATTACAAAGGTGTGTGGTTTATTTATTAAAAAAATAAAAGCAGCATGCAGGGTTGAAAAGCGGAATGGGACCAAACAACACTATCAAAATTGTATTGCGCAACTAAGAGGCTTACAAGTATTGTTGAAAGCTGGCAGCAGCCACCATGGAGCAGGTGTGCAGGAAGGAGGAAGAACTGAAAAAAGAAGTGCTCGTGTACGCTGGGAAGAGCTGCATAATGCGTTTGCATCACGAATCAGGACAGGCGTCATCATTAATATAAAGCACATCGAAGTGAAGCAATTTTTAAAGGATGGTTATGCTTTGTTTGAGCGGCGTGTTAAGAACATCTTAAAGAAGCATAATTTCATCAAGACATCAACGACTTTAAGCTGCGAGTATGTTAAGCATGGTGTCAATGATGGTGATGTGATAAGTGATATAAAATACTTTCACACCAAAACTACGCCCATTGGGAGCACCGATCATCTGGAACAGTGGTTTTTGAAAAACGTGCAGGATGATCTATTGACCCAGGTTGAGGAGTTCCAAGAGAAAGATAGCGGCTGGGCCTTACATACCATAGTGAACTTAATGGTGCACATAAACAAATACGAGCCATTAAGAGGATCGTCATTTATAAAATTGCCGCAAAGCATCGCAGCAAAGCAGGCATGCGTAAATGTGAGGAATAATGATAATGCATGCTTTGCGTGGGCAGTGGTCTCTGCTTTGTATCCAGTAGAGCACGGGGATCATGCTTATAGAACATCAAAGTACCCGCACTACAACAATGTGCTAAACTTGAGCGGTATCACTCTTCCAGTTACACTGAGTCAAATAAAAATATTTGAAGCAAACAATGGATTATCGATTAATGTTTTCATACTGGAAAAGGAAAAGACAAATGAATACACGACTGTTCCAGCTTACTTAACGAAGAAGAAATTGGATAAACACATCAACCTGCTAATGATAAAGTCAGATTATGACTGCAGTGAGGATGGTGATGATAGTGATGGTGATAGTGATATTGTTTATCATTTCTGCTGGATTAAAGACTTATCACGTTTGGTGTGTAGCCAGGTTTCTAAAAATAAACATAAAAAATATATCTGCGATAGATGTTTATTTTATTTTTATACTGAAGAAATGCTCGCAGCGCATGTGTCTGAGTGTGAAAAGGTGAATGACTGTAAAGTTGCTTTTCACAAGGAGAAATTTATCACTTTTAAAAATTATAATTACAAGAATCCGGTACCATTTACAGTATATGCAGATTTGGAGTCGGTATTGATACCTGTTACCGATGGTGGTAGTAATGGTGATAAAACGAGAAAAATTCAAGAACATGAAGTTCATAGTATTGGATTATATTTTCACTGCTACTACGATGACTCTTTATCATTTTACCGATCAAATCGTGGAAAAACGTGTCTTCAGTGGTTTACATTGCAGCTGCAGGAGATCGCAAATATAGCCGAAGAGCAAATAAAGGATATAAAACCACTAGCACCGTTATCAGCGCAGGAAAAGTGCATTCAATTAAACCAACCATGCTGCCATATATGCGAGAAACCCTTTGCGCTTGGTGAAACCAGAGTGAGGGATCATTGCCACCTCACAGGCAAATATCGTGGACCAGCACACAACAGCTGCAACATCAATTATAATGATTGTCGCAACATCCCAGTCATTTTCCACAATTTATCAGGATATGATGCGCATTTCATAATCAAGGATGTAGCACTAACCATACCAGGAAAAGTGGATCTTTTACCGTTGAACAAAGAGCGGTACATTTCATTTACCAAACACATTGAAAATAGCTCCATCAAGCTGAGATTCATCGACTCTTATAGATTTATGGATGAATCTTTGGATAAACTAGCCGGACTGCTGCCTAAGGAAAAATTAAAAATAACAAAAGCTCAATGGCAAGATCTGGATGATGAAAGCTTCAACCTTCTCACGCGCAAAGGAGTTTTTCCATATGACTTCATCGATGGCTGGGATAAATTGGAGTGTAATAGTTTACCTAGCGTGGAGCATTTTTATAATAAAATGATTGATGAGCCGATAACTGAAAAAGATTATGAACATGCGCAAAAAGTGTGGGAAAAATTTAACATTAAAAGCCTGGGAGAGTATTCAGATTTGTATTTAAAAACAGATGTTCTTCTGCTGGCGGATATTTTTACAAATTTTAGAGCTATGGGACTGGAGACTTACAAACTTGACCCTGCACACGTCTTCACACTACCTGGATATACATGGGTAGCGATGCTGTATTACACGGGAGTGCGCCTAGAAAGGATTATGGATGTTGAAATTCTTTTATTTATTGAAAAATCTTGCCGAGGTGGAATTAGCCAATGCTGCTGCAGATATAGTGAAGCCAACAATAAATATATGAAAAACTTTAAACCGGATGAAGAAACTAAATATCTGATGTACTATGACGTGAATAATTTATATGGATGGGCCATGTCGCAATCACTTCCAACCGGAAACTTTAAATGGATTGATAATGTTGATGTTATGAGTGTTGATGATAATTCACCGATCGGCTATATGTTGGAGGTAGATCTTGAATACCCGCAGGAGCTGCATAATTTGCATAAAGATTTTCCATTTTGCCCCACTCATTCAGCACCACCAGGATCAAAACAAGGCAAACTTTTAACCACTTTACACACCAAAGAAAAATATGTTATACATTACCGCAACCTAAAACAATGTTTATCACATGGACTAATACTCAAGAAAATTCACCGCATTCTGCAGTTCGATCAATCACCATGGCTTAAACCATATGTGGACTTAAATACAGATAAAAGGAAACAAGCCAAAAATGCCTACGAGAAGAACCAATATAAGAAAATAATTAATGCTGTTTTCGGAAAAACTATGGAAAATGTGCGAAAATATTCAAACATAAAACTATGTACAAAGTGGGAGGGGCGGTATGGCGCTAGAAACCTCATTGCAGCACCGAATTTCCATAGTCGCGCAATTTTCAATGAAAATTTAGTAGCAGTTGAATTACGAAAGCTGGTAGTTAAATTCGATAAACCATTATACATTGGTATGGCGATTCTCGATATTTCTAAAATAGCACTGTACGAATTCCATTATGACTTTATGCTAAAAGAGTTGGATGCTGATAAATGCAAAATAATGTACATGGATACGGATTCATTAGTATATGAAATAAAAAATGTTGACATATACAATATTATGAAGAAAAACATAGATAAATTTGATACTAGTGATTATCCTATGACCAACCAGTTTAATATGCCGCAAGCAAATAAAAAAGTTCCTGGATTGATGAAAGATGAATTAAATGGCCGAATAATGACATTGTTTGTAGGCTTAAGGTCTAAAATGTACTCCCTTGAAATAGATGGTGTTGATGAAGTGAAGAAAGCAAAAGGGGTAAAGAAGAACGTTGTGACGAAAACTTTGCAGATTAGCGACTATATTGAATGTTTGCAAAATTCAAAAAGCAAGATAGCTGAGCAAAAAAGCATTCGTTCATATAGTCATAAAGTGTACACTTTAAACCAAGCAAAGATCGCTTTAAACCCACAGGATGATAAACGCTGCATTATGGACAACGGGATCGACACTCTACCATGGGGACATTTTTCAGTGCAGCAGCAGCAGCAGCAGCAAGAAGACATGGATGTAGAATAAAATTCACACAAGTGCAATATGTAAATAGTATGAATAAAAGAATAATTATAACTTTTTATAAAAAATTTGTTTTATTTAAAAATTCCCTTATTACAAAAACATTTTTCAGAGCACATCGGCCTTCGTGTATTATGCAGGATAAGAAGCCATTTGTTGTTGTTGTTGTTGTTGATAGTTTGGGGCATCCCTCCTCTTCTACATCATATATGGTTAGCTCCTCTCCAAATAATTCCTGAATCCATTGTTTCTTTTTAGCTCCTTTAACATAGATTATTTTATCATGCAGCAGATCTCCAACTGAATATAGTGTGCGGTAGGGAATGTATCCATCACCCCATCTGAATCCATGATGATTGCGTCTGAGCCACTCAACTTGTTTCTTTTCAGATCGAGTTAGTTGTTTATGTGCAAATGGTGGTTGGAATATGTAGTGCTGCATTTGATTTTCACAATTTAAAAGGGCCAATTCTTTGAAAATAAATTGATTGTTTTGTAATTTGAATCCTTGAAGATCGATGATAATGGCATCCATTTCAAGCAATTTTCCTGACTTCGTTGGTTAGAGGTGTATATTCCACTATTCGGTCATGTAGCAATAAACAGTATGCTGTTGTGTTAGTGGGAACGTTTTCCGATGTTTTGAATTCCAACCTTATATCCACAGGACCTGTTTTAATGGTTTCGTTTTGCCGAGAGCAATCAATGACTACGATCGGAGCATCACGCATAAACTCTTCCCTTGAGAGTAGTGGCTGCAACTGGCGTCCATAGTATGAAGTTTGGAATTTTATATACATATCATATAGGAGAGCGTATTTATGAGCATCAAATTTCAAGGAACGATGAGTAAGTGTGGTAGTCAATTTTTGTTATGCTATTGTCATGGCTCGTGCCTTCAGTAATATCCAAGATGTTGTTCATTGCTTCAAATTTAGTCCTATTGATTTTAGAAATTGTATATTATCAGCTCTCAGTTGACGTCTTGTTCGCTTCAAGGTTGTCGGTTGACTAATGTTTTCCGTGAAGTTCATCCTGTTTATATGCTTATTGCTGCTGTTGCTGCCGTAGACTATCATTCTGTGGCTTTAAATGTAGTCTGATAGTTATCGTTTCACCTCGAAAATTTATTAAATCTCCGTCCTGATCAACTAACTTTAGTGTGAGCGAACTAACACGTTTGACGTTCACCGGTAAATAGATCACATTCGCTGGAACCTCTACTATTTTATAGCCTGGCCCCACGGTTGGGGCAAATTCATGCAGCATATGCACCTGTTTATTGTTGATATATGAGCCTGATATGATGTTACATTCAACCCTTATAGTATTAACTTTTATAATATTGACGGGTAGATCTGATGTATGTAATATATTTGCATCCAGAACACGTTTTCCAAATCCCAACAGCGGTGCGATAGATCGCTCTTTATCAAAATGTATAACTTCAGTAGCTTTTATTTCACTCTTCAAGGTATTATTGTTTGCCCTTATTAAGACTGTTGCCTTGCTGCTGCTGCTGCTGCTGCTCTTATTTAAGCTTTGCTGTACTGAAGCTGCTATGTCATCAATCTCGTATGATCCCACAGGTATTTCGATACACGCATCTCCCACATGCATTAAGTTGTTGCTGTCATCAATATTCGGTATAGAATTGTATGTTTGAAAGTCAATTAATCCGCAAACGTAGTCTCCAGCTAATTCCAATGGGGGAAAGTATTCAGCGGTGAGAACCGATGCATTGCCAGTAAGAGAGAGTGTTATCGACATGGCTACTTGTTATGAAATGTCTATGTTTGCACTTGAAGGCCTTTATTTATACATTATGTAAGAATTCTAAGCATAAGTGTCCGCAAATCACTGAGTTGAAATTTTGATGAGCTGTATAGTTGTATGTGACTGCATCTCCCAAATAATTTACAACTTCCCGAGGTGGCTGCAGATTTCCAAAACTATCAAAGTAATTTATGATATCTCCATTCTTCTTATACGCTACCCAATGCGTTCCAGGTCCAGATGAAACATCTAGATTTATAATTCCGCTCTCATTTCTCCATGGTTTTTTAGGTAATTGATCGCGCATAAATACTCCTCTAAAGTGGGCTATATGCGGTGCATATTTACGCAGATCATTTTCATTGAGTGCTCTTTTGGGTAGCGACTTTATTAGTTTTTTGGTTGGGTGTTGAGAAAAAGTCCCAGTCCTTTCCTATATGGCTTTAGAAATAATCCTTGTCCAGGTTTTCCTAGCGCTATAGCTTCCATTGTCTCATTATGACGTTTCGCTTCCTGCAGCTCCCGACGTGCGACACTTGCGGCGTTTACAGCTTTAGCTATACCTGCTGCACCTCCAGATAGCGCTCCAACGGCTGAAAGACCTGCAAAAAGTGGAATGAGGAACGGTAAAACTCCTCCTACTTTAGGTACTGGTATCACTCTAGGCGTAGTGTAAGATTTTTTCTTCCCCTTGATAACATTCTTTGCCGCACTTAGGGCAATTGTAGTAGCTTCCAACAGGTCTTTCGGCTTTTTCAGCTTTAACACTTTTCTAGCATTACGTACAGCTTCGCGGAATGATGGACGTAACGTATTCCTCTTCTTCTTCGAGCAGGTAATTTTTGCTTTGACACCCATTCCAACTTTAATTTTAGCTTTCATGGCGTTTGTTACTAATAGCGCGTTAGCACGTTCTGCAAAGCTAGCGTCTTTAGATGTTACTCGTTGCCAGGCTTTTTCTTCTAAAATACGGTCAGCTATATGTCGGTCGCTTAAGTCCTTATGATCTCGATATGCAATATCATGCTGTTTGCAGGCTGCGTCTAGTGGGTTGATGCCAGGATCACCGCGGGCTAGTCTTTTAGCTAACTTTGTTCCTGGACCACAGTATTGATATCCCGGTAGATGAAGCTCAAGCGGTAACTTATTTATAACAGTGTTTAACAGTCCTCCCCCCTTGGCAGCTCTTCGATGAATGGTGCGTTTCTTACTATGGTCAATCATTTTATAGGTTTACTGTAAGACTGATTAAAACCTATAAAAGTACGGGTATTTATAGGGATTGGGTTAGTGTGCAACATGAAGTTTATCAAGCAACAAGCGTGTCTACCAGTTAGAAATACTGATGTGGAAATTACAAGTACATCAAAGAAGCATGGGGTGCTGCTACCAAACAGTATAAGAGGTATTATTGTTGGACCGTCGAATTGTGGCAAGACAAATGTTATGCTAAGTCTACTGGAGCATCCTAACGGTCTGAGATTCGAGAATATATACATTTACTCAAAGTCGCTAAGTCAGCCGAAATACGAGTATTTAGGAGAAGTTGTAGCTCACATATCAGGTTTGGGCTATTATACGTTTTCTAACAACCACGATGTTATACCACCGGAGGAAGCAAAGCCAAACTCAATTTTCATCTTTGATGATGTAGCCTGCGATAAACAAAATAATATTAGAGCCTACTTTTGTATGGGGAGGCATAACGACATTGACAGCTTTTACCTCTGTCAAACTTATACTCATATACCAAAGCATCTAATCCGAGATAATGCAAACTTTCTGATCATATTCAAACAAGATGATTTGAACCTGAAGCATGTATACAATGATCATGTGAATAGTGATATGGAATTCGCAAAGTTCAGAAAAGCGTGTGCAAACTGTTGGAAAGACAAATATGGATTCTTAGTAATTGATAAGGACAGCCCCATGGGCAAAGGTCGATATCGAAAAGGCTTTGATGTATTCATGAGCCTATGAAGGAGCCCACCTAATCAGCTGACCAGGTCTTTCAGCTCCGCCTGGCTGGTCTGTCTGGCTGGTCTGTCTGGCTGGTTGGCTGGTCTGTCTGGCTGGTTGGCTGGTCTGTCTGGCTGGTCTGTCTGGCTGGTTGGCTGGTCTGTCTGGCTGGTTGGCTGGTCTGTCTGGCTGGTCTGTCTGGCTGGTTGGCTGGTCTGTCTGGCTGGTTAGCTGGTCTGTCTGGCTGGTTGGCTGGTCTGTCTGGCTGGTTGGCTGGTCTGTCTGGCTGGTTGGCTGGTCTGTCTGGCTGGTTGGCTGGTCTGTCTGGCTGGTCTGTCTGGCTGGTTGGCTGGTCTGTCTGGTTGGTTGGCTGGTCTGTCTGGCTGGTCTGTCTGGCTGGTTGGCTGGTCTGTCTGGCTGGTTAGCTGGTCTGTCTGGCTGGTTGGCTGGTCTGTCTGGCTGGTTGGCTGGTCTGTCTGGCTGGTCTGTCTGGCTGGTTGGCTGGTCTGTCTGGCTGGTTGGCTGGTCTGTCTGGCTGGTTGGCTGGTCTGTCTGGCTGGTCTGTCTGGCTGGCTGGCTGGTCTGTCTGGCTGGTTGGCTGGTCTGTCTGGCTGGTTGGCTGGTCTGTCTGGCTGGTCTGTCTGGCTGGTTGGCTGGTCTGTCTGGCTGGTTGGCTGGTCTGTCTGGCTGGTCTGTCTGGCTGGTTGGCTGGTCTGTCTGGCTGGTTGGCTGGTCTGTCTGGCTGGTCTGTCTGGCTGGTTGGCTGGTCTGTCTGGCTGGTTAGCTGGTCTGTCTGGCTGGTTGGCTGGTCTGTCTGGCTGGTTGGCTGGTCTGTCTGGCTGGTCTGTCTGGCTGGTTGGCTGGTCTGTCTGGCTGGTTGGCTGGTCTGTCTGGCTGGTCTGTCTGGCTGGTTGGCTGGTCTGTCTGGCTGGTTGGCTGGTCTGTCTGGCTGGTCTGTCTGGCTGGTTGGCTGGTCTGTCTGGCTGGTTAGCTGGTCTGTCTGGCTGGTTGGCTGGTCTGTCTGGCTGGTTGGCTGGTCTGTCTGGCTGGTTGGCTGGTCTGTCTGGCTGGTTGGCTGGTCTGTCTGGCTGGTCTGTCTGGCTGGTTGGCTGGTCTGTCTGGCTGGTTGGCTGGTCTGTCTGGCTGGTCTGTCTGGCTGGTTGGCTGGTCTGTCTGGCTGGTTAGCTGGTCTGTCTGGCTGGTTGGCTGGTCTGTCTGGCTGGTTGGCTGGTCTGTCTGGCTGGTCTGTCTGGCTGGTTGGCTGGTCTGTCTGGCTGGTTGGCTGGTCTGTCTGGCTGGTTGGCTGGTCTGTCTGGCTGGTCTGTCTGGCTGGCTGGCTGGTCTGTCTGGCTGGTTGGCTGGTCTGTCTGGCTGGTTGGCTGGTCTGTCTGGCTGGTCTGTCTGGCTGGTTGGCTGGTCTGTCTGGCTGGTTGGCTGGTCTGTCTGGCTGGTCTGTCTGGCTGGTTGGCTGGTCTGTCTGGCTGGTTGGCTGGTCTGTCTGGCTGGTCTGTCTGGCTGGTTGGCTGGTCTGTCTGGCTGGTTAGCTGGTCTGTCTGGCTGGTTGGCTGGTCTGTCTGGCTGGTTGGCTGGTCTGTCTGGCTGGTCTGTCTGGCTGGTTGGCTGGTCTGTCTGGCTGGTTGGCTGGTCTGTCTGGCTGGTCTGTCTGGCTGGTTGGCTGGTCTGTCTGGCTGGTTGGCTGGTCTGTCTGGCTGGTTGGCTGGTCTGTCTGGCTGGTTGGCTGGTTGGCTGGTCTGTCTGGCTGGTTGGCTGGTCTGTCTGGCTGGTCTGTCAGGCTGGTTGGTTGGTCTGTCTGGCCGGTTGGCCGGTCTGTCTGGCTGGTTGGCTGGTCTGTCTGGCTGGTCTGTCTGGCTGGTTGGCTGGTCTGTCTGGCTGGTGTGTCTGGCTGATCTATCTGGTTGACCTGCCTGGTACGTCTGGATCTATATAAATGCTTATTAGCATAGCTGTACATCATTGTAGCTGTAACCACCTGTGTAGCAACATGAATGAATAATTGATGAAGGATATTATAAAGACTCGTGAGGCTATACGAAGAAAATATAAAGCTCTCAAGACTGGTAAAATTGAATCTGAAGCTCAATTAGAGGAAACATTTAAACCTATAACCAACACGCTGAAAAAGCTCACAACAACAGCAGCATCAGTGAAACTTGAACCAAAAGAAGAAGAAGATGAAATTAAGCAAGAGGGCAATGAAGAAGCATACACACCACCACCACCACCACGTAAATACTTAAAGCTAGAGCCACCGAGTTATTCTGAGGCAATAGTGGAAAGATTCAACCGAACTTTAAAGAGCATGATGTGGAAGGAATTTAGCATGAATGGATCCTACAAATGGATTTCTATGATGAAAAAACTGCTATCACAATACAATACAAAAAAACATCGAACAATTAAAATGCGCCCCTGTGATGTTAATAGGACAAATGAAAAGCTACTTCTTGCTACAGCCTATAATCACATCAAAATTGCCCCTTCACCTGCATATAAAATAGGAGACCGCGTCCGCATAAGCAAATATAAACATCTATTTGAAAAAGGCTACACACCAAACTGGACAACTGAAATCTTTAAAATCTCCAAGGTTCAACTGACTAATCCACCGACATATCAACTTGAGGACTACCAGGGCAACCCCATTAAAGGTGGATTCTATGAAAAGGAATTGCAGAAAGTTAAACACTCAGATCTCTACCTAGTTGAAAAAATATTGAAAAAGAGCGGTGATAAAGTTTATGTTAAATGGTTGGGGTTCTCACGAGAACATAATTCTTGGATAAATGCTAATGATGTATTATAAATTAAATAAAAAGACATTTTTTTTATAACAAATTTGTTTTATTTTCAAATCTTATGCTATATATTTTTTCACGATGATGTTGGTTTAATATGGGCTCTAGGATTTTACTTGTATTGATGATTCTCTGTTGAAATCTGCATCTATCAAGGGCACATATGTGCCATTGCCCCAGGCGGCTGGCTCTATAAGCGAAATCCCATACATGCATGATGTGTACATCTGGTGTTAGTGTAAATCGAACTCTTTTCTGCATTCTCTACAGCTGCTTTTGGTGATCTGCACATAAAAATTTATTAGGCGTTGAGCCGCCTGTTTATACCGCTCCACAAAACAGCATCCACACGTATCTGGCCCACAAGTTGTTTTATCGTTCGACCATGGGCAGTTCTTGTAATGTGCTCCATGTATAGAATAAACTTTTCCAGCATTTTCATATTCTTGGACATATCTGTAGAGTTTCTCTATTTTTTCCTTATGCTCCTCCAGCCGAATACTAGAGTATTCTTCGAGAAATTTTGGGATGCTCATATTTACCTATCCTTTATCTGCTGATATCTTATGGATGAAGAAGTATCTTTACTCTCAGATGATGATGATGATGATGATTGCTTTGATTTAATTGATAGAGAATTCAGCTGATATTTTAATTCTTTTACTTTGCTTCCTTTATCACACTTTTCCTGAAGCAATCTGGTTGAATCCTTATAACTGTTCATCACCGCAACCGGAAGAAAACTAACCTAACATTCCCCCTTCAAGGATTTATATACATAATAATTGAATCAAAGATCATTACAAAAGATCCCTCAAGAGCTTCTTTAATTCTTAGTTCAGCTAGCTTCTCACAGCTGGCGCTCACATCTCGCACCAACTTCCCACCCCATACCGATTCTGGGCCACGCAAACATACATCCAGAGCCTTAAGTCACATCCCCAAATCCCATGCCAGCTCTGGGCCATATCCCAAGACATTTCTGCGCCACCTTCAATTCCTGCTCTGGGTCAAATTCCATGCCCGTTCTGCACCACCTTCAAATCCCATGCCTGCTCTGGGCCACCCCATCCAAGACACAAACTTACATCCAGAGCTTTCAGTCACACCCCCAAATCCCATGCCGGTTCTACACCACATCCAAGACCAGAACTTTCACCCATCTCCAACCACCAACTGTAAGCCACCTTATCCATGACTCACACCAAAAAATACCTCATACACCCACATCAAGAGCTTTCAAGTCACCTTATCCAAGACACAAACCTAAAACACCTCATACACGCACATAAAGAGCTTTCACCCATCTCCACACACCAACTCTAAGCCACCTTATCCAAGACACAAACCTAAAACACCTCGTACACGTACATGAAGAGCTTTCAGACCCCCCCAAATCCTATGTCACTACGAAGCCACCTCCTAGGTGGCTTGGTACCGGCCTAGCTCTACTACTAACTGGCAGAAAATATTGACTATGATGATGTCATCGACGACTTTGCGGAAATGGAACAAAGAAAAATACTGTTTACTACATAAATGTGATGAGTAGAAGAATCCATACCTATACAAAAACATAACATATATTTTAGTGTGCTTGTGTTTCAGACAATTAGAACGCAGGGATATGGCGGTTTTGGCTTCTTGGGTTCCAAGCTAGTTTCGGGCCCCTAAAGGATTAATAGGTAGGAAGGTAGGGTTTTCACTTGATGAGTTTTACTCTATTCTCGAGGACCCCTCCATTCTGTGGCCCATAGCAAATCGACCCAGTTGCCCTCCTTTATGGCGGGCCTAGGCATGCCACCAAGCTAACCACGACAGTTGTGCCTCAGCCGGATGTTAAAAAAATAAACTCATATAACATCAACCGCTAGGCTTACTGCCTTCCCCAAGCTGCCCAGCTAAGCTTACTATTAGACATGAACGACTATGTGGCCTATGACAAGTAGGACTATACGACTTATATTTTCAGGGGTGATTCCTGGATATATTTGAAAAAAAAAAAAAAAAAAAAAATTGTGCCAGAGAGAGGCTATCCCCACTATCCACTATGATAATAATAATAATAGAGTTTCCCTTCTTATGAAGAAGGCGCACTTCTCAGCTGGGCTGAGAAACATTTACCACGACCGCGTGGGCTCGGCTGAAGCATGCAAACATAGAAAAAATAAAAATAAATTATGAAAGAAATAAAAATTAAAAATAAAAACACAGAATGAAAAATCGCATGCAAACCACGTAACCAGTCAAGTCGCCAAGAAGAAGTAATTCATCACCAGGGTTCATCATATTCAGGCTATAATCAACACAGGAGATGAGAATATCATAGACGTTCATACCTCCATCGTCAAGTGTGCTTATCATATATGGTGGGATATAGCAGCACAACAGGAAGAGATTTGATTTTGAAAAAGAAATCTTGAGAGCGAAAAGCTCAATGTCCGAATGGTTAGAGAAACTAGCACGCGAAATTGGGTTACAATTAAGGTGGCTGCGGCATGCAAGAAGTACGCCACCCCCGCGAGCTTCCGAGTCAGTGTGAAGGTCCCTCCGAAAGAATTGGTAGAAGGAATCGAAGAGTTCAGCAATAAGAATGCCTTCGTGAAGCCTGGTTTCCGCGAACGCTATGACATCGAACCCGCTAGCCATTGATGCCTGAAGGATGTCGTTAGTTTTTGACCTTGTCCCCCTTACGTTTTGGTAGTAGAGGGAAAGGATCTCAAGTTTTTCGACATCCTTGGTGTTCTCGGAATGGAAACGTTTGAGTGATGTGCTCGAGTACGGGTACGGGGAACAAAGAGCTTGGTAAGGGCACCAGCAGGCCAGAAACCAGGATCTAAAAGAGTCTCGGCAATAACGGGCGGTGCAGACAAAACGAAAGAAGCAACAGGCTTGGAAGCCTTGCTGACTTTTCTGCATGAAACAGTTCCAGGGTCTATAGATTGTTTCCTTAAATATTCACAGACAGACTCCGTCGTAGTTTCAGGAGAGAATCGTGATATAAAGATATCTAAAGGTCGCGGTATCGTAATCAGAGGGGTGCACGGTTCTAGGGAAACTGTAGCTTCAGTGACCTGGGGGTTGCCCACTATTACGGTTGAAGAGGTTGATACCGAGACCGGCCTAGAGATCGATTCTATCCCTGGAACGCGGGGCAAGGAACTCGGGGTGACACCGTCACCAATGATGGCTTGGCGATTTCGATTTTTCCTGCGACTTTTACGACGCACCTTAATAATAGGTGCAATTGAATTGACGGCCTCCTGTGGCAAGAAGACGTTCTCCGAACGAGAAGTAGGCGCGGGACAGGGTGAAGACAGAGGCTGCTCCTCAACCTGCAGAGCGTCATCAGATGCTGCCGTCGCTGGGGAGGTCTTATTTGTAACAACGACGCTCTCCAATTTTAAGGATAGGGAGCTCAGGGCATTGTGATTTTGAATCACTGCTGATGACAGCGATTCAATATCAACCCTGACACGCTTGGTATTCCTTTTTATGTCGTCCAATATAGGATGGACAGAAGCCGAGGAGCTAAAAGTGCAGGAGGAAGAAGTGGCGACCGGATTAAGTATCGCCGAGTGTATGTCGTCTAACGATTCTAGTGCTGTTGCAACTCGGGTAGAAATTTTATCAAATTTCTCAATCAAGGAACCCGTATTGGTCACAACGGAGTTCAGGGTGTCAGACAACGTGTCAAGCCGGGCATTGATGGACTGGACGTCATCGGCTAGCATTTGAAAATGCAAGATGTTGCTGGAGAAGGAGTTAAGACGATCCATGACTTTTTCGTGATCAACGAGAAAAGCGTCAGAGATGTCTTTCATCATTCTCAGCACATGACAGGGTTTGATGTCAGAGCAATCGCTACGTGGGCCCTCTAGGAGCCGAAGATTTGCTACTGATCTTGAGGCAAGAAGGATGGAAAACGCCTCCACAAACCAAATCACAGGAAATCCCGTCACGGGCGATTTCCGAAGAACACCTCTTGCATGGTTGATCCGCCATGACGAAAACAATGATATATATTGATATAAAAAGATAAATAAATAAATAAATAAAAATAAAAAGGAGATAGCAGAGAAACAAAAATTAAAAAATTAAAAAAAAAGTTCTCAACAGAAGTTAGAAACTTTGCAGTTTGAGAAACGAATTAAAAATGGGTAAATAAAACAATTGCATACATATAGGTGCCAAACACATAAAAGTTGTACAAAGCAGTTCTAACCTTAAAAAAAAAAAAACTAGAAATAAATAAAAGTTTTATTTCCACCACTATTTTATCTATGCTTTGCTTTCTTTAACAAATAATATTAAAAATTGCACCCCAAGCCAAACATAAAAACGGTTTCCTACCTCATTTCTAATACATGCAAGAAACCAAATTTGACATGAAGCACCGCAATACAAAAAAAAAAAATAACAATGAATCCACTATCAGAAAACCGCAAATCACAATTTTTTTCAAGGAAAGTCTTCACGTTATTGAAATTAATTGAACAGCACTACAAATAATTGAAAATAATTTCGATGTTAAATGATTAATATTATTAAAAGAAGAAAAAATTAAACAATTAAAAACAAGAATTAAAACACAACACAAAATGACGATAAGAGTTATCAGGAGTTGATACAGGGTATTTACGGAAAAAGAAACTTGGGTGATCCCATTTAGAAGTATGTAGCTTCAAGGAACCCCCAATTCCAATATTCTTCATTTTTGTAACATTTTACGATTTAAAATGTTTTTGTTTTTAAATTATTTTATTCCTAGGGAGCCAAGTTTTTTACTATAATTTTTACTGTACACCGAATACTATTTCAGATAACATCATCTCCAGATTTTGAGCAAAATTTCAAATGGTAAAATAATTTCCCTACCTTGGGTTGACTGCTAAAAGCCAACAAAGCCTTCTAAAGTCAGTCTAGGCTCTTTAAATCCAAGCATCTAACCATAACGTCTAATCTTCTACTATATAAGATGACGTGGGTGCTTAGCAAAAAGTACTCAAACCTCTTAGCCGTGCTCGAGAGGAAAATACTTCGCAGGATTGTTGGCCCCTTATGTGAGGATGGACGATTCCGGAGACTCTACAATGACGAGATCTACGAGCGCTGTCGCGACCTAGATGTTGTGAAGAAAATAAAGCTCGGTAGGCTTCGATAGGCAGGGCATCTAGCTCCTATGAGTGAAGACGAGCCTGCTCGGAAAGTTCTCTAGTGAGACTTATGGGGAGGCCCAACCTCCGCTGGAAGGATAGCGTAGACCAGGACACTCAGAGCTAGAGACGGCATAGCTTTACTACTTTTATACCATGATCGCACTGAGCCGAAAATAGGTGATTTTGGATTTTTGAATTGGCTCTTCGCACTGAATTGAAATGATTTCGTTTGGCTGATTATTTCTGACACCGCGCAATTCTTCAAGTTTTTAGCCCAAATTTCACTAGTAATTCCTTTTCTTTCTTTTATATTTCCTGTGTTTTTTAATACCCTTTTATTACCTTCCCTTGTAACTATGTAATAAAATCTTGATAGTTAAATTTGACGCACGTCTTGGTTTCCGATTGAGCTGAAAGGCGGCCGAGTTTTGCCCCAGTGCTCCCCAGCCCCTTGACAACGGTATCAAATGAAAGGATATGAAAGGTAGAATAAAATATAGCTATGTCGTGTCATTCCAAATTTCGAAATACTTATAAGAGACCAAAAAGAAGTAAAAAATATGTATAACCGATCAACTTCAAATTTTGCGCACATTCGTGGTTCGCGTGAAAATTACTATATATACATTATCAGTTGAATAGTTGAGTTGAGATTGAGTTGAAAACAAGAAAGCACTACACGCTACAAAAAATCACAAAACAAAACACAGAGATGTTGTGGTCAACTAAATTCAACTACTCAACAACAGAACTCACGTCTCTATGAATAACTTCAAGTCCACCCTGGTAGCAGCTCAGTCGACCCTAACTCAATTCGACTCCTGCCTAAATGCCGTTGGATTCGGGTTCAACTTGAGTTCAACTCATCATGTATACGTACTAAATGCAATCTGACCATTATTTTAATAAAATCAAGAAGACGTTTTCAAGCTGGCGGCCGATTTTTGCAATCATGTTCCACCGAGCCCCCGATATGAGTATCAAATGAAAGAGTACGAGACGTATAATACAGTAAGCTGTGTGACGTAATTTTAAATCTAATATGCCGCCAGCCCAAAATTGCGGAAAACATATTATAGGGTAAAAACTAGAAAATAAAAATAAATAGTTGAAAAAAAAAAAAAAACTAAAAAATACGCTTATATTTTAAAGTGAACCAAAAAGTAAAAAATAATTTTGAATGTAAGGGTAAAAAAGCTTGGGCATCATCAAATATTTATTTTTTCATTTTGGATAATATTTTATTTAAACGCCTACGGCGTGCTGAATGGGGCTGAATTCGACTTTCAGGCTTTCGACATGATTTTGTTCGTACCGTTACGAGGTTTGAGATAATTTTAAAATCATCAAATACATGGCAAATGACATGATTTTGAAAGTGGTTTTATGCGAAATCGAGAAAATAGCTAAAATCAGGTAATTTCGGTTTAGTGCTAACATGCTATTAAGTAGCTTACAATGCAATTATTTATTTCTGTCTACAGAGTAAGTCTCCAACAGACAGATGCCAGTAAAATAATTTACTATAACTATGAATATAACAAAATTAACAAAGACAAAAAAAAAAAACAAAAAACAAACCTTAGAAACTAATTGTTGTATTAAACACTAGGCAAAAGATGATACAATATCAATAATCAACATTATTACAAAGAATGGACTTGAATGCATTTCTATCTAGGGCTAAATCAATTGCATCGTAAATTTTATTAAAGAGGTCAGAGCAAAACGTTACTGGTTCATGTTGGCCATAAACAGTCCTATGCTGAGAGACACACAATAGAGGTCTAGATCTTAAAGATACGCCAGGTGCATAAATATTAAAAAGAGAAAGCAATGAAGCAGATTTAATTCGGAAACATAAAACATCTCTGACAAACAATACACTAGCGATATTTCATCTAGTTTCTAAAGTCGGAAGTCCAAGAAGCAAACATCTAGAATTATATGAAGGAATACTGTTTTGCCAACTAATTTTACGTAGAGCAAAACGAGTAAAAGACTTTTGAATAGATTCGATACGAGAGCTGTGGAAAGAGCTAAGGGGATTCCAGCCAACAGATGCGTACTCTAAGTGAGATCGAACAAGAGACATGTAAAGGACTTTTAACGTAAAAGAATCTCGGAAGTCAATAGAATTTCGTTTTAGAAAACCAAGCATTTTAAATGCTTTTGAGCATACTATATCAACATGGCAAGATGAACTAAATCTATGGTCAAGATTAAGACCAAGATCACAAATAGTATCAGGAGAATCAATAATCACACCATTAAATTATAAGAATGAGAAAACGGAACAATAAGTCGATAAAAAGACATTTTTTTACATTTAAGGGGATTTAGCTCCGACCTATTAGCTTTGCACCAAGAAAAAAGATATCAAGTTCTTTTTGAAGAATACTACAGTCGGATAAAGAAGAAATTGAAGTAAATATCTTCATATCATCCGCAACTAATAGCGCATTGACACGAGAAAATATACTACAAGCATCATTAATAAAAATAATGAATAATAACGGACCAAGATGACTACCTTGTGGAAAACCTGATTTAACTGCAAATATTCTCGACATACATCTATCAATTAGAACACACTGCTTACGGCCAATAAGATAGGAATTTATCCAATTAAGAAGAGAAGAAAGAAAACAAATTGCGCGTAATTTCCTTATTAATAGTGCAATATCGACACGGTCAAAAGCTTTGACAAAATCCGTATAGATAACATCAACCTGCTTACCCTGTTCCATAGCATTAATTGTGTAGTTCTTAAACACTACCAGGTTAGTGGTAGTGGACTTCCCTTTCATAAAACCATGTTGTTCATCACATATACAATTGTTCACAACAAATTCAAGTCTTACCACGCTTTCAAAACATTTAGGAACAGGTAATAACTTCGCAATACCTCTATAATTACACTGGTCTGCAAAAAACAGGTCATTTTTTCTCCTTTCCAATTTAATAGTCGTATCCCAAGTATTTTTTCGCGCTGAATCCGAATCCGTTGGCCAAATTGCCCTATCACGTCAGGATTTTGAGCAATCCTAACCTAAAAGTGCCAAAAAGCGTGTTTTTTGCACTTTTGCGCGTTAAATATCTCAAAACTATGGAATGATAGGGCAAATCGGACAACGGGATCGTTTTCAGCATGCCAAAATCTACAGAAAACCATTTCGAAAGCGTTAAATTTGAAAAAAACTTTTTTTGTAATACTGAAAAGAAAAACTTCGGTGCAACGATGATATCATGTGTTAATAAAAATCGTCGATTTCGCGCCTAGAGCTAGGACCACTATTATGATTGGACATATAGACAGATTCAAAATAATCAGCAAAAGATAACACCAATTAGTTTGAATCTTAATTTATCAGTGTACCTTTTGAATCTTTGAATCTTAACTTATCAGTGTTGACGTGGTTTTTAAAGAGGCGTTTTAAACTTAAACTCCTCCAGGAATAGATTACACAAATGTCAATTGCGGAGAAACAAATGACCAAAAACATGCCATCTTAGAAAACCTTATAAAACCCTAGATGCAGTTGGATCAATAACGAAAGTCAGCAGCTTTGCAGCTTCATCCTGGCACACGAAACTACCATTTCAATCCTCCAAAAAAGAAAATTTCTACATCGTAGTTGGAAATTGCTAGCATCCTTTACAGTAATAAAAATTTTACAAATCTATTCGCTATGCAAGAGGAAGAACGGCTCACATTTTTTTGCTGAAAACTGCCTCGTGGCACGAAAATAACTTCAGCACAGGTGAAAAGTTCATAATTACCTATGAAAAAACAAGGCAAAAACAAACAAACAAAAAAGAGAACGGGAAAAAGAGATAAAACTTAAAATTACCTGATTTGCCCGGTCTATCTTCGTGGCTGTTGAAGATTAAAAACTAATCACACTCACGTGCTTGAAATGGAGGATTAAGATAGTACACGAGAGCCCGTTGTAGCACGATTATAGCTGAAAAGTACACATGTCCTGGCAGCGCTAATAAACTACAAGTACGTCTATGTCCAAGGGTATAAATTCGAGGGTGTACTCCAGCAATTTGTTCGCACGTGTCCGCTTCAATTAATTTCAGTCCTGGATACTCCTTCTGTCCATTTTCCCATCCATCTAGTTTAGGTAGTGCGTGGCTTAGAGTGTTTTCCGGACATCTGAAAATGAATTTCCTTGTTCAGTTCGCTCCAAAATAATTTCACCAAAAATGCAAAATACACATGCAAACAATAACCGAGTGTGTGTGTATGTGAAAATATATTAGACCCGTAAATGGGCAGCGTGTTTTGAAATCCAGCATGGTGTTTATCCCAAAGAAGGATTCGGGGTTGCAAAATTGTGAGTTTAAAACTAATATACATATATGTGTGTGCAGGAGCGGCTCCCTCCCTTCGAGCATATGGTCCTGACGTGAAGGGTTACGAATTTTAGGTGCTTCGTGTTTCTGGGAAATGGGAATCAATTACTTGCTAGTTTGGACTGCGAAGGTGCTTTTTACAACAGGGTATCCTTGTTATTCTCTTCCGCGTTATGTTTCTACACATACACAGCCGGCTGTATCAGCTGAAGGATGGTAGTGCAGTTATTTAAACCGAGTGAGAGAGTACAGGACGGAAAAAAAGAAAGAGGAAAGATGAAAAATTACAACCAACATAAGCCTTTATGGATGTGTGAACATGCTTGGTGGTGGTGTCTAGCCTTGACGAGGGTTCAAATTGGCAATGATTAGGAGGGAAGGATACAAAATTTTCGATGCCAGAGGATAGACCCGAAATTTAACGAATGGCCTATGGAAATTGGTTTGATGGCCTTCGAAGTGAAAATTTATTTTCCCCAAGTTGATATACGGGATATAACTCTTGACAGGGATTTATACCGTAGAGCCAGCTCGCTTCTTGTTTTTAAGGAATAAGCTAAAAGCTATAATCTATAGCCTTGTAACAGAATAATGCAATCTGTTACTTGAACAGAGTAGATTTTATTTGGCGTTAAAAGGAAAAATTACTCTTATTTTGTTTAAAATAATCCCTTTTATCGAAAAAAAAACAAACAAAAATATGTAGGCGATGATCAAATAATATAGAAGATGTCGGTTCATTTAAGAATATTTTTTGGCGTCTTGATTCACTTAACTGTGCACAGTATTACGACATGACGGTACATGACGCAGTGAGTGAGAACGGAATTCTGCCAGAAGGCCGTCTACTAAAACGCAAAGTTTGCCGCCATAATAGTAAAAGAATAGTCCTCAACCAGGGTAAGCAACAAAAGTTCTAAGCCAGACAGACATTATTTTTTTCCTGTGTGAGGTATTGGATCCAAAAGTACTGCGGCCATTCATTTGGGCTCTTGTACTACAACCTTTATACCTCATATTTGTAGGCCAGACTGCTTGATCAAGTTCAGCAATCTGTCTAGTGGCTTGTCGTTTAGACTTGGGTGTTCGTGCAGGGACTCCTCGAACAAGGAAACCCTGCTCCTCGCTATTGCGATTATTATTCTTAATAATCATTTTTCTTCTTGCAATGTAGATACTCTTCCCCATATGCCAGACTCATCTATTGAAGGGTTCAGCTTTCGCTGTGTAGACGCCATTGAAGTGAGCTCAGCCATTAACTCCATCAAGACTGAGGCTACTGTAACTGATAATATTTCACCTAAATTTTAAAAAATACTTCTTCCGTTACTACTATCTGTTATCGTCCATATTTGCAATGCTTGTCTCACTGATGTGTAGAAATTCCCTTGTGCTTGAAAACATGCTCTGGTAATCCCTATGGCCAAGTGTCCGAATCCTAGTAGCCCCTCGGATTTTCGTCCAATTAGCATCTTACCAGTTCTGGCTAAAGGTCTTGAGAAATTAATTGCAATGCTAATGATTGCTTGCTGCGAGCACCGTATGCTTGTAAATCCATATCAGTCTGGCTTTCGGAAACATCACAGCTGTGACACTGCTCTCCTAAAAATCACGACAGACATACGGAATTCTCTAGATGCAAACAAGTTATGTTGTCTACTCCTGCTGGACTTTTCCAAAGCTTTTGATAACGTCATTCATTCCGTCCTGTTACGCAAACTCAGTACACAATTTGGTTTTTCCTCTTCTGCGCTTACGCTCATGTATATTTCTTTAGCTGCTCGTTCACAACAGGTGAAGATTTCCCATTTAATTTCCTCCCCTGCTGTGTTTTTTGCTGGCGTCCCCAAGGATCTATCTTGGGCCATCTACTGTTTAGTATATATAAATGATCTTCCACTATTAGTGAAGTATGAAGGACCAGATCTAGTGCCTGCTGCTTCAGTTTCACCTGTAACCATGATGAAATCGTCATCGTAACCTTGGACAAAAAAGTTTCGACCATTGAGCAGCTCTAGGAGTTCAACTACAACAAGCCACCAGTGAAGCGGCGTTAAAAAAAACTCCCTGTGGACAACCTTTTACTATAGTGCCCTCCAGAGACCCCTCAACATGAGAGAATATTAGTTTGCGAGCTCTTAGCATAGAGTCAATCCAGTTGCAGAAAGTGCTACTTAGACTGCGTATACTTAGAGCCCTAATTATAGTATCAAAGGATGTATTGTCGAAGGCTCCTTCGATATTGAGGTAACTCCTTTGTTTAGTGCTGGGCATTCCAGCCTGAGCACCAGATTGTGCAGTGTTGTCTCAGTGGACTTGCTCTTGTACGCATGCATAAGCAGGAGCTTAGTGGTTGACGTTGAAGATAAGATTCCCTTATCGCCCGGTCGACAATTTTCTCCATGGCCTTCAAGGCAAAAGATGAGAGACTCATCGGCCTGAAAAATTTACCCGAAGTGTAATCCGAACGCCTTGGCCTAGGTATAAATGTTATGTTGACGTTCCTCCAAATAGATGGGATATAACCATGAGCGAAGGAAGCCCTGCGTATTTTGCTTAATAGGGACTAGGTCGCAGCCCTCCTGTAGCAGAATGGGATAGATTCTATCTGCTTCAGGAGACTTGTATGGTTTGAACGATCTAATCGCCTCTCTAATAGAAACTGGGGCTGTTGGCTACACAGCAGAAATTGTTTTCCATTTGAATAAATGGTTGAGCCTGGGAAGTGTGCCTGGAGCAATATTTTCAAAGGTTTCTTCCCTAGACTGTGTGAAAGAGGCATCGGTTCTCCTGATAAATCCAAGATCTCCCGATAAACCCTATAATAAAGCTTTATGGATTTTTGCTGAATCTCGAATGTTTTCGACACTCTTGCAGAAATTCCTCCAGCTATTTCTTTTTGCACGTCTGATCGCCCTTTTATAGGTGGTTAGCGAGCTTTTAAAAATCTCCCAACTACCGCTCTTCTTAGCTCCTCTCAATTTGGAGAGCTCATTATTCCACCATGGAGTTTTCCTGTTACGTGTCCTCATCAGAACAGGCCAGTTATTGTTTTAAGCAGCAGTAGCCGCCTCCGTAAAGAAGTTCACGCATAGTTCTACATGCATCTTAGATTTGATTGAGTGCATGGAACCCTTCAATACACTACTGAGTTCGCCCCGAAAGTCTGTCCAGTTCGTATATATAGGATTCCTATATGCACTCACTCTTTCCAAAGGCAGAAACTATGAAGTGGGTGGGGATTGAGAACAAACTATTAATGAATATAAGAGAGCTGGGGAGAGGACTGACCCTTGGGGGACGCTGCCCGGGATGGAGTGAGGGTTGGATTCAACGCCTTCCAATACTACCTTGATTGAACGGCCGGAAAGAAAGCCCTCAATTCAGTTCCTTAGAACTGAGTCGATACCAGGATTTTAGACAGCAGAGCGGGATGCCATACTCTGTCTAAAGCCTTGGAAACATCTCGAGCAACCAGACCCGACTCACCGAAGCTATGGATGATCTGGGTGAGATACTCGGTCAGACAGAAAAGGAAGTCGCCAGTAGACCTTTTTGGTCTGCATGTCGTGTATGATTTCGTTGGAATCTAGATATTTTCTCAGCCTGCCTGATTTCGCTGGCGTTTTCCTGGCAGAACTTCTGGCAATTTTTCAGACCTGCCTAGCAATGCAGGCACATCAGGCCGGGAGCCAGGCTAATTTGGCCGAAAACCAACACCAGTGCATGAGCCATCCCCACGTAGTATTTTGTAGAAGAGCCACCCTTAGCGGCCTAAAGAGCTACATGAGACTCGCGAGCCGATAAACCTCTTTTTGCTGCCAAAAAGGACCTTCTCACGATGTTAACATCACACCGTGTATTCAAGCAGTTGCACAGACTGTGCTGTAATTGACATTGACGTCTTTCTTATCACCCATTCTAGGAGCAGGCTGAAGAGCAATGGAGCCAGGGCCGGCGGTTGATATGGGTTCAGTGGGTAGTTCTACCCACTCGAAAGATTCCGAGTGGGTAAAATACCCATTCGAACTTTAAAGTAAGCGGAAAAAATCTTTGAGCTGTGAGAATTCAAATATATGTACATGTTTCTTCAGTTCAATTTAGCGTTGAATTCTTGGCGCCCAGCAATGGGGCTCTCAGAGCACAAATTCCGGGCCCGCAGTTCATAGCTTAGCGCAGTGATTCTCATCCAATGTGCCGCGGCACTTTTTTGTGCCGCCAAATTCCTGAAGTGTGCCGCCAAATTCAGGAAATAAAAGTCCACAACCGATCACATATTCGCATTAAGACAGGTAATTGAAAAGACGAAAGAGTTTAATATAGAGACCCACCTCTTTTTAATTGAGTTTAAGACAGTATATGTTCTTGCGCTATGTTCAAAAATCTACGAAGCAATGGTGGAACTTAACTTCCCAGAACAATAAATTAAAATCATCTCATTGAGTCGAATAATAAACGGAGTAAGAATACGGAGCAATTTTTCGGTGCGAACAGAGCCCTCAGGTAAGGAGATTCTCTATCCTGCTTACTATTTAACATCTTATTAGGAAAAACGGTCCAGTAGGAACGTATTGAAACTAGAGGGACAATTCTAAACAAGTCTATTCAGCTAATTGCATATGCAGATGATATAGTCGTCATAGGCAGGTTAATGACTGAAGCGAAGGAAGCATATGTAGCTTTAGAAAAAGCGGCATCAAAGACAACAACATTACGGCGGAAATTAAAAGAAGAATACTGCTAGCGAACAGGGGCGGCGAAGCATAATCATTGTAGGTGGAGAGCACGCGAATAGGTAACCGTTAAAATATTATTCGGTCAATTGAATTATGAGCTGGCTTTAAATTCTTTGGTTATGGATTTATGTCCGACTACCATTTTGGGAGGAGCCCTTATGAGCCTACTCCGGCCGCCCCACACCGAGTATATTATCCCTTACCTCATTCGCGCCTCGTCCTACGGAAATGCCTCATTTGGACCCCCGGAGAAAAATCATTGCTCCTCGATTCCAAGTGGAAACGGATTCCGAAAAAATTTGAGAAGTTCGGCGTGAATATGTGAATAATAACTGCGCCTGTGTCGAAAACTTTATATTTTTAAACGCAAGTATCGTTTTAGCAATACGGTCTCCCAACTAAGTACTAATTACATCCAGTGCTGCTTAGCCCCTGTAATCGATCCAGAAGCGGTCTATTGAGTATGCTAAATGATACTCTTCACGGTCACCAACATAATTGCCTGAAACATGAAGCAATACATTAACAAAAACTAAAGCTTTGTATGAGTTAAAATAAAGCTTAATGGAGCGGCTTCACTGACCCCAGTTCAATAATGTTCAGTTCAATCCACGAAAGTGGCTTCACCGGCTAAAGTCCAGTTCATGTTCAGTTCAAATTGTTGCTTTTTCGCCATAAGTGAGAAATACGAAATGGCATTCCACTATTCTAGTTGATTACTATCTTTTGAGCGAGCTTTTAAATTCAACTTCAGTTCGTGACCCGTTGTGCGAACTGAGGTTTGTTTTTCCTCAGTTGTATATGTTTAAACTATATGCGAACTGAACTGAGGTTAGAAAAGTTCAGTTCGCCAAGTTGCTTGTTCAGCCGGTGAAGCCGGGGTATTTTTTTTAAGGATTTCAAAACGTTTTCTGAATATGTAAGGCACCCACTTAATTTGAAATAAGGTTTGCCTACTAGGGCCATTATAAAAAACATACCTCAATTCAGTATCCCTGGTCATTTTTTGTGTGGTATTTTTGAGGAAACTCTTTTGGAATGCCCCTTTTTTGCTACATGGGGTTCTCATTAAGACGACGCTCCTGTGGATAACGTAACGTCACGTATTTTTCGTAACAGAAATAAGAGGCGTATCTTGCCCATATTTTCACGCTAGCGAAGTTTACTACATGATTTTTGAATGGAAACTGGCTCCCGAAACGTGAAGGCTTGAGCGTAATTGATGGCTAAGAGATGTAAACAAGAGCATCATAATAAATCGAGAATTTAGATTTTCTAACACAATCCCATCAAAAGTGTGAAAACATTCATCGTTACTATACGTTTAAAGATATTGGGGTGAAAATATGGGCGAGATACGCCTCTTATTTTTGTTAAAAAAAATACGTTACGTTACGTTATCCCCAGGAGCGGCACCTTAATTTAACTTTTTCCAACTCAACATCGATCTTCCTTTCAACACTCTTTGAGGCTAGCATGGCAAATGGGGCACCTAAATCTGTAACTAGCAGACGGTCTATAAGTAAAATTCTTTTAAATTTATTGTATTGTTAGGGTGCCGCCAAATTTTGAAATTGTTAAAAGTGTGCCGCAACAAAAAAAAGGTTGAGAATCACTGGCTTAGCGTCTTCATCACCGAGGTCCGAGAAAGTTTGTAGACCGAAATATATACCTTGAGCTTGGAGAGCGATTGCTATTAAGTGTTGTGACAGTTTCAGAACATCTGTGGTGCAGAAAGATGGATAGATTCGTGATAAGGTTTGAAACGGAAAAACGAGGAGGAAAGTGTGGATGATGCCATCAGGTAGCAGAATAATGAAGAGGAGTCTACTGCCACTGCTGCTGGAGCCGTCGAAGCAAGTAATTTATTTGTTGATCCAGGTAATAACAAAAACGTGAGTCGTATAGGGTTACAAAAATACAGGGTGATATGTAAAACCCTACCAAAAAAAAAAATTCAAAACGCCCTACTGGCTAAATTGTTACGATTTCCCCCACCCCTCCCACACGAATTTTGTTCGTTTATTGAAAACCTATCCACAGCCGACCGTTTTGTTAACTTCGTAAATACACCCCGTATATAGGGAGGAAGTGTGGGGAAGTAAGTTACGACCTCACGCAGTTCCGAAGTGGACATTGTGGGTATACGAAATACCTTCACAGAATCGGCCACGATGATTCATCGTTCTTCCCGGTATGCAAGAAGACACAGAGTAAGATATTCCGCTTTCAGCCAACTACCCACTCTGATTGGAGCCAGTCTATCTCCTTATCTAAGACGGCCAGTATGCTAAAGATAGATTGTTTATGAGTGTTAAATATTGTTTTGGAGCCACTTATGATGTCCTACCACTTGAAATTATTATCGGTTAACCTGATGATTTCCATGTAATATTAGCGCAGTCGGAAAATTTATATTTTTTTTTTTAGAAAAGGCTTACGACTGTGGTATGTGGCCTAAGAGATATTTCTGAACCTAGTCTAGTGAAGTATACTCTAATCCTAATTCGTAGTTCACATTGCTGTTTTTCCTTGCTACTAAGGTCACAAATTTCACATGGCTTACTCCAACTGGCACCAATGCCTCCACAAATGAGACTAATGCCCATTAATAAAAGAAATTCTTCTGAAAATTTTCAAATACCTTGCTCCACTTAATTTCGCCATAAATTAAGTGCGATTACCTACAAAACCCAATCGCAAAATATTTATTATCCGCAGGGATGAAATTTTTCTAAAAAAAAAAATCCTCCCCATCACCGCCCACCAGATGGACGTACTTAGTTGAAGAAGTCGGGAAATGAGAAAAATATCTGAAAATTACTCCGAAAAATTATAAACCAATCAAATTAAATCGATTTTTCGCTTAATTTCCGCCATTTTTCCGTTTTATTTATTTATTTTTTTTTTCAATTTTCCTGGCGCAAAAATATTTTCACCGATGGCGGCCGCCCGTGTTTATTAGTTTATCAACGTTGAAATTGATTTATGTAATGGCCGAGCAGAGCGCGCTCACTGAGTGAAAAAAAATTCAATTAACCGTGGAAAGAAATGAAATAAATATAATCGAGATAATGTGATTAATATCCGCGGCAAGGCAGCATTAGTTCAGCGATAAACGTAATGTCAATTTTTTGGAATTGTTAAATTGAAACTTTTCGGGCCGAATGCGATTTATTTGGGGTTTTGAGCTATTTCGATTTTACTACCACGCGGAAATATATGGGTTTTAGTCGATATTGTTTTGAGCTAATTGGAAATCGCTGTCATATGTTTTTTAATGAAGGGCGTATGTGTTTTAATTTTGTGGGGCGAAGGCACAAGCAGCAGAGCCTGTGACCTTTGTGCAGCAAATCAATCATACGTGTTAATTAAATTTCCTCTAAGTTAAATTAGTTCGTTTAAAATTAGATTGGACGGAAATCATATTTGGATGCAAATGTAGAAAACATAACAGACTCTGAGTGTGTAGGATTTAGTGCACAGTGTCAAATTTGATTTGATCGCACGATTACTCCCTCTATAAACAATTATATGTTTGTATTCAGCACCATTTAATATCGTGTAGTTTCGTTAACTTTCCAGTTAATATGAAAAGTTATTGTAATCTGTCCGAACATCGAGATCGAAATTTCCAACGTATTTTCTAGACTACAAGCCTACGGCAATTTTTGGAGGGTCTGTGAAACAGCATAAATTATATGCAGATCGATATTCCTAAATAAGACCAAAACTTTAGGCGTTATACCGTCACTTTGGCACAGTGTACCACAGATGTAGGCTAGGTTAGGTTGAAATGGCTGCCCTCACTAGGGAACCCATTTAGGCACTTTAGGCTCATGATGCCATTCTAGTATTGGGACAAAGTTCAGGCCATTTCAAGCCATTTGGAGCTTTTGATAACGCGACAGAGGTTAGGAACACCAGTATTTTGCAGCTCGCTCAATCCTTCAAGGAAGGGTGAGCCAAGGAAGGTCCCTCTTTTCCTTACGAGGGCGGGACATGTACAGAGAAGATACAGTTTCTTTGTCTTCTTCATTACCACAAATTCTGCATCAGTCGTTGTGGGGACAGTGACCAGTCAACACCTTTACCACATGGCTTATCTCCTTTTTGTTCAACTGAACAAGGGTTTTGATCGCTTTTCGTCCAAAGTTAGCCACATTGCATTGTTGCTGTGGTCCTGATTTTCCCCACAGCTAGTTTGTAGGTGGCTAAGGGCATTCCTATTCGGGTTAAGTGGGGTGTCCTTTCCGCTTCAGTTCCCTGTCTAGCAAGCTCATCTGCCCCACAGTTTCCCCTAATCCCACTGTGTCCAGGACCCCAACAAAGTGTTGAAACTGAACTCTTCCAAACTGAGTGGAAGAGTCGTGGATGTTGTGACGACAGAGCCTTGATAGAATACATATACTTATTCCTATGAGATATATTATTTATCGTCAGCCATTCGAAAACCTCCCAGATCCCAGTGACTTCCACTTGGCAGACACTCCAGTGATCGGGCAGACGAAGAGAGGTATCTATTACAATGCCCACAGAGGTAAGTTTAATATGCCATCAGGAGGGGTGCCTTTTCAACCAAACATTCTTGTACGGCAATTCTCATATTGATATATTATAAAAAAAAATTCACCTAGAACCTACTGCCGTACAAAAATAACGGTACTGGAAATAAGAAGAGTTTTTGAATTTCTGCAAATTTACCACCCAGAGGCAAAGGTGATTTATTCCTGTACATTTCGATTTCTATGCTTTCAGAGAATTATTGTGTGGCTATGCCATACATATTTGGTGGTTAAATGATGAGAAAAGCCCGGCTTAATTCGCTCCCTAGATTCGTAGCGTGCAAAGTCATTGCAAACTGTACGGCACCGACAGCAACCTTTTAGTCAACACCTAAAATAATTTTTAACAACGTTTAAAAGTTATGGTTAATATACATTAACGTGGCACTTAAAAATTTGTTTTCTTGCAATTCTACAAAAAGAATGACAGAAATTTTTGGGATTTTTTAGACTTAAGTTTAGGAGAACTACAATTATTTCTGTTCTCTCCAAAATCCTAGACAATAAACTATAGAAAGCTGCTCTACAAGCAAGATCTACTGCCGACCTTCTTGTATGTCTGACTGAGGATCTCAACCAAAACATCTATCGCTTCGATTAATCTGGTCAGGTTGCTCTAAATATTTCCAAGGCTTTCGACAGAGTATGGCATCCCGCTCTCTTGTCGTAACTCCAAGCTATTTGTATCAACTCAATTCTAAGAGATTTCTTTCTGGCCGTGAAATCAAGGTACTGGATCGCATCTCGGCGGGCGCTCCGCAAGGCTCAATTCTCTCACCTGCCCTCTTTCTAAAAATCATTAATGATTTGCTCTGAATCCACTCAAGCCCACTTCACAGATTCGCCGATGACGGTACTCTGCGTTACTCCTACACATTCGATAAGATGTGCCAGACCTTGTCTCGTAGACCGTCAGTCTGGGATTCCTCAAAAGATGCAAGTTCCTCCTTTAGCTAACTGCCCTGGCTACAATCTTCATGTCGTTCATACAGCCCCGTCTCGAATACAACTCATATATTTGGGCAGACGCCCCCAGAACTACCTTGGCTTGTCTGGACAAGTCTGGACAAAACCACGCCATCAAACTCATTGGTGATAGCAGCCCCTTTTCTATTCCCTTTAAGCCACCGTACGAATGTAGCAACCGTCAGATATTTTTACCGCTATTACCAAAGCGCCTGTTCCACTGAAATTATAATCCTAGTACCTACATGGTAACTTTTATCCCGCAACACTAGCCAACTTGGCTCACCCCCACACGCTATAGCCCTCCCTTCGCGCACATTACGGGTTACTATGCAGTTCGTTTAAAAATAGAACAACTCGATTGTGAAACTGTTTTCCGCAGTCGCACAGTCTTTACTTTTTCCGACTTCGTGGCCACTGATTTCGAAAATGCAATTTATTTTTCAAAATTCAAAATGGCGGACCCAAAATGGCCGCCATTTTTATTATTATTATTTTTTTTTTTAATATTGGGTTTTATATGATAGTTACTATTTTTTTACTATGAAAATCAAATTATATTTTCAAAATTCAAAATGGCGGATGAGAAAACAGATACAACTTCGACGGTGTTTAGTTTTGAAGTTATAAGCAATTTTAATGTTAAAATTGGTCTTACTTGGTACTTTTCGAAATATGTAAGCTCAGGTGGAAAAGTACTGGAAATTATCGTTCAAGCTCAGTCGGTAAAAAGCCCATAATCAACGAAAATAGAGAAATAGAGGGTAGCAAAAATTCTCCCAGCTCTTCATCTGATAGTTTCACCGATAACACTCTATTCATATAGAATTCAGGGCTTTAGTGATCAATCCAACCGCACTTTTCCAGCGAATGTTTCATGATTGTCGTTGGTAGAAAATGGTTACAGCCCTGTCTTGTATCCGATTAAAGGTATTCGAGAATCCAACAGGTTGCACTTTTTCGCGTCATTTGAGTTTTACAGCTTGAAGATCACCACCAAAAATGCGCATATAGGTATATAACCTTTTAAGTCTCTTGCCTTGGACAAGTGGCAGGCGACTCTCTCTTCTGCGACGACGCCTATAGTTAGTGACATTAAGCCGCTGGTCTTGGGCAACCAATTCAGCAGATACTGGAACCAATGCTGCATCTTTGCTGTTAACGTATCTTGTTCGAACATCATGCAGCGTTGTTAGCCTTTCATACGCGCAACAACGCGAATTCTATTATATGTAAATGTGTCTGTGTCATTTATAAACGGTAGTTTTCTCCGTTTAGGCCGTTTTAGGCCGTATCCAGCATAAGCTCGTGAAACGGTATCTCCGTATCTCTTGTAGCCCGTGACATGGTATACCCGTGCACCCGTAAATAGTGAAAATAGTGCTACTCATATAATCAGAGGGTACAACTTATGATTATTTTCGCCATAAGTCAAAAAAGATTGGAGACCACTGGTTAAGGCGCTCCATAACAAGTGCTGTCACTCATGCAAGACGGTCTTTCAACACGTTGCCGATTAGATTACCAGTAGTCACATCAGGATAACCTAACCTACAATCCTAACACCGGTAACCATCAACTCGTTATTTGTCCCCATCTTGATGGTTCGTCCTCTCGTGTTTGCACTTCTCATTTTTAACTTGATCTCATACGAATGAAACATTGCCTTGTCCGGCTATGAGACCTAACCCGAGAATAAGTAGGTAGTGTTGTATGACAGCTATAATAATGTCATAATCAGAACTTTCGAGGCATTATTCCTTGTGCATCTCATGGGTGGGTGTATGTTCAGCATTATACACTTTTGACTGTTTCGTTTTTCCCTCTTAAAGCGACTGTTTTTTATAAATACTCTTAAATAGATAAGTTTAACCCAAACCAACGATTTAACAACCCTCAGGTGTGCAGGATATTCTTTCAAACAAATGTAAAAAATATGTATCAAAAATTCCTAGTTGAGTTGATAGTCTGCTCTAGCCTGAGGTCTTTTAGAAATTGAAATTTTAAACTAATTTTATTTCGATTGAAAGGGAAACCCTGCATCCTTTGTATTTTTTGTTCTTCTTTCATATCTAAACATAATATTTCCCCCTCTTATAAATAAAGAAAACATTTTAGATGAACATAATCGTGTTAGGTATAGAAAAGCTCATCCTTCTGCATACATTGAAACTTTTGTGCATCCCCTTCTTGTGCAAGGCGTCGCGTCCCCTAAGACAAAATTGTTTAACCTAAAAATAAGAAAAACATATTTAAATTTTTTTTTCTAACTGCAAGATTAAAAACATAGAATCCACAAGCTGAGAATTATAAATTTTGCAAGTGAGTGAAGCACCCCTATGCACCCCGTTCAAAGGAAATTAGATAAGTATCAGTATTAGGATTAGATAAGACTAAATATGAAGAGGACGTTATTTCTGATGTGCATACCACATAATTTTTCATATGTGTGAAAATGGAAGTAGCAGAATAGTTAAAAGATTTTAAATTCAGGAAAAATTTAATATTTTTTCAAATGTTTGAAGAAATAAGAAAGGTGAGCAAAATAAATAACTTTCGAGACTATCGTACGCCAAGATCATAAATATATAGCTAGACCCTAGACAAAAAAGGCAGGTAAAACGGGTGAAATTGTGAATTTAGTGCGAAACTCAACTGAAAATCTTATATATTAATACGCAAACAAGAAGTTTGAAAACGCTAAGCCTTTTTTGGTTGTCAACCGATTTCGCTAAAATTTTCAGAAAATGTTCTTTTTATGGAATAGTTGTGTAATAAAGAATTTGAAGAAGAAAAAAGTGATGTAGAGAGTAAACCTAGGAAAATCGTCACCGTTAATAGGGGCGGCGCTTTCATAGGTGCTAATGGTGCACTTGCACCGGGCGCAATTATACAGGGGCGCAATTTCAGAAATTTAGATTTAAAAATAGGAGTGCTAAAACTCTAAAATAAAAATTTCAACGGGGCGTTTTACATTGAAAACAATCGTGAAGTGCTTGTCGTAAAAAATATAAGAGTAATTCGGCGCCTGCAGACAACTTACCAGACAGTCTGCAGCCACTTTCCATATTCTCACTCGAAGGCGTCCGCGAACCTCCAATGAGCTAGTTGAAGCAGTAGTAGAGAGTGTTGCCAATAATCCAAATGTGTCTATAGCCGCCAATTTCAGGAGTTAAATGTGAGTGGAACGACTCTTAAGAGGATTATGAAGCAATATCTTCATTTATTTTCATACAAAGTGAAATTTACTCAATGATCGTTGTCAAATGGAAATGCCGTTGCACGAATGATCGATGCGATGATGGATGAAGCTCAACTCTCCGGCGGAGTCAATAAACAAAACTGTCGAATTTTGGGAACAGAGAACCCATGAAAGAGAATTCACGAAACACCGCTGCACGACGAGAAAGTCACTGTTTGGGCCGGAGTGGGCCCAAAAACCATCATCGGGCCATTTTTTTTCTAACTTAGAGAAACCGTTGACGGTGCACGCTATCGTTGAATGTTGTTGCACTTTGTGTGTCCGAAAGCGGGTGAAAAAGGCCTGACGACCGCATGCCTTGCCACACCGCATTTACTATGATGAAGGTCTTGCAAAAGTAAAGCTTATTCCAGCGAGATCATTGACGAACTCAAAACAACACCAGCTGACTTTGTTGAACGCCTGAAAACAGCTGCTTTTTGCGTATCGAATGAAGGTCATTTAATCGACGTAAATGGTAGAGGATACCCTTAATAAATCTACCTTATTTTTAAAAATCGGCTAGAAAATGTCGGAGTTATTCAATGTTAAAATACTGAAAGTCTAGATGGCGCATCCCACCTAGTACGTAAATTTACACATTTTATGGGGGGTTATGTAACAGGGGGTACACCATGTTGTACCAATTTTATTATTATATTAATTTATATCAAATTGACTTTTCCGCAAACTATGAAAATTACTTCTCCTACCCACCAAATGTTTGTGTCTGTTTCCATTGTCTTTCACTAAGATAAAAAATGACGAGCTAATGGAGCGCAATATGGCATTGTGCACCTGGCGCACAAGACCCAAGCGCCGGCCCTGACCGTTAACTTTAAAAAAGCACTCTGATTTTTACCAGTGGTAAATTATGAATTAGTGTACTGAAGGTATAGTGCATACAGTGTACTGTGTGTAGAGCGTCCTGTGTACTATGAACTATGCAGTATGTACTTTATACTATGTACTGTGTACTATGTACTTTGGAGAAAGTCATCTTTATTCAAGTTGTTGGTTATCTTGATTCTAATAATTTCCTCTCTGAATTCCAATCTGGCTTCCGTAAACTTCACAGCTGTGAGACAGCTGTACTAAAGGTAACTACTGATCTGCGTTCTATGCTTGACCGAGGTGACATTGCGATATTAGTTCTTCTTGATTTTTCTAAGGCGTTTGATTCTGTGGTTCACTCGCTTCTAATTTCCAAGCTTAGCCAGCTCTATAGCTTTTCCTCTTCTGCAACTCGTCTTTTTTCTTCTCTTCTTTCTAATAGACACCAATGTGTGCGGCATAGTTTTATTGTATCATCCTTCCTACCTGTACCCGTGGGTGCTCCACAAGGTTCTATACTTGGCTCTCTCCTTTTTTCGTTGAATGTTAATGATCTCCCTGATATTATCCATGCATGCTCCTTTCATTTATATGCTGATGATCTACAGTTATATACTTCATGTCCTCCCAATCGGATTGAATCCTGTATTTCTGATCTCAATAATGTCTTATGCCTGATAAATGAATGGAGCTGTTCCAATTTTCTTAAATTTAATCCTAATAAATCCCAAGTACTCATTCTCGCTCTCTTTCTCTAGACAGTATTCCAACCATATCACTTAATAATGTTTCTCTTCCCGTTGTTGACTGTGTTAATAATCTTGGTATTGCCATTCATTCTAAACTATCCTGCTGCAACCATATCTCACTCATGCTTTCCAAAATCTATTGCATGTTACGGAGACTTAGGCTTTATGGTAGCCTTTTATCATCGTCTATTCGGCTCACGCTTGTTAAAGCTCTTATTGTTGCACACTTCCTCTATGGCTCCCTTGTATATACATATATCCCTTGATGCATCTTGTCGTCAACGTCTATCAGTCGCATTTAATGATTGTTTAAGGTTAATTTTTCACTTGCGCAGAAAAGATCATGTGTCTGGTGTACGAAACTCCCTACTTGGCTGCGACCTCTTCTGTTTTGTTGATGTCGCTGCATTGGTCCTAGTGCATAAAGTTCTCCGCACGAAATGTTCCTCTTACCTCTCAGAATTCCTCCTTCCTCTGCAATCCATGCGTTCGATTAAATTTCGTATTCCTGTACATTATTACCTAATGGGTAGCGTTCCTTCTTTGTGCATTCGATTAGACTTTGGAACAAACTTCCTAGCAATATTCAAAGAATAGGCACAGCCAAGGCTTTCAGAAAGCAAGCATCTCTCTTTCTATCTCCCTCTACTTCTCTTTAGTATTTTCTGTCTTTTTCTATCTCCTGCTCTTTTCTTTTCTTGGTCCTTACACCTGCATTTTTCCTTCTTTCTCGTCCCGTCCCTCTCATAGTTTATTAAGGTTAGGTTAGTCTATATATTATGTAGTTATATTTTTTTTTTACTTTTTTATATGTACGTACTCTAAAAGATGTAAATCTTTTATCAGGCAGTCCACCGTGGACTATTGAGTTGAACGCTTTCTCACATTCCATGATCCGATTCTTGTCCTGCTTCGAAAAGCAAAGGTCGTCGTCGTGTGTCCGTCCGGTTCCGCGGCACTATTTACCGATTCGTAACAATCGTGAACAAACGTTTACCTTGCTTCTTCACTCTACTTTGAGTAAGAAAGCGAAGCACATGCCAAACTTTCTCTTCATGCTCGTGAGTTAATATCCAACATAATCAAGAAAGACATCGCACGTATTCTTGGCAAGGCCAGACCTTGTCTCCATAACTATGAAGTTACTTATGTCAAACTCTATCAACGATTTCATTCTCGATTGGCACCGGAAGAACCGTATTGAATTTAATGGCCTCAAAACGAAATACTGTGATATCTCTAACAAAACTGGCATCGACCTTCCTTCTATCTCAATGCACTATGAGAATCTAACGGATCATCCAACTATTAACATTCAAGTGGTAACTTTAAATGAGCACCGCAATATCTAGGATTCCTTAAGAGTTGCAAGGTCTTCAGCCAGTATCTCGGGGTATAGTTTACAAGTCCTACAAGTCAGTTCCTCTTCGGGTATCTGGGTTGACGCTTTAAAAACCGTCTTAGCGTGGCTTGATAAAATACAAAACCGAGCCATGATACTCATCGGTGATGTCTATTTTTCCGCCTGCATTAACTAATCAACCCACGGTAGGAATGTTGCTGTTATTGTAGTGACTGTTCCACTAAAATTAAAAACGTCCTGCAACACACGACTAGCCTGTTTCCGCATTCAAGCTTCCAAACTCTTATAACATCTTATACCCCGTTTATGACTAGGTCGAAAAGTTGAGTCGAGATTGAGTTGAAATTTCGACCACCGTATGAAGTTGAGTTGAGTTCACTTTGGGTTGAAATAGAGTTGAATTGATTCAAAACATAACCTCAAATTTTTGTGGAAAATTCTCATTTATAGATACGTAAAAATTTAGAATGAAATAATTTATTTTTCCTGTAGCAGAAAAAACATCAAACACAAAACTAACGCCGACTGCGGACTTCACGAATAATAAACAAACAAGATAAATGTCACTTCAACCCAATTTCAATTCAACCTGCGTATATGAGGTAAAATTCAACTCAATCCAGGTAGGAGAGCTGAGTTGGGTTGAGTGGACCCAGTGTCAACTCGACATCCGCTTATGACTTGGTTGAACCCGGGTTGAACCTGGGTTGAACCTAGCCATAAACGGGGTATTAGAGTTTTTTAAACGTAGGGCTCATCGACATCTAGCTGCTACCCCCAGACCCTCACTGACCTTTTCTACTCTTTTCAATCCATCAAACTAAGCTTACTACTAAACAATCCTTCAAAAACAGTGCAGGATGTTCTTGCTTTGAACATTCAGATTATTGCAGATTCGTTTCATTAAAAACAGCCAGCGAGTTTTCTTCTTTAAATATTTATTAAAAAATAAATGCTATGAATAAAAGGAACTAAGAAAGTGGATGGGAAATAGTTGGACGGAGATGAAAAATAAGTTTTGTGCAAACTGAAGAAGTGGAGCCTTGATATGACATTCTTCCGTGAACAATAACCATCCCTCTTGACTCAAGTTTGTTCTAAAAACTGCTGGAAAAATCACCAAAAAAGGCCAAAGTTTATTTGTTTAAAAATATTCAAAAACACTCAAAGAATATAAATTTGAAAATGTTCGCTCAATCCAAAGATAATATTTCCTCTCGACCAGGGGAAGTACATTACTGTGCTAAGCCCACTGCAAATTTAATTATTGAATTGTAGAAGCACGAATCTACCTTTTTCCTATGGCTAACGAATTGGTATGGGAGAGAATTGTGCGAGTGCCAGAGGAACGAAAATAAGGTCTCCATTAAAATTCAAGACTGTGTCCCTTAATGTTATTATCCTTAAGGGGCAATTAAGATATTTTTATGATCACAACTAGGTTCTATGAATTTTAATAATTTTTGTGTTTCTACTGGGATAACAGTGTTAAAATATGGTTTCCTTGAGAGTTTTCTCTTAATGATGAATTTGCCTTTTTGCTCGCTTTTTCTGCATATTTTTTTTGTTAATGAGAAAAGTTCTGCTTAATGCTATTAAAAAAGTGCATGCTGAGAAAGCAAAATTTTTGTATGGTTTTACATTGTTTTTCGAAATGTTTGAGCAGAAGGATTTCTAGAAAACAAGCAAATTAACGAGCTGGCTGTTTCAAACAGGGTTGTGCAATGATATTCATATTTTCGAATGAATACCTCCATTATTAAGATAACCTAACCTAAGGCAGGAAAAGCCTCCCACACAACATCCAAAGACTTCAGGCCAATCAGCCTATCATCCTTTCTATTAAAGACTCTGGAAAGGCTAATCGAAATATATCTGAGGCAGACCATATTGACCTCGGAACTCTCTAGCGCACAACACGCCTATACAAAGGGCAAATCTACTGATACTGCTCTTCACTCACTGGTCTCAACCATTGAAAAATCCCTCGAGGTTAAGGAATATACATTAGTAGCATTTCTTGACATGAAAGGAGCATTTAACAATGTTTTGCCGGATGCCATTACCCTGGCCTTGACAGAACATGGGATCGAGACATCGTTGGTGTCTCTTATCCATCAAATGCTTACTGGCAGGACGGTGAGCTCGATCTTGGGAGATAGCTCGGTCCGAAAGGCCGTAAATAGAGGCACTCCGCAAGGAGGAGTACTCTCCCCATTGCTATGGGTCGTAACTATGAACCAGCTGTTGCGACGTATGCAGGCAGAGGTACATGATGTCCTGGCGTACGCGGATTATGTTGTTATCATCAAAAAAGGAAAATTCCCTCAAGTCCTTTGTGATCTCATGGAGACAGCGCTACAAACCCTCTCAAGCTGGACTGTTACCCGCGGACTCAGCGTTAACCCAGTAAAAACGGAGCTGGTCCTCTTCATAAGGAGGTATAAGATCTCTCCGTTAACACCCCTCCCCCGGCTTAACAATGTTAGGCTCAAAATTAACAACAGTGCAAAATATCTGGGAATAATCCTGGACAAGAAACTCCTCTGCCATGAAAACACAGAGGAGCGCATTAAGAAAGCAAACATCGCGCTTTTCGCCTGCAAAAAATCCATTGGTAAGAAATGTGGCTTCTCCCCTTACATTGTGCGATGGATCTACACAGCGATCGTCCGCCCAATTCTCCTTTACGGGGTTTTAGTGTGGTGACCAACTCCGAGTCAATCCACCGTGCTAAACAAATTACAGAGAGTACAAAGGTGTGCGGAGTTATGCATAACAGGAGCACTTCGCTCCACATCTACAGAGGCCTTAAATGTTATGTTATACCTCCCTCCTTTAAATCCTGTGGCAAGGGAAAGCGCAACCATCGCAGCCCTTAGAATAAAAGAATCCGGTCTCTGGACTGGAATCAGGGGAGGGCACACGAAGGTACTGAACTCAGTTACTATCCCCACTAAAACCGACTTCTGCATTCCCGAAATTACCTTCACGAGGAGCTACGGAGTCCACATCCCTTCACGTCGTGAATGGATAAATAGACCACACAGGTTTCAGGGTGCCATAAACGTTTTTACTGATGGCTCTAAGCTCGAGGGTCGAGTGGGAGGAGGAGTATTCTCTCCAGAACTTGGGACTGAAGTCTCCTTCCGACTTTCCGATCACTGCTGTGTATATCAAGCGGAGGTTCTAGCCATACAAGAAGCTGTTCTGCAAATCAACCAGCAAGGCGATAGGAACCGGACTGTCTAAATCTTCTCCGATAGTCAGGCAGCTCTGAAAGCCCTGCGCTCCTGCACAAACAGCTCTAGAACTACCTCTGAATGTCGCAGATCTCTTAACGAGATGGATCAGCAGTTCAGGACCCTCCTCGTTTGGGTGCCCTGTCACCGAAATATGGAGGGAAATTGTAAAGCTGACGAACTGGCTAGGAGAGGCACGACCGCTACTCTCCTTCCAGAAAAGGAAAGAGTTGGTATGCCTTGGGCCACCTTTAAACTCCGATGCAAGCAACACACAATCACACAAGCGAAAAAGCATTGGAGGGATCTGAATAAATGCACTTTGGCCAAATTAACCTGGCCCTCCTATGATCTCAGGCGAACCACCTTATTACTGAGCCTCGGGAGACAAGAACTCTCAGTTATAGCGGGAGTGTTGACCGGACACTGTCTGATAGGGACGCATGCTACCCGTTTAGGTCTTGAGACCTACGATTTCTGCAGAAGCTGTAAGAGGCGAGGCCTGGACGAGGCGGAAAGTGTACTACATCTCCTCTGTCACTGCCCGGCCCTAAGCAGGATAAGGTTAACCACATTTGGTGAACCCTTTCTAAGCAACCTTGCGGAAATCTCGAAGTTTGGGATCCCGCAACTTAGAAGATTCCTTACTTCCTCGAGATGGTTTTAACGAAGAAACGACATTTTAACATCAAGTTTAAAGTGGGATCTATGGCATCACAATGGGCCTATCCTTTTGGCCTAAGTGTGTGGGCTTGAACCAAAAGCTCAGCCATATCTAACCTAACCTAACCTTAGATAACCTATCCAATAATCATGTCCTTGAGTAAATTGAAAGATAAACGGGAGCATGAATAAAGTCCACCTTGTGAGGAAAACAAAATATGTTACTATTAAGTATTTTATATTGAACACCAAAGCAATAGAATCCCTTCAGAGCGAGAAAGCAGTTCTGAGAGTGTGATTACTAAGTCAGACGGAGGAAGGATGGAAAACTATGTTTATCAGGTAGGGGAGCAGCTTCCTCCTACACCCTGTCCCATAGCTGTTTCTCTAACGGAGGAAGATGCAGCTACTCTAAACATCACAGCCCTGAATGACCCGGCCATAATACCTGAAAAGGGCCTCTGATCACCCGAAAGCCCGTAGAAAGAATGATAAACGCAAACGCAGCCGTAAAGTCAATGTTACGGATGCTGTCACTGCGAACCCCTCTACAAGTTCGTCTATCCACGCCCCCGGATGCAGCATCAACCTATTCTGTTAGTATCTTTGGGCCATCGGGAACTGGGGATACTGAGCCTTCGGTAACCTGTGCCAATCTGATAACGGTACCCAGACCTCGAAATATTTTCTATTCGCGTTTCTCCCCTGAAACTACGTGGGAGGCAATTAAAGAATACCCAGAAGGAAAAGCTATTAATCCTGCTACAGTCTCCTGCAGGACGATCAGCAATGGTTGCGTGTTTCATCCTGACTGCACCATCCAATACCGCTAAAAAGCTTTTAGACCACACGTTTTGGTCTCCTGAAGCCCTTTTAAAGTTTTTCGTTCCCCCACTCGTATTCCTGACACTCGACAGGTTTAAAAAAACTTAAGACGGTTCTCCTCTATTACCAAAACGTCAGATCCAAATTCCAAGATGTGTCTCTGTCGACCTCGGCCAGTGATTTCGTTATAAACGTTTTTACAGGAAGGCTACACAGTGGAATTCTCGTGGAGGTGGGGTACTACGTGCATGTAGTAACCTTCTCAACTGTTGCTTAATAACGCTTCCTAACTTTTCAAACCCTTTGGACATTGAGATCCTTGCTCTTAAAGTCTCCCTTGTCCATAACAACCTAATTTTATTTTGGTGTTACATCCCAGATATGTTCAGCATTCTTGATTTGTTCAGCACTCTACTATGCTTATTTCAAAAATCCCTAAATAAAGGGCACTTCTCAACCTTATGAAAGAAGTCTTTTATAATACCTGTCCATATAAAAGGCTGTAAGAACAAAATATCTAATTTATAGACCAACTGCGAAGCTATCGTCTACACTACACCAAAACCTTTTGAAACTATTATTTATTCTGCTATCGCCCCTATCTGCTAGAGACTTGTCTCAACAAACCAAAATTGATTTCCTGCAGCTCGTACCACTACTATACTACTTATTTACTGGAGTTCTCTTCACACACAGTTCGAGGCTTTGTCAATGGCCGCCAAATTGACTGTTTGCACAGACTTCAGTAAGGCTTTGGACAAGCTCTCTCACTCTATTATAGTTCTTAAACTAAAGAAATTAGGCTTTCCGCATGCCCTTGTGGTGTGGTTCCAGTCGTACTTAGCCGACAAAACTTACCAGGTTCTATTCCGCGGAGTCAAATCTGAAAACATCGAAGCGTCCTCTGGTGTCCCGCAAGGCATTGGTCCTCTCCTTTTTATTTTTTCAATTAACGACATTGTTTCCATGAATTGGAACTCTGCTTTCTGAAGGACTAACCAAGAAGCCAAGTCTAGTCTTATTAGCAGTGATCAGTTTCTGTGAGGATTATTACTGTGGGTCTACCTACCAGACAAAATACTAAGGTAGTCCAATGTAACGTCGTAATTGCAGGCGCCAGTTTTTTATATGCGACTAAATGAGGTCTCTTTCGAGGGGAGTTTTGATGGATGTCCTAAATGCACAGATCGGTCCTAGTAACACCAAACTTGAACGCAAAATTGGTAATCAAGGTATAAGCCAAATCAGTAACAGCACAGAGGAGCTTTCGCTGACTTCTGTAGTTCCCACCAAATAAGCATAGGTGGAACTCACTTTTGTCACAAAAGCCGGATGGTAGAAGGTGAAATCAGGTAGATCACGTGGCCTTCAGCCGCAGATAGAGAGCTATCCTCCACAATAGTAGCGAAGCAGACCCTGGAAATGACCACAATTGAGAGGTAGGCCTAATAATGCATCCTGCCGGCTTAACTGGTTAATAATAGGGTATCAATTTCCGCTTAGTTCTGGTCTTCATCTAGCGGTCAGCGCACCTCCTTGTTCTCCGGTAGTCTGGTGCTGTTGGCGGCTGGTTAGAGGGATTCATTTGTTTCAGGAAGCATAACACTCCAACAAGACTGTCTCCCACTAGACCGGACGGTTGTGACTCACCCGGCTGCTAAAAAAATTAATGAACTCATATCACATCCAGTAGTTCAAACGCGAGTCTCACTGCCTCCTCTTTATGCATCCTTAACCTTTCCTATCTTTTTTCTATTTTCAGGTCAAGCTTACTACTAGACATTGCACCATGAGTTGAACGACATGACGATCTAGTGGTACAAAGGGTGATTCCTAAGCTTGACCATGCCACATAAAAGAAAATTGGTAGCAGCAACTATTCGCCTCAAAACAGAAATGTCCAACGCGATGACCTAAACCGTAGACTATATACTTAACGTAGATCTATTGCGGGACAGCATTAAAGAGCAGCACAAATGAGCATCGGGTTGGTCGAAGTAGTTACCATGATCTAGGACACAACCTGGCACAAAATAGAACGCAAGGAGACCCTAAACACTAACGTGTACCCTAAAAGCAGCCCGCAAAACGTCAACTCTCGTGTCAATACTCCCAATCACACAGGGACATATGAGACGGATCCTCTCGCTGAATGTAATCTAGTAAAAAAGGGGGGCCTAATAGAACACTGCCTCTGTCCATTATCTACTGTTGACAAAATTTTATTCTACATGTTACTATCTAAGATAAGTAAACTAGTGTATGATCGGAGATGTGGGGCGCCTCGCGCTGCCCTCCTAATTGAAAATCGTGTCACTTATCTCTCCATTACTAACTTTATTTCTAGAGATCTAGTGGCGATCTCGGTTGCGGTTCCCACCGCCAACGGACTACAAGAAATCATTCTTGCGTCCGCCTACTTTCCGGGGGATGTAGCAATAGGGCCACCCCAGGAGGTTCAAGAACTCATTGAATTCTGTCGCAAGACGAACCGACAATTCGTCATCGGCTGTGATGCAAATGCTCACCACTCCATCTGGGGAAGTACCGATGTAAACCAAAGGCGTGAGTGTCTTCTAGAATTTCTTGTTATGAATAACATAGATATTGGGGATGCAAACCCACTTTTATCACTGCTAGCAGAAAGGAGGTGCTCGACCTCACCTTTACGAGCAGGCTTCTCTCCGATAGGGTTGAAAACTGGCGTATTTCGGAGGAGGCTTCACTGTCGGATCATCTGCACATTAGATTTGACATTGTGGGCCTCCCTCATATCCGCGCATCTTCTTTGATTCCTAAGAAAACCAACTGGTCTAAGTTTCAGGGGCTTGTGGCCTCGAAATCTGATCAGCTTGCAGCTTCTATCAGCTCAGTGTGTGAACTGGAGTTTGCGGCCACGCAGTTTACTGATGTTCTGATCTCCTCCTACCAAGACATCAGTCTTCTCGGAAAGTACCCTGGTGGAATGACAGGTTGGGTGTTTTCGAAAATGCATGACTGCGGTATCACTGCAATATCCAGCCACATACTTCCAATTGCTGAATGTTGCAGTGATACCGCAGTCATGCGTTTTCGAAAACACCCGTTAGCTGAAATGCGTAGAGACGTTAGGAGATTGTTCAATAGGGCAAAACACACCGGCCATTGGGATGAATATAGGTTCACCCTACCAGCCTACAATAAGGAGTTGAGACGTTCCAAAAGGACTGAGGAAAGGAGGAAACACTGTGAGAGCCTTGAAACTCTACCAGAGGCGACTAGACTCCAAAAGCTACTTTCCAAGGACCCCTTTAATGGAGTGGGCCTTCTCAGAAAGGAGAATGGCTCCTACACCTCTAACCATGAAGAAACTGTAATAGCATAATGGCGCGACTATATATTGGGCGCCACTTATGCGAGGTATTACCCCCTTAGCCATAAGCCCGGAAAAGCATGACCAAGGAGTCAATACCATACATAAGAAAAAAAATTCCGGAACTCCTATGCCGGTCACATGGAGTTCACTAGCTCGCCGGGGGGTCGTGGGGTGTGTGGCCGGGCCTATACGCAGTATGGTTCACCACTTACCTGTGCCTGTGCAATTTTAGATTCCGCCTCCATCATTCTCCAGGCATCGCCTGAGCCGCGTCACTGTAGTTCGTTCCCTTGCCAGCTCATAGTATGGATAACTACCAGCTGACAAGGAGAAGCACTACTTAAGAACCCTGAAAGAAACCCGTTTTGCCCCAACCATTCCCAAAAAAAAATCTAGTAATTTATGTTCGTCATTAGGAATATTTAGTTTTTTGTTTTTGCTTTATTTTATTAACTGAACGACACAATATGATCAGAAGAATAAATGACAAGATTCACCTGAAGTCAAATATAACAATTTCAGTGAATGTAAATAAAAACAAACTTTACTTTACAATTACAATTATGTAGATAACTTCGTTCGAGAGAAAAAAAATTCTTATTTTATTGAAAAAAAAAAAAAAAACGCGTCGCGTTGCGTTGGTACCAATACTCTACGTTTCTTTTTTACAAATTTATTCACACAAACCAGAATCAATCTCAGAGTAAAACATATTGCTCAAAAAAAAAAACAAGGAGAAGAAAATAACACATTTTTCATCAATGCATAAACAAATTCACAGGTAAATAAATAGACTAAGTTTAAATTAAAATTAAAGGTGTCAGAACCAGATATGGCATGTACCAAAAATTCTATTGTGGTTTCTGTTGGTGTTATGTTTGTGGCTGAAAACTTGACGCAAATCTCAAATGTAATTGTGTTATACTAAACAAATGTAACAAAAAAACACCGGCACTATATATATAATTAAAATATAATAAATAATCATAAATTCCTTTTATAGGTCGTCCTCGCTTTTGGACATAGTAATATTTAAGAAAAGAAATTTGACCAACAACCCCTAAAGGTGGGGAAGTGAAATCACCAGTTCGACATACTCATGGATAGAGCCTATGAGCGGTTTATCTCGTCTATCCAGCCTGGCGTATCTTGCAGTTCCTTCTTATTTTGTTTTTTCTAAATACTTAAACTAATAAAAATACCTTGCAAAATTATTGTAAATCCCTTCAATCGCAACATTCGTTAGGAAAAATACCCTTCTTTAAGCTTGTTCCAGTTATTGGTGTGGATTAATATTGTCCGTCGACTCTTCTTAAATAGGCTTCAAAGACCCAGCGACCGGCACAAAGTAATCTTTCTCAAATCAGGCATCCAACAGTTATCAGGCACCCCTGGTCCATTCCGGGAAAAATGCCGAATTCTCGAGTGTCACCAGATTTATTTCCAGCTACGTTATCATTACTCTTCAAATGTAATTAGATTACAGACTTCCAAAAATTAACTTTCCGAGTTTCAAAAAAATCTCTTAATGTCTTATTATATCAAAAACTTTTTTTTTTCTTTTCAAAAAAAATTCACACTAGACTGACTTGATTATCCCAACCAAAAAAACTTTCCTTTCTGCCCATTTTCCCTTTCAATTATTAATTTTTTCCTCGCCTACTCGTTTAAAAATTTTCCTTTTTCTACAAAGTGATTTTCTACAAATTTCCCATTACCTACAAGGTGATTTCAAAATAAATTTCCCAACCAAAATAAATGTTACAACCGACCGTTACAAAACCTTGAGGTACCTGCTCAGAGAGCACTTTCCAGGGTCAATCCTCCAGACCGCTTATCCATTGGATTCTGGGTATAGTCATAGGACCATCCCAGACCGTCATTCCCGCAGTCTTTCTGGGAACATCTTCGACCGTGACAAGGTTAAATGGGCAGTGGCCTCTTTTCAACCTTATAAGTCTCCGGGAGGAGATGGAATTTTTCCGGCACTTCTTCAGAAGGGCCTTGATCTGATCCTCGACAACCTGGTCTGCCTCTTTAGAGCCAGCTTCAACTGGGGATATATTCCAACCATCTGGAGGAAAGTCGTGGTGGTTTTTATCCCGAAACAGGACAACAGACCCCTGGAGCTGCCTAAATCGTACAGACCTATCAGCTTAACTTCTTTTCTTTTGAAAACGATGGAAAGGCTGCTAGACCTTCACATTAGGTGCAAGCTGGAGCTCTCTCTTCCTCTACATAGCTCCCAGTTCGCTTACTCGAAGGGTAAGTCAACAGAGGTTGCTCTACATCACCTGGTCAGGAAAATCGAAAAAGCCTTCCTCGCCAAAGAAACTGCTTTATGTGCGTTTCTTGACATCGAAGGTGCTTTCGATAACACTGGCTATGATTCTATCTCTAGAGCACTGGCTCTCAGAAACCTGGATCCTCACACGATTGAGTGGATAAATGCCATGCTTGTAGATCGTGACATTTCTTCTACTTTAGGCGTCTCCACCATTAATGTCAAAGCTATAAAGGGCTGCCCTCATGGTGGAGTTTTATCCCCATTACTTTGGTCACTAGTTGTGGATGAACTTTTGACTAAACTATCTTAATCTGGTTTCGATGTCATCGGCTATGCAGATGATCTTGCCATCATTGTCTCTGGGAAATTCGATTTGACCATTACAGAGGTCATGAGAACAGCACTACGAGAAGTTCAAAGATGGTGTACCAAGAAGGGCCTAGCAATTAACCCAAATAAAGCTGTCCTGGTACCTTTCTCCAAACGCTACAAATTGGACCTAGGTCCTATCTGTATTCGGGATACCACAGTTGAATACTCAGACTCAGTCAAATATTTGGGAGTAAAGCTAGACAAGAGACTCAACTGGAACGCTCAACTTGACTACGTCATTACCAAATCCACTAGGGCCATATAGGCCTGCAAAAGGCTTCTGGGTAAGACATGGGGTCTTACACCACAAATGATGTACTGGATGTACAATACGATCGTAAAACCCATTTTGACTTATGCCGCTATAGTTTGGTGGCCCAAGACTAAACAGGTTACCTCGATCCTCAAGTGCAGCAAACTGCAACGGCTTGCTTGCCTCTCCATTACCGGGGCTATGCGGACCTGTTCCACAGCTGCAATGGGGGCAATCATTGGATTGACTCCTTTGCATATCTTCATATGGAAATCCGCCGCCATAAGTGCCTTGAGACTTCAGATCTCATCCAACTGGCCCTATACGGTCAAAGGACACATGGATATCCTTAACAATATCCCAAACATTTCCATTTGCCGCGTATCCGACCACATGGTTAGTGAACTGCGTTTCCAAAGGAAATTCAGAGCAATTATCCCGGATCGTTCTGAGTGGGAGGAACTCATTCTCCCTGGGGATCCTAAACATCTTCACTGGTTTACCGACGGGTCAAAGATGGAACATGGCACAGGGGCTGGTGTCGCAGGACCCAACTCCAAGGTCTCGATTGCAATGGGTAAGTGGCCCTCTGTTTTTCAGACTGAAATACATGCCATTGCGACCTGCGCTAGGCTCAACCTTGAGAAAGGTCTGAAAGGCGCCAACATTAAAATCTTTTCTGACAGCCAAGCTGCCATCAAGGCACTCTCAACTTGGAAGTTTTCATCCAAAATAGTAGCAGGGTGTTTCGACGTACTTCAGAGCCTGACCAGAAGGAATAAGGTCTCGCTCTGCTGGGTCCCCGAACACCGGAGTATCGAGGGGAATGAGGCTGCAGAACGCCTCGCGAGGGAAGGGTCTGAGACGTTGATCCAGGGCCCCGAACCCTTCTGTGGCATCTCTTGGTCCACCTCCAAGTCCCTGGTAGAGGAGTGGATTAAGGGACTAAACCTAGCCTACTGGGAGTCAGTCCCAGGCCTTAGACAGGCTAAAAATCTTATAAGACCCTTTGCCCTAAGAGGCAGTATTACCTTAAACAGAACGGACCTAAGGCTGCTGGTGGGTTATCTGACTGGCCATGTGGGACTGCGGTATCACCTCCATAACCTAGGATTGTCTCAAGAGACAGAATGCCGACTCTGCATGGAAGGCGATGAGACTTCCACACAATCCTTTGTGAATGTCCTGCTCTGATCTGGCTTAGACGAAGAACGTTTATAAGAGAGTTTTTGAGTCCTGCTCAAGTCCGGTCTTTGTCAATTAAAGACCTTCTTGCTTTCATTCGGAAGGCTGATAGTCTGTTCCGCTAGTGGGGTACGTACACAATAGGCCTAACTTGGCCTCAGTGTTCACCATGTGGGTTGCCCCCTCACTTCTTAAAAAAAAAAAAAAAAAAAAAAACTAAGATAAGAAGGGCAGTACATCGCAAGCTTGGGAGATAGCAGGCTGGATTCAAAAAAGGGCCGCGATAGCATAGTGGAGCAGTCTACTTAAGTACGATTCCCCTTTATCTTAATTTTATTCACTATGATTACGCATTCGACTCGGTTAATAGGAGTGACGTTACTGCCTGACAAAACAGTAGATGCCTCTGGCAGGAGCGTCAATGCGAGTTTTATTCCCGATTAAAAATAAAACTAGTCGGCACCTTGCCTATATGGCTTTAAAAACTTTTTATAGGATGAAGAAGCGAGGCAATCATCTTGGTGACCATAAAGGGTAATAGCATACTCAGTAGAACGGTTGCCGTTCGATTACGTAGGTCAAGACGTCGTTAGTACCTAGCTGGGGTACTGCCTGTGAAATTACACTGGCGTTTGGAATAATCTTTGCCTATGCAGATGAATTCATAAATGTTCATGCCTGCAGCGGATTTTTTTAGATTTTCGTGCCTGTGGCGGGAGCGTGCATGCCCCTACCGAAATTTTTATTAGATGTTCTCGCCTGTGGTGGGAGCGTACACGCCTCTAGCGAATACATTTTTAGATTGTCGTGCTTGTGACGGGAGAGTGCATGCCTGTGGCGGAAGCGTGTATGGCTGTGGCGGGAGCGTGCATACTTTTGTCCGTGCTTTTTAGAAAATTAGCCAACTATATTATTTTTACTCGGGTTATTAGATTTTAGTAAGACCTATTCCAAGGCACCCAAGTATTATTCAATTTGTTCTATTTCATTTAAATGTTTCGACTGCAAAACCTTAAACCAAGGTGTTTTTTGACAATCCGCGAGAGCACACGCCCGTACTTCAGGCTGGTTTAGACCAACCTAGAGTCATTGATACCTTTTTCTGCGATTGCTGTGATTGCTTAGCTGCAGCAATCGCCCTACAGCATCTACATCATCAGGATGTCCTCTTAGTTGAATTTATTTGTTAATAACATTGGAATTATTCTTAATATTATCACACAGAACCTGTGATGTCCTTTCTACTGCATATATTATGAATTAGTTTTGAAGGTATTCTATCTATTAAAATTTTCTGTAAGTTATTTATATTCACTTACTTGCTACGATTTTATTTCGTGAGAATGGAATTCCCTTTCCAATATATCGATTTCCCGCATTTGTCCAGTATCAACAAGCTTGAAGCGCAACGACGACGGAGCCCATTCCCTTCACAAACAACGTTGCTCGAACCCTTTCTAATCCTTCCCTGTCATGCAGTTCCTAAGAGCAAATGGTTCGTCCTCACACGATAACAAGAAAATAAATGCCGGAATGTAAAAATGTAGGGCATCCAATAAGACTTGGAAATTGATAACGTTCAGAGATTATAAATTTCCTAGAAATATAAAATATGGTAGCTGCCTTCCGTGTAGTCTTGGGGTATAGGAGCAGAAAAGTAATTTCTAGATTGCTTTCAGTGGCAGAAGTTTTTTTATTTTAAAAAGTTTAATCCTTTTCGGAGAGCTGAAGTTAAAAAAGGTGGTCAGTCATCAGCGGAATAGGGGGAATAACATGTAGCATAACATGCACGTGCCGCAACTATTTCGGACTGATGGAAGTGCGATCATAACCTCCTAGCGGTGGCCACTGGTAACTATTCTATGAGAGAGGATAGGCTAATATGATCGGGCTAGTCCCTTCTAAGTAAGGTTGGCGTGAGGCTAATAACCTCACCCGTAAAAAACAATTATTACGGAACGAGCAACATGCCTCGGATACTGGAATAAACGACGACGACCACGGCAACGAAAAAGGCAAAACGATTTACGAATTTTTTCATGGAACGTTCGAACTCTGTACAGAACTCGAGCTTCAAAACATCTAGCCGATACCCTGTCAAAGTATAAAGCTGACATTACCGCCATTCAGGAGATGAGGTGGACAGGGAATGGTGTTTTGCAAAAACCTGAGTATGACGTATATTACAGCTGTCATACAAAACACCATGTTCTAGGAGTAGGTTTTATGGTCAGCAAAAGAATGAAGCCTACCATTATCGGCTTTAAAGCAATAAACGAAAGGCTATGCTCCCTTCGTGTGCGAGGTAAATTTAAGAACATCAGCCTCATAAACGTTCACGCACCTACAGAAGAGTCCCCGGATGATGATAAAGAAGAGTTCTTCGAATTAGTTGAACGGGAACTTAATGCCTGCCCCAGGTATGATGTAAAAATCATACTGGGAGATCTGAACGCTAAAGTAGGCCGGGAGCCCATATACAGGCAATATGTCGGCAACCACAGTCTGCATGAAAACACTAATGACAATGGACAGCGAGTTGTAGAGATGGCAGCAAGTAAGAACTTGGTCGTTGCAAGTACTAGATTTGCGCGTAAAGATATCCATAAAGCCACCTGGGTATCTCCTGATGGAGCCACTCGCAACCAAATAGATCATGTGTTGATAGACCGCCGCCACCTTTCGGGTCTGATGACGGTACGAACGTACCGAGGTGCCAACTTCGACTCGGATCACTATCTTGTTGGTATGGTGCTCCGAGAGCGCATTACAACGCTGAAAAGCTTTGTATCCGCTGATCAGGCTCGAATCAACACAGCTGCACTACGCAATGAAATGGCCAGAAACAGCTACGGTCATGCATTAGAACTCGCCCTAAGTCCTGGGGATGAGATGCCGGGCGTCGAAGAGAACTGGACACGCCTTAAAAATACTGTCATTAGTACTGCTGATTCCATCTTAGGCAGAAGTCGTAAAGATCGGAACGACTGGTTCGATAATGAATGCAAGCTGGCAACTGAACGTAAGAATGCTGCGTACCGAGCCATGCAGCAGTCTCAGAGAAGACGGGCACGCGAAGAGAACTATAAAGAGCTCAGAAAAGAAGAAAAGAGAATTCACAGACGGAAAAAGGAAGCCTGGGAAAAAAATCTCGTCTGTGAGCTAGAACAGTACAGAGAACGACGGCCGCACCAGACGCGGGAGTTCTACCAAAGAGTCCGCAGTATGACGCAATTCACACCACGTTGCACATACTGCAAGGACAAAGAAGGTAATCTGATCACCGATCCTAAAGGCATCTTGGAGCGATGGGAAGAGCACTTTCATGAATTGCTAAATGGCGAGCTAACTGAGGATTCGGAGGCTCCACCAATATCTGATGACAATGCTATGCTGCCGCCACCAAGCATAGAAGAAGTTAGCAGAACCATCAGCCGGCTCAAAAACAACAAGGCCTCGGGTGCAGACGGCATCGCAGCGGAGCTGGTTAAATATGGAGGGCCTACATTACACCAAGCGATTCATGAATTAATTGTACAAGTATGGGAGCAGGAAGTGATGCCAGAAGACTGGAGAAAAGGCATCCTCTGTCCGGTACACAAAAAAGGAGATATCACAGCGTGCACTAATTATCGCGGTATAACGTTGTTGAGTACCGTGTATAAGATATTCTCCGCTATCCTACAAAACAGGATGGCCCCATACGCTAGAAACATCATAGGCCATTACCAGTGTGGCTTCAGCCCAGGCAAATCAACGACTGATCAGATTTTCACCTTGAGGCAGGCTATGGAAAAATGTCTAGAGTTTCAAAACTCAATTCAACACCTCTTCATAGACTTTAAAGCCGCCTATGATAGCATAGCCAGGGTAGAACTCTACAAAGCCATGAGAGAATTCGGCATCCCCAACAAACTGACAAGACTATGTAGGTTGACCATGATCAATGTGTCAAGCCAAGTAAAGGTATCCGGAACACTGTCCAGACCAATCAACATCTATAATGGACTCCGACAAGGGGACGGTCTGGCCTGCCTCCTTTTCAACCTGGCGTTGGAGAAAGTGATCCGCGATTCGGGCGTGACATCAAGGGGTACAATCCTCCACAAGTCCACCCAACTACTGGCTTACGCAGACGACATTGACATCATTGGAAGAACAACAACAGCTGTACAAGAAGCTTTCACTCAGATTGAGCAAGCGGCAGGAAATCTGGGACTGCACATTAACGAAAGCAAAACAAAGTACATGGTGGCCTCGTCTGGAAGAACACCTAACATTGGTCCCACAATCAAGGTAGCGGAACACGAATTTGACGTGGTAAAATCATTTACCTACCTTGGGTCAATAGTAGCAGCCGACAATAGCATGGAACCAGAAATACGCGCACGACTGCTAAAAGCCAACAAAGCCTACTATAGTCTGTCAAGGCTCTTCAAATCCAAATATCTAACCATAACGTCTAAACTTTTACTATATAAGACGATGGTCTTACCCGTTCTCACATATGCATCCGAAACGTGGGTGCTTAGCAAAAAGCACTCAAACCTCTTGGGCGTGTTTGAGAGGAAAATACTTCGGAGGATTGTTGGCCCCGTATGTGAGGAAGGACGATTCCGGAGACTCTACAATGACGAGATCTACGAGCGCTATCGCGACATAGATGTTGTGAAGAAAATAAAGCTCGGTAGGCTCCGGTGGGCAGGGCATCTAGCTCGTATGAGTGAAGATGAGCCTGCTCGTAAAGTTCTCTGCGGTAAGACCTATGGGGTGCGACAGCGAGGGAGGCCCAACCTTCGCTGGAAGGATGGCGTGGACCAGGACGCTCAGAGTTTAGGGATGCCAAACTGGATGACATCGGCTCAGAATCGGGACCGGTGGAGAGAACAGTTGCGCGAGGCCAGGACCGGATCCCGGTTGTAGAGCCGTTAAAGAAGAAGAAGAAGAAGTTAAAAAATATAAAAAGAAAGTGTTAACGCCATTTAAAAACTTCTTTACGGCCGATTGTACATGCCTAAAGAAAGCGCTGCAAAAACACTTCAACCTTTCAAATAGTTCAGCAACCTCAAGACTTTGCGGAGCCACAGCAAACACAAGGGCAGACACACAGGTGAGCGGAAGGAAGGCGTGCGAAGGAGAAAACTTGACTAGCCGAGATATGCTCCAGTTTTCCCTAAAACGTTATTGTTGGGGGCCTGCAAATTATAACTAGGAAGAAATTATCCAGGCGGGCATTAGGTGTTCTCGTCAGATCGATACCATACGAAAAAGTTAGGTTAGGTGTGAGTGACATTTTGACAGGACTCTGGCCCTCAAGTATGTTTGTGTTGCTGGCAATAAACAAGGATATAACCACTGGCATAACATCTTCGCCAACCAGCCCTTGACAAATGGGAAATGCGTTTTTGTGTTTATTATCAAATTATGTAACACCCTCCAGATGGGGTAGCAGTAGGCAATTGGCGCCCTTTGAGTGGGCGTGTGACAAGGTACTTACCCTACAAAAAGCACTAATGGCTGACGTTCCTGGATGGAATAATCAATGCTTTTAATAATGTTTGTTTGTTTATGAACTTCACTTGGTTTCTTTTTTGTGTTATTATTTAAAGTTTATGATTTGTTTTCGTTACAGATTTCCACCAATACACTCGACAATATCGTGACATACAAACACGGAAACAACCAAAAACATTACACTAACACTACCCAATTACCTGTCAGGATATAGCAACACAAACAAAAACACTTTCAGCCACGATTCTTGGCTCCCGGACCACTTTTATGCCTTAAAATTTTTGGATATCGCTCGATTTTAGGTCGAAATGCTAAAAAAGATGGCGTTCTACACTGGGCAGTGGCTAGAATTTCCACATTGGCACTAATTTCGTCCTGAATTCGAACAGTTATTCACAATATTTTCACGGATGAAATTTTTTGCACAAAAACACGTCCTAGACACGAATCGCGACTGGAGAAAAGAACGCGAAGTCGAAATCAAATGGCCGGAACTGGCACAGTGCAGGAGGCTGCAGTTAATTCGATTTCTATCAATTCAGGTAATTACGAGGATGTTATCCTTCCGGAAGGATGTCAGCAGAAACTTTTCGGAAATATCTTTTAGAGTTTTTTTTTTAATTACAAAAGCCGCGAGATTCTAGTCCTCCTCCCCACGGCGACGTACGAGTTCTCTACGACACTGACTTTTCTGTAGCTGACAGATGTGCGCATGACAGCCCTTAACATGGCGCACCTCAACCACAACTACACATGCATGCAGCAGCGAGAAATTCAGGAACGGAATTCTATACAATAAAAGCAGCACAATGCAACGGTGAAAATTTGCTGTTAAACGTTTATAAGGAGGAAAACACTAGGATAATACAAGGACCTCTCTCTAGGCAGGCAAATTTCACTGCCGCCGTTCCTAGTGCCCGTTCCGTTTGGCTCGTCAAAGGGGCTCAGCTGAAAGGGAAATTCAGCCAGTCCTGATCCTTTTTGTCGCGCTTGTATATACTATAGTCGGCAGCCAAGGGACTAGTATCGGAGCACACAAGACAGGAATCTGCCCGCATTCAAGGATAACAAAAGAGGGAAGAAGGGTCTGCTGCTACCGAGGATATTTCTGCACGAATAAGGAAGTGCAGGAGCGGAAGGAACGGAAATGTCCCCTGTGGATTCGAATTTATGGCGGATCTGGTTGTGTGACAGGTAAAAGAAAAGAAAAATTCGGGGATTCCCTCAGGCTTTTGTTTTTATATTTTACTTCTTTTGGAAGGCAGTTTGAGGGGGGAGGGTGTGTGTGTATTTTGTATTTTTTCAGGTGGTTTTTCGCGTTTCTTAAGGTTTTACAGCACGACTTTTTACAATGTAAATTCCTGGACTTAAGTTCTGAAATGCTTTTATCTGCATAATTAACGAAGGGCGTGATAATATTTGATGATAACAGGATGATCTGTTTGTTGTTGAATGAACTTTCTGAGTGAATGTTAGCAGCGAAAATTGTTATATGTTTAGTCACATATATTTATTACTCTACTTTCGGGTATTCACTAGTACATGTCCTAACTTCCACTCTTTCAAGTGAAGCAATAAGAAACGCATATTAAAGGAGGAAAAACGCTAACACTGCAGAAATAGAATCCTAAATCAATTTAATCCACCAAAAATATAATAATAAAGATGCTAGGAGTTTCTACAAAAAAGAATATGTGACCAGTTCCGGCAGTTCGTGTTGCACCCGGGTCGGTAGTCGGGTAAAAACAGCCTCCCCTGGAAACTGTTATTTGGTATTTTACCTGATAAGGATAAGGGACTAGTATAAATGATAGGTAGGCCACTTCATTATGAATCTGAAGACAGACCGACGCGACGGTGCACAGAACAACATGCGGAGTTCCGCAGCGATTCTTCCTGGGCCTTCTCCTGCAGATCACAATGTACAATGATGAGTTGGACATGTATTCGATCGGGATCGTGGCTGGCATGATGGGGGAAAGTTTGTAGGACGACGCCTCCTTGAGATGGAATTATCGGCAAACCGCTTTTTTTCGGCTGATAAATCTGCTAGAAAAACTAATTTTGCGAAAAAGATAAAAATATTCTGCTAGAAAGAGACGCATTGAAATATGTTTTGACAGTTATATCTCAATTGTTGTCTGTTATAACGTAAGTCATAACGTATTTAATATTTGAAAAAAAAGAAACGGTCGAAAAATCAAAAAACCTCAAAAAATATTGAACTTTTTTTCAATATTTTCCAGCTGAACTACTAGAATGCATATGGCAATTCCTTTTTTCCATTCAAATTTTGTCAAATTTGTTGGTCACTCACTCCATTTTAAATTTCCTCTCACTCTAATCGACAGATTTATCAGCCGAAAAAAAGCGAGTGTCATAAGGGCATAAGGGAGATTAAGTTTTGGCCTGTAAGCGGTGGTCTGACACTTACTGAGAATCAAACTGATGCTGTGCAGACGTAGAAATCTAGTGTTCCCAAGGGTCAAGGTATTGCTATACGCAGCGCCAGGGTAAGCTGCAGTATTGAACAGGTCGGCCCGCACCAGAAAATGAGGACCACAAATATCAAGCGCCCTTCGCGTATTGTGAACATACAGGACTAAGTGCAAAGATGATCCCATCCCAAAAGACATGCTGGCGGGAAAAGGTGTGCGTCTGGATGATCACAATATGTTAGAAGCGAGTCAAATACAGAAAACACACAGCGTGTCTATGACGGAATGACAAGGCAAGTTGGACGAGTCTGTTAAGGGTGGGTGGATCCACTGACTTATCCTAGCTAGGTTACGAGGGAGCGTGGAAGGAAGTTCTTCTAATGGACCTTGGATGATATAGAAAATACCTCACCTCACGATGACTCACCGCTGTGCCCGGCATGCTTAGGTATCCAGGGTAACGCAGAGCACGAATTCGTTTATAGTGAGATTCGATGAATACAGGGCGGAACTAGGGGGGTTTTCACCGTATTTTGAAGTCCTATACTCACAATTTTAGATTAGGGGTAAGAATCATGGCCATTTGTGGGATATATTCCCTAGGAGCACTGGATTTTATATATATTGAGTATGTTTAGTGAAACTTGTAGTGTAGCTCACTCACTCAATAAATTCAAAAATAAAAATATTATGTCACACGCTTGGGTATTCCTCACCGGAATTTTTGGGGTGGGTATTGCTATTGCAACCCACCATGCCCACATTATCCGCCGGCTATGTTCTTTGCCCACTAGGGGTACCAGCACCATGGTAATAAAGGAAGCACCTACAGCTACTGGTTTTAATTATCATTCTTTACACTTTTGGAGTATAACGCTTAACAAAAAAGCTGCTCCATCTAACTCTGTTGTGAGCTATTCTTTTGGTTTCAATCCAGGTTTTGTCAATATTTTTGATATCTTTCATCATTGTTTTTAGCCAGGTATTTTGCTGTCTACCATCACTCCTTCTTCCTTTCGGATTCCATTCAAGGGCTCCTTTTGTTAGCGCATAATTTTCTTTTAATGGATGTGCCCTATCCATATCCATTTTCTTTTCTTTAACTCGTTTTGACAAAGTCCATAATTCTAAATTTTTTATTTTTCTATAGCAGCAAATTTGTTATTTGGTTTCTATCGGCTTGGTTTATACAGGGCCGGCTTTAGGTATTTTGGCGTCCCGTGCGAGATATTTTTATGCTTCCTTAAATTTTTGAACATTTCTTTTCGACAGATTTCCTACACTATTATGAGGAAATTGTACAATAACCCGAGAAAAGTAAAATATGGTCATACAACGGGCGAACATTGGCCGCTTGGGAGTACACACGGGCTCACGACGGCCAAACTTGACCAAAATAATTAAATGGCCGAGAAGTAAGCTGTTCACTCGGGTATACGACGGCAAATTTGAACCAAAAAAAGAATCTGGACCAAATGTATTGTTGAAAATGCTTTCTGTGAACTTGATCATTTTCGTTATACAATAGACGAAGAAAGGAAGCCTAGGAAAAAATCTCGTCTGTGAGCTAGAACAGTACAGAGAAGCGACGGCCGCACCAGGCGCGGCAGTTCTACCGAAAAGTCCCCAGTATGACGCAATTCACACCTCGAGGTACATACTGCAAGGACAAAGAAGGGAGTCTGATCACCGATCCTAAAGGCATCTTGCCGCGATAGAAGGAGAACTTTTATGAATTGCTAAATGGCGAGCTAACTGAAGATTCGGAGGTTCCACCATTATCTGATAATAACGCTATGCTTCCGCCACCAAGCTTAGAAGAAGTCATCAGCCTGCTCAAAAACAAGAAGGCCACGGCATCCCAGAGGAGGTGCTTAAATATAGAGAGCCTACATTACACCAAGCGATTCATGAATTAATTGTTCAAGTATGGGTTCAGGAAGTAATAATAATAATAATAAATTTATTGGCAAGGTACACAAGATCATACATCTTTTAGAGTACATTTTAAAACAGGTAATCTAACTTAAATATAAATAAATGTAGTGAATGGAATAAAGAGGACGGGATAATAGTTACAGAAGAAGATATGAAAATAAGTGGATAGAAAATCTAAGAAAAAGAAGAGGAGGAAGAAAGAAAATGAGATGCTTGCCTTCTGAAAGCCGTGGCTGAGCTCATTCTTTGAATCACACAGGGAAGATTGTTCCAGAGTCGAAACGAATGCACAAAGAAGGAGCGACTACCAATTAACGAACAATGTGCTGGAATGAGAAATTTGGTTGAACGCAAGGATCGAAGAGGACAGAGGAAGTCGAAAAGGTACGAAGGGCTTTTAGAGGATAGAACCTTATTTAAAAGAACTAAAGCCATGACATCAATAAAACGAAAGAAGTCACAACCCAGCAAGGAATTTTGTATACTAGACACATGATCTGACCTTCGCATATGAAAAATGTATCTTAAGCAATCATTGGAAGCTACTTTAAGGCGCTGTCGGCAGGCTGAATCTAAGGAAATATATACAAGGAAACCAAAGAGGAAATGTGATACGATGAGGGATTTAACAAGCTTGAGCGGAACAGCGGTCGGCAGAAGACTACCATAAAGCCAAAGCTTTCGCAGTGTCCCATAAATTTTGGAAAGCATAAGTGAGACTTGATTACAGCAAGATAATTTGGAATTAATGACAATGCCAAGATTATTAACACGCTCAAGAATAGGGAGGGGAATACCATTAAGGAGAACAGGTGGAATGCTGTCAGGGGACTGAAAACGACGGCTAAGCAGAAGTACTGGAGATTTTTTAGGATTTAGTTTAAGGAAGTTGATAGAACTCCATTCACTTATTTGGGATAAGGATCTATTAAGTTGAGAAATACAGCATTCAATCTGATTCGGAAGACATTAGGTGTATAGTTGGAGATCATCAGCATACAGGTGGAAGGAGCAGTGACGGATTATAGAGGGAAGGTCATTAATATACAAAGAGAAAAGGAGAGGGCCAAGAATTGAGCCTTGCGGTACTCCCAAGGGCACGGGAAGGAAAGAGGATAAAGTGCTGCAACAATTATATTCTCATAATGACGAGATAGGCTTGAAACGAGGTGGCAGAGCTCAGCAGCTAGGTCAGGATTAAAAACATTAGGGGGACAATGTACATTGATTAGAACACATTTTTCATAAGGAGATTTAATTTCAACGGCTATAAATTCAAATAGTGAGCCACTGGACATACCAATAACTCTAGAGGAAAGTGAAGAAGTAACATAAATAGCAACACCTCCACCTGTGCGACCAATGCGATCATTGCGATGTAATGAAAACTTCGGAAGGGATACAAAAGAGGAGGGGATTTCGGGTTTCAACCAAGTTTCGCTTACGAGAAAAACATGTATTCTGGTGTGTTCAAACAAATGCCTCAGCTCATCCATTTTGTTTTTTAAACTACGAGTGTGACAGAAGACTGGAGAAAAGGCATCCTATGCCCGGTACATAAAAAAGGAGATATCACAGCGTGCGCTAATTATCGCGGTATAACGTTGTTAAGTATCGTGAATAAGATATTCTCCGCTATCTTACAAAACAGGATGGCCCGTACGCCACAAACATCATAGGCCAATACCAGTGCAGCTTCAGCCCATGCAAAGCAACGACTGATCAGATTTTCACCTTGAGGCAGGATATGGAAAAATGTCTAGAGTTCCAAAACTCAATTCAACACCACTTCATAGACTTTAAAGCCGCCTATGATAGCATAGCCAGAGTAGAATTCTACAAAGCCACGAGAGAATTCGGCATTCCAAACAAACTGACAAGACTATGTAGGTTGACCATGACCAATGTGAGAAGCCAAATAAAGGTATCCGGAACACTTCCAGGCCAATCAACATCTATAATGGACTCCGTAAAGGGGACGGTCTGGCCTGCCTCCTTTTCAACGTGGCCTTGGAGAAAGTGATCCGAGATTCGGGCGTGACATCAAGGGGCACAATCCACCCAATTACTGGCTTACGCAGACGACATTGACATCATTGGAAGAACAACAACAGCTGTACAAGAAGTTTTCACTCAGATTGAGCAAGCGCCAGGAATTATGGGACTGCACATTAACGACAGCAAAACAAAGAACATGGTGGCCTCGTCTACAAGAACACCTAACATTGGTCTCACAATCAAGGCAGAGGAACACGAGTTTGACGTGTTCAAATCATTTACCTACCAATACGCTTACGACTGCTAAAACCTAACAAAACCTTCTACAGTGGGTCAAGGCTCTTTAAATCCAAGCATCTAACCATAACGTCTAAACTTTTACTATATAAGACGATGGTCTTACCGGTTCTCACATATGTGCATCCGAAACGTGGGTGCTTAGCAAAACCACTCAAACCTTTTAACCGTGTTCGAGAGGAAAATACTTCGGAAGATTGTTGGCCCCGTATGTGAGGAAGGACGATTCCGGAGACTCTACAATGACGAGATCTACGAGCGCTGGGGGTGGGGTGTCCTTACCCTTCGGTTCCCTGTTTAGCAATCTCATCTGCCCTGCAGTTTCACCCAATTCCCCTGTATCATGGAACCCAGCACAGAGTTATTTAAAATTGAGTGGCAGCATCAGAAGAGACCTGCGGTAGTTCAGAACAGCCATGGATGTTATAACGACAGAATTAAGAGCCTTGAGGGGCGCTTGGATATCTAATAGAATACATATATTCTTGAGGTATATTATTTATCTTCAGTCATTCGAGAGCCTCCCAGATCGCAGTGGCTTCCGCCTGGGAGATGTTGCAATATTGCCTTTAAAGGTCGCGTACTCTTATAGTTTTTGACTTTAGAACCCATGTGGAAGGACAAGCTTTTCAATCTGCGAAATCGGCTTATTCATGTGCTGGGACCATCTACTACTCTAAACCCTAAGCATGCGGCTTATTGTGAGAAAACATAAAAACCACGACTTACCTCGTTTATGATGAGGTTGAAAAGTTGAGTCGAAATTGAGTTAAAATTTCGACCACCGTATATGATGTCGAGTTGAGTTCACTTTGGCTTGAGATATAGTTGAACTGAAATCAAAATATAACCTTACATTTTTGTCTGAAATTTTCATTTACAGATACATACAGATTCAGAACGAAATAATTTTTCATTCCTTTGTGAGCAAAAGCATCAAACACAAAACTAACGCCGAGGATAGACTTCACAGATGGTAAATTAACAAAACAAAAGTCACTTCAACCCAATGCCAACTCAACCCGCATATATGAGGCGAAATGTTAAGTCGACCCTGGTAAGTGTTTAGGCGGGATTGAAACTCAGGCCTTCACCAGCGCACCCAGGAGGAGACTTAGTATAAAGTTTGTCGCATGAGGCTTTAAAGTAATCTCACTCTGGTTATTAGAGTTGAGCCGGACTTACACGAGGCAGTACTTTCACGATGGTAAATTGTACGAGGCCTCAATTTTTTTAAATGTCCAAGTTCAAAAATAATGTCCTATTGGTATATGAGCGTGCATCAAGATAAATAAAGCGAGGCGTGATTGTAAATTACGTAAATTATATTTCTTTTACATTTACACTTTTTTGCAGCAGTAAAAAATCAAATTTGATCTGCGACGAGGTGAGATTGTAAGCAGGAACAGAAGAGACATTTCTGACTTTTTGCTTCAGTTATACCATTTGAACCGCGGCGAGGTGAAATTGTGAGCATAACAGGAGAGACATTTCTGACTTTGTGGCGACAATAAAATATCCAATTTGAACTACAACGAGAACGAGGTGGGATTGTAAACAGGAACTGGAGAGACATTTCTTGCTTCATTTACGGTAGCAAAATATCCAATTGATGAGGTAAGATTGTAAATACGAGCTGGAGAAACATTTCTTACATTTTTAGAGAGAGTGAAGTTCCGTACAGAAGAGCAAATCCAAACGCAATTTCAAACGCCGTGACACAAATACATAATTTGAAGGGTTCCGCGCACCTCGTTGCCAAATTTTATAAATTTTGTTCTATCATGATCTTTTAACTTGAAAAGGCAACAAACGTAGAAAAAACTCAAGAAAATGATTTGGGAAGGGATGTGCGCATGCCGAATGAATAAAGTTAAGTAATCTTTATATGTATTGAAAAGAGCTTTTAAATACATGTAAAACCGTGCTCAACATCAATCGTGCTCAAAGTTTATTCATCATAATATGCATTTTTCATCCCTAAGTTTAAAATAATTTAGAAACTATGCTGACAAAATTTCTTTTAAGTTCAAGAGTATTTTCATTCATAAATTGAAAGTTGTTCGCAGTCGCAAGCAGCACAACCCCCCTAGGCAGAAGCGTGCATGCGACTGGCGGAAAACGTCAATAATCTAGTAATGAGAGCAAATGCGTAAAATACAAAAACCTGATTATTAAAAAATATATAAAAAAGGACGTTTTTCAATCATAATTTGTAAATTCTTTAAGTAATCATTAGCCCGCCAGGAAAATACACCTCACTCTAGCAATACGCAGCCGCGACTGATTACATGACTGGAAGGGGTTTGATAAGAAGGAGGAGGAGTCAATTCACGCTCGCTTTTTTAAATATACAATGGATCACAAAATTAAGCAAAGATAAAAAGAATAAAAGATAAAGAGTAAAATTGGAAATATGCAAGTTACACCAACATTGTTTTCTGTTTCTTGAAAAAGTCAGTTTATTCTTGTTAAAAATTTAAGTTATAAATTTAAGGCCGAGTTATCAATCAATACAGTCAGTTGCCGGAAGAATCATTGTTGTGTAGTAGTTGCCTTTCCGATACTTGCACCAAAAAATATAATTTTTTCCACGTTACTTAAGAAATAATAAACAATAAAACAGTAAGCCATAAAATAATATTCTTGTAAAATGAAAAAGGATTATTTGCGAAAAGAGGGTATGTTTTTCAATTCCAATAGAATAATAATTAATTTAGGAGAGGACTCTGATGGCACCGATGGAGATGAAGAATGTTAAAAAACCCGGACAGACTTGTAAGTTTGTAATTATTAACAATTTTAATAACTTTTAAGTAAAATATTTAAATTAATAAGTACATTATTTGTTTTTCGCTTTATTGTAAGAAAAAAAAAATTAATAAGAAGATTTAAATAAACTGCATATGTTTAAAATATTTCGGGTTGAGATATTTTCGGATTGAGATTTTTTAAGTCACTGTGTGATGTACAGAAGCTCTTATCAAAAAACAGAGTCGTCGTAATATATCCCACATGGTGTCAGAAATTATATATGAATTGCTGATAATTCTTTTGCGAGCGCCTTTGGCCTTTATTTATAGAGCTTAATTTCTCAATTAGAGAGGAAGAGAAATTATCTTAAGCTTTTGAGCATTTTTTAGAACTTTTTACCCCAACATGCGCCAGATGTCACGACATTTGAAAAAAACTATACCGAAGAAACATTTCTTACATTTTCTGAGGGAGGAAAATTTTGTATTGGAGAGACATTTTTTAGTTCTTTTGCTGCAGCAAAATATCCAACGTGAAATTAGGCGAGGTGGGATTGCAAAATAACATTTGTTGTGAGATTTCTTGTATTGTGTATTGTGTAATATGGAGTTTTTATTATTGTAACTATCTTTATTGCATGAAATTAATTTAGAACACTGTGGGGCTAGTCTCTATTTATTAACTTCCCAGTATAGGAAGTTATTGTAATCGGTCCGAAAATCGAAACCGAAAATTTCAACGTATTTTCATCTTTCAAGGTCCCAGGAGCATTTTAAGCAAAAAATTGGGAGGAAGTATGTGTGTGTGTGTGTATGTGCGTACGGATGTGGTCATTTTTTCCTGCACGATATCGCGCGAATCAAAACTGATATCGACTTCGTTGAGGTGTCGTTCGAAGCGTATTAACCGAAATATGATCTGAAAAGATTTTCATGAAATTCGGGCCAGCCGTTTTTTTGTTTAAGCGACGTAAGTGCTTTTAGTACCTGCACGATATCGCCCGAACCACGAAAGATATTCACTTACTTGAGGTGCCGTTCGAAGCGTATTAGCGACAATATAATCTGAAAATATTTTTATAATATTCGGTCCAGCGGGTTTTTGGTTTAAATGACCTAAGTGATTTTTGTACCTGCACGATATCGCGCGAACAATAAAAGATATCGACTTAGTTGACGTGCCCTTCGAAAAGTATTAACCAAAATATAATCTGAAAAGATTTTCATAAAATTCGGTCGAGCCGTTTTTTTGTTTAAGCGCCGTAAGTAATTTTTGTACCTTCAGGATATCGCCCGAACCACGAAAGATATTGACTTACTTGAGGTGCCGTTCGAGGCGTATTAGCGACAATATAATCTGAAAACATTTTTATAATATTCGGTCCAGCGGTTTTTTGGTTTAAAAGACTTAAGTGATTTTTGTACCTGCACGATACCGCGCGAACTAAAAACTATTATATCGACTTCATTGAGGTGCCGAAAAACATTAATACATCAATTTTGTATACATTTTCGTCATCCTAATATTGTAAGTGCGCACATTTAGTTTGACATTTTAGCGAAAATATTGATAAACAATTGTGACAAATTCTCGGTATTATACATATATTCTATATTGCCTATTGTTCATTTATTATTAAAATATCCAATCATAATATTCAACATCCATCATACTGGGAAGTTGATCGTGTGGACCGAAAGGGTCGAACCCACATCCCAACTAGTTTATTTTTTAGTAGAAACTTTTTTAATTATTACGGATCTTTATTATTAGCTTTTATAAATTCAAGAAATCAAGAATCAAATTAATTAAGTAAATGTTTTCAATAACTTGATGCAAGTCGGCTGTTTTTTTGTCCACTCAAGTAATATGACGATAATGACCCTATGTCACATGAGGCATTAAAGGAGTTTAAAGATGAAGAAGTGACCTACACCTACATACTCATAGGCCGTTTAATGCATATTATAATTAACCTTCATTGTTTTATTTTTTTCATTTACTTATTTTTATCATTTTGGTATTACAATAGCACCTCGCCTCATTTGGAGTATTACAATGTACTGGCTCAAAAGAGTAAAGAGGCACCTCTTAAAAAGTAATTTTAAAATCGTGTCCTACCCAACACTACTGGTTATTTGGATGCCGGGCTAACACCAGGATACTCGTGGATATTGCACCTGGGGTGCCAGGATACTCGTGGATATTGCACCATTTATGTAGTATAGGCAGGGCACAGGACCCTTTTCCTTTTCTCGATTCCCTTCTGTTTTCTGACTGTTCTTCGATAGCGAGAACTCCGCCTTCGTCTGGTCCCAAGCCCAGAGTGTGAAAGGAGGAGGGTTGTCGACCTGCCGAGTTGATCGTAAAAACTAGGCAAGAAACCGCATGGATACACGAACTAACCATTCACGAAATAATGCTACTGCATCCGGGGCAGCCGATGCGCCAGCGCTGGGGACCAGGGATGATGGTGAGAAGTGGGTTACTGGCCGAACACCCAAATTAGTCACACCGAAAAGCGAATTAAAATTCGCTGCGTGGAATGTACGAACAGGACATCACGTTGGTCAAAAGGAAATCATAGCAATGGAATTGTTGAAATGCAAAATATCAATTGCTGCGCTATCGGAACTACGGCTTACCGGAGCCGGGATATTGACAATCGTCCCGCCAACAATCGACGAAACGATGATGCTTTACTATTCCGGTGGTGAGAAAAGAGAGGCCGGCGTCGGCTTTATGGTCGACCGACGGGCTGCCAGCAGCGTTATCGCATTCCAACCGATATCCGAGCGTTTGGCGGTTATAACCATCAGTGGAACGATCAAGACCCATATCATATCCGTTTATGCGCCAACCGAGACCAGCACGGACACGAACAAGGACGAATTTTACGATCAGCTTCAACAGACGCTGGATATGATACCTCAAACCGAATTAATAATTCTAGCGGGGGATTTCAATGCACATTCAGGAGTAGATCGAACCGGCTGGGAAGAAACCATGGGCAAATTCGGACACGGAGTAATTAATGACAATGGCTTACGCCTGCTTTCATTCGCATCGTCAAGCAACTTGATCGTTGGCAACAGCATTTTCCGCCACTCAAACACCAACTCACCTGGCGAAATCCATCCGGCAAAGACTCGGCGATGTTAGACTACGTTTTGATCAACACAAGATTCCGATCGACGCTTAAAGACGTACGTGCAATGCGTGGACCCGATTGCGGATCGGACCATTATCTTGTTCGAGCGAAATTGCAGATGCGATTGCAAAGAGCGAAGAAAACGGAGCCACCACCAGCCAAGAAGAATTGGGCGTTCTGGACTTCGGACCTCGCCGATCAGCGGAAGCGCATCAAACACGTCGACTTTGAGGAATACCGAAGATTGAACAAAGAAGTTCGGCAGAAAATGAAAGTGGAACGCGAAGCGTACTGGAATAACGTTGCGGCCGACATGGAAAAAGCGGCGTCGAGGCACAAACTTTTGTGACTTCTGCCCATGAACGCCTGGAGCGGTGGAGAGCATTCTTCCACCAGCTGTATAACCACGATCCGCTGCAAAGCTCAGCACCCGAACCACCGATTATCGAACAGCCGATGAATCAGTTTCTCGATACCGAACCGACAGTTATCGAGGTGAAGACAGCAATAAAATCGCTGAAAAATGGAAAAGCGCCGGGAATAGACCAAGTAACCGACGAGATGATCAAAGCTGGAGGTGATGTCTTATCACAACGACTTCATGTCCTCATAACACACATATGGCATTCGGATCGTGTCCCTTCGGTATGGAAGAAAGCGATAGTTGTCCCAATTTTGAAGAAAGGCGACAGTCGGGAATGCAAGAATTATCGCGGTATTAGTCTTCTTTCGATCGTCGGTAAAGTATTTACGAAAATAATACAATCGAGGCTACAGAAACATTGAGAGCAAACGAGCCGGGAGGAACAAGCGGGATTTAGACCACATCGAGGAGGCATTGATCAAATATTCGCCCTCCGTCAATTAATGGAAGAAAGAATTCGTTGCGGCAAACGAATTGTCGTCGTTTTCATCGATTTCAAATCCGCTTTCGATTGCATCGATTGGAACAGCTTGTGGAGAGTCTTGGTAACCGAACACGTGCCATTGAGAATCATCCAACTTCTCCAAGCGTCGTACGATGGCTCAACCAGCAGCGTTCGTATTCGAAACGACTTATCCGAGTAGTTCCCGATTCAGACGGGTGTCCGACAGGGGGACGTCGCTTCGCCACTTCTCTTCAACGTTGTGATCGACGCCATTATGCGTGAAGCATTCGATGGACGACTCGGAGTTCAATACGACGACAACAATTTCGTAACAGACTTAATGTTCGCCGACGATAGCGCTGTTTTCGCCGACACGGATGCCGAAGCAACGGACATCTTATACGATATTTCCCGCATCGCCCAATCATACGGGTTAAAAATCAATGCGGAAAAGACCAAAGTGCTCACAACGGATGGATCAAGAGCCAGTGTTCACCTCGATGGAACCCAAATCGAACAGGTTCCAAGGTTCAAATATTTGGGATCATTGGTTGAGGAAACGAAAGTAGCATCGACGGCCGACGTTCACAGCCGTATCGGCCAGGCAACAGCAACATTCGCCTCGCTCAAGTGGTGCATATGGAAACGAGCAAATATCTCCATCAAAACAAAACTACGTCTTTACTGAACGTTGATTCTTCCGATTCTTCTTTATGGATCTGAAACGTGGACACTGCTCAAACCGGACGTTAAGAAGCTCGAGGTCTTCCAAATGCGATGTTTGAGGCAGATCCTCAGTGTCTCACTCCGTGATCGCCTTCGAAACGAGGTTGTCAGACAAAGATGCGATCAGCAAACACTGATCGAAGAACAAATGCAAAAACGTCGACTACGGTGGTTTGGACATGTTTGCCGAATGGATAATAACCGCTTGCCACGTAAACTTCTCTGGCGAGACCGTCCTGCAGACTGGAGAATACAGCGATCGGCACCGAAGAAAACCTTGTTGAAGAATATCGAGGGTGACTTAAAGAATCAACGATTATCAGTTACCGAGGCTCGAGACACCGCCAAAAACCGAGAAGAATGGAAGCGAATCGTGAATAGAATTCGGGACCCAGCGGCACCGACAGCAGCGTATCCGTTGCGGGGACGTCCCGCTCGGACCGCCAGCTAACGGATCAAAGAAGAAGAAGAAGATAGCGAGAAACAGAATATTGTTCATTAACGCGATATGGCCCGTAAAGACAATCTGATTGTCAAATTACTAGAAGAACTGGAATCACGAGCCTCTAGGTAGGAGGACAGTCGGCCTCATTACCGCCCAGGCTATCGCCGTCGCTTTAAAAAGTTATGTAATAAGAAACCTAATTTAGCAGTCTGACGCATACATATTTTTTTGTACTATAATATTGATTGACAAATTCAGATTTCAATTCTCATACGCCCTTGTGACATTGTTCATAAAAATTCCATAGATAAATCATTCCCGGAATCCAGCGATTGTTCAAAAACGGAGAATATGCAAAACACTTGGGACAACTCAAACTAGAAATATGCACAAACTCAATTCGCAACCAGAAGCATGGAATTTTCAGTGAATTTAGTCCTGCTATAAACAAAGCAAACAATCCCCACAAACACAGATTAGAAAGCTTCTATAGTTTATGTGTTTTATTTATTGAGCTGCAGGTACTTCCTGTTTGCTTTGAAACTGATGGAAATGTGTTTGAGATTAGGAAAACTCCAAGGTAGAGGTATGTCTGGGAAATTGGAAAAATTTATATGTGGCTTATAGTGGTTGACAAAAGACAAATTCGTAGCAAGGACTAAGTGAATTTGCGTCATGTTTCAGTCCAAGTTAGTAATTTTCAGTTTCAGCTCTTTCGTATTTTAGGTCAAGCTCAGTTCGGGTGGTAAAGTGGATTGTGTCACAAGTCGAATTGATGGATATTGCCATTCAAATTGAAAATCGGTCATAGATATTTTTAGTGTCGATTGATTTTTATCGGGAATTTTAGTGTGTCCCTCTGGAAATGTTTTCGTGAATTCGACTTATTCAGTTTGCGAACTTGATTAAAAGCATAAAATAGTATTGAAAAAAGTTTTTGGAAACGAGATAACACTTGTGACTTTATTTGAGTTGTGAAAATTAAGTGCTTATGAAATATTTTGGTCCAATATAAGTTCCTTTTATTGATTTTAAAAATCCTTAAGGACAAATGGTGAATAAATACTTTTATCATCTAAGTCTAAGGACGAATAAAATGCTAAAAAATTTAATATTACTTACAGAATAAAGGTAAAAGTTAGGGTAAAAGAAAACACCTAGTTTTTATAAGCATTTATTTATACCTTTCCTAAACTAGATACCTACTCAAAATTAATTATTCTAACCTATTCTGCCTACCCCAGACCACCATCTTCTATGGATTCCTATTTGTGAAAATGCCACGTGCTGGTAGAAACTTGCAAGACTCGCTAGAAAAACCTAACCTAATACTAGAGCAACGATCTTCCTTGAACTCGAGTTACGGGAAAGTTAAGAGTTTATGGAAGCTCGCACCATTAATCTGCTCTAACTCAAATCAGCATTTAAACTAAAAATTAGTTGTTAATCCTATCTAAGTCCCAAACTAATCTTTAAATCTAAGATGTCCCTAGAACAGTCCTATTTATGAGAGGGCAGACACAAAACTATGAGTTGACCCACGAACATCCGTATAGAATAAAGGCATGGGATGCATGCTATGACACCCCATCCTCGAGAATATCACAAACTCAATGGACTCTTCAGCACTCGGGAGGTATTCAGGTGCCTTAAAGGGTTTGACGTCAACAAAATCACTAGCCCCGACATAATTTCCCATAGAAAATGTGCCTTACCTTTAGCTGAACCCCTGCGCAAACTTTTTGCCCTGTCTTACTTCTCCGGAGTGAATCCTGTCTCTTGGAAACTTGTTAATCGTGTCTCTTGTTCAGCCCATCCCAAGAAAAGGTGAAGCCAGCGACCCCTTTAACAACCGCCCAATAGCAATTACTTCTGTTCTCTCCAAAATCATGGAGACAATTGTCAATAGAAAGCTGATTAAATATCTAGAATCCAACCACATTATATACGACTGGCAATACGATTTTAGACCAAAACGGTCTTTTTTTTTTTGTTAAATAAAGACTAGAGTCACAGGAAACGCCCTTTATACTGTGTCGACAATCTATTTTCTTCATATAGAGTGCAATGTCGAACAGCAGCTCTAGTCGGGGAAGGAAGGAACTGTCACAACCTACCAGCGATATTTTTGCAGTCCACCTAGTCCCAACCATTACTGGCGACTTTGTCATCGGGGCATCGAGAAACAACTCGCTGGAGTGTTATGCCTCCTGAAACGAGTTGAATCACATCAACCAACCGATGACATGCGCTTTTTGGTGAAGCGGGGAAGCGCTGACTAAGGCTATGACAGAAGGAAATCAGGAATGTAAAGAGGGAAGAAGAAAGAAGGAAAGTTATGTAGGTGGGAAAGTGTAAAAGGCGAAGGACCGTGGGGCTGGCCGGGATGCCGTCTACTGGTGATGTTCTTGTGTGTTTAACCGAGTGTATCAACCAAAGCATTCACAGCTTTGGTGAGTCTGGTCTGGTTGCTCTAGATATCTCAAAGGCTTTTGATAGAATATGGCACCCTGCTCTGTTGACCAAATCCCAAGCTATTGGTATAAACTTAGTTCCGTTCAGGCCGTTCGGTAGAGGTAGTATTGGATGGTGTCGAATCCAGCCCCCCTTTGAATGCATCTCGTATATCTGTGCAGCCGCCTCAAAAACCACCTTGGCTTGCCCCGACAAAGTTCAAAATCATGCCATCAAACTAATTGGTGATGGCCCCTTTCGAACCGCCCTAGACGCCTTAAGCCACCGTTGGAATGTAGTAGCCCTCTCTTTACTTTATCGCTGTTATCATAGCGACTGTTCCACTGAAATTTAGGACATACCTACGCGCACAATATGGTCTAGTAGTTCGTTTATGAATAGAACAACTCGACTGTGGAATAATCTACCGCAGTCAGTATTTCCGAACTCGATTTTCCCCAAGTCTGCTGAACCCGTAGCACAAAGGTCTGCGGTTCAACTCCACACTCGAGGTTGATCTGATTTGTAGTCCCATTAGGTCACATCCAACGCTACAAAACCAAAACAACTCCAGAGGAAACTATAATTGTACTTATAGGGCACCAGAGCTACTCCACCCCCACTGTAATGGTGTTTCGTCCGGTTGTCCTCTAACCTCCTTTTTTAAAGGATGGTTGCCGGGAGCTTTTGAGTTGTCCAAGGTCGTGTGAGAACAAACACCTTCTTACAAAATAACATTTATTTATTCATTCAAAAAATCCTTATACACTAACAATTTCGATCTCTTAAATCTAAGTAAATACTCTTAATCTCGGGATACATGTTTGCATGTTTCTTATAGGTATATCTAAGTAACTAACAACGGGTTATATCTCTAGATACATGCTTCTTACGGAACTATTGCTAAGCAGCTATTTACTCATTACTATACTCTACATGTGCGTAAGCTGGGGTCAATGATATAACTGGGGCGGTCTAGGAGGGTATGTGTATAATGCAGTGTTCGGTATATGGTCGGTCTTGTATCTGGTCATACCGCGACATTGGTATAGGAAATGCTACCGGGAACAGCGGCGGATCATACACCATGACACTGGTCCAGGAAACACTCCTCAGGTATTCGGGAGTCGGTCGGTATGTGTTATGTCTGCGGTCTAACCGTACCGGATCATACACTACGAAACGGTCTAGGAATCGTTACTTCGGCACATTGTCGGATCATAGACCATGATAAGGCCTAGGCAACATTCCTTAGGTAATGTGTGTAATTTGTGTAATGTGTATAGTGTAACCGTGAGAAGAAGGTAACCTCTACGGAACGAGCTTGGTTAAAGACTGAATTTTGGCCTGCCAAAATGGTTTATTTTACAGCTGGAAAGTTCGTCGACGTAAGAAGCTTTAAAGCTTCGAAGTGAGCTTTCAAAGGAGAATCACCCAGCCTGCTGAGTAAATAATTATTTTCCTAAAGCTTTGTTAGGAGAGGCATTCTAGAGTTGAAACATGCTTTTCAAGATGGAAACAGAGCTTTTCCTTATGAGCCTACCTTGTAATATTGTACCATGGTCGTTTAGTATGATTCTAATGTTCGTGGAGAGGGTTCTTGGTAACGAAACGTGGTTCGTTACACCACAACGAAATATGTAACATAAGCCGACACCAAAGTATTTTAATACGGAGCCATACCAATCTTATATTGAATGAATCAAAGGTTGATCGTTCCCTAATAATTCTATTTTCCGGTTGTGGTTATTAGCCTCACGCCAACCTTACTTGGAAGGTACTAACCCGAATATGGAGATCAACGAAGATCTCTACTAACACTAAATTGCGGCTGTTCAACTCAAACGTTAAGGCAGTTCTTTTGTACGGTTGCGAAACATGGAAAGTCACTCAATACATCACAGGGCGCCTACAAGTCTTCATCAACAGATGCCTGCGTCGTCTCTTAAAAATCCGCTGGCAAGATAGAATTTCAAACGAAGAACTATGGCGCCGTGCCGGCCAAGAAAGGATAGACGACCAAATCAGGCGAAGGAAACGGAATTGGGCTGGCCACACCTTGCGACGCGAAGACGAAAATCTAGCCAAACAGGCCCTTGACTGGAATTAGCAAGGATACCGTCGAGTAGAAAGACCTAGAACAACATGAAGGAAAACCCTACTAGCAGAAGACGCAACAACTGGGAGATCCCTGTCGGAGCCGAGAGCTGTCGTGCAAAATAGAGTCCGCTGGTGGGCAACTGTTTCCGCCCTATGTCCCATGAGGGATTAAAGGAGTTTAAAGAAGCAGACTAGCCCGATCATATTAGCCTATCCTCTCTAATTGGATTGCTATCAGTGGCCACCGCTAGGAGGCTATGATCGCAATTTCATCAGTACGAAATATTTCGGCACGTGCATCTTATGCTACGTGTTATCCCCCCTACTCCACTGATTATTGAGCACTCTGTGGTCTAATTCCCTATCGTACGCGCTATATCGCTTCTCTGTGTCAGAGATCTTCAACGAAAAAACCCTAAGTGCTGCCAGTCTTCGTTAACTGACTGTTGTAACGCAATGCCTAATGCTGCATCGGACGGGTCCGTAACGATCGATATTGGGGCGCCACGAGCAGGAAAAGTTAACATAAGCCTTATAAACTGGGAAGTTAATAAAAACATACAATACTGTTCCCTGACACCGTATACTCATAATGACTGTTTTACACTTTTGTTATCTAGTTCAATTGTCTTTGTTTGGCCTTTAACTAAATAAATTGAGAACGGTTTGGTTTGCTATGTTCGGAAGGGTACGGATGGCTGTTAGCAAAGAATGCCTCGGCTTCATGATTTACTTCATCCATTGTTGAAGTCATTATGTGAATGCAATTTATGTTCAACCCCATTTTTTGTAGGAAGAATGGAACAATTGTGATGTACTTTAACAAATTACAGAATTAGGACTGCGCCCTGGTAAAGCACAGTCGTTGTGCCGTACACTGAATGAAAAATGGCCAACATCGAATGCCAAGTTTTGCACAGAGTCAATCCCCATATGAAATGGAATGAAAAATTCACTCAAAGTCGGAAAATTTATACTAAAAATGAAAAACGTCATCGGTGTTTTACGGCGCGACGTAGCAAATCGCTTATCTACAAGTAACCCAACCCCAATTCAAGGAACACGAACGAATATCGTCATGATTTTCAATTTCTCCCTTTTTGTGCCGGGGGAATCCTCGGTGAAACTACTTGATACTGTATACGGATATCCATAGTCCTGGCGGAAAACAGATGATACTATACCGTCGGATGAATGGCGGCAAGGAGGGAGCTGCACGGCACAATCGGCTAAGAAAGGCTGTTCAACTCCAGGAAATTGAATTTCCCATACGCATTTTCCTCTTTCACGCGCTTCACACAGCCCCAGACGGTGGAGAGAACCCGTTATTAATGGCGTTCAGTGCCTGAAAGTTGCTCCTTGACACTCCTTCCTGTAGCGCTTTTTGCAACGCCTTGCGATTCAGCTTAAGGACATTAAAAACACATTTTAAGTTGCCAAAAGAGGGCCAACATAAGTTCCGAACAGAAACTTGTTGGGGTGCTTTCGGCGGCAGGACGATGGCTTCCTTTATGATCCTGTCCCGGACTAGTTGTTGTTGGGGGCTCGCCGTCATCGTAGTTTTTTGCCACTGCATACCGAGGCTGTAAAATTTCGAACATCCTGCAGTTAGGATATATACAGTAGTTGCGCCTCTGTGTGTACGTTCAAAGTTTGGCCTTTTTTAACACTTTTATAAAAAGGAAGAAAAGTTTCGAGGATCTGTTTCCACGCTCAGCACTTGCTATTTTGGATATTATGGTAATTTTCCACTCCTGATGATGATTCTTCTTCTTCTTGTACTTGTTCTCCTTGCTTTATCCTTGCTTAAATTTAAAGGAGTCTCGTTATCCTTAAGCTTTAAGTCCATAGCTGCTGCGTTTATGCGGGAGACGAATACAGTCGTAAGTGAGTGTCAAGTTATTAGGAATTAATTACGAAAAGTTTCTTTTGGGCAATTCAAGAGTTTTCAATTAACCATCGGAGTTGTTTTTTGGATTCATTAACAAGAAATAATTTAATTCTCGGGGAAAACTTTTCTGAGAAACTTTTCCGGATTCGTCCGACTCTCTGAATTTATTTAAAATATTTCTCTCTCGGAAGCAAAAGAGGAGCATTTAATTTTCATTTCCTGTTTTGGGATTTTTCCTCATCTTCTATGGGGCTTCAGAACTTTCACTTAAATTTTATGAAATAATGTAAGGCATGTGAATTTTTGTAAGCTGTGGCAAAAATTTTAACAAATTTTTTTTTATAATTTAAAAAATATGAGTGAGTGGCCTGCTAATGTACTATAGAGTAGTTATGAAAGTATGAAGTAATTAATGAACTTTGTTGGCATGCAGCTTTCATTAGAGGAGTTCAATCTGCATTACTGGGGTGTCAGAAAGTTATGACTTGTTTTTGGGTTAACACCATCGTTCATATTTGAACCTTCATATCTAATTGCCTTGTCAGTTGACAGATGTTTTACCACCGTAAGGCGGCGATGGGACATGAAACATATAGTTCACAATTTTAATGCTCTATAAAAACATCTCCGGCAACGATGTTTCCATAAATTTCATCCCAAGGAATATTATTTCAACGACACTCTTCGAGCCAGTTCAGTGCATTGGCGTGTACTATTGACATTTAAATATTGTACTGTGTGTTAAGCCGGCTCTACACGATGCGGTGAACGCTTGATTCTAATGATGGCTCGAATGATTGAGTCAAATGGACTCGACGATTAGTATGGCAAATGTCCTGCTACACGGTGGAGCGGGCGTTTGATCCAATGCAATTGATTCAAACGTTCGCCAAGTCATGTCATTTTTAAAATTGAATTGTCAAAGAAAGCAAAATGGAAGATGTGAATATTGAAATTGCTACTGCTGCCGGAGTAGTGATTTTGTTGTCATGTTGCAAGTTACCGTTGTTTGGCCGTCAGTGTCAACTGTCAGTGTCGTTGGTGCCGGTCGTCCGCGTTTTATTAATATTTTTTTTATGTTTTTATTGTAATTTTTAATAACTAAATATTTAATTTTGTGTTTTAAGTGGTTATTTAAGTTAGTGATAGTGACAATTTCGCTCGAGTATTTTATTTTTGTTTTCTTTTTCTTGTTTTTTGTTCGGTGTTTTCTTTTGTTATTTGTGTTGTGCTACGGTTTCTCCAGCTGTTCGAGGTTGGTAACCTTTATCCTTGTGCAATTTTTAATCTTTTTTCTTTTTAAACATTTTTCTTTTACTTCTGATTCTTTTCTGAGGGCATAAAAGAATAAAAATAAAATTGGGTGGTAATTTTATTTTCAATAGCATAACCTCATTTTTTAATATTTTTTCCTTTTCTTATTTTTTTTCACCTGAGGTTATGCAACGTTTCGAAACCCATCTGCACTCAAACTGCATAAAATTGTTTTAAACAATTTTGTCTTATTTGTCTTCGCAGTTAAGTGGGGTTTTATCGTTTTCAATTTTTTAATTTTTTTTTTTTTTGTCTTATTTTAATCATACCATTTTTTTTTTTCTAATGGCGAGTCAACAAGTCTGCAAGCTGTGCTCTTCGGAAATTGTCCGAGATGAGATTTTTTGCGATGGTGTATGTGGAGGCGTTTTTCACCTCACCTGCCTCAAACCTCAAGTAAGTGGCAAACCTCCGACCCCTAGAGGGTCAACTTGCAATGAATGCTTCAACATTCAACCCTGCCACGTCCTAAGACTAATGAAAGACATTTCTGATGTCTTTCTCGATGGACATGAAAAAGTCATGGGTCGTTTTAACACCTTCTCTGGAAATGTCTCACATTTTCAGATGTTAGCCGATGATGTCCAGTCGATCAACGTCCGCCTTGATAGCTTATCAGACACCCTTGATTCTGTTGCGTCCAACTCGGGTTCCCTAATGAATAAACTCCAAGAAATTTCTTCCCGGGTTGCAACAGTCTTTGACTCGATCGACGATATACATTCAGCGATTGTCAATCCTGTAGCCACTTCATCCTGCTCTGTCAACTCCTTAGCTCCTCTTAATCCAATATTAGACGACATTAAAAGGAGTACGAAGCGTGTTCGGGCTGATATTGAATCGCTGTCAACAGCAGTGGTGCAAAATCATAATGCCCTGAGTTCTCTATCGCTAAAATTTGAAAATGTTTGTGATAGAATAAACTCCCCCTCGGTGGCGCCAGTATCTTATGACGCCTCGCAGGTAGGGGAGCAGCTTCTTTCTACACCCTGTCCCACAGCTGTTTCTCTAACGGCGGATGATGCAGCTGCTCTTAACACCACAGCCCTGAACGACCCGGTCATAACACTTGAAAAGGGCACTTCGGTGGAGACTGCCCCCAGCCTGGCCCATGACCACAAGAAAGCCCGTAGAAAGAATGGAAAACGCAAACGCAGTCGTAAAGTTAACGTTACGGATGCTGTCACTGCAAACCCTTATCTAAGCTCGTCTATCCGCGCACCCTCACTTCCAATGGGCTTAAACTATATCCCAGAACCGGTTGCGGCATCAACCTCTTCTATTAGTATCATTGGACCGTCGGGCACTGGAGATGCTGAGTCTCCGGTAACCTGCACTAATCTGACAACGGTACCCAGGCCACGAACTATTTTCATTTCGCGTTTCTCCCCAGAAACTACGTGCGAGGCAATTAAAGAATACCTAATGGGGAAAACTATTAATCCTGCTACAGTCTCCTGCAGGAAGATCAGCAATGTCTCCAAACCGGTTGCGTCTTTCATCTTGACTGCACCGCCCAATACCGCTGAAAAGCTTTTAGACCCCAAGCTTCTGTCCTCCTGGTGCCTTTTCAAAATGTTTTGTCCCCCGCACTGTAACTGTCTAAGAAATTTGTGCCGGAGCACGAAGAAGGGAGTGGGCCCTAAAGGCCAGAAGTCATCGTCACAAAAACAAGGGATGGAGAAAGGGTGAACGAAGAAGGTGTGGCAGGGACGGTCCGACCGCCGGGAGGGTATCGCCTAGAATACTTGTATCCCATGCACCTGAAGTCGGCACGACTTGCGATGCTCAAGCTAGCTCGCCGGATGGGGTGGGGTTCGTGGTGCAGGGATACAGAAGGGATGACAGTTAGACTGTTTAAAAACTCGTGCCATTAAAGATAATTTAACGAAAGAAAAGGGGCGATAATGGGGCTACGTGAGCCGTCCGCGACCAACGAGAGGGGGATCAAGAAGGGGGGAGAGTAAGAATGGTCATTGGTCACTAGTCATTCGAGAGGTTACCTTACACAAGACCAGGAGGTGACGCGCACTTACCCCAGGTTGGGTCGCCCATGATCCCGAGGGCCAACCGGGGGGGCTTACATCAACCTCATACTAGTAGAGATAGTTTCTCGCAATCCCCGTTTAGTCTTTTAAATATGGTGGTTATTGCTATATAGTTAATTCTCTAATTCGATTTACTTAATTCCCTTCTTGCCGTTAAATTAAATTTACGTTTATACTAGCATAAATGGTCGATGTTAATCCGTCTCTAATTCATTAAATTCCATATATTATTTCTTTTTTTCCGTTAAATTAAATTTAAGTTTACCTTAGTATTAATGGTCGGTGGTAATCCGCCTCTAATTCATTAAATTCCATATATTATTTCTTTTTTCCGTTAAATTAAATTTAAGTTTACCTTAGTATAAATGGTCGGTGGTAATCCGCCTCTAATTCATTAAATTTCCTATATTATTTCCCCTTGTCTGTTTTTTTTTTTTTTTTTTTTTTTTTTTTTTTTTTTTTTTTTTTTGTTAAATTAGATTTACGATCATGATAGTAAGGTGGCCGACATTAATCTATGATTAATTCAATAGATTTCTTCTTTTACTTCGTTATTTTTTCAATAGACTAACATCAAGTTTGTACCACTACATTGGTCGCTACTAATGAATCGTTAATTCATCAGATTCCCTAATATTTTAGTACTTAGTGTTATCATTAAAAATTCAATTATATTCATACTTCTGCTACCGATACCACGTTTTAACTATAGCGCATTCATTAAATAAAATGTAAATCCTATCAAAATATGTGTGTTAGGTGAGTAGTAAGTAGGTAGTGGGAGGGGTAGCGACTGGCACCACGGATTTAATTCATACAAATCCGCAGAATGATTTTCCGAAGTTACGAATTCCTCTCTATTAAATCCTAATTCTTTTATTATTATTCAGTAGAAATAAGCACCAATTCATTACTGGTAAGGCTCTGCTAACCGCAAAGAGAGAAAACAATTCACGATTATTATTGACGTGCATCAGTCGGTGGCAGTTATATATATGTTTAATTTTATGAATGCCTAAAAAAATTCCAGTAAGAAAATTTCAAAATTCGAATCATCAAGTTAACTAATACTAATCTGCTGAATTCCTTTCAGAAGTTACCATTCCCCTTCATAAAATCATAATTCCTTTATTATTATTCAGTAGAAATGAGCACCAATTCATTACTGGTAAGGCTCTGCTAACCTCAAAGCGAGAAAACCATTCACGATCCTTATTGACGTGAACAGGTCTATGACAAATATTTATATGTTTAATTTTATGAATGACAGAAGAAAATTATATTAAGAAAATTTCAAAAATCGAATCATCAAGATAAATAGTATAAATCCGCTGGATCCAATCCAGAAAACATTTCACGTTTTAGTCACTAATTTTTAATCACGAAGAGAAATGAAAATGTACAACTCTTAACATCTAAAAGAAACCATCCGCGCACCCCACTCAAAGTCTCCAGACTATCTCCTGTTTCCCGTTAGTGGGGTTGCATGATTTTAATATTAACGGTACTTGATAAAAAATTGGCGTTATCTTGAAAAAGGAATGGATATCTATCTTAATGATTAACCCGAAGTTAAATATTCACACTATTGTATTTAACTTGGGGTTTTCTCATAGCTATTTTAGAAAATATACATAAAAAAACTTAGCTTTCATAATTCCACGGTCCAACTCCTCCACGATTCCTGCAAATTCCCCGCAGCAAAAGCAGATGATAATTTAAAAAAGATTTAGTCGTAATTTCCATTCCAGAAAACCTTTCTTACTATATACTTTCTATTCACTATATTTTTTTCCTTTTTTTGCTAAGAGAAATAATAGTCCACAATTCTCAACATCTAAAAGAAACATCCGCGCACCCAACTCGAATTCTCCCGACTGACTCCTACTTCCCGATTCAAATTCTTCCCAGCGAGACCAAAATCCTTTTACCGCTTTCAATATTTTTCTATCGCTTTCAATCTTTCCCGTTAACTGGCATTCCTCTGTATTGAGTATCATGGTGTTTTCTTACATTTCCCCGAGCAGCGCACTCCTGATACTCTACAAGTTTCAAAAAACTTAAGACGCTTTCCCTCTATTACCAAAATGTGAGGGGAATCAGATCTAAAACCCAAGATGTGTTTCTGTCGACTTCGGCCAGTGATTTCGATATAATCGCTTTTACAGAAACATGGCTATACAGTGGGATTCTTAATGCCGAACTTTTCGACTCTTCCTTCCAAGTTTTTCGGAGGGATAGATATATTGACTCGGAGGCTCGTGGAGGTGGTGTACTACTTGCATGTAGTAACCTTCTCAACTGTTGCTTAATAAAGCTTCCTGATTTTTCCAACACTTTAGACATTGAGGTCCTCGCTCTCAAAGTCTCCCTTGTTCATAACAACTTATTCTTAATCTGCTGTTACATCCCACCAGATATGTTCAGCACTCTTGTCGATAGAGGTCAAAATCTCTATGATATTCTAATCGCTTGCATAAATCATATCCAAGATATGATGGATTCCAAAGATGAACTCCTACTTGTAGGTGATTTTAACTTACCCAATGTTAAATGGGTATCGTGCGATGATGACGATAACTACCTTCCTGGAAACAACCTTTAACTCTAAGGAATCCAGCTTTCTGAATTCCTTATTTTCCTGCGGCTTGTGCCAAATGAGCGGTGTGAATAATATTTTAGGAAGGCGGCTAGATCTTGTATTCTTTTCCGACTCAGACAACATGAATGTTGAGCCTAGCTCAATTGTCTTGTCACCTGTCGATAATTATCACCCTCCTCTCCTACTGAGCTATTGTTCTGTCTTTAACAATAAGCCAATCCCAGAGGAGCCAACTTTTACCTTTAACTTTAAAAAAGCCAACCTTGAGGAACTGTCATCCAAGCTCACTTCGGTCGATTTCAATTGGTTGCTCTTACCTAATGAGTTGGATGTCGATGTAGCCAGATTTTACTCCGTCCTGTATGAAACTTTCGCATCCTGTGTACCTATCGAGCCGTTAAAATCATCCAGATCATCCCCACCGTGGTACAACAACGAGTTGAGACGTACCAAAAACCTGAAGAATAAACTCTGGAAAAACTACCTGAAGAAGAAAGACACTGCGAGTTTCGATGCATTTCTCAATTGCTATGACCAATTTCATGCTCTCTCCGAAACCCTCTATAAAGAGTACCTCAGAAACATGGAAGGTAAAGTGTTTGGTGATTCCAGAGCATTCTTTCAATTTATCAACACAAAGAAAAAAGTTGATAATTACCCTTACACCATGAAATACGAGAACTCCCTTAGTTCTAATTCAGCAGAAATTTGTGACAATTTTGCATCGTTCTTCCTCAAATCTTTCTCGTCCCCTGTATTCCAACCAGATGAAGACAATTTTCGACATATCAATGCAATCCAAGCGGCTCAAAACTTTTCCCTGTCTATAACCAGGGATGATATCTCGAAGCATATAAATGAACTTCCCTTTTCGTCCGGCCCTGATGGAGTCCCTCCAGCTGTTCTAAAATCCTGTGCAGGGGCCCTACTGTCTCCTCTTCTATATTTATTTCAAAAATCTCTAAATAAAGGGCGCTTCCCAACCTTATGGAAGAACTCTTTTATAATACCCGTCCATAAGAAAGGCTGTAAAAACGAAATATCTAATTATAGGCCAATTGCGAAGTTATCGTCTATACCAAAACTCTTTGAATCTATTATTTATTCTGCTATCGCCCCTATCTGCAAGAGGCTTATCTCAACAAACCAGCATGGTTTTCTTGCAGCCCGTTCCACTACTACTAATTTACTGGAGTTCTCTTCACACACAATTAGAGGCTTTGTCACTGGCTGCCAAACTGACTGTGTCTATACAGATTTTAGTAAGGCTTTCGACAAGCTCTCCCACTCTATTATAGTTCTTAAACTAAAGAAATTAGGCTTTCCGCATGCCCTTGTGGATTGGTTCCAGTCGTACTTAGCCGATAGAACCTACCAGGTTCTATTCCGCGGAGTCAAATCGAAGAATATCGAAGCGTCCTCTGGAGTCCCGCAAGGCAGCCATCTTGGCCCTCTTCTTTTTATTTTATCAATTGACGATATTGTTACACTGCTAAAGCACTGTAAAATCCTTATTTACGCTGATGACATCAAACTGTATCGCCACATAAGGAGTATAGAGGATTGCAAACTTCTGCAAGCAGATCTAAACACCTTCTATTCTTGGTGTTCCAAAAACAACCTTGTGCTTAATATTAGTAAATGCGAGATGTTGACTTTTTGTAGGAAACGTGGTGTTATAACTTATGACTATACTTTCCTTGACAACAAGGTCTCCCGTACTGAATCTGTAATCGATCTTGGGGTTAGGTTAGAAAGTAAGTTGGATTTCTCCACCCACATCAATTATATCTCCTCCAAGGGCAATTCAGTCCTGGGATTTATAAAAAGATGGTCCAAAGAGTTCAACAACCCCCTCGTCACTAAGCACCTGTACGTATCTTTGGTTAGGCCTTTGCTTGACTACGCTTCCCAGGTATGGTCTCCTTACTACTCCTCCCATGTTAGTAGAATCGAATCGGTTCAAAGGAAGTTCGTCCGGTTTGCACTCAGCCACCTCCCATGGGATGACCCACTCGCTCTTCCGCCTTATGAGAACAGACTTAAATTGCTCAACTTAAGCTCCCTTCATAAGCGCCGCGAGGTCGCTGACGTTATATTCGTTCATCGACTGATGAATGACAAGGTGGACTCTGGTTTCTTAAGAAACCGCGCGTCATTTAGAGTGAATAACTACAACCTGAGAGGTGAACCTCTTTTGCACATTAATTCCTCTAACACCAATTATGGCATGTTCGAACCCGTTAATCGCATGCTTATAAATACTAACAACAATAGGAGTGTGTTTAGCTTGCTAACCAGTGAAGTTGTCCTTAAAAGGACCCTTCTCAATGTGGCGTGACTCTCTACGTGCTCCACTTCCTTTTTAGTTTTGCATGCTCCTCTGTTTAATGTTTTTGATCTTTTATGTTTTTAATATTTTATGTTTGCATGTCTCAGCTGAGCCACGGCAGTGGTAAATATTTCTCAGCCCTGCTGGGAAGTGTGCCTTCTGTCTTAGAAGGGAAACTCTATATATGTATATATATACATATATATATATATATATATATATATATATATATATATATATATATATATATATATATATATATATATATATATATATATATATGTATGTGTATGTATATATAGATTTTCATGCTTAACTGTAAAGTGCGCCTTCTGTGCTAGAAGGGTTAACTCTAGATTATTAGTAAGGAGTAAGCGCAAAAGACGTACAAGGAGGTGGTGGATGTTGTCTTTAAATAAAAGCAGGCGACGGTAAGTAAATAAATAATAATATATAAGATTGTCTATTTTGATTATCATTCGTACTCAAGATTTAAAATTATTTCAAGTAAAACTAAACATTTTAGGTATATGATGGTTCTGAAATGTTATTTGATTTACTAAAGGAGCCTTCAGGAAAATTTGAAAACTTCTGCAGAATGTCAGCTGAAGATTTTGAATATCTTTTGAACAAGATTGGAAAAATAATAACAAAACAAGATACCAATATGAGGCAAGCTATTCCGGCGAAAGATCGCCTAGCAGTTACTCTACGTTTTTTAGCTACCGGCGACTCTTTTACAAGTCTTGGATACCTATTTAATTAAAATATCTCATCAGTCCATAAGCAATATTGTCCCTGATGTTTGTCAGGCCCTCATTGAGGCACTAAAGAATGAAATACGGGTAAGGAAAATGCAACTTGTATTTTGAATGTAATTTTAATATATGTAGTTATAAATCTTTACATTATGAGCACAATTACTGTTGGTTAAACTTAAAATATCTGTTACATTAGTATAGTATGTTAGCACGGATCCTCCAGCATCCCGGGAGGATTCCGGTGAAAATACACTGTCGGACTGGCGGAAACTTCTATGTTTTCTGGAGACGGAGTAGATACAGCTTGTTAGAAGTAATAACGGAAGGCGTACTTATAGAATCTAAAGAATCCATTTCACAAAGTTCTGCCTCAAAAACTATATTATCGATTTTGTTTTGTACAGTAACCTGAGTTCTATGTGACAGCCTTCGAAGCTTAGCAGCTAAAAGTTGCCCGTACAAAGCAGGTGCATCTTGTAATGCCTCCGAACTCCGTTATTTGCGATTTGTTGGTAAGGCTCGTCAAAGCATCACTTGCTTTCTTTAAATGTTTTGTAACATTTAAATCGACTTGACTGAGGCCTTCTCTTCTTTTTTTTGAGCGCTTTGTGGCAATACATAGTTTATAGCTCCTGGGCTTCCATTCCCGCTTTCCATACTGTTCCTGTTCTCCCTTTCTTCGTGAAGGTTCGCTGAAGGTTCAGTATTATCTTGCCCTATATTTTCTTTATTATTCATTACTTCCTCATCCCCTGAGAATTCTTCATTGTGGGTTTCCTATAAAAAAAATAGTTGTAGTTATTTAAATAATAAATTTATATAATTAAGCGTACTATAAATATGTAATCTTTTTTAGCTGCCACGGACAGAGGGAGAATGGAAAATAATAGAAAATGGTTTTAGTCAGCGCTGGAACTTCCCTCATTGCGTGGGTGCAATGGACGGAAAGCATATTTTGCTTCAAGCCCCATTTAATAGCGAATCTACATTTTATAATTATAAAAAATCGTTCAGCATAGTACTTTCAGCATTGGTTGATGCAGACTTCTGCTTCACATTTGTTGACGTTGGAGCGCAAGGACGAATGAACGACGCAGGAGTCTTTGCAAGCACATCACTATACCGTAAAATGATGCGAGAGGATCTTTTTCTTCCACCAAGGGAACCCCTTCCAGAACGCCAAAAAAACGTTCCGTATGTTGTAGTTGGTGATGATGCATTTCCTCTAAGTATCTCAATTTTGAAACCATATTGTGGAAATCATGCCAAAGGCAGCATTGAACGGATTTTTAACTATCGCCTTTGTCGCGCCCGAAGAATTGTAGAAAATGTTTTTGGCATTTTAGCATCTGTAGTCCGCATTTTTAAAAAGCCAATGTTGCTACAACCAGAAAAGGCTGCTTTGGTTTCCATGACATGTGCACTACTTCATAATTTTTTACGGTGCAGTAATACATCCAGGCAAATATATACTCCAAATAGACTTGTGGATGATGAAGTCGACGGAAAATTTAAACCAGGAAGATGGCGGCAGAACAACGGCAATACATCGTTCATCCCCCGGTCTAAAATAGCCAGAAACCCTTCCCAAGAAGCAAAAGACGTTCGAACAGAGTTTGCAGAATATTTCAAAACGAACGGTGCCGTTGATTGGCAAGATTGTATTGACTGAGTTAATATACTTTATTATTATAGTTTTTTTTTTATAATTATATGTACAGTTTGAAATAAAATTACCTCTGAACTAAGAGATGGAATTTTCTTTGTTGTTGCCCTAATGAACCGATCTATGGATTCATATGCGAACCATGTAGGCTCATATACGTCCTTCGATCCAGATCCAGTACTGTGGGAATTTCGAACTTTTTTTGCCAAAGTTCTGTAAATGGACATCAGCGATTCTTTCTTTTTGCGTAACGCGTCGACAGTTACATCGGCACTAATTTTGTTTGAAATATTTGTCCATGCATCATACAAACTATTGCGGTTTTTATGCTGTTTATTTTTTGGATCCCACAGTACCGGGTACGATTCGTACAATTGGATAAATTCCAGAATTAAATCGTTGCTCCATTCCATTGTAATACTTTGCCCCTTTCAAATTTACGCCACTTCAAATTAAATGTAAATAACACGCTAGAATAATTGTTGGCTTTCTTTAATAAAATTAAATGATAATTATTAGTGATAATTTCTTTAATAATAATTATTAATAATATAAATAATCAATTATTAACTAATAATAATACACATACATACATAATAATAAACATACATACCTGTCAAAACCCAAATCACAGAATGAACTGATGACCGAATCGTGTAGCAGTGTGCCAAATGTCTTCCAAATGTAGGGCCGAGTGGGAAAAAAAGTGTTTGACTTGTCCCAAATACCGACAACAGCCCGAACGTGTCCAAACGCGAACGTTGGACGTTTGACATTGGACACTTGTAGTTCGAGTATCGGCCACACGATGCGTCGTACCATCAAGCGTCCAATCTTGCGCACCTTGTGGAAGATTTGCATGCCCACAAATCATCAATTAAATGATGGAAAAAAGACGGGAAGTGCCATGGCTTCTCGATGGCACAGTAGACATGAATATGTCTTATCCCTGGGGTCTATTTGTTTCTTGTTCTTATTGGAAATCACCTTCTTGTTCTTATTGGAAAGAACCCCTGGAGGGGGTCGAAAGGAATGCACACAACAATATATATCTGGCTCGCTTCAATACATACCCTTCAACCACCTTATTCTTTTCCACAATGTAACAGAATACAAACACACGAAACGAAATCGTTCAAAATAAAAAAATTGTGCTTTTGCAAAAATTCTAAACGCGCCGCGGCCGCACCACACTCAATCCGCAAACTGCGTAGTAAGAAAATTCCCTGATATCGATTCTGATTCCGCCCCGCTTCGAAAACACAAAAATATCGCGTGACGGACGACTCAAGCACACCTTTTCTAATGGGGCCCATCCACAGGCCAACTAGTTGTCCTAACTGAGTTGTGTTGTCACTGAATCGCATCGTGTGTGGGGCAGTTGGCAAACTGATTTGACAGTTGGGGTTTCAGTTGGGATAAATCAAAATCTTTTAATTTTATGAGGGCGGGGTTTAGAGTTTGGGCAACTAGTCGCACTGTGTGTATTGCAGTTTGGCCAACTACTTGGATGAATTAAGCCTGAATTCGAAGAATATATTTTTTTGCAAGTTTATTTTGCGTTATTTTTAATTTAAATTATGAAAGTTCACATATTATTAAATTATTTTCATAATTTATACTTTTAGAATTTAATTTATGTTTTGAAAAATATAAATATTCATATTAATAATTAAAAGCAATTATAATTAATCTAAAAAATCATCTTTCTCCAATTTTTATTATTATAAAACTTAGTCGCGGGTTTTCTACAATTTCATTTAACTTTCAAATTGCCTATAAAATATCGAATTGACAGTTAAAATATCAACTCAGTTGAAGCGTTTGTGGCAAAACAACAACTTTTTACACAACTCAGTTTGGACAACTAGTTGGATGGGCCCCTTAAGCTGTTTAAAAAATCTCACACAAAGTAAAAAATCCTGGACACTTTTTCTCACTCTTGGAACAAGAACTCGCAGCGATTGAACAAAAAAAAGCTGCTATGATATCTTGGACGCAAAAAAGCTCGAAACAGTCATTTTGGCAAAACGACAAATATTCATGTCAAAAGAAATGTCTCGAAAATTTTCTAACCTGAAGAAAGCTTTCGATAATATTTTCACCTAAAAGTATGCAGAATTAAATATAAATTTAATTTGCTTCTAAAATTTATCCTAAAAGTATGCCAAACAGTAATTAGTCATGGTAACGATTTTCGTCTCCGCACATTCTTTCAAATAGACCCCAGGGATAAGACATATTCATGTCAAAACTAATTTAACTATTAAAGGGGAAATTAAACACACATCTTTATTCGGCATTTCCACCATTAACTATCAGACAACCGCCAGTGAAATTTAAAAAGTCAAGGACATCAAAATTTCATCAAGGCTTCGGACAAATAAACAAAAAGTATCGGTTAGACAACATAACATTACCACACGACAACCAGTCTACAAACAACCAAGAAGGTTTCATGGCAAGAAATATAAGGCGACAGTAGTATGTTTATTTTGATCGATTTAACAACATTTGGAATCTTACTGATTTCATACAACTCTGAGTTGTATCTTCTCCTCCAAACGCCATCAACCTGTATTCTTTTGTAGATCGAACGAAGGATTTTCCTTTCGAATCTTCCTACCAATGCTTCTTCTGCGTTCTCAATGCCCACACATCCGAACCATATAGTGGGACAGGCGTTAGTGTTGTGTAAAGTGCCAATTTTGTCTTTCTTTCTAATTTCGGTCGATGTATCCTTTTCTTTTGTCGTGCTTAGATATACGAATTCATCTACTGCTTCTATATTGTAGGTGTCGATCGTTATATTTTGTCTGCTACTTCTGGCGTTTTTTGTGCACATGTACTTTGTTTATTTAGATTTTTTTATGGGCACCAAATTGTACATTTATGAGCTACACGGTAGGTGCCAAATTTGTAAAATTGATTAGTTTTTTGCACTTTTTTTTGGAAAAACAATTTGAAGGGTAGCTCTGTACAGGGCGTCAAATCCCTCGGCATAAAAAAACCAATGCGGACGATTCTGAATATGTTTGGTTAAATGTCTGTTTTCGACGTAGTACACAATTTGTCATCATCGAATCTTAAAACAGTTGTAACATACTCCAAATTTTTTTAAGTAACCAAAATCAATTGCAATTGCAAATTTGTTCTTTTTCATTATACCTGTTTCCTACCGCGGATTGTGCACAATTTTTTTTTGTATTGAAAGGCGTTGCAACGCACGCGGGTTTATACTAGTTTACAATAAAACTGCTAGCTCTTCGCGCTGAGAAATTTAGTTCAACTTTATTGTGTTGTAGTGATCGCGTAAGGTTTAATTACAAAACTTTCCGCAATGTCACAAAACAACTGAGCGATCAAAACGATCGGTTTCGATATTTTTATTTTCAACGATTATGGATTCTAGATGGTGTTCCGTAGGTTTTCTAAGGGAGTGTAATATTTAATCAAAAATCGTCTGTGACCAAATGGACCAGGTAAGCCAGACCAACCAGGCAGATTGGACCATAAAGATCAGGTAAACCAGATAAACAAAGCAGACTCGACCAGATAAGCCTTGCGTTGCTTAAAAGACCATGAACAGCCGGTTGCCGGGGATATACAGGGCTCTGACATTGTTTTCATCGGGTCTTAACCGGCTATTGGAGTACCTGCCAGTTTTCTTAAGAGGGACTCAGATTGGACTTTTATGAAACATCTAGCGCACGCTGAAGATTTGGTCCCTTCTTATGCCTCTTAGCGAGACTGAATTTGCCTACTTTGTTGGGCGCAGTAAAAAAGATATCAGGAAACTTGTTGTGAATAGTGGACGCTGTGCCTGACTTGCCACTTTCGGAAGATAGGAAAGTTTGAGCACCCCATCTGTAGGCTTTGTCCTTTGTATTCAACAGCTCTGCGATAGTTCGACGAGACCGTGCTCGAAAAATGAAGCCTAAGCTCTTCTGATTAAACCACAAAATTGCTGTTTAGTAAAGGGCAATTAGAATTTTTAAATATAACCTTTATCAGCAAACTGAAAATGATCTTCTAAAAATATGGAATGGATTATTAACTGTGTGTTTAGACCAATAATGACGAATTTTAATGCACAACCAAAATAATATTCTCTGTTAATGTTTCACTAAGCTTCACAATTTCTAATGTAGTTGATGAAACAAAGGCGAGAATTATACAATCTTCAATAAACTGTATTTGCTTCTGCTGTGATATTTCAAGCTTCTCTATATACATACATATATTCCTAACAAATGCTGCCAAGAATTATGCTTTATACAATGTGCCATATGACGGTATTCAACGCAAATTCCTCATTAATAGATTCCTTCTTTGTTCCATATTAACGTTACTTTAGGAGCAACATTGTAACAAGCAACAGAAATCGATAAGCTTTAATCGTATTACAAAATTCATAGAATTAGAAATGTTAGAGTTGGAGCAACATTGCTGTTATTACAAATTCGTGGAATATCTTAAGGACGAATCCAATCAAACTTCAAACAATGAATTTCAGATTTCATTATAATAATGGCAGCAAGGAGCAGCATCCTTTTGCGCGCTTTATAAGCTGATTATTTTGGATATTGTAAACATGAATGTCACGAAGTAGCGCCAAAGAAACCCCTTCAGAGCCAAACTCGACATAATCTACAAAAACCGTAGAAAAACGACCGCAAATTTTACTTGGAAAATTCACAAAAAAAAAAAAATATTTTATTTTCGGTAAGATTTAAGAGAATCCTTAAAGTCATTCTACTTCTTTTGTCTAACATCATTGTGCTCCTTGCTAGTTCCAACACATCCCCTACACCTACATCACTTAAACATCCCTTCAGGTAATTTATAACCTGCGTAAAAGGGCAACATTTGCCATTTCACCTGATATAGAACAAACCAAGGAATTAGGTCTGACTGCTCGAGATCCTGTACTAAATTTTCCATCCCTACCACATACCCATTTCCCGGATGATTAAATTCCATCATTAATCTAGAGGCCAAAAGGGAGACGAATCTCGTGCCTAGGCCCGAAAGAAGATAAAATGCAAGGAAATGCCCCGACGCCCATACTAATGGATAAGAAAAGGTGTGTACGAGTGGCTTAAGCTGCACAAAATTAATTTATAAGGACTCCTTGGATGGAAAAGGACAGCCACGGGAGTGTACAGTTATTAACAAGCAATCAAGGAACTTAACCCGCGGAATTGGTCAACTCCAGTCCAAACGTGTTCAAATATTAACGAAACGTGTCCGACGAATTGCCAGGGTCTAGCAAACGTTGCGCGGGTGGGGGTTGTAATTGAGAAGTCTGCCCGATACCCAAGTGCTAGACTCCCCGGGGGTGGTTATATCCTAGCGGCAGACCAAACTGCAGCGCTGCCAGCCCCGTCGGATGATTATAGGGAATAATCGAGGGGAAGTATCAATGTAGCCATCGATATCGGAGCTCTGCTTTGTATTCGCCCGTAGATTTTCTATTCGGTTGAATTGAATGGAAAGGGTTGCGCCATAGCAACAGCGCCAGGTTCAGCAAAGTTGCCTGAGCTTAAATTTTTGTTGTCTTGATGTTCTCTGTTTGCTTTGAGTTTAACTCCAGACGGGCGTTTGCTGTGCTTATTTGCAGATTCTATTAAAGTAGCATCGGATCGAAACTTTGAGGTATTGTTAAGGAGTTTCCCCAGTCCTGGAAATTGTTATTATAATTTAAATAGGATCGAAGTACGGAAAACACTTTGCACGAAACCATTGATCCTTGAATGGAAATTATTAATACTTCAGGGATAAATTTGAAATATGGTAGAGTAATTCTGTTCGAATTTTGGATGGTTTAACACTGTATGTGGTATTATAAACTAGTTGGAGGAACGAGAAGTACTTCAATGATTTAAAATGAGAGTGAATTTTTTTAGAGGTAGGCCTAGATCAATTTTCAATCAAGATGTCATATAAAAAATTCATTACGTGACGGTAAACACATCTATAGAGCTAATAATAATCAAGCCACGTGATAATCTTGGAAATTCTGCCTATAGATAATTTATGTAACGCGATAAAAACACCGCCTCACCTATAAGAGATTAGTTTCCTAGGCACTAATAGGCATTGCATTTTTATGCCAAAAAACACATTAAGTGCATAACTCAAATACCTTAATTTTCATCTCAATTATATATAAATTATAGAGCAAGCTTCTGAAAAACAATCACAAATACCTCGCTGAATTTAAAAAGCACTGGGGGAATAATATCCCTACTATCATTTTGAGGGGGTCCAGATGATGCCTCTATGGGGCTGCCTCATGTGGACCCACTGTTCTTTATAAAGCTCCTTACACCATAAGGTATGTCCAATGAGACCATCGTAAAAAAATGATTGCTGCCCTATTTAAAAATGGAAACTAGTTCAACACGATCAGCCTCCAAGTATGATGAACATAGAGGGAATAAACTGACTTGTTACGAAAAAGTAATACGTTTAGCACTAGTGGGAAATTGATTAGAATCAGATAGTACTGCAGACAGGGTAATCCTGAGAGAAGCTAGTTAAAATAACTATAATAGTGGTAAATCCACAAGATTTTTCTAGAGAATTTGTTTTTCCTGAACGTTAGCAAATAAACATTTCCTTCATACTTCGTTCGTTACACTAAAACGGGTATTCGAATTCGTATTGAGCTGTTGAAGCGCCAATGATAAACTGGGAAGCGAATGACTTCATTTAGAAATTCCAAAGCTTTCCGGAGATGCTATGCCGGTTACAAGCGAACGCTTGCCAAGCCTTGACAAACGTGTGGATCCGGCATTAGCAAAACTTATCAATGTAAAGTACTTGTCAGACTTGACCAAATAGGATTAATTTTTGGTCACTACTGGAATTCCCTGAGGAACCGCAATTTCCTGAAGCTGTAGGACGTAGAAAACAATTCCCTGTCAAAAAAGTGCTTTAAAAAATTTAAGGGGGCGGGGGGGGGGGGGTGGCGTACTTCTCGCTTGTAGTAGCCATCTAATTTGTAACCCAATCTCGCTTCCTAGTTCCTCTATCCACCTTGACATTGAGCTACTCGCTCTCAAAATTTTCTTCTTCAAAATAAAAAATCGCTTCTTGCTATACTATATCCCACCAGATATGATTAGCACACTTGACGATGGACGTAAGCCCTATATGATAATCTCATCTCTTGCGTGGATGATATCCTAGGTATGATGAACATTCATTAGTGATGACTCCTTGTCCGAATTTGGTAACCCATTCCTTTAATTTTAAAAAGGCTAACTTTAGTGCGCTGTCATCTAAACTTGCTTTGAAATATGTATTTCAACAACATACTTTCCGCAACTGAGTTGGATGACCACGTGTTACGGTTTTATGATGTACTATACGGAGCCCTCGTTTCTTGAGTACCTTACGAGCCCCAAAAATTGCCCAGTTCTTCTGCACCTTGATTCAATTATAAACTCAAGCATTTAAAAAATCGGAAGAATAGACTCTGGAAAACCAATTTCAAAAGAAACGACTGTCCGTCTCGTAATCCATTTATCATTACTATAACTGAATTCAGCATTCTATTTTGCTCTGTACAGAGAATATCTTAGCAGTATGAGTGATAAAATGTTTACTGATTCTAAGAACTTCTTCAAATATGTCAGTTCTAAGAAAAAAGTTGATAACTACCATAATACTATGCAGCACACGAGCTGGTGTAGTTGTAAGTCGTCCGCGATTTCAAAATGCTTGCGTCATTCTTTTATTAATCTTTCTCACCTTCTGACTTTCAGCCTAGTGGCAATAATTTTCGTCATATAATTCCTAACCGATAGGTTCATTTTTTACCTCTCTCAATCACCACAATTACCAGTGCTGATATCGTGAAACATCGACGAACTCCCGTTCGACTGCACTTCTGGCTCCGACGGTATTCCCTTTTTCAAAAATCTTTGGATAAAGGGTACTTTTTTTTTTACAAGTTTAGATGTAACCCTTTGTACTACCAGTCCGTCATGTCGTTCAGTTCATGGTGCAATGTCTAGTAGTAAGCTTGGTTTGAAGAATAGAGGAGAATAGGAAAGGTTAGAGGGGATCTGGAGGGTGTAGAAGAAAATGACGATGGACCTCACGTTTGAACTCTAAGGTGTTGTACGAGTTCGGAAATACCGACTGCGGGAGATTATTCCACAGTCGAGTTGTTCTATTCATAAACGAACTTCTAAACCGTATTGTGCGTGAACGAGGGGGCTGTAGGGTATGGGGGTGAGCCGAGCGGGCTAGTCTTGTGTTGCGGGAAAAGTATTAGTCCAGGAGAGATAGCGAAAAAGTAGTTAAAAGTTGAAATAAATCTACCCTGCGATTTCTTGACGCTATAATTAAGAGAAAAATCGTAGGAATTCAATGAATGTGTTTTGGATAAAATTGGTCCAGGGCAACAGGTGGTACAAAGCTAATAAAAGAAGCGAAAACACGTTTTTTCACGTTTTGGGTACGAAAAATATGTTGTTTTGGAACACAAAAAATACTACATAATAGTGCTTAAAAAGACGAAAATTATGAGTTTTGGACCATTTATATCGGTCAACAGGTTTTTGCAGAAAAATTCAAAAACCATTAAAAATGGCCGTTTTTTGACATTTAATTATAGGGAGGGTAATTATCGTAGAACTTTGTGTCAGGGCTTAAATTGTGGCCACTGATGGTGCCTACCAAAAATTTTGTCCCATATATTACTATCTAGGTTAAGTGAGGCAGTAGACCGAACGCTTAGGAGGCAGCAGGCCGGATTCAGGAAGGGCCGCTCATGTATTGATCATATCAACACCTTACGAATAATAGTGAAGCAGTCTACTGAATTCCGATCCCCCCTTTACCTTGCTTTCGTAGATTATAAGAAAGCGTTCGACTCGGTCAATAGGAGCTTTATATGGCAGGCACTACGGCGACGGGGACTGCCTGATAAAATAATAGAATTGATAAAAGCCCTATATAACAATTCCAAATGCAGAGTTCTCCATAATGGAAAATTATCCGACAGCTTCGAGGTGAGCTCAGGAGTACGACAAGGATGCCTACTCTCGCCTTTATTATTTCTTATAGTAATAAATGACATCCTTGTCGGCGCTCTAGATAGTAGAACAGGCGGCATACAATGGGGTTTGTTAGACCGCCTTAAGGATCTCGACTACGCAGATGATATCTGTTTGCTGGCCCACAGGCACCAGGACCTCAAAAACATGATTAACAATTTGGCAACAGAAAGTAGTCCAGCAGGCTTAAGGCTAAATCCAACTAAAACTAAAGAAATGCGGATAAATACAAACACCATTGAACGGACTGCGCTGAATAACCGTGACGTGGAACTGGTCGATAAATTCTGCTACCTCGGTAGTATTATTACCGAAAATGGCGGTGCAGAAGAAGATGTCAGTTCCAGAATAAATAAAGCACGAGGCGCATGTGCATGCCTGTTCCGCATATGGAGACCAACGGAGATCTCAACTAACACCAAATTGCGGCTGTTCAACTCCAACGTGAAGGCAGTACTTTTGTACGGTTGCGAAACATGGAAAGTCACCCAACTCATCACAGGACGCCTACAAGTCTTCGTCAACAGATGCTTGCGTCGTATCCTAAAAATCCGCTGGTAGGATAGAATTTCAAACGAAGAACTATGGCGCCGTGCCGGCCAAGAAAGGATAGACGACCAAATCATACGAAGGAAATGGAATTGGGTTGGCCACACCTTGCGACGCGAAAATGAAAATCTAGCTAAACAGGCCCTCGACTGGAATCCGCAAGGATCCCGTCGAGTCGGAAGACCTAAGACAACATGGAGGAGAACCCTATTAGCAGAAGCCGCAACAACTGGGAGATCCTGGTCGGAGCTGAGAGCTGTCGCGCAAAACAGAGTCCGCTGGAGGGCAACTGTTTCCGCCCTATGTCCCATGAGGGATTAAAGGAGCACAATGATGATGAATGATATCAATGGTCCAAAACTCATAATTTTCGTCTTTTTAAGCACTATTATGTAGTATTTTTTGTGTTCCAAAACAACATATTTTTCGTACCCAAAACGTGAAAAAACGTGTTTTCGCTTCTTTTATTAGCTTTGTACCACCTGTTGCCCTGGACCAATTTTATCCAAAACACATTCATTGAATTCCTACGATTTTTCTCTTAATTATTGCGTCAAGAAATCGCAGGGTAGATTTATTTCAACTTTTTTTCTATTCTTCCTGGATTATATTGCCGTTCAGGCAGGAGGTCCTGAATTTCGGTGGAACAGTCGCCATGGTAATAGCGATAAAGTATGGAGAGGGCTGCTACATTCCTACGGTGGCTCAAGGTGTCTATGGAGGCGCGAAAGGGGCCATCACCAATGAGTTTGAGGACACGATTTTGCACCTTGTCGAGACAAGCCAAGGTGGTTTTTGGGGCGCCTGCCCAGATATGCGAGTTGTATTCGAGGCGCGGCCGAATGTAGGATTTGTATCTTGTAGCCAATGCGGCTGGCTGGAGGAGGAACTTGCATCTCTTGAGAAATCCAAGGCATTGGGAGGCTTGTTTGGCGATTTGGAATATGTGATCGTTCCATCGCAGATGCTCCGTTAAAGTTACCCCTAGGATGTTGAGAGTTGAGTCAGCCGTTAGATTCTCTCCATCCACCGAGACAGGAGGAAGGTCGGTACAATTTTTGTTGGAGATCAGACAGTGCTTCGTTTTTGTGGCATTGAATTCGACGCGGTTCATTTCGCCCCAATGAAGAATCGATTCGATATCCCGGTTGATCGAAGCCGACATCAGTTGACGGTGGTAAAGACAAGGTCTGGTACGTGCTTGTCTTATATTGTCGAATGAGTAAGAGAAATTCAGAGTACCGTCATCAGCGAAGCAGTGAAGTGGGTTGGAGGGGATTGAGAGCAGATCATTAATGAAGATTAGAAAAAGTGCGGGTGAGAGAATTGACCCCTGGGGAACTCCGGCCGAAATGGCGTGGGGGTTGGATTCGACGCCATCCAATACTACCTTGATTGAACGGCCTGAAAGAAAGCTCTTAATCCAGTTCCTTAGAACTAAGTGTATACCAAGAGCTTGGAGTTTATTTAACAGAGCTGGGTGCCATACTCTGTCAAAAGCCTTTGATATATCTAGAGCAACTAGGCTGGACTCACCAAAGCTGTGAATGCTTTGGTTGATACGCTCGGTTAAACACACAAGCAGATCGCCAGTAGACCGTTTAGATCTGAAGCCGTATTGCCTGTCGTGTATAATTTGGTTGGATTCTAGATATTTCATCAGCTTTTTATTGATTATAGTCTCCATGATTTTGGAGAGAACAGAAGTAATTGCTATTGGGCGGTAGTTTAAGGGGTCGCTGGCTTCACCTTTTTTTGGGATTGGCTGAACATGAGCTAGTTTCCAAGAGTCGGGATACACTCCGGAGAAGTAAGACAGGGCAAAAAGTTTTCGCAGAGGTTTAGCCAAAGGTGAGGCACATTGTTTAAGTACCATTTTGATTTTGTCGGGACCAGTGGATTTATTGGCGTCGAGTTCTTTGAGACACCTAAACACCTCGCGAGTACGGGTGGTACTTTTTGGAAGAATTCGTTTATAATTCCTATTCAAAAAAGTGGTAGCAAGAACGTCTGGTTTTCCATAGAAACTACTATTTTTTATTTTATTTTGTTAATTATGTTCTTTATATTCTTAGTTACATTCTGTAAATTCTTAATACACATTAATTCGTCAACACATTATAATTAAATTGACTTGTAAATTTATTGTGTTTTAATTAGTTTAATCTAATTTTTTATCGCGAGGTTATTATCATAGTTTTTTAGCACAAACTAAACTGTCAAACTTGGAAAATTAAATTTTTATTTTCTTACCTAGCCTCAGCCGACTATGTTTTCGTAACAAGTTTCCTTGGCTAAGTAAGACCGAATTATAGACCAGTTGCGAAGGTGTCTGTTATACCGAAACTTTTTCAATCAATTTATCTATTCCGCAATCGGTCCTATCTGCAAGAGGCTGGTCTCAACGAATAAACATGGTTTTCATGCAGCTCGTTCCACTACTACCAATCTTCTTGAGTTCACTTCTCATGCTGCCGGGGGCTTCGTTTCTGGTTGTCAAACTGATTGTGTTTACACTGCTTTTAGTATTGCATTTATTTGACAAGCTCTTCCATTCCATTAAAATTCTCAAATTAAGAATGTTTTCCGCAAACTCTTCTAGTATGGTTCCAGTCTTACTTAGCTGACAGAACCTACCAAGTTTTTTTTTTCATGGTTCCAGATCAGTAACCATTGAAGCGACATCCGGTGTCCCTCAAGGAAGTCATCTTGGCCCTCGTCTCGTTGTCTTATCAATTGATGACATTGTTCCCTTGCTAAGACACTGTAGAATATTGATTTACGCTGATGACATCAAATTGTACCGTCACATAAAGAGTATTGTGCCAACTTTTGCAAGTTCACCTTGACACCTTTTACTCTTGGTGTGCCAACAACAACCTGCTTCTTTATATTAGTAAATGTGAAGTCATGACTTTCAGTAGGAGACGTGAACCTATTATTTTTAACTACACATTTTCTGAAGAGGATATCCTTAGTGTTAATTTTGTTAAAGATCTCGGGATTGGATTTGATATTGAGCTGGAGTTTTCCACGCACATCAACTATATCTCTTTCAGAGGAAGTTTAGCCCTGGGTTTTATAAAAAGGTGGTCCAAAGAATTTAACAATCCTTTGATCCCTAATCACCTTTACATTTCTCTTGTCAGATCATTACTCGAATATGCGTCCCAGGTTTGGTCTCCTCACTATTCCTCACAGGTTAGAACTATTGAATCGGTTTGTTCGATTCTCACTGAGTCATCTTCCTTGGGAAGACCCATTAGTCCTTCTATCATATGAATCTCGGCTTAAGTTACTTAGCTTAAGCTCTCTTCACAAGCGTCGTGAGGTGGCCGATGATGTATTTTTTCATTAGCCCCTTAATGAAACAGTTGACTCAGGTTTTCTAGGTCGCCATGCATCGTTTAGAAAGAGTCGTTAAAATTTAAGAGGACCACCCACCTCTTTTACAAATCAACTCGTCTAATACGAGATTTGAACCTATCAATCGTATGTTCATTAGCGTGAAAAACAATATTAATGTGTTTAGCGTGAGTATTAGAAAAGACATCCTTAAAAGGAGTCTGTTTAAGCTCCTGTGACCGCTTAGGTATGTTTCCTTTTGCTTGCGAGGGTTATATGTTAATTTAGAATTTTTTTAACTTTATTATTTTAAGTTTGCATGCTTAGTTGAGAGTCTCATCTCAGCGCTTGATTGTGCTGAGTAGGTTAATTTTTCTTGGCCCAGCTGAGAAGTGCGCTTTCTGTTCTAGAAGAATTTACTCTATTATTAATTATTCCCTCTATTCGGCTAATCTAAGTGCAAATTCGATTAAACTCAAACTAGGCTACTGTAACAACTTTGGTAAGTATAACACTATCAAGTCACCCACCAACTAACATTATAAGTGGCCTCAATTCCGCGATTTTATCACCCACTAACCTTAATCTAAATATAATCTGCTAAGTTTTTCCTCGCAATTTTAAATAAAATAGGTGTAAAATCTTTTTTAAAGACTCCTTAAAGCGAGACTTCTGTGTACTTGGGAATATAGGGCCTTGTTTGAAAAATTTATTCAAAAAAAAACTGCTCAAGACTCCAATCTTCCCATATAGTGTCGAAAGAAGGCTGGCTGCTTCGTATAATATATAGCCCAATGACATGCACGAAAATAAAATAAAACTCAAAAAATTTCATTGGTGATATAAAAACACAAGCATAACAAAGTTATCCATGAATGGATCCACGAGAATTTTCATAACATCCCTTCGCCTTCAACCCCCTGAACAAATTAAAATCATTTCAAATTCCAGCAAATTCCTGACGTAGACAAATGGAATAAAAAGTTGAGAAGTTCCCATTTAACATCAATCTGACTGCATAGGATTATCCTTTCAGCGTATATTCATGTGAAATTTAAACATTATCCGACATTGGAACAATTCCCACCCGCTGAGACTTAGCAATTTTGCTCCTTTTGCTCCGTTTGCTCCTTTTGCTCCCGGTAATGTCGGCACACTTGAACGCTATGCCAACAAAAGTTTCACACCTCGCTCTGTTTGGGCGAGCATACTTGCTGATATTAGGTTCATATGGAAATGGATATGGTGTAGTTGTGGAGGTACACCAAGTTCAGCAGCATTAAGATTTATGCAAAAGGCAAACAGGGTTCCTGAGCGAACCCTCCGAGGGTTTATGCAATGAAGTCCTTGCTCAAGGATTTATCAATCACGCAGTTGCAGCAGTCTGATGCTGTTTCCGTGTAGAGTATGAAAGCAAGACAGGAGTCGGTTACCGCAATCCCGTCGTGGTACGCCAAAAGAACACCCACCCCTCGGACATCAGGTTTATGGGGGTAATTTCCTTGAAGCTGCGGGGATAATATCTTTGCAACAATTGCCCAGGAGGGGGAAGTTCTATCGACAGGTCGGGATTTGGGAGGACGGAGAGTCGAGATGGCTCAAGGCAGCGTGCAACTGCTTCCCCGACAATAGAGCTGCGCCCCCGAAGCCTCTAGCTTATAAATCATAAACTAATTTTGTTTTATGTCCCTGACACTCTCCAGAGATTTTCAATTTCGCAGATCCCAGCATTAGCCCTGTGGTACTTCGAATGCTAGTCCTGCCGCTGGTTTGCCCTCCAAGGAGCCACTGGTGTAATTGATTAATGGCAGCCAATGTTTGGCAGAGAGGTAACATGCGAGCTGCGACCGTTTTTCTGTTTGGCCGAAATTGATTTTTCCTTTGAGTAGTGCAGGAGACCAGGGCCACCGCCGCCGACTGACATGCTATGACTTCACTACATTATTGACATAATAATATCCTAATGGCTCTACTATCGTTTGTCATCCTGGTTCTTTCCGTTATATTGTCGATTGCCGCTAGATGTTTGGTGCGTCCTGTTGCACACGATATCGCAGGGGAGAGAACGTTATAAATGGTCTTTATGTCAGGGACTGTAATAATCTGATGGAGATAATATTGTTGGACAAATATTCTTGATAAAAACGTCCATTTGAGTGATGAAAGGTAACTATGCTGACATTTTGTGTGCTTTGGTACTGTTGCATTAAGCTATTGACATTCTTAATAGAGAAAAGATAAAGGCCAAAATATTATATTTGATTGAAATTAATACAATTGCTCGTGTCGGCTTGTTAGTTGTTTGAAACTGGTATAGCTGGAAGTTATTTTTCAGGCTTCATTATTTGTTATCATTCCGTCATGCCGTTCAGGCCATGATGCAATTCCAGTACTAGACTTTTTTGTGGAATATAATAACACAAGTCTTGTTTCCTTTATTTTTTTTCTGTTATTGGGTATTTCTATGGCCCTGACAATGAAAAAACTGCTGGGAGATGGCTAACAGCTTTACTTTTTGAAATATACAGTTTTATTATAATGGCAAAGAAATACAGAAAATTATGTTAACAAAATTTCTATTGAACACTATCAATTGATCTTTTATAAGATTTCCTTGAATGAACGACTTTAGGTAGATCTCGTTGCAAACTCCAGCAGTAGTCTGCCTTCATATGTGAGTCCCACCGCCCCTGATAACGCTCTTCCAATGTCCGAAGATCCTTATGAAATCTTTCGCCCTCCTCCTCACTAAAAACACCCAGATTTTGTGGAAATCGGTCTAAATGCGAGTGCAGGAAGTGGATTTTTATGCTCATGTTGCACCCTAGCTTTTGCAAGTTCGATAGCATGGACTCAACAAGCTCGACCTGGTCGTCAGAATTCTTTTTGCCTAGGAAATTACTCATAACCAAAACAAATGAATTCCAAGCTTTGGATTCGACTTCAGTCATTGATTTGACAAAATTATGATCTTTTACGAGTTGCCTAATCTGTGGCCCATCAAAAATACCATCTTTCAATTTTTCTGTAATTATTCCTGGAAACTTGCGTGAAAGAAAATTGAAACATTCGCCACTTTTGTCAAGCGCTTTCACAAACTGTTTCATTATGCCGAGTTTAATATGAAGTGGTGGAAGTATTATGCGGTCTCGGCTAACTAAAGGCATGTTTATAACATTTTTGGTACCAACTTTTAGCTCTTCCCGCACTGGCCAAACTTTTTGTGACCAATGGTGTTGTTTGTCACGACTGTCCCAAAGACACATGAAACAAGGGAACTTCGTGTATCCCCCTTGTTGACCTAAAAGAAAGTTAACCATTTTCAGATCAACACAAATGACCCATTTGTGATATTTATACTTCATTTTTTCCATGACCATAGAAACATTTGCATATTCTTCTTTTAAAGTCACCGAATGTGCAATAGGTATAGATCCGTACTTATTGCCGTTATGAAGCAAAACACACTTTAAATTTCTTTTGCTGCTATGATTTTTGCATGATTTTGAAAGGTTGTCGGATTTTGACAAGTGATGTTTTGTTCGAAGGCTATCGCTGTGCAGAACCCAAAAAAGATCACTTCGTTTAGAACGGGCCTCATTCCATCGAGTTTATTAGATATTAGCAAAACTTGTCAATTTAAGGTCTTTCTGACAATTAGCCGAAGTTTTTCTATTTAAACAAAAAAGGCCCGACCGAATATTAAGAAATTTTTTTCTGAGCATTTCTTCGTTAATATTTTTTTTTCGGCACCTTAATGAAGTCGATATAGTTTTTAGTTCGCGCGGTGTCGTGCAGGTACAAAAATCATAAAAGTCGTTTAAACAAAAAAAAGGTTCGACCGAATTTTATGAAAATCTTTTCAGATCATATTTTGGTTAATACTCTTCGAATGGCACGTCAACTAAATCGATATCTTTTATAGTTCGCGCGATATCGTGCAGGTACAAAAATCACTTATGTCACTTAAACCAAAAAAACCGTTCGACCGAATATTATAAAAATCTTTTCAGATTATATTGTCGCTAATACGCTTCAAACGGCATGGCATCTCAAGTAAGTCAATATCTTTCGTGGTTCGGGCGATATCGTGCAGGTACAAAAATCACTTACCCCGCTTAAACAAAAAAACGGCTCGACCGAATTTTATGAAAATGTAATATTGGTTTCCAAAGTAAGCAAATTTTTTTCTTTTAAACGAGATGCTAAAATTTCAGAAGCTTCTTTCGGTAAGTTCAGATCTCTTACTAAGTCATTTAGTTCTTTCTGATTAAATGGTTGAGGTTCTTCGCTAAATTCGTAGTCTGAATCAGAGTCTTCACTTGGTGTATTTCGTTCGGGTTCACTGGGATTTGGATCATCAGAAGATTTAGATGTGCTGGGTTGTTCCTCTAGTGATTTTAATTGAGGTCGTTGAGCAGAAGATAAGTTAGGATATGACCACTTATTTCGATTTCCAGGGTTAATTCCGTTTATGTTCACAACGCAGAAGTAGCAGTCGTCATGATGGTTTCGAGGTTCTCGCCAAATCATGGGCGTTACGAACATTACTGCATCTCTTTTTCCACTGGACCATAACCGTAGACAGGCTTGTCCTGATTACACAATTTTATTTTAAAGTATTGATGATACGCAGTTTTTACAAAGTCCGATATTAGTTTTCGATATTTTCATATTCACAACAAATATAGCAAAAACAATCCGGATTAAGCAATCCATGTCGAAAACAACAATAAAATAAATTTCAGTCTCCAATAAAAAACACAAAACTAAGTAAAAATAGTAAATGAGGTTAGTTAGCTGTAACTCAAAAACAAAAGCTGTTAGAGAAAAAGTGTTACCATATTTAAAAAATACGCGCCAATTTGAGATAGAAACCAAAAAAAATCACAGGAAACAAACAATTAGATATTTTTTGTTGACCAGTGTATTAGGTACGACAGGGTCTACACTGTCTGTGAATGTCTGTACGGTCAGTGAAAAAACCGCTGTGGTAATATCGATAAAACTTCGACACGTTTGTCGAAAATCTCTAAAATGATGTATGCAATAATCAATGGAAAGCTTATAAAATATAAATATAGCCCAAAAAATGCACACCGTAAGCAGTACAGCTTTAGACCAAAAATATAAACTGGAAACTTAATAGTGTACATACAAGAGAACCTTACCCAAAATATTTATTGCTTTCGCAAGTCTGGTCTGGATGCTTAGGATGTCGAGCCCTTTGCAAAATATGGCCCTGTGCTTTGTTGACTAAACTTGGATTTGGAGTTTGGATTATTTAAGTTTTGAAAAACTATGTCGAAGATATGGCCGCTGAAACATGGTTTAATTTACCAATTTTGTTCCGATTCAAATGCAAATGGGTATCTAGGGGTTTTTAAAGTCGTAAATAATCTTATAAATTCAAAATTTCGGGGTCAACGTGGCTGACGTTAGCTGTATGTGGGTTGTTCAAAAGTTGGCAAATCGGAAAATCTCCGAAATCACCCAAACCAATTTAAATGAAAATTTGGCAATGTGTATGGTTGCTTCCAGATTGAAAGATAGTTTTGGTTCAGATAAGTGGAGCTGTGGTTCAGAATGGAAAATCTGGAGAAGAATATAAAAAAAGGCATTCTAGCTTAAATGGAAATGAAATTATAGCAACAACAAAATATATCAATTGTCTATTTCTGTTGGCAGGACCAAACATTGCCACTGATTATAGGTACGATAAGCGTCAGCCGATGAGCTTAATGCATGTTTGAAGTCGTTCGTTTTGTGGCAGCACGTCCAAACACTCAAATTAAATATGAATATGTGTGCTGAATCGCAGAACCTCTTAATCTGGAGAAGTTTTTTTTTTTTTTATTTTAACTTTTTTTTTAGGTATACATGAATCAGATTTTTTCAAATTTTAACCTAATATTAATAGGCGCTGCTAGTGTCCAGTTCTAGGCTGCGCTGTTGTCCTGTTGATCTGGAGAAGTGTTTTTAAAACAATTGCTGGACATTGGCAATGGTAAATTCCCCATTGACATTTCAACTGACTGCATAACATTCCGAGTCGGTTTTTACCAGTTCACCGAGGTACACCCATCACATGAGCATAACGGCAAAGCTACAAACCAAATTAATTTTCGATCCAATCGAACTGCAGAGCAACGCGAAGAGTGACATGAAATTGAACGGAATCGATTATAACAAACACGTTCAGCATTTGCACAAGAAGAAATTGCAACACAATAATCTGTTACACCATGCGATACTTCCACACAACTCAAATTATTACCATTAACCTTTACAAATATATCATTGAGCTGGTTCACTTTTAGCATCGTCGCCTATAAATTTCTGCAGATTTATTTCATGGGAAATTCACCACTAGAAGTAGATCAGCGTTATGCGCTCTACAGTTCGATGAAAGAACGGATTGTGGTAAACTACAAACCTTTTTTCATCAATACAATCAAAATTTTAATGCCATTTGATAATCACAAAATTGTAATCAGAGCAGATAAGACCTCTGCAGGGGCAAACGCAAGACGTTCTAATGCGTGAACAATTGATGATGCTGCCCAGGTCGACGTTAGTGAAAATTTGGTATCACATGATATCGTTCTACATCGGCTTAAGTGGCAGCGTTCGTACCGAATGACAATTCTAAAAGTCACGAATACGCTCAAGATGACATCTTTCGCAAGATTTGTTCATCACCTTCACGTATAATCCCCATTGTATAGATATTCGACAAGGGTTATGTCACCCATTGATTGCGTCACAACACACTAACATATGGCTGACTGAGAAGATAAAACCGAATGAAATCGATGATGTGTATTAGCGGAAATTGCCGATGAAGAAAGAGAGAGTTTAGTCAACAATAACTGATAAACCAGTTGACAACGAAAACTAAAATCAATCAATTTTTAAACACCAATCAATGCAAGTCACTAACGTAATCAAAATCTTCCCACTCACCTTGAGAATTATTTCTTCCCGGGTAATTCTGCCTACAACTTCATCCTCTCTCCGGAAAGCGAGTCAGGGCGCTATAACCCTTTTCTTTCATATCCCTTGGTCTTTTTTATTTATTTTACAGATGAGCCCTCCAAGGAATTATTATGGCTTCATCTGATACACTGGACCATTCAATGTTGACATCTACTTCCGCGATGCCAAGGGTGGAGCATGTACCGGAGAGCTACCAAAAAAGGTAGCAAAATTACAGATTACAGCAAAATTCGACCAGAAGAAAAACAACAATATCTACATACATACCTTATTTATATGATGATGCATGTATAAAAAGTTGCCTCTTCAATAACAAATTGATGATCTCAAATTAAATTAAGTAAATTTAGGGAACGTGATTTACTTACCTGATTTAAAGACAATCCGAAATAAAATTCACTTTTAACTAAGCAAACAAAAACACTCGAATACAAAAAAAAAACGGTGACAAATTAAATTGTCAAAATCAGCTGTTATCTCCGATATCGTAATATCGTAACACCCTGTGGAGAGAGCCTAACCGCTAGGCACAGGATACCGGAGAGGGTCTCCCGAAAAATACAAGACAAAAGGTCAACCCGATCTTCCCAAAAAATTCTTATTGGGATGAGTTGGCCGTTTTTTCACTTTCCGCTGACCCACGAAAGAAGGAAGACATCCACGAAATTTGCAGCCCTTGGTGAGTGATTCGCATTATACTATCAGTTTTATTGCAGACGATACAAAACGGGAAGAAAATCGAGTTCCCTAAACAATTGGTAATTTTTATTTATTTTTGAGTTTCTTTTTCCGAAATTGTAAATAAAATAATAAAACAAGTGATTAAAGCCAGGGATGAGCAACACACGGCCCGCGGGCCGCTTGCGGCCCATTAAACGTGTTTATGCGGCCCGCCAAGCATTTCTAAAATAGAATTAATTTATCAACTTTCTCCCATCAATATATTGTTATAAAATTAATTATATAACAATGGTAAGGAAAACAACAGGCTATTTTTAAAAATCAAGCTATTATATCAAATACGGCAGTAAAGGCTAGTTTAGTTGTCACTCAAATACTGGCAAAAAAAAGAAACCTTTTGCGGATAGAGAGATGATAAGGGAATTCCTGACTGCTGTTGCAGAAATAGCTTTTCCTTATAAAATTATAAAATAAATATTATTTCAAACATTAGTTTATCAAGATTCACCATTGCAAGGAGAATCGAAGACTTGTCCGAGAACATAGCAACAACGCTTCGTGAACGCATTGCCAAATTCGAATACTGTTCTTTGATACAGCACAACTGACTATATTTGTACGTGGTTTTGAGACCAAATTTAATATTACCGAAGAATTGTGTCCACTGATTCCAATGCAGTGTTGGAAAATTTTTCAATTTTATTAGAAAAGATTATTGGTGCATATATCGACAGATGGAGCACCAGCAATGTCAAGCATAGAGGTAGGAGTATCGGGAAGGCTATTTCAAGACATTAAGAAGGTCACAGGAAGGGAATATTCGTTAACCACTGCATAATTCAACAGGAAAATTTGTGTGCGAAAAGATTGAGCTTGCCAAATGTCACAGTACCAATAATTAAACAAATCAATTTTATAAAGTCGCGCGAGTTACGTCCCCGACTCCACCCTAAATAAATATAATATAATAAATAAATATAGATCTTTACAAAAACAACAATTCATTCCTAGAAATCTAAAATCTTTAAATTAAAACTTTCAGTCGTTTAATATTTCAGTTTCTCACGATATTTTGCTCATCCTTAAATTAAAACTTTCAGTCATTTCAATTCTCTCGATATTTTGCCTATTTTGCTATTCTCACAAAAATTGTAATCTAATGCTCTTGTTAACGATAAAATTTCATGTCTGGATTATTTCCGTTGTCAACTGAAAGGTAAATTTTATAAAATAAAGAAGTCAGTCTAGTACGGAGATTTAAACTGTAAACTTGAATTGAAATAAATGTTGGAATTATAAAATTTTTATTTAATTTAAATAGTGGTTGATCAAAGTTTATTATTGGCGCAGTCATCGGTAGAATTTTATCAATTAAAATCGTCCAGTCGTAAATTCGGGAGTGAATTAAAAATAGTGAAAGTTTTGTCGAAAGCATATTGGCAATTTAATCTCACTGTGTTAACTGAAAATTAACTCCGTGTCGAAGGTACTACGGCATATAGTGAATTCGCTGGACATTAAACATTGGAATAGAAGCACAGCAACGAGGGTACATCGTCAGCTGGTGGATCTCAATTCTTCAGCTTCATCGGACCACAACCAACTCGGCAATTATTTACATACAAGAGGAAATGCAATTAATCTGGCTTACGTCAATCATTGTTCTTGTGGGGTAAGTCCATAATTGATACTTTTTTTCCTCTAATGTCCTTCCTTTCAAAATTAAACTCCAAAAATAAGAAAACTTTTAAAGCTCCGTACAAAACTCCAGGGTCAAAAAACGCCGCGGAAGACGGATATAACTCTGATTCTGAAATATTTTTTAAGTCAAATTCTCAAAACAAAAGTAATAGTGTAGAATTAAGTAAAATAAAATTTGAATTAAAAAGTGATAATAAATTTGAAAATATATTTGATACTAAAATGGCAAATGAAAGTAACAACGTAAATTTAATAAATCCTAGTGGTAACAGTGCTCCAACTATTAGTAGTAATCTAGTTAATAATCCTCTTAGTAGTTATGTTCAGGGGGCCAACAATTCTCCTAGTGCTAGTGCCGGTATTCCAGTCATTAGTAATAATAACTATTTCAGTGGTAATGGTTCTAGTGGCAATATTTATCGCGGTAGCAGTAACGATGTTAATGTTAATTTAATTTTGACTAATTTAAAAATTCCCGATGCCATCAAGGATCTACCAACCTTTGACGGTAATAGAAGATCATTCTTTGACTTTATCGACAACGTCGAAGAAATTTTGGGGTTAATGATCGGAATCGACGGTACGAATTATGCTAAAATAATACTAAGATCTATAAGAAACAAAATTGTCGGTGATGCTAATGAGGTGCTGATCATGTATGGCACACCAATCATATGGGAAAATATTAAAAACAATTTGATCACACATTATTCAGATAAGCGGAACGAAACGAGTTTGATTCGTGACTTACACTGTTTAAGACAGAATTCAGACACAGTAGAGAAATTTTACTCAAGGGTTATTGAAATTCTGTCTACCATTACTAATCACGTTAGAGTTCATGAAACTGATCAGAACGTCATAACATCTAAACAAACCTTGTACCAAGAAATGTGCTTGAACACCTTTTTGTCCGGCTTAAGAGAACCTTTTGGCTCTACAATCAGGGCAATGAGACCTATCACGTTACTACAAGCATTTAACTTTTGTTTGACAGAGCAGAATACACACTATATGCGGAACCACCAACCAATAAAAGCAAATATTGTTAGGAAACCCATGCAACCTATCTACAACCACCCAACTGCAACACCATCGTTTAATTATCACCCACAAAACCCAAATTTTTACCTACCTCAAAAATTTAGTTTTCAACAACCATATAGGCCTGTTCCTCAACCATTTTTCAAACAAAATTTTCAACTACCCCAAAAATCGTTTCAACAGAATCATAATTTCAGTCAACAATTCAATAAAGATAATAACCAAAATTTCAAAAATCGCCCCGTACCCATGGATACTTCAAGTGGAAATTCTAACTTAAGATCAGTTAAAAAACCTGGACAAATAAATAATTTTTCTCAACCACCTAATTTTCCAAAATATATAGCAGAAGAATTATTTAACGTTGAACAGAGTGGGGAGCCTGAAAGTCAAGCCGCTTTTAATAACTATTTGAGTGAATTACAATATACTGAACCTAATAAATTCGAGAACCAAAGTAACTACAATAACGATAGTTTCAATGGAAATTTCCAAGCTCTGGATGAATTTTATTATCAGTCGGAAGTAAATGAAAATGAAATCGACGACGAAAATTTTCCATCAACTGCCTCGAAGACCCAATCGGGTATATAGATTTTAATCATCATCAATCATATCTCTTACCATATATCCATATTTTAGGCAATGACAATGAACCTTTGAAATTTCTTTTAGATAGCGGAAGTAATATGTCTTTTATCAATCCGGAATTTGTAAACCCAAATTTAATTGAAACTATAGAACCAGTAGAAATAAAAACAGCATTCAACATTCACTTAATAGATAAACAAATCAAATTGAATGGGTTAGATGAACTCAAAACTAAGGAAAAGCTTAGATTTTTACTATTCAAATTCCATAATTATTTTGACGGGTTAATAGGTTTAGGAATAATGAGACAACTTGGCATAAAATTAGACTTTGAAGATTCTTTACTAAGAACTAAACACGTAACTATACCTTTGAATTACAAACCGAATTACATGTCCAAACAATATACAGTCCCGCCCCGAAGCAAAATAATAGCCCATTTACCAGTCGATATAAAGACAGGAGACATTTATATGAAGCCAGTCAAAATTAAAGAACAATTAGTAATACCGGAAGGAATCCTTAACGCAAAAGAATGGTATGCTTATGTAGAGGTAATCAATTATTCAAATTCTTCTCAAGTTTTTGTCCTCGAACAACCAATACAAGTTCAACCATATAGTAACAATCAATTCTTCGAAATACATAATTTCTCTATCAACAATCAGGAAGCTCCTCAAGTCAATTCGGATATATCTGAACTCCTTCGAATAGATCATCTAAACAGCGAAGAAAGGAAATTCTTTCTAAAACTTTGCAAACGTTTTGATGACATATTTCTTAAAGAAGGCCAAAATTTAAGCTTCACAAACCAGATAAAACACGAAATTAAAACAAAAGATGATCTTCCTATCTACACCAAATCGTATAGATACCCGGAAATCCATAAACAAGAGGTTCAACAACAGATTTCAAAAATGATTAGTGATGGAATTATCCGTCCAAGTTTTTCACCTTGGTCCTCACCTATTTGGATAGTTCCGAAAAAATTAGACGCCAGTGGGAAACAAAAATGGCGATTGGTTGTTGACTACAGAAAATTGAACCAAAAAACAATAGATGATAGATATCCATTACCCAATATAAATGAAATTCTTGACAAATTGGGTAAAAGCCTCTATTTTAGTACACTTGATCTAGCATCTGGTTTTCACCAAATCGAAGTGAAACCCGAGGATATACCTAAAACGGCATTTACAGTGGAAAACGGCCACTACGAATTTATTCGAATGCCGTTTGGCCTTAAAAACGCCCCATCAACGTTTCAAAGGGTTATGGATAATGTCTTACGTGAATTGCCGGGGAAAATTTGCTTGGTATTCATGGATGACATTATTATATTTTCAACCTCACTTCAGGAACACCTCGAAAATCTCGCCGCTGTATTCCAAAAATTGAGAGAAGCTAATCTCAAAATTCAATTAGACAAGTCAGAATTTCTTCATAAGGAAATAGCCTTTCTGGGTCACATCGTTACCCCACAGGGAGTTAAACCAAACCCAGACAAGCTCAAAGCAATAAAAAATTTCCCTATGCCAAAAACACCAAAACAAATAAAGTCCTTTCTGGGATTGTTAGGCTATTATAGGAAATTCATTAAGGATTTCGCTAAGCTTACCAAACCGTTTACCGAATGTTTAAGAAAGGATAAACAAATAACAATAGATTCACAGTACATACAATGCTTCGAAACTTGTAAAAACCTTCTATGTAACGAACCCATATTACAGTATCCGGACTTCAGTAGACAGTTCAACTTAACAACTGATGCTAGTAATGTCGCTATCGGAGCCATACTATCCTAAGGTCCTATAGGCTCGGACAAGCCAGTTTGTTATGCCAGTAGGACACTGAGCAAGTCAGAACAGAATTACAGTACTATCGAAAAGGAGCTTTTGGCTATTGTGTGGGCCACCAGATACTTCAGGCCTTACTTATTTGGAAGGAAGTTTAAGATCATCACTGATCATAAGCCCCTAACTTGGCTATTTTCATTGAAGGAGCCCAATTCGAAACTAATCCGTTGGCGCCTGAAGCTCGAAGAATTCGATTACGAGATTATTTATAAAAAGGGTAAAGAAAATACCAACGCTGACGCCCTATCTCGTGTAGAAATAAATATTACTGAATCCCTACAAAATAACGTTGATGATACCGAAACCTTTACAGTACACTCTGCAGAAGAAAGCTCAAATGATGGAATACAAATCTCAGAACGACCTTTGAATGAATTTTCGTACCAGTTAGTGTTGGAAAAAACGGAAACCCCGTCTAGACTACCCCAAAAAACCCTTGAAATACTATTTAAAACGAAACACAGACACATAATAAAACAAAACGATTTAGATAACGAAACTAACCTAATTAAAATTCTTAAGGACCACACACAACCAAAAAAAACTAACAGCCATCATTACAGATGATAATACCTTTAAATTACTTCAAACAGTTTATACGAAATATTTTAGCAATAGCAATATAAAATTAATCCGCTGTATGACAATGGTGCAAGACATTCTCGAGTTAGATAAGCAAGAACAATTAGTTCGAAGTTATCATGAAAAATCAAATCACAGGGGAATAGTTGAAACATTAGCACATTTAAAAAGAAATTATTATTTCCCTAACATGAAAAAAACTATAACTACTTTTATCAATAAGTGTGAAATATGTTTAGGAAATAAATACGAAAGGAATAAGCAACCACTTGAAATGTGAACCTTCCGTTGGTTGCCCCGAAGAAGCCATCATCGGATCCACATACAACACAAATTTGCAAAATAAATTTCCAAAAAAAAAGTTATCCTTAAGGCGATACCCCGGGCCTCATTACAAGGGCTTGCTCGTCGGGGGGTCGTGGGGTAGTAAGATCCCGAGGTACACCTACCTGTACATCACCTTTTTACCTGTCCATGAACGGCCCCACAAGGGCGAACGCCGAGTGCCTAGAAGAGTACCTGAAAAAAACAATGTACCGGGAGAGAAGAGTCGACCACCGCTATGCCATCGTTTAGGCAGTTAGCCTGTCATCCTAAAAGAAATTTTCTCCCAAAAGTAAAGTCAGCAGATTTAAGGCAGGCATGTAATCTTCTTACAAAAATATATAGATATATTTAAATATTTAAAACACAAATAAACATAATGTTTAACTACAAAAGTTACCAACACAAAACAACATGAGACGGAATATTATTTTAAACAAAAATTCAATTCGGGTAAGGATACTCAATATTTTATACAAAAAAAGTAAACGAACAAGAAAATCGTCGCGCTGGCCAGTTCGAGGATCCTTTTGCTTTCACAGATTATTCACAAAAACCAATTTTCAAAAAATCCAAATAATAAAAAAAATACCAATAGCTAAACATTAAAATTGTCACAATGTCTCAACCTGAATATAATTTAACATAAGACTGCATGACCTCGCAACAATAGGCTGACTTCGGAGACTTCTTCTTAACCGGGTTCTTCACAAACCTTAACCACATAAATCGGCGGACTTCTGCGATATAACTCCCTAACTGGATTCTCGAAAGCCTTAATGCATTCCGGGCACCATCAACCGGAAATTCTTTCGCCTCCTCTTCTTCACGTTTAACTCAATATACTAATTTACCTGATTTATAAATATCTTGTACCTCCCTCCTGCTAATTGGTTACCTAACCATATTATCGTAATTCCGGACACGCTGCAATCCTTTCAGCATCCATTGTCTTGCTATTATATCCTTGGGGGCCAGCAAACATTCTTCTTATATAGTGAGCGAAATTCCCATAAGACCATGCCAATAAGTTATATTTGCCCAACACCATTGAATTCACCTCCTTCCGAGGAAAACTGTTCCTTAAATTAACCAAATCTAACCGGCTCGGCTCGTGTTGCTTTTACCGAGTTTACCGGCGTATAACAACGTTCGTTTTTTTATGTTATATTAACACTGGGCGGGTTATTCAACATTAGGATAAAAACTCCAACTGAAAGTCCAAAAAACCACGACGGTTATGTAATTATTGCATTAAAATATTGCAAAAAAACCGAACGACTAAAAAAACTGACTTTGGCCCAAAAAAATTCCGAACCTCGTTTCCAAACACCCACTACTAATTCGCTGACTGACTCTCACTCACTAAAACAAAATTTTCCGTTTTTTCCTAATTTTTTTTTCTCATGGCTTTCCCTAATTTTTCCAGTTTTTCCCAAGTGCATTTTTTTTTAAAGTGTTTACCCCAAGGTAGTTATTCATAAAGGGATGGGCCTGCCGTTACAATCCCTCGGCTCTACAAACCCGACTTGCGAGGGAGTGAGGAGCCGAAAAAAACTAAAACGGCCTTAGGTGTATTTTGTGTTAAATCTAATTAAGATTGCACGTGTGGCTCGACCCATGACCCTGAGAGTAAGAGTCTGCTCCTGAACTAGCCGGGAGCAATTGCAAAAATGACGATAATGTTTGACACAGGCAATAGAGTGAACAGGCCAAAGATTTAGAAGAAAAATGGTTCGAACAGAATTTATAGTGATCCATCGGGTTTCCTCGCCGCTGTCGGTTAATCTACCGGAGGGTAGAGTTGAGAAACAAGGCCGTGTCCGAAGACAATACCATATTGTCCCCTTCCGCGTCCACATAAAACTCAACTCCACCACTCGAATAACATTACCTTCCGATCCATCGGGTTGAATCTCCAGCAATACCACATTGCCGTCGTCTCCGCCCGGTGGATCGCAAGGTGACATTTCGCCGGTAGAAATTCACCTGACTGCTCGAGGCCTGGTAAAAAAAAGGATTGGGGGGACCCTGCCTCAGTAGGGAACTGGTCTGGCAGCCCTGTTGGTACCCAACATGGAAACTTGGTCCCAGACGACTAGAGAGACGAAGAGGTGTGCCATCCGCTAGGGAAGCTACCTAAGCGGACCAAAGGCACCCTATTGTTAACCGGTGAAGCCGGCGAGATGCCTTCTTAGGGCTACTCAGGAAGTGCTTGCTTCAACGTGGTGCTAAGGCCGCAGGTCTTTGGCATGGTATGTGCCTAGAGGCTTACCACGCAAGTCCTCCAATTCATAAAGACTATTTCCGATTCGTGTACGTATTCGGGCTTTTGCAAATTTGGGTGCCAGTTTGGCATTAAACCGCCCGGCCCGGTTGCTGACCCAGAAGGTTCTACGAAAGACCGCATCTCCGGGCTGAAAATCAACCACACGGCTACGCAAGTTGTACCGGTTCTCATGCCGAGTGTGAGCGGCGGCTAATTTAAGCTCGACCCGATCACGAAGTATTTGCAGGCGATCCGTCAAGGGCAAAAAGGCTATGTCTCCCTCCTGGAAAACGTTCAGTTTCTTCAGGACTGGATATGCTGATCCGTGTAGGATCATATGACTACCAAAAAGGGCCTGATATGGGGACATGCCAATCGCTTCGTGGTGGGCACTACGAAGAGCACATTCAATGGACGACAGATGTCTATCCCACTCACGATGATCTTCCTTCAGATACGCCCTAATGGCGGATAGGACAGATCTATTCACCCGCTCGGAAGCGTTAGGGTGAGGCGAATATACGGCGGTGCGAACATGCCGCACGCCGTAATCATTCAACAACTTGGCAAACTCTTTGGAGGTGAATTGCCGACCATTGTCGGAGAAGATAGTTTCAGGGACTCCAAAGGTATGAAACACCGTTTGCTCAAGAAACTTGACGGATGCCGCAGTGGTTTCGGCTGACACTGGGTGGAGAAATGCGAACTTGCTGAAGGCGTCCAGGACGACGAACACGGCCGTGTGGCCTTTCTTTGTCCGGGGATAAGGACCCAAGAAGTCTATATACAAAAACTGGAATGGTCTCGTCACCTCCATGGGATTACCCATAGGTGGTCGAAGGACTGAATTAGGGGCTTTTGTGGACTTGCAAATGTCACAGTGTGACACAAACTCTCGCACCTGCTTGGCCATTCCCGGCCAAAAATATTTATTTCGAAGCCGTGATAAGGTTTTCCCCACTCCACCATGCGAAGTTTGTGGAGGTGAGTGAGCAGACTCGATGAGGGAATTGGCTAAATCATGCGGGACCCATAGCTTCCATGTTAAATCATCAGCAACAGGGTCTCCGGTACGTGGGGATGTACGATGGAATTCATACCCATCTGCGACCCGCAGGTCTGGCAACTGCCGTGAGGCTTGCAAGATTTGTTCACCCAGTTGTAAATATTCGGGGGATTTGAAGGACGGAGACTCTAAGTCCACGTCTTGACAGAAGGATAATTCGTCGACTCCGTGCAGGCGCGACAAGGCATCAGGAACCACATTTTGGCTACCTTTGCGATGTTCGATTTTGAAATCGAACCCCTGCAGCTTTAAACTCCACCTTGCTAATCTGCCGCTGAGCTCCTTTTGGCCCATGAGCCACTTCAAGCTAGCATGATCAGTGATGATCGTGAAAGCCTGACCCTCAACATATGCTCTAAACTTCTTTACACTCAGTACGGCTGCATAGCATTCAAGCTCAGTAATGGTGTAGTTCCGTTGTGCTCCATTCAGCTTTTTGGACATATAAGCAATCGGATGTTCTCCTCCATCCATGTCCTTTTGAAAGAGCACACTACCTACACCAGTCCTGCTAGCATCGCACTGAATGTAAAAAGGCCTAGAGAAATCTGGAGTGACTAACAATGGAGCTTTAGTCATCAGCTCTTTTAATGTCTCGAACGACTGCTGGGCCTCATCAGTCCAACTAAAAGATTTAGACTTCAAACAATCCGTGATTGAAGAAGCCACGCTCGCATAATTGGGGATGAAGCGCTGATACCATCCGGTCATACCCAAGAACCTCCGGGTCTGCTTATGAGACTTCGGAGTCGGGAAGTCCTTGATGGCCGTCACCTTATTAGGATCAGTTTTCAGAGTCCCATCACCAATTATGAAGCCGAGATACTTCACTTCAGTCACGCAAAATTTGCTTTTAGCCAAATTGATGGTTAAACCAGCACGGCGGAGACAGCTGGCCACTTCGTCCAAAAGCTTTAGGTGGGAGTCAAAGTCAGGTGAAACAATGAGCAGGTCGTCCAGATAGACAAAAACGTTTTCACGTAAATGGCCCGGGATGGTCTTATCCATCAAGCGACACATGCGCTGTGGGGCATTGCATAAGCCGAAAGGCATAACTGTGAACTGGTACAGCGGACGACCAGGGACAGTGAAAGCTGTCCTCTCTCGCGACTTCATCTCAAGTGGGATTTGCCAGAAGGCGTCCTTAAGATCCAAACTGGTGATGAACTTGGTGTCTTGAAGACGACCAAGAAGCCCATCAATGTATGGAAGAGGGTAGGCGTCCTTGACAGTGACACTGTTTACCTTGCGCGAGTCAAGGCACAGGCGGACCTTACCTGGTTTACGAACCAACACCACTGGAGAATTCCAGGGACTGTTTGATGGCTCAATTACACCCAGTGACAGCATCCTGTCCAACTTTTATGTTATATTAACACTGGGCGGGTTATTCAACATTAGGATAAAAACTCCAACTGAAAGTCCAAAAAACCACGACGGTTATGTAATTATTGCATTAAAATATTGCAAAAAAACCGAACGACTAAAAAAACTGACTTTGGCCCAAAAAAATTCCGAACCTCGTTTCCAAACACCCACTACTAATTCGCTGACTGACTCTCACTCACTAAAACAAAATTTTCCGTTTTTTCCTAATTTTTTTTTCTCATGGCTTTCCCTAATTTTTCCAGTTTTTCCCAAGTGCATTATTTTTTAAAGTGTTTACCCCAAGGTAGTTATTCATAAAGGGATGGGCCTGCCGTTACACACTTAAATTCGAATTATCTGAAACACCCTCTGAACCCTTACAGTTAGTTCATATTGACATATATTCAGTCCATAAAGAAAACTTCTTAACCATAATAGACAAGTTCACTAAATTTGCTAGTGCCTACCTATTGACTAATAGAAATAGTATGAATGTAATCCAGAGTCTTAAACACTTTCTCGCAACATGGAATCCCGAAAAAATTAATCTATGATAATGGGCTTGAGTTCACCTCAAGCATGTTCAATGAATTTCTAAATTTATACGATATTAAATCTCATTTGACAACAGCAAAGAATTCAACTGGAAATTCGCCTGTTGAAAGACTACATTCCACATTAACCGAAATAATAAGAATTATTTATAATCAAAATAAAAAAAACCGATTAGTGAAGTAATGAATGAAGCCATTCTCACTTATAACAACTCAATTCATTCAACTACAAACTTAACACCATTTGAAGCAATAACAGGTCACTACAATACTTCCACCCCATTCCCAAAAAACCCTGCGGTACAGACAAGTCAAGACTATTTAGAAAATCATAAAAAAGAATATGAGAGTTTAGCGAAATTGGTTTATGAAAGAAGCTTGAAAGTCAAAGAAAATAGTATAAGTAGGTTAAATCGAAATCGTAAAGATCCACCAAATTTTTAAACTAACGAAGTAATCTATGAAGCTGACAATCGACGAAATAAATTAGCACCTAGGTTTATGAAACACAAGATTATAAAAAATAACAAAATCACTGTCCTTACAGATAAAAGAAAGGTTCACAAACAAAAAATTAAAGGAAAACGTAAATTTTCAGGTTCATTGGCGACTCCCAGGAGCAACGATTAAGTATTCAGGAGTTGAAAAGGCACCATGGACTACTGTCCTTGAAATTAGGGGATGCTAGGCTGATCGAAGGTTATTCCAAATTGTTGCATATAATTAATGTTACGCAATATCAAATTAACATTGAAGTTGTTGGCAAAAATGTGAACAATCTACTTAATCAAACGAGGAGCAAAGAGGAATACAATATTAAATCAAAAATATTACAGAAAAAATATGATAAATTGTTACAGAATTTAGACCTTATTATACCTAAATATAGAGCAAGGCGTGGTCTGATAAATGGTTTGGGCACTGTTGTCAAAGCAATAACTGGAAATCTAGATCAAAATGATTATGATGAAATTAATAAACACTTAAAATTGTTAGATGATAATCAGGGTAATTTAGGAAATCAAATTAATAAGCAAATAATATTAAATGAAAGGATGAGAGAAAGATTTAATAATATTTCTAAACACATTAACGAACAACAAGAAACAATAGAAAATTATTTACAAAAATATCAATCAAATATAGCCAACAATATAAAAAAATTTAATGAGAATCTAATATTCAACCAACATTTTGAACAATTACTATACGACATCGAATTACTCAATGATCATATAAAAGATATTTCAGAATCCATAATTTTAGCCAGGCTAAACATTATATCCAAAAATATTTTGCACCCTGATGAGATATTTTATATTCACGAGATATTAAGAGAACAAAATACTATTATTCTATCAGACGACAATATCTATCAAATGATAAAATTACAAGCCTTTTATAATGCTTCAAATTTAATTTTCGTTATACAAATTCCCATCCTTTCCAAACAAACCTTTTTCCTTTACCATTTGAAAGAGTTACCATTGAACGATAATTACACCATAGTCCTAAAAGCACCTTTCCTTTTATTAAACAAATTTATGTATCAATATATGGATGAACCTTGCCAGTTCATTGAGAACATAAGATACTGCCAGAAAATGTCATTAAAAGATATATCCACAGACCCAACCCAACATCATATTCAACAATAAGTCAAAATGTACATTTGTCCAGAACGAGATCGAAGAAAACGTACAGCTGCTGGAGCCCAACCTTCTGTTATTAACCAGCCAGGAGATCATCCTCACTGAGACGACATGTGATCCATCAATTCAAAACAAAACACTCACGGGAACCATCCTTATTAACTTCAACAATTGCACAATAAAAATTAACGACATAACATACTCAAGTCAAACTACAACATATTGGGACTCAATGCAAGTTCTTCCAACATCATACAACGAATCTAATAGCAGTTACATCATTGAAAAGCTCAGCCTAAAAAAATTAAATAACTGGACCATGGAAAACTCAAAAGCCATTGCAATTATAAACCAAGAAGCCCAAGTTTCTGAAACTCGTCTCAACATAACCATAGTAGCCACCAGCTTAGGCGTAATCATCCTTTACTTCACCTACAAAATATACAAAAAGAAGCAACACCAACCTCAACTAGAAGGAAATCCTCAAATCATAATCCACACCCAAGAAGTAGAACCAAGGTCAACCAGGAGATCACTCAGATGGCCAACACTTCATTCTAGGGGGGGAAGAGTTACGTCCCCGACTCCACCCTAAATAAATATAATATAATAAATAAATATAGATCTTTACAAAAACAACAATTCATTCCTAGAAATCTAAAATCTTTAAATTAAAACTTTCAGTCGTTTAATATTTCAGTTTCTCACGATATTTTGCTCATCCTTAAATTAAAACTTTCAGTCATTTCAATTCTCACGATATTTTACCTATTTTGCTATTCTCACAAAAATTGTAATCTAATGCTCTTGTTAACGATAAAATTTCATGTCTGGATTATTTCCGTTGTCAACTGAAAGGTAAATTTTATAAAATAAAGAAGTCAGTCTAGTACGGAGATTTAAACTGTAAACTTGAATTGAAATAAATGTTGGAATTATAAAATTTTTATTTAATTTAAATAGTGGTTGATCAAAGTTTATTATTCGCGCGTTTAATCACCGTTAATTTAAAGAATTCCTGAAGGATTTAGAAACTGAACATGGCGACGTGGTTTTTAAACCCAAGTGCGTTGGCTTAGTAGAGGTGCAATGCTAAAGTGAGTATACAACTTAAAGAGTGAAATACAATTGTTTTTGGGTTCCTTATCGACATGACTCAACATCTCAATGATTTTATTGTGGAACTTCAAAGAAAAGGACAGTTTATTCATAATTTGTATGATAAAATTCAGGGCTTTGAGCGCAAATAAAAATTGTGGAAACAGCATTTTTTGCAGAATAATGTGTCTTACTTTCCACATTTAGAAAAAGATAACGCTACTACTTCTCAAAAATACGCACAATATATCGACATTTTAATCAACGAATTTCAATTACGATTCCAAATGTTCAAAGCTGAAAAGAAAGCGGTTTCCATGAAAATGTTTTCCTCGCCATTTAATATCGATGTGGATACCGTTCCCGAAGACTTTCAAATGGAAGTGATAGACATTTTTAAAAAATGTATTTTTCTCAGTAAACATCAAAAATTTTTATAAGCCCTGAGAAATTTCCGCTTTTGACGAAAAATGCGAAGCAAATGATGTCTCTGTTATTTTCAATTATGAAATCAATCAAAAATGACCACGGCTCAAGACTGAGTGATCCACGATTAGAAAGCTGCGTACGTGTCGATACATCATCAATTGCGGCTGATATTGATCAGCTTGTATCGAAAAAAAAGTGCCTAATTTCTCATTAAAAATTTCAAATAAATTCGTCGTCTTATTCTTTTCTTGTTTGTTTTAATTTATATGAAATTGTAGTGGCCGTGTAGAACAGAACCACTATAAGTTCACACAAGCCACTGCAATCGAAACCGATCAAATATTGACTAGATCGATCGACCAAAAACGGCTAGATCACCGATCGGTGATCTAGACCTAAAACAAGCTTCCGGCATTCTTCTCTCGCTAGTGACACGAGTATACACCTCGCCGGTTCCATATATAAAAATATCGTTCGTAATCATTAGATAACATATAATTTAAGTGAACAAACATATATATAAATAAATAAAAGACGAGCTATAAATATTAGTGAAAAAGTGCGTTTTATTTTATTTAATGTTTGAGCACACAACAATAGCTAAATTGGTGACCCCGACGTGCACGCGTGTGTAACGGTGTTCCTCAATTAATAAAAATTGATGGAACAAACATAAAAAATTACATTTCGATTGAAAAGAAATCAATTTTGGTGTGACAAAATAAAATCATCGATTTCTAAAGGAGGAAAGGAATCAACCTTAAAAAAAACCGGACATTCAACAGATAATTTTTTTTAATCTTCATTATAATCCCAACATTTAAACCTTAACTGTTATTTTATATTTCCTTGCATTTCATTTTTAGGACATTTATTTTGGAAAATTTTCCATTTGAGATTAAAAGAACAATTTCGACACCGATCGAAGACCTCACAATATTAAATAAAGAACAATAGAAGGCATATTTTTTTAAAACAAAAACCAAAACAAAAATTTCGGAACTCTAAAATTAATTGCTCTATAAATAGAGTGGACAATTATCATCAATTTGATTGGAATGAAAGTGTTTTTACGCCGAATTCTTATTTACAGGTTATAAAATAATAAAAGTGATAATAGTGAACCAACGTGACGTGATAAATAACATTACGAACATCGGTAAACATTTGGCCTGCGGTTTCTCCTTATTTTATTTCACGTCGTATTTATGCAGTTAGGATAATCTCACGCCACGTTTGACATTTTTTTTTGTTTTGCTGTTGTGTTTTGGTTTCTTCAAAACATTTCGTTAGTACAAAGAAAAACAATTCAAACAAAAGAACACAACAGATATTAGCAATAAACAGATAAAAAACGACAATTAAAATTAATTAAAACTAAAAGTTGTGTCCCGCACATTCAAAACTTCTCCGTGCATTTGCATGGCTGCATAATCTTTTCGAAGGTAGATTTGGTGCGCGCGTACCACCATATACCTATCGCACCAGAAGACGTGCATAAGACTGCGTTGATTACGCCGTTTGGTTTGTACGAGTTCACTCGTATGCCATTTGGATTACGTAATGCCGCCCAAACATTTCAGAGGTTTATAAACGAAGTCACGAGAGACCTCGACTTCGTCTTCGTCTACTTAGATGATATACTCATCGCGAGTAAATCTGAGTCAGAACATATTAACCATCTCGAACAGCTCTTCAAACGCCTTGACAACTTCGGCTTGACCATTAAGTTGGAAAAGTGCGTTTTCGGGGCGACAGAGATTAACTTCCTTGGCCACCACATCTCGAAAGATGGAATACTTCCATCTTCAGATCGGGTTAAGGCGATCGCTGATCTCGCGCCCCCCACTTCTGTTAAACAGATACAGAAGTTTTTAGGAATGGTGAATTTTTATCACCGATTCATTCCCAATTTGGCTAAAATGCTGGTACCAATCAATGAGCATTTGAGATATCTCCTCAATCGTGCTCGTGCCACGAAAGATAAAGAATTCCCTTGGCCCGCAGAATGTGAAGAAGCATTCCTCAAAGTAAAGACTTCGATGGCAGAAGCTACATTGCTAAACCATCCACTCGAGGATGCCAAATACAGTCTAACGACTGACGCCTCTGATTATGCTATCGGAGGCGTATTAGAACAATTTGACGGTCAACGGTGGCAACCATTAGCTTTTTATTCTAAAAAGTTGTCACCTGCGGAACAGAAATATTCTGCATTCGATCGCGAACTACTCGCCATCTATGCGGCGATTAAACATTTTCGCTATTTTGTCGAAGGACGCATTTTCGTGGTCTACACGGACCACAAACCCCTCGTACGCGCCCTTCACACAAAAACCGAACGATCCCCTCGACAGACCAGACATCTCGATCTGATCTCACAGTTTACCACAGACATTCGCCACGTGTCTGGTAAACAAAATGTGGTCGCAGATTATTTGTCACGCTCGCTAGCGACTGACAATGTCGACTCCGTCACTTTTGACTTGGCTACATTAACACAAGCCCAAAAAGGCGACAAAGAGTTACAAAATCTCCTACAGCACCCCAGCAAAGGCTCACAAGTTAAGCTAGTTCTCACACCTATACCCTTTACGACGCATCAGGTCTGGTGTGAAACTAGCACAGGTATTCCGCGCCCTTATATACCAGCAAGTTTGCGCAAGCTAGCGTTCAATTCCGAACACAGCTTGTCGCACCCTGGTATCCGCGCTACCCGACGAACCATCGTTAAAAAATACTTCTGGCCGGCAATTAACAAAGACTGCAATGAGTGGTCTCGTTCTTGCCTCGGTTGTCAAAAATCCAAAGTGACGAGACACACTAAGTCTCCACTTGAAGCCTTCAAGCTTCCGGATAATCGGTTTGAACATATCCATATGGATATTGTGGGACCACTTCCGCCATCTCGAGGATACTCGTATATCCTTACAATCGTAGACCGGTTTACGAGATGGCCAGAAGCCTATCCAATTCGGGATATTAACGCTTCAACAGTGGCAAAGCACTTCGTCACTGAGTACATCCCACGATTCGGCGCACCCCTCGAAATCACTACAGATCAGGGTACGCAGTTCGAATCCAAACTGTTTAATGAAGTTGCCAAATTAATCGGTAGTAACCGAATTAGGACAACCGCCTACCATCCGCAAGCAAACGGAATGGTTGAACGGTTCCATCGACAACTTAAAGCCGCTTTAATGGCAAGGGACAACACTACTCATTGGAGTGAAGACTTGCCCTTTGTCTTACTTGGCATACGTACGGCAATCAAATCCGACTTGCAATGCTCACCGGCAGAACTCGTCTATGGCCAGAATCTGAGACTGCCCAACTCAATTTCCATCCCATCGGATGAAAATCCAATCGAGCACTCAGAATTTCTCACTCGCCTTCGTTCGCATATGCAGAACTTAAAGGCAACGCATCCTCGACAACCCAGTCAGAAGGATGTTTACGTGCCACGAGCCTTGGAGGACTCCGACTATGTTTTCGTACGTATCGATCGCGTACGAAGACCGTTTGAGCCCCCGTATGAAGGCCCGTACAAAGTAATCAAGCGACTGCGAAAACACTTCGTCATCGATTTGAAAGGCACAAACAAATCAATTTCGATCGACCGGCTGAAGCCAGCCTTTGGTTGTGACCACGACGACGACGAAGCCGAGCCACATCGAAGTGTAACTTTCCGTTAACGCTACGCTGGGGGGGGAGTATGTAGTGGCCGTGTAGAACAGAACCACTATAAGTTCACACAAGCCACTGCAATCGAAACCGATCAAATATTGACTAGATCGATCGACCAAAAACGGCTAGATCACCGATCGGTGATCTAGACCTAAAACAAGCTTCCGGCATTCTTCTCTCGCTAGTGACACGAGTATACACCTCGCCGGTTCCATATATAAAAATATCGTTCGTAATCATTAGATAACATATAATTTAAGTGAACAAACATATATATAAATAAATAAAAGACGAGCTATAAATATTAGTGAAAAAGTGCGTTTTATTTTATTTAATGTTTGAGCACACAACAATAGCTAAAAAATCTTTACTTGTTTTTTAAAATTTTAATTTTTTTTATTCTGATGTTTATTATAAATAAAGTTTTGTAAACTATTATTAAGTGTTACTTTATGTGCGGCCCGCCAAAAAATTTTAAAATTTTAATTGGCCCGTTAATTATAAAGGTTGCTCACCCCTGGATTAAACGATTAGTGTGTAAAAATTTTTACATTTTAAATTTTGTGAATTTGAATTGATTAAATTTTAATATTGCATAATTAGAGGCACATTATAAATATAAAAATTTTATAAAAACAGAAGTGAATGTGTTTAACTTATGAATGTGAAACATTCCTCACAAATTCGAAATTGGCATACATAGGAAACCGTCATACCCGGGACGGCGGCAAAGCACTTCGGACCCAGGATCGAGACCAAGGACAAAAGGGCGTTCCGTTCGTGGCAAAGACTTGCCTTTTTTTCATTTTTTTTATATTTTCAGTTTTTTATTTCTGTTAAAAAGACAATTTCCAGGGTAGAACAAATCTGAGCAAACAGCTAACGGAAACAGGTGGTATCTGGGATGGTAGCCAGAAGCCGTACTCCTTAGGCTTCCGAGGCCCCCTTGCGAGATTTGAGAATGGGTCTGTCATAGATGTGTGGAAGTATTCTGTCACATGTATAATTCATAAGAATTGAGACAAATTAACTTGCAAATATTGCCGAGGATTCACACGACTCCCTGTTGGCTGCACGATTTGTACATCTATCGTAAAGGATACATTAGAACCATTCGCAGAAAAGATCGTAGCTGCGTATCAAGCATGCTTCAAGAAGGATCGGAAAACCAACAAGTCTAATTTCAAAACTCGGTGGCAAACGACATTATGGTATTGGTAACAGCTGTGCTAAACATTCCGAACAAGGACACATCCGATTCAATGCTAGGCTCGACTGGATGCCTCCTCCATAAGCAGCTTTATGAGCGAGAGTTTAGCTAACACTCTAGGTTTGAAGAGAAGTATCTAGTACGCCAAACACAATGACTCAAGGGAGATGGTAATTACAACCATTCAATCTTGTAAAAATATTTACGAAAGAACATTGACTTTCTTATATTATACCGACAATATCTCAAGCTGTACCAGAAACACAAATCAAAATAGAAACTTGTATGACAAAGTATTTGAAACTAGCAGACCTGGAGTTTTACCAACTAGCACCAATCTGCTAGGTGCAGCAACTACGCTCTTATTACTAGCAGTAGGGCAAACACGAATTGAATCACCAGAGAAGCAAGAATTTAATGACGTTCTGGAATAATATTTTTTATTGGGCCATATGTCGCCGGTAAACGAATAACCGAGTACGTCAATAAGTTACTATTAACCACACAATGCAGTCATAAATGAATCCAGTATGACTACAAAGGTAAGTTGTTTTTGATGCATTTGCCAAAACAACTACAGTTGTGTTTGTTAAGGAAAGTCTCCTTGTGGGCCCTACTATTTAGTCTAACCTATTTTCACTGCTGATACCCTTTCGGCAATATCCAATTGTGTTAACCGGAGATATAGAGAAAATGTATAGACACTTCTTTGTTCGAAGGGAAGATAAAAGGTACCAACGCAATTTATGGAGAAACAATAATAATACAATACGGCGTTTGGGGTATCATCTGCTCCATACCTAACAACCCTGTCTATTATATGGCTTCCGCCATTTTGTGGTGGTAGCCATATTGAATTCAAAACGTTGTTACACAGCTTACTGAATTTTATACCATGTTTCCATCGCACTCGAAATCCGCAGGTTTTGATAAAACGATTTGGCGAAATCCAAATGTGTTTCCATCGCACCAGGCAGTTTTCGCTTGTCATAACAAACTTGCACATCAAATTTTAAAAACCTAATTATATCAATAAAACTAAGGAATTTATAAAGAATAGGCTGCAAAATAAGGAAAAAATCTAAAAACATTCATTTAAGCTCCATTTTAAACGTTAAAGATAGAAAATTTAAAAATGACAAATTCGTACTGTCAAAATTTTTTACAGCTGAGAAATTTCCCCAAAATTTCCCACTTGCTGAATAGGCTGAATAGTCATTACCAAGATTTCGATCGAGATTTCATTGAAATCTCCTCCGAAAGGCGATTTCATTTTATATGCTAAAACATGAGATTTCAAACGAGATTTCGTCCGAAATCCTCATTTTTGCCGAAATCTGAAGATTTCGAGTGCGATGGAAACATGGTATTACTCGTCGTACCCTTTAATTTGATACTCATACCGAATAGGTTGTAAAGAAAAAGGTAATCCCCCATTTTTTGTTGGTCGCCATTTTGAATGACGTCGTCAACTAATCGTATTCTACTTGTCACACCATTTCATTTGATAATCATTCCGGAGGGTTATGGAAAACAATTGCAAAATTCGTCCGCCATCTTAGAATCGCCATCTTGATTTTTTACAAACTTTACAAACTAAGCGAACTATGCAACTGAACTAAATTTGAAATTGATCGTTATATAAAAATGGGTCAAAATCAAATTGCAAGACTTGTTTCCATACAACATACAGGTGAATCTAATAAATGAATCATTATGGCAAATCACGGAAAACGGAAAAGCCTCACGCAAATTGATTTCAATGAGCGATTGCGCAGTTGGCTGCGGCTGTTGAGGTTGATCGGGATGTTAAAAAATAAATTCTTTCTTTTCTTTAAAACGATTAACTTTATTAAACCTTTGTTTTTAGTTGATCAAAATAATTACGCGAAGACCCGAGCACTTAGATAAATCAAACTGGAGTGCCTGTTGGGATTTAAGAAAATAGAGTTCAACCGGTGGAAAACAGGATGTAACCTGAGAAAACAAGGGATCGTGTTGATAAGTCAGCATAATTGCATGAAATATAGAATGCATACGTGACTTTAAAGAAAGGTTAATGAAATTGTAGAATTAAGGAATTTAGCAAGTAGCAATTGTTGGAAAAATAAAAGTATGCTGGAATTTAGCAAGAAGTAATATGCTGACATGGGTGCTTTACAACACGCCCCCTCTTAAGGTTGAAAATTATACCTGGGATTGGTGTGATTTTCATGAGTGGCCGAACTTTCTCCATTTAGGTCATCTCCTTTATCTTTAGGAATTTCTATCTCTTTCATGTTTTCATTAACTTCGGGTCTTTTCGTAATCATTTTAAGTTTTAGTAGCTTTTTTGCGACAATATAAATTAATACAATCAAAACTATTAATATAACAATAAAACTTAAGGAATATAAATGGAAAGAATGACTTTTAACTGACTTTAATGAAATATTCTTTTGTTTTAAATCTTTTACCCTGAAGCTTAGTTTTTCTAGATCTTTTGCTAGATTAATAGAACTTAAATTAACATTCTGTCTTAAGTCAATATCATTAAAATCTAAGTACTTATCTATGGTAAGCTTGATCATTTCAATGGGAACATTTATACTAGAAAAGTAATTCAGCGACACGTTGCTGTTAAAATCAGTTTTAGAGCTGAGAATATGCAATGGGGAACAAGCTTCACATCCTTCTCCTATTTTCAGAATCCCGGTACCATGTAATTTAGTTGTAGATGTTGTAATGCGGCATTTGATAAATATTTCCTCCATTTTTGGGGTTACAAATATCCAGGTATTTGGTTTCGCTAATTGTAGGTAGAGCGAATTCGGGAGATGAATTACTCTTAACTCGCATGACTTCGGCAGAGTGAGGACTGGATCAAGAAGGCTTCGCTCACATGCGCTGTTTATATGCGAAATGGATATTGGCAGAGTTTGTTCACAAATGAATTTGTTGTTCTGGATGCTTCGGCAGTTCCTTAAATCGTTGTGGTCGTAGAGCATATAGTGTTGTTTTATAGAATCTATGACGATAAATGGCTTCTCGGGTACGACTATTGCATAGATTTCATTGCGTAATAACATTGGTATACTCGTTAGCTTAAACATATTAAATTCTGTAGAACCAATCAATGGTACAATAAGTAAAAAATTTAGTTTATTATTGCTATAATATATATGAGATTCAATTAATCTATAAAACATTTCTATGTTACTAATGTCAGCTTTAACAGGCAAGTATAACCCATTAGGGACTAAATTTTGAATTCTTAAAAGTTGTTTAATTATATCCTTACCACTAATTACATATGGGTGTAAAATACCTCTAGAAGCAGCTGTTAATATATCAACGATATGAGATTGAGTTTGCGAGTATTGGCTTGTGATCATAACAAAAGAAGTAAATAGTTCATTAATTGTAAGAATTTGCTCTTGCATATAAGTGGTTGTGTTAACTATGGTTGTCAATTGATTTAATTTATGTGTTGCTTTAGCAATTTTATTTTCGAGAGTATTTATATACTGAACTGTATCATTAAAATGGTCGATGATTGATTCACATATCAAGGTTTGGTTATTTATCAGATTCTGAACATGTTCTTGGTTTGAACTTAGTATTTCGATTTGGTCATCATAAAATTTAGCATCGTTGTTATCCAATGTTCCGAATAATACTTTTGCTATATTTCCTACAGCATTGACTAGGCCTCGTTTTTGTATAAAGTCTGCCTTGGACCCAAGAACGTTGCTAATCAAATTATTCTGGACTTGTATATTTACTACAGTTTGTTTCACTTGCGGTAGGAAGAATGGACACTCTTTAGTGCTTATGTTTCTCTTAGAAAGGGTTTCGCACGTATCTATAAGTCTGGTCGAGATAGCTATTACCTGCTTGTATTGTGATCTGACATCATGAAGATCAGTATGTATATGTATCAATAGTCTCCACTTATCATTAAAAATATTTAAGAATCCAATGTGTTCATAGCTAAATCCACTTTTGCCCTCAAGCGGCCGTACCTCGTATTGTTCTACGCCACCACTGTATTTAGCACAAAGGCTCGAAGCTAATAGAAGGATACATATACGTGTACACATTGTTGCGATTACGATCACCTGTAAATGATAATCTTTTTAGTTAAGAAGAAGATAGATATGGGATAAGACGATTATTATGTACAGTCACTTGTTTGTTTTTTATTAGGACTTTAGTATTAACCCCGTTTGTTCCTACAACTTTGTATGGACCTAACCATATTGGTGAAAGTTTTTTGCATTGGCCTTTTCGAGAAGATTCGTCTTTAAGGAGAACTAAATCATTTTCTTTAAAATAGGAGGGATTAGTTTGTTTATCGTATAATGTTTTGCTAGCCTCTTTTGCTTTAAGTATACTCTCTCTAGCTATGCGGTTAGCGTGCTGAAGACGCAATTTTAGTTCGCTAGTGTAATCATTATAGTTATAGGATATTTTAGGAGGTTTTGAGAAGATAGTAGGAAGTTCTGCCTTTTTGCCATAAATGAGTTCGAAAGGAGTGTATCCGGTAGAAGTGTTTGGAGTGGTATTGCTAACAAATACTGCATATCTTATCCACGTATCCCAATCATCTTGAGAACGGTTTATAAAACACCTAAGGTACTCTATGAAATTCCTGTGACTACGTTCACAAGACCCATTTGACTGAGGTCTATAAGCACTCGTTTGGATTTTATTGATTTTAAGGAGCTTGCACATTTCTTTGAAAACTTTCCCTACAAAATTTTGACCCTGATCAGAGAGGATTTGTTGAGGGGTTCCAAAACGAAGAATGAATTCAGTTACTAGTTTCTCAGCTATTGTTACCGCTTCCTGATTTGGAATAGGGATAGCATCAGTAAATTTAGTGAGATCATCAATTATAGTAAGAAGGTATTTATTGCCATTTTTAGTGGTAGGGTATGGCCCAACAATGTCTATGGATATTTTCTCGAACGGTTCTGTTGCAGTGGTAGTAATAACCATCGGTTCACGAGTATAACGAGTAACCTTGTTTTTCTTACATTCGTCACATTTTTTTATAAAGCGCTTAATGTCACGATACATGTTTTTCCATTTGTGGTAGAGTTTGATTCGCTTGTATGTTCTATTTACACCGTTGTGTCCTCCAACAGGACTGGAATGGAATTCTTTTAAGATTTCAGAAATTTGTTCCTTGCTTAAATTTGAATTGTAATTGTTGTGGCATAGTGTTAATTCGATAGTAGTGTCTTGAAAAATGTACCTTATCATAGCTCGGACATGATGGAGTTTCAAATGTTTGTAAAGAATAGATTTGCAAAGATTTGGTAAGTAAATTTTTGAGATGCTGTGGGACTTGAGAAATTCCTTTAATAAAAGGAGGGCTTCGTAAAGATCTTGGTATTGTGTCTTCCTCACCGTAGAATTAAGGATTATATAAATAATGTAGTAACCATCTCTTTTGACAGGTATAATGCTGTTTTCCTCTGCGTTTTTGAGCTTTAGCTCGGCATGAGTTGTTTCATTGACAAAACCTTCAGTCTCGGTATCTAAAATTAATTCTTTGTTAAGAAATATTCCCACAGTATGTTTATCGGAGGGTAGTTTTATGTCACTGTCATGGACATTATGATTTAGTAAAACACGATTGTCGAGAGATTTGATGAAATCGTCATAGGAAGACGTTTGAGGCGATTTTCCCTTTTCTTCTGCATCATGATCTTCTGTGATATTGGCGGTATTTTGACTTGTTTGGCTTGCATTTTCGGATTTCTTGGACTTACAGGATCTTAATGTCATTTTGTGAATACGGCTTAGACAATCAGCGTTTGTATTAGTAGACCCCTTTTTATGAATTATCTCGAAATCAAATTCCTCTAACTTCAGCTTCCATCTCAGTAAGCGCGAACTTGGATCTTTACAAGAATTAAGATACATTAGGGGTTTGTGGTCCGTGTATATTTTAAATTTTCTACCGAAAAGGTACGGACGGAAATGCTTAACTGCCCACACGATAGCCAGTAGTTCTTTATCGATGGTAGAATAATTCATTTCACTCTTACCCAGGGTTTTAGAGGCATATGCGATGGGTAAGTCGGAACCGACGCTTCCTTGTGAAAGTATCGCTCCTAAAGCGTAAGAGCTGGCATCAGTCGTCAGTATGAAATCCTTGTTGAAGTCCGGATATTGTAATAAAGGAGGGCTAATGAGGGCTTCTTTTAGAAGGTTGAAAGATTCTGTACATCTTGCCGTCCAGTTGAAATTAGCATTCCTTTTCAACAGGCTTGTAAGCGGTTGGGAAATTTTGGCGAAATCTTTAATAAAACGCCTGTAGTAACCAGCTAGGCCAAGGAATGATTTAATGTCTTTTGGGTTTTGAGGAACAGGAAAGTTTTTTACGCTTTCTACTTTGGAAGGATCTGGACGCACACCGTTTTCGCTTATTATATGTCCAAGATATGTAAGCTCATTCCTTATAAACTCGCATTTTTCTGGTTGCAGCTTTAAATTATGTGCGCGCAGCCTTTCGAATACTTCCCTTAGTTTATTATTATGCTCTTCCAGAGTTTTTGCATAGATCACTATATCATCCATGTATACGAAAATCTTAGTTGATTGGAGCCCTGCAAGGACGTTATTCATTAAACGTTGAAATGTGGCAGGAGCTCCCTTTAAGCCATAGGGCATACGTTTATATTCGTAGTGCCCTAGGGGAGTTGAGAAGGCTGTCTTAGCTCTATCTTCAGGATGGACTTCAATCTGGTGGAAGCCATTTGCCAGATCGAGAGTGGAAAAGAATTTTGAATTACTTAACTGGTCCAAAATTTCGGTGATATTCGGTAAGGGGTACGCATCACCGATGGTGACTTCATTTAGTTTTCTAAAGTCAACAACAACACGCCAGCGTTTATTGCCGTTTGCATCTGGCTTCTTTGGGACAACTATTAAGGGAAAATTCCAGGGACTGTTTGATTCAGTTATTACATTATCTTTGAGCATTTGTTCTACTTGTGTGTTCACCTCCGTTTTTTGGCTCTCTGCCAGACGGTAAGGTCGAACATGAATAGGTTTTGCACCTGGAGTCGAGATATGGTGCTGTACGGCTTTAGTGTACGTTAATTTATCATCTTTAAGAAAGAAGAGATCGTTGTACTCTGTACATAACTCTAAAATTGACTCGCGTTGTTCCCGCGTCATATGCGAAGTTCTTGTTTCATTTTGAAGCTTAGTAATGCGATCGTAGTCGAAAATATGATCTGCTTCCGAAAATACGCTACAAACTTGGTAGTCTGACAAGTCGTAAACATCGACTTCACTCGTCTCTAATTGTAGGTCATTTTCGCTTGGATTTACAACAGATATAGTACATGTGTTATCCTTCGGAGTCGAAATACTATTTGAGATAATTAGACCGTTTTTTAGTTCTTTAGAAAGGCATATACAATCGTCTTGTAGATCGGTTGAAATGGGGACAACGATTTCCGATCTGGCTGGAATAGTAATGGTAGGAAGGTTAGGTTTAAAGTTAAGTTTTAGTGTGGCTGACTTAAGGCCCGACGATATAGAAAGAGATTTTGAGCCATAATCGATTTTTGCTTTGAATTTTTCCAGGAAATCGTCTCCTATTATGCCATCATTTGAAATTGGAAAATTTTTTGGAACAATGTGAAACAAGTGCGTTATATTGATGCCACTAAATTGGAAGTTAATGTAACTTATACCCAAAGTTTCTTTTAAATCATCACTAATACCTCTCAAATGTGATTTAGAGTCCGTGTATACAAGTTGATCGTCGTTCAATTTGTCTACTTTTAAAATACATACTTCGCTCCCACTATCAACAAGAAGATTTGTGCCGTTGCTAAACACCGACTCAGAAGTCACATTAACGTACTTCCTATCTTTACCTAGTCTTATGTTGTATACGTTTTTAACATTTGGAGAGTATGGCTCATAATTAACGGTTGTTTTAACTTTTTGCAGATTTTTCACAGGAGCATTTTCATCATACTTATAATTTGATTTGTTATTAGGAAAACTATTGGTGTGACTTGTATATGATTTAGGAATATGATATGGGAAGAAATTGGAAATTGTATTAAGGCTCACACCAGTACGATTTTTTGAATTAGAGTTGCTCCTTTGTTGTTTAGATGAGTCAAGAATTTGGTAAAAATTTTGATTTTTAAAAAATTTGGAGGCTTTTTCGACAACTTTTATTTCAAATTGGTTGCTCTGGTCGCACCTCCGCTCGCGCCTGAGCTTGCTGCGTTTCCCGACGCGCCTTCACGAGGGTTAGCGCTCTTTTTATTTTCATTATACGCTCTTTTTCGACATTCCTTTATGTGATGTCCACGATTTTTACAGTAACTACAAATTAAGACGTTAATTTTATGTGGACTTGAATGCGGTTCTGTTTTTATTATTGGTTTATTCGAACTTTGGAAACTAGGGAGAGATGAATTCGATTTTAAGAAACAATTTGCAGTAGTGTGACCCGTTTTATGACAGAAGGAACATTTAGAGGAAAGAGGCATGTGTTTGGGAAAGGTTTTCTGTCTTAATGAAGTTTTTTCCTCCTCCACTGCGGCTTCGACTGCATCAGACAATTTATCGAACCGGCTGGCTTTGATTATTAGCCTAATAGGATTTTGTAGGCCATCTACAAAGGCCTTCAAAGCGGTTTTGCCCTTGAGGCTTTGGACTATGTTAGCAGAATCTTTTCCTTCTGCGACAATGCACGCATCATTTAGATCAGCTAGAAGTTTTTCTATTTTATTGCCAAAGGTTCGCACATTCTCGGAATAATTTTGTTTGCAGTTAACTAATTCGGTTTGAATTTGCGCTAAGGTCCGCCGCTCAAGAAATTGGTCTTGCAAGATACTTTTCAACTCATCCCAGCTTTCTACCGGTTTATATTTTACGATGTTGTAGGCGGCACCAGTCAATTTGCATATAATTATGTTTAAAAATAGATCTGAATCTACTCCACTAAAAGAATCGTTTACCACGTCACAACAATTGATAAATCGGTGCAAATTTTCTCGACTCCCATCGAATTCTGGGATGAATTTGAGGGCGAAATCTTTATCAAATTTAGGTGCCATATCTATTGGATCGACAGTTTCTAACGGCGCAGCAGCACTTTCCGCACCAGAATTGTTGGCACTGGAGACTTGGGACATAAAACACTAGTAGATATCGAAATGTAACGGTAAACAACCACTAGAGAGCCTTTTTTCAAAGGGTTTTCCACACTCAATGCAGAAGCAAATTGCAAAAATGAATAAAATAGAGGCAAAAAAAAATTTTTTTTTTTTTTTTTATAAATGTTTTAACTCTTTAAAGTGCCTGACAGTGTTTAGCACAGATACTCAAATATTTTATAATTTGACGGATTTTGATTTTCCGCATTCATAGAGGGATTTTTTTTTACACAAGAACCATCACACATATTTTAATTCACTTTCACTTATGTATATATTTTTATTTAATAGTTTTGTTTAATAATTTTATTTATTTATTTTATTTATATATTTCCTATCAAAAATCAAAAGAAATCTTACTGTATATATTATAGTGGATTAAGTAAGGTCAATTATATCAATTTTAAATTGTAAATTCATATGCTAATGGAATCTAAGTAATTAAATTTTTCAAATTTTTAGATACAAATGAAATATGATATTTGCTTACACGATAAAAATGCAATGTCGTACCCGTCTTTACTCTTTACACCAGATGTTTGTTGTTGATAATATCTGTACTGCGCTGCACTCCGGACGATGATATAAATTTTGTTTTTGATGAAAATGATGTTGAAAATTGTGACTCCAGCTGCTGCGGTTTATATATATTCGCTTCTCTTGAAAATTTTCTTAACACCTCTTTTTTCTTACGCGTATTTGCGCACAACCGATCGAAAACTCAACAAATTAATTAACATTCACCCCACACCTGACACCAAAATATGTTGAGGTTGATCGGGATGTTAAAAAATAAATTCTTTCTTTTCTTTAAAACGATTAACTTTATTAAACCTTTGTTGATCTTTAGTTGATCAAAATAATTACGCGAAGACCCGAGCACTTAGATAAATCAAACTGGAGTGCCTGTTGGGATTTAAGAAAATAGAGTTCAACCGGTGGAAAACAGGATGTAACCTGAGAAAACAAGGGATCGTGTTGATAAGTCAGCATAATTGCATGAAATATAGAATGCATACGTGACTTTAAAGAAAGGTTAATGAAATTGTAGAATTAAGGAATTTAGCAAGTAGCAATTGTTGGAAAAATAAAAGTATGCTGGAATTTAGCAAGAAGTAATATGCTGATATGGGTGCTTTACAACACGGCGGTAAACATATTTATGAGCTGCACTTGTTTTTAATTTATTTCCAGCAAAGATAAGATAAATTTAGGATTTAATTTAACGAATTTACTCATCAATATCAATTATTACTGTAACGGACGGCCAGGTGAATTTCTATGGTGCAAAGGGGGCATTTGTCCTGAACAGATAATCTTCCTTCTGAGCGGAATTATTTCCTCAACAAAATCACCTTTTGCCCTAAATAAAACCCAAAAAGACAAATTTTCCAACAGGATCAAAAATTGAACCAAAAGTGGATTCGGCAACAAAATCACCTTTTGCCGAAACCCAACCAATCTAAACATCCAAAAGTGAACAAAACCACCTTTTACCAAAACTAAAACCTCCAAAGCCAATTTTTTCTCACTAAACCATGCAACACACACTTAGACTCAAGTTACTTCGGTTCTTGTACCTCGTCTTTATACAAACAATCTGACGATTTTGCAATATGTGAGAGCCTGACGCGAATGAAACCAATTCACTCCTGTGGTACATGGTTGGATATAATTTTTACTAACTCGTAAGATGAGGTGAACGTCACACTCGCTTCCGAGGATTAGAACCTTTTTCCTAATACTCTCTATCACTCAGCATAGTTTCTGGAGCACAAATTCATTATCAATGATCATCATATGTACGTCTATCGTTCACGATTCCAAAAATGCGGATTACAATAGTATTACCCATGATTTATCCCTTATTGACTGAATGAATCGATTATCAGGTGACAATCTGGAAGCGATAGCCTCCAGCTTCTATCTTATTTTGCATGATAACGGAAAAATCTTATAAATAGTATTCAGTAACATAATACCACGATTATTGCTAATTATTAATCAAAAATAAGTATGTCGGTATGTAAGTATCTGCATTAGATTCGAAAGGTCTGTTTGGTTACGAGTAGCTCTGTGGGAGGATCGCAACGATTATCAAAATTGTTATTTTATAAAGAACAAGTCAGAAGAGCATAAAAAGCCGGTTTCTATCAAATTTTCATAACATGCTCACAGACTTCACAGACGGGCCAAAGATTATCTATTATCAATTGGAACATTGGGTATAGTGTTGGCTTGGACACGAACCAATCCCCTGTGATTATGTAATTGAAAACACCGTTCTAGATGCACAAAAAGAAATCACTGACTTAGGGGGGGTTATTTTTACTTTCGAGGTAAATTTCATGAGCTATAATCAAAACAACTAACAAGGCGTTGCGAGTTTTAGGTTTTATAAATAGAAATTCAAATGTTTTTAAACAACCGGCACCCTACATAATACTGCAAAAGACCAAAAACTGAGAAAATGGTCTGGAAATTTCAACCCGAAGTATATTTAAACAACAAAAAAGAGCCTTTAAAGAAAATATTGTGACTAATTTTTGTGTTCTAAGGCTTATAACTTCTTAATTATTCATTTTACCACAAAATTTCTAAGTAATAAATTGTAGATTATTTAATTCTAAACAAAAAGTGTCCTTGCAAATTTCCGGTAAGATGTGCCGTTTCGGAGATATAGTGGAAAACCCATTTGCATACGTTTTCCAAGATGGCGGCCAAATGGGGGGGGGGGGGGTTAGAATCCCGAAAATCCTCAAACTTAAGCTCACCCTGACCCCCCCCTACACATCCCAAAAATAAAACCTTGTCCTGCATTTTTGTAATGTTAAAGTACCATTTCCATGAACTATAAAGGGCTAGGGAAACTCCCTCGTCCGTGGGGCTGCGAGTTCGATCCTTCGGCTCGCGGTGCTTTTTTTTTTTCGTCATAATAATTTTTTTTAATTTTCTTCGGGGATTTTGTTTCATATGAAACAAGTTTTTGACATGAATACGTCTCTAAATTTGCTTCCAGAACAAAAACCGATGATAACGAAATTATGGCATATACATAGTTTTTATTTGCTGCTCAAAAACTATTGTTTATATTGAATAAAGAAATATACCATGACGTGTGTGAAGAATCAAAGAATTTTATTGTTTACATTTGATTTACTTTTTTTTAAGCTATGATGATTATATTGTAGTGTTTGTTAAATACTTTGTTAAGTTTTAGATTACGCAGTCTCACAACTTATAACCTACATAAGCCTTTAACAAAAACTTTTCAAGATTAATTATATATAGCGTTGGTCAGTGTGATACTTATGAATCTCCATGGCCAAACTAGGGTGCGGTAAGACGAATTTTTAACAATAAGACATGTATGTTTAAGTAAAATAATACACCTAATTCTGTTGTGCAAAGTGCACCACATTAGATTTTCCTCCAATCCAAAGAAAAATGTTTAGATTCGTTTTCTATAGTGTTTACATGTGTGATGTGATTTTTTTTTTTTTTTCAATTTGACACATTCGAATTATTGGCCTCGATTCCCAGATCCGGCGAGTTGGAAGTGAGTGCGGATCAACCTCCACTTAATATATTGTCATCCAATCTGAAGTGTTATTCAACAGAAAGAATACCATGAAAAAGCGTAATTTGTGGCTAGTCTCTAGGCACAACATCCCACTAGTTTTATTTAAAGTCTTAACTCATTTAATTGACTGCCCATATACATATTACCGCGAATATTGGTTTTCACGTACCGGCGAGGGCCTTTCGTCAAAACAGACTCTTTGTAATCCCAAATTGTCGCACATCGCTAGCAGAAAATAGCATGATCAACAGAATTTGTACTTACGGAAATTGTATATGTAATTATGTTGATTTTTTTGATATCTCCTATCCAAAGTTTATTCAAATTTTACATTCGCGCTACTAAAAACTCTTCATCTTTTTCACTATTTCATGTTATAACTATTGTATTTTTGTATGTTATATGTTAAGCCTATGAATGCTAAATCTGTATAATTTGTATAATATGTATAAGGAAGCATTCCCGTTAAATAATAATAATAATAATATAATAATATAATTATAAAACGAATTTATAAGACGGGCCTCTTTTCTTTTGGGTCCAGTACAAAGTCATACTTCAACTGAGTCGAGGTGTCATTGTAGCGCAAAAATGAAAAAAAAAAAAATTAAAGAAAGAAAGAAAATACCAACGCAGAGCTTTTTCCACGAGTTTGATTATAAAGGCCCATTTACATAACAAAGTGCCATAGAGAGAAATTTGTGAGGCCCAGAGCTGCGTTTGCACACTTTGCCTTTGGGGATGTAAAATGGCCTCGAATGAATTAAAATACCTCAAAGTAACAGTGAGTAAGAAACCTCCACGATGTATATTTATATTTTACAATCCCCCTCACTTCATTTTTGTAAGAAGTTGTCAAACTTTAATATCTGGTAATACCATTTGATATTATATAAAGTAGCCAGTCTCCTTCTCTCATTAATACTAACACACATTACATAAATATGTACCGTTAGGTCTCTAGAAGTTAAGACTCAGATTTGTATAGAATTGCGTCAGTCTAATAAACTCGTTCCTACGAATAACATGTGCGTTTCTCTTACATGGCGCTGCGGACAAAGCAAATTTTTTTTTAAAAGTGAACTTTAGGCGAGAAAAAGCAAAAAGTTATATCGGAAAGTGAAAAAGACTCGTTAAAAAAAAGGAAAAGAAAAATTCAAAAAAAAAAAAAACGTGTAATTTAAACACGCGGGACTAACAGTAATTACAATACTGTTATATATAATACTGTTATATATACAGTACTGCTATATCAGTTAGTTATAATACTGTAATATACAACCGATGCACATGGGTACGAGTTCAAATGAAATAAATATTGGAAGCGGAAACAAGAAAGGAACAATTAATATTTAAAAAAAAAAAAAAATCTAAAATTTTTTTTTTGATTTTTTTAGAAAGTTTTCTTAATGGGAAACAAGGAAAAAGCACAAGCCAGCACAAACACAGAAAGTCTAGAAAGTGAAGAAGTTAACTACCAAAATATGATGCCGTCAAATCTGCCTACACCTAGTCCATTACAAGTAGATGGAAATTTAGCAGACAACTGGAAGAAATTTAGACAGAATTTTCAGATATACACAATTGCAACAGGTATATCGAAATCATCAGCGGAGTCTCAGGTGGCAATTTTTAAATTGCTGCTAGGTGAAAGCGGTATCGAAATATATAACATACTGCAACTTACTGGGGCTGAAGAGAAGTCGTTGGGAATCATATTAAACAAATTTAATGACTTTTGTATACCAAAGAAAAATGTAATATTCGAACGTTTTGCGTTTAACAACAGAACACAAAAACAGGGGGAACCATTTGAAGTGTTTCTAAAGGATTTACGTCAGTTAATAAAGTCATGTGATTACAGCACAGCTGAGCATTCCATTTTGAGAGACAAAACGTACGGAATAAAAAATATTATGACAGACACGCTAAACAAAAGGGAAACTTCAAGGAGGGAGAGGAGGTAGTGATAAGAAACAAAGACGAGTGGGTTGAAGCTATAGTTCTTCAGAAACTAGAAGAACCTAGATCCTACTTGGTAAAATTATGTACAGGGGAGATACTTCGCAGAACCACCAGACATATAAAACATAATAAAAGGAGATATGACACGTTGCCGACTTACTCTCACATAACAGACAGTACTGAAGAAGTAGAGGACGAAAATAGTAATAGACGATCACCTTATAATTTGCGACCGCGACCGCGCACTCAGTCTACAGCCAACAAAGAAAAAACAAATTAGTTGGATATATAATTGACTCTTATTTTGAATTGTTAAATATATACATAATAATAATAATTTCTGAATTCTTTTGAAAGATAGATGTAAAAAATACTGTAGTAACATTTTGTTTAGAAAAGTAACAACTATTGAATTAATATTTGAATTTTTATGAATTGATCAATGTACAAATTTTGGATTATACTGAACTAAATCGTTGTCTTAAAATAGCAATATCATTAATACTCAAGTATTTAATGTAAGTAAACTTTGAATATACATTTTGTAAACTTAATGAAAGAAAGAGACTGGTGAACTTAAAGGGGAGGTGTAAGAAGTTGTCAAACTTTAATATCTGGTAATACCATTCGATATTATATAAAGTAGCCAGTCTCCTTCTCTCATTAATACTAACACACATTACATAAATATGTACCGTTAGGTCTCTAGAAGTTAAGACTCAGATTTGTATAGAATTGCGTCAGTCTAATAAACTCGTTCCTACGAATAACATGTGCGTTTCTCTTACAATTTTAAATTAAACATTTTACTACTGCAAAAGAAGTAAGAACGACGAATCCCATGTCTCTTCACTACGTATTTACAATCACCCCTCACCTCATTTATCTCGGTACACGCTTATCAGTAGATCATTATAATTGAATCGGGACATTTAAAATAATTGAGGCCTCAGTACAATTTCCCATCGTGTAAGGGACAAATGTACTGCTTCGTGTAGTGTGTATTTTGTTTATCAAAAATAAAGAAAAATAAAACAATCAATCTTATCGGGTAATCCTTATTATCATACAAAACGACCATTGTTAACATTTATAATTTCTTATAAGATAATTTCTTTTAAATGTTGGCTGCAAATGCCCATGCATGATCCATTCTAAAGGTCCAATTTTCGATGGCTCTTTCGAGTATTTTGAGTGGTATTTGGGCAATGACGCGACTGTTGGAATCCAATTCTTCAATCGTAGCCAGCTTGCCCTAATAAGACATCCCAACGGCTTAACTGGTTAATAATAGGGTACCAAAGTTCCACTTATGTCGGGTTTTCACCTAGCGGACGGTGCACCTCTTTGTTCACTTGATAGCCTGGTAATGCCTGCGTCACAGCCTTTCTCGGCTGGTTAGCGGGATTTTTATCCAACGCCCAAGAATTCTACAACTTACAACTTCCAAGAATTCAAACGCGAGGCTCAATGCTTCCTCCTCACGATCCAATTCGTATCCAATGTGCGGACAGGCTATCATATGCTATTATATCCTTTTTCTATTTTCGAGCTAAGTTTACTACTAGACATTGCACCATGACGTGAACGACACGACGGATTGGTAATATACAGGTTGACACTTGAGCTTGGACTCTTTCACATAAAAAAAAGGTTATCGAAGTAGATTTTTGAACTTTACGTAGCCCCAAATAAAAAAGTCCAAAGATGTGATTCACATGATCTAGGCGAACAATTCTGAGGTGAAAAAAATTGGGGGCCTCGGTGGCCTAGAGGTAAGGCGCCTGACTACTATCCCAGAGGTCCCGGTTTCGAATCCCGGCCAGCCCCACGGTCCTTCGCCTTTTCCACTTTCCCACCCACATAACTTCCCTTCTTTCTTCTCTCCTCTTTGCATTCCTGATTCCTCCTGTCATAGTATTCGCTAGTCCTTCCCCCCGTCATCGGTTGGCTGATGAGATTCAACTCGTTTCAGGAAGCATAACACTCCAGCGAGTTGTTTCTAAATGCCCCGATGCCAGAGTCGCGAAATGGTTGGGAGTAGGTGGAATAAAAATATCGCGGCTAGGTTGTGGCAGCTCCTTTCTACTTCTCTGTCTCTCTCTACTTTCTATCTTCCGGCTAGAGCTGCTGTTCGACATTCTATACGAAAAATAATAAGCCTCTAGTCTACCACAAAAAATGAAGGACAGCCTTACCCAACAGTTAATACTCTTGAGCACTTAGAGAGGACTTTTATGTAGATGATGTTCTTACCGGAGCGAACAGAAAGGAAGAAGTAATAAAGCTTAGAAAAGAGCTTACGAGAATTCTATCAAAGTCTGGTCTACCAATTCGACAATGGCCATCAAACGACTCATCTATTTAAGAAAACATTTCTAAAGCTGATGTACATCTTAAGTTATACCTTGGAGAAGATGAAACCTTAAAAACACTAGGTGTATGATGAAATTCAAGTTCTAATTCAATGATGTATACAGTAAAACCATTGAAAGGTCCAACAACGATTACCAAGAGGCATAGTTTATAAGAAGTAGCCAAGATTTTCGAACCATTAGGATTACTAGCTTGAATGTAGGCCACTGCCTGGCAATAATTTTATAATCTCAAATTATAGTAAATCTGTGGGTTCAAGCAATACTGATGTAGTCAATATAATTTCATAGTCAATATTAAATAGAATTTGTCCTAAACAAAATTTGTTTTCTCATTTCCAAAATAAGATTTATTTGAATATTAAAAGATCTTTGGGCTTACAATAAATTAAATTTATTTAAAACTCACGAGAAAACTAAATCAATTTCGTTTTCCTCTTACCTAAAATCTCGGCCATAAATCATTTGCCTACAGAAATCTCCTTCGAAAACGGACATTATTTCCTTAAAATTTTCTTCCTCTTATTTATCCAAGGATAAAAGTATTTCGTGTCCAAAATTGAACTCCAACCAAATATTATCCTCATATAAAATTTTTGAGACTTTGGGATTAGTTTCGCTTATTTCTGAAAACCATAAAACGACGAAAAAATATCTTCAACCTCCCCAAGTCTATGCCATTGCCGAATAAGGTTGTGCGACTCAAGGAAGTAATCACAGAAAGGACACCTTTATTCCGTTTAATCTGCCTCCCGAACTGAGATCCCTAGAATCCAATTTCATGTCCTTTCAGTATTTGTTTCGTAAACACTGGAACGTAATCCTTGGGCTGCAGATAAATAGTCCGAATAAGAACAAGAAGCACCGAATGGACGGGAAAATTGCAATTAAAATAATTTCTTCCCTCATTCCGCCTTTCATTTACATAAGAAAATGTCCAATTTGCATACGTACTAGAAATCCGGCTAGTCTCGGTCTTTCGTCCTGTGCAGTTGGTCTCCTTCGTCCTTCGTTTTTTCTTATTTGGCATGGGGTGCTGGGGGATGGGCGAATCTTATCTGTTGGTAAGATTTGCCTCGGGTGTCCTTTAAGTTTTCGAATGAGCGGCAGAGCCTTGGAAACGGAAAATGCGGAAATTGGTGTTTTAGATTGCGTAATGACTGAACAGTATGTCCTGCACTATTTCGTATTTACTGAACCTGCCCTATTCTTTTCTACCCTTCAAACTAATCTTACTACTAGACATTGCACCATAATCTGAACGACACGGCTTACTGGTCGTACAAAGGGTGATTCCTAAGAATGGTTTGTCCACATAAAAATGTCAGCTGCTACTTAAGTTTCGAGTGTTGAAAAAAAAATTGTTGGACCGATATATGAGCCGTTTATTTTGAAAGTGGGGCAAGTCCACTTTTTGTTGTTTCGAGATATTTAAGCATTTGCATTTCAAAAAAATTACAAATATTGGTAGCCCCTAATAAACAACTTTTTTGTCTTTTGTGTTCTTAGACAATATAAGTTTATTATCCAATAGTGCTTATAGTGCTGGCTACAAGGAAATAAAGTTTTGGACGTAACACCGTCTATTAAATCGGTTTAAGATAGGACGCGCGTGTAAAAATGTCCCGCACAATGTCCCGCACACAAAAAAAAAATCATATCTCCGCCCCCATACATGTTAGGGGGGTGGTTAATGGCTCAAAATTTTCGTTAATTTATCCTCTACACGGGAAAAATACATTCATTCACCTTATTGACGTGACAACGTCTATTAAATCGGTTTAAGATAGGACGCGCGTGTGAAAATGTCCCGCACACAAAAAAAAATTTGCTTCGAAATATATAATTTATTAATTGAGAAAATAATACAAAACGTAATAACAGACGTTGTCACGTTCAATTTAATAGACGTTGTCACGTTAAAATGCGGACGTGATACTTCACATCCAAGACCATTAATTTTTTTTTTCATACCCAAATGGACTTGCCTCACTTTCAAAATTAATGGATTAATAGAAGGGTAATTCCATGCCAACTCAGCATGAGTGTCCACCCGCCCATCACGGATTTTAAATTCAACTTCACTGGCGTGTTCTACACTTAAAAACAACAGATTTTGCCAAAAATAAAATTTTTTCATTGATTCTATTGATTTTTATAATCGATTTTTTATTTTATGTTTTTATCGAAGTCAGAAGTCACAATAATTGAATTTTCTTCTAATTTTGCAAATAGTGAACAGTAAAAAATGTAAAAATGTACTATTCTGATAGGAAACTTTCTGACGAATCGATTAATGGCATTGTCGAAGCGAAATTTTTAGATCTAATGGTCCAAAATGGCGTTTTTTTGAAAAAAATCACCTTTTTTTCAACTTAAAATATCTCAAAAAGGGATACCTCAAAAAATTTTGTTTTACATGAAATCGCAAGGGTTTTAATTGAACTTTACGAATATATCATGGTCTTTTGTACTTTTGGTCAACCAAGTTGATTTTCAGGCTATTTTAGTTCAAACTCTGAATTTTCACCAAATGAAGTGAATTTTAATATGTTCTATCACTATATTTTGCAAATACCGGGAAAAAAGGCTAATAACAAACATTTTCACCCTCTATCCCTCTATCATTAACCCTCTATCTTGGTAGACATAAATGAAGTTTAAGCCTCTTGTGACTTCATTCATAAATCTTTGAAATGACTGGGCTGCATTTCTCAACCCAAATGGCATGCGAGTGAACTCAAACAAACCAAAGGGTGTTATTAAGGCAGTTTTATGCACGTCTTCTTGTGCAATGGAGATGTTGTGGTACGCACGCACCAAATCCACCTTCGAAAAAATCGTGCATCCGTGAAGGTTCACAGAGAAATTGTGAATGTGCAGGATAGGATATCTATCCGGCACCGTGACTGCATTAAGGCGACGGTAGTCGCCGCATGGCCTCCAATCATTTGTATCCCGTTTAGGGACCAGATGAAGTGGAGATGCTGCGGGAGACGACGATGGTTGACAAATCCCTAGTTAAACCATATGTTCAAACTCCAATTTCGCCACCTTGAGCTTCTCAGGATGGAGTCTACGAGCGGTAACGAAAGGTTACATTAGTAACAGTGTGATGTTGCACATTGTGTTTAACCGGTAGGTCAAAATTAAGTGGTTGTGTTAAAGAAGCGTACTTCATTAACAATTCTTTATATTTGCCAAGATGTTCTCATTCAAAGCTCTCGATCATATACTATCATATACTCACCAGTTGCACAGACGTCAGTCTGAAGACTGGTCTGTGAGTCAACTAATACTCGCATTTTGAAGTCGAGGATGAGTTCTAACTTCGTGAGGAAGTCCGCACCGAGTATAGCTTTGTTAGTGTTGACTATTATGAAGTTGTGGATGAACCGTCGGCGAAGACCTAGGTTCAGTTCCAGCAACTTCATGCCAAAAGTGTGGATCGTGGATCCATTAGCGGCCCGCAGAAGTAAATTAGGGCATGTAGTTTATACCCTAAAAGTGTGCGCTGGAATTAATGATAGAGACCCTCTATCCGATCAAATCATACAATGTAAAGTCGTCAGTCTTGATACAACACCTGCAATCAAGTTCAACCTGATTACCAAAAGAAAAATATTGATGCATAATTATAATTTGATACCTGCATGCGGCGGATATCCGCCAGGCGGAATTTATAGATTAATGGAAACTTGCGGGTGCAAATGGACACCGTGCACGCGCAAATCAATTGTGCTAATCAAGCAAATTATGTGTAAGAATATTTTCACCTAGAAGTAAGTTAAAATTAAATTAAATATTCAATACTTGTCAACAGTTTGAGTCGTTCGGTTTTTTTTTTTTTTTATGTGAAAGACTAGAGTCTCAGGGAAGACCCTTTATACTGTCGACAATCTATTTTCTTCATATAGAGTGCAATGTCGAACAGCAGCTCTAGTCGGGGAAGGAAGGAACTGCCACAACCTACCCGCGATATTTTTCAGTCCACCTACTTCCAACCATTACTATGACTACTTTCGCATCGGGGCATCAAGAAACAGCTCGCTGGAGTGTTATGCCTCCTGAAACGAGTTGAATCTCATCAACCAACCGATGACATGCGCTTTTGGCGGAGCGGGGAAGGGCTAAGGAAGGCTATGATGACAAATGGAATCAGGAATGTAAAGAGGGAAGAAGAAAGAAGGAAAGTTATGTAGGTGGGAAAATTGGAAAAGGCGAAGGACCGTGGGGCTTGGCCGGGAATCGAACCCGGGACCATCGGTTAATTAAACTTTGTTATTAGTAAAAACTTGTTTTGTTTCATTCATTAATAAAAATTTCTATGTTCCCGGAACAAGTTGATACCTTTGTACAAGTTTGATAAATATAGAATTTTCTTTTGTATTATGAAAAGATTAATTAAATATTTAGAAAATGAAGTTTCAAATGCCTTTTCATTGAAATGCTTTCATTTTTTTGCAGTCTGATAGAAAACGCAAACGTTACTTCATAACAAATAAAACTTAATAGTACTTTTTTACTTAAATTGCATTAACATATAATTTTTTTGATTGATTAAGATATATGCTGAAAAACTGTGTGTTCGGTGAAAATGTTTGTTATTAGCCTTTTTTCCCGGTATTTGCAAAATATAGCGATAGAACATATTAAAATTCACTTCATTTGGTGAAAATTCAGAGTTTGAACTAAAATAGCCTGAAAATCAACTTGGTTGGCCAAAAGTACAAAAGACCATGATATATTCGTAAAGTTCAATTAAAACCCTTGCGATTTCATGTAAAACAAATTTTTTTGAGGTATCCCTTTTTGAGATATTTTAAGTTGAAAAAAAGGTGATTTTTTTCAAAAAAACGCCATTTTGGACCATTAGATCTAAAAATTTCGCTTCGACAATGCCATTAATCGATTCGTCAGAAAGTTTCCTATTAGAATAGTACATTTTTACATTTTTTACTGTTCACTATTTGCAAAATTAGAAGAAAATTCAATTATTGTGACTTCTGACTTCGATAAAAACATAAAATAAAAAATCGATTATAAAAATCAATAGAATCAATGAAAAAATTTTATTTTTGGCAAAATCTGTTGTTTTTAAGTGTAGAACACGCCAGTGAAGTTGAATTTAAAATCCGTGATGGGCGGGTGGACACTCATGCTGAGTTGGCATGGAATTACCCAGAATCGTTAATTTAAGTGGATAATATTTCAGTTGTATCAGCCTTTTTATCCGCTTTACATTATTTTCACCTATACATATGTATGAATGTATGGATGTATATAAGTATGTATTAGCTTTATATAGCTTTCCCTGTATGTATGAATGTTTGTACGTTTATATGTTTGTTTGTTCTTTGTTAACAAATCTTGCTTCCATATAACCGACCAACTTCTGATTTTGCCCATATGCATAGTTTGCAATGCAATCTGACCAATTGGTAGATGGCAGTTCCAAGATGGCGGCCGAATTTTGCAAATTGTGTACCAATGCTATTTAAAATCAGTACTGGGGGGTTTTTATGAGCACAAATGACGAATTTGTGGCCAAAAATTGAAAATTCAAAATGGCGGTCAACAGAAAATGGCTGACTGCTTTTTTTTCAAATCCACTCAATATGGGTATCAAATGAAGCGTTATGTCAAGTAAACTACGATCAGCTTTCCAAATTCAAAACGAGAGATAACATTTTTTACAACGCCCTTGGTATATGGGTATCTAATGAAAAGATATGACAATTAGAATACTATTAGCTGTGTCATTCAAGTGCGTCATTCCAAATTAAAAAATTTCGGCCAACACAAAATTACAGTCTACCCTTTTCTTTACGACGTCCTCGGTATAGGTATCAAATGAAAGTATGTATATGACAGTAAGCTGTGTGACGTCTAATATTATTACACGATAAACCGACTGCTCTGCATTTTTTTCGTGTAACGATTCTATTATCTATGTAGCTGTGCACAAAACAGCAAAAATTCGCATGATTTTCACAGATCCCGAGATCGAAGTTATGTTTGTATTAATGTGGTGCTTCCGATTTATTGGAATTTATTAGAAGTGTTTAAGGAAGGAGTGATGGGAAGTGTAATTTGGCTAGTTCAGTTGTTCATATTGATTTCACGATTACTAAAATTTCCTGGTGTTGGCGTTATTATCGAAACACAATATTGAGATATCTCTATTATTATTTATGAAATATTGTACAATTGGCGACTACCAATATCAAATAGAAATGGATAAAAACACTCTACATTTCAGACTAGTGTTAAACCATTAGATTTGCTTTACCATACAGCAACCGGAGCTAAATTTTGCTGTATGGTTGAAAAATATTTTCAATCTAAGATGGACTTGCACCACTTTCAAAATGAACATACTTACAGCACTATTAAGAGCTAAAACTTCCATCTCCTTTATTACTAGGATTCTGAATTTTTTTGACCATAACGTGTTTATACATAAAAAGAGCATACTAAGTCTTATCTAGAACTACCATTATCTTCATTTTTTCAAAAATGGACTTACCCCACTTTCAAAATAAACGGCTCATATTAGGATCTTAAAGACCGTTCTCGTTTGTAGCAGTTATTAACCATACATTAACCATTCAAAGTAGAAGGAGAAGATGGAAGTAATTGTTATTGGGCGGAAGTTAGATAGGTCGTGATTCACCTTTTTTTTAGAATGGGATGAACTTGAGCTAGTTTCTAAAAGTGTTGATATACATATTCCAGAGAAGTATCACAGAGCAGAAGTTTTGCGCAGAGCCTTAAGAGACGACGTGGGTGGACAAATAAAAATAACTGCTGGACAAACATGGCCAAACGAATAAGATTTTTTTTTTTTTCAAAATTCGCTATTCGTGGTGCCACTTCACAGACCTGAAGTTCCGGGATGAAGCACAATCTCCTGAAACTGTACGATGTAGAAAACAATTTGCCGACAAAAATGTGATCCAAGGCGTGAAAAATTCGTGATGTTTGTAAAGGGTCACATAATTATGCACGATTTTTAAAGAGTTTTGGCAAGTATTGTTGCCAATTTAGCAGGTACTATTAATTGGTGTCTTGCTCACCAATGGGAAAAGGTTTCTTTGTTATTAAAACACTGCAAGTCCAATTGAATTTTTCTATATTTTACAAAGTATTTACAAAGGTTTTATATACAACTGTTGCACAAGTTACATGTGAATTATATTTACCCAAGAAAAACTGATTTTAAGAAAAGTGTGTTTTGTTTTCCTGATGACATATTAGGAAACGCCACAGAGTGTTGAATTTTCATCAGTGATGCTTTGTTTGGAAAGTATTGCTGTGTAGAATCACTCACTTTAGAAAGGGTCTCATTCCATCGAGTTTATTAGTTATTACCAAAACTTGTCAATTTAAGCTCTTTTTGACACTGCCGAAGTTTTTCATTTAAACAAAAAAAAGGTCCCACCGAATGTTATGAAATTTGTTTCAGAGAATTTATTCGTTAATATTCTTCTTTCCGAACCTCAAAGAAGTCGATATAGTTTTTGGTTCGTTTTGGTTCCACCGGGAACTTTGCTCAAAATCTGGACTTGATGTTATCTGAAACAGTATTCCATGTACAGTTAAAATTATGGTGAAAAACTTGACTCCCTAAGAATAAAATAACTCAAAAAAACATTGTAAATCGCAAAATGCTAAAAAAATTAAGAATATTGGAATTTTTCTCGTTCTTAGAAGCTACGTATCTTCTAAATGGAGCCACACAAGTTTCTTTATTCCGTAAATACCCTCTATCGATCAAGGCGGGGCCCTTGGGCACACAAGAATATGGGGCCCTTTTGGAAAGTAAAAAAAGTGAATGATACAAACGTTTTTCTGCTATGATCTTATATTTATTATTGTTAATGGATACAAATCAAATAAACATTACATTATTAATTAGATAAGTTTGCTGCTGGTTTGAATCGGTTACGACTACAATAATGGTTTCTTTCGGGATTTCTGTTTAGCAAAATCTTCTATTATATGCTCAAAGTCTATTTTTTGAAGAATATTACTTTCTATGCACATAATTGACAAATAAGTTAGTCGATTTTGTAACATTGTTGTTCGCAATTCGCTCTTTATTCTCCTTAGGTGTGAAAATGAGCGCTCTCCACTACAATTGATAACCATTAAGCAAAGGAATATTCTTGTAGCAACTTCAACATTTGGAAAAGTTTCTTCTAATTTATCAGACTTTATTAGCTTATGTAAGTTTGAGATACTTAAATCCGCTGATTCCTCTGCGATGTTTTTTAAATACTGCCTTAAATGGAAACATTCTGTTTTGAGCTCATATGCATTAACATCTTCGTGATAAAATTCAGCAAATTCTTTGCATTTATTTGACAACACATCAGAATCGATTGTTGTTAACTTACAAAGAAAACCAAAACGATTGTCAATTTCTTGGTATGCTGCCGAACGGGTTTTTAAATGTGCATATAATGTGTCGATTATGGGAATAAAGGTATCTACACGAAACTTTTCTTTGCCATTCAACTGTACAGTCTCTGATGATCCTTCAAAAAATATGATGTGTGTGCTGCGAATTCTTTTTCTTTCTGACTTATCTTTATAGTCAACATTTGGTTGTTTTTCTTTAGCGGCTGATTCGTACTGATCGAAATTATTGCGTGCGTTATTAACATAATCGATCAGAGATGCGTAAAGTTTTGTTGCAACGTCCATGGTTATAGTGCTGTTCTGTAAACTTAAGCTTGTTTTATTCATAATTCCCAAAAGATCATTCCATATCTCCGTTAAAAGAATAGTTTCCAATTTTTCCATTTTTTTTGCTAGGCTTTGGGCTTCGTTTCTTGTTTCTCCTGGTTGATTGATGTCATTTGCAATTGATGACAAAGCTTCAGAAATATTTAAATAACCATTTTGCAATGCATTAATAGCATTAGCACGTGCAGACCAGCTAGTTTCCGAGAGAGATTTCAGGACTCTATTTGCACCCAAATGATCTGTCATAATTTTCCATCTTTTGGTCGAAGCGGAGAAAAAATTGAAAAGTTTTTGGACAAACTGAAAGTATGCTACTGCTGAAGAAACACACTCAACAGCCTGAACACCCACTAAATTTAGCGAATGTGCTGCACATGGAACAAAAATTGCAATTTCACATTTTTCTTTTATTCTTGACTGACCACCAGAGTACTTTCCAGCAATATTTGATGCATTATCGTAGCTCTGTCCGCGACAATCTTCTATAGGAATATCAAGGCTTTCAAAACAGGTTAAAATGGTATCTGCTATGTATTGTGCATTATGCTCATCCATAGGCAAAAATTGCAAAAATCTCTCAATGGGCTTTCCGTCTTTTACGTATCTAACGATGAAAGTCAGTTGGTCAACATGGGACAGATCCGGGGTGGAATCTACGCTAATAGAGTAATTTGCTAATTTTAGTTCCTTAACAATTGTTTCTAAGACTTGCTGTCCCATTATATTAATAAATTCATTACAAATATTTGCAGATAAATATGATGTTCTTCCTTTTCAAGGATTTCCATAGATTCGTAAATGATCAGCAAGAAAAGGATCGAACTCACTAATCAGTTCAAAGCATCCCAAATAATTTCCATTATTTTGAGACCCCAATATCTCATTATCACCACGAAAAGCAAGACCTCTTGAAGCTAAAAATTTAATTACTGCAACAATTCTTCTAAATACATTCTTCCAATAATTGACTTCTGTATTATATTGGGACAGCAACTCACTGTCAACTCGTCCAGTAGTTTTACATCTTGCGACATAATTCATCATAAATTGTCTGTGCTGTAAACTGTTTTCATGCTCTATTAATAAGTTACTTATATGCTTCTAATCTTTATATACATTCGGAGAACTCAAATTATGCCCAGTACCAGTAGTATTATTAAATAGACGGCAGCAATAACAGTACACAGATTTCTTCGACGGTGAATAAAGGAGCCATTTTCTTTCTAAAAACTCGCCATTCGTCAATTTACGAGTAAAAATATTTTTAGTCAAGCATCTAATTATTGTTTTACCGCTTGAATCTGGAAAACTTGTAGAAGTTTCGGAGAAGTCATAATTTTTATTTTGGAAACACTCTGGTCCTTTTCGAATCCAAATATCGCGTACTTCTTCCGTTAAAATTTCATCACTATACGTACCGGGAGCAGAATTTAAATTCTCCAAGCTTGCAGTTATAAACTCACAGCAGCTTGAAGTGGAGGGTTCAGCATCTGAAGTGTGTTTGTCATTTTCATCGCACGAAAACTCTTTTTCCTGTTGATATTCAGAAATATCTTTATCTTGAGTTGATGAGGATGAAGAATCTGTAAGCCTATTTGTTCCTTCAACTGTAAAAAATGAGGTAACCTTAGGAAGTTTTTCGACTATTTCTTTTTGTCCTAACGCTTTTTTTCTTTTTTGTGAACCACTTAAATATATTCTTTTCGGCATAATGAAATAATCTACAATATAAACGAACACGTCAAAATTTATATTTACACAAAAACTAAATCACGCCACTTATTTTCCGTCTTGAAGTTTAACACAATCGGGGATTCCCGCAACCATAGACAATTACCAAGTTTATAGCTGCAAAATTAAATCGATTTAACTTAAGATTACGCAAAAATTTCGAATTAACGTATAAAGGGGTATTTAATATCGAAGATTCTCACAATTATTTTCTTATAAACTTGGCTTAAGCCGAAAAATTTCGTTTAAAGCTATAATTCGAATTATATATATATTTATGCAACAAAAAAATTTGTTATCATAATTCGAATTATTTTTGGAACAGCTATAAACTAGGTAGATGTCGATATCTATGTATAGCCATTGTAGAAACTGTGCAATCCCGCTTTTGGAATCGGAGTGGTTTGTATAACCGATCACTAGCATTCGGAAATATTCTGGCTATAGCTATAATTCGGGAAATTAAAATTTTAAGATGCTCAATTCAAATTAAAAAAAAAAATTAAAATTATAATCGTGAAAAAGGATTTTTTTATTGTGTACTCGTATAGTAAACCAATATATCGGTCTTTCAGGGCCCCCGAGAGGAAGGGGGCCCTGGGCCCGGGCCCCGAATGTCCTTATGGTAAAGACGGTATTGGATAGAGTGAAACTCAAAAAGTGAAAACTCTACATCCCTGCGTACTAATCGTCTAGGGGCCCCGTAACTAGCTCGAAACCCAAAAAGTCAAAACCGCCATATCCATGCGTTCTAATTTTCAAGCAAAAGTAATCTAAAACCTGAATCACAAGCACGCTAAAATATATGTACATATACATACTAGCATAAAACCCGCGTGCCTTGCAACGCCTTTGAAAAAAAAGTTTATTTGTGCACTGTCCGTAGAACAAAAAAGATATAATTGGAAAAGGACAAATCTGCAAAAATTTAGTCAATGCGTTTTTTTTTTTTCTTTAAAAAGCTCAGCTGTTATTATCCCACAAAAAGGTTTAATATATTGTACTCCTATTTTTTTTTATTAAATATGGTAAACAATTGTTGCTCATAAAATTTGCAAGCTTTAATGCAGAGATTGATTCTGGCATGTATATATCAAGAGAAGTGACATTGTAGGATTTGCCGAACATTCGTTAAGTTTGTTCGTCCATGTGGGTGCAAGAAATTATGAAGCAACCACAAATGAATCCTTAATAAAGTCAATATCGAGTTTCACAAATTGTTTCATTATTTATTCAGTATAGTTTTTATACCAAGTTCCCTATAACCAAGTCCTAGGCATAGATTTTCACCAAGTATCCCTATAACTTCTCAAACAACTGTTTTTACCCTGTTTCAGCCCCTTGGGGGTTGAATTCCGCAAAATCTTTGACGCCATGTTTCATTATTTATGGTGTATAGTATTTATACGAAATTCGAAAAAAATCTGACTAAAGAAAAAATTCCCCATACAACCTATTTGACCCCATTTCCACCCTTAGGGGATAAGTTTCGAAAACTCGCTTCTTAGTGGATGTGGGGACGAATTTTGAAAAATCGCTTATAAGTGGATGTCCACGTCATTATAGGGATGCACTGTTAAAATTTCAGCCATTTAGCTCCAGCGGTTTGGGTTAACCCCATTTCACCCCCTTAGGGGATGAATTTTGAAAAATCGGTTCTTAGTGGATGTCCAGATTATTATACGGATGCACTGTCAACATTTCTGCCATTTAGCTCCAGCGGTTTGGGTTAACCCCATTTCACCCACTTAAGGGACGAATTTCGAAAACTCGCTTCTTAGTGGATATCCACGTCATTATAGGGATGCACTGTCAAAATGTCAGCCCTTTAGCTCCAGCGGTGTTTGGGCGTCAATTAAGTTTTTAAAATTTTTAATGTTTCAATTTGTTTGGACTTCAATGCGAACTTGAATCCCCTAATTCAACCCCTTCAAACTTTTTTTAGCGACAAAACGTAGCCGTCTCCAAGGTCTAATCTATAGCTCTGTAACAAATTTCATCAAGATCGGTTCAGCGGCTTAGACGTGAAAGAGTAACAGAGAGACAGACAGACAGACAAACAAACAGACAGACGGACACACAGAGTTACTTTCGCATTTATAATATTAGTAAGGATGTTTGTGTATAGGATTCTTCTACTCATCACATTTATATAGTAAACACTATTTTTCTTTCTTCCATTTCCACAAAGTCGTCGATGATATCATCATAATCTATATTTTCTGCCAGCTCTCGTTCTATGATTTAACCGTGACTCATATACTATAGTTACATGACGCTTGAAAGGACCCCGCACAAATTATATGAAAACGTGCTTTCGGTCAAATTGGCTGGAATTTTACTATGTTGTAGCTGACATCGTCCTGATCAAAAGTGTTCATGGGCACGAAACCCAAAAATTAGATCTTTTGGGGTTTTCAGGTACTTTTAGGATTTACCTCTCTTTTGCCTCCCACGGCCCCAAAACAAGTCGTAGGAGGCTCCAAGACCCCTCAATATTTTTGTAACGGTACCTACTATTAGTAAAAAATACCATAAAAATCCCCCCTTGCCTCTAAGGGGGCCAGGGAGCGGTCCATATGGCTGCAACAGGTAAAATGCAGTTATGCTTGTGTTTTATTATTTTTTGATGCACCTACAAATCGATGTAATTAGAGCCCCAGGTGAGGTGCAATGACTTTTTTTTGATTGATTATGAATTATTACAATGTAATTAACTAGTTTTATAATTTAGACATGGGTGGCGTGCATAGGGTGCATATGGGAGGGGGCAAACTTTCAGGACCCTTTTGACCCCCTTAGAGGAAAATGCGGATTTTTATATTATTTTTGCGTAATTGTACGATTAATTACGAAGATTTTCCGGGGTCTCCGAGCTTCCTACAATTTTTTTTGGGGCCGTGGGAGGTAAAAGTGCATAAGTGCATTTTACCTGTTGCAGCCATACGGACCGCCCTTAGAGGCAAGGGGGGATTTTTCTGGTATTTTTTACTAATAGTAGGCACCGTTACGAAAATATTGAGGGGTCTTGGAGCCTCATACGACTTGTTTTGGGGCCGTGGGAGGCAAAAGAGAGGTAAATCCTAAAAGTACCTGAAAAACCCAAAAGATCTAATTTTTGAGTTTCGTGCCCATGAGCACTTTTGATCAGGACGATGTCAGCTACAACATAGTAAAATTCCAGCCAATTTGACCGAAAGCACGTTTCCATATAATTTGTGCGGGGTCCTTTACTTGAAACATATTTGAAATACATTTCGATCTTATGAAAACACATATCGATTTGAAATAGGATTGATACAAAAAATTCCTTGGATCGAATTGAAATTGAATCGAGAGCCGAAAACACATATCGAATTTCAAATCACTTTTAAATCGAGCCTTCGATCGTCTCATGTAACCATGATAATATATTACTTAGATAAATTTTAATCATTTTTAATTTTTGTTCGCCTTTCCAAAGGCGAGTATCGACATCAGTTTTACCGAACAGTCCCCCAACTAAGAACCAACCACGTCCAATATGCTGCTTGACTACCGCACCGAACGAAAACCAATCTACGTTTGTCCGTTTTCTTCGCCCCATACAATTCCTTAAAGCTCCAATCGTAGATTATTAACAGTGCTTCAAATTTGCTCCTCTTAGTAGCGCTTTGATTATTCCCACTGGGAGCTTCGTGATTGATGCTGCCAAAAGAAAGAGCCCAAAACTAAGCACAAGAGCCTGTCTACATAAAACCGGTTCCATTCTAGATTACACTAAGTAACCTTCGGTTGGCGAATAAAGAACCGATCGCTTAGTATCTTTATTTTGAATGAACTTATTCTTACCACAAATTTTTTTAGACAAAGAATTTTTAGAATTTCAATATTCTGAAGGGGCCCTCAAACATGTTTCAGCCCAAGGCCACGCAAGGTGATGTATTGGGCCTGTTATACCTCCTAAAACAAGTAATCCCGCTAACCAGTCAACAAAAGCTGTGTCGCAGGCAGTGCCAAACTAGCAGATGAATAAGGTCTTCGCCAGACCTAAGCGGGACTTTGGCACCTTATTATTAACCGGTTAAGCTGGACGGATGCCTTATTAGGGCTCTCTGAGGACATATGAGTATTTTTGATCTTCTTAAGGGCGATATCTCCTGAATGGCAATTCGTACGGGAATAATAGTTTAACCATCTCAAGAAGGAGATCCCGCACGTAGGAATGAACGAAAGCGTTATTGCGAGGAAGCAAAATTGGCAATATGAAGTTGTAGGGTAATTCTGCGTTTCTTAGGCGGCCCCCGACGCGTAATAGTTCGATTTTTCCTTGCGACGACTTGAGACGACTCTTGCGATTGAGTTCTTTCCCCTTTTCGAAAGTTCTAATCTCGTCTTTGAATTCCGCTTGTTGGACAGCCCATAAAATCCGCATGAAGGCTTCTTCAATTTCGCCAGCAGTTAACTTACCAGTAGTCTTTGGTTTCTTACTCTTTGCCGCCTTGACGTTTTCCAGAAATCGAAGGACGACAGCAAAACGACGACAGTTCCGTTGAAAGTTGCTATAAGAGTAAATTACTTCCAGGAAGGAATCCGAAATGGTACACACCAAGATGGATTTGATTGTCCTCTTCTCTGGCAAGTTATCTATGGCTAAATGACGATTCTTTGAAATTGGCCAGCTATTCTTAGGCTCATATAAGAATTGGGGCCCACGGAACCAAATTGAACTGGCAAGATCCTTTGCGCTCGCCCCTCTCGAGATAATATCTGCGGGGTTATCTTTTGATGTTACATGTCTCCATATGCAATACTTCGTTAATTTTTGAATATCCGAGACCCGATTCGCTACGTAGGTTTTCCAAGAACCGGGGATAAGTTTTTAATGTAAATACAGCATCCGTATGCTCTGACAGAAGCATCAGCGAAGCCATGTATCTCAATAGTTCCTTCTGCGTCCGTACTCACTGCCAGTCGCGGGATGTGAATTTCATTTAAGAAACTCAACTCTTCTTTATATTTGCGCCAACGAGTATCGATTTCTATAGGAATTGATTCATCCCAATGTAGTTTCATGAGCCAAAGCTCTTGCAGAAAAACTTTAGCCTTAACGATAACTGGATTGACGAGGCCGAGGGGATCAAAGAGTCGTGAAACATCCGACAGAATGCTTCGTTTGGTAATTTTGGAAGTACCTTTACTACTATGGTTATACTGGAACCTAATCTCATCCTTAGTAGGCTCCCAAACAACACCTAGAGTCTTTATGACATCCATATCGTTTAGATTCAAGAGTCTTACTCTTTCGGATTCAGGAATTCCCTTGGTGAAACTTACATCATTTGAATACCATTTTCTTAGGTGAAATTGGGCTGACTCCAATATGGCGTGTACTTGGTCTTTGATGATGTAGAGATCTTCTCTTGTAGCTGCTCCTGTGATAAGGTCGTTCATATAAAAGTCCGATTGAATGATTTTTGATATCTTTGGCCTTTGTAAAGCATGATCCTGGGCAAGCTGTAATAAACACCGCGTTGCTAAAAAGGGAGCTGAAGCATCATTGAGGATCCGTTTTAAACGGTAGCTTTACCATAAACCTGCCATCCGACATTCGACGAAAAGTGCTTGAGAATAGTTTTTCGCAGGCTATCATTTCCTCAGTATGATTTATATTTTTGGGACGAATCTCTTCTTCATTCCAAATTTTGTCGACTAAATCGCAGAAGGTTCTGTCGCCAATGGCCTCTGAACAACCTTCACTTACGAGACTACAACTTGCAACAACCCTAGCATGATGTGGTTCTGAGTATCTCCCCGACACTATCCATCATAACACCGTCTTTTGCAAAATGGGCAGCTCTTTGTGTCTTTTGATTTGTCCTACTGAAAGCAACTGGAAGAAGGTTTCTGCACCTATTAGGAGATCTACTTTCTGTGGCGTATAGAACTTTGGATCAGCCAATCGAATGTTACTTGAAATATTCCAATTGTCTACCGAAACCTTTCGTTCTGGATGCAAGCCAGTGATATGTGACAGGACGAGCAACGAAAGGTCTGTCTCGAATTCGTTAACTCGCGATTTGATTACCGTGTGCGTAGATCATCGAACCTTCGACGAAGCTTCTCCTATTCCACTGATATTCGTTTCAGAAATTGTTCTTTTTAGGTTTTGTAGTTGAGTCAAATTTTTAGTAATAAAGTTGAGCTGAAGACATGAGTTTTCTTGCTATTGTTCGAAAGTAAAGACGACTGAACAGGACTCTCAGGGCTCCCTGACGGTGAATCTCCAAAATTCGAAGCTTCGGTTGATTTCGTTGTAGAATATCTATGCAACAAGGAGTGGTGGGGCATGCTACATACACGACATTTTTGCGAACGGCATTCTTTGACACTATGTCCCTTGCTTAAACAGCTGATACAAAGAGCACGTTTCTTAACTGCTTCGAACCTGCTCCACGTCGACAGCTCTAGGAAAGACGGACATTTGTACATCATATGTCCATCTTTAAGGCAAACCAAGTCACAATTTTCTTCGTTTTTTAGCATTTTGCTCATGCTTTTAATCTACATATCTTCTAAACGGAGCAACTCAAGTTCCTGATCTTTATATCAAATAAAAGAATACACTTTGACCTAAAAGATGAGTCTAAGTATATTGGTTTACGATAATTGGTCTAGGAGTTATTCAACTCTAAATAAATGACAAAAAAAGACATTGTTTTTTCGCGAACACCCTGTATCTTAGTGGTTAGCCCCCTATCTAGAACACATTTTTCCTCCAAATACATCCAGGAATGACCCCTGAAAAAATTAGAAAAATAGTCCAACTTGAACGTCGGAAAACCTATACAAGTCGTGAATGAGTTCATATGAATATTTTAAATCTTTAAAACGGTGATATCTCATGAATGGCAATACGTACGGGAAAATCTATAATAACATTTTTTGTAGAAAATCGTATGAGCTACAAACTTTGTGAACATTTTTCTATGATAGGACTTACCGTTTCAGATGCATTTGCAAAAAACAGATATTTTGACCCTAAAACCCCCTAGAAAGAAAGGCTCCCGGGGTAGAAAATCGGTAGACTTTATAACCCCTTATTAAGAACCCTAAAAGGAAGCTCCGTGCCAATTTTCAGCCTGTACCCAATCATTTCCGCTATTTTTACTATTTTTCCTGTAGTAGTTGGCAACTATGAATATGAAATTGAGCAATTATTTAATAGCAAATTGAATTTAAAATATTAACGATTTTTACAAGTGTAGAAAAGTGATGCGAATTCAAACATTAATCAAGTAAAGTGTATCAAATATTCAATGTTTGAAGTCTTAAACTAGTTCTCCTCCAACACTACAAAATTTGTAAAAATTATTTTTTGAGCGTTTAAGAGATACATTATTTGCAAAATTGATTTTTGACCTTTTGAATACATTTTTTTGCTTTTAACTATTCTCGATTTATGCTGCAGTTCAGTGACTATTTTAACTGGGTATAAAAAAAAAACTGTGTCCCCGTAAGTTTTAGGTCTGAATGTAACATGATGTGATCTATTTAACCCTATCGGTATCAATTTATACGAGAACTGTTTCATCAATGCAATATTAATGTTAGGGCTTGTGTATAGAAAGCAGAAGACTATGACTTGACTACGGAGAATCCATCCGAAGACGACTAAAATCACAGAATGAACTACTGCACACCTGATTTACGCCACTTCACTCATAATATAAAGTTGAGCTGTACCCTGTCATTGGTAAATCAATTTTGACTGCACTTTTAAACAGTGATCCAGGAAGCACAACAAAGCCTACAAATCGTCTAAAAATTGACTTGTTAATCGAAAATCTAAGATAATGTTAACAAACTAATCTTCGCCCATTTATTCAGTTGGAGCTTTTATCCTGTTGGTCCTGTTCGACTGCTAATGACACTTCGCATATGGCTGGTGTATAAACATGCAGAAAAACCATAATCACATCACAAGTCATTAATTTTCACCCAACTGAATGAACTTGGGATGATTTTGCTTCCCTGTAAATGACCTCTTATGGACCACTTCGCAACACCATTCCGTAGCCCTCGAGCTATTTTCTTGTTACATTAAGCACAACCCCGACATAGTGGTGGGGTTATCATAAGTTAATAAACGAACTCAGAATGATTTCTGCGGCAATAACATTATTCAACCACACTCCAACCCCTGTAGGAGTTAGCTAGACTTTTGGATAACTAACCCTGGAATGACTGGGCTTATATTGCCAGGATTTTTGGTTGGCGCTAGATTGGTTTTGGGTGGAGCTGAAGCCAATGTGTCGAAACAACGGAAGCTACCACTATCGAAGGGTGTTTTGTGCCTAAGAAGCCGAAAGCAGTTTATTAGAAGTGGAAGATAGTAAAAATGTAAATGGGAATACTTTGGGTGCTGCTTCTCCACTCTCTACATTCGTGCTGCCATTATGAGGATATTTATATGACACACGCCAGGGAACGCAACCAATGCACACGCAATGTTGCGTTTTTCGCATAATTAAGTAAATATTGGTTACAGGAAAACTACCCTTATTCGTGCGATGAGTGTCTTCGACGCATAGTGTGTCGGTAGTTATGTCGAAATGGGGGGTGACGACTGTTGTTGACTGTACTTCACCATCCAGAAACAACTAATCAGAATTACCAATCTCTCTCCTCTCTCTGCATACCTTGTGCGGTAAGGGAATAATTCAACTTCGAAATTGCTGCAGGTTTTATGAACTTTTTTCTATTCCATATAAAATCCAAAAGGGGAACAATGCATTAAATGTGTGCAAGGAATATTAAGTAATGGGGGAAGAAAGTCTAGATTTATTTTTGGGGGCTTGCGAAGTACTCAAATTTTACTATAAGGAGTGCCTTTATAAAAAAAAATAAGGGTGAACTTATGGTTTTTCTTTTGAGAGTTTTGATGATAAACAAAAACATATAGTTTGCAATCAACATAGATTTTATTTGTTAAGTTTATGCGACATTATGCCTCTCAGTGTTATAGCAAACATAGGTAAGTATTTTATTTAGTTCATATCAACAACTCAAACTGTTTTTTATAGCTGTTATGCAAAGCGATGTCTGATAATACTAGGCTGGTTTTGTAGTCATAGAATGAGTGCTTATATTGACCAAATCTGTGGTGCATGTTAAATAGGTCGAACATTCGTGACGGCTACTAGAACTATGTATATTTAGAAACAAACGACGTCATTATTGTGGTGAAATAACTTGATAATATGTTGATATCATGACGGTTATTTAGGGAAACAACGCAAATCTAAAAGGAACAATAATTATTCTACCGAACTACCCTGTAATATAATGCAGAATATTTAAGCATTAATGTTCTAAGTTTTTTATATAAAGAGAGTACTTAAGGCAGTCAGGATGACAGTATTGTAAAACAATTGTTTTATGAAGAATTTATTGAGATATTATGCTAAGAAACCAGTTAACTGCTGACTCCAGCCTATCAGTTGTTTTGACATTGTAAGCGCACAGTCACCAGAAAGTGTGTGCTTAATTTTTAAACATGTTATAATTTTTCATGGGGCAAATTTTTTATTTTATATTTAAAGACTTGAAGATTTCGCCCAATGTTGCCTATTGAACGTATCAACCTTCTCCACTCACAGTGTGGAGTGTATAATAGGCATACTCAACTGTGATTCTTCTTCTTCCAGCAGGGCCGTATTTCATCGCTTGAAGGCCCTGGGCCTACTTAGAGTGGAGGCCCTCTTAAGGAGACGTAATATCTTGAAATTTTTTAAAAAGCACTCTAATATTGACCATTATGATTTTTCTTTAAAATATGTACTATCTGAATTTTCACTTTTTGTACATCTTGAATTTCTCCGTTCACTATTCTAAACGGGAAGTATTTTTTACATTCAAAATGGCAGCCAAGATGGCGTACCAAAATTCATTTTATGGAAAAAGGTTCGTTTTTTTTTTTAAAATCCGACCGCAGATTCGTAATCAGCGGCCAAAAAAAAAACCTTTTATACAAGTTTTGGTGAAAATTGATGATGTTTCGAAAAAAATCTAGGTCAAAGGGTTCAATAAATATCGTAAAAAATTAATGATTATAAACAAATACTCATAACTTTCGAAATCCTTAAGATCCCATCGAGATTTTTGATCGAGATGTTAGAGTGACTTCTCCCGAAGATTTTGACACCAAAAACGTCCATATTAGTGATGGGGTATCTGAGAAATTGAGTTTTTTTACTATTTTGACCTTTTGACATTGAATTCGAAAACATGTTTATAGTCCAGTACAATTAGTAAATGAAATTGCATTTCATGATGTACGAAATTTTTTTTTTTGGAATATGTTTGGATACATCTGACAATGCTAAAACCAAGTTTGTGGGGTCGCAGTGTGCTGGGAAAAGCCGCCATCTTTAAAAGGTAGAGGTCGTTTATAATAAATAACCACTTTCCATGCAATGATAGCTGAAAATGATCACTGGCAAGGTGTTGGAAAATAAAATTATTTACAAAATTTGCCCTCAACGAGGTCTGTAAGTTGATTTGGCTCAAAGTTATGGCCGCTCAAAGTTCAACCTTGATCATGTCGTTGGGGTTGAATGCAGTTTTTTGCGATTAACTCGTAAGATATTAATTTGTGTGGATTAATGCCGATTACCAAGCTTAAAGTGCTAGTAATTACCTTTAGAATAAGCCCTTAGTCGTCGTTCTTGCTTGTATAGTTTGCGAGTAATTTTTTTTTGAATATCTCGTTAACGGTTGCTCATTATGCATTCAACCCCAACTATGATCATGTGATCAAGGTTGAACTGTGAGCGGCCATAACTTTGAGCCAAATCAACTTACTGTAGTACGATACTGATCTGGGATCTGGAATTTTTGCAGCAAAAGCGATTTTCTACGAAGAAGCCCCCCTTTAGCAGGAGGCTCTTTGCCCGGGCCCTGTGTGCCCTGCCTTAAAGATGGCCCTGTCTTCCAGGGATCTACAACCCTTACAACAATTAGTAACTTGGCCTTCATCAGCTGCTTCCTCCAAACGCCTCTCTGCTCCGTATCTTGTCTACAGTGTCTACAGTTTACTGTATTGGACAGCCATCTGGCAGTAGATTCAGGGATTTTTTTGGTATCCTTGAGTCATCCATTCTTTGGACGCTCTCAACCCCTTCGACATTAGAATCAAATTAAAGGGTATCATAAGTAGAAACAATAGGCTATGTAGTTAGATCCATGGCGGCCATCTCAAGAGGGCGGATTACCATTTTCTTCACAACCCCCTAGATATTAATATCAAAAGAAAAGGTCCCATACGTAGAATACAATAGGCTATATAGTATACTCAATATATCATTAGATCGATCATTGGCGGCCATCTCAAGAGGGTGGATTACCGTTATCTTCACAACGCCTTCCATATTGGTATCAAATGAAAGGGAACCATAAGTATATTGCAATAGCCTATGACGTTAAATCGATGGCGGTCATCTCAAGAGGGCGGATTACTATTTTCTCATTTCAGTTTAAAATAATTTCTGCTAGCCCCATACAGATTTAGAACCTCATACATACTCCTCACAGCATACAGATAGACCTGAAAATTTGTGATTGTGAATTTGTAATAGCTATGAAAATATTTGTAAGATTTTAAACAAAAAAACGTGGGGCTCAATATGATTGATGCAAATGATTTCTCAACCCAGCTACTCTACACTCCTTACTATTGTCTATAGCATGTGCTAGGGGAACAGTTGTTAATTATCATTGTCACATCAATGGAAGAGGAGATCATCAAATCTACTCACAGGCAGGTCATTTTTCAGCTGATGAAGTCAGGAAAACTTACTTTATTCCTTAAGACTCCATCCATCCAATGGCGCTGCAGCCTTAATCCAGCCTTGGCTTTGTCTAGGACATTTTTTCTACTTTGAAAGTCTCTTGCAGCATGTCTCCAGTTTCGAATGTTAAGCCTCTATCGTTCTCTTGAGTCTACCTACTACTTTATTCCTCGCCTTAGTAGCAACAGTGGATTCGTTTTCTAAATTTGTTTGGTTGTACCCCACGTTAAGCGTGAAGGTTGTCGACTGACTGATTAATGCGCCCTTTCGTATTTTAACTGAAATGCAAATGAAGTTAGCAGCATTACCAGACTTTAAAGTCTTTATAAGCAACGATAACGCGAAGACAGAGCATGCAGGAAATGGTACTAGGATAAGCTACTAACCTTCAGGAGAATAGGTGAAAAAGCAATTCGAAGAGAAAAGCTGCAAGTGCGTATATGGAAGGCGCCTTGGTTGCAATCAAGAGAAAACCCTGCCCAGCCCAGTTATGAATTGGAAAAGACAGGTGATCACAAGGGACCCAGGATAGCTCCAGCCGTAGCGGATGGCCTTAAATTATGGGGTTGATCATTCGGGGTATGATACGTCAGAATGATCCAAGGTCGATTCTATTGGATTAAACTAAAATGTGAGTCCTAGAAAGAAACACAGTGATTAGAAAGACGCATTTTGTCGAGAATCATTTTGTAAAAAGGTGATATTTCTACTGTATTTTATTTGCGCTGAATGTTCCACCAAAATAGTTCAGGTTGAATTTTCTTCATACAAAAGGCGTTTCATGAGGGGGACGTTCCTACGTCACTGATCATATGCATGATGAGGCTTATAATAGAAAGTATCCTTTGCCGTGTCCGCATGTACGTTTATGATTGAAAGGGTGAAGTATTTCGTTCGGAGTCGTATTGAGCATAGTCTTTCACTGATCGGCTTGAACATTTTCTATAACTGACTTGTGTATTACAAAGCCTGATAAAATAATAGAATTTCACTATATACATAACAATTCCAAATGCCGAGCTCTCCATAATAGAAAATTATCCGACAGCTTTCAGGTGAGCTCAGGAGTACGACAAGGATACCTGCTTTCGCCTTTACTATTTCTTATAGTAATAAATGCCATCCTTCTCAGCGCTTTAGAGAGTAGAACAGGCGGCATACAATGCGGTTTGCTAGACCGCTTTAAAGATCTCGACTACGCCGATGATATCTGTTTGCTGGCCCACAGACACCAGGACCGCAAAAACAAGTTAAACAATTTGGCAACAGAAATCAGGCTTGTAACGGTCAGTTTTGCCTAAATATCTACTTGACTAAAAATTACTGTGGGGAAGAAAATCGAGTAGTTGGTTGGGAACAAAAAGGTAGGCGGGGAGAAATGAAAAAAACAGAAAATGGGAGTCACGAACAATATTTGAAAAGGAACGGTTTTGTTTTGGGAGAAAAAAAAAAAAAAATAAAAAGTTGGAGCCGGTTGGTTGTCGCCGGAATTTCGTGAAGAAGTTAGTAAACTTAACTAATAGCATATAATATCGCTGTAAATATTGACTTTAAACGCTGTTTAACTGGTGTACGGACGGTTCTGTATATTCGAGGGAATGAATGACTAGTGAATGAAGCAGGAGTGGACAACTTAGTAGGTCAACTTCTAAGAAAGAGGAAGCGGCCGAGAGGACCGAAAGGAAGAGAAGACGACGACGTGCGACTACTCTACAACACACACTTGGGGAAGAAAAGGATCCACAGAAAGACGACGTGGGGCGGAGTTTATAAATTGTATTGGAGTTAGTTGTGGAGAAAAGAAAAAAAAGTCCTCTTAAATTCGGTGCAGCAGAAGGTAAATTAATAACATCAAAATATATGTAGCGTAGTAGGTTGACTGAAGCAGGAATAAGAAAAAAACGAATAGGATTAAAAACCACACTCGGGAGGAAGGTTTCAGCTATTCAGCGGAGAGAAACGAAATTTTCTTTCAATAAAAAAACTGTGGATTTTTGTCTTTAATATTCTGTCGAGGGTCGCTACTTAAAATATTATCTAAAAGCGGCTGCGGACGTCTTAAAAATATATATCAAAACATTAAGAGAATTTTTTTGTGTGGTTCGTATATTTTTTTGTTGGAGGAAAATACCGAGTAATATCAAGGGGGGTGGGCAAATTCACGAAAAAGATACGATTGGATAATTGTCAGCGGTAGAAGTTCTACAAATTCTTGCAGTCCAGAAGAAAATAGAATCAAGACTGAGAGATTTGATTTAATTTAAAGGGTAAGGAAAATAGCGGTCACATTAAAGGTTCCTTTCTGTAGGCCATCTTTTTGTGCTCCAATACGGAACATGTTCCTATTACCGATCAACACATTTTGTTCGGTGGAGTACTCGGTTTTGTCGCGTGAGTACGCCACATTATAAAAGAAAACAAGATATACACTAAATAAAAAAAAAAATAAGACACACAAAAAATTTACAAAAAAATAAAATAAAAATCTGTTCATGCTTTAAGTTAGTACTAAATAATAATTTTAACTGTAGTTAATATTAATTTTAATCTTATTTATAATCATTTGTGACTTTATTTGTTCCTTGTTATTCTTTTGTTGTTTCTGGGCAATATGTTCTTCCTGAAATTAAACCTGTGTGAGTGAATTTGTAAAAATACGAGGCGTGTTTGGTACCAATACGGCGCGTGTTTTAAAGATTTTTTTTTGAACGAAATTGTCTAGACACATGTAATAGTAGAACAAAAATTTGGTTTTTGTTGCATCTGGCATCTATTGATTATTGTCATAACTTCTTCTCGTATTATTGTGTTGTCCTTTTTTTTTCTTAAATAAAACAAAAAAACAAAAAATTTATAATGAGTAACATAAATTGTTAAATTTTTTTGGGAATGGTTGGGGCGGATTTCATTTCTTTTCAGTGTTCCTAAGTAGTGCCTTTCCTTGTCAGCTGGTGGTTATCCAGACTATGAGCTGGCAAGGGACCGAACTACAGTGACGCGGCTCAGGCGAGGCCTGGAGAATGATGGAGGCGGGATTCAAGGTTGCCTAGGCACAGGTAAGTGGTGAACCAACCGCGGTAAGCCCCGGCCACACACCCCACGACCCCTCCGGCGAGCTAGACAACTCCGTGTGGCCGGCGTAGGAGTTCCGGATTTTCTTTTTATTTCTTATGTATGGTGTTGGCTCCTTGGCCATGCTCTTCCGGGCTTGTGGCTAAGGGGGTAACACCTCGCATAAGTGGCGCCCACTATTTATATCGCGCCATTATGCTGCTACAGGCTTAAGGCTAAATCCGCCTAAAACAAAAGAAATGCGGTTAAATGCAAACACCATTGAACGGACAGCGCTGAATAACCGTGACGTGGAACTGGTAAATAAATCCTGCTACCTCGGTAGTGTTATTACCGAAAATGGTGGGGCAAAAGAAACCCTCAGTTCCAGAATAAATAAAGCACGAGGCACGTATGCATACCTGCCCCGAATTTGGAGATCAACGGAGATCTCAACTAACACCAAATTGCGGCTGTTGAACTCCAACGTTAAGGCAGTTTTTTTGTACGGTTGCTAAACATGTAAAGTCACCCAATTCATCACGGGGCGCCTACAAATCTTCATCAACAGATGCCTGCGTCGTATCCTATGGCGCCGTGCCGGCTAAGAAAGGATAGTTGCCGAGGTCTATTCAAAGTCTAGAAATTAACAAGTCTTTCATCTTCATACGGTTAATGAGTGAAAGTCGAACAGCTATATGCATAAGTTCTTCAAATGACGATGTCAGGCTATCAGAGAGAGAATGTAATATTTTTATAAGCGCTAGCATACAACTAAACAACAGAAAATTTTATGAGTTTCTATAGGGATAATGTTGATGTATTGGTGAATATTTGCTCGTTTGTTTTGATGACTTCAATTTTGACAGCTGATCCAATTTTCTTTCCTTTTCTGTTCTGCATACTTTACCGTAAAGAGAGAATCTAGCTTTGTCTCGCTGAATTCACGAAGTATGCGTTGAGTTTTGCTCAGCGTTGACCCAGCGGGAAAAGTGTGAAGGCCTTCCTCAAGAAGCTTTTAGGAAGGAGTTCGTATTCGTTTGCTAAAAAGTAAAATGGATGGGTCAAACATGAATAAGTATGGTTTTTGCGTTTGCCTTGGAAGCAACAAAAAAGATGTATCACAAACGCCTTACCGGGAATGCGTGGGGAAGGATAATGAGCTTTTAGAGCTTTTCAACTCATTCCTCCTAATGACATGGCTTCACAAAAAAGATATGGAGCGGAATGCCAAAAGGAAGGCCTTTCCGCCTTCCAAAAAAGGCCACCATCATGCCTCTTGGTATGATTCCATTTCCCGCTGGGGAGCTTTGCACGCACACAACCTACCGTGTGAAAATTTTGTATGAAGATGAAAGACTTGTTATTACTAGACTTTGGGTCTATTGCCCCGTCTCCTATCCATCTGATTTCTTGTAACACGAGTAACTGCTCTAATTCTGTATATGCTGCGCGTGTTTCATATCCGGAAAATAATTTCCAACTTGCTGCTGCCGTAATCGTTGCCGTTTTTCCCGTCCGTTCCGAGGCTTTGCTTCGGGTATCTTAACTGTTCTGTTTTTTACAGGGTCCGGTAGTTATCGAAACACACAACCCCATTGCCAGGTGGACTGGATCCGTGACTTATACGTACAACCCATCGGATAGGGTGGCCCAGCTGCCATTTTACCTATTTGTTATCTGAACAATGTACGTAGTTACCTGTATAGTGTGTCAGTTACGAAACATTTAATGAAAAACAAATACATACTAAAATATATCTAAAATTTTATGTATCCAGTTTTCTGTCAGTAAATTCTCTGATAAGAATGAGGTTTTCTGTAACTTGATTTTCAATGTACAGCGAGGCCAAACTAGTAAATCTTGTTTGGGACATTATGCAAGGGACAATCTTGTTTGGGACTTAAGATAAACTTTAGTTTTGAAAAACTGCTATCTTTCAACGGTCACGGGTATTGCTTACAGAATACGCAGCAATATCCAGGTGTTGGCATGTAACTCTTGAAGATTGTGCAGTTGGTGTTTCCTGAATGTCTTGTAAGGTGTTCCCTAAATGACTTCGAGATACTGTTGCAGACCAAAAATTTCATCACACAACAAATTTGGATCAATATCAGATTAAAAGTTGTTTTTACTTTTATATGTTAAGTGTTAAGCACGAACGACAAGACAAGCAGTGGCCTGTACACCCCGGCGCCCTGGTCGCCCCAGCATAAAGCTGGCGCTGCCTTTACGACTCGCCTCCATTAATGTTTACTGTGACTTCTACCAAATTTAACACTTTCTTGCCTGAACGGCAATATTTCGCCTGCAACACAAGACTAGCCCACTCGACTCTTACTCTAACACCCTGTATTACTTCGTTTTGCACACACACCTGTAAAGAATTACCTACGTTTTAAATAGTTTGACTGTTTAATTTTGAAATTATTACAAAATTAATGGACATAGAAGCACCTGACAATAATACCCCGAAACAATGCAATTAAGGAATAAGGATATTTTAAAAAAATATATGTATTACAGAAAAATTGGCTTCCTATCGAGGGAGTGGAGTTAAGAGCTTCTGGTTGTGATTACAAAAAACTCTAAAAATATCCTTCCTTGACATACATATTTTGACAATTTTTTGAGGTGAATTTTTTATGCAAAAATATATGAAAAAATTCCACAGAAGAATGGAAATTATTTTTCTGGCGAATATTTCGCAAAAATTCATTTCCTTGAGGTATAAAAGGTAAATATAAAATTAAAGGAAAACATCAGAGGACATTAATCAAAAGCAATTTTTTACCAGCAACAAGCATCATTTAACTTTTTGGTTTCGAAAGTTCTTCCATTTATTTCCTTTGTGACACCCAAATTCCCATTTTGTTTACTTCGAAACATCGTAAGACTTTCAAAGTATCAAATTCATCATTTTCCTCGGAGTAAGAGAAAAAAGTATCGATCGTTAAAATAATGACCCTTCATTTATTTTAATAAAGTTAACACAGAGCGCCGAGCGAACGCATGCACACTCCCATTGCCACCGCTCCGGATAAATTTTATAGCAGCAGGAGCAGAAGACGGTCCCAGACTCACCCCTTCAGGATCATTTACCTACCACCATTCACCCCCAATTCGCATCTCCACTCTAAAGACGGTAGAATAAATGTCTTGTGAAGGACGCAAAAAATAGCAGTCTGCCTTAGATATTACCCCGAAATGAGGGTTTCATTTTTCATACTAAAATGTAGAAAAAAACTTTTATACATGCGAATCCATCATGTCCTGGCTCTCATCTTTCCCGGTGTCCCGGTGTCGGAGTTAATTTATGCCAAGTTCCAGCCCGCCAATTAGATGTGACAAATTTCTTGATGAAGATGAAAGGTTCCGCGAGGATGGCTGACGTCTCGGTGTCTCCTTCATGGCGCTAGAGTCTGGGCAAGGGTTAAGATAAAGGACTTAGGGACCGCAAGGTTCAGGGGTGGCTCCGATGTTCTTTGTTACATTAAGTGCAAGTCTATTTGAGGGGTGGATCTGGGGCTTAATGAAAAATAGCATAGGGACTATTAAGCACTTATCTAGTGGCTCGCGGTGAACCCATTAATCATGATTATTAAATTTAAGTGATTGTCGGTGTCTGGAGGACGCAAAAAAGAATGCGATTTTGATCGAAGTGCTTTCAGCTTTCAAGGATTTTGTCTTGATTGGTTTTCTTGAAATCAGATGAATCAAAAATACTGTCATTTGGACGACAAAGTGCCCACCCATTGGAATTAAAAAAACTGAGTAATATAATGTTAAAGAGGCCTTCCTTGTACCCTTTGTTAATATACCATTGTGGATTCTGAAATCGTACCAGGTGCAATACTCCATTTCAACACTCAATTACTGGCTTTACCAGACGGCATTGGCATTATTGAAAGAACATCTAAAGATGTACACGAAACTTTTAACCCCAGATTGGCGGGAGACATGAAACCTGGGACTGCACATCAATGAAACCCAAATTAATTACATGGTTTCCTCGCCTACAGGAACGGCTAACACTGATCTCTCAATCAAGAGCGAGGAACGCGACTTTGAAGTAGTAAAATGATTCACCTACCTTAGGTTAATAGTAGTACCCAACAATAGCGTGAAACCAGAAATAGGCGTACAACTACTAAAAGCCAACCAAAGCTTACCAAAGTCTGTCAAGGCTCTTCAAATCCAAGCATCTAACCTTAATGTCTAAACTTCTGCTATACAAGACGATGGTCTTACCTAGGGCTGCCATAGCTTAAACTGGACATTTGGGTGAAATTAAGTTTTTTCTCCGGACACCTTTTTTTTTAATTTAACGAATATGTTTTCTGACGAGTTAAAATCCAACCGTCGTCGCGACGTATAGAATTGATAACACACTATACTTATATAGGGATTCCAGCGAAGGGCTAGCAGTCCTATCTGGCATTAAGCTCTTGATATGAAACTTACGACACAACCTCGGACAGGACAGAAACTTGAGAAATTTAGAACAAAGATATCTACAATTACCCCGTTTATGACTAGGTTGAAAAGTTGAGTCGAAGTTGAGTTAAAATTTCGACCACCGTATATAATATCGAGTTGAGTTCACTTTGGGTTGAAATAGAGTTGAACTGAAATCAAAATATAACCTCAAATTATCGTGTGAACTTCCTGTTGTATAGATATTTACATACTCAGAACGAAATAATTGTTTATTCCTGTGCAAGCAAAAACACCGAAGATAAAACTAACGCCATAGGTGGACTTCACGGATGGCAAACAAACAAAACATATGTCACTTCAACCCAATTACAACTCAATCAGTGTATATGAGGCGAAAAATAACACTATTCAGGTAGGAGAGCAAAGTTGGGTTAAGTGGACCCAGTTTCAACCCGACCGCCGTTTAAGACTGACTTGAACCTGACGGAAAATGTGCCAGAGTTAAAACAAGAGCAAATTAGTGGTGAATAAGAGAACCCACTAAACGTAAAGTCTGCACTCCATTACTCGCGAAGTTGCTTCGGCGAAGTTTTTCTCAAAGTTGATGTAAGTGCGAAGAACGGTACACAGAAACAAGGCAATGTAAAAGAAAAATGTCATTTTACTGCTGAAGTCACTAGTTGACCCCTTTCTATATAAAATTGAAGCTGTTGCTGTTGTTTCTGCATTAGTGCGTGCGGACGTCACTAGAGCACTTTTTTTACGGTATTCAAAGCTGTCAGTCTCTTTTACGTTACTTTGTTTCTGTACACCGTGGTCCGAAGTGCGTGACTACCACCTCGTGCAACCTAGCGAGGTGTTCACCCTCGAGCGGCACTCCACACACCGCGAGTCCCTTGACACCGGCGCAAAAACCGCCAAAGATGCTAAGTCGCCCGAGGCGAAGTAAAGTTACACAAAGTAAATCGAAATGCCTCTCGACTTCAACCAACTTCGATCAACTTTGCGAGTAGTGCAGGCTTAAGAATAAATAAACTTAACAATGTAATGATCCAGCGGATAAAAACTGAGCATACCAAATCACGCACAAAACAATATATTCCTAAGGAAAATAAATTAATTATGAAGAGCATACCCAACGCAAAAAAGGCAGTATTGGGAAGAACAAATCAAGAAAGTGAAAGAATCAACAAACTCAAATGACAAGAAATTAAAAAAAAAAAAAAGTAATCAGCAACGTAAAGAATTTAAACCCACAGAGACGATGTGGCAAGTATAAAAATGGGGATGTACTACTATACCAAGAGCTAGCTGCAAAAACGTAACTATCAAGTACGAAGATGAACTGTTTTCAAAATGTTAGTACTCACAGCGACCATAAGAAAAATCGTGATCAAAATCAGGTCCAATCCGGGAAAACCGGACGGATGGCAGCCCTAGTCTTACCAGTACTCACAATGCATCCGAAACATGGTTATTGAGCAAAAAGCCCTCTGATTTTTTACTTGTGTTTGAGAGGTAAATCCTATGGAGAATTGTTGTCCCCTTATGTAAGGGAGGACTATTCCGGAGCGCGTTCAAAACCTTACTATGGTTAACCATAGTTAACTATGGTAAACTTTTGTCGTTCAAAAACTCCGTGGTTAACTATAACATAACCACGAGCATAACTTTTTGCCGTTCAGAAACTCCCGTGGTTAACCATGGTGTAGTAAAATTTTAACCATGCTCGGGAGCATGGTTAGCGGTAGTTAAGAAGAATAAAAACAATTCTTTGACACTTCTTTTAATGTTAATCAAAGTGGGATTTGTGAGATTATTGTAAATAAATAATTAATAGACGCATACGGTATAATGGAAGCAAATAGCCGAGACTATTTTATGGAATTTTTTTTGAATTTTCTTTACCTCGTAGTTAACCACGGTGCGTTCAAAAACCTCCATGGTTAAACATAAACTTTCGTGGTTAAATGAAGTGATGCAGCATAACCACAGCTTACCTCGTGGTTTACCATAGCAAGATTTTTGAACGCGCTCCCGGATATTCGACAACGACGAGTTCTCTAGCTCTTATGAGTGAAGCTGAACCTGCTCCGATGGGATGAACCTGAAGATGAACTTTCGCTGGAAGGATGGCGTAGACCAGGACGAGCACAGCTTAGGCATGCCAAAGTAGAGAGTGTCTGCTCAGAATCGGGGCCGGCGGAGAGAAAAGTTGCTAGAGGTCAGAGCGAATCCCGATTGTAGAGCCGCTACAGAACAAGAAGGCTCAACCTTTTTGAAGTCCAAAGATACTTAGTTTTAACTTCGTTGATGATCAACACTATTCTTTAAGCAGCTATTCCCAGTATGACGAAGACTTAAGACTGGTTATTTCCTGGGTCGACTTTTAAAGATGGATATTCTTTCTACATTAGTATCCCTTAACACCTTCTTAAGTAGGAGGCATTACAGTGCGTCACGTCGTTTCAGGCATCTCTGTAATGGGAAATTTCTGAAAACTTTTGTTTAACATATAGACTGCTTTGTTCTACGTTAATTATAACTTTTTTGTGGTGATCGACGTTATTCCTATTGTGTGTTTTTGGGGAACACTCCATAGCTTTCAATAATTCTACAGGCTTCACGTTGTCTATGCTGGCCTAAGTCAATAAATAGTGGTTTGTAGTGGACCTTCCTGGCCAAAAGTAACATTGATAGCTACATATTATGTCTCGATCAATAGAAGTTTCTTCAGTAAAGGGTTGAAAGAAGAAGAAGAAATCACAACACCACCTGGGGGGAATAAAACCAATTTTACTAACTGGGGTCCACAGTCAGCGATAGACGTACAATGAAGAATAAACGCCGCATACAGAACATACTTTTCACTATTGCCAGTAATGAAATCCTGAGACATCTACAGAAAAAAAATAAGAATCTACAAAACCACCTTACGTACAGTAGCTACGTATGGATATGAAGCATGAAGTATCTCCCAGAAATCCGCCGACAAGATTGATATATTTGGGAGGAACCATCTCGACACATGCCAAGCTACAATACTACGTTGGGCTGATCATGTCCAAAGAATGGATGTCTCAAGGATACCAAAAAAAGCCCTGTATCTACTACCGGATGACAGAAGACCAGTTGGCAAACCACGGACAAGGTGGGATGACAATAGTAAGACCGATGCAGCAAAACTACTCAATACAACAAAATGGAGACAAGCTGTGGAGTAGAGAGGAGTCTGAAGGAACAGTGTTGCCAGATCAGGGGAATCTTCTCTAAATTTAGGGGAATTTTAGCCCGTCAGGGGAATTTCAGGGGAGAAAAACCGTCAGGTGAATTTTCAGGGGAATGCAATTTTCTTATATACGTATATTCTTGATTTAGTCAACTTGAAAATTATAGTTGCCCCACAACAGTTGAGAATAATCAACTGAGACGCGTTCAGTGAATTCCCATTTCGTAAACACATGACGCTGTTCGAATGTATAGTGTTACGAAAATGTTTAATTTCTTATGTTTCAAAAAGCTGTCGAATTTATATTCCTTTTACTTTTTGTGTGAATAGTTGTACTCAATCAAGAAGAAGAAGATTTTAGAGTTCTCCACCTTTTTTTTACGTTTGAGTTTTTTGTAATGAGAGTAGCCTAAAAGAACAGTTTTTCTTTGGTTTTGTTATATAACTTTTTTATAATAAATTTTTATATATGAACCCGAGTTGTTTCGTGAAATAGTATTTTTTCACATAGTGGCGACCGTGACAGGACTCGGGTGCAAGGAAAAACCAAGAAAATGGGAGACAAAAGAAAAGATAAAAAAGCACGCGGTGCAGTAAGAGCTACTTTTACAAAAAAGTATACAGAGATAGAAAAGGCGTTGTCGGCATCAGAAAAGGATATGGCTGAAATTAAAGGGAAGTTGGAACTCTTAGAGAAAAAGCGCTGCGAACTACAGAAAATGGACGAGAAAATCTATAATGGCTTATTAGACGAAGACGTAGATCAGGCAGCACTAGAACAGGAAATAGACGGGTGCGACGAGTGTGAAATAAAATTCAACAGGATCAGAATAGAAATAAATAACCTAGAAAACAAGGATAGAATGGAACATCAGGCAGAGATAGCTTCAGAAAGTAACAATCTCGCAGAAAATCGACGCACATTTAAATTACCGCAAATAGAACTAAAAAGATTCAGCGGGGATTTGAAAGAATGGTTGCCCTTTTGGTCTCAATTTAAAAAGATTGACGAGGATCCACACATAGAAGAGGGAGATAAGTTCCAATACCTTATCCAGGGAACCGTGGCTGACTCAAAGGCGAGAGAATTAGTAGAGAGTTTCCCTGCGACAGCGGAAAACTATCGTAAAGCCATAAATCACCTAAAAAGTAGATATGGTCGAGAGGACCTGTTGGTCGAAGTGTATGTTAGGGATTTGCTGGGTTTAGTGCTTCAAAATGCGGTTTCAACAGGAAAGATTGCACTGTCTTCATTGTACGATAGGTTAGAGTGCCATTTGAGAGCTCTGGAGACGCTTCAAGTAACAACAGACAAATGTGCATCTATGCTTATGCCATTAGTTCAATCCTGCCTGCCAGAAGAAATTTTAAGGGCCTGGCAAAGAAGCAGTTTTAACACAATAGGAGAAATAAAAGATGATGACGCTGATGAAGAACAAGCTCAAAGTTTGTCATCTAATATAGATGTTTCAAAACACAGACTTAAACAACTAATGAAGTTTCTTCGTCGCCAACTGGAAAATGAGCAGAAGATTAAATTAGCTCTGTCGGGGTTTAGTTTAGATAATACCAATACCAAGAAGACAGAGGAAAAAGGAAGGGAAGGTAAATTTTCAAATTTAAGGCAAATTTCAACAAAAATTCCAACCGCCGCAGAGTTGCTAAACACCACACGGGGCATTAACTGTATATTTTGTGGAAATAATCATGCTAGTACTGAGTGTACAAAAGCAACAAAGATGTCTAGACAGGAAAGGAAACTTATTTTAGACAAGAAGCGTGGATGTTATTGCTGTCTAAAGATAGGCCACCTGGCAGGAAAATGTTGAAGTAAAGTAAAATGTGTAATCTGTAGGATTTGTGATATCTTTGGCTGGAGCATTTTCGATATTTTGTAAATTAACTAGTAGTGATTAATTTAGGTGGGAGAATGTTACGAAAATGTTTAATTTCTTATGTTTCAAAAAGCTGTCGAATTTATATTCCTTTTACTTTTTGTGTGAATAGTTGTACTCAATCAAGAAGAAGAAGATTTTAGAGTTCTCCACCTTTTTTTTTACGTTTGAGTTTTTTGTAATGAGAGTAGCCTAAAAGAACAGTTTTTCTTTGGTTTTGTTATATAACTTTTTTATAATAAATTTTTATATATGAACCCGAGTTGTTTCGTGAAATAGTATTTTTTCACATATAGAGTATAGACTATGAATATGATATCACTGAATTTAGTAAAAATTGCAATCCGAATACTTTGCTTTTAGTCAAACAACAATGCAGAGATTTTTTGATCAAGCTAAAGGAAGAAATGCCTAAGAAAGTTCCAAAGAGCAGAGTTCGTTTAGAAAGTAGTCACCATTTTCACTCCCATAGCTTCAACTCCGATAAAATCCGTAATTTGGCCTCGAAATTCCAAAACATTTGTATAGATAGATGTTGATGAAATTATAAAGAAATGGAACCTTCTTCATAGTTACCATTTTTAATAATGACTGGATACAATCATGCTAATACGGCTTGTTTTAACGCGAAAAATGTCTAACTTTAAACTATCAACAATGATCATGAATCGGTTTTCTTTAGAAAATGTTTTGAAAAGTGATCTTTTTGTCGAAATCCTCGACGAAATTTATCAAAATATTAATTGGAAAATCTATACATGTAAAATACGATGTGAATATTCCTTTGTTGAAAAGATATGTATCAACACTTGCGCCTTCGAATAAAGGAACTGATTTTTTGGAAACATGCTATTAATATCAGTATATTAATCTATGCATATATATAAAAAATAATGTTTGTCTGTGTGTGTGTGTAAGTCCTTTATAGACTCCGAAACCGCTCATCCGATTGGCATAATTTTTTGGATATAGGGGTTTTCGGGTACGGGGAGTGTTCCTAGCTGGTCTATTTTGCTCTATCTCGAACACTTCGGGTAGCTGTAGTGTACCAATATGGTAAAATCTCGAACTTTTGTATGGGAGGTACTCTTCGAATCACTGCTAAAGAGCTCAAATCCATTTTATTTTCGTTTTTTTCCGAAAAAATACGATTCCCAAAGTTTCAGATCGATCGGAGTTGATTTACTGGTAGTTGCGGTACAATTTTGTTGGATTTTTCGCGAACGACGCGGTTCCCTGAACTTGGATTGAAGTAGCTTCGACTGTATGAGCCGAGTTTAGAAATCTATGGCTTAAATAAAAGGTCTCGAAGCCAAAAAGACAACAAATTCAATAATCGTATGTTTATCACTTTTACTTTTTGAGATGTGGTACTTGGAAATTTTCATAGATTTCAAGTTCCTTCATTTTTCAAAATATGTACAACAATTCGTATTAGAACACACCTGTTTTCATTTCTATTTGGAAAAATCATTAATTTACCTTTCGAACGGTATGTATTTTTCCCACAACATTATTATTTTCATCTCAATTTCATTCAATGAGTTAAATAATACTTTCCATCTATTCATTTGAACAGTGCTTTGATTTTTCTGCCATATGCAGAAAACAAAATCAAACATAGCAACCAATCAAAAAACCTTCAGTAAGTACTGTATTGTGATTGATTGTGCTCAGTGCGTGTAATTAATTCTTATAAAATAGTGACCAATAGTGATAACCATAATGCCACCAAAGAAAGCATAAATTGGAAGAAAATCGAAAGATGCAAGGCAAAAGGCAGCCATTAGAGGAGCCCAAACATCAGAGCAGCGTGATGTACGGAATGAAATCGTTTGTATCGCAAATGCTACGGCTAGAGCTGCGGAAACAACTTAACAGCGTGCTGCACGGAATGCAAGCAATCGAGCCGCTACTTCTACTGCAAGAGCCGCAGAAACCGCTGAACAGCGTGAAGAGAAGAACGTCTTCAAAATGTTCGCTTACGGATCATTAGATCAAGATTAAGAACCGATTTGAAGTTGGCAGCATTCAATTACGATAAAGACTTCGATTACAGTAACCATCGCGATGTGGTGATTGGACAAATGAATAAATTGTGCCGATTTTGTAATGCGTTGAAGTTCGAAAAGGAAAAGCCCGGCATGTGTTGCTCGAATGGCAAAGTGAAGCTGCCACCACTGAACCACTTCGAACTTACATGTCTGGCACTACCGATTTGTCCAGACACTTTCTACGAAACATTCGAAAGTACAATTCTTCCTTTCAAATGACTTCGTTTGGAGCAACAGAAATTGTCAGTCACGGTTATATGCCCACGTTCAAAGTACAAGGACAGGTGTATCATAAAGTTGGCTCACTTCTTCCCCTACCGAATGACAACTCGAAGTTCCTGCAAATCTACTTTATGGGTGACGACGATGCAGAAGCTGATCAACGTTGCGCCGTTTATTCCACCACCAAACGTGAAATAATTTCATCATTGTTACGATTATTTCATGAGCGCAACCTTCTGGTGAAATTATTCCAAACTGCGCTTGAGCGAATGCCAACGGATGATTATAAAGTCGTCATTAGAGCGGACAAAACACCATCTGGCGAACACGAAAGACGCTTCAACTTCAATGCTCGAACGATCGATAATGTAGCAATTGTAATGGTCGGAACAGAGTTTGATCGGCGAGACATCTTTATCAACAGATGAAGTGCAGTTCTTCAACGTGTTGCTGACACGCACAGATCGTACGACGCATTACAGTATCGGATACTATTTTGGCAAGGAGAGGATGGCTATCATTTCAACGTGATGCAAACCAATACTGTCACTGGTACAGCAAGAACAGAAAAGGTGAGTTATAATGAATTTTTCACGAAGTTCAATCGAAGCAAACGTATCTAGGTGTATATCATGAGTTGGGAGCAAAAGTAACACAAATAGAAAATTGTGACTTGCGATAAGGTCTATAATTGCAAATCATAAGTTTCGATTTGTTTAGTTGTGCTGATCGAAGATTTTGTTTGCGACTATCGACCTTACTGCCCTTGCATGTCACAATCTTCGATTAGCAAAACTCAACAAATCTGAATTTATGATTTGCAATTATAGACCTTATTGCTGAAGGCAGTAATGTTGATAGTCGACCACTTTTGCTCTCAGCTTGAAATATAAAAATCAGTGTGCGTCTGTATCTTACGTATATATTCCTAAACTTCTCATCCGAGTACCATGAACATTTGCATATATAGGGGTTTTCGGGTAAGATGAACGTTTTCCCTTCATATATTTTGCTCTATCTCAGTCAGTAGAGGGCGCTGCATTACAAATCGTCAAGAAAAATCAATTAAATATATCGTATTTAACTATGTATGAAGCGGAAAATTGGTATTGGAATTGAAATTCGGTACGAGAAATCGATTAGTGTGATCCATTTTCCAGGAACGAAAATTGTGTATGAAAAATGCCATGTCAATGGATGGTTTTTATTGTCTCGATCAAAATGTCAGATCCCTAATAGTTTCACATTTTGTTATTTGAAATCAAAAATACCAAAAAATTGACTTTTTCAAACTCTCCTACTGTATATTAAAATTCATATCACCTGATTACTACTATTGGCTTATGGGTGCAGCATAGGCGCAGGGTCCCAGCTAGTAATCAATAATTGACAAAGGAATTAAATTAACCTCTGAAATATCTTATATTATAATATGGATCATGACCTAAAAGCTCATATAGTAAGTATACTCTTTTGAAAAATTTCGAGGAGAAGTAACGAAATTTAGGGGAATATAGACCTATCTCTGGGGCACTCAGGGGAGAAACGCACTAATGATCTCTTAATACTGTGGTGGAAAAAGCTGATGGAGGCCAAGGCTCGACTTGTGCTATAGAGCCATCGAAGAAGACGAAGAATAGAAGTTTATTGTAGAAAATAGTGTATAATATTTTGTATGCAGAATTCAACAAGGTTTTATCTTTACAATGCTCACGTACTAGTTGATTTCGGTTTTGTATAAGGACTATATTTACACCCCAAGGGGTACCCCAGCAGCCGGCTTTGGACCGATAACAATATCAGAGCCCTGTTTAGCCAGGGCATCCGTACTTTTGTTGCCTTTGTAGATCCGGTCACCCGGGACCTAGACAAGGGTCCCAAACTTATTTTGACTTGGTCCTACGAGACCTTATCGCTCTAATTGCCGCTTGGCTATCAGAGAAGATAAAGTTCCGTTTATTATAGTAGGTTTTTCTTAAGTTCAAATAATCCTTGTGTTCCTTTTGGCATTTTCAAATATACATAGAGGTAAGCGCTTTTGTGGCAAAACGGTGATAGTTTAAAGTAATAGGTGAGGGCAATCGGCTGATTTCGAATAAGGGTGTTTATATACATTTTGAACGATTACAAAAGTCGTAAAAACATTTCAAAATTAAGTTCCAACTTCATCTACAACAGCTCGCAGAAACGGGTATCTTCTGAAGAGGGAGGATCCATCCAGGCCCTTAATAATTTGATTTTTGTAGCTTATGATGCGAATCCTCTCCAATATTACCATATTACTTGCAGTGATATTTGTTATTGTCAGAAACGCCGTTCCGAACTTTATAATAGCACAAAGAAATATTTCGTCCAGATCCTATGCCAGGACGCCCTGCCACATACATGCAGCTGGAAAAGTTATACTACCCCGTGCCAAAGAGCCTTGAGCCGTAAAAGGAGTAATGATCAATAAAAGTTCGCACCCACAACTTTCCTGATCAATGCAAATGTTTCAATAAAAGTTAGTAACAAAACTGTGGGCGGAGAGTGGCAGGATTGTGTAAAAGTCAGGGCTTCCGGGGTTGCATGGCTGGTGGAAACTTTTTCGTGCTTTTTTTCGCATGCTGAAATAAATTTCCGTTTGAGGTGGATTTCTCCAAAAAAAAAAAAAAAAATACCTCTAACCCTTAGAAAAAAAAACCCCATAAACTAACACCTGAACGGAGACAAACGCAGAAATCTTTTCATCGATGAAGTTTTTTTTGTTGTTGATTTTTTGTGTTTGGCAACCGGAATATAAATTGCTTCGTTGTTTTTGGTTCGCCTTCGGTGAGGAAAACGGAAAATGAAGCGTCGAGACGTCGACATCGACGACTACAACGACAGCAAGGACGACGTCGACGGGCATGAGCGCGTATTTTTCATTTCCCTTTTACCTGGGGGTAAAAACTCATATATTGGAAATTGATTTCATTACGTCACTTTCGATTTGTGTTGCAGGTGTGTATATAGTACGTATGTGGATCAAAACTTGGTAGAATATATCAATTTTCGTTCTTTTCGTGCCTTTTTTTTATTTTATTTATTTCGTTTTTTGTTGTTGTTGTTGTTGAGGTTTATATGATTTTGTTCCGGTGTTAAACTAAGCTCCCGAGTGCCATTTGAAGGATCCATCGAGGAGTTAAGAAGTCGGAGGCGATTTTGTTTCCACTCTACGAATCTCTTGGAAAACTTTGTCCTCCCATAATGGATTGCGGGTTAGAATTACTTTGCTCCTGCTGATATTTACATAATTTCGGATGTAAATTGGACAAATTGAAAGAGAAAAGATATAAACTTAAGCCATGGAATAAGGGTAACACTTGTTATGATATTCAGAGAAGCGAAAACCCATCCCGGACGCGTCCTGATGTCGGCGGTGACCCAAACCCTCTCGCTCCTTCTCCGCACCCCAAACACGGCAAGATTGCCGACTCGTTTGCAATTCAAGTCAATACCCAGGCAATTTAAATAATCCCGAAAATACTTAGACAGATAGCACTTGAGGGCTATGAGTTTGGTGGTGTTTCGTTGGATTGAGCTGCTTAGGGGGGAGGAGGGCCAAGGATGTGGGCTGGGAACATCCAGGATAATGGAAAAACTGTGAAATTCTAAGAAGCAATTCAGTATCAAAAGTTTTCCTTGCCCTTAACTTTACCCCAGATCGTGTGGTTAGTCCCTGTCGACTGTAGTATCCTTCCAATATAAAACAGCCCCCCTGGTATGGGAATATCCTCGTACACCTATGCACAAACTCGAACGATGACTAAATTCTCCATTTTTAGCGTAAGCATACATTTGTCCTTTTATGATCGTAAATTGAATTCACAAGGATTTACATATTCAATCAAAGTGTGTGAAATAATATGCAAATTTCCTTGTATACGCACACTCGTATGCTGGTGTGCCCTAAGGTTTTTTTTTTTTATATTTCATCCCAACAACACAAAGTGGAGCACTGCTATCATCTATTCCGCCTCCGAGGGATTCAGGCGATAAGGAGGAAATAATTAACTTGTTTCGTATGAATAAAAAAGGAGATTCCAGGCAATGATGCGGTTATGTTTATTGAGGTGGAGGTTTCGCATCGAATGAAGAAGGACTATGATTATGCCTGTGCGTATAGCTTTTGCTGATGGGTAACTTAACCCACAGACATTTTTGACGTGTTAAATTGCTCAACAGAGAGGATTGAAAAACAAAATTGTTATTTTTCGACATCCTTGTCCAGGTTATGGATGGAACATTTTAAATCCATTGTTGTGATGGCATTTTTTGTATTTTGCATATAAATTAAAATTATGTTGTGTTTAAAAAAAATCATTTTGTAAGAATTTTATTTAGTATTGTGCTGATCTTGTGTATGTGTAAAAAATTAAAATATTGCGTTGTAGATTTTTAACATAAATGTGCAAGAATAACTGTGGTTTCAAAATTCAAAAAACGCATGCTATATAAAGTACCGAAACACAATTCTTTATTACAACAAATCCCAAGAGGAATTAATTTCTTTTATTTATATAATTACAAACTATGTACAATGACGAAAAATCTTAAATTATATTACATTAAACACACAAATGGGAATATAATACACAAAAACAAATTTTACTAGTTGGGATGTGGGTTTGACCCCTTTGGCCCACACGATAAACTTCCCAGTTTGCTGAACGTAGACGAAATAAACTGACTTCTTACAAAATAGTAATACTTTTAAAACTAGTAAGAAATTGACTAGTGTCACAAGTGGTGACAAAATAAGCATGAAAGAACCTGGCTCAAATAACTATATTAGTGGTAAATCCACAAGATTTTCTAGAGAATTAGGGTTTCCTGAAAGTTAGCGCTATACTAAAGCGAGTGTTCGAATTCGTATTGAGCGTGTTGAAGCGCCGCTGATAAACTGGGAAGCGGGAACTTCAAGTAAACCTTCCTCGAAGCAGGACGTCTCTCGTGCCGGAATTTTCTAAAATCAATTAAATAATAATAAATAATTAAATACTTTAAGTGAGTGACATGATCACAGTGTAGATTTTTTTTTTTTTTTAATGTGACAGTGCTAAGCTCAGGAGTCACCCTTTGTGCTACCAGTCCGTCATGTCATTTGTCACGTCATGGTGCAATGTCTAGCAGTAAGCTTAGTACGGGGAGGGGAGGGGGATATAGGTTAAGGATTAAAAGGTACGGGGGGTATTGAAGAAGGTGGTGATGAACCCTGCGTTTGAACTCTTGGATGTTGTAGGAGCTCGGAAATACTGACTGCGAGAGACTATTCCACAGTCGAGTTGTTCTATTAACAAACGAATTCATATCTTGTTGAGTGCGTGAAAGGGGGAGTTGCAGGTGAAGGGAATGAGACGAGTGGGCTAATCTGGTGTTGCGGTTATAAGATTGCCGTGGAGGCAGGAGAGCGTTTAACTCGGAGGATAATAGTAGCGATAAAATTTCGTCAATGCTGCTACATTCCTACGGTGGCTGAGGGGGTCGATGGTGGAGCCAGCGGTGTCGTCATCAATTAATTTAAGGGCCTTTTTTTGGACCTTATTTAACTATGCCAAGGTGGTTATTGGAGCGCCGCCCCAAACGAGGGAGTTATATTCGAGAAAAGGCCGTATGTAGGATTTATAAATAACAGCACGGGCCGATGGCTGGAGGAGGAACTTGCACCTCTTAAGAAATCCCAAGCACTGGGATGCTTGTTTGGCGATTTGATAATATGTGATCATTCCAACGAAGGTCTTTGGCTAATGTCACGCCTAAGATGTGTAGGGATGGGTCGGCCTTTAGTTCAACGTCATCCACTGTCAAGGATGGTGAGGTGTTGAACTTCTTTTTTGAGATAAGACAGTACTTGGTTTTAGAGGGGTTGAATTTGACACGATTCTTCTCTCCCCAATCTAGAATTAGTTTGATGTCTTTTTTAATAGAGTTGAACATTAGTTCACGATCATCAAGACAGGATCTGGCATGTGTCCGTCTTGTATCGAAGCTGTACGAGTAACGTAGAGTACCGTCGTCAGCGAAGCTGAGAAGTGGGTTGGAGGGGATTGAAAGTAGGTCATTTATAAAGATGAGAAAAAGGGCCGGTGATAAAATTGACCCCTGAGGAACCCCCGCAGAGATGGGGTGAGATTCAGATTTGACGCCATCCAATAATACCTTAATTGAACGGCCGGAAAGGAAACTCTCAACCCACTTATAGAGAAGTGAGTCAATTCCAATAGCTTGGAGTTTAGCTAACAAGGCTGAGTGCCATACTCTATCAAAAGCCTTGGAGATATCCAAAGCAACCAAACTAGATTCGCCAGATCCATGCAAACTTCGGCTGAGGTGATCTGTAAGGCAAACTAAAAGATCACCAGTGGACCTTTTTTGACGGAAGCCGTATTGTTTGTCGCTGATAAGTTGGTTGGATTCTAGATATCCCATAAGCTTTTTGTTAATTATCGTCTCCATGGTTTTGGAGAGAATAGAAGTAATTGTTATTGGCCGGTAATTGGAGGGATCGCTGGAATCACCTTTTTTCGGTATGGGCTGAACATGGGCAAGTTTCCAAGAGTCTGGGTAAACTCCGGAAGAGTATGATAGGGCAAAAAGTTTGCGCAGAGGTCTAGCCAAAGGTGAGGCGCATTGTTTTAAGACGATAGGGGGTATATTATCGGGTCCAGTCGATTTGTTTACATCGAGCTCCTTGAGGCACCTGTACACCTCGCGAGTCCTGAAGAAAACCCTGTCTATTAGATGAGCGCTGAGCTCAAGAACCGGGGGTAGCATATCAGTTTGGGGTAAAGAAGAATTGGAAGCAAACAGAGATGCTAATAAATCGGCCTTGGATTTGCTGTCTGTTATCACCTTCTCATTGTGAATAAGTGAAGGAGTTGTGGATGAAGTGAAATTCTTCTTAATGGAGCTTACCAAGGACCAGAAGTTCTTGCTACCAGAGGTTGCATTAAGGAGTTTACTTCTCAACTTGCTGTCAAATGAATTTTTGACATTCCTGATGGTGACTTTACAGGAATTTCTTAGTTTTTTATACTCTGCACGGAGCGATTCACTCGGGGAGCTCTTGTAAGCTCGAAAGGCGGCTTCTTTATTTCTGATTGCGTTCATACACTCCTGATTAAACCATCTGTTGGGCCTAGCCTTCACAGATTTAGTAGTATGAGGAATGAACAAATGCATTCCTGCCTGTATGATCCTAGAAATACGGATAGCGGCAGAGTTGACGTTTTTGTTTCGGAAACACAGGTTCCAGTCAGTAGATTGGAAAAAATTAATAAGCCCCAACCAATTGGCCTTCCCATAATGCCATACAGTTCTTCTAACTGGTTTGGGAGGGGTGGGAAATTTGAATGGGAAGCTAGCGCTAACTAGGCAGTGGTCCGAATTGCCGAGAGGTGAATCAACTGTGACGGAATAACGCGCTGGATGAGAAGTTAGAAAAAGATCAAGGAGATAGGTTCCTTGATCAGCAACATCAGGGACTCTCGTGGGATGATCAACAATTTGATGCAAATTATTGGTGTCTGCAAAGAGCTCGACGTCCTTGCCAGAAACACTGGTGCCATTTGAGTAAGTCAGCCAGTTTACATTGTGAACATTGAAATCACCCGCAACGATGATTTCACACTCAGGATTGGATGACAAGAATCCCGAGATTTGTTCGGAAATAGTATCAAAAGATAAGGTGGAGGCTTCGTTACTTATGTTAGGACTTCTGTATAGGAAGCAGAAGAATATGACGTGGCTTTTGAAAATGATTTTAATCCAAAGATAATTAAAATCTGAAGTCGCGCTGGAAAATATTTTATAATAAGCCACGTCGTCCCTAACATAAATGGCAATACCCCTATGGGAGGAGAGGTTGTGCACTAAAGTGTACCCCGATATCTGGTAATGACTTAAGTCATTATCCGGTGATATTTGGGTTTCACTAAGTGCGAAAATTGGGGGTTTAAAAGTCAGTAGGTGGCACTCAACAAAAGAGAAATTCGCATGAAGTCCACGAATGTTACATAAGTCAATGACAAAGCGTGACTCGTAACGGGACTTCGTTTGCGCGGGCTCAATCGCCACATTCTTGGAGATTTTTCCCGGAATTACACTTGTCGCAACCATCAGGGTCAATGAAATTTGTCTGCGTCAAAGTGTTATGCCTTTTGAGACGGGGCAAACTTCATCGACCGACAGATTTTGGGCGCGACACTTGCAGGGCCGAGAATGGAGTGTGGGTAGGAAGCAAAGGGAACTTACTTGCGCTGTTCGTCGGTCGCTGGTCTGTAGAAGGGTGATGTGACTTTTCGAGGCTCCGAGTTATTTATATTTTGATTTTTTTCCGCCAATCCAGAGTTTTTTTCCGATATCTCGATTTTTCTACTTTTCTGCGTGCGTGCTGTTTATTCCAGTGATAAAGCCGTCCTTGACTTAATTTTTTTTTTTAACCGTGTTAGTGGAACTCGCCGTTAAAACCCAGCCATAATGTCGAAGCAACCTCGATCTGTCGCCAAGGGACTGATTGAGTGTAATTCCGCTAGGAGCAATGCCCCCGAAGCCAGAACTCCGAGGTCCACTTCACTTGCAGTCTCTGATCATAGCGATGAGCTTGAGAAAAAAATCCTCGCTGGCGTCGATCGCCTGTTTGATAAAAAATTTGCTGAGTTTGAAGACAGAATAAAGCAGCTTGAGGCCCGCCTGTCGATGCAAAATGAGGGGCTCTGCAGCACCGTCAACTCCCAATTCGGGAAATTAAGAGAAGAGGTGGAAGCTGTGCAGCACGACCTTGCTACAATGTCCAATGAATTTGAGGACCTGCCAGTCTAGGCTCCAAGACGTGGTAATTCGGGGCGTTCCTGCCACAAACGATGAAAACCCGAGTCAAGTTCTTAATGCTTAATGTCTACTATTGGGCATGAATTGTCTCGGTATGTCAATATTTTAGGGGCCGGCACCGACGCAGCTCTGATTCAGGAAGTGCCACAAACACGAGCTCGCTGCTAATAGCTAAGTTCCCGTCCGCTAATGATCAGCAGGAGTTCCTCAGGAAAAACCGCGAGCATGGTACCCTTACTCTATCAAAGTTGAACTTAGGTTTCGCGTCTGATGGAGTGGTCAGAATTAACGAGAGCTTGACGTCGAAGAATAGCGACATCTTCCAACAACACGTAGACTTCTACGAAGGAATCTCGTGACATCGCTCTTCACTAGACGGGGACTTGTGTATGTCCAACAGCAGAAAAATCAGCAGCCGCGGGTGTTCACCTCCGCCCTTGACTTAAATGAAGCAGTTGGGTCTTCCACAACGCCTTAGCCTTCTTCATGTAACCTGGAGCTGCCGTTTATTTTGTTGGAGCCTCAAGTTAATGCATGTTTTAAATTTTTTTAATATTTTTGTTTATTTCTTATTTTTAAATATTTTCGTTTTTATTTCTTGTTCTTATTTTAAATAGTTTCGTTAGTATTTTCGTTCATTAATACATGTTTTAAATATTTTTAAAGATTTGTGCTTATTTCTTATTTTTATTTTTAAATATTATTGTTTTTTTTTTTTTTTTTATATTTTTATTATTATTTAATATTTAGTACCTACATATAATGATTAAGTTTATCATTACTTATTTTCTTGCTCTTTCTTTTCTTCTCACTTCTTTTCTTTCGCTTAAATTCTTCAGGCTATTTTTTCTCTATTTTATTTATCTGTTGAGCTTGCTGGTCGTTCGGTGTGGATGCTTGCTCTTCGTCTATGATGGTGGCTAGTGTCTCCCCACTGGACGAGCTAAGAACGATCTTTAAGATATTTACTTCGCGTGCAGATGGTCTCAATGTTGTCTGTATAAATGCAAGAAGCCTTAGAAGCAAGAGTGATGAGCTGGTTTTTTTGAAAGTGGTACAAGTCCATTTTTTCATATATTGAGATATTTAAGGGTTTGCGCTTAAATCAATTTAAAAATATTGGCCAACTTTACTCAGTTCGAGTGATGTTTTTTACACTATACACCTTTTAAATTTTATTATGAAATAATAATATACTACAATTATTTGAAAAAATAAACGATTTTTTTAGCTCCACATGGACTTATACCACTTTCAAAAATAAAATATTAGAAGAAATAAAAACAGGAGCAAATTTAAGTCCATATTTTTATAGACATAAAAGCTTTACTGGAATGAATTTTTATGTAAAAAGGAATAGTTAAAATGAAGACATTTAAATACATGAATAACCAAATTTATTAATAGTTTATTTCAGTTATATTAAACATATAAAAATTAAAATTACTTCGTTAAGATCTTTAAATAAAAAAAAAAGATATTTTAAACTTAGTTTTCTTTTACAGTTAGCATATTGAAGTATTTATGGTGAATAGGCGGTATACAGGGTGTCTCAGACCACCCGTACCACCCCATTATTTCGAAGAGTTTTGAAAAAAAAAAAATGAAAACCAAAAAACACGTATCAAATATTTTTTCAAACTCTATCCAGCCATACCAAAAACGCCCCCTACCCCCTGTTAGGGGTAGGGGGTGAAACTTCAAAAACTTAAATGGTAACCCCCATTTTTTATTGCAGATTCGGAATCTTCATAAAAAATATGAAAATTTTGCCCCAAGCATTTTTTACGATTCGCCATAGCTGGCGCTGTAATCGGAGGAAAACGTTTTTCATGCCGATTACAGCGCCATCTAAAGCGAATCACAAAAAATTATAAGAATAAAATCTTCATATTTTTTCATGAAGAATCTAAATCTGCAATAAAATTTAGGGGTTTTTCAAGTTAATAATCAAAATGGTTCTCTACCCCCTATTTTTTGGGGAGGAAGGGATGCAGAATTGAAAACAAAATAAAAACACCTATTTTTTATTGCAGATTTAGATTCTTCATGAAAAAATATGAAGATTTTATTCTTATCATTTTTTGTGATTCGCCTTAGATGGCGCTCACAGGGGGTAGGGGGTAGGGGGCGTTTTTGGTATGGCTGGATAGAGTTTGAAAAAATATTTGATACGTGTTTTTTGGTTTTCATTTTTTTTTTTTCAAAACTCTTCGAAATAATGGGGTGGTACGGGTGGTCTGGGACACCCTGTATAAGGTAATAAACTTATCATATCGCTATATTTCTCTCTTGTTATGCTCCTTGAAGTTTTATAAAGTGGTAACATATTAATTTTGCTGAGGTTTTTTGGTCTTCCCTTTTTTCCAAATAAATAAATTGTTTTAAATGGAGTATTTTCTTCTATACTAATTTTATAAAAAAATTTGTGAGGTTCATTCCTTTTGAACCTCATCCAACATATTTTAAGCCAGTTTACAATTTCTCCGTCCGTATTTTTTTTTGTTTGATATTGCCTCCTTGTTTGATATTGGTTGAGACAAAGTCTTCTCTTTTCATTTCATACAAAATGAAGCTGTTTTTTTTTCGGCAAGCCTTTATTGCATTAAAATAGTCTTGGGCAGTGTATAATTGGTCCTTTTTCTTTAATGCTCTTTCCACAACTAACGAGCAGCGTGCACTGAAGTAGCAATAATCAATAATAATAATTGCAATAAGAAAGTTGTTTTAATTATAATTATTAGGAATGGACTTATTCCACTTTCAAAAGAAATATTTGTGCGATAGAATTGTACAGCAAAACCGTTTTTGTTTATTTTATGTCAAGATAGAACTCTATTGAAATTGTGATTGTAACTATGGAGAGAAGGTGTCTATAGCTCATTAAAATTACCGTTAACTTAGTTTTTTTTAAAAAGTGGACTTATACCACTTTCAAAAAAACCAGCTCATATGTTGCATGAAGAATGACTTCTTTTGGAAATTCCAAAGCTTTCTGAAGATATTAGCAAAACTAATCAATGTTAAGTACTTGTCAGGCTTGACCACCAAAAAGATCAAACCTTTCGGAAGTTACTGCTATTTCCGGGATGAACCGCAAGTGATGTTTTGGCAAGTGATGTTTTGTTCGAAAGCTATCGCTGTGCAGAATCCAAAAAAGACCACTTCGTTTCGAACGGGTTCTTCCATCGAGTTTATTAGATTCTAGCAAAAACCTGCGTGCGTTGCAACGCCTTTCAATAAAAAAAGATTATCTGTGAACAGTTCGCGGTTGGAAAAAGGTATATTGAAAAAATAAAAAATCTGCAAAAAGTGATTTTCGATACTAAAAAAAATTTAGAGTATGTTACAACTTTTTTAACATTCGATGATGAAAATTGTGTACTATGTGCATAACAGAGACCTAGCCAAACGTATTCAGAATCGCCCGCATAGATTTTGCTATGTTAGGAGATTAGACGCCCTGTGCAGAACTTTGTTAATGGCGTCCTCTCTTAAACTCCAAATTGTTTTTCCTAAAAAGGCACCAAAAAAAGTAATCAATTTTGCAAATTTGGCACCCATCGTGCAGCCCAAAATAGCACAATTAAAAAAATAATAATAATAAATACTTGCTCTTTACCTATCTTATTTTATTAAAACTGGAATTTTTCGTTAGCGCCCCGCAATTTTTTACATTTCAAAAGGTAGGTTGTTCCTATATAGATACTGACTGGAGCAATAAAACCCTTTCATTCAAAATTATTTTTTTACTTTTTAGTTCATTTTAAAATAAAAGCGTATTTTTTAGTTTTTTTTTTTTTAACTATATTTTCATGTTCTACTTCTGGTTTATTATAGGACATTTTAAAGGAAAAGGTAAATCGCCATTTTCTGTTGACCGGAATTTTGAGTTTGGAAAGACGCAACACAAAAAATTAAATCTCTATCACTTCTAGTTAGGTTCCAACGCGTGACATTACGCGCAAGCAGACAGGCAGATACCTTCTTTTATTAATATAGATATGTAGATATAGATTTCGATTTGACAAACTGAGAACCGCCATTATATTCCCTTAGAGGTTGAATTTTGAGAAATTCTGAAGCACGGGTTCCGTTATTTACGTTGTAGAATATTTATACCAATTTTGAGAAAAATCTGACCAAAAAAAGAAAAAATTACCATACAACCTATTCCACCCTTTTTCACTCCCTTAAGGGGTATGTAGAGCAAAGCTGATAGCGAATAAACACTCTCCATAGTATCAACCACATATGGTAAATGTGGTGATCGGTTGAAAGGTGGAGGAGTCCATAAGGAACAAACACACAAACATTGACGAATTTTATGAAAATCTTTTCAGATCATATTTCCGTTTATACGCTTCGAACGACATCTCAACTACGTCTATATTTTATGGTTCGCGCGATAACGTGCAGGTACAAAAATCGCTTGGCATGGTTGGGCAAATTTTTCAAATATTTAACGGCATGATAAAGAGTAATTTTTACGTAAGAAATATAAAAAAAAAAAATTTTTTTTAAAAACCGACTTTAGAAAAAAACCATTCCCGCGATGGCCATTCCCGCCAGGTAGTAGTTGAATTTGATTGCACTAACTCTTGCTTCGGCAATTGTTTTCATTTCTTTGTTAGGCTTATGCCCTTAATATATCACCCACATGTGTTAGCACCGTCTTCAATAGAGATTCTTCTTTCTACATCCATTCTGATTGGATTGATGTTGTCAAGAATTACAAACAATTATTTCATCCTTTTTTGTGCATCGCGGGAATGGTTTTTTTCTGAAGTCGGTTTTAAATTTTTTTTTTATTTCATTTTCATTTTCATTTTTTAATATTGCCTGTCATTGCAGTGAGCCTACGTTTTTACGCTCCTCAAAGCATTCTAGGAGCATTATAAAGAACCTTTTTAAAAAGAAAAAAAAAATTGTTTGCCTTTTTTAGCCAAGGCCGAGAGAGTTGGTTCCCCAAAGCAGTCCCCCAACTGAATTCTAACCACTTCCAAAAGCTGCTTGCCCTTCGCATCGAAAGAGAACTGGGCTATTGGTTATGCTAATGTCACATTTTATGGTCAGGAGGATAATTTCCGGTTTTTTTATTGTATAAAATTTATGAAAACTCCAGTAAAGGGAGAGTGCTCCAAATAAACTCTCCTGTGCATCGCTCCCAATTTTCCCCACTCGTTGGTTAAAGTACTTACCCTGTATAGTATTAATTCCGTGACAATAAAACAATTTGTTCGCTACCAATGAAAGGTTCAAGGCTTGCAAATTTAATACTATTTTATGCCTAACTACTTTTCAGAAAGGCGGTAAAGTAGATTTTTAATTCAAAGGATAATACTCGTACAGTTTCGTACAGCATTTTGGGTTTTGAAAGACGCCACATAGCGAAGTGTATTCTACTTGTCACACCTTTTCATTTGATACCCATGTTCAAGAACAATAATATTAAATTTATATTTTTTACTGCAAATATTGATGCATAATTATAATTTGATACCTGCATGCGGCGGATATCCGCCAGGCGGAATTTATAAATTGATGGAAACTTGCGGGTGCAAATGGACACCATGCACGCGCAAATCAATTGTGCTAATCCAGCAAATTATGTGTAAAAATATTTGTACCTAGATGTAAGTTAAAATTAAATTAAATATGTAGTACTTATTTAACATTCGAATTGGTCGGTCAAATAAATTGTTTTATTATAAAGTCTTTGTTTTCTTATGTTTTACCCGAACATAAAGTGGTCCTTCGAGCTTTTTTCTTTTTTGTTTTTATAAGTGAAGTTGAAACCAGCAAGAAAGTGCATTACAGTTGCTTAAAAAAAAAAAAAAAAAACCTGAGATAATTTCTGTTTGGTCAAATTGTGGTCGTTAAAGTGTAAAATTAAGCGACAAAGTTAGAAATTTGTGCACTTCAAAAAGTTAACAGATTTATAAGTGTGTTTGTTTACATTTGGTCTACAGAGTTACCATTAATGTGAACTAATTAAAAATTTAAAAGCAAAATAAAGTGCGAATAATAAATGTTTAATAATTATCTCAATTACTGTAATACAAACAAGCAGCTGATCAGTGGGCAATCATTTTATTAAGGTGCCACCAAATCAACAAGTTACAACAGTTACAGAGGTCCACACAGGACAACAGTAAAGGCTACAGAATCCAGCAACAGAGGTCCACACAGGACAACAGTAAAGGCTACAGAATCCAGCAACAGAGGTCCACACAGGACAACAGTAAAGGCTACAGAATCAAGCAACAGAGATCCACACAGGACAACAGTAAAGGCTACAGAATCCAGCAACAGAGGTCCACACAGGACAGCAGGAAAAGTCTACAGACTCCAGCAACAGAAGTCTACACAGGACATCAAAAGGACATCAGTTCCACAAAACAAGATACCGAATATAAGATAAGTACTCAAAATATAAAAATTAAAAATTACATAATTTTCGAAAGATATATAAAAAATCAATCTCTACAAAAAATAATCATTAAAATAAAATAAAAATCTACAAATATATTGTTTTTTCATAACAAATTTTCAATACACATATTGCAAACGTTGTTATCATATTATATATTTTTTAATTTTTACTCTTTTTAACATTTATGATTAAAACCCAATAAAGTGTCGATTATTATCATTATTCCATTACTATTCAAAATAAAAAACCCTAACGTAATCAAAAATTTCTCTGTAAAGTGTTCATTTACACCGCGCAAGTTCCAAATAGTTTTTCATTTATCAAGTTTAAAACCGTTTATCGAGTTAAAGGGTTACAAAATTCGGTACAAGTTAAATTCGCATGCAAGTATTTAAACAAACATCCGCTCTCCCAGAGACTTACTTTAATCACTAATCAAGCCTACGGTTCTCAAAAAAAAAAACAAAATGAGTAATATTGCCCAAGATTTAGCGCAACAACAAGAGCTAGGTGAGTCAATTCAAAGGGTGGAAATTAATTATGGAAAGGATTCCGCGAAAAGGAAAAATAAAGAGTATTTTGAAAAAAAATTGCGCAAATTAGAAGAATTATGGACAGAGTTTCATTTAAAAGACGTTGATCTCCAAACATACAGGAATAAAGATCCAAACAACAAGTACTTTGTGAACAAATTTGCAGAACAGGTACACGCAGCATACATATCAGCTAGAGATTTGATATCCAAGGATTATCATGAGATGCTATGCAAAGAAATCGACAATTCAGATAAGGAACAAATAGAGGCACAGGATAATCAAGCCCAACCAGGTGGCAGTCGAACCAATCAGAATCAGGAAGATTCACAGCAGCCTCGAGTTAAAACGGTGACATTTAACTTTAAAGACAAGGAAGGAGATACTTTCAACAGAGAACTCGAAAACACGCTAAAGGTACAAATAAGTAAAATGGCAGCTCTATTAAGAATAGTAGAAGTGATAGAGAACGAGGTGGACAATACAAAATCAACAGTTTATTATCAACAAAAAATCCAGACATTACAAAATTACTGGAATCAGATTGAACGGAATCACGACGAGTTAATCAAGTTGGCCGGCCCACATGAAATAAATCATGAATATTTCGAGCAGCAAAAATATGAACAAACAGAGGACATATACCAAACAATAATAATACAGTTACAAGAGTTGTCTGCCAGGACACGACAGGAGAACCAGAATATGGAAAATCAAACAGCTAATAGGGACAAGCCAAATGGGGCCAAGATTAAACTTCCTCCAATAACAATCCCAAGATTCAATGGAGACTATAACACATGGAGACAGTTCCATGATCTTTTTGAACAGCTAGTCCATACAAACGAAAATCTAAGTACGGTTCAAAAAATGCAGTATCTAAAGGCAAATTTAATTGATGAAGCAGCGCAGTTGGTAGGCCACCTACCAATAACAAATGACAATTACATTACAGCGTGGGGGCTACTAATTAACAGGTACGAGAATAAACGTTTATTAGTGCGAGCTCAATTAAATACATTACTAACGCAGGCAGATGCGAATGACTCAGCAAATTCAATTAAGAATTTGCATGATACAACTAATGAGTGCTTATTCGCATTAAAAAATTTAGGCCTAGAAGTGGAAAGTTGGGATGCAATTCTAATACATATTTTGTCTAAGAAATTAGACAAAGATACCCAAAAGTTATATGAACTCTCCTTAAAATCTCCCAGAGATTTACCAAAATTATCAGAATTTTTGTCCTTCTTAGAGGTAAGATTTCAAGCACTGGAAAATATTAAATCACATAGAGATCCATCAACGCAGTCCAATAATAGACAAGGAGGTATAAAAGCCAAACTGTACAGTAAGTCGAACCTTAAGAACTATCATATAAAGGGATATAGTCGATGTGAAGCTTGTGGGGGAAACCATAAACTTTACGAATGTTCCAAGTTCGTAAATTCGAGTTATACCCAAAAACAAGAGCTCTTAAATAACTGCAATCTTTGCAAATTATGTTTAAGACCTCACCACATGTCTGAATGCAATAGCAAGAAAACGTGCAAAATATGTAATAGTGCAAAGCACAACACCCTATTACATATTGAAAGTCAAAACAAGCAACTTAATTTCCAATTAAGGAAAGGTGAAGACTCGAATAAAAACAAACCAACCTATAGGCCAAATCGAGGTGAAGTAAACAAACAAAAGAGCATCATAAATTATCCGAAACCTAGCACTTCAAGCAGCCATGGCCAAGAAGGTACTGACTCAAACCATACCATAAACGTTCAAACCTACAACTCGAGTTCTACTGAAGTTGGCGTAATGTTAGTAACAGCAATGGTTAAAGTAAGAAGCTCAGAAGGAAGAGAAGAAATTTTGAGAGCCCTAGTCGACCAAGGTTCTCAAGGTAGTTTCATAAGGGAAGATGCGGTACAAAGACTAAGATTGAAGAGGTCTAAGGTCTGTGCTGAAATAACAGTTGTTTCAGACATAAAAATTGGTAGTGCGAAAAGCAAGGTATCATTTCAAATAAGTTCCATATATCCCTCATCATTTCAATTATGGGTGTCCGCATTCGTTCTCAAATCGGTATCAAAACCCATTCCCGACACTGAAATAATTAGTAGAGAAATAGACACCCTGAAAAATCTGCCTCTGGCAGATCCTAACGCATTTAGTCCCGGACCTATTGACATTATATTAGGCGCGGAGGTATATGACGAAATTATGCTGGAAGGTATAAGAAAGGGAATCAAAGGTTATCCACTTGCCCAAAAAACAGAATTGGGATGGATATTGTCAGGTAAGGTTCCCGTCCCAACTACAGTAATCAAATGCCACGTATCCCAAATAGAGATAGACGAGTCTCTAAAGAGATTCTGGGATCTCGAGGAGCTAGCACCCAAGAGCGAAACTTCGAAAGAAGAAATCCTTGCTGAACAAATCTACACAGCAACTGTTGCTAGAGATCATGAAGGCAGATACATAGTTCATCTACCCTTCAATGAAAAAATAAACAATTTAGGATACTCCAAGGGGAGGGCTATGAGCAGATTAGTGCAGATGGAACGAAAGTTCCATCGAGATGACAAATTTAAAGACCAATATCAAGCGTTCATTAAGGAATATCAAAACCTTGGTCATATGAGACCAGCATTAAGCACACAAGATGCATGCTATCTACCCCATCACGCTGTTTTAAAAGCAGATAGCACCACAACAAAATTAAGAGTGGTCTTTGATGCGTCGTGTCCTACAAGTTCAGGAGTACGACTCAATGACGCCTTACTAAAAGGACCACAACTACAACAAGACTTAATGTCGATACTTATCAGGTGGAGGAAACATAAGTTTGTCATATCATCTGACATAGAAAAGATGTATAGACAAATTAAAATTGTAGACGCTCACCAGGATTACCAGAGAATCCTTTGGCGGGAAACTCCCCAAGCCCCTTTGCAACAATTCAACCTTACCACGGTAACTTATGGCACAAAACCTGCACCATTCCTAGCGATACGTACCTTGTATCAATTGGCCAACGATGAAGGACACAACTTCGTCAGAGCGGCAACAGCACTTAAACAAGATTTCTATGTTGACGACTTGTTAACAGGTGCAGACACCATCGCATCGGTCAAGGAATTGAGAATACAATTGGATGAGTTGTTAAGTAGGGGAGGGTTTAAGTTAAGAAAATGGGCTAGTAACAGCATGAACATCTTGGAAGGCGTTCATGAGTCAGACAAGGAACAAAATCTTTTAAGTTTATCAGGTGACACTAAGGTAAAAACCTTAGGAATATATTGGTGTCCACACAGAGATACCTTCACATTTAAAGTAAATACAAGTCAACAGACTATAACTCCAACCAAAAGAGTAGTATTATCAGAATGGTCACAATTGTTTGATCCACTAGGTTGGTTAGCTCCCTGCATCATTAAGGCCAAGTTAATGTTTCAATCATTATGGAAAGCTAACTTGTCATGGGATGAAGAATTACCAAATCCAATACATGGAGAATGGAGAACATTAAGAAACCAATTCGCTGATCTGGAAAAAATTGAAATTCCTAGGTGGGTTCACGTATCACGAACAAATTCGATTTTGGAACTACAAGGATTCTGCGATGCCTCCGCAAGGGCATATGCAGCGGTTGTCTATACGAGAACAATAGACCATCAAGGATCACTACATGTCCAATTGCTTACAGCAAAAACAAAGGTAGCTCCTCTAAACAAAGAAGTGAGTCTACCACGTTTAGAACTTTGCGCAGCGGTTCTGTTGGCAAAACTATTGTCTCATACCGTGAAGGCCGTTAATATTGAAGGATTGCAGGTACACGCGTGGTCTGATTCGAAAGTTACACTAGCCTGGATACAAAATAACAATAAAAAATACAGTACTTTCGTGACCAATAGGACACGGGAAATTAACAATTTAATACCAATGGCGCAATGGCATTATGTCAAATCAAAACAGAATCCTGCGGATTGCGCCTCTCGTGGTTTAGATCCATCAAAATTAATAAACTTTACGCTATGGTGGAATGGACCAGAGTGGCTCAGACAAAAGGAAATTGAATATATCACCAACAGTGAACCGACCGATCAAGAATTAAAAAGTTACATCCAAGTAACATTTACTTTGAAAAACAATGGCACTTTAGAACAATTGTTTTCAAAAACAAACGATTTCCAAAAGTTATTGAGAATAACCGCGTATTGTCTACGCTTCCGTAAGCTCAAAGAGCGGAAGGTACTTTTAAGGACAAACTACATAAACATACAAGAGCTAAGAGAGGCTAGGAACCTCATAATCAAACTGGCTCAAGAACAAGAGTTCTCATGCGAAATAACTGACATCAAGTCGACTGGAAGAGTATCACAGAAAAGCAAGATCCTCTCATTAAATCCATTTTTAGACAAAAAAGGCATCCTTAGGGTAGGGGGAAGATTAAGGAATTCATCGCTCGGTGATGAAGCGAAATTCCCCATCATTATATCGCCCCAGAGCCCACTCTCTGCGTTAATCATCTCAGAGGCACATTTACACTCTTTACACGGTGGACCAACACTAACCTTATCACACATTCGTCAACGATATTGGATACTCAATGGAACTAATGCTGTTAAGAAACAGTTACACAAATGCATAACATGCCGTAAGCTAGTAGCCAAACCATTAACTCAACTGATGGGAGACTTGCCCAAACCACGGGTCGCAGTTAGCAAACCGTTTACACATTGCGGAATCGACTACGCGGGCCCTATCACATTAAAATTAATGAAGGGTAGAGGCAAAACGACATTTAAGGGATATATCGCCGTATTCATCTGTTTGGCAACCAAAGCAATTCATATAGAACTAGTAAGTGATCTCACCGCCGAGGCATTCGTCGCAGGCTACAAACGGTTTGCCGCCAGAAGAGGCAGAGCCTCTCACATTTACAGCGACAACGGTACAAACTTTGTGCTGGCAAACAAAATATTGAAGTTCCATAGCAAGGAAGAAAAAATTGAGTTCTTCGAAGTAATTCAAAGGGAACTTTTGAAGCAAGAAACTGAATGGCATTTTATACCGCCAGCCGCACCACACTTTGGGGGATTGTGGGAGGCTGGAGTACGCTCAATCAAATACCATTTAAAACGAGTGATTGGGAACTCAATCCTCAATTTTGAAGAAATGTATACCCTCCTTACACAAATCGAGGCTTGTTTGAATTCAAGGCCCTTATGTCCTCTTTCAGCAGATTCGGAAGATCTAGATGTTCTAACACCAGGACATTTTCTAGTTGGGATGCCATTGCTGTCTGTCCCAATGCAGAACTTGTCTGAGGCACCTATGAATCGTTTGAAACGATGGCAGGTGATTGAAAAAATGCATCAAACCTTCTGGAACAAGTGGAGGCATGAATATTTATCGAGGTTGCAGCAACGTCCCAAATGGATGACAAACCAGGAGAATATCAAGATAGGAGACATCGTCCTACTAACCGATGAACAAACTCCTCCAACACATTGGCCGCTAGCAAGGGTGGTAGAAACTCATCCTGGACCAGACAGCCAAGTCCGAGTCGCAACAGTAGCTACCGGTAAAGGCAAATTTAAAAGACCAATCACTAAATTGGCGCGTCTACCAGTTTCGCAGGACGAGGATGACTCAGCAGCATCGACAGAATTACCGGCAGAAGAGTCGCAAATGATCAACAGAAATGATCAGCAAGTACCGGAAACGAAGAGGTCACGAGGTCGATACTCAGCCCCACTTTTGTTACAGTCTCTACTAGTATTATTACTAGTAATAAGTCCATCATACGCCTTAAATAAATCCTTAGTAACACATCCCTTGACAGCACGAGCAGGGGTATATTTTGAAGATTTAGGATACGTTAACTTAGTAAATAATGCATGGAAAATAATCGTTTACTATGACTTGGAGAGCTATTGGAAAGAATACGCGGGGATAAAAGGTAGCATCCAACAAATAGAAGGTCTCTGTAGCTCACACTTGACTGAGGTAAACTTCTGTCCAGTACTACTTGAGCAATTGCAACACTCCTTACAAGAGATAGAACATAAAAACGAACTTATTACAGGCAAGGATTTAAACAATAAATTAAGGAATCGACGATCACCACTCAATATTGTCGGAAATGTTGCCCATGGATTATTTGGGATTCTTGATGACGAATTTGCCCGAAAATACGAAGAGCAAATCAACCTAGTAAAGGATAACGAGAACCATCTCCTTCAACTTATTCGTAATCAAACGTCTATTGCGGACTCAACAAGCAACATTATCAAGAAAAATAATAAGGCAATCTCGGACCAATTTCTGGCATTAAAGCATCAGTTGGCAGCGATTCAGCGTACTATCAATAACACAAATCAAGAAGTGGCCAAACGTGACAGGTATGAAGCGTTTACTACGGCGATGTTTCATACAACCTTGATGTTGCTAGCCTACCAAAATACTCAAGAAGCTCTGTTTCAACTTATAACAGATACTCAGCACGAGAAAGTCAGCCCGCTCTTACTTACCCCCGAACAACTCAGATCCCAATTAGCACTTATTCGAGAAAACATACCAGAAACAGTAACGATTCCTGGCAGCACAGACCAGAAGGGTATCTTACAGACCTACAATTTAATGAAAATAAGATCTAAGGTCATGGAGCGCTATATATTATTTGACATATCTCTACCTCTTCCTAACATTGAACGTCTCCAGCTATTTAAATTGATTCCTACTCCAATCCTAGACGACGGTAAATACATATACGTACACTCAGTAGCAGAGTATCTAGTGACTAGCTTGCACAGGGATTACTATGTCCCATTGAGTAAAGCACAGGTTGAATCCTGTGTTCCAACAGAGAATAACCGAAGACTTTGCCAACAGTCCTTTCCCTTATACAACCACAAATCTGTAGTTGGCCGATGTGAAATGAGTATTCTAACACGGCAACAGACTTTATCCGAATACTGCAAAATTGACACGATGGACCCAGTAAATCTGTGGATCTCGATGCAGTCCCCAAATCGGTGGATCTACTGCCTCAAGGATGATTACAATTTCGATGTGATCTGCGGCAGTGTAGTACATCCATACACACTCAATGGCTCGGGAATATTAGAATTGCAGCCGGGCTGCACACTCAAACAAGATTCCATGGTGATCACCTCATACCATATATTCGGAGGTAGCATAAGATCTTCCTACACGCCCACAGCACCAATTAACATACCCATGAGTGACAGCGGTCCAAGCTTGAAAACATCCTCAGCGAACATTCCACTTATATTCAGTGACATGTCAGAATTGGAGCAAGCAATCAAATATCAGAAACAAAGGGAAGCACAAGGTCAACTGCATCAAATAAATGCGCATGACATTCATCACTATTCCATTTCTTATATTTTTATAGGAACATGCTTGACCATAGGGCTTATTTACCTCTATAAGAAACGGCAGCAGAGAATCCATCGAGTAGGCACTCCTGAATTCCAACTTCCTACAATTTCCAGAACAATGCATCCACAACCTACCCCAAGACGTTAACCCTTTCTGCAAACAACCTCTCGCGGGGAGCATGTTCAAGAACAATAATATTAAATTTATATTTTTTACTGCAAATATTGATGCATAATTATAATTTGATACCTGCATGCGGCGGATATCCGCCAGGCGGAATTTATAAATTGATGGAAACTTGCGGGTGCAAATGGACACCATGCACGCGCAAATCAATTGTGCTAATCCAGCAAATTATGTGTAAAAATATTTGTACCTAGATGTAAGTTAAAATTAAATTAAATATTTAGTACTTATTTAACATTCGAATTGGTCGGTCAAATAAATTGTTTTATTATAAAGTCTTTGTTTTCTTATGTTTTACCCGAACAACCCATGTCTGGGGTCGGGGAGCGCAATTGCAAAATTTGATTGCAGATTGTATTGTCATGCAAATTTCGCCATAATTTCGTTCTCATCGGCTTTTGTTCTGGAAACTTTACGTCGAAAACTTGTATTACGTCGAAAACTTGTATAATAGTATTATAGTTGGTATTATGACATTTCATAGGAGCGTAAAAATCTTAAGGTATCTTAAGACCATTATATGTAGTTAGGGCTAATGCCTTTTGACTGCGATCTCAATCGCTCAAACGGAGGGGGCCTACATTAGTAAAATCCTCTGGGCAGCGTGAAGCAAAGGGGCTCATGCTTACCTTTAATTTATGAAAGAAACTTAAAGTTTCCCTTTGTGAGCTGGATGGTTTCATGACTGTCTCGACAGTGTACCTGAATGAAAGCTTTTCACCTACAAACAGCGGAAGGCGCCGAATGAAGTGATGGAATATAAAAATTAGATTTCAGATGGATTACTCCTAATAATACGCACAAGATGACAATAAGTATACCAGATGGAAGACGCAACCAAAATGACCATGTCCCAGTTAATACTAGGCGGGTACGGTAGTAGCATAACGAGCTGCCGAAGAGCGCATATGCATACCGATCACTACCTAGTTGCTATGCTAGTCTTATTTATTTCGAATAAAATATCTACAAGCATCCGGCTAACGTTAAAATTCAAGCGATTTTTGGTTCTTTGCCAGTTTCCACATACTCTAAAAAACATTTGTTACAATCAAACATCGTGCTACACATCATATTATAAGCAAAGCTAAAAGATTTAAATTCATTGCAACCACCCCACAAATCCCTGACAAAAATACTTACACATCCCTAGCTCAGGAACTATTTTGGAGAGATTAAGTTACAGTAATCCATCGTAAACATCTAACTGAATTGTAGTCTAAGGAAGAATAATTTCTGATGCTCATAGCACAAGAAGGAGGAAGCTACATCAAGAGGTCCTGGAAATATTATTTCGGTCCTATCCTGGGGTCATAATGTGCACTATCAATTACGGTAACACACACACTAACAGCATCCTTCAGTTGTACGTAACATTTGCAATGATCTAAAGGTAACCCTTGTGCCCAGAGAGTGCATAACATAGCAACCTTAAAGCAAAGACGACATCGATGTCCAGAAGATAACTCATCACGTCCAAAAACTCTGATTGAATTAATCACTGAGCCCCCGACTACCCTTTATCAAAGGATCTCCTTGACAAACTTTGAGGACATGCAGGAGTTTTACTAATGAAATCCTTTGAGTGAGCATCGAATCTCAATTTCAAGTTTGTAGTTTTCCCTTTATATTCTTTTGCCTCTCTTTTTGTTCATCTATAGTCCAGTCTATGCTAACAAATTCCACTGCGGATTTTAACCCCCAAGTATTATTCATTTGGACGATTCAACTGGCGGTGGTCCAGGTGAATGCCGGGCATGTTCAGGTGCATACATGACCGGTTTCGGTTTGATTATTGAATATATGAATGTATACTGCATATTAACAGGACTTCAGATATCGTTTTACTCGTTCCTTAATTAAAGAGGAGTGGATACATCCGTTATGGAGAATTTGATGCATATCCTTGTACGAGTTCTCGGGCTGCATATCCCTACCCCCCATTCTGTTTATAGCATGCCGGAATATTTGCTCCGTCTATGAATGCCGAATCGTCTGCAAATATGAAATTTTTGCGGTATAGAGGTCTGTTAACTACCCTAGTTGGAGCATATCAAGTAGATTTTGCTCTGAGGCATTTGGGGTTACCTGTGGAAACAAATAATTGCACTCATATACAGGGTATATCATGTCAAGATGACCCACCTGCTTCAGGTTATATCAATAGCATTGTCGAATGCGGTTAACCCCTTATCTTTTGCATTCAGTTTACCTAGAGAGTAGTGCAGACTATCTCAGAATTGGATCCATTTGGATATTGCTTCTGGATGTGCATTTACCAATTAGAAATTTGTAGATAGTTCATTGTTATTTAAAATTGTTTTGCCCGAAAGGTCGTTCATGTTTACGGAATTTCAGAATTATACATTCAAAATGAACCCATTTGCAATTTAATTAAATGAAATTGCTTGAATATTTTTATACGGTCTCAATCCATATTAAAAGTTTGATTTTCCTAGTTTTTCTGACTTTTAACTTTTATTAACTTTTCAGCCAGTTTCCGAAAATCGAAATCGTAGTTATCAATGTATTTTCAATTTTCAAGGCCCCAATAGCATTTTAAAAATAATTTGAGAACAAGCATGTTTGTGTGTTCGTGCGTGTGTGCCTACATACCCAACGGGAAAATATTGAAGCTATTCTCGATAAGCTGTAAAGAACTGCTTCCACATCGTATACTTTGGAAGGTGTTACGAAGATTTTAGTTTTCTGTTCAACGAATTTTTCAAGCATGCCCACATGAGAGAGTAAGTCAGCCATTCTAGTGCATGAAAATTTGCTTCAAGTTAATAGTCTTTCCATAACTGAAGGGAGTGTTAAATTAAATTAATTACTTTTTTATAAATAGTTAAGGAAATTTTCTCTGAGAAGATAAGGTAAGGAATTGAAAAGACTTTCCATAAGACAAACTATCTACAATCAAGCGGACGAAACGTATCAGATATCAGTGGGATGTTGTAACGAACCTGATTTCATGTCATCCGTCGACTCCGGTGTTACGATACGCCCGCATAAGCGTACCGAAATACAGACACACTCAAGATGAATGAACCCACTTGCCATTCCAAGTTCATTTTCCAAAGATAACGAGCGAGATAATGCCACTGAGCAGCTCAATTAAAAAAAGAATATAACCACAAAATCATTTTTGGACTTCATTCCGACTACTGTCATGGCAGGAAGAGATTTGACTAATCTTATTGTAGTTTATAAAAGAAAGTAATAGACTGCCGTTATGGTCTTGGTCAGCGGTACGACTGGGCATGTACTTGAAGAATGCCCCTAAGCTCTCTACGTGCACTGCAATGCACACTCACTGAATCTGGTGATCTGAGATTCTTGCTCTCAAACTGACGCCGGCAATTCAATTGGTGTAGTATAGTCTATCGCTGGTTTCCTTCACACGTCAGCTCAACGCACAGAGATCCTGACCTCAAACGATCGAGAACTTCTTCCAACCAAAAGTTCTGGCAATGTGTGAAACTTGGTGGATGCACACACATGATGCAGTAATTTGCTTCAAAGATATTTACGCTGCTATTGTGCCAGCGTTGGAAGAGTTGCAAGAAAGTCAAATGTTGAGTACACCTCGTTTATCTTGAAGAAAATCATGAGCTAAACGATAATCCTATTAGAAACAACTTCAGGCAGTCGATTGTGACCTGCAAGTGTTTAGTGACATTTTTCTTCTTTGTAGGCTCTGCAATCGGGATCCGGTCCTGGCCCACTACAAAACCAAAGCAACTCCAAAAGTGCACTAAATACCTGAAAATTGGTACACAGCTTCCATGTGACTTTTTAAGAAAACAAATTTGGAATCCAAAAAAAAAAAAAAAAAACGGCCGCCGGAGATATCGCGTTTTCCCGAAGTTTCCATGTATCTCGGTTTCTATAGGTCATACAACAGTGGCAGTTCCTCTTTGGAAGCATAGGCAACTTCATAAAAATTAATTGAAATATATCAAGATCTCAATATATTTCCTCCTCTGGAAACACTAAGAAGGATACAATGTACAGATTTTTGTATTCAAAATGTACAATTCAAATTTATTACACTACTGTATACAGAGAGCATACAATTCAAATTTATTACACTACTGTATACGAGCGGCGAATGGTGAGCGGCAGAGTGGCAAACACTAAAGTGCCTCTGGCCGCTCTTATCGTGCCCGAGGCCATATACAACATGGGGAAGCTGTAATATCTCCAGCTTTTTTGCCACAGAAAATCAACGTGAAAACTCCAACACATTCATTTGATTGAACCCACACTCACGTAAAGGTTTGCATTGATACAGTACCCTCAAAAGCTGAGCTAAACGCAGCTTCTTCGGAACCGAACAGTGGGATATAGCAAGTCGAAGATAGAGAAAATTTCCATGTTCTCTTTGTTTTCTTAGTTTGTTTTCGTTTTCTGGTAATGTTCTCGTTTCAATTAAGAACTAAATTTAGCCTTGCAAATTTTCTTCGAAATTTGTTGGAGATTCTTAAAATATGAATTTTCGTTTATTGCATATTGACTGAAGAAAAAAGAGATCGAAGATAAGTGGAGTCTCTCTTAATTTATTGGTTATTCTATTGGGGTGGCAGGAGCCGTTTATTGTAGACTGGGTACGGTTGTGACAATTTTCATTTGATCGCTCATCATTTAGTAAGTATGCCAGTAAACTGAAGGAAATGTGTTTTGTATAGTGAAATGTACATTTCTTTACGTATTAATACTAAAATTTATTCCTTAAGTACAATGGATAACTTTTGGCGGCAAATTAAAAAAAAAATGAATAAATGTTACAACCGACCACACCCCAGGGGCGGTTGTGACAGCGGTTGGGGTCGGTAGTGACAGGTTAAAAATACACCAAAATTATCTAAAATTACTTTTATTGCAAGTGATATATATTTATTGCAACATAATCCTCTGAGAAAAATTTTTTTTTAATAAATTAACAAAACTAACGAAACAAAAAACCTAACATGTCTTCAAGAAAAAATAAACATTTATATAAGTATGAATACGCAACATAAAAAAAAGTAAGATTTTGAGATCTAGTTACACCCATCACAGTTAAGACAAATATACTGGCGACTACCACCTGCGCACTCTAAGTGGGACCAGAGCTCACATTTTCCTTGGCATTTAATCCATTTTTGGCCAGCCCTACTCTCAGAATATGCGCCTGCACAAACCAAACAGAAATACTCTTCTTCATCCGACGACGGTGGTGGCGTCTTCCTTTTCTTTGCTTCGTTTTTCCTTTTTTCTCGGTTTTTCCTTTTGGTTCAGTAAGATTTTTCTTTACCTGCTTAGCTCTCAACCGTCTTTCTTTTTCTTCATGTTTTTGCCTAACTGCCTCTTTTTCAGGTGTGTCTGTATAAATGGTCGACTTTTTGGTTCTGGAACCTCTTTTTTTTCTTTGGGGAGCCTTCGGAAAAGGCCGAACAGTTTCAGGCGAAAAAACAGGTGCGGTGGATGAGGAAGATGCAGTTGGCTGAGCATTGTTTGGATTTGAAGATTCGCCGTTTAAGGAAGTTGAAAGTGGCGGTATTTCATCGCTAGGTCCAGGCTTGTTCTCAACAGCGTCAGGGTTTGACCCGTCTATTTCAAACGATGGTGGAAAGTCTAATTCTTGTGATCGAAGCGGCGGTATTTCATTGTTAGCTGCAGGATTGTGTTCTCCAGTGTCAGGATTTGGTCTGTCCGTTACAAAAGATGGTGCAAAGTCAATCTCTTGGAAAAGATCCCGATTGTATGGATAAATACCAGTTTTGCAAAAACCAGCCTGAATGTTCGCTTGTGTAAAAGCCACAGGCATACTAGTGTTGATGATCCCAGGTATATCGTATATTGTCATTGTTTTTCCAGGGTGACTCCGCATCCATCCATCACAAGCAGTATTTATAGCCTTTTTTAAAGGTCCGAAGACAGATCGATCCAAAGGCTGCAGTTTGTGAGAGCAGTGTGGAGGAAATGAAAGCAAAGTGATTCCATTTTGTTTACAAAAATCCAATGTATTAATGTGTATATGCGAGGAATGGTTATCCAACAGTAGCAAGACTTTATGCGTTGAAGAAGCATTAGAGAATTTCTTAAAATGTTCGAGAAACACTATAAACGACGCATCCTGCATCCAGCCTGAAGGATTTGCGGTCCCAATCGACCCTACTAGCCCGTCCCTAACAAAATGATCGTGATAACGAACCCGCGGAAATATAAATAAAGGAGGAATAGCATTGCCCAAAGCATTTACTGCAAAAGCAACTGTGACTAATGTACCTCGTTCAGCTGAAGTAAGAGCTCCTACTTGCCGTATTCCACGTCTTGCTACTACTTTATCAGGTTTTTGGACTGTAGTGACGCCAGTTTCATCAACATTGTATATATCCTGTGGCTCATAGGTGTGTCTGTCCATAACAATTTGCAAATTGTCATAAAAACCTTTCACTTTGGCTTTGTTAAAGCTAGTTGCTCTCGAAAGGCTAGTAGCTTGAGCTACACGAACAGACAGTGAAGGGTTTCTACTCATGAATGAACGAAACCATTCCTCTCCAGCCATCTCATTCTCGAGCCAAGTAGCCGGTCGTTTCAGATCATATTTAGTAGCAAGTTCAAAAGCTAACTTCCGCACCTCTTTCCGAGAAAGGCCAAAATATATATCCGCGCAACGTGTTATATATTTTGACAGCTGCTGTTCTTGCTCTTCATTAAATACTTTATTATGAGCGACGTACCCCATGCTGACGCTGTCTTCATTGTGCCCTCCGCCGGTTCCATCACGTTTACGAATGTAACGTAACAAAGACATGCGATTGACTCCGTATATTTCCCCAGCTCTTCTTAAAGAAGTCCCACGTTTCACTTCTTTATAAGCTTCTTCATATCTTGTTATGTCACACTGTCCTCTTTCGGTCTTCCTCAAACGTTTTCTGGGCATCTAAAAGCAAAAAATCAAATTTTACTTGTGTCACAACCGTCCCCAGAAAATTTGTCACAACTGTACCCAACGCACTCAGTCGCAAAAAATATGACCGCCATGAAAATACAAATACTCTACGTACAAATTCATCACTGTTATTTAACCATTAACGCTTAACATATTAAGAGGAAATCTACTCATTACTCTATCTGTACACATACATCAACAATTATTAAAAGAAATCGAATAAAAATACTTACTTTTGACTGTCAAAAAGTAATGTAGGCCTCTTCTAGCGTGTATGTCGAGCGATGGTTAACTCAATACTGTGAAACACCTTCGCATGGGCAATGCCTCTTTCTCTCTTTGAACCCTCCCCGATATTCCTAATAGTTTCGCTAATATGACGACTGTCACAACCGTACCCTGGCACAACCGTACCCAGTCTACCCTAAATAAGCTGATACTTTGTAGCTTCCATTATATTTTTTATGATTCTCTTTAAAGTTGATTTAAAGGGATAGAGAATACTTTTATGAATTGCATTTCTGAGCTTGGGTTGCCTGAAGCACAGAGTACTTAATATACAGAGGGAACAACGAATAACAAAATGTGTTATCAAATAATTCTGAAGTAAGCTTTTGGCAAGCTTTTTGTGAGAGACAATATCAAATTTGAAGAGAGAAAATTCTGTCCAACTTAACTTTTTCTCACGACTTCGTTGGCGCAGCAACAAGCGCCGGGTAGAGGATCTTACCTTACACACATATAAATAATGTGCCAGCATATTATTATGGAGGAAGTTGATAGGAGCATTCCGGTGCGGTAAGGGAAATTCGAAAGGGGGGAGGTTTTTTCTAGTCCCAGACGTCTGCTATGAGTGTTTTTTTTTCATTTATGCACGTACGAAGAAAAAAACAAAGTTTTCTGCCAATGAACAAAATTAAATTTTGGTGGATAGCATAAGAAATCTACCTTTCTGGTTTAACCTAGGAATATTCTCGGGGGTATTGGCTTTTTATTGTTATTATTGTAAAATGTGAGAGTACTTAGTTTGATTTTATTTATAACTGATAAAGCAGAATTGTTGTGGTCATTTTTGTTATGATGTACGACAGGCTATAATAATGTAAATTTCACCTGGTGTGGTTTTTTAGGAGGGTTGAAAGGGATAAAATTTAGTTTTTTATGATTCGCTCGAAAACTATTGATTTTTGAGATATGTATATAGTTTTTAAAAAAATTAAACTTCATTAAATGTTTACAAGAAATGGAAGGAAACTATTGTAGCATACATTTTTAACCGACAAAGACCTACAATTATATGGTGCGGATTTTTAAAACCAGGGCTGAAGATGACTAACTTGCTATCAAACCTAATTGCAAAAATTGCGAAACCAGTTTTATTATTTGATGAATCTCATCAGCTGACCAATCAGCAACGATGATTCATACAAAGTAAGTTGTCTTCTTGTTTGGAGACAGCGCTCGCCATCCCGGCACTGAAGTGGTCCTTGAACTTATCTTCAGTTTCTAATTTGTCATCGCTCCCTCTTGCATCCAGTTCAAGTGACGAGCACCACGGTTTCAAGTTCCTTGTCCCAAATATAAATATAGCTGTCTTTTTATAATTTGCAATATGCCCTTCAAGGTCCCCCAGCAGGTCGTTAGGTTAGGTTGAAATGGCTGCCCACTTAGGCCCGACATTGGGCACATTGTGATGCCATCCTATGTACTGTTGGAACAAAGTTCAGGCCATTTTGAGCTTTTGATAAAGCGACAGAGGTTAGGAGCACTAATATTTTGCAGCTCGCTTAATCCATCAAGGAAGGGTGAGCCAAGGAAGGCCCTCTTTTTCTTCCGAGGGCGGGACATGTACAGAGAATATGGGAGAGAGTTTCTTCTTCTTCTTCATTACCACAACTTCTTCATAAGTCGTTGTGGAGAAGTTCTAATCTTTCGGCGTGCGGGGCAAAGGTACAGTGACCGGTCAGCACCTTTACTATATGGCTTATCTCCTTTTTGGTTCAACTGAACAAGAGATGTTGAACGCTTTGCGTCCAAAGTTGGCCACATTGCATGAAGAGTGCGGCACACAGTTGCTGTGATCCAATTCAACCCAGCTCGAGCCAAGCTAATTTTCCTCACAGCTTGTTTGTAGGAGGCAAGGGCATTCCCATCCGGGTTAAGTGGGGTGTGCTTTCCACTTCGTTTCCCTGTCTAGCAAGCTCATCAGCAGCAGGTCGTTACCAAAACATTTTTGATTTGATATGGTCCCGTAAATTGAATTGGTTGAAGCTTATGACTTTTTCTGGTAGATGGTCGTTCATATGTGGTTAATACGAGGTCGTTAAGTGAATACGGTTTATGCGATGTATGCATCCATCCATTAATGACTTCTTCTTATTTAACGGCTCTACAATCGCTTTACCGTCCCGCCCTCTTGCAACTACTCTCGCCACCAATCCCGATTATATCCAGCCATCCTTCCAGCGAATGTTGGGTTTCCCTCGCTTTCGCCCTCATAGATCTTACCGTAGAGAACTTTCCGATCCTGTCCATCTTCACTCATAAGAGCTAGATACCCTGTCCACCGGGACCTACCGCGCTTTGATTTCTCCACAACATCTATGTCGCTATAACGCCCAGCTTTCGTGCCGCCGCGCCGGTTCAATCTGGGTGAAAGCTACTTGTACTGTTCTTGATGGTCTTCCGATGATGTCAGTGTCATAAGCCATCAGTATTTGTGGAGGATTCTGCCCTTTAATGTCACCCCTGGATTATTTTCTCCAACACTAAGTTGAAAAGGACAAGCCGGTCGGAGTCCATTATAGACCAGACCTATAAGGACAGTGGTCCGGATCGCAGATAATGTCATTTAAAATTTTCCAGCCGAATGACATTTCTAATTGCAATGAAGATGAAGATTTTACTTTGTTAGATGCTGTGAATTATAATCAATGTTAAACAAACGTAGGGGGTGTTCTTGTCAAGGATTTACTTTCTTTGTAAGTCGATAATGAAAATTCTAATGAAAGTACTGGTATTTAGAAGAGGCACTTGATACCGTTGTTTAAGCACTATTTCTACCAAGAGGTGTCAAAAGACACTTTTCAAAGTATGCGTGTGGAAAATGCTTAGTAGAGCAACCATTGATTTGTAAAAACTGTGATATTAAATAAGGAAAAAGTTTTATTACAGTGCTGTTTTTATGATTACTGTTTTTTCTTGTTACAAAGATTGAAGACACCGTTTGGTCAAAATAGGTACACACAAAATCGTGGTAGAAATAGTGTTAAAAAATAATTTGTCAGATGAGGCTTCTATAAACTAATATATATTCAAAACAAAGGTTGAGCATTGTAACAATTGCAAGAATATATATTAGAACAAGGCTTGGTCTTAAAAATGAGTCCCTTTTAAATAGTAGATAAAAATTACATAAACAGTACTAATCCGGGCCTTACATTCGCCTTTACAACTTGTTTTTGATTTGTGCAAAGCTCATATCAAAATTTTTGGGAAAGGGTTTAGTGAACGGTCGCAAGAAATTCCATTAAATCAAAACCTATGTAAAAGTGCATACCAGAAAATACAGAAACATTGCTAATAACGATTAATAAATAGCTTGGTGTACTGTATGCCCTCTTTGTTCTTAACGTATATGCAAATATAGTTGTGCTTGTTTGATCACAACAAATCGTGGATTGTGCCTACGTTTAAAAATGCGCCTACGGTGGTGTTATATACTATGCAAAATATAAACTTGCAAAATATAAATTCGTAGGAGTTTATACTATGCAAAATATAAATTCGAAAACTTTTGGAATGCAATATTTTACGAGGTCTCACTCATAAGAAAAATGATCGTTTGTGAAAAAATTGCATGATCTACAATTGTTATTGTAATAATTTTTGCGATAAAACCTACCCTTTAAGAAATTTTTGTTTTTGAACGTTGGATCTTGGAAAATTTTGTAAAGTAAGTTCGATAGATTGGACTAGATGTATTTTTGTTCCAGTAAGCGCTTTGGGAACGAGTCCCCCAAATTTTGACAGCAAGTGGTGTCACGGCTCTCAAGTTGTGTTCAAAACATCAGGCCAGTTCAAAAAGTGCGTTTAAAATGCATGAATACGATGCAACTAACAAAAATGTCAAATATTCCAAGTAACTCCCAAAAAAATTGAAAAATTAGGAGTTTCAAAGAAAGTGGAAACATTTTTGTTTTTGATATAACGTGTATTTAATAAATAAACCACCTGGTTCCACCATTAGAGCAGACAGCAAAGGAACTTTCGGCCGCGTCACAGGATAAATTTTCTATATTAGGATAGTATTTTTATAATTGTGTTAGGAAACGTTGAGTTGCCAAGGTATATCCTGGTACCATAAGGGATATATTATTATAAACAGTTATTTTATAACAAAACGAAAATTAAAATTTTAACAATTTTGTAATATTTTTGGACGGATTTAGAACTAGAAATGTAATATAACTTTTTTTCGTAAAGTTGATAATTTAAATACACATTAATCTTTAAAAATTAAAAATTTTCCAATCATTTTACAATTCTTAATTTTTTATATCATCTAAACTCTAAAAAATCTTATTAGCAATTTTAATATTTTAATTGTTTTTTATATTTTTAGTGCGCCAGCCTAAATCGTTCGTTTACGAAAAAAAGTTAGTTAAAAACAAACCATTTCATTTTATTATCACAATCGCAGGTAGAAAAATATTCTTTTCCTTTCCAAAGATTCTATTTCAGTTCATTACTATACTACCACACCAAAAAGTTATTGCGCCCACACATCCTGCTTAGCAGTGAAAAACTTGAAGAGAGAGTCATGATGAGTTTCGCTCTCAAAGAAAACAAAAAGCTCGGATGGGTTACGACTTGTGACCCATTTTGGACGTCGTAACCCATTGCTCCTGTTGTTCCCTCTGTATGTTAAGTACTCTGTGCCTGAAGTCTTTTTTTGCAGGAAGATTGTAATGATGATGAGCGAAGCTTACAAAAGAAAATAGGGGCGTATGTAGGGTTTTATTATTACTATCTTTTTTTGATTTTGAGCCAAAATTATGCATTTGCATGAAAATTTAAATGAGCTCAAAGTAGCAATTGCAGATTTTCAACAGCTTTTTTTAGACGCTTTAATTATGAACATAATCTGGAAAAAGGCGCAAAATGCCCTCTAGCGGCGAAATTATTTCGAAAAACTGCAAAACCACGATTTTCGATTCGTATAGCATTCGATATAACTAGAAACTGGTAACAATTTGTTATGTTTTGCTTCTCTGATTCTACTATGTTATTTTTCAGTTTTTAGTTAAGGCCTTCGATACTTTAACTTTTATCGTTCGCCTTGCGCATTGCTTCCCTTATCCTGAACATTACGAACCGCCACTATACAACCCCGTACGAGGCACAGTGCGGCCGATTCCCAAAAAGCTGGCCAAAAGTCGAAAAAACAATTTTCTTATAGCGGTTTTTTTTTGTTCAGTTGGCTTCAATACACCCACAGCCACCACAAATCACACATAGCGTTGTTTCTTTTCTCGTACTTGCTCCAACACAACAGCCGCAACGATAGCTGTTTTGATTTGTCAAATAGTTCTTGCGAAAGTGCATTTAACAGAGTGTTGTTTAAACATTGTGTAAAAAATTAAGATCGTCGTGGATAGCCATACCAAAAATGTAATCAACTTCTGAAGATAAGTAGAATGTAAAAAAAAATAACAAAGAGTGATTTCCCATGCCAAAAATTTTAGTGACACCACGATTATTAGTAATTTTTATCGCTTAAAATCAAATAATCTGTGTAAGTCATCATGCGAATAGAAAAAAGTTCCGCGTTGTTCCGCTCTGAAATTTGATGGAGGTTATTCCTTGAGGTATTAGTAACAGAATAAAGCAAGATTTAGCTGCCCCAACTTGCCCGCTTTTTTTTAAGAAGATTTTGAAAAACCTATAAATTGACAAGCATTTTGATTATGTTGATCAATATGCGCTATTTCACGCGAGGGGGTGGCCAATAGTGGTTGAAGTGGGTGGCTACTCTAAGTTTTAATATCAAATTCGTAATCAGCGACCCCGAAAACCTATAAATTGACATGCATCTTGATTATGTTGAATAATATACGCCATTTCACGAGAGGGGTGGCCAAAGAGGGTTGAAGGGGGTGGCTTTTCTAATTTTTAATAACAAATTCGTAATCAGCGACCCTGAAAACCTATAAATTGACATGCATCTTGATTATGTTGAATAATATACGCTATTTCAAGCGAGGGGGTAGCCAATAGGAGTGGAAGGGGGTGGCTTTTCTAATTTTTAATATCAAATTCGTAATCAGCGACCCCGAAAACCCCCAAGTAAGAAATTTTGAATCAATTACTTGATTTATCGACTTTTGGCCAGCTTTTTGGGAATCGACCGCACTGTGCGAGGCCCCAAAATGTTGACAATGAAATTCTTTTACAAAAAAGTTTACCGATGACCGATTAACCCTTTGAAAGTTATTCAAGGTCAAAGTTTTCGAAAATCACTTTTTGGCCAAAATTTCACTCAAACGCTGATATTTTCGAAATGTTTTTTTGATCAGCCAATACAAAGCGTTATTGCCTACAGAAAGTCCTGTTTAGTGGAGTCGGATGAGCATCAAATATTAGTGAAAAGGGAGTTGTCTCGAGAGTAAACTTTTTTTTTGGAACATGTTAGTTACATCGAATACTATACGAAATGGACATTTTCTACCTCTAGCAACCGCCGCTACGTAAGTTATCGGCCATTATGTCAAAAATTTACCATTTTGGTCGTTCTTTCTAAACATAGATGTGTATATCTCGGCATGTGTAGGTTCGAAAAAATCGAAAAAAATAGAGGCTGTTTCAAATTTGAAGTCAATCAATTCCAGGCCAATCAATTTTCAAATTTGAAGTCAATTTTTGAGCCTTGTATTAGATATTTTGACTTAAAATTTTAACCAGTTATTGTTCACATTATAGAGTTAACCCTTCTAGCACAGAAGGCGCACTTTTCAGCTAAGTATGAAAATCTATATATACATACACAGACACATACATATATATATATATATATATATATATATATATATATATATATATATATATATATATATATATATATATATATATATTAGGGTGGTCCTTAAAAAACTTTTTTCTTAATTTTCTTTGGGGCACTCTGTTACTTTGTTCTACTATATAAAAAAGAATTACTGTAATTTTTTGGGATTTTTAGACTTAGGTTTAGGGGTCGCTACCGCCAAATATAAATTCAATATTTTAGCAATGACATCAGGATCTATTTAGGCCTTCTTCAATGGTTCTTCTTCACTTTTATTGTCTTCATTTGTTAAGACATCCATCATTTTCCTTTAGAACAGCTAGTTTCAAGCACGATATGCTTATACTTACCCAAGAAATGATTTGCAGCTTTTGAAGCATTTAAAAGATTATGAAAGTGTCAATAAGGAAATTTCAAAGTGCGCAATGAAAACTTTTTTCTCCGGCATTTGTATTACTTATCAGAGGAACTGGTTGCATTTGCATTTTTTTATGACGAAGTTCCTGTAAACAAGGCAACAAAAATGAAGAAAAACCATAGAAGAAGGGCCCAAACCGATCCAGTCCTAAAATATTGAATTTATATTTGGCGGTAGCGACCCCTAAACCTAAGTCTAAAAATCCCAAAAAATTACAGTAATTCTTTTTTATATAGTAGAACAAAGTAACAGAGTGCCCCAAAGAAAATTAAGAAAAAAGTTTTTTAAGGACCACCCTAATATATATATATATATATATATATATATATATATATATATATATATATATATATATATATATGTATATACATATATAGAGTTTCCCTTCTAACACAGAAGGCGCACTTCCCAGCAAGGCTGAGAAATTTTACCACCGATTTTGTGGCTCTGCTGAGGCATGCAAACATAAAATATTAAAAACATAAAAGATCAAAAACATCAAACAGAGAAGCTTGCAACTAAAAAGGGAGTGGGGCACGCTGGGAGTCATACCACATTGAGAAGGGTCCTTTTAAGGACAACTTCACTAGTTAGCAAGCTAAACACATTCCTATTGTTGTTAGTATTTATAAGCATGCGATTAACGGGTTCGAACATGCCATAATTGGTGTTAGAGGAATTAATGTGCAACAGAGGTTCACCTCTCAGATTGTAGTTATTCACTCTAAATGACGCGCGGCTTCTTAAGAAACCAGAGTCCACCTTGTCATTCATCAGTCGATGAACGAATATAACGTCAGCGACCTCACGGCGCTTATGGAGAGAGCTTAAGTTGAGCAATTTAAGTCTGTTCTCATAAGGCGGAAGAGCAAGTGGGTCATCCCACGGGAGGTGGCTGAGTGCAAACCGGACGAACTTCCTTTGAACCGATTCGATTTTACTAGCATGGGAGGAGTAGTAAGGAGACCATACCTGGGAAGCGTAGTCAAGCAAAGGCCTAACCAAAGATACGTACAGGTGTTTAGTGATGAGGGGGTTGTTGAACTCTTTGGACCATCTTTTTATAAATCCCAGGACTGAATTGCCCTTGGAGGAGATATAATTGATGTGGGTGGAGAAGTCCAACTTACTTTCTAACCTAACCCCAAGATCGATTACAGATTCAGTACGGGAGACGGAAGTATAACTTTTGAAAATTTCATCAAATTTCACTAAAAATATTCGAAGTTTTCACCAAAAAACCAAAATTCTGCAGTTTCTTCAGTTTTTGATTTTTTTTGAGGTTATATGTGCAGATAAGGATTTCATATTGTAACCGCTGGTAGCCAATATCATACCAAACCGCCTCTTCTTCTTCTTCGATGGCTCTACGGCCCAATTCGAGCCTTGGCCTCCTTCAGCTTCTTCCTCCAGACGTCTCTTTGCTCCGCAGCTTGTCTCCAGTTTCTCGTGCTGAGCAGTTTCGCTGCATCGGTCTTAACATTATCTTCCCATCTTGACCGTGGTTTGCCAACTGGTCTTTTGCCATCTGGTAGTAGATACAGGGATTTTTTTGGTATCCTTGAGTCATTCATTCTTTGGACATGACCGGCCCAACGTAAACGCAGTAGCTTGGCATGGGTCGAAAGTTTACATTCTTTGTATAAGTCGTACAATTCGTGATTGTAGCGTATTCTCCATGCATTGTCTTCATTAATTGGGCCGTATATCCTTCGGAGAACCTTCCTCTCAAATATATCCAACTTGTCGGCGGATTTTTGGGAGATACTCCATGCTTCACAACCATACGTAGCTACTGTACGTATGATGGTTTTGTAGACTCTTATTTTTGTTTTTCTGTGGATGTCTCTGGATTTCATTACTGGCAGTAGTGAGAAGTATGTTCTGTTTGCGGCGTTTATTCTTCTTTGTACGTCTATCGTTTCATCGTTGTCTTCACTGACTGTGGACCCCAGGTAGTTAAATTGGCTTACCCGTTCGAAGTTATATTCCCCCCAGGTGGTGTTGTGGTTTCTTCTTCTTCTTTCCACCCTTGACTGAATTAGAATCTTGCTCTTCTCTGCATTTATTTGCAGCCCTATATGTTTAGCTCCATCTTCTAATTCTGTGAATACTTCTCTAAGGTATGACAGTGATCTGGCAAGGCAGTTTATGTCGTCGGCATATCCTGCCAACTGTTTTGATTTGTTAAGCAGGGTTGCGTTCGCATCAATGTTTACTTTGCGAATTACTCCTTCAAGGCAGAGATTAAATAGCATGGGTGCCAGCCCATCGCCCTGCTTTAAGCCTTGCTTGACTGGGAAGGACTCCGTCAATTCTCCTTGTATTCTGACTGCACACCTTGTATTTTCCAATCCGCCTCTATTTTTTTCGATTTTTTCGAACCTACACATGCCGAGATATACACATCTATGTTTAGAAAGAACGACCAAAATGGTAAATTTTTGACATAATGGCCGATAACTTACGTAGCGGCGGTTGCTAGAGCTAGAAAATGTCCATTTCGTATAGTATTCGATGTAACTAACATGTTCCAAAAAAAAGTTTACTCTCGAGACAATTCCTTATGTTTTGCTCATCTGACTCCACTAGTTGTCATTTTTTCGAAAACTTAACCCTTTCGAAGTCATTCAAGATTAAAGTTTTCAAAAATCACTTTTTGTCCAAAAAAACATTCAAAACCTGTTTTTTTTTCGAAATTTGTATTTTGTAGGTAATAATTAGCTGAAAAAAATGTTTTGCCTTCAAAATACAATTTTTGAAAAGAAAAAAAAAGTTTTGGAGTGATTTTTTGCCAAAAAGCGATTTTTGCACATTTTAACCTTGAATAACTTTTCCAGGGTTAATCCGGTCAACTTTTTTTTAAGAACTAAAGTTGTAGAGAATTTCATCGTCAACATTTTTTTTTTATATGATAGTCTAAGCGTAGGTGTCATCCTTCGTACTACTAGTTCGTCATGTCGTACACGTCATGGTGCAATGTCTAGTAGTAAGCTTAGCTCGAAGGATAGAGAGAAAGATAGATAGATTACGGGGAGTCGGGTGGGTGTTGGAAGAGATGGTGGTGAACCTTGCGCTTGAACTCTTGGGTGTTGTATGAGTTCGGGAATATTGACTGAGGTAAGTTGTTCCACAGTCGCGTTGTTCTTGTTATAAAATTTCTAAATCGGAGGGTGCGCGAAGATAAGGGCTGTAGACTATAAGCAAAAATTACTCAGAAAGATACGACAATGTAATCCTTTCTGTGCGAAGAAAAAGGAAAGTAAAAATCAACTCAAAGTAAAAATCAACTTCTCTATTCATATACGCGCTCCGGAATGGCGAGAGGGCGGAGCAACGGCAAACTACACAAACACATGCAGAGCAGGAAGTACACACGAAGATGGTACATGAATTCACACAAGCAAAATAAAAGTCCAGACGGCACAAAAAATTGCGAAGAAGAGAAATCAGTGCGTCTCTTTCGCACTTCGTGAAATAACATTTCTTTATTTACCCTCTTTTTCTTCGATTTTTGTTTTGTTTTTAAATTGAATTTTGTCTCGCTTGCACCTTGTCGATTGATATATTCACTCGCAAGGGAGCTTATGGGAAATTTCGAGAGCGTCGTATCTTTGTGGGTAATTTTTGCTATAAGGGTGAGCCGAGCGGGCAAGTCTTGTGTTGCGGGAAAAATGTTGCCGTGGAGGCGTGAGGTTACTTATTTCAGTAGAGCAATCGTTGTGGGAAAATCGGTAAAATTTTGCAAGGGCTGCTACATTTCTACGGTGGCTTAATGAGCCAATTGAGGATCAAATGGCGCTATCGCCAACAAGTTTCAGAGCGCGACTTTGCACCTTGTCCAGCCAGGCTAAGGTGGTTCTCGGGGCCCCAGCCCAAATATACGAGTTGTATTCGAGGCGGGGACGAATGTAGGACTTGTAGATTGTACCTGGCCGACGGCTGAAGGAGGAATTTGCATCTTTTCAGGAATCCCAGGCAATGCGATGCTTGTTTAGCGATTTGGAATATGTGGTTATTCCACCGCAGATCTTCGGATAGTATTATGCCTAGGATGTTTAAAGACGGTTCTGCCGTTAGGTTTTTATTGTCCACTGAAATAGAAGGAGGGTCGGTGCAAGTTTTATTGGAGATGAGACAGTACTTCGTTTTAGATGCATTGAATTCGACACGGTTCTTGCGGCCCCATTCAAGAATTCGTTCGATGTCCCTGTTGATTGAAATAGACATGAGATTTCAATAATGCAGACAAGGTCTGGAGCGTGCTTGTCCTACAGTATCGAAGCCGTAGGAGTACCGTAGTATACTGTCGTCGGCAAAGCAGTGGAGTGGGTTGGAAGGGATTGAGAGCAGGTCATTTATAAAAATTAGGAAGAGAGCTGGTGATAGAATTGAGCCCTGGGGAACACCTGCGGAGATGGTGTGGGGGTCGGATTCGACGCCATCCAATACTACCTTGATTGAACGGCCGGAAAGAAAGCTCTTAATCCAGTTCCTTAGAACGAAGTCAATACCAATAGCCTGGAGTTTGGTTAACAGAGCGGGGTGCCACACTCTGTCAAAAGCCTTGGAGATATCTAAAGCAAGCAAGCCAGATTCACCAAATCGGTGTATACTTTGGTTGAGGTGTTCAGTTACGCAAACAAGGAGGTCGCCAGTAGATCTTTTTGGTCTAAAGCCGTACTGTTTGTCATTTAAAATTTTGTGGTGTTCAAGATATCTCCCCTCGCACGGGATTATATGACCTATAGAAACCGAGATACATATGTATATGGAAAACTCCGGAAAACGCGATATCTCCGATGTTGATGCTTGTTTTGGATTCCGAAATTGTTTTCTTAAAAAGTCACAATGAAGCTATGTGCCAATTTTCAGCCATTTTGGAATTTTGTCTCCTTCAAATGTTAATTTCCCCGGTCTACAATGGGGAGATTATTGTCGTCGTCGGGAGTAAAAGATATATGTATATATATGTACATATATGTTAGGAGTTTTGAAATCTCCCAGTAGGACCACTTCGACATTTTCCTTGTGGCAGTCGAATGATTGGAGAGCTCCATTGAGTGTATTTGCAAAATCGATATACTTTGATTGTTCAGAACAGCGCCCGTAACTACGTGTTTTTGCCAGAGTCGACACGCATCAAAACATTTTCGAATTGTGATCGATTTGTGGTGATCAATACACTGTTTAGAGGGTCTTTGACGGCTATTAGGACGCCACCTCCTCTCGAGTGCCCGGTGGAGTGATAGTCTCTATCGCAACTATAGATTGTCCAGTTATTGTCCAAAATCTCCTCAATTAGAAATGTATTATTTAATCACGTTTCGGCGATCAAGATAATATTAAAAAGATAAGATTTTGCATCAATGAAAAGATTTCTTATTTTACCTATCATACCACTGCAATTGTTGTAAAAAAGTTTTATGTTTTCAGGCAAGTTGGGATGGGCTGTAAGGGGAAAGGATGCGACGGAAGAGACTAGTTATGGGCGATAGTATCTATTCATTTCATCGCGGCTATTTTGGAGCTGCGACGCATGCAGAGATCTGACATGATTAGCTTATGTGTCGGGGCTTCAAAAATATCACAAGGCCATCGGCTTACAATACAATAGCTACAAATCGGCAAACAATGCCTCGGAACCGGATGGACAACACGACGACGACCTTTGCTTTTCGAACAAGGACACGAATCGGATCATGGAATGTGAGAACACTGCTGGCTGGCTGGATGAAGTCCTCAACGAGATGAATCGATATAAAATCAAGATCATGGGACTTAGCGAGACCAGATGGCCCGATGCGGGGGAACATATCTGCCCAAATGGTGAGTAATTTTTATATTCTGGGAGAAACGAAACTGAAAGCCGTAGGAGTGGCGTTGGCGTAATACTCACCAAAGAAGCAAGGTCCAGCCTCATTAGCTGGTCACCAGTTTCTGAGAGGATTATTACCGTGCGCCTGCGTACCAGACTAAGAAATACTACGGTAGTCCAATGCTATGCTCCAACTGAAGACGCAGAAGATGACATCAAGGACGAGTACTATATGCGACTGAATGAGGTTTTTCGCTCTATTCCAAGGGGAGACATCATGATATTAATGGGTGAGTTAAACGCACAGATCGGCCGTGACAACACCGGCCTTTAACAAACAATTGGTAATCAAGGTCTTAGCCAAGTCACCAATAACAATGGTGAGCTTTTCGTTGACTTCTGTAGCTCCCACCCACTCATGGTAGGTGGAACTTACTTTTGTCACAGGAAGATACACAAAGAGTCCTGGGTATCCCCCGATAGTAGAACGAGAAATTAGATAGATCATGTGGCCGTCAGCCGCAGATGGAGAACTATTTTTTAGGATGTCAGGAGTTTCAGGGGAGCAGACACTGGAAGCGACCACCATTTGGTAGTAGCAACTATTCGCCTTAAAATCGCCGCAATCAGAAACGTACAACGCGATGCTATAAACCGTTGACGGTTCAACGTAAATCTTCTGCGGGAGAGCGTTAAAAAGCGGGAATTTGCTGGAAACCTACAACAAATATTAAACCAGCACAACGTTTCTGATGACACAAATATTGAAGTGCTGTGGAGTAGGACAAAGGGCGCAATATTGACGGCTGCGGAAACGAGCATCGGTTATGTACAAAGAAACCAGCAACACTGGATCTCGGACACAACCTGGCAAAAAATAGAACGCAGGAGAGCCCTAAAAAATAACGTAAACTCTACAAGCGACCCTGAAAGGCGTTACCAACTGGAATGGGAATACTCCCAATTACACCGGGAGGTAAAGAGAAGTGTCCGGCGTGATAAAAGGCATAAACGAGCTCGCAGAAAAAGCGGAAAACGCGGCAAACACAGGCAACAGTAAGGTGCTGTACCAAATCACTAAACAGCTCACGGGAAAGCACTCTACTAAAAAGCATGCCGTTAAGAGCGGATGGAAGGCTGCTGTGCAGCGACGAGGAGCAACTCATAAGATGGAGAGATTACTTCTTCGCCGCCCTGAACGGTTCATTTACACAGGAACCTCAGGAAAACAGCAATAATGCACAGCCAATAAGAATCACCACCCGGACCCAATCCAAGACGGAAATAGTAACCGCAATTCATGCGATGGCCAATTGTAAAGCAGCTGGAAAAGATGGCATCCCGCCAGAATTGTTGAAAGCCGACTCAAGCCTCATAGCAGATGCGCTTCAGCCAATCCTAGAAATAGCATGGAACACCTATACCTTTCTGGAGGATTGGACGGAAGGCATCATAGTCAAAATACCAAAAAAAAGGGGACCTAACAATATGCGACAACTGGAGAGGCATCTGTTTACTATCTACTGTGGGCAAAATTTTGTCCCATATATTACTATCTAGGATAGGTGAGGCAGTAGACCGAACGCTTAGGAGGCAGCAGGCCGGATTCAGGAAGGGCCGCTCATGTATTGATCATATCATCACCTTACGAATAATAGTGGAGCAGTCTACTGAATTCCGATCCCCCCTTTACCTTGCTTTCGTAGACTATGAGAAAGCGTTCGACTCGGTCAATAGGAGCTTCATTTGGCAGGCACTACGGCGACGTGGACTACCTGATAAAATAATAGAATTGATAAAAGCCCTATATAACAATTCCAAATGCAGAGTTCTCCATAATGGAAAATTATCCGACAGCTTTGAGGTGAGCTCAGGAGTACGACAAGGATTCCTACTTTCGCCATTACTATTTCTTATAGTAATAAATGACATCCTTGTCGGCGCTCTAGATAATAGGACCGGCGGCATACAATGGGGTTTGTTAGACCGCCTTAAGGATCTCGACTACGCCGATGATATGTGTTTGCTGGCCCACAGACACCAGGACCTCAAAAGCATGATTAACAATTTGGCAACAGAAAGTAGTCCAGCAGGTCTGACGCTAAATCCAACTAAAACTAAAGAAATGAGGATAAATGCATTGAACGGACTGCGCTGAATAACCGTGACGTGGAACTGGTCGATAAATTCTGCTACCTCGGTAGTATATCTCCTAAATGCCTCTAAATCCTGCTGTATCTCAATGTACAGGACGGAATTGGATACCTCATTTCTTCCAACAATCTCTCTCATGAACACTTGCTTACCCTACCAATCACGAGTTAAAAACCTCGGTGTCTATCTAAATTCTCAATTAACCTGCTGTGATCATACGGCTACTACGCTATCTAAAATCTATGGTAACTTGCGCCGCCTCTGGCTATATGCCTCTATTTTGCCTCTAGACACTCGTTCAAAGTTAATTAAAACGCTAATTTTACCACATTTCACTTATGCCAGCTTGGTTTTTCCGTCCCTTGATGCCTCTTGTCGCGATAAATTTCGTGTAGCTTTCAATGACTGCACTAGGTTTGTCTATAATCTTCGTCGGTTTGATCATATCAGCCCATATCGCTCTGCTGTTTTGGGATGCTCGCTGGATATATACCTATCCCTCAAAGCCATGATATTTATCTATAAACTACTTCAATCTAAGCGTCCATCATATCTTTACGAGTATCTTCAATTTGGGCGTACGCCTAGAAGAACACTGCTTATACTCCCTAGATTCTACCACTTGGTTGGGCAAAGATCTTTTTTTGTTCACTCGCTGCAATTGTGGAACAGCTTACCCTCAGACACACAGAGGTCGGGGTCATTGAATGTATTCAGGAAACGTGCTCTCAACTATCTCACCAATAATATTCCTTTAACTTAGCTTTCTTTACTCTCCCTTTTTTTCTCTTCTCTTACATCCACATTATTTTATTTTCTTCTTTTGTTTTAATTAATATATCAGTTAACTCTTAGTAATATGCTTTACATTTTTTTTTTTCCATTGTAACTTGTAAGTGCATGCGTTTTAACGTTATAAGATCTTTATTATCTTGATGTACTTCACTAATAAATAAATAAATAAATAAATAAATAAAAAAAAAATTATTACCGAAAATGGCGGTGAAGAAGCATATGGAGATCAACGGAGATCTCAACTAACACCAAATTGCGGCTGTTCAACTCCAACGTTAAGGCAGTACTTTTTTACGGTTGCGAAACATGGAAAGTCACCCAATTCATCACGGGGCGCCTACAAGTCTTCATCAACAGATGCCTGCGTCGTATCCTTAAAATCCGCTGGCAGGATAAGGGATTAAAGGAGCGCAATGATGATGATCGGCTTACAGTCATCGATGACCATTTGTACTATCTCGTTCGCAAACATAACATTTCTCTTTGCTACAATCTTACGCAGTCTTTATTAAATTTCGGAATTCCTACAACGTCCAGAGTTCAAACACAAGGTTTATCGGCATCTCTCATAACATTCTCCTGACTCTTGATAACCTCAGATCTGTTCTATTCCTCGAAATAACCTTTTACTACTGGACATTGCAACATAATTAGGTCAATGACATGAACGGCGATTCCTGAGCCTAGAACTGCCACGTAAAAATACTCTAGACTGACTCTCCAAAGTTCACTATTAAATTCCTCATTCATGTGTCAGCACAGTTTCTAATTTATATTTCCCAAAAATATTCGGGGAAGATCATAAAGATTAAAATTCAAACTTGAAAAAAGTTCATCTAAAATTAAAGTGGACTTAGTAAACATTATCCTTGTGCTTGCTTCAACTTTAATTATGGAATATCCTTCGTAACTTATGCTAATTCTATCTTAGAGTATACTTAACCTGATAATTAGCAGCTCCTTTGTTACAGACACATTTAATTATTTAAAATGCCTATCAGAGAGGCAAAAAGGTAAAGGCCAGCTCAGGGTCCACTGCTTTTAATCATTAAATTCTAACGAATCCCTTTGCAGCTACCGGCGCGCCGTCATGAATACCAAACTACGGATGGCGGACTGGCAAACAAAACTTAGCAAGTAATCAACTTTAAACACAAAAACCAACAAAGGCAGTCCCATAAGGTCGGCGGTCCTATAAAAACATTCCGAACACGACATTAATCGAGCCCGGCTCAGCGTTATCCTACCTTGTATCGGGTATTGATTACGTGTTAATGGTCGTATCGCATGCAAATGATTGTATACCGATACTGATACTACCCCACAGCGCATACGTGGCCCGGCGACACACAATCCGTTGACCAACTTTTCCCAATACAGCGGAACTTCCTGTGATCCTTGAACGGAGACAGGAACTTGCCTTGAATATTCTCTGCTGTTTCCTTAACCAGTTTTGCCATGAATGGCTGCAAGGAGAAGGATACGCAATCGAAAAAAAAAAATGAAAACTATTCAGGTGCAAACAATCTACGGTTTACGAAAAATTGTTCACTTTCGGAAATTTATGAGGAGCCTATTGGGAATTTATGGGCCAGATTGATAGGGAATCGCTTAAGCTTGTAGCGATAAGCGCGATTGATTGAACGCTTATCCGACTGATATCACAATTCAGGCACGCACAGGGGTTTCCGTAAGGGTTAAACGGGCTTTGTATCCGGAATGGTGCAATAATTTTAAATTTTTCGGAGCATCAGGTAAGAGCTACTTGGAGGATGATTGTTCCCGTCAACAAGTAACGAATTGTTCTTGGGGGCGGATGAAATTTCACCCTTCAAAATTTTTGTTGTTCTCGCTTCCCTAGCAAAGACCTTGAACTTTGCTTTATTTTGTGGCGGAGTTTGCGAAATAATTTGTTTTTGTTTGATAACGAACGATATTTTTATATAAAGAAGCAGATTGCCTGGGCGAAAGCAAATTTCAACAAATTTGTTTTCTTCGAATTAAAATTCAATTTTTGGGAGAAAGTGAGATATATACGAAAATCCAGGATTATTTGAAAATTCGTTGAGAGAATACAAAATTACAGATTAAATTAAAAATTGGTATAAGAGTATCAATCCATCCTGCAACTTCCCAGTGATAAGTATTTTTCGAAGAATTTCACTCCAAAAAATCTGTTATATTATAAAGTACTTATAGGGGGAGTAGCATAATAGCACAGATAAGTAAATACAGATGCCCAGTCGAATAGGCGAAACGTGTTCCATGTTGCCGAAAGCGATTGATGCAAGCAAAATATTGAAATGTTGCAGCCATGTAGCTGGCTAGAGTATGGCAACTTTTGGTCGAGCTCCAGCGACAGAAAGCAGCGTGAAATTCTATGGTGTGCGAAACAAAATAGCTACAAGGAGGGGGGATTGGTTTCAATGTTGCAACGCAGACATTAGTCTCAACATCCATTGAATTTTGTTTGACTACGTCACTTTATGTCTTCTGTCCCTGTGGCGGTTTCCAGGAAATGGATAATTGTGCTCCCTGGTCGATTCGCTCGTCTCATGCCGAATGGTAGAATCGCAGAATAGTTCATTGTTTGGACTGAGATACGAATACGATAGCAATAGTGAAAATATTGGTGAGATCTTTCTTATTTATTTTTTTATATTATTATTATTAATATTATATAACTTACATATATTTAATTTTGAAATAATTGGGGATTTGATTTTCGGTTTTGCCTTTTAGTATTGCAATTATATTGTATTGTCAGTTGTCAGGCAAATTGTCCAGACAGGCGTTTTTTTAATTTCCCGAAGCATGATCCTGAACGATTCGAAAAGTGGGTTAATGCTTCGGAAGAATCGGTATCTAATATAAGAGGAAAAAAGAAGCCTTATATCTGCAATATCCATTTTGCAGATATTTACATGGGTAAAAGTATCTAAAAAAAGATGCGGTTCCAACGCTATTTTAATCTTTTGTGCCAGAGCATCGAGCGGCTAATCATAGGATGTATGGCAAAAAAATTCAAAGTAATATCATTGGATCGAAGTGAAATGCAAATGCACTTTGTGGAAAATGCAAAATTTATTTGCATAATATTCAAAGGCTTAGTGAAAAAATTAAAACTCTTAAAAAAGAAAATTTGTCATTGAAACAATCGAAAAAATCTTTACAACGGGGTAAAAGGATTTTACATTTAAAATTGGAAAAATATCAAAAGTATATGAAGGCTGATATCGTCTGATCTCAGCGTTTGCTTGTGCTGAGTTGGTTAATTTTTCTTGGCCCAGCTGAAAAGTGCGCCTTCTGTGTTAGAAGGGTTTACTCTATTAATATTATTATTATTATAATATTCGCTAGTTTAAAAGTAACTCTGAAGAAAAACAATTAACCAATAACTTTCTCTGAATTATGAATTATCTTAAAAAATAAAAACAATTTCCAGGTGCTCTACCTGGCTCAGTGCTCTAATTATCAGGCAGGGTAAACGAAACATAATTGTTGACTGACAAGGGAAGTCTCTTTGGTGTCAATCGCGCAGAGCTGGCTTACATTTTTTTTCTGGTTCTTATCAAAAAAGCTGAAAATGCATATCACAACCCCTAACTTTTTTTATACCGATTTTTTAATTGTTTACTTTTATAGTACTGTCGTCAGACCAAAATTCGAATGCAGACCTCTAACTAAATGTTAACCCGCCAAACTTTTCTTAAAAAAATAGTTTTTAGTGAGTAGAATATGTTATAAAAAAGTTTCCGAAAATGGGTTGTACGCTTCCCTTAAAAACAACCCCCTAAAAAAAGAAAATTTTGTTTTTGGCTAATATCTTTCAAACGGAAAGTATTTACAAAGTTTGTAGATCAAGAGATATCGGGATTTTAAAGATTTAAAATATTCATATCCCCTAATTCGCAAGTTGTATAGGTCGTCATACGTTCAATAAATTCTCTGTATAAAAAAAATATCATCAACGTAGGGGTTGTGATATGCATTTTTAGCTTTGTTTTGATAAGATGAACCGGAAAAAAATTGTAAGCCAACAATGCGCGTTTGACACCAAAGAGACTTTCCTTAACTTAACAATTTAAAAAAAATGTTACTGAAAACTTAAAAATAAATCTTTTTTGCTATCGCTACATTGACGAAAACGAAAATTCCACCAATTTTCAAAATAAATTTAAACCAATTTTACAATTTTCATGGAAATAAGGGCATATACAATTTTACTATTTCTCCCTTTGCTTTTGCTTGCTTTAGCGCAAAACGAGCAGTAGAGCCCACTTGCTTGTATTCGTGTTACGGGTATAGCCTGCGTACGCAACATTGAAACGCCCCACCCCACACTCCTCGTAGCTATTTTGTATTACACACTGCAGAAATTGCCGCTGCTGTCGGTTGCCAGAACTTGACCAAAAGTTGCTATGCTCTAGCCAGCTACATGGCTGCAACATTTCTTTGCAACACAAAATTTAGCTGGCTAGAGGAGGGAAAAGCTGGCTAGCGAAATTTGGGACATGATTTTATACAGCGACTGGGCATCTGTATTTTACTTATCTGTGATAATAGTGTATAAAAATATGCATGTGCCATGCTGCAACCGTTCCGGAGTGGTGCAAGTGTGTTCTTAATCTTCAACTGGCGACCACTAATTACTGTAACTGCAGATTGAACACGCTAATATGATCGGATTTGGGGCGAATAGTGGCGAACGGCCAGCATAGGCCTCTGAAGATGGTGGCCCCGCTTTGACACTTCCATCAAAACCCGAGAAATGCAACTGCAGATGAACTCGTAGCAGCTCTGTTATCAAGTCATACTACCTTCTCCCCGCGCTCTTCCCGGGGGACTTCTTCGGAAATAGAGCTTTAACTCGGTGGGGCTTAGGCTTACCTAAAAAGACCTTTGCTGCGAATTGGCAAAGAACCCCACCGAACCGGATACTTATGTAAAAGAACCACAATCTTTGCTTTTCGAACCAGGACATGAGAATACGCAGAAGATACGGCTGTTTGTTAACGCTATTTTAACGCAATTCTTTTGTATGCTTTAGAAACATAGAAAGTCACCCAATTGAGGGATACGGAACAGGTCAGTTGATTCACCTCTCGGCAATGCCTAGTCAGCACTGACTTCTCATTCAAATTTCCCATCCCTCCCAAACTAGTTGGAGAGAACTGGGTGGCATTATGGGAAGGCCAATTGGCTGTGGCTTATTAATTTTTTCCAATCTATTGACTGGAACCTGTGTTTCCGAAATAAAAACGTCAACTCTGCCGCTATCCGTATCACCAAGATCATACAGGAAGGAATTAATTTGCTCATTCGCCATTCTATCAAATCTGTGAAACCTAGGACCAACAGATGGTTTAATCGGGAGCGTATGAACGCAATGAAAACTAAAGAAGCCGACTTCCGAGTGTAAAAGTGTTTCCCGAGTGAATCGTTCCGATTAAAGTACATATCGTTGGTTTACAAGCAGAATTCACTAAGTACAATTTTTCAAGTTTTCAGTTTTTTATACTAAAGTAAGTCTTATAATGCCAACTTTATACTGGAAATACTTTATAGCCCACAAACTAATATTGTTAAAGTTTTTAGGGGGTTAGTTTCGGATTTACCTTGTCCATAATGACACAAAACTACAAAGTCATTTCTGCCAAAACTCATTAAGTCGTTGCGTTTTTTTTTTTATTTTAATCTAAAAATCCAGTATTAAAATTAAATAATTATTTCAATTCTTTTGTAAACTAAACTAAGAAATCTAAAAAACAATGTATACTGAGCCGATTACTATTATATATGCCATTACAAAATTTTCAGAGACACAAAGATCTTAAATATCGATTTACTAAAAACTATGGTTTTTGACTTAGTGATTTCTGCTTTTAAACCCACGATATATACAACTAAGAAATTCCTGAAAAACCATCTTCAGGAAAGTCAAAACATTATTTGACAACAAATAGAGAGTAAATTCCTTAATGCAACCTCTGGTAGCTGAAATTTCGGGTCCTTGGTAAGTTCCATCAAGAAGAATTTCACTACAACTTCACCCTCTTCCTTTATCCACAATGAGAAGGTGATAACAGACAGCAAATCCAGTGCCGATTTATTAGCATCTCTGTTCGCTTCAAATTCTTCATATCCCCTGTTTCCGAGCATAACACTCATTCACTGGCCAGGGTATTCTTCAGGATTGGCGAGTTGTACAGGTGCTTCAAGGAGCTCGATGCCACCTATCGTCTTAAAACAATGCGCGTTAGCTTTGGTTAAACCTCTGCGGACACTTTTTGCCCTATCATACTTCTCCGGAGTCTATTCAGACTGTTGGAAACTTGCCCATGTTCAGCCAATACCGAAAACAGGTGACTCCAGCCTTCCCTCCAACTACCGCCCAATAGCAATTACTTATATTTTCTTCAACACCATGGAGACAATAATAAACAAAAAAACTTATGGGGTATCTAGAATCCTACCTACTCATAAACGACAGACAGTATGGCTTCCGACAAAAAAGATCCACTGGGGTCTTACAGAGCCCCTCAACCGAAGTTTGCATGGATCTGGTGAGTCTAGTTTAAACTCAAAGCAATTAGAGTCGACTCACTTCTACAGAAATGGATCGAGAGTTTCCTTTCGTTTTCCCGACATTCAATAAAGGTAGTATTGCATGGCATCAAATCCGCATCTCACCCGATCTCTACGGGGGTTCCCCAAGAGCCCATTTTATCATCCGCCCTATTTCTTATTTTTATAAATGACCTACTTTCAGGCTCCCCCGACCCACTTCTCAGCTTCGCTGACGACGGTACCCTGCGTTACCCTTACGGCTTCGATGCAAGACAGACACTTGCCAGGCTCTATCTGGATGACCGTGAACTAATGTTCAACTCTATTAATAACGACATTAAACTCATTCTAGAGTGGGGAAGCAAGAAACGTGTCTAATTCAATCCCACGAAAGCCTAGTTTGCAACTGCTGGCGTGCGACTGTTTTGCTGGTCGCAAGCGATTTCAGTAGAGTGGTTGCACTTGTAAATGTCAAAATTATCTAGTCCGGCTAATTTTTGACATGAGCGACTAAAAATTATGTGGGCACAGAACACTGATTGAAATCAGTCACGGTCGTGTGTAGACAAAGGTTTCATTTTGGTAGCAAACTGATTGTGCGCGTGATTATTGTGAAACCAGTTTGCAATTGGGATTGCAAATCAGTCGACTCGTGAGCGTTTAAATAACAATATAATTCATTTAATATTAGGTTGAAACCCCAAATCAAGTCGAAAAGATTCAAATACGGACCACTGCTCTGCTCTGTTTCGTGAAAGTTAGGCAAATGGAAAAACTAAAAGAGGAACAATAGAAGCAAAGAGCTGTAAAAATTCGATTTTTCTGCTATTATTGAATGTATTGTATGTATATATTGTAATTCAGTTTAGCGGTTTAGTTACATTACTTATTAGTTAATAACTAGGAAACAATATTGCTGCTTCGATAAATTCACCGGTATGATCTCGATGTCAGATAAGTATATATTTCATGCGTAGGACGCGTTGCTTGTGCAACCCCTTTTTAACCGACTTCAAAAATTTCGGAGGTTATCAATTCGACGTGTGGGTATTTTTTTATTTGGTCCTGTTCACGCACAACTTTGTAACGTTTTTTCTTAATTTTGATAACGGAGTTCGAAGTTAGGCATAAAAAACTGTTAAAATTTGTATACCCTGAACCTTTCATAGGCAGCGAACAAATTACTTTGGCTGTGCTTGTGTTCCCAAATAGAACCCAGTATACCGGCCAGTGCTAATGACGTCTTAAATGGCACCCGATTCTGTATATTTTCAATACCAATTGGGTGCGATTTAAGTTCTATTTCGGAAAACAGCCTTCATTGTCGTGAAATTGATAGAAGGCAAGTGGGTGAGTGCCTTAACCAGTTAAGCATGAATCTAGCGAAAATCGAAAAACAAAGAAGACATAAAATTTTATGTTCTACAACTTGGCTCTTTTGATGCTTTCACCAAAATGCTTAGTTTCTCCTCAAAATAGAAAAAGACGAAAAACCGCCTATTAAATATAGCCTTGACCATATTTCGTTAGGCACCCAGCAGGCATTATAGCTCATATTGAGCTAAATATGATCTATTCGCGATTGGCAATTTTTTCGTTTAAAGTCTCAAATAGTAATTTATGAGATACATTATGAGGTAATAGTGAGTTAATTGGCGCATGTTTCTGAACTAAATATGAGGTCAATATGATGTAAATCAAGAGCTAAATGCTATCTTAAAATGTTCTCATATTGAGCTCACTGAGCAGAAAAAAAGTACTGAGAAATGTTAAAAAACAAAATTACTATTTTCACATTATTTTTTTTGTTCCTGTCTTTTTCTACTATTTTTTATATTCATACAATTTTATATTATTATATATTTTCATATTTTACTAATGATTTGAGAATATTTTTTTTTCGATTGCCTTGTACGAGATTCGAACCTGGGTCACTGGAACATGAAGCCAACATTCTACCAACTGCGCTATTGAAACTACTGGAAATACGCCGCCGTAAGAGTGTATATAAATGACAAATATAATATGAGCTAAATATGAGCTAAATATGAGCTCATTTTGAAATTTATCTAAATAAAAACCTAACGATGGAGGTTTTCTTATAACCGCACAGTGGGACGAATTGCCTAAAACGTGGACAAAAGTCCGAAAATAAAAGTTTCGATTAAGGGATTTCCATCTTTTGGTTTGACTACAGTATTGTTAACACTATTAAATCCCGGCAGTAGAAACGGTTAATTGTTTTTCCTTGAAGCTGCACAGCAGGTCGAACTTGGTCATTGTTTATTTGTAAAGGGTTCGGCTCTGTGCTTAAAAACGTAGTGCAAATTGAAACTTGTATAAAATTATAACGACAATACAGATTCGAAATATTGAAAATGGAGAATGTTTCTCCAGGTATATACTAAATTTTAAATGCTTTATGACTTGTTAAGCGACGTGTTAACATTTGTTATTGAAATAAACAATAATTATGTATAATAACGAGAAAAATTTATAAAATTCAATCGAAATTAAGAGATAAGTTATGAGTCCCACGGAATACCACTAAGTGAAGTATTTTTTTTTATAAAATAAGTTATATTTACTTCAGGATTAAAAAATAAAATCCAGCTACTAGCCGCAACTCTCTTAGTAAACCATGCAGTTACGGCTGCTACATTTTATTTTTGATAAAATGTCTATAAAAGTGCGGGAAAATTCTCCATATTGTTAAATTTGCACGAAATTTTGTGGTATTATGTTATCGACGTCGCTGATGACGAATTTGATGTCAAAATTTTAAAATTCAAAACGTCGGATCCAATATGGCGGACACAATTTTTGAAAATTTGTAGAAATAAGTTCAAAACTTGTATCTACATATGTTTTTGAGCATGCCGATTACGAATCTGATGTCAAAATTAGGAAATTCAAAGTCACGGATATATATACCTATAAATATTAGTTCAGTCGTCAAAGCACAATGTGAATGCAGACCTTTAACTAAATGTTAACTCACGAAACTTTTTCTAAAAAAACAAGTTTTTCGTGAGTAGAATATGTTAAAAAAGTTTCGGAATATTGGTTGTCCGCTGCTGCTAAAAACAGAAAATTCCGTTTTTGGCCAATATCTCTTAAACGGGAAGTCCCATCCTAAAATATTGTTTACAAAGTTTGTAGATAATGCGATTATCTACAAAGAATCACCGTTCATGAATTTGTTTACATGACCTAATACGCAATTTGTATCGGTCATCAGACATTCAATAAATCCTCTGTTTGACTACGTGGCTAATATTTTCGGGCGTGATTTTTGGATGGTTTTGGAGAAAAAAAAAATTGTTCTAGAGAGGGGGCTATCCCCACTATCCACTAAGGTACAGGGTGTTTACGAAAGAAAAAATGTGTTTTCTTAATATTTACTTAAACTTGAATAATTCCTAGACTAATTATCGTAGAACAACGTAATTCGTTTTAGGTAAATGTGTATTCTTTTACATGATATTAAGTGAATGACATCGTTTACAAGATATGTAATTAAAAATGTGATCTAAATCCCAATGTTTTTCGTTTTTTCAGAAAAATTCCAATATTGTAGCATTTCGGTCTTATTTTGAACCTATGTACATATCTTGTAAAGGGAGTCACTCAAGTTCCTGTTCTTAAAATTTTCGAATTCAAGTATTAAATTAGTATTCAGCATGCTCAAAATCATATAAATACAAGTTTTGAACAATTTTGAAAAATTATGTGGGCCATATTGGATCCGCCATTTTGAATTTCCAAATTTTGACATCAAATTCGTAATCGGCATGCCCAAAAACATCTAGATACAAGTTTTGAGTTTATTTCTACAATGTTTTAAAAATAATGTCCGCCATATTGGATTCGCCATTTTGAATTTTTAGTTTTTGATATTAAATTCGTGATCAGCGAGCTCGATTACCCTATAATAGCGAATTTCGTCCAAATTCATCAATATTTAGACTTTTGTCCACGTTTTCGGCAATTCGTTCCACTGTGAACCGTTGTAAATTCCAATTACGAAAGGTTCCTTTATAATGCCTTCGACATTCGGAAGTATTGGTCAAAATTGCTCAGTTGAGCTGTTAAAAATTGGCAAACCATCGACATTAATGTTTAACAAAATGCCATTATCTTTTTGTAAATTTTAAAATGCCTTCTTAAGACAAACTGTAACATCTTGCTGCCAATATTTGCATTCTTCATCGATGTTCGTCACTTCTACTGATTTTGGTGTCATCAGAACGGTTCTTCCTTCAGTTGGAAATTTACTAGGAAATAGTTTGTTGAGAACACTAAGTAAATCAGTTATTCCATTTCTACCGATACCATATTTGTTAGCCCAACTTCCAATTCCCGCGATTGCATCTCCTACTCTAATATTGATATCATCATTATCGTCAAATTATTCAGATAAGTCGCCCAAATTATCAACTTCATTTCTCATTCGATTTGATTCTTCCTCATCAGAAAATTCGATGATTCCGTCTTAAAAATTGTTATCAAACCAATTGCTCATAATTAGCTCATAACAACCTTCCAATCAATGAACATTAAGTGGGACATTCAATTTCGGTTTCTTTCTCACTTTCCTCTCATTAATACTACGTTTATAAGCGGAGTTTCACTCCCGGATCTTCAATCCAAAGTAAAACCAAAGTCTAGTAATAACAAGTCTTTCATCTTCATACAAAAATTTCCGACCGTTGATTGTGTGCGTGCATATATGCATCACTGCTGAGCAAAACTCAACGCATACTTCGTGAACTCGGCCAGACAAAGCCAGATTCTCTCTCTTCGATCAAGTATGCAGACCAGAAAAGAAAAGACAATTGAATCAGCTGTCACCAATACATCCCCATATAAGCTCATAAAATGTTCCGACTTATGGTTGTATTCCAGCGCCTATAAAAATGTTGCAATCTCTCTCTGATAGCCTGACATCGTCATTTGAAAAACTTGTGCATGCAGCTGTTCGCCTTTCACTCATTAACCATATGAAGATGAAAGACTTGTTAATTTCTAGACTTTGAGTAAAACTCCCGATGCGCTTATAAGCAATGGGAGTGTAAATCCAAAATACTTTCTGGTTTGAGATGACAGCTCCAAGCTCAAATTCAAAATCATAGCAAAGACAATATAAACCCAATGTTTAATTTAATGTATTTAAAAATATCAATAAACAATGAAAAAAAAAACTATTGTAGCAAAATAAAACACCCAGTTTCTTCTTTACAAAGTTTTTCCCCCTCGGAAAAAATTCTCACTCCCAGTCAGCGTTTATAAGCACAACATATAGTCCAGTCAAAATAGACGAAAAAACGCCATAATTGGAAGATAATTCGGAAGTTGCTGAAAATTGGAACAGCCCTTAAAAACATTATTATACAATACATAAGCTGTAGAGACTGCCACGCGATTGGACGACTGCAAACTTTTTTATTCAAGGTCAAAGGGTCAAAATATCAGTTTTTTGCAAATATATGCTAAACCGTACGTCTTACAACCGTACAGCTACTGTTGCTACGATAATGGTTTTGATTTCTTTGCTGGGCTTATGCACAGGTATTAGCATTATTCATTTACATCTATGTTACTATGTACTAGAACCCAGAGTAAGCAGCGCGTTTATGTGCAGGACCGAACCGGTTTCAAGTACCAAAAAAGGTCCCAAAAAACCCCGCATAAACGAGGACGGGACCGAACCATTTTCGGTCCTTTGGGTCTTGATTTTTGGGTGGACCATAGTGGACCGAACCGTTTCGGTACCGACACATAAACTGTTTTGGACCAAAACATAACCTTATTTATTCCAATAAATCAAAAAAATAGTGGAAATAAGTTTAAAATTAGTGAAATTTAATATTATTATTGAAATATGTGAACATTGGGCATAGGAAGAGGTAATAAAAACACTTCCAGACGTGTGCACTTAGCTTAATATAACCGCGGTAATGGATGGGAAAAATGCGAAGCAACGACAATTTTAATAAAATTGGTTTTCCGAAATGTTAGCTCGCAAAATTACTTCACACATTGTTCAAATAAATCATGTTTTTAGAAGATTGCTAAAATATTTCATTTTGACTTCGTTGTCACAGCTAAGGGTGAGGTTATATTCGAATGCGCACATAAACTCAAGACCGGATCGGTCCAATAGACCGGTTCGGTCCTGCACATAAACGCCCTGACTGTTTTCAGAAGTGATTATTCTTTCTAAATCCATTCTGATTGGATCAATGTTGTTAATAATTACATTACATTTTCCCGAAGTCGGTTTTCAAAAATTTAATTGATTTGTTTGCAGATGATCGCAGGCGACCAAAATATATTGCAATTGGCCACGTAGAACAGACAATGTTTGCAAATTAAATCAAGGAACTTATTTTCTGAATTCAAAATACGGAAATGCTCTACTTTTATTTGCTTTTTGCTCATTTTCGGTATTATGTGATTTTCGACAATAAATTGCTGCTAAATATCATGGATTAGAATTTTCTTTTAATATAGCGTTATACCATGTTCGCACTGAGCCGAAATTACGTGATTTCGGCTATTTTGGTGATTTCGCTCAAAATCACGTTCAAAATCATGTGATTTCCCATGTATTCTTATGATTTCAAAATCATCTCAAACCACGTAATTTTGGCAAAATTACACACGGTATCATGTCGAAGCCAATACTCAAACCTAAAAATCGAATTCAGCTCAATTCAGCACCTCGCTCTTGATGGTGAACTTGTCTGTTTGACACATTTTAATAACACAATTTTGATTTTGAATATGAAATTCACATTTTGACATTCTTAAAATTCCAAAAAACCCAAGATATATAAAATAAATAAGCTATGGACTTTACTATAAGAGGAATTGCTAGTGAAAGTCGGGTAGAAAAAAACGAAGACATGAGTAGTATCAGAAAAAACTGTCAAACGAAATCATTTCAATCCAGTGCGAACGGTTCTACATAATTTCAAAATCACTTTTCAAAATCACCTAATTTAGGCTCAGTGCGAACATGGTATTATTATACAAAATTATATTAATCTCCTAGAGCTTTGTGCTTTTATTTAGTGGCTCATTCGTGCTAGAGCAAAATCTGGCATTTAATGAGCCGGAAAACTTACTCCATATAATGCTTGATGAAACATAACCAAAAATGTTTGTGCTATACTTTGGATTATCTGAAAAATATCAACAAAAACAAATTATTGCTGAATATGGCTGAAAATAAGTTGTTTTAATTAACCTTACCCTGGCGTTAAGGCTCTAAGCTCTCTTAATTAAAACAAACTTTAAGCCCCAAGAGGTAATCGGTCACCCTCTTTCACCATGCATTAAAACTCTTGGAAAGTCTACCCTGAACTCAAGCCCCTCCCGCCCTCTCGAATCCACCGGAACAGTAATTGTTTTGTCAGCCCTTTCCTAAAACTTTGCCACGGCACAAGGGATCCTTCGGCCATTGTGAAATTTAATAAATGCAAATTACGTGAATATGTCGAGTGTGCTCGAGGCGCCTCATATGGTTCAGCTTTCGACCATCATTTTAATATTGGCGTGTGTTATGATTACGCTCTTCCAGCTTTTATTACTGTCCCTACAATAGGCACATCCTTGCTTGTCAAAATCAAATGCTCCCGACACAATCACATGCATAAACATGGAGATGGCCAATTTCAATTTAACTCAAGTGTTGGCTTTACTTGACAAATCTGATTTTGGACAATCCCTCATCAAACCCCACTTCTGTGACCGAATCGAGGTATACGCAAAAAAAACCCAGGAACGCATTGTCGGCCGTCCCTCGTGAATACTCGGATTGTGCCCTGTTTTATTTCGAGTGTCCACTTGGGATAATCGAGTATGCAAGGGAATCACTTCAGATTCAAATTTGTAAACTTTTTTTTTTGTTTAATTTTGGTTTTTGATTAATTCGTGAGGGATGAATGTAAGGACTTGCGAATGTGGGCGGACTGGCATTGAATGTTTAGGTTTCGCTCTTGAATTGAACATCATTCATGGATTGGAGGAAGGTTTCGTGGGGCGAGGATGAGTCTCGCTTTTCGTATGCATATGCTGAAAGTACTTAATCGTCCTTAAAGTAATTGAAATGTTTAGCAATTTTGACAAGGCTTTCAAAAATTTTCTGGTTTATGTACACATGCACATACAACATACCCGAGTTCTTTTTAGAAAGTTTCAGCTTAGGTGGGGTGGATTCATTTAGAAGTACTTTTTTTTAAAAAAAATAAGCACACTAAAGAAATTTAATTTTATAGAGAAATCTTTATTATCACACAAAATAACCGTTCTTTACATTTCTTTTTTAAAGATTATTGTTTTTTTAAATAAAACATAATTAAATGAAATTTAATGAACAAATAAACCTTTATTGTATATTGTCAATTCCTTAACATCAATCAATTGGGAATAAACAACAAAGGGAATAAATTGACATCTCATATACAAAATAAGTATAGTGTGCAATTCAATGTTCTACAAACTCAAAGTAGCAACAACCGAGTGTCTGGCTGTACAAACGATTTGCATATTACAACAGTTATTTATTTCAAATGTTTGCCTAAACAGGAGCTAAAGCACGGTCCTTTCTCGAGTTTCAGTTTTCGATGACACGTTCAGGTATTTAGAGTAGTATGTATTTGACACTTCTAATGAGGGCTTCAATTTCTCAATCGTAGAAGCCTTATAGCCCAGTCACTTTATACAAAAAAGGACCAAACCTATGAAAAAATGCAACTGCAAATTTTTCAGCGGGATTCTCTTTATTTTAGGGTCACAACTAATTTCCCAAAAGTCCATAGAGTCAACTGACCGGCTACTCAAGTTACGGAGGGTCGAAGGTCACGAAAATCATGTTTATCAAATATAAGGTTTTATGTAATTTTGACTAAGTAAAGATTGCTAATGAGATAAATCTGCATAAAAATGTAATGGATATCTCATGGGAGGGGGTACAAAAAAGGGGACCAATGAAGTTTCTAGCAACATTAAAAATTATAACCAGTAAAACTTTCTGATATCAAAACAATTGATAAAAGGACACGATTAACGCTGAAAATACCTAAAATGTCAAGTATCGACATCTCAAAACCGAAGCATTATTTCGAAAAAAAAAAAAATTAACATGTTGTATAATAAAGTTGTGTAATCTATATCTATAAAAATCTCGTGTCACAGTGTTTGTTACCGTACTCCTCCGAAACGGGTTGACCTATTTGCATGAAATTTTTTGTGTATATTTGGTAGGTCTGAGAATAGGTCGTAGGCTATTTTTTATACCTTTAACCACAAAAACAGCTGCAAAATCCAAACAAAAATGGTAGTTTTAGGAATTTTCACTTCATTTTAGTTTCAATAGCTTCATGGCCTACCTATTGCTTGACAAATGTAAAATTGTCATTAAATTGAAGCATTACATTTAATGAAAATTTCAAATTTACGCAGCTGTCAAACAATAGGTAGGCCATGACGCTATTGAAACTAAAATGATCCATGGCGGCCGTCTCAAGAGGGCGGTGTACCACTTTCTTCACAACCACCTCGACATGGGTATCAAATGAAAGGGTATGATAAGTAGAATACAATAAGCAATGTAGTATACAAAATATATCTTTAGATCCATGGCGGCCGTCTCAAGAGGCCGGATTACCACTTTCTTCACAACCACCTCAACATGGTTATCAAATGAAAGGGTATGTTAAATAGAATACAATAAGCAATGTAGTATACAAAATATATCTTTAGATCCATGGCGGCCGTCTCAAGAGGGCGGTGTACCACTTTCTTCACAACCACCTCGACATGGGTATCAAATGAAAGGGTATGATAAGTAGAATACAATAAGCAATGTAGTATACAAAATATATCTTTAGATCCATGGCGGCCGTCTCAAGAGGGCGGGGTACCACTTTCTTCACAACCACCTCGACATGGGTATCAAATGAAAGGGTATGATAAGTAGAATACAATAAGCAATGTAGTAGACTCAATATACCGATTCATGGCGGCCGACGCAAGACCCATGTTCTTTGAGGCATTTCATCTGTGTAAAATTCATAGCTCGAAAAATATTAAGTCAATGGATGGTTTTTATTGTTTACTATTGACTTATGGGTGCAGCGTAGGCGCACCGGGTCCCAGCTAGTCTTGTATAAAAATCTCGTGTCACAGTGTTTGTTACCGTACTCCTCCGAAACGGCTTGACCGATTTTTATGAAATTTTTTGTGTATTTTTGGTAGGTCTGAGAATAGGTCGTAGGCTATTTTTTATACCTTTAACCTAAAGAAAAAGCTGAAAAATCTATAAAAATTGGTAAATTTAAGAATTTTCACTCCATTTTAGTTTCAATAGCTTCATAGCCTACCTATTTTTTGACATCTTCGTAAATGTAAAATTGTCATTAAATTGAATCATTACATTTAATGAAAACTTCAAATTTACGCAGTTGCCAAACAATAGGTAGGCCATGACGATATTGAAAATAAACTGAAATACCATAAGCAATAAAGTATACTGAATATACGTTTGATCCATGGCAGCGGTGTTAAGAGGGCAGATCAAAACTTTATTCAAAACCACCTCGACATGGGCATCAAATGAAAGGGTATGATAAGTAGAATGCAATAAACAATAAAGTACACTCAATATACCGCTAGATCCATGGCGGCCGTGTTAAGAGGGCGGATCAACACTTTCTTCAAAACCACCTCGACATAGGTATCAAATGAAAGGGCGTGATAAGTAGAATACAATAAACAAAAAAGTACATTCAGTATATTGTTAGATCCATGGTGGCCGTGTTAAGAGGGCTGATCAACACTTTCTTCACAACCACCTCGTCATGGATATCAAATGAAAGGGTGTGGTTAGTAGAATACAATAAGCCATAAAGTACACTCAATGTACAGTTAGATAATCAGGTTAATTATAGTCGCATAGTTGCCGTTGTGTTACCTGTATAAATTATTCCAGAAAATTCTCATACTTTTATCTATTAGTATTTGGTTCGGGAGTATTAAACGACAATTAATAATAATTTGTTGTCAGTGCGTGCACAAATTTGTTTGAATGATTTTAAACTAATAGAAATATATCTGTGTTTTATTATTGTGAAAATTTGAGTGAAATAATAAAAGAACAAAGACATTATAAGTATACTGTTTTCCATTAATAAGTGCGCAATTTAATCTATTTGGGTGTGTGAACCGTGAACAATGCCAGCAAGACGCCAAGGGTCCAATTTAGGCTGTAGGACGCATAGAGCTTCAGAGATGAGAAACAGAAGAGCCCGCAGAACAGACGATCAAATCCAACTAGATAATGCAAATTTGCGTGTGGGCATGACGCAATTGCGTGAATCACAGTCACAAGAGGCACGAGCAGAACGAAATCGACAAAGGCGAATAGAACAAAGACAAGCGCGCCGTTTCGTACTTGATACACTTAGAACAAATGACCGACAACGCCAGCAAGCATATCGAGAATTTATAACCGTTTCGTTCCTTCGTCTAGCATTCCAGTATGAGCCAGATATTGACTATTGCGATCATTCCGAAGTGTCGATTGGTGATATGGTCAAGAAATGTCCCCATTGTCGTGCGCTTAAATTCAGAAATGAGTCAGCAGGGATGTGTTGCGCGTCTGGAAAAGTTCAGCTACCAGAAATTGAAACACCACCTGAACCATTGAACGGCTTACTTATCGGTACGAATCCAGATTCAAAACTGTTCCTGAAGTCCATTCGCACATTCAATTCATGCTTCCAGATGACATCGTTCGGAGCAACAGAAATAGTTAACAATAATGCGGCAAATGGTCAACAATATAAGTCAACCTTTAAAATCAAAGGTCAAGTTTACCACAAAGTGGACTCATTGCTGCCAATGCCAAACGAGTCACATAAGTTTTTACAAATATACTTTATGGGCGGTGAAGACCCCGAACACGCACTCGCCAATCGCGTTGATGCACGTTGCGGATACAATAACCTGAGTTCACCTTATGCCAGGCGCATCGTCAGTGAGCTGGACGCCCTATTAAATGAGCACAATGAGTTATTGAAATTCTTCAAATCACACATGCACAAATTAAAAAGTGACAATCACGCTATTGTCATCAATCCTGATAAAACACCCGCTGGAGAGCACAGGCGTAGATTCAATGCGCCTGTTGTTGACGAAGTTGCTGGAATCATGGTTGGCGACTGTACAGCTACCCGAGAAATCGTGATTCGAAGGAGGAACAATAATCTGGAGTTCATTGCTGACACACACCGTTCATACGACGCTCTCCAATATCCGCTAGTTTTCTGGAAGGGACAAGACGGATATTGCATAAACATTAAACAACGAGATCCCGAAACAGGTACTTCATTTATTGTGAACTTGATTTTGAATTATTATTTGAGAGTATTTTGTTAAAGAAGCTGGAACCAGTCCAGCCAGATCGCGGACAAAAATTTCAACCTCATGAGCACTAAAATGTTCTTGGCACAATACGTTTTAATAACCAAGAGGGAGAACTTTTCGTCCGCGGACTCTGCACTGGCAGAATCAAACAGGTTAATTTATTATGAACATCATTGAATTAATATTTATGAATGTGTTGTTGCAGGAGCCGAAACAAACAAGAAAGTTAGCTCGATGGATTTTTATGCGTTTCATATGATGGTTCGGCGCGGTCAGGACAACGTCATTCTGCGATGTCGTGAGCTTTGCCAACAATTCATGGTCGACATGTATGTGAAGATAGAGAGCGAACGACTGCGATTCTTACGTTTTAATCAACAGAAGCTACGTGCGGAAGAATACATTCACTTGCGAGACGCTATTATGAGCAACGCTGACACCTCCGAAATTGGTAACTCTATCATTCTACCATCTTCGTACGTAGGTAGTCCACGTAATATGCAAGAATTCATTCAGGATGCTATGACTTACGTGCGCGAATACGGACAACCGTGTTTATTTATCACGTTTACCTGTAATCCAAAATGGCAGGAGATTACATCTTTACTATTGCCAGGCCAAAATGCAATACATCGTCATGATATTACAGCACGTGTGTTTAAACTAAAATTGAAGTCTTTAATGAGCTTCATTACAAAATTACATGTATTCGGTCCCACTCGCTGCTGGATGTATTCGGTTGAATGGCAAAAGCGAGGATTACCTCATGCACACATTTTGATTTGGTTTGTCGACAAAATACGTCCTGAGGAAATCGATAGTATTATTTCTGCAGAAATTCCAGATCCGTCTACTGATCAACTACTGTTCGATATTGTTACAGCAAACATGATTCATGGTCCATGCGGTAATCTGAATCGCTTATCGCCTTGCATGGCAGATGCCAAATGTACAAAGCGTTTTCCTAAAGAGTTCACTAACGATACGATCACAAATGTCGATGGATATCCAACATATCGTCGAAGAAATACCGATAATGGCGGACAATCATTTACGAAAAATATCAACAACACAGTCATTGACATTGACAATCGTTGGGTAGTACCATATTCGCCGCTGCTTAGCAAAACATTCAATGCTCATATTAATGTTGAATTCTGCAGTTCGGTGAAGAGCATCAAATACATTTGCAAGTATGTGAATAAAGGCAGCGATATGGCTGTATTTCGAATTGAAAATACCGATATGAATACTTCTCGGTTAAATAAGAACGATGAAATAACGCTCTACCAAATTGGCCGGTACATCAGCTCCAATGAAGCTATCTGGCGTATCTTTGGTTTCCCAATTCATGAACGGGATCCAGCTGTTATACATTTAGCCGTCCATCTTGAAAACGGCCAGCGCGTATTTTTCACGAACGTGACAGCAATTAATCGTGCTAATAATCGACCAAAAACTACACTCACTGAATTTTTCCAATTGTGTAATCGTTCGGATACTTTAGGTGCCTTTGCACGAACACTACTCTATTCCGAAGTACCATGCTATTTCACATGGGCTCAAACGAAAAAATGGATGCCCCGCAAGAAAGGCACACCAATTGAGGGGTACCCCGGGTTATTCAAAACTAAAACTTTGGGCCGAGTATATACAGTCAATCCAAGACAGACTGAGTGTTTTTATTTGCGACTGCTGTTGGTTAATGTCACCGGTCCATTGTCATTTCAAGATATACGAAAAGTGAATGGACAACATTATCCAAAGTATAAAGATGCATGCCTTGCACTCGGCTTGCTAGAAGACGACAACCAGTGGGACAATATGCTTGCTGAAGCAGCATTGAACTGCACAGCAACACAAATTCGTCTACTATTCGCTATAGTGTTGACTACATGTTTCCCGGCCCGAGCAGACACGTTGTGGGATAAACATAAAGATTCAATGACTGATGATAATTGCATCAACTTCGTGCACGGTGCAACGATCTAACGATAACATTCAGCGACGCTATGTACAATGAAGCATTGATAGCTATCGAAGATCTTTGTATTGTCATTGCCAATCAGTCATTTCGGTATGCGTTCGCCAAATCGAAGTGCATCTGATTTAATGAACACTGAAATGAATCGAGAACTACAGTACAATACTGTAGGAATGGCAGCGATTGTTACTCGCAATGTCCCACTACTCACTGATGAACAAAGAATAGTTTACGATCGAATTATGAAGACAGTTTTGGTAGGACAAGGTGGATTCTTTTTTTTGGATGCACCAGGTGGAACTGGCAAAACATTTGTCATTTCGCTAATTCTCGCCAAAATACGATCAAATAATGGCGTCGCATTGGCCGTTGCATCATCTGGCATTGCAGCAACTTTATTGGATGGAGGCAGAACAGCTCATTCAGCATTTAAGCTGCCGCTGAATATTCAAAATAACCCACACGCAGTGTGTAACATAAAAAAACAATCCTCCATGGCTACAGTACTGAAACAATGTAAAATTATCATCTGGGATGAATGCACAATGGCACACAAACATTCCCTTGAGGCGTTGAACAGGACATTGAAAGATATAAAAAACAATGACAAACTATTTGGCGGCACTCTCTTGCTCCTTTCAGATGATTTCAGACAAACACTTCCCGTCATTCCTCGTTCAACGTATGCTGATGAGATCAACGCTTGCTTGAAATCATCGCCACTGTGGCGTACTGTTCAAAAGGTACAGCTTAAAGTAAACATGCGTGTTCAAATGCTTCAAGATCCATCCGCTGACAAATTTTCAAAGCAATTATTAGATATCGGCGATGGAAAAGTTGCTGTCCATGAAAATACTGGGTGTATAAAATTGCCGACCGATTTCTGCACAATCATTACTTCGCTAAATACTCTCATTGACCGCATATTTCCCGATGTACATACACAATACATGAATCATGAGTGGCTGGCAGAAAGAGTCATTTTGGCTGCAAAAAATGTGGACGTAAACGATATAAACTTTAAAATACAACAGTTGCTTCCTGGCGATTTGGTGTCATACAAATCGATCGATACAGTTTGCGATGCCAACGAAGCTGTAAATTATCCAACAGAGTTTTTGAACTCATTGGATTTGCCAGGCATGTCACCGCACAATCTACTACTGAAAGTTGGATCTCCGGTTATTTTACTTCGGCCTGTGCAATTGCACGCGATTAGTCATTAAAAAATTGATGAAAAACATTGTCGAAGCCAGCATTTTGAATGGAAAGTTCCGAGGCGAAAATGTATTGCTGCCACGAATCCCAATGATTCCCTCAGAAGTACCAATTGAATTCAAACGCGTTCAATTTCCAATTAGATTGGCTTTCGCAATGACAATCAATAAGTCGCAGGGCTAAACGATGTCTGTGTGTGGCTTAGATTTGGGCACACCATGTTTTTCACACGGACAATTATACGTGGCATGCTCTCGGGTGGGCAAACCATCCAGTTTGTTTGTATTCGCTAAAGACGGACTGACAAAAAACATAGTACACCCGATTGCTCTTCGAGATTGATATTGTTTTTTTAAATGGTCATAATTTTAGACAAAAATATGTATCACTTTTTTTAATTTACATTTACTTTTTAAGAGATCAAACTTTAAATATGTCAGCCAAATTAATTTAGTACATTGTATTAAGAAAATGATGGTTGGTGTTTTGTTATTTTTATAGGCCGTTATCCTCCAGAGCGTTCAATTCTTCTTTCCGTCATAGACCCCATCCCCGCATACTTATAGTCCAAGAGCACGTGGACGTCAGACTTAGGTTAGGTTAGGTTAGGTTAGATATGGCTGAGCTTTGGTTCAAGCCCACACACTTAGGCCAGAAGGGATAGGCCCATTGTGATACCATAGTGATCCCACTTTAAACTTGATGTTAAAATGTCGTTTCTTCGTTAAACCATCTCGAGGAAGTAATGAATCTTCTAAGTTGCGGGATCCCAAACTTCGAGATTTCCGCAAGGTTGCTTAGAAAGGGTTTACCAAATGTGGTTAGCCTTATCCTGCTTAGGGCCGGGCAGTGACATAGGAGGTGTCGTCGTCAGACTTACAACTACCAAAATATTCACTAGGAATTATTAATATGGCCGCAATAGATCTAACGGTATATTAAGTATAATACATTGTTTATTGTATTCTACCGGTCTGACTTCATCTGTGTAGGAAAGTTCATATCTCGAAAAATGATATGTCAATGGATGGTTTTTATTGCCTCGATCAAAATGTCAGATCTCTAATAGTTTCACATTTTATTATTTGGAGTCAAAAATACAAAAAAAAATTACATTTTCAAATTATCCTATTGCATTTTAAAATTCATATTATCTGATTACTACTATTGCCTTATGGGTGCAGCGTAGGCGCACCGGGTCCCAGCTAGTAATGTTTTATAAACAACAAAATATTCATCACCATGGCAACATACTACGACCTCGTTAATATATGAAAAAAATGTTTAAATAAAAGTTGTTGGTAATAATCTAAGGAATAACTAACAGTTTTGTGTTAAAATAATATTTTCAGGACAAAAAAGTGGAAAAACACTTTTTTTGAGACTTTAGCGCCACCTACTGTGTGCATTTCTTATTGTACATTATCGCGCCACTGACATAAATTGTAGATCGCAACGTCCTCTATATTTTTTGTTCAATAAATTTTCCTGTAAAATGCATGCAAATCGAGAAAAACGCATTTCAAAAAATTTTTTTTTATTTTTTTTTAGTTTTCCAAAAAACTGCTAACAGTTACACATGCCCATCGCCAAGGTAGCTTAGTCACATCATTTTTCAACGAACAAAACTACTTTCAACCTTTAGGCAGTTTGTCGTATCTCGACCATATTTTAACGCTAATATCTTTATAGGAATAGTAACGATGAATGTTTCACACTTTCGATGGGCTTGTGTCAGAAAATCGGTCAAATTTTCGATTTATTATTGTTCAAATTCTTTCACGGCAAGGAATTTCCTTGGGTTGTCCCTTGAATTATTTGCGTTGAGTCCAATCACCATATCACCTTAGGGCACGTTAACCCCCTTTTTTATTTCAGAAAAATAATGCTGCCTCATGAAACCAGGTACTGAAATATTCCGGACAATGTTATGGAAAGGAAATTAGGGTCATTCAGCGTTAACGATGAAACATCAAGAGCTTACATCATCACTTGACATCATCTTCTTTCAATAATGGACAGTGAAGAGCATCATTTAACATCATTATCATCGATAAGAATTTAACTTTAAAAAACAAAACCAAACAAAAAAAAAACCCAATTTTTACATCCATTCAACTTTCACTCAAACAAATAATTACTCTGGTAACACTTCTCACATCAATACATACACCAATAAAATTCTCATTCCCGTTTGCGCTATTGAAACAAAGATCACTTCAGTCATCCCGTTATATATTTCGATCCCCACTTGAATCGAATTCAAGTAAGTTAATAAAATTCGTTGCGCGCATGAATTTCTCTCTTTTTTTGGATACTGATCGCCGCAGAGGTAAGTTGGCTTGGAGTTATTAATTTCCCTTTTCCTTCAGTTCTTGGGTACAGACCATGAACTGTTCCTAACAATTTCCCTTTTCCGTCAGTTCTTGGGTATAGACCATGAACTGTTTCTAACAATTTTCCTTTTCTAAAGTTCTTGGGTATTATGAACTATAATTAACAATTTCCCTTTCCTCAAGTTCTTGGGTATAGACCATGAACTATTACTAATAAATTTCTTTTTTTAAACTTCTCTTTTGTTTACTAATAACCATCCAAGGCCAACTTTAGAAATCAGGTGAGTACTTAATTAATACGAAATAATATTTTTCTTTAAAACATATTCTTATATTTTGTGATATGGTGAAATATTTTCTAAACGACTTAGTGAAGTGATCTTAGTTTACAACGTGGATGAGGATGATAGGTGTTTAATTAGCTTACATCGTTGATGAGGTGTTGTTTAATAGAATCGTGGTTTTTGTAGCTTACACCATTGTTGAGGGTGATTATCAATAAAGTTTGAGTGGATGTTCACATCGGGTGAATTTGCATAAATTTAACTTATAAATTTATACTTTAATTACAATTGAATTTTCCTTTCCATTTGCATATGGAGTTGTTTCTATTTCTTGAATTTATACTTAAATTACAATTGAATTTTCCTTTTCATTTGCATATGGAGCTGTTTCCATTTCTTGAACTGTTTTTCAGAAACTATATTTGAATTAGTTAATTGCAGTACGACTTATTTATAATCTATATATTTTGTTTGACGAAATGAAATTTAATAATTATATTGTTGATCAAATTTAATTACTAATATTGAATAAATAAAATTGGATTATTATTTATAACGTGAACTTTGCCTTTTAATTAGTGTGTTCTGCAACTAGAGGCCAAATGGTGAAATAAGAAATAATTTTCTATTGTTCTTAAAGATTTAAGTGTGATTAAAAAGCATATGGTCCTTCGAGCCGGATTTCTTAATTTTCTGAGTTTTTTGATACAAAAACATATGGTCCTTCGAGCCGGATGTGCTTCTAAGTGCAGTGCATGGTATTTAAAAGTGTTCAAGTGAAACTAAGGTTCCGATAACATTCAAACATCTAAGTGAATCTAGTGCTCAGTGACTTTCTATTTTTAAGACCAGTGTTTCAATTTATTACACTCTCGAGGCAAGTCCCTCACCTGTTGCAAGGTCTTAAGCACCAAGCAAATTTATATGAGCCTAGTCCTCAACTATACTATTTTCCGAGGCAAGTCCCTCATTTGAGATCAAATCAATTGGAAGGTTTTCATACCAACCCAATTTATTACACTCTCGAGGCAAGTCCCTCACCTGTTGCAAGGTCTTAAGCACCAAGCAAGTTTATATGAGCCTAGTCCTCAACTATAGTATTGTCCGAGGAAAGTCCCTCTTTTAAGATCAAATCAATTGGAAGGTTTTCATACCAACCCAATTTATTACACTCACGAGGCAAGTCCCTCCCCTATAGCAAGGTCTTACACACCAAGTTATTTTTATTTCGAGCCTGGTCTTAAAATTTATAATTTTCTTGAGGCAAGCCCCTCACCCATAGCAAGGTCTTACACGCCAGGTTATTTTTACATGAGCCTAGTTTTACATTTTATTATTGAAATGTTTCTTGAGTTTAGTTTCAAAAATTAATTTAATTTTCTCGAGGCAAGCCCCTCACCCATAGCAGGGTGTTACAAACCAAGCTATTTTTATATGAACCTAGTTCTTGCATTTTATTACCGAACATTCGAGCTTAGTTCTCAAATATATTAATTTCCCGAGGCACAGCCCTCACTTCAATAAATTGTAAGGTTTTCATACCGAACAATTATTCGAGCCTAGTCCTCATCTATATTATTCTCCCGAGGCAAAGTCCCTCTTTTCAATCAATTGTAAGGTTTTCATACCGAACAATTATTCGAGCCAAGCCCTCATCTATATTATTCTTCCGAGGCAAAGCGCCTCACTTCAATTGCAAGATATTCCACTCCTGATACATTAAATTATAGTTATAAAGTTTGTGAGTGATCAGTTTAACATGGCTCCAGTTAACCACTTTACCGAAGCATTAAATTTGCAAAAGATACATATCGACCTTTTGAATAAGTCCTTTTCCAATTATACTAAAACCGCCCTTGTTAAAAGAACTAAGGAACTTATAACTGAACGTATTACTAAATTTCGGGAGCAATGGTCGCGGATAGAACAAAACCACATACAAATTGAATTGCTTTATGCAAATTTAGCTGAAAAACCCACTTGTGAATATTTTACAAATGACACATACCAAAAAATAGAAGATAAATATTTTGAGTTTATGGGAAAATTAAAGGCTGCCCTTAGTAACTTTGAGGAAGCCCTTCCGTTCATGAGTCGACACGCTTGAATTCAACAGCAATGTCAACGCAGTTACTGCGACTTCCAAAAATTTCACTTCCCACATTTTCCGGTTCTTATGAATCATGGCGCTCTTTTCATGATCTATTTAACTCATTGGTTCACCAAAATCCCTCACTTTCCAATGCACAAAAATTGCATTATCTAAAGTCTGTATTATCTGGTGAAGCTGAGCATCTCCTTCGACAATTTCAAATAACAGATGCTAATTACGAAAGGGCATGGTCAGTATTACTCCACAGATACAACAATAACAGGGTTCTAGTTAATTCTCAACTTAAAAATTTATTCAATCTTAAACAAGTGTCTAGTGAATCGGTGAACTCTATTATATCCTTATTGGATAGATCGAACGAGTGTTTGTGTGAGTTGGAGGCTTTAGGTGTTAACACTTCTTATTGGGATCCATTTCTTATTTATCTTATTGTTCAAAACTTCCTTCTGAAACTCATCGGATGTGGGAAACAGAGCTAAATGGGGAAGCAACACTTCCAAAATTTGAAAGACTCAAGCAATTTCTCGAGAAGCGTTTTCGCATGCTTAAAGCTATTTCAGAACATAAAACTAACATTCATCAACGCCCATCTATTGGATCACACTCCAAATTTCTCACCCATTTTTCTTCCACCGCAACGACTACTTGTCCGTGTTGTAAGGGATCTCATACAATATCCGCATGTTCCAAATTTTCAAGTTTCCCTCATCAGCAAAAATATGACATTGTAAAATCAAACAAGTTATGTTTCAATTGTCTTTCAAATTCTCACTCCACTTTATACTGTGCTAGTAAATTTAAATGCAGGAAATGCGGCAGAGCTCATCACACCTTACTACACAGAAATTCTTTACAAAGTTCAACTCCCAATAAAGTACAACCTTCTAATACTTCTAGCTCTTCTCCAGGGACATCAGCTCCCAACTTGAATAGTGCACATAGTTCCCCTAATAATACCGAAACTACGGTATTTCTCTCTACACAATCGTTTTGCTGCACTAAGGAGAAAAATCTTTTCTCTAAAACCCTTCTTTCCACTGCTTTGCTAAATGTTCCAACCAGAGCAGGTGTTGTGACTCTACGAGCTCTTGTTGACCCGGGATCACAGGTTTCTTTTGTTACTGAAAGAACAGCGAGACAACTTCAACTGAACGGCTCCCCTGCTTCAGTAACAATTAATGGAGTATGTGAAAAGCCAATTACCCAAGCTCATAAACAAATACGATTTTCTTTTCAGCCAAGAGATCGTTCAACTCAAGAGCAAGTTTCGGTGACGGCCCTAGTTGTTCCTTCAATTACAAATTTCCTGCCACCGTCTCCACTTCCGAGAGATGGTTGGATCCATTTAACTAATGTTAATCTTGCTGACCCACAATACTATCTGCCGGGAAAAATTGACTTACTACTTGGAGCCGATGTGTATTCGGATTTGATCTTAGATGGTCTAATTAAAGGCCCTAAAGGTACGCCTACAGCTCAAAATACCTTACTTGGTTGGCTTTTATTCGGACCAATAAATTCAAGAAGTGAAAAATCTACCATACAATCACGAATTACTCAAGCTATATCACCACTTCCAAAACCGAAACAATCTTCATGTTTATCTGCTCTTAACACCGTCACTGCAAACTGCTTTTCAAGTTTTGTTTCAAGATCCACTAAAGAAAATCGAAAACAATCTAATAACTTTATTAAAAATTCTTCCACTAATCCCATTACCACTAAAAACCAAAATGCAATCTCAACCACACTACCTAATTTTGGTCAACCTAATTACAAGGGTTTCTCCAAAAAGTATGAACCATACTTAAATGGATCGCACTCATCACGATCAACAGCTCCTGTGTGCACACCTCGTCCATTGGCATACATTCCCAAGCTACTACCAGTTATTACAGATTCTGAAAATATTTTAAATACTAGTCTTAACAAACCCTTATTTATACCTTTAACAGATGATAAGAAGACCATGGCGTCCTCGAAAAATGTTACACGTACAAAATTCAGTAATAAAATGAACGGCAAAACCAAGTTATCAAATAAAAGAAATGCAAATTTGAAAACAGATCCCTTGCCGATTACATCTACAGAAACCTTACCTAAATTAAAAATAATTTCATCTCCTAATAATTCTAATGTTTTTATTAGCTCTTCTAAGCCAATGTACTACACAAATAACTCATTAAATTTTACATATAATATGTTACCTACAAAACACAAGGATACTGTGAAATACTCAACTGCTACGGAAAAACAGTTAGCAGTGAACGCATCGCAAGCATCTCAATACAAGGAACGATTTCCAACGCCCACCGCAACACCAGTTGCTACTAATAAAAATAAAAGTAGCATAGGAAAATCAAAATCAAGTGTTTCTTCGTACTTTATTTATTCTTCAAAATAATCCTCATGTGTTTAACTTTATTCAACTTAAATACTTCATCAAATAACTATTATCCCTTTCAAACTCAATAATCCTCGATGAAAATTAATACAACCACCTGCACAACTGCGCACTGCAGTACAGAACAACCATAATTAACCTACATACCAGGGTTCATCACCACCTTCTTCAATACCCTCCCGTACCTTCATAATCCCTAACCTATTCCCCCCACCCCTCCCCCGTACTAAGCTTACTGCTAGACATTGCACCATGACGTGACAAATGACATGACGGACTAGTAGTACAAAGGGTGACTCCTGAGCTTAGCACTACCACATAAAAAAAAAAAAAAAATACCAGCTGGCTATAATTTATGCCTTGAAATGCAGTGCATACATAAAAGAAATTCAACTTTTTTACCGCCGTTAACTTACATACATATATGAAACACAATCATATACATCCCACACATATAAAATCTGAAAAGAAAAAAAAAAAAAAATATTATTCTATTTCAACATAATTGATAATTTCAACAGGTATCAAACCAATTACACGCCCTTTACAAATTTAATTTGAATCCACTTCCTCATACATACATAACCTAATGTCCGTTAAACGAATCGTATTTGATTTCTTCAGTCCATCCACTCTGCTTCATTTTAAAATTTACTTGTACAAATCTATTCATTAACAGCCTCAATAGTCACTTAACCTTGAACTTGAAATTAAGTCAGCTGTAACTAAATTCCTTGTGATAAAATTTTTTCTAACAGTTGAATATTAACAACTCTGTTATCATAAAAGGTTCGCTCTCTCAAATCCCTTTGTTATAAATTAATTATTTGTCACAGCTATCTTTGAACAACTCATACCGATCATAGCATATATACGAAAACGCAGACAAATAATATGGTACAAAGTTCAAAACAGTCGAGTCATAGGATCATCGTCTCTTACAAAGACGTAACCGAGATCGATAATGAGATAAAAATAAATTCAGGGAATCACCTTCATTGAGAGAATTAAAATTTATATTTTGGGCCACTCGCTTGGTTTCTCAAGGTCTTAATGAAAATTAGATGTACTGCATATTACATCGAAACCAATTATTACTTGGATATAATAAAATTTCAATTTCATGCGTATCTTAAGGAAGATACATTTATAGCTGGATGGATTAACAAAAATATTCATAATTAATTTGTATTATTTTGCATCCCTTTAGCCAATCCCAATTCCAATTACCAATTCAATTCTAGAATCATTGTTATTGTTTATTTGCTACTTAGTTTTGAAACGACGAGGACAATTATGCAGAAACACAAACATTTTCGTTTTAAATATTTGTTATAAACATCCCGACGTAAAATGCGTCTTAATTTTAGTAATGGAGACACTATTAAACTCAAGGTGTTGCAAAATGGATTAGTAAAAGTTACTCGATTCTAAAGTTATTGTTTATTTATTTATTGCTTCTCTATTCTCTCTTCTCTTATTGTATTTATTTTTTTTTTTTTTCTCAATTCATCAAGGTCGACTTGGGCTAATAAAGGTTACTGAGTCTAACACCATTGTTTCGGTTCACTTATTGCTTTACCTTTCCCCTTCACCTTCCTTCTTTTGTTTCAGCATCTTAAGGTTATTTGTTAATTTTCAGTTTTGAAACATACCAAAATGTTTCAACGGGGGGGAGTATGTTCAAATTCTTTCACGGCAAGGAATTTCCTTGGGTTGTCCCTTGAATTATTTGCGTTGAGTCCAATCACCATATCACCTTAGGGCACGTTAACCCCCTTTTTTATTTCAGAAAAATAATGCTGCCTCATGAAACCAGGTACTGAAATATTCCGGACAATGTTATGGAAAGGAAATTAGGGTCATTCAGCGTTAACGATGAAACATCAAGAGCTTACATCATCACTTGACATCATCTTCTTTCAATAATGGACAGTGAAGAGCATCATTTAACATCATTATCAACGATAAGAATTTAACTTTAAAAAACAAAACCAAACAAAAAAAAAACCCAATTTTTACATCCATTCAACTTTCACTCAAACAAATAATTACTCTGGTAACACTTCTCACATCAATACATACACCAATAAAATTCTCATTCCCGTTTGCGCTATTGAAACAAAGATCACTTCAGTCATCCCGTTATATATTTCGATCCCCACTTGAATCGAATTCAAGTAAGTTAATAAAATTCGTTGCGCGCATGAATTTCTCTCTTTTTTTGGATACTGATCGCCGCAGAGGTAAGTTGGCTTGGAGTTATTAATTTCCCATTTCCTTCAGTTCTTGGGTACAGACCATGAACTGTTCCTAACAATTTCCCTTTTCCGTCAGTTCTTGGGTATAGACCATGAACTGTTTCTAACAATTTTCCTTTTCTAAAGTTCTTGGGTATAGACCATGAACTATTCCCAACAATTTCCCTTTTCCGTCAGTTCTTGGGTATAGACCATGAACTGTTTCTAACAATTTTCCTTTTCTAAAGTTCTTGGGTATAGACCATGAACTATTACTAATAAATTTCTTTCTTTAAACTTCTCTTTTGTTTACTAATAACCATCCAAGGCCAACTTTAGAAATCAGGTGAGTACTTAATTAATACGAAATAATATTTTTCTTTAAAACATATTCTTATATTTTGTGATATGGTGAAATATTTTCTAAACGACTTAGTGAAGTGATCTTAGTTTACAACGTGGATGAGGATGATAGGTGTTTAATTAGCTTACATCGTTGATGAGGTGTTGTTTAATAGAATCGTGGTTTTTGTAGCTTACACCATTGTTGAGGGTGATTATCAATAAAGTTTGAGTGGATGTTCACATCGGGTGAATTTGCATAAATTTAACTTATAAATTTATACTTTAATTACAATTGAATTTTCCTTTCCATTTGCATATGGAGTTGTCTCTATTTCTTGAATTTATACTTAAATTACAATTGAATTTTCCTTTTCATTTGCATATGGAGCTATTTCCATTTCTTGAACTGTTTTTCAGAAACTATATTTGAATTAGTTAATTGCAGTACGACTTATTTATAATCTATATATTTTGTTTGACGAAATGAAATTTAATAATTATATTGTTGATTAAATTTAATTACTAATATTGAATAAATAAAATTGGATTATTATTTATAACGTTAACTTTGCCTTTTAATTAGTATGTTCTGCAACTAGAGGCCAAATGGTGAAATAAGAAATAATTTTCTATTGTTCTTAAAGATTTAAGTGTGATTAAAAAACATATGGTCCTTCGAGCCGGATTTCTTTATTTTCTGAGTTTTTTGATACAAAAACAATTATGACGCCCTTGTTTCCATCCCTTAGCCATCAATTACGTACAAGCCTTCACTTTTCGGGAGCCAGTTTCCATTCAAAAATCTGGTAGTAAACATCGCTAGGAACGGCACCTTAATGAGAACCCGATGTAGTAAATGAGGGGCATTCCGAAGAGTTTCTTCAAAAATACCACTCAACAAATGACCTGCGATACTGAAGTGAGGTATGCATTATCAGTTTTTTATAATGGCCCTAGTAGGCAAACCTTATTTCAAATTAAGTGGGGCGATATCTGCCTTACATATTCAGAAAACGTTTGGAAAACCTTCAAAAAAATACGCCGGCTGCACAAGCAATTGGCCAACTGAACTTCTAACCTCAGGAGGCATTCCGTATGACGAGGCGCGAATGAGGCAAGGGATAAGTTACTCGGTGTGAGTCTTATACGGAAATCTACTCGGGGTCCACATGGGGCGGCCGGGCTAGGCCCATGAGGACCCCTCCCAAAATGCTAGTCGGACATAACCCCATAATCAAAGAATTTAAAGCCAGCTCGTAGTTCAATTGACCGAATAATATTTTAACAGTTACTTATTCACGTGCTCCCCACCTACAATGACTATGCTCCGCCGCCCCTATTCGCTAGCAGTATTCTTCTTTTAATTTCCGCCGTAATGTTGTTGTCTTTGCTGCTCTTTGATGCTGCTTCGCTACATATGTTTTGTTCGCTGCAGTCATTGACCTGCCTATGACGACTATATCATCTGCATATGCCATTAGCTAAACAGACTGGGCCGTTTTCCTAATAAGATGTTAAATAGTAAGCAGGATAATCTCCTTACCTGAGGCCTCTGTTCGCACCGAAAAATTGCCCCGTATTCTTACTCCGTTTATCATTCGACTCAATGAGGTTTTAGTGATATGAATTAATTGGTCTGGAAAGTTCCACCATTGCTTCGTAGAAAGTTCCACCATTGCTCAAGATTATATACAGTCTTAAACTCAATGAAAAGGACTAGGAGGTAGGTCTCTATATTAAACCATTTCGTCTTTTCAATTAGGTGCCTGTCTCAATGCAAATATGTGATCGGTTGTGGACTTTTGTTTTCTGAATCCGCACTGGTTATTCTCAATTGCTTTTTCATACTAGTGCAGTAAGCGAATATACAGGATATTCAAGAATATTTTATATGCTACATTCAGTAACATAATTCCTCTGTAGTTTACATTTACATTTTTACATTTATTTCAAAAACATAAGTACACAAGATTAAAATCTTAAATTTGTACATAGAAAAAGTTAGTTGGAGCTAGTGATGAGCAAACGCAAGAACAAGACGAGACTAATCTAGTCTAGTTCTTGTTCAGTCTGTCGTGTTCTTGTTCTTGCAAGCAAAACTAAGTCTTTTTCTTGTTCTTGGTCTTGCAAAATGTGCAAGAACAAGAGAAGACTGCAAGAAAAAGACCACTTTGGCTCATCACTAGTTGGAACAAACAAGTTGGTCCCCTTTTTTGTGTAGTAAATCTAAGAAAAATTATCGCCGGTATAGCGCTATGTTAGAGTCAGCTCGGCAGAATAACTGAATTGGCATAACAATAATGCCGAGGACACGCTGTAATGATGGCGGCAAAAATATTCTTCCCATCGCGTTCTTGTTCCAAATAATTTGTATTGTTTGCATTTCTAAAATTGGGCGGCACACTTCAGGAATTTGGCGGCACACAAAAGCGCCGCGGCACATTGGTTGAGAATCACTGATCTAGATAATAATAACAAGAAACGCAGACGCACAACAACAAAAACGTCACCAAAACCTACTAATCAAAGTGAGAACATCAACACTGAACAGAAAATCCACAAAATACCATTCCCTACGTCAGTAAAAAATGTGAACAACATCAACAATTTTGAACTCTTTCACAAAAGGTATTAAAAATTTAAAAAAGAAACAACCAAATTCGAAGCACTTGCAAACAGTGATATTACAATTGCCGTACAAAACGAAAAAAACTACAGAATTTTCAAAAAATTACTGGAAGAATTAAAAAAGTGATAAAGTGTATAGGTTTGCAATTAGAGGTTCGCCATCAACAATTTGATACGAAGAAATTAAATAGACTTAGAAAAAATATGACACGAAGTCGCATGTATTACTAATTTATTCAAGATGGTCAAAGTCAAAATTGATGGCGTAAAAGTCAGGAAAATCCTTTCTTCTGTTTTACGTCCATTTAAAACACAACGATAACAACAAAGAAGCACATTACGTAGTTAAAATTGAGCCACCTAAAAAGACAAGGGGCATCCCACACAGGGGACAACCCAGCCAAGTGGAAGAGCTGGAGAAGGAGCCGCTGTACTATTTAACAAAAACTATCTAACTTACCAACAAGAAGATATTCGTGAAAGTTACATTCAAGCGACGGTGATTTCAATTAAATATAATGATGTAGATCTAAATATTGGGGAAGCATACTGTCCTCCACGAGATACACCAACGAAATCTCAATTTAACGACGTTTTCAATAAACTTGGTCCAAGATTCATTATTGCTCGAGACCTCCAATATAAGGCATGCAGCATGGGGTTCCAGATTAATTTTACTAGGAAATGGAAATGAACTTCCAAGTGCTATTAACGAAAACAAGTGTGATAGTCTCTCTTCACGAGGACCAACGTATTTGCCTATGGATGCTGCAAAGACAGGACTTAACATCTGATCAAACACCCGTTCTGCTGTCAACAAGCGCAACAGTCAACAAGAAAAAGAAAAAGCACAACTTCACAAATAAGTATACGGATTGGGATGTCATCAGAGAATATTTGGAAGAGCTAGTCAGCTTAAAAGTGAGTCTTAAAAATAATTAAGAATTGGAAGAACAAAAAATTAACTTCATTGAACACATTCGAATGGTAGCCAGCCAAGCAACTCCTGAATTAATAAAAAGAAGAGTGTGAAATCAAATGACCGGCCGAAATCAGAACACCAGAACAGCCCAACACCTTGCAGCACTGTTCCAACCTCATAACATACAATCCAATATTGACAGAACACCTCCTTATCAAGTTTTTGAAAGGATCTAGAAAACAAAGGTTGCCGAAGTGATCTTAACCCAAAAAAGCAGCAGGAATCGATGGAATATCACCCGGGGCCTGTTGTAGAAAAATTCTGTTGCACAAAACTAAAAGTCCGTCCCTCAATTTACAAGAGTGTAGAAAGCGAATTCTACAAATGGGAAATTTCAATTTCCCTAGTTTCTGTTGCACGAAACTACAAGTGTAGATTCAGTTATAGCTAGACTTGTAGAATTCTTAGCAAAATTCTATAGAGAAACTGAGATGTGTAAAAGTTGTACAAGTCAGTTAGTGATCATCGGTTTAACCTAAAACACGTTTGCAGCTGAAGTTAACTGGGAAAAATGTTTATTTGGGATGATAGTAATGAAAGTGAAGACGAGTGGGAAAACATTCGTGTATATAAAAAGAGAATAAAATTTGAAGAGTGATAATAACTTTAAAGACAAATTCCGAGTGCCGGAGGCAGTGGTCGAAAAACTTGAACATAGTTTATATAATAAATTGAACTCAGTGACTAATAGAAGCCAATCACTTTCTGTAAGACAGAAATTGCTAATAGCACTACAATGGTTCGGAACGGGTGCACAATACCATAGCGTAGCAGATATGCATGGTATTCATAAAGCAACCGTCTGCAGGTGCGTCCACGAAGTAACAGCAGCTATAAATGAAGTGGAATTTCAAGATCAAGTTCGTTGGCCATCTAATGTAGATGCTGTGGTTCAAGAATTTTACGAAAAAGGCAGTTTACCAGAAATATGTGACGCAATAGATGGAATTTTAATAAATATAGACGCACCACCACAAGATTAAGTAGCTTTTGTTGACCGTCATGGAAATCATTCACTAAATTGTATGGCTGTTTGCGGTCCTGATTTACAATTCTACTACGCCAGCGCTAACTGGCCAGGGAGCGTACACGATGCAAGAGTTTTAAGACACAGTAATTTGCACCATACCCTAATTCTGTAATCCTCGGAGACTCTGCATATCCATTGAAAACATGGCTAATTCCACCCGCAACAGCAAACCTCGAAGATGATGCTGTAGCTCAATTTAATAGGGCATGTAAGCGCACGCGACGATTAAATGAATGCGCTTTTGGAGTACTCAAAGAAAAGTTTCCATGTTTAAATCATTTGCGAGTAAATCCAGTCTTTGCCGCTAATATTTTCGAATGATGCGTAACTCTATGTAACATGACAAGAAGTTACATTAACCCTACAGACTTTTTGAATGAAGCAAATGACAATACTTCATTTCAAATAAGCGATAGCGACTCCAGTCTTTTTGAACCTCCAACAGCACAAGCGCGAGCAAGACAGGAAGAAATCATAAACACTTTCCGAAATTAAATTTTTTTTAATTGATTTAAATTTTAATTATTTACATACATGTACTCGTATATCATTTTTACCATTTCTAAATTATATTAATATGTATTTATAAATAAAATAAAATTTTGTTATTTTTCAATTATTAAGAACCAAAAAAACTAGCCTTTATCAATATTCGTTGAACGGTAAAATATTTATACCCTCAACAGCCTCTTCTAAAGTGCCATCGCTTCCATCGCTTAGAGTTTTTGTAAAGCTAGAAGGAGGAAGTTTAAGTTGGCGCTCAAGTTCCAAAATCTCCAACCTTGCTTTGTAATTAATTACCTCCAGATGGTCAACTGAAAGCTTTAGCTTTTTCAAAGCAAGCTAAAATTTTTCATCGCCTTTACAAGACCTTTTGTTCCCTACGTACATATTTAAAACATATTACATATGTTTATCATATAACTTTTGGCTTTGTTATGTATTAAATTTTACCTATTGTTTGTGATGGACGTTTACTATTTTTTCTCGGCTCTATGTTAGTAGTTACAGAATAATTGATTGACTCAGACTCTCCGAATACCAAAGGCTTGCTTGCGTTTATATTAGGAGGATTTGTATCATTTAATGATTCTGTAACTCCCAATCCGTTAATTATTTCCGACTCCCGCCCCAAGATGTCTAGTACAATGTCGTCAAATGGCGTAAATTTGGCATTTGGTCCTCCCCCTGTTCCCGTTTTTCTTGCATTATCTATTTTTGCCTGAATATTTAGATGTCCATTACAGTTTCAAATAGAATTTTGTATGCTAACGAATACTTACTATTGTAGTTTTTTTTAAATTTTGCCACACATAATTCCATCTAGTCCAAGAGCTAGTGACAGATTTGCAAAGTGATTTTGCAGAGGATGGGCCTTTGATATATGTTAGATTACTTAAAGCACAACTGATTAAGACTAATCGCCAATTCGAGTCTACTTAAGTTTTAATTTTATGACCTTTTGAACTTGTAGATTTTTTGACCATGAAAAAAGTGATATTGCAGAGGATGGGACTTGGTATATAGGTAAATTGGGTTGCTCCCACCTCATATTCCGATTGCCATCTCGTTTGGAGGTTAGGTTTGAGTTTTGGGAATTTTTGAAAATGTCGGTTTAGTCCAGTTGAACAAAGTGATATTGCAGAGGATGGGATTTGGTATAATGGTGAGATAGAACACCAATAGCTCAAATTCGGGTGCCCATCTCATTGGGGGGCAAACGGCTAACAAAGACCTCGGAAAGTGGTGGTACCCGATTTGCCACCTCTGCCAAAACCCGAGAAAAGTCACTGCAGACAAACACCTAGCAGAGGGAGGTGGGCCAGTTCCGGCAATTAAAGGTTTGCCAGTTGAATCTACACCATAGCAGAGCAGCATCAGCAATGATGACGCGAGGCTTCGGTGAGATGAAGCTGGATATTGCTCTCATACAGGAACCCTGGATCTACAACGGTAGGATTAGGGGACTATCTGGGAGCTTTGACACTCTGTACGTTCCCAATGCGAATGAAAGAGTGAGGACGTGTGTGCTGGTGAAACACGGAGTGCAGGCGGTTTTACTGCCGCACTTGTGCACACCAGATCTCACAGCAGTACGCGTAGGTACTGGAAGTGGGGCTTTCATTCTAGCCTCAGCCTACCTTCCGTACGATTCGCCAGATCCTCCGCCCACCAGGGAGTTGGAAATTCTGGTTATTACCTGTGGCGAAAAAGGCACAGGGTTAATAGTTGGTTGCGACGCAAATGCACACAACACGGTGTGGGGAAGCACCAACGACAACCATAGAGGAGAGGCTTTGCTCGAATTTGTGGAATGCAACAATCTAGTTATTGCAAATAGAGGGGTAGAACCAACCTTCGTCGATGCTAGACGAAGGGAAGTCATAGATATAACTCTATGCAGCAACCGGATGTTGACAAGATTGACCAACTGGGAGGTGATGGATCGGACGACTATGTCAGATCACAGAGCCATTTCATTTGAGATAGAGTACGGAACCCCGGGCAGGGGAGACGGAATTAGAACAACGAGAATTCCCCGAAACACGGACACGTCTAGATATACTGAAATGTTGCGCAGGAATCTCGGGGAGCGCGTGCCAAGGGCACCGAAAACCACAAGAGAAGCAGAGTCTCAGTTGCATGTCCTGCAGACAGCGATAGAGAACGCTTTTCGAGTGGCGTGTCCTCTTACGTCAGTGGATGACCATGATCCCACACCCTGGTGGTGTAGGGAGCTGGAGAAACTGAAGAAAGAGGTCAGAAGGGCTTTCAACCAAGCGATGAGGTGCAATGACCCGGTTGCCTGGGAGAATTACAAAGCCAAGAAAAGAGAAATGAAACAAGCTCTGCGACGACGGAAAAGGGAGTCGTGGAGGGATTTCTGCTCGAGCATGGAGAGCATATCTGAGGCCAGCAGACTTCAGAAAATGATCTCCAGGGACCCGGTCTCCAAAGTCGGACTCGTTCGTGACCCGTCGGGGAGGATGACGGAGACGCTGGAGGAAACCAACAAGATCCTGATGGAAGTTCACTTTCCTGGCAGCTATATCTCGGGTAAATCTTGGACTATTCGTAACAGAATGGCTACAAGGATGAACCGAGAGGAGGCTAACGGGGTGGTGACGGAGGAAGGGGTGAGACGTGCAATAGACACATTCTCTCCCTTCAAGACATCGGGGCGTGACGGAATATTCCCTGCGCTGCTTCAATGGGGCAAAGATATCATTGCACCCAGGCTTCGTTACCTGTCTAGCAACAGGATACATTCCGGCGGTGTGGAGGGAAACCAAAGTGGTATTTCTCCCTAAGCCAGGCAAGAAGGACTACACCGAGGCGAAGTCCTCCAGGCCAGTCAGCCTAACATCCTTTCTGTTGAAAACAATGGAATGAGTGGTGGCAGACCACCTGGAGAGTACTATGCTAAGGAGGCACCCTTTAAGTAGAAGCCAGCACGCTTACCAGGCTGGCAGATCTACAGAAACGGCACTTCACCAACTGGTGCGAGTAGCCGAGGGGGAACTGTATACCGGAGGCATAGCGATGGCCGTTATTATGGACATCGAAGGCGCCTTCGACAAGATACAGTTCAACAAACACAAAGACGCTCTGGTGAGGCGCGAGGTCAGCCCCATGATTGTAAGGTGGGTGGACAGCATGCTGAAAAACAGAGCGGTAAGGATTCAGACAGGAGACTCGCGGCTTCGAGGGAGGGTCAGCAAGGGATGCCCACAGGGCGGGGTCTTATCGCCCCTCCTGTGGAACATCACTGTGGACACTCTGCTCAGGCGGCTAGAGGTAATGGGCGTGCATACCGTTGGGTATGCAGATGATGTAGCGATTGTGGCACGTGGCAAGTTTATGAGCACTACGGCAGATATCATGAGGAATGCACTCCAAGTGGTTGAGCAGTGGTGTACGGAACAGGGCCTCACCATAAATGCCAATAAGACAGACGCGATAATCTTCACTAGGAAGATTAAAGATCTGGATTTTCAGCCCCTCATGCTTTTTGGATCGAGGATCAAGGTGTCTGGGATGGTCAAGTATCTGGGTGTATACTTGGACTCGCGACTAACCTGGAAATACCACGTTGAAGAGAAGATTAAGAAGGCGACAAGGGTGCTTCACCAGTGCAGAAGAGTATGTGGACTAAGGTGGGGTATCTCACCAAGGTTAGCATACTGGACATATACCATGATGGTGAGACCCATCATAACTTATGCCTCGGTGGTCTGGTGGACTAAAGCCACACAGAAAACCGTCAAGAGGCATTTGGACAAGGTGCAAAGAATGGCCTGCGTAGGTGTGAGCGGTGCTTTCCGCACCACACCCGCCGCGGCATTGGAGGCGCTGTTAGGTCTGCTGCCGTTAGATCTCCAGGTGATGAAGACTGCGGCAGCCTCAGCGATTCGGATGAGACGTGATGCCGCATGGCAGGCGTCAGGAACCTTATATGGGCACATGAAGATCCTGGATCGCATTAAAGGGATTAGGGAGCTCATGATGCCCATGGAAGGGATCACAAAAATGAGGGTGACCGAAAGGTATCATAAAACCCTCATAGGGAACGGAACGCTCCCCGAAGGGAGACCGGAAGACATATATATCTTCACGGACGGATCCAAGATTGACGGCAGAGCAGGTGCGGGAGTCTTCTCGGAGGACTTAAATCTGACCTGCTCTCTGGCTTTGGGGAATTACACCTCAGTCTACCAGGCGGAAATGCTTGCTCTGCTGCACGCGCTGGATCACATAAGTGAGGGTCAGGTGCAGGGAAGAAGTATCCTTATAGCACTGGACAATCAGGCTGTGATTAAGCGCATGAATCAGACAGAGATTAATGCGTCTCTGGCGTTGGAATGTGTCCAAAAACTGAACAGGTGTGCGAAACAAAACAACGTGACGCTAGCTTGGGTTAGAGGACATACAGGCATCGATGGGAACGAAAAGGCTGACAACCTGGCAAAACAGGGGTCAACCTCGGAATTCTGGGGACCGGAGCCATACTCTGCCATTGGCAGAGGGTTGGTGAGGAACTGCATCGAGAAATGGGTCGCTGAGGAACACCGGAGACGGTGGGACGCTATGACCACGTGTAGGCAGGCTAAGATGGTGCTTACGTTGCCGATTACCGCAGCCAGAAGAAGGATCCTGCATATGCAAAGGAGAACCCTCAGATGGTTGGTGGCACTGATTACAGGACACGGATGTTTCAGGTATCACCTAAAAAGAATGGGAATTCTGGAGGATGACACCTGTCGGATGTGCCTGGAGGAACCTGAGACGGCCACACACATAGTGTGTCACTGTCCGGCGGTGGCGAGGAAAAGGGCTGCCATAACTGGACTCCATTGGATGGAGGACATGAGGCAGACTCCCTTCAATCAGCTGCTCGCGATAACTAGGGGAGTCGAAGTAAGGGAGCAATGGGACAACCCACTGCAACCCCAATAAGATGACTCTAGGCAGAGGGACGAAAAGGGACCCGCAAATAGTGGTCTGATTCGGTATCCCTCGAAAATCTATATATATATATAACACCTAGCAGACCTGTTAGCAAGTCCTAATCCCACCTCCCCGCGGTGCCCCTTGGGGTACTTCTTCGGAAGGAGCTAACGGGAGACGGGCGAATGGCGAACTCTCTGCGCCACAAAACAGAGTTTTAAGTCGGTTGGGCTGAGGGTTAGCAACCCGCTCCCACAAAAAACACCATTGCTACGAATCGGCAAACAATGCCTCGGAACCGGATGGACAACACGACGACGACCTTTGCTTTTCGAACAAGGACACGAATCGGATCATGGAATGTGAGAACACTGCTGGCTGAGGGACGGCTGGATGAAGTCCTCAACGAGATGAATCGATATAAAATCAAGATCATGGGACTTAGCGAGACCAGATGGCCCGATGCGGGGGAACATATCTGCCCAAATGGTGAGTCCTTTTTATATTCTGGCAGAAACGAAACTGAAAGCCGTAGGAGTGGCGTTGGTGTAATACTCACCAAAGAAGCCAGGTCCAGCCTCATCAGCTGGTCACCAGTTTCTGAGAGGATTATTACCGTGCGCCTGCGTACCAGACTAAGAAGTACTACGGTAGTCCAATGCTATGCTCCAACTGAGGACGCTGAAGATGACATCAAAGACGAGTTCTATTTGCGGCTGAATGAGGTTTTTCGCTCTATTCCAAGGGGAGACATCATTGTATTAATGGGTGACTTAAACGCACAGATCGGCCGTGACAACACCGGCCTTGAGCAAACAATTGGAAATCAAGGTCTAAGCCAAGTTACCAATAACAATGGTGAGCTTTTCGTTGATTTCTGTAGCTCCCACCAACTCATGGTAGGTGGAACTTACTTTTGTCACAAGAAGATACACAAAGAGACCTGGGTATCGCCCGATGGTAGGACGAGAAATCAGATAGATCATGTGGCCGTAAGCCGCAGATGGAGAACTATCCTTGAGGATGTCAGGAGTTTCAGGGGAGCAGACACTGGAAGCGACCACCATTTGGTTGTAGCAACTATTCGCCTTAAAATCGCCGCAATCAGAAACGTACAACGCGACGCCATAAACCGTAGACGGTTCAACGTAGATCTTCTGCGGGAGAGCGTTAAAAAGCGGGAATTTGCTGGAAACCTACAGCAAATATTAAACCAGCACAACGTTTCTGACGACACAAATATTGAAGAGCTGTGGAGTAGGACAAAGGGCGCAATATTGACGGCTGCGGAATCGAGCATCGGTTATGTCCAAAGAAACCAGCAACACTGGATCTCGGACACAACCTGGCAAAAAATAGAACGCAGGAGAGCCCTAAAAAATAACGTAAACTCTACAAGCGACCCCGAAAGACGTTACCAACTTGAACGGGAATACTCCCAATTACACCGGGAAGTAAAGAGAAGTGTCCGGCGTGATAAAAGGCAGCAGATAAATGAGCTCGCAGAAAAAGCGGAAAACGCGGCAAACACAGGCAACAGTAAGGTGCTGTACCAAATCACTAAACAGCTCTCGGGAAAGCACTCTACTAAAAAGCATGCCGTTAAGAGTGCGGATGGAAGGCTGCTGTGCAGCGACGAGGAGCAGCTCCAAAGATGGAGAGATTACTTCTTCGCCGCCCTGAATGGTTCATTTACACAGGAACCTCAGGAAACCAGCAACAATGCACAGCCAATTCGAATCACCACCCGGGCCCCATCCAAGACGGAAATAGTAACCGCAATTCATGCGATGGCCAATGGTAAAGCAGCTGGAAAAGATGGCATCCCGCCAGAATTGTTGAAAGCCGACTCAAGCCTCATAGCAGATGCGCTTCAGCCAATCCTACAAATAGCATGGAACACCTGTACCTTTCCGGAGGATTGGACGGAAGGTATCATAGTCAAAATACCAAAAAAGGGGGACCTAATATGCGACAACTGGAGAGGCATCTGTTTACTATCTACTGTGGGCAAAATTTTGTCCCACATATTACTATCTAGGATAAGTGAGGCAGTAGACCGAACGCTTAGGAGGCAGCAGGCCGGATTCAGGAAGGGCCGCTCATGTATTGATCATATCAACACCTTACGAATTATGGTGGAGCAGTCTACTGAATTCCGATCCCCCCTTTACCTTGCTTTCGTAGATTATGAGAAAGCGTTCGACTCGGTCAATAGGAGCTTTATATGGCAGGCACTACGGCGACGTGGACTCAGGAGATGGGATTTGTACATAAGGATTCGTTACGACATATATAATACTTCTCCACTTGCCCATCTCTTTCCTATTTGTAGAAACCCATGCCATCTCCAGTTGAAGTTGGAAAATCGTAAAATCAAGTTTTATATATTAAATTTAGTTAAAATGAGTGTATATACACATCTGGTAGCATATTTATGGTATATTTTTAAGGTATGAGTAGTTGGGTATTGTATGTGATTAAATTTTTTTTTTTTTTTTTTTTTTTTATGTGGCAGTGCTAAGCTCAGGAGTCACCCTTTGTACTACTAGTCCGTCATGTCATTTGTCACGTCATGGTGCAATGTCTAGCAGTAAGCTTAGTACGGGAGGGAGGGAGGGGGAATAGGGTAAGGATTATAAAGGTACGGGGGGGTATTGAAGAAGGTGGTGATGAACCCTGCGTTTGAACTCTTGGATGTTGTAGGAGCTCGGAAAAACTGACTGCGAGAGATTATTCCACAGTCGAGTTGTTCTATTTACAAAAATAAAAGTAAAACTCCACCGTCGCATGGTCCCAAGCCTAGGATGTGAAAGGAGGAGGGTGGTCGACCTGCCGAGTTGACCAGAATCGTTTACTATGATGACCGAAGAAACTAGGTAAGGAACCGCACTTTTCAAAGCGGCACCGACAACAGCGTATCCGTTGCAGACACGTCCCGCTCGGACCGCCAGCTAACGGATCAAAGAAGAAGAAGAAATAAAAGTAAAGCATCATTTTCAGATAAATAATGAACGATATACTTTTATCATAAATAAATTGATTTTCTTTTTTCCAATTTTCAAATTTTTTATTTGTATATTCATAATAATAAATACTATAATATTATTTTTTATATACATAAATATGATAGACTCATTAACTATCGCTATCAGGGTCATAGTTGTTAAACCTAGTTATATACGCATATATGTACATATGTATAGCATGTGTAGTTGATATCTCACCTTCCTCAATTTCTTCAACAATAACGTCTGACACTTGAGGTGGCACCTCGTCACCATCAAACCAGTTGAATAGAAGCTTTAGATCCTCATCATCATCATTACTGAGCTTCCACCCCCATTCTTCTGGTTTGTAACGCGTTGGAACTTTTAAATAGGTAAGGCGTGTGTCCAGAGAGTAGCTATATAGCAACTACGTTTTATTTGCTGTGTCAACTCGCTTTTACATGGTGGTAGAGAGGAACCATCAAAACTCTTCATTTTCTTTAAAAAAAATTCAGTTACTTTTGATGTCTTGTAATTCGCAGAAAAAATAGCCATTCTACCATCGTTAACTCGGTTTATCTCTTTTAAGGTGTACATTTGACATACAAACTCCTCTAAAACATTGAACGTTTCATCCGATAGCCCAACTATATCTACCTTTTCAACTTCAAATTGGGACTAAACAATATCAAATTGGGATTAAACAATGTCAAATTGGGACTAAACAATTTCAAATTGGGACTAAACAATTTCAAATTGGGAGTAAGTTAAAATTACCAAAACTTTTCTTTCTTTAACTTTAGATGGTATGTTATTTACATGAAAAGATATGCATAAGGAACCACAAGGAGCGAACAGCGAGAAAAATAAAATTAAAAGGCGTAATTATGCTCAGCAACTTTTAGAATATCAAGCAAAAAACATTCCCGACTTAGTCTTGGACCTATAGTCCAAGGCAAGGACGTAGCCAGGATTTTGCTTCGGGAGGGGTTTTTGTAGGTTAGGTTGAAATGGCACGCTATTGGGCCCATTGTGATGCCATTAGCCATTCTAGTGTTGGAACAAAGTGCAGGCTATTTCAAGCCATTTGGAGCTTTTGATAAAGCGACAGAGTTCAGGGACCCCAGTATTTTGCAGCTCGCTCAATGCATCAAGGAAGGGTGGGCCAAGGAAGGTCCCTCTTTCCTTGCGAAGGCGGGACATGTACAGAGAAGATGGGAGACAGTTTCTTCTTCTTCTTCATTACCACAACATCAGCATAAGTCGTTGTGGGGAAGTCTTAATCTTTCGGCGTGCCGGCCAATGGGGCAGTGACCGATCAGAGCATTTACTACATGGGTTATCTCCTTTATGTTTAACAAAACTAGAAATTTTGAACGCTTTGCGTCCAAAGTTGGCCAGATTGCATGAAGAGTGCGGAACACCGTTGCTGTAGTCCATCTCAACCCATCTCGAGCTAAGCTGATTTTCCTCCAAGCTAGTTTGTAGGTCATTCCTATCCGGGTTAACTGGGGTGTCTTTTCCACTTCGGTTCCCTGTCTAGCAAGCTCATCTGCCCTACGGTTCCCCTAATCCTATTATGTCTAGGAATCCAACAAAGTTTTATATGAAACTGAATGGCAATCTCACACAGAGACCCGCGGCAGTTCAGAACAGTCGTGGATGTTGTGACGGCAGAATGGGTTTTTGTAAGAATCATAATAATGATCTGTGTAAATGAGACGTCCCCTTCCCCCTATACTTTTTTACTTTTTTTATACATAGTCATCTAGATATTTTTTCCTTTCTTCGGAAATGCAAATTACACACCAATAAACATTGCGCACACATGAATAAGACATTCGCTTATGTATTTTCAAATTTCCGCTTCGAAATGTACCAAGAATGCTACTGCGCATGGAAAATAGCCTTTTGAGAAACCTCATCTCGTTTGGTTCGCGCTATACATAGCTGTCGCCAAACGTATTTCTAAGAAGAAAAAATGCGATTTGAATGGTGTTCTGCCTATCTCAAATTTAGTATACAATTGAAGAAAAACTATTTATTATTATTTAATTTTTCATGCTATCTGCGATGTCTTTTTTCATTCGGGGGGGGGGGTTTGAACCCCCAAAACCCCTCCCCTGGCTACGTCCTTGGTCCAAGGACTAACTATCGAGCACGCTTGTTCAAGCTTAAAAGCTAACGTTAAAAGAGAATTAGCAATTCAAACGCTACAAATTCTAACCGGTGACGACAGGGCTAATATGACTCAAGCCGAATATCGTTTACAACGGTTACAAACCATGTTAATTAATGATAAAAGAAATCAAACTGTTGTGAATTTCACAAAACTGCCCATGTTCAAAGGTTCGATGCATTAAATATGGTGGATGTTCGTTTTTAAATAATGTTTTTATGTTGTTTATCTGTGTTTATATTTATTCCAGACTTATTAAAAATAATTAATACTTTAATCTTTACTAATAGTTGTTCATTTATTACTTCAAATTGTTCGATCCCAATTTGAAATTGTTTATTCCTAAATTGAAATTGTTTATTCCCAATTTGAAATTGTTTATTCCCAATTTGAAATTGTTTAGTCCCAATTTGAAACTGTTTACTCCCAATTTGAAACTGTTTAGTCTCAATTTGAAATTGTTTAGTCCCAATTTGAAGTTGATAAGGTATAGACTTATGTTCATAAACGCCCTTATATATCTTTCATTCTGCTCCATTAGTTCAAATGGCTTTGTTTTTCCCCGTCTATAAAAGGACGGGTTGAAATCACATCCAGTGAACGCGTGGAAAGCAGGCAGTGCTAAAGCCAGTAAGTAGAGTTTTTTTTTTAAAGTGTCGGGAAATTGGTTGTACTCCTAAAACCAGCAAATTTTTCATAGGAGTTTCCATTCATGAGTTATTTCGTTTTAAAGATTTCAAATACTCATACCCCCTAATCCGCAAGTTGTATGGGTCTTCAGACGTTCAATAAATTCTCTGTTGGACAACGTCGCTAATATTTTTTGGGGTGATTGAATGTATTTCGAAAAAAAAAGCCCTAGAGAGGAACCTAACCCCACTATCCACTAGATACAGGGTGTTTAGGAAAGAAAAACATATATTTTTTAAAATCTACTTAAACTTGAATAACTTCTAAACTAATTAACGTAGACCAACATAATTAAGTTCATATTTTAGATAAATGTGTATTATTTTATTTGATATTAAGAAAAGAATTCCGTTAAGAATGTATTTAGTTAAAAGCGCGAGGAAAATCCTATAAACGAAATCTATCTATCTTATAAACGAAATCACTCAAGTTTTTGCGCTTTATGCTAAATAAAATAATACTAATTTAACTAAAATATAAACTTAATAACGTTGGTTTACGATAATTAGTTTAGGAGTTAACATTTAGTTAGGGGACTTCATTAGAATTTTGCTCTGACGTCAATCAACAAATTTTTCTCAATTAAACTGAAAATATTAATGGAAAGGAGATGGGATTGAAAATGTAGCATTTGGTAGATACCAAGAACTTATGGGCCAAATTTTGGGTTCTGCAAAATCACTTGGGTCATACCCAAAATGGCTACAAAATCAAAAGCCGCCAAAATGGAAACCTTGATTACATATGAGATGGACACCCGAATTTGGGCTATTGGTGGTCTATCTCACCATTATACCAAATCCCATCCTCTGCAATATCACTTTGTTCAACTGGACTAAACCGACATTTTCAAAAATTCCCAAAACTCAAACCTAACCTCCAAACGAGATGGCAATCGGAATATGAGGTGGGAGCAACCCAATTTACCTATATACCAAGTCCCATCCTCTGCAATATCACTTTTTTCATGGTCAAAAAATCTACAAGTTCAAAAGGTCATAAAATTAAAACTTAAGTAGACTCGAATTGGCGATTAGTCTTAATCAGTTGTGCTTTAAGTAATCTAACATATATCAAAGGCCCATCCTCTGCAAAATCACTTTGCAAATCTGTCACTAGCTCTTGGACTAATCCCTTGTTTTTAGGAATTAAATTTATGCTGGACGCTAACTAAAAGATTTCCTTCCACTTTTTGTTTTTAGCACTTTTAGTAATATCATTACTAAAAGCACCAAACCAAATTTCTTTGTTCTCCCTTATTTTCCTTAAAATACTTATTTTCTTTTCGTCGTTACACTTACGGGCCATCTTTACCAATGAAATTTATTTGAATAGAAATCTGTCAAAGGTAAATTTAAAAAATTTAAATCTTAAAACAAAGTTGGTAAGGCAAACACGACAAATTTTGTTTTGTAAACATTCACGTTGCCATGGAGTAAGCTTCTACACTTGTAAAATTTATTTTACATATTTTGGGAAATTTTAATAATTCTACAAGTGTAGAAAATTTTTTCGTGCAATCAAAATTTGGTGAACTTGTAGTACAAGTATTATTTTACAGGCACTTGTAGACTTGTAGACTTGTAGTTTCGTGCAACAGGCCCCCGGTCTATTTAAGGAGTTTCCACGAAAAGCAATCATCGTGATCACATACTTATCTAATGCCTGCATGCGCTTGAAATATGTGCCCAACTGCTTCGAAACGGCCCAAATAAATATGCTGAGAAAACCAGACAAACCTGATGAATAAGTAACATCATATAGACCAATTACATTGCTTCCCATCATTTCTAAATTGGTTGAACAATTGTTACTAAAGCAAGATTTTCAATTTGGATTCAGGAATAACCATTCCACAATAGCTCAAATCGAACGAATCACTGCTGTCATAGAGCAAGCGTTAGAAGTTAGAAGAAAAGAAATACCTCTCTGCCCCTGGATTGTAAAAAATCTTTGAAATCCCTCAGGAAGAACAACAGTGTAACGCTGATGTGGATTCCGGGCCCCGAAGGTCACATTGGTGATGAAATTGCCGACAGCCTGGCTAGAGTCACCTATCGGTCCGGAACCTTTCTGTAGCATAGCAAACGGCCCCGTAAGAACGGCCATTAAAAATTGTCCAGCTGTTTCTTCATAGCTGGGGTAAGGATCTAGGGTTCTCGTCAAGCTAAAAGATTCATCCAAATCGATAAAGCTAAAGCGGGCAAACTTTTAAATCTCAAGCGGTGGTGGGAGATAAAAATAATAACAGAGCTCCTGATGGGCCTCCGTTCGGCTACTACCATCTAAAGAAAATAGGACTGTTAACTGATTATAGCTGTCGATTCTGCTGGGCAGCCCGTGAAACTGCGGAGCACTTGCTGTGCGACTGTGAGGCTGCAGCGAGGAAGAGCTTGAGCCTCCTCCATCGCTACTTCTCTACACCCAGGGAGATTTGGGACAGGAACCTTAAATAAGTTTTAGGCTTTTTTAGAACCTTAATCTTGATAGTTTTCAAAGACGGGGATGTGGCGCAATAGACAAAGAAAATTGGTCGCAGTGCCCGCCAAGGCGCTCCACAACAAGAAATAGAAATACCATTAAGTATCTAGACTCCGACACTACCCACTGAAATTTGGGGGTTAAATTATTAAAGAAATTGTGTCTATCAATATCTCAGACCTCTTACTAATTGAAACATTTTTACAATAAAATAGCCTGTCATTTATATCAATTTTGGTCAGACCTTGTACGTAGTTCTTCCATTCTGAAGCTCATAGTTGTTTGTTTTAATTAGTCCTGTTTATCAAAAAGTATTCGAACAGCCATTGACAGCTCCAATATTAATAAGCAAGCTCCTAGCCCAACTGTGTTTACTGTGGGTTTTTGAAGGCCAAAGTATTGTTGTCAGGCGTGCTCTTAATAGACAGAATCATTAGCCAGGAGGAATCGCCCTTGGTGTATCCTATAATGACTACCTGACAAACACCAAAACCACATTGACCCTGTCCCTCAAATTCCGTAGCACGCAAACTTAGTAAAATTTGTTTCTATCATAATTTGAAGGATCGCAAGAATATTTACGAAATTATAAAAATTATCGCACGTTAAAAAAATGTGAAATTAATTTTTGTAGGTTAGAAAAAAATTGGGCTTTTATCAGTTTGGCCCCGGCTAATTCTCCAATTGCAGGAAAACAACTTGATACTATTTGCACGGGGCTATAGAACAATTTCCATCCTAAACTGGTGCAAGGTATTTTCAGCTTGGGCCATGATACCTTATAGACGACGTGTTAATAGCTGGATCGCATGCAGATGATTGCTCCGCATAACAAATTCCATTAAGCTCCTGACTAACTGTCTGGGACTACGCTAATAAAGGCTACAGTCATTAGTGCTTGAGTTTTCTGCTTGAAAGCTAGTAACAACAATTACTGATGAGTAATTACATTTTAATAGAGTAGGTTCCTCAATTATTCACTTCCTTTGAGCAGCAGACAAATGTCGGTTCCGAATTTCTGTTCCGTTTCGGTTTCACGTTCACGTTTTTTTTTTAGGATCCTTTATTACCTGGTTTCGACGTCAGTTATTGAAAATATAAAAATAATCATAATTATCAAATAATTGTTTGCTTGGTGGCAAGTATTCAGGACAATGTTTCTTTCTTGATATTAATTTCGGTTTTATGGACTCGAGTTAACTCTTTTCGGAACATGTAGCCGCCTGAATGCGGTCGGTCAGTGTAATTTGATTATTTTGTGGCCTTTTCTACTGGATAAATATCTTAGCAATAATCAACGGACATTAACCTATTTTTTTCGGGGGGGAGTTATCTGATGGAGAGCGCACAGAAATACACAGGTACTACGGGTTGTAGTACTGATGCGTTCTCGAGATACCTTGTATTATATGTTTGTAAATATTGATTCCTTATTGCCACTGAATAGATTCGTAATATGAGAACATTCATTACAACGAAGGTGCGTGCAGTAACAGGCCTAATTTGGGTATCCCAACAACTGCATTTTATCGATTTTTGGTACTATAATCTAAATTTGGTGCTTTGTGTTATCAAAGAACTTGACGGAAAATTTTAGATTGGATCTTTCTGAACAGAACCTTTTACTCAATGTAACTCGTTTGCATATAACGTGCTTTGCCATTTTATTCCATTCGAATATTTTACAGTATACCACACCATATTTATTCCGATATGGTAATCTGAAACTTCTACAATATTATTTTTAAAACCATCCACAAATATGTACCTATTTAAAAAAGGGACCAAGTTAGATAAGTTATCTGTACTATTGCTGGACAAAATACGAGATCTTAACCTTATTACATGCGAAACTATCAAGCAATTCTAAGTGGAGCTCAAACGTAATTATTTAATTTAGGCACCACGATGTTTCAGGAATCTACGAACCGGTTAATCGTAATTTAGAATCCCTAACTTAGCCTTGTCCTATGCTACTCCTCCTTCCAAAATCCTACCTCCTTGACCGGGTTGTCTCTGTCGTTGTCACTGATTTCTATACTTTTACATGTAGCCTGCCTTGTAAACTCCACACCATAGAGTTCCAACAGCAGAAGCACTTAATCAAGCGTTCGGTTTACTGTTTCAAAAATTTTCGTGGTGAATATATTTTGGGTGTACAAAAAATAATTTTAGTTTTGGGGTTGCTATGGGGGTGACTTCCATCTAGCTTACAGTAACATTCTTACTAATAATACTCGCATGGATACACGAACTAACTATTCACGAAATAGTGCTACTGCATCCGGGGCAGCCGATGCGCCAGCGCTGGGGACCAGGGATGCTGGTGGCCGAACACCCAAATTAGTCACATCGTAAATATAAATTTAATTCAGTGGAGTGTACAACAGGGCCTGTACTCCCGAAGACGAAACGAGACGAAAACGAAACGATTTTGTCAAAATGTTATTTGGCAACACGATATCGTCTTGTTTTCGTCTAAACAGACGATGGAATATTTGTAATCGTTTTCGTTTAGACGTCAGTGCTTGTTGTTGTGTGTCAGCAGTTATGAGGTTAAAATGTAAGTTGGGATTGTTAATTAATTTGATGGTTTTAATTTATTTTGCTTAATAGGGCAAAAATTACAAATGCAAGGCAATATGAAATTATTGTTTCCTTCATGGAGGAGAACACGGACTTGGTCAGGAACATTGTCAGAACGGCTGAAGGCAGAATAGCAGCTGATTAGTTGTGGGATAAAATTGCGCTTGACTGCAATGTCGAAGGACCTCCTACAAGAGACGTTACCTCTTGGAAAAAAGTAAAAAAAAAACTACTAATTATCAAGAAAATAAATTAATCTTTATTGAATTAGGTATCGAGTAACTACAAATTTTTTTAAAAAAGAAGCTAAGAACCAACAAGAAACATCTGCAAGGAACAGGAGGCGGTGGTTATAAGCAATTTATCATTTCTTTAAACAAATGATCATTTCTTTAAATAAAACACAACTTTTCTAAAGTGAAATGCCACCGTAACTGTCAAATTTCTTTATTTTTTTGTAACTTCAATGTTGGTAGTATCACTGAATTTATGCATAAGGCAATTCTGTTCGTACTTAACAATCGTCTTCAAGAGTAGGGAATATATTCTCGTCTCGTCTCGTTATTTCGTTTCGTTTCGTTTATCGTTTCGTCTTCGGGAGTACGAAGACGATTCGTTTCGTTTATAGTTTCGTCTTCGGTAGTACGATTGACGATCTTCCCACCAACAATTGACGAAACGTTGACGCTTTACTATTCCGGTGGTGAGAGACGAAAGGCCGGCGTCGGATCTATGGTTGATCGACGGGCTGCCAGCAGCGTTATCGCATTCTAACCGATATCCGAGCGTTTGGCGGTTATAAGCAGCGGCGGGACGATCAAGACCCATCTCGTAGGAATATAACCATCGACGAACATAACCCAGAAGTAGTCGATAAAACAGTCTACCATGGGTGTTCAATCACAAAAAGAAACGAAATGCAAAATACCTTTGAGTCATTGTAATCCTTATATTAAATTGAATTTGTGTTATTGTTTATAATGGACGTTTCGACATTAATATTCTATGTCATCTTCAGCTAAAAAATTTAATAAATTTACAATACAAAAACTTTTAGATGAAAAGAATTATTATAGGTTATATGAGACTCACCAGCAAAAAGAAGAAATATTAACAAATTAATTTAAAAAATCTTGGTACATAACATTAAAAAGAACAATACATATTTCGAATAATTTGGTGACTTAAGTTACACATATTAATTATCTTTTTTATTTTAACTTTTATATAGTAGGACATTTTTGAAGAAATCTTATGTTCACTGATATAAAGTAAAATGGAATGACAATCGAAAAGAAGCTTTAAGATCTTAGGCAAGTACCAACATATAGAAAAAATAAAATGAAGTCATTACCAACAAAATGCTATAAAATGGAAAAATGGATGTGAGAGGTATGAAAGGTAAGGTGAAATTTGAAATATATTAATGATAGTTTCTAATAAAGTTGTTAATAAATTTTAAATTGTTGTTATGGTCAGTGTGATTATTGACAGCAAATGTTTTTTTGTAATTAATATAAAAGGTTTCTTTAATAAGTCTATTGTTATAATAATGGTCAAAATCTAGAATTTTTGTGTCTTTGAATTTAAAAATATGTCCAGTGTCATAAGTATGTTTACAAAGAGCGCTATGGTGTTGGTTTTTACTTTTGGCATGGTATTCATGTTGGTAGATCCTCTTTTTAAGAGGTTGAGAAGTCTCACCAATGTAGATTTTGTCACAACCGCCACATTCTATCTCGTAAATAACATCTTTGGTCTCGTTGGTAGGTACTCGGTCTTTCAGTTTAGTAAACATACTCTTAACAGATGAAATGGGAAAACTAACAATCTTAATATTACTGTTTTTAATCATTTTATTTACGGCATATTTGGTAATGTGGTCAATAGGGATTTTAGTGAACACAATGTCAGAGGTGGTATTTTTATGAATAACAATATCTGTATTATTTTTAGTTTTCAAAATATGTAATCTTTTAGTTAAAAATTTTTTAATAAATGTTAAAGGGTAACCGTTCTGTTGTAATCTATCATAAACTAATTCAAAATTTTTACGGTGAAATGGTGGGATAAGAGAAAGACACGATCGACTAAAGAATTTACGACACTGATTTTGTAAGTATTATCTGTATGAGAATGGAAATTAAGAAGTCGACCACTAGAACTAGCCTTCTGATACCAATCGGTGATAATACGATTGTTATTTCTGATTAATGTGACATCTAAAAAGTTTAATTTGTTCTCTTTTTCAATTTCAAGGGTGAATTTGAGTCTTGGGTGAAAGTTGTTAAATCTGTTTAGTATATTATTAATCAAATAAGAAGGGGCAATAATTAAACAATCATCAACGTAACGTTTATAATAGCAGATTTTATATTCGGGGACAGAAATAATTTCTTTTTCAAGCTTCTGTAAAACTATGTTGGCAAGAGAACTCGAAATACTGGATCCCATGGGTGATCCGTCATTCTATTTTACTTTATATCAGTGAACATAAGATTTCTTCAAAAATGTCCTACTATATAAAAGTTAAAATAAAAAAGATAATTAATATGTGTAACTTAAGTCACCAAATTATTCGAAATATGTATTGTTCTTTTTAATGTTATGTACCAAGATTTTTTAAATTAATTTGTTAATATTTCTTCTTTTTGCTGGTGAGTCTCATATAACCTATAATAATTCTTTTCATCTAAAAGTTTTTGTATTGTAAATTTATTAAATTTTTTAGCTGAAGATGACATAGAATATTAATGTCGAAACGTCCATTATAAACAATAACACAAATTCAATTTAATATAAGGATTACAATGACTCAAAGGTATTTTGCATTTTATTAATATGAAATGGATCCTACATAACCTATAAGAAAAAGAAACGAACAAAAAGAATAAATAACCAGACGAATACTACTGGCTAATCTAATAGAGCCTTTTATGCCCAAAAACAAATACTGTACTCAAGGTTTGTGCACAGAAAACCGAAATGCTCACTCAACAAAACAGTAATACGACCAGTAGTTATGGTAGCGAGACTTGGACTATGACCCAGGACATAGAGGAACGAGTCAACAGGTTTGAGAGAAAAATTCTCGATGCATAATAGGCTCAACCAGAGTGGATGAAATATGGCGAAGAACGAGTTGTTTGAAATTTTTGACGACCCACAACTCTCAACTTTAATAAAAATCCACAGACTGAGACTAGCCGGCCACGTAATCAGGATGGAGGACAATCATATTCCAAAGCGGCTTATGGTGGCAGAAATTCCAGGAAATAGACCAGTAGGTAGACACAGGAGGATATGGATGGACTCTGTGACGGCTTCAAAGGCAATGCTCAAAATCCGGAACAAGAGACATGCTGCAAGGGACCGTCAAAACTGGAGAAATTCCCTAGAGGAGGCCAAGGCTCGATTTGAACTGTAGCGCCATGGGATGGATGGTACCGCCGAGAAGATCAAAGCCGAAGGAAGTGGAAGAAAGCGATCGTTGTTTCAATTTTGAAAAAAATGTGACAGTCGGGAATGCAAGAATTATCGAGTTGTTAGTCTCCTTTCGATCGAAGAAAGAATTTGTTGCGACGAACGAACTGTCGTCGTTTTCATCGATTTCAAATCCGCTTTCTATTGCGACGTTGATCCTTCCGATTCTTCATTATAGATGGTAAACGTGGACACTGGTCAAACCGAATTACAAAAATTTTGAGGTCTTGCAAATGCGACGTTTGAGGCAGATTCTCGGGGTCTCACTCTGCGATCGCCTTCGACACGAGACAGTTAGATAAAGATGGGCTCAACAAACACTGATCGAAGAACAAATACAAAACCGTCGTCTACGGTGGTTTGGTCATGTTTATCCGTTGCCACGTTAAATTTTTAAGGCGAGAATAACCTATAGACTGGAGATCGGCACTGAAGAAAACGTTAAAGAATATCGAGGGCGTCTTAAAAAATCAACGATTTTCAGTTATCGAGGCTCCCACGCTGCCATTCAACTTAAACCAGATAGACACATCTACAAGTAACATCAGGAAAATTTTAATTTGGGACGAATGCACCATGGCCCATAAACGTCACACAGCTTACCGTACTATACTAACTCAATGACACCACACAGCTAATAGCATTCTGTATTCTTCGCCATTTTGTGTTGGTCGCCATTTTAAATTTGGAATAACACCAAATAGCTAATTGTATTCCACATACCCTTTCATTCGATACCCATGTCGGTGGAACCGCCATCTTGTTTTGTGCCAGATTGCATTGTCAAGTGTACTGTACATGTGTGCAAAATTTTAAGTGTGTCAAAATCGAGTTTCAAGAGCTGTCTACATTCAAACCTCCATTCACACTGGGGTGGTCCTTAAAAACTTTTTTCTTTATTTTCTTTGGGGCACCCTGTTACTTTGATCTACTATATAAAAAAGGATTACTGTATTTTTTGGGATTTTTAGACTTAGGTCTAAGGGTCGCTACTGTTAAGTATAAGTTCAATATTTTAGGAATGACATCTGGATCTATTTGGGCCTTCTTCAATGGTTCTTCTTCATTTTTGTTGCCTTCATTTGTTAAGGAATCCATCACTTTCCTTAAGAACGGCTAGTTTCAAGCACGATCTACTTATACTTACCCAAGAAATGATTTTCAGCTTTTGAAGAATTTAAAAGATTATGAAAGTGTCAATAAGGAAATTTCAATGTGCGCAATGAAAAATTTTTTCTTTGTCATTACTTATTAGAGGAACTATCAGACGAACTGGTTGCATCTGCATTTTTTGATGACGAAGTTCCTGTAGACAAGACAACAAAAATGAAGAAAAACTATACAAGAAGGCCCAAATAGATCCAGATGTCATTCCTCCATATACTCAATATATGGTAAGATCCATGGCGGTCATCTCAAGAGGGCGGATTACCATTTTCATCACAATCCCTTCGACATGGGTATCACATGATAGGGTAGGATAAGTAGAATACAATAAGCTACATAGTATACTCAAGAAATGGTTAGATCCACGGCGGCGATCTCAAGAGGACAAATTACCATTTCTTGACCACCCCCTCGACAAACATATGTAGGTATCGAATGAAAGGGTATGTTAAGTAGAATACAATAAGCTATGTCGTAAAATCCATGGCGGTCGTCTCAAGAGGGCGGATTACCACTTTCTTCACAACCCCCTCGACATGGGTATCAAATGAAAGAGTATGTTCAGTAGAATACAAAAAGCTATGTCGTAAAATCTATGGCGGCCGTCTCAAGAGGGCGGACTACCATTTCTTCACCACTCCCTCGACATGGGTCTTAATTGAAAGGGTATTATATGTAGAATACCATAAGCGATATAGTATACTCAATATATGGTTAGATCGATGGCGGCAATCTGAAGAGGGCGTATTACCATTTTCTTCAAAACCCCCTCGACATGGGTATCAAATGAAAGAATATCATAAGTAGAAGACAATAAGCAATATAGTATATTCAATATCCCGTTTGATCCACCGCGGTCATCTCAAGAGGGCAGGTTACCATTTTCTTCACATACCCATCTACATGGGTATCAAATGAAAGGGTATCATAAGTAGAACACAATAAGCTATATTGTATACTGTATACTATGTAGATCACTGACATATAATAATGGACTGCTCATCAGCATTTATTCCCATACAAACCGATGGCACCAAAAAGGTATAGTCGACTCGCTCATCCATAAGCCCCCAAACTGACAGAAGCACTCAGAAGAACAGGAAAAACAGGCGTTAAGAACTTAAATCAGATACACATAAAATTTGTAAATTAATGAAAAAAAGGCATTTTTAAAGGTGAAAAAGTGAAAATAGTGTTTATTAATTTTTTTAAACAAAATATTTGTGTTGTTTTAATGTTTTAAGTACGTATTTAAAAAAAGTAAATTTCAAAATTGATTCCGGTGTTTACATGGGGTGAAAAAAGGTTTGTAGCCTATGGAACAAATTGGTGCCATGAAAAATTCCTCATGAGCAGTCCATTCTATATGTCAGTGATGTAGATCCATGGCGGGCATCTCAATAGGGCGCATTACCATTTTCTTCACCACCTCCTCGACAAAGGTATCAAATGAAAGGGTGTGATAAGTAGAATACATTATTTTTATTTTAGTATGTAGGAAAACAAAAAAGAGTGATATTCCACCAAAAAACATTAAAATTGTGAATTAGAAGTTCGTGGGCGCGGAAATTATTTATTGAGACAGTTTAAAACACACTTGTTACAAAAAGAAGTAATATGGATTAGTCAAGATGAATCGTTAATAGCATGAAATAATTAAACACGTGCATTTACGAACGAATTCAAAGGAGATTTACAACTGCTAATAACTCAATAAAGTATTATTAACCGCGAAAGTGTTGGCTGGAGAATTCGTTGTATAGCGTGAATCTTAGCTGACCTTCGAAATGTAACAAATTTTATTAGAAACACTGAACTCGTTCGTAAATGCACGTGTTTAATTATTTCATGCTATTAACAATTCATCTTGACGAATCCATATCACTTCTTTTTGTAACAAGTGTGTTTTAAACTGTCCCAATAAATAATGTCCGCGCCCACGAACTTCTAATTCACATTTTTAATGTTTTTTTGGTGAGATATAGATTATTCGGAATTAAAAATACGCAAAAGATGTCTTTGATGTCTCCTACTGTGTATTAAAATTCTTATCACCTCAAAATAAACGGAAGCTACAGTGCGCACTAAAAGAATTGGATATTGGAAACAACACCCCACACACATTAACATTAAAAAATTAATGGTCTTGGATGTGAAGTATCACGTCCTTATTTTAACGTGACAACGTCTATTAATTTGAACGTGACAACGTCTGTTATTACGTTTTGTATTATATTATTTGCTCAATTAATAAATTATATATTTCGAAGCAAATTTTTTTTTTGTGTGCGGGACATTTTCACACGCGCGTCCTATCTTAAACCGATTATTAAATCGGAATTCGATTCCGATTATTAAATCGGAGAATATTAAGACGTTGTCACGTCAATAAAATACAAGCGTCTCGCTTCGAAATTCGTTAATAGTCCGCGTTAGCACCTGATCACAACAAGAGTGGCAGTGAGACCGTTAAAATGTGTTGGGGAGCGGGTAATTTGTGTTTTCAAACGAACGGAGTAACACTTTCGAATGTACTTTGGTGGGATTGGAGACCGCAGTGCCCATGGAAAAAGTGATTTTGAGATTTCAAATCAGCACCGGGGTCCAGCTAGTATAGCTAGTAGCAATATAAAATTTAATTGTATTGAACTTTAAACTATATAAAATTTGAACTTATCAATCTTTAATTTTCTAATAGAGGAGCTGTTGAATCTTTTTGGCAGAAACATAGAAATATTACCCTCACTTGTCGAACTCATTGGAAATCATGTCAGATGACTGCATTGCATCTGAAGCAACTATTTATTAAGGAATTAAGCTTTTCTTGCTGACATCACAACGAGTCTCCTGCCAAGATCTAGAACCAGATTTATACAAATCTTGAGAACTTTGTCCATAGGTACCAATTTTGTTCTCGAGTCAATAATAAAATTCAGCTAACGATATCGTCTCAGTCTGGCAGGATATTCTCAAAAAATTAATTTAAAATTTATCCTTGAATAAAACAATCGGAGTGTGAAAACTTTATAATCAATTCCTACATATTTCACACGACAATCCAATGTCGTGTTAAGAGAATTCTGCGAAAGCCATAGCTAGTGAAAGATTCATCTAAATCGCACGAGTGTTGAAGGTAGTTCTTACAGTATGTGAGACAAGTTAGTTCTTTTTTTAAAACTTTTAATTAATTTAATTAATAATTAATTAAATTAGCAAGTCGTCAGCTGTACCACTAAATTTTAAGGTTATATTCGTTTTACTTCTGTTGACAAATTGGATTAGTTCACTCGATGTCTTGAAATAATTAATAATATTCCTGCCGGAAGTTTAGTCAAGTTTGTAAATTAACCTCGGTAAACTTTGACCCTAATATCATTTGCAGCGGTGTTTGAGGCCGCCAGGATCCCCCCCCCCCCCCCATAGACTCGTAATCAACTTTAACTGGCACACAGGATTCCAAGGAACTTGATCAAAAAGCTCATTCATAAGCACAAAATAAAGTACTGCCACACTGTCATATTTCAAAATGAACAAGTTTTGGTGTTTTGTTAGCTTAAAAGTTTACCACCAAAGCAACTTTATAGTTGGCATAACGAATAAGGAAATCTTCTCGTTTCCAGCACTGGCAAGCATCCACCCTGGATTCCAGGATTCACGGGACTTCCTTTCTATACAAAATAACGTCGAAGCCGACAAGTCAGGAGAATCTGCTGAAGCTGTGCAACCAGAAACAAATAGAAAAAAAGAAACTTACTAACTTCAGTACCTCATAAATTAGGGCTGACATCCTTAATTTATGTTCGTATGAGACTAATTACAATAGTCACTGGTAAAGTTGCGAACTTTCCGTTATGGTTAGTAAACTTAAAGTGGGGGAATTGGTTTTTGGGTCTAGAATTTATGACACAAAATGTTCATTGTGTCCCCAGCTTGGAGCATTATTAAAGTCGCACACAAAAATGGCAGACATTTTAACCCTTTTCCGGTGTTATTAAGGTAAATTATCAGAAGTCTATGACTTCAACGTAACAATCCTACCGCAAGGTGAATGGAGGCCAAAAGGAGCATTTTTCTGAGGAACGCACTTCAGAATTGCCAGTAGCAAATTGCTAGCAAAAGAAATTATCGTCACGAAATACCCAGGTATTCCCTGCAAACGAGGAAAAATTTTCCTAAGAATTGTAGGGAATGAAGCACGACAGCCGCTTCATGGCCTGTAATTTTCAGCTTTAACATGGGTGCATTTTTGAGGAGCAACCAACTTTCCACAGACATCACGACACCAAACGAAAAGTTCTTTTTCCGCATAATTATTAATCCTCGTCTGATGGCATTGTACCTGTGTATGCATGTACCTATAGTACAGGTAAAAATGTATGGTACATAAGTACATAACTGGTATTCTGCCAGAGACAAAGAAATTCTGGATGATTGCAGGTTGGAGCCCATGCAAAGTACTTTATATGTACAAACGTTAAAAGCCAATTCCTCGAACGCTACCAAGGTACATATATGTACGTATGTAATTTATGAAAAAGACAATGAAATATCTATTTTCATGAGAAGCCGCCTTTGTTCTCGTTTTGTTTATTTTATTTTTTGTGTTTGTTGTAGCATTTGTTTCATTTAGTTGTCGACTACAATGCTTCGCTTGAGTCCTTTTGTAAAGTATGTTTTTTCTTTTGCCAAAAAGCTGCTCGTTTTGCGTGCTCTATTAAAAAATCGGCATAAACTTTTCTTTTGTTACAACCTTACAACATCGATGAACAGCGGCACTTGCCAACCTACATCCTCCCACGGCTAATGTACATAGGTATGTCTATGCTTGTTTAGTCAGCTCCTTGAAAGCATCTGGCTTATTAAAGTAAATTGTTTTAAAGTCCACCTTGGCATATGCTTGAGTCTCTTAAGAAAGATTGTTGTTTCAGCTTTAAAATAAGCTCGTTGGAAGGCCTCTTGAGCCTGGCTACAAACAGAGCTACATTTTAGCAACCTTTAATCATCTTAATGGGCTGCATAAGTGTATTCATTATTTGAAGCAAGAGATAGTGAAAACAGGTTTCAAAACTCCTTTCCTTAGTGAGTACGATTCTCGTCTTTCCTTTATGCATTAAACTACCTACAACCAGATGAGAGAGCCTTCCAGAAGGGCAACACAGAACTATCCTGCAGTACGAAACTGGCCAAAGGAGTTATTCAAAATTGAATGGTTATAAGGTTAATCCGAAATGAGGCTGAACCTATAGTACCGGGAGAGAGGGTGAACCATCCTTTCATGATTCATATTCAGACATAGTGAAATTTTCCTTTCTAGGCCTGTGGCGGCTGTCGTACAAAACACCATTTACTTGGGGTAGGTCTTATGATCATCAAAAGAATGAAGCCTGTGATTATCGGCTTTAAAGCAATAAACGCAAGGCGTCAGGAAGGGTGGGCGATGCAAAATAATCAACTTCAGCCTCATAAACATTCACGCACCTACAGAAGAGCCCGCGGGTTGAAAAGAAATGAAATTCTTCGAAGTAGTTGAGCTGGCCCCAGGTGTGATGCAAAAATCGTCCACGGATATCTGAACGCTAAACTAGACTGGGAGCCATTACACAGGCATCGGTATCCACAGCTTAAATAAAAACACTAATTACAATGGGCAACGAACTAACTTGGTCGCTGAAAGAATTAGATTTGCCATAAAGCCACCTGGATATCCCCTGATGGAGCCCCTCGCAACCAAATAGACCATGTGTTTATAGACCACCCCACCTTTCGGGTCTGATAACAGTACGAACGTAGCGAGGTGCCAACTTCGACTCGTATCATTGTCTTGTTGGTATGGTCCTCCCAGTGCGCTTTACAAGACTGAAAAACTTGGTATCCGCAGATCAAGCTCGAACAACACAGCTGAACTATGCAACGAAGTGGCCAGAAACAGCTCCGGTCATTCGTCAAGCCCGCTACACAATAGCGTCGAACGACAGCGTTGTCCGAATGACGTATGCCTCTATTCTATACACATTACTCGTCGTTTAGTTTGCATAGTTCCATGAATGAAGATCAATCAATACGGGACAATATCCGAGGTCGGCCAACGTTTTAAAATGTTTATGCACAAAAGGTACGTTCTTCACTGACGAAGGATGCCACCGAGTTTTCACCCACAGTTTTCGTAGGCACAACATTTTTTTTCATCTTCTTACACCAAACATTATTGCCTACAAAATACAATTTTCGAAAAAAAAAAAAAAAAAAAAAAAAAAAAAAAAAAACAGTTTTTGAGTGAAATTTTGGCCAAAACGAGATTTTCGATAATTTTGACCATAAATAACTTTCAACGGATTAATCGGGTTAATTTTTTGTGAGAACTTAAGTTAAAGAGAATTTCATTGTCAAAATTTTGGGCTTTTGCACGGGGATGACCTATAGAAACTGAGATACATGAAAAACGAACTCGCGAATTCTGAGATAGACAGACTCTCTAGACTACCGTGCCCTCATGGATCTCATGACCCTGTTTGTAGGAGAAAATTGCTCATATCATGCTTTACCCTGTCGGCGGTGTTCACCAATTCGATTTTTCTGAAATATATTCTCGAATCGAAATTGGGTGTTCCACATTTAGCATGTGAAATAGGAATTCGAACTCGAAGCTCGGTGCTCCACATTTTTATTACCGAGGCCATACACAGTCAAATTTGTTTGCAAACATGTTTGCAATATTGTTTGAATGTTTCGAATACACACCATCAAACGAATAGTCAAGCAGAATTTCAAACATCATTTCATGTGTTTAGCGTGTCGTAGTCCTATATCGGTTAATCGGGAAGATTTTCGAAAAAAATGTGTAGCAAGAAAGGTGTTATGTTTAATGATTATTTCCGAATTGTGTAGTGATGATGAAGAGGATTTTAATCCTCGAAAACGAAGAAAGTGGGTAAAAAATTGGCTTTTGGAGAAAAACTGTTTTCAAATGAAAGACTGTTGAAACATTTAAGAGAAAGTGAGCCGATTGATTATAAAAATTATTTTCGAATGACCTCTGCTACTTTCGACGAACTCCTCCGCAAAGTTACACCTTTCATAAGCCGAAAGGACTCTCTGACGAGAGATGCAATAACCGCAGAAACAAGGTTAAATATTACGCTCAGATTTCTAGCGAAGGGAAATGATTTTGAAGATTTAAAATTTTTCTATGCCGTGTCTCCACAAGCCATAGGCAAAATTGTAATTGATACGTGCGACTCAATTATTCACGTTTTGAAAAACTGCATTAAGGTTATTAAAATTGTTCTTTGTCACATTTTAGGTTGGGAATACTAATTTTTAATCATTTTTAGCTACCTAAAACCGCTGATGAATGGCGAAAGGAAGCAGAATTATTTCAACAAGTTTCTGACTTTCCACACTCCATCGGAGCTATCGATGGAAAACATGTAGAAATAAATAAGCCACCACACTCGGGATCTTTTTATTTTAATTATAAAAAGGCATTCAGTATTGTTCTAATGGCAGTCGTGAATGCTAATCTCCAGTTTTTAATGGTCGATGTTGGTCAGAATGGTAGAGTGTCAGATGGAGGTGTTTTTTCCAACACAAACTTTTCCAGATTGTTAGCGGAAGGACTTCTTCAAATTCCTGAGTCCACTGTAGTGATACCTGGAGGAGAAAGTTTACCATTTGTTTTCGTAGCTGACGGTGCCTTTCCATTAAAAGAAAATATCTTGAAGCCATATACAGGGATTCATCTAAGCACACAGCAAGAAAATTTTAATCGAAAACTCAGCTCAGCTCAGCTCAGTGTTAAAGTTGAAAATGTGTTTGGAATATTGGTCAATCGTTTCCAGATTTTGTCAAAGCCTATAAATTTATGCCCAGAAAAGGCAGCAAAGATAGTTTTAACTTGTTGCTATTTACATAATTTTTTAAGAAAATTAGACTCATCAGATACAACAAATTTCGCGAGGAATAATGGAGAATCGCAGGATTTACAAATGATGTCACTTGAAGCAACAAGTGCGAGAAATTCTACTAATGTAACAATAAAAAACAAGGGATGGTTTTTGTAATACAATTAATTTAATGTCAATTACATAACTAATTATTACTATTAAATTCCTTTTTCTTTCACGTTTACATTTTTTAACTAAATCGTGATGCTTCAAACAAGTCTTTTATACTTTCGTACGTTTTTTCTGCTCCTTGTATTTCCTGTGGAGCTGAAAATTGATTGGTTCTGGGTGTGAAAGTAGGCAGTTGAACAATCTGAAAGCTCTTTGGTTGCATAATAGGTACTGGAGAAGAAGATTCATATGAATAGGGGGTTGAACTCCCAGAACTTGCAATTGAAGGTGAGCTTGAAGACGCCGTGGACACAGTGTTCAATGTTAATTTGTTCAACTGTCCTAGTAGAAGGATGTCTTCTATAGCTTTTCTAGCATAGAGCTGTTGTATTTCAGATAATTTACGAAATAAACATGCCCAGTACTCAGAAAATGTCGTAGCATCATCCTTTGATTCCTTCTGAGAATTTTCCAAATGTTCAACTGCTCTTTTCAAAAAAACCTCTTTTTCAGATGAATGGAGTTTGTTCCTTTTGGCTTTTGGTGGTAATTCTAGTAGTTCCGCGTCATTCTATAATGACAACATAAAATTAACAATTCTGTTCATTTTTTTCATATTCGCATAATTTGCAAGAACATATTTTGAACTGACCTCAAAAATCAATTGTAGAAATCCCAGGCGTTTGAATTTCTTGATCCTTAAGAAATTCTAAATGGGAAAAATACCAAATTGATGGACTATAAATATTCTCTTCTCCGGCTCCAGATCTTATAGAATCAATTACTTTTTTTAATTCCCGTCTGTAGCTAGTTCGAATACTATTTACTTTTGATTTTAGTTTTTCAATAGTAGCATCCCGATCAATGTGTTTGTATTGTGCTAATAATGTGTCCCACGCTTTATTTTTTTTTTGGCTTTATTTTTGTACTCGTCGCTTCTTATTTTCCACATTTTAAACTACGGAATACTTCGAAAAAATCACGCCACACTTCATTATTTGGGATAGCCATAGCTATATAATAAATTTCATTTCATTTATAATAAATTTCAAATTTAATAAATAAGAAAATTCCAAAAAAATACCTACCAAATCTTTTATTTAATCCTGATAACTGAAAAACAATGAGCACATTTCGACGGAAACTTGAAACTTAACTGATAATTTAAGGAAATGTTTGCAAACGATAGCATACACGCACAAATTCCACATCACACAGGCAGTCACGCCCCCAAAAAATCAAAACATTTTGATTTTTTTCAAACTATTTGTCAAACGCGAAAACTGGTTTGCAAACAAAGCTACACACGCTCAAATATCACTTGTTTGCAAACAGGTTTTCAAATAAATTTGACTGTGTATGGCCTACTTTACATAAATCGAAATGTCACTCGAAATAAATCTGTTTTAGTTGTCGTTTGTGAATTAGAGAGAAGTACAGTGATTTTAAAATGTAAGTAATTGTAATTTATTTACAAAGTTTACAATATCTTTAGGAAAATATTAAAATAAAGTATAAATTTACAGAGCAACCTTAAAAATAGCAGGCAGAAAAGAATATTGTGCTATGTTTAATAATAATAATAAATATATTTTATAAATCAAGGCAGGCGGTAGTTTGCCGAGTTCGTAAGGGCAAACAGCTAAAGCCTTATTTACGCCTAGACATGGAAAACAAGGTGTTTTTTTTTATAAAATTATGCGATTTTTCAGCTTTTTATAAGCAATATAAGTAATTTTTCATTTGTAACCGGTAACCACAATAACCACTCCGCCTTCGTCAACTCCGCCTTCGTCTGGTCCCAAGCCCAGAGTGTGAAAGGAAGAGGGTTGTCGACCTGCCGAGTTGATCGTAAAAACTAGGCAAGAAACCGCATGGATACACGAACTAACCATTCACGAAACAATGCTACTGCATCCGGGGCAGCCGATGCGCCAGCACTGGGGACCAGGGATTCTGGTGAGAAGTGGGTTACTGGCCGAACACCCAAATTAGTCACACCGAAAAGGGAATTAAAATTCGCTGCGTGGAATGTACGAACAGGACATCACGTTGGTCAAAAGGAAATCATAGCAATGGAATTGTTGAAATACAAAATATCAATTGAAGAGCGATATTCCAAAACGTACTAAGTCAATTTTTGTTTAATTTTAATATTGTATTGCTTTCGAATCTATGACGTAGTAGTTATGCATTCACATAAACATTTATCACAAATCATACTCATTCCGATGTATAATGGGTCATACAAATGAATTTTCCATCAATTTCAATAGCTAGTATTCATATTGAATTTTTTAATGTTTTTTTTATATTAAAAATAAAGATTTGAAAAATACTATTCTTTCTTTTGCTGGGCTGAACTTTCTGAGGACTGAAAACATTTACCATAGTATCATAATTTTACTATGAAATTTTATTTCAAAATGTACTAAGTAATTGACTTAGTACATTATGAAAATGTAAGTAATTGACTTAGTACATTATGAAAATGTACCACCATAAATAAAACCATTTTTTTCATATAAAATGTAGCAAATTTATTTATATTTTTATAAATAATAGTTTCTTTTATCGGTTTTTTGAGAAAGGAAATAATATTACAGCCCTTTAGGCGAGAGTGAAAGTGATATTCAGTTTTTTTTTATTTCCCACTAATTACATCATAAGAACTTAGCACGTTTTGGAATATCGCTCTTCAATTGCTGCGCTATCGGAACTACGGCTTACCGGATCCGGGATATTGACAATCGTCCCGCCAACAATCAACGAAACGATGATGCTTTACTATTCCGGTGGTGAGAAAAGAGAGGCCGGCGTACCGATATCCGAGCGTTTGGCGGTTATAAACATCAGTGGAACGATCAAGACCCATATCATATCCGTTTATGCGCCAACCGAGACCAGCACGGACACGAACAAGGACGAATTTTACGATCAGCTTCAACAGACGCTGGATATGATACCTCAAACCGAATTAATAATTCTCGCGGGGGATTTCAATGCACATTCAGGAGTAGATCGAACCGGCTGGGAAGAAACCATGGGCAAATTCGGACACGGAGTAATTAATGACAACGGCTTAAGCCTGCTTTCATTCGCATCGTCAAACAACTTGATCGTTGGCAACAGCATTTTCCGCCATCCACTCAAACACCAACTCACCTGGCGAAATCCATCCGGCAAAGACTCGGCGATGTTAGACTACGTTTTGATCAACACAAGATTCCGATCGACGCTTAAAGACGTACGTGCAATGCGTGGACCCGATTGCGGATCGGACCATTATCTTGTTCGAGCGAAATTGCAGATGCGATTGCAAAGAGCGAAGAAAACGGAGCCACCACCAGCCAAGAAAAATTGGGCGTGCCTACAGGACCCGGCCATCGGGCGAAAGTTTCAAATGGCATTATCCAACAAATTCGCGGCGCTCGCAATACCGGACGATATCGATGTAGAAGAAAGGCAATCGTCGGAGTCTATTGTGGAGTGTGCAATGGAGTTGTGTCCAACTATCCGTAAACGGACGCAGCCATGGATCTCGGACAGCTGTCTGGACCTCGTCGATCAGCGGAAGCGCATGAAACACGTCGACTTTGAGGAATACCGAAGATTGAACAAAGAAGTTCGGCAGAAAATGAAATTGGAACGAGAGGCGTACTGGAATAACGTTGCGGCCGACATGGAAAAAGCGGCGTCGAGGCACGAGTACCGGACGCTGTACCAGACAATCCGCCGGTTAGGCGGCAAAACAACATCAACAAACGACAACATCAAAAAATCGGATGGAACTTTTGTGACTTCTGCCCATGAACGCCTGGGGCGGTGGAGAGCATTCTTCCACCAGCTGTATAACCACGATCCGCCGCAAGGTCCAGCACCCGAACCACCGATTATCGAACAGCCGATGAATCAGTTTCTCGATACCGAACCAACAATTATCGAGGTGAAGACAGCAATAAAATCGCTGAAAAATGGAAAAACGCCGGGAATAGACCAAGTAACCGCCGAGATGATCAAAGCTGGAGGTGATGTCTTATCACAACGACTTCATGTCCTCATAACACATATATGGCATTCGGATCGTGTCCCTTCGGTATGGAAGAAAGCGATCGTTGTCCCAATTTTGAAGAAAGGCGACAGTCGGGAATGCAAGAATTATCGCGGTATTAGCCTTCTTTCGATCGTCGGTAAAGTATTTACGAAAATAATACAATCGAGGCTACAGAAACATCGAGAGCAAACGAGCCGGGAGGAACAAGCGGGATTTAGACCACATCGAGGATGCATTGATCAAATATTCGCCCTCCGTCAGGTAATGGAAGAAAGAATTCGTTGCGGCAAACGAATTGTCGTCGTTTTCATCGATTTCAAATCCGCTTTCGATTGCATCGATTGGAAAAGCTTGTGGAGAGTCTTGGTAACCGAACACGTGCCATTGAGAATCATCCAACTTCTCCAAGCGTCGTACGATGGCTCAACCAGCAGCGTTCGTATTCGAAACGACTTATCCGAGGAGTTCCCGATTCAGACGGGTGTCCGACAGGGAGACGTCGCTTCGCCACTTCTCTTCAACGTTGTGATCGACGCGATTATGCGTGAAGCATTCGATGGACGACTCGGAGTTCAATACGACGACAACAACTTCGTAACAGACTTAATGTTCGCCGACGATAGCGCTGTTTTCGCTGACACGGATGCCGAAGCAACGGACATCTTATACGATATTTCCCGCATCGCCCAATCATACGGGTTAAAAATCAATGCGGAAAAGACCAAAGTGCTCACAACGGATGGATCAAGAGCCAGTGTTCACCTCGATGGAACCCAAATCGAACAGGTTCCAAGGTTCAAATATTTGGGATCATTGGTTGAGGAAACGAAAGTAGCATCGACGGCCGACGTTCACAGCCGTATCGGCCAGGCAACAGCAACATTCGCCTCGCTCAAGTGGTGCATATGGAAACGAGCAAATTTCTCCATCAAAACAAAACTACGTCTTTACCGAACGTTGATTCTTCCGATTCTTCTTTACGGATCTGAAACGTGGACACTGCTCAAACCGGACGTTAAGAAGCTCGAGGTCTTCCAAATGCGATGTTTGAGGCAGATCCTCCGTGTCTCACTCCGTGATCGCCTTCGAAACGAGGTTGTCAGACAAAGATGCGATCAGCAAACACTGATCGAAGAAGAAATGCAAAAACGTCGACTACGGTGGTTTGGACATGTTTGCCGAATGGATGATAACCGCTTGCCACGTAAACTTCTCTGGCGAGACCGTCCTGCAGACTGGAGAATACAGCGATCGGCACCGAAGAAAACCTGGTTGAAGAATATCGAAGGTGACTTAAAGAATCAACGATTATCAGTTACCGAGGCTCGAGACACCGCCAAAAACCGAGAAGAATGGAAGCGAATCGTGAATAGAGTTCGGGACCCAGCGGCACCGACAGCAGCGTATCCGTTGCGGGGACGTCCCGCTCGGACCGCCAGCTAACGGATCAAAGAAGAAGAAGAACCACAATATCAATAATTTATTATTCCACTAGTTTTTTTCCTATCATTCTTTGTTTTCTTTATTTTTACATTTCGAAAGGACCTTTTTTGTTTCTCCTTTAGTCTAAAAAAGTGGGTACTAAAAATTATTCTATCAGATGGCGTTATAAGCTATTTCAATTGCTCAATAAATGAGATGGTGCTACTTGTTAGTCGAAAAGTGTTTACTCGCACTATTGATGCCGGATGGCATTAAATGATTAACAAAATGTGTTCATAAAAAAGTGGTTAGTCACCACTATGGTGTCAGATTAGGTTAGGTACTATAAAAACATATGTAGTTCATAGTACAGATGTACATTTAAATTTGAAATACCGATTACTACTTTTGCATAGTTCGTAATTGTACTTTATTTCTAAAAATGTGACATATTCGTTATAAGTTAGTCGAATCCAGCACTGTTGATGTCAGATAGCTTTCCCTATCATTTCGATGATTAACCAAAAGCGTTCATATTAAACTGGTAGGAGTCTCCAAAGGGCGGATTACCATTCCTTCACCACTCTATCGACATGGGTATCAATTATAAGGGGTATTATAAGTAGAATGCCATAAGCGATATAGTATACTCAATAAATAGTTAGATCCACCGCGGCCACCTCAAGAGGACGCATTACCAGTTTCTTCACCACCCCCTCGACATTGGTAGCAAATGAAAGGGTATGATAACTAGAATACAATAAGCTATGTCGTAAAATCCATATCGGCGGTCTCAAGAGGGCAGATTACCACTTCTTCACCACCCCTTCAACATGGGTATCAATTGAAGGGGGATCATAAGTGGAATACCATTAGCTATATAGTATGCTCAATATATGGTTAGATCCATGGCGGTCATCTCAAGAGGGCGGATTTCCATTTTCTTTACAACCCCCTCGACATAGGTATCAAATAAAATTGAATATCAATATCAATATATAGTTAGATCCACGGCGGCCATCTCAAGAGGATGCATTACCATTTTCTTCAATCAAATGGAAGCGTATGATAAGTAGAATACAATAAGCTATGTCGTAATATCCATGGCGGCCGTCTCAAGAGGGTAGATTACCATTTCTTCACCACCCCTCGACATGGGTATCAATTGAAAGAGTATCATAAGTAGAATACCATAAGGGATAGATCGTTAGATCCACGGCGGATTACCATTTTCTTCACAAGACACGGGACAGTTTAAAACACACTTATAACAAAAAAAAGGTGATATGGATTAGTCAAGATGAATCGTTAATAGCATGAAATAATTAAACACGTGCATATTACGACCGCAGATTCGTAATCAGCCGCCAAAAAAACCCTTTATACAAGTTTTGGTGCAAACTGAGACGTTTCCACTATATCCACGTCAAAGGATTCAATAAATATCGTAAAAAATTAATGATTATAAACAAATACTTAAACTTTCGAAATCCTTAAGACCCCATCGAGATTTTTGATCGCAGTGTTAGAGTTTCTTCTCCCGAACATTTTAAAACCAAAAACGTCCATTTGCGTGATGGGGTACTTGAAAAATTTAGTTTTAAAGTTTTTTACTATTTTTTGACCTTTTGATATTGAATTCGAATATATGTTTATGTTTTTCAGCAAATTTGCTACTGGTGGTTTGTAAACAACTCCTCTGACCAGAAAACATGTAAAACCTATCAAAAACGGCGACCCCTACGAAAGATATAGAGCCAAAATCGAGAAAGAAAGTCAAAATTAATAAAAATCCCTAAAAAACGCATTTAATTTTTATTGTCAATAGATTGTTGAAAATATTCTAAACAATTTTTTTTGTTGCCTTAAATAGTTGCCCAAACTCCCTGAAAAATTTCAGCCAAAACGGAAAGGGGTCGAAAAATTTTGTCCGATTTGACGTGGAATGCCCCATATACAGTGCCCGAAATTGATTTAAGTTCATCCAACACTTCTACGTTCCAGAGCGTTTTCCTCAGCCCCATTCTGTTGTGGAAACCTGAATTTTAACATACATAGTTGCCTTTCTAGGGGTTGCGAATAAGTGGTACAAAAAATTATATCGCTAGCTCTCTTCATAACAGTAAAATGCATACCGGAAGTAAAATCATTTCAATTTGAAGCATTTTTAGTACGAAATTGATTTAAGTTCAGTAAAAAATATAAAGAAAAAAGGCTTCTTATTGCTATAAATTAACTTTAGTAATTGGTCGATCCTCCATTGATTTTATGACTTGAAAAAATCTTTTTCTCATACTCGCCACTAATGTTTCGAGCATTTCCTCCGGAATTGAATTCCATGCTTGTTGGATGGCTATTTTGAGCGATTGTTTTGAAAAGGGACTCATATTTTTTGTAATGTGATCATGCCAGTGCAGTGGCGTAGCGAGGGGGGGGGCAGGGGGGGCTTCATGCCCCGGGCGCTACTCACAAAGGGGCGCCAAATGGTCCGCAAAACAAAAAATTGCTGGATAATTTTTAACTTTCCAGTATAGAAAGTTATGTAATCGGTCCGAAAATGGAAATCGAAAATTTCAACGTATTTTCATCTTTCAAGGTTCCAGGAGCATTTTAAGCAAAAAATTGGGAGGAAGTATGTGTGTGTGTGCGTACGGATGTGGTCATTTTTTCCTGCACGATATCGCGCGAACCAAAACTGATATCGACTTCATTGAGGCGTCGTTCGAAGCGTATTAACCGAAATATGATCTGAAAAGATTTTCATGAAATTCGGTCCAGCCGTTTTTTTAAAGCGGCGTAAGTGATTTTTGTACCTGCACGATATCGCCCGAACCACGAAAGATATTGATTATTACTTGAGGTGCCGTTCGAAGCGTATTAGCGACAATATAATCTGAAAAGATTTTTATAATATTCGGTCGAGCGGTTTTTTGGTTTAAATGACATAAGTGATTTTTGTACCTGCACGATATCGCGCGAACCAAAAAAGATTTCGAGTTCGTTGAGATTTCGTTCGAAGAGTATTTACCGAAATATGATCTGAAAAGATTTTCATAAAATTCGGTCGAACGGTTTGATGTTTATGATTTTTGTACCTGCACGATACCGCGCGAACTAAAACCTATATCGACTTCATTGAGGTGTCGAAAAAAGAATATTAACGAAGAAATGCTCCGAAAAAAATTTCATAATATTCGGTCGGGCCTTTTTTGTTTAAATAGAAAAACTTCGGCTAACTGTCAGAAAGACCTTAAATTGACAAGTTTTGCTGATATCTAATAAACTCAATGGAAGGAGACCCGTTCTAAGCGAAGTATTCTTTTTTGGGTTCTGCACAGCGATAGCCTTCGAACAAAACATCACTTGTCAAAATCCGAAAACCTTTCAAAATCGTGCAAAAATTTCGTTACCCTTTACAAACAGCGCGAATTTGTCAAATCTTTGATTAGCACATTTTGACGGGGAGTTGCTTTCTACGCGTGATACAGTTTCAGAAAATTGCGGTTAATCCCGGGATTTCCAGTAGTTACGCAAAATTTGTTCTTTTTCTGACAAGTACTTAACAGTTACAGTTTTGCTAATATCTCCGGAAAGCTTTGGAATTTTTAAATGAAATCATTCGCTTCTCAGTTTGACAATGGCGCTTCAGCGAATTTGAACACCCGCTTTAGTGCAGCGAACGAAATACGGAGGAAATGTTTGTTTGCTAAATTTTAGGAAAAACAAATTCTCTAGAAAAATCTTGTGGATTTACCACTATTATAGTTACTTGAACTAGCTTCTCTCGGGATTGCTTTGTCATCAGTTCTGATACTTGCCAATTTTCCACTAGTGCTAAACGTATAACTATTTTGTAAGAAGTCAGTTTATTCCTTCTTTGTTCATCATACTGGGAAGTTAATCGCGTGGACCGAAGGGGTCAAACTCACATCCCAACTAGTTATTTTTATTATTGATTTCTGGAAAATAAATTTTAAATTTAGTGGCAGTGTAATATAATATACTAGTGGGCCCCTGTTTAAACACAAAACGTATAATAGCAAAAAAATCAAACACAAAACGAAATTCTGTTCTGTAAAAAATTTTGTTCCGACCAAAGAAAACAACAGAAAATAATAAGAAATTTTTCTGAAAAAAAAGGTATTGTGCCCCGGGCGCGTGTTAAGCTCGCTACGCCACTGTGCCAGTGTCAAATTAACTACAATATTTCCACGTAGTAAAATAGTGAATTGCCTCAATAAATATTCTTGAATTAAAACTTAATCGGGTCTTGATTTAATACAAATTTTGTTTTGAATAAAAAATATTTAGTTTCTTGAGTAAAAATTTAAACAATCTTATTTCGAGAAAAATATATCTTGCTTGTAAAATATAAGTATTGAGCGAAGAAATACAATTGCTTGTCTCAAGAATTTCTAGTGTCTTACTCTGAGACAGCATTCTAATGTTAAGACTGAACAAATTTTCTACTCAAGACAACGAAACGAAGTCTATCGAATTGCTGGAATCAAGACAATTTTTCTATCAGTGTACCCTTATTTTATTTTAAGATTTGGATTGACTGGAAAGCTACCATAACAAAAAAATTAGCACATAATAAAAGAGAAGTCAATGCTACCCGTAGAGCTATTACCACCTCCAAATGAATTAGTAATGGCTGAAATACCAGGACTGAACCCTCCAATTAGACATTTAAAAAAATTTAAAGATTTTTAATAATCATATCCCGGGAAGCTCACTTTTTAGGTCTTGTCATAAAATAATATTCATAAAGTTTGTAAATAATGCGATTCTCTACAAAAAAAGTTATTATACATTTTCTGGTAAGAGTTACCATTCATGAGATAATATCGTTTTAAAGATTTAAAATACTTATATGCACTTATTGACGACTTGTATAGGTCATCAGACGTTCAAGCTGGACTACGTTACTAATGTTTTCAGGGGTGATTCCTGGATGTATTTGGGAAAAAAAATTGATTGCGCAATTACGGAAGCAGGAAGCGATGCCAGAAGGCAGGGAAAAAAGGAATCCTCTGCGCGGTACATGAAAAGGAGATATTACTACATGCAAGAATTATTAGGGTATAACGTTGTTGAGTACCGTTTAAGGTATTCTCCGATATCATACAAAACAACTAGAAATGTCATAGGCCAATACAAGTGTGGCCCAGGAAAATTAACAACCGATCATATGCCCATTTTGGGGCAGGTTATGGAAAAATGTCTAAAGTTTCCAATCTTAATTCCACATCTCTACATAGACTTTAAAGCCGCCTATAAAATCATAGCCAGAGTATAACGCTACAAAACCATTAAAGAATTCGGCATCGCCAGCAAGCCAATGTAACCCGCCAAGTAAAGGTATCCGGTATACTGTCCAGCCCAATCAGCATCTATAAAGAACTCCCACAAGGGAACGGGCTGACCTGCCTGGAAATCTGCGACTGCACATCAACGAAAGAAAAACAAGATACATGGTGGTCTTGTCTACAAAAACGCCTAACATTGGTCCCACAATAGGTAGAGGAACACGAATTTGAAGAATTAAAATCATTCACTATGGGGCAATAGTAGCAGAAGGCAATAGCATACAATCAGAAATACTCGCAAGACCAAGAAAGCCTACTATAGTCTGTCAGGGCTTTCCAAATCTAACGGCGAAACTGCTATTTACCGGTACTCACATATGCATCCAAGGCATAACCTATTCGGAGAATTATTGGCCCCTTATATAAGGAGACTCTACAACGAGGAGTTGTGGCCAAAATATTTGAGTGAAGATGAACCTGCTGGGAAATTTCTCTGCGGTAATATCTAACGTAAACTCTACAAACGACCCGGAAAGACGTCACCAACTAGAACGGGAATACTCCCAATTACATCGGGAGGTTAAGAGAAGTGTCCGGCGTGATAAAAGGCAGCAGATAAATGAGCTCGCAGAAAAAGCGGAAAATGCGGCAAACACAGGCAACAGTAAGGTGCTGTACCAAATCACTCAACAGCTCTCGGGAAAGCACTCTACTAAAAAGCATGCCGTTAAGAGTGCGGATGGAAGGCTGCTGTGCAGCGACGAAAAGCAACTCCAAAGATGGAGAGATTACTTCTTCTCTGCCCTGAATGGTACGCTTACACAGGAACCTCAGGAAAACAGCAACAATGCACAGCCAATAAGAATCACCACCCGGGCCCCATCCAAGACGGAAATAGTAACCGCAATTCATGCGATGGCCAATGGTAAAGCAGCTGGGAAAGATGGCATCCCGCCAGAATTGTTGAAAGCCGACTCAAGCCTCATAGCAGATGTGCTTCAGCCAATCCTAGAAATAGCATGGAACACCTGTACCTTTCCGGAGGATTGGACGGAAGGTATCATAGTCAAAATACCAAAAAAGAGGGACCTAACAATATGCGACAACTGGAGAGGTATCTGTTTATTATCTACTGTGGGCAACATTTGGTCCCATATATTACTATCTAGGATAAGTGAGGCAGTAGACCGAAGGATAGACGACCAAGTCAGGCGAAGGAAATGGAATTCTGTTGGCCACACCTTGCGACGCGAAAACGAAAATCTAGCCAAAAAGGCCCTTGATTGGAATCCGCAAGGTTCCCGTCGAGTAGGAAGACCTAGAACAACGTGGAGGAGAACCCTACTAGCAGAAGCCGCAACAACTGGGAGATCCTGGTCGGCGCTGAGAACTGTCGCGCAAAACAGAGTCCGCTGGAGGGCAACTGTTTCCGCTCTATGTCCCATGAGGGATTAAAGGAGCTTAAAGAAAGAAGAAGAATATCTATGGGTTGCGACAGCGAGGGAGATCCAACCTAAACTGGAAGGATAGCGTAGACCAGGAGGCTCAGAGCTTAGGGATGCCAAACTGGATGACATCGGTTCAGAATGGGGTCAGTGGAGAGAACAGTTGTGAGAAACCAGGACCGAATCCCGGTTGTACAGCCGTCACGGCTAAATTGCTTCATCGCAGTCTCCAGCCATTCCAGCCACTAGAGAAATTTTGTTGTTGCTTTCTCTGAATTTGCCCTATATTACGCCCAGACATTGGCTTAATGGGCTTCACTAAAGATTGGTATATTAATCGTTGCCCTAAACTCTGCTCCCATTTCTTTTGCTGAGACCGGGCTTAGATATCCAGGTAGAGCACATATTCAATTAACTTGTTCAATTATTACATTAAGCTGAGGAAGATTGCGATTTCACGAATTATTTTAAAACCAGTAACTTCTATTCCTGTTACTTGAAAATATCGAAACTTACACGAAATCCATTAAAAGTAACTTCTTATTATCCTCAAATTAGATAATCGGAGACCAATTTAAAAGGACGACATGGTTCCTTTAAAACACTTTGATGATTTCCTCGAGTCCACGTTCACACTCGACCATTTACTCATGAACATTTTGCTATCGAACCGCACTAATCAAGAAGGTAGACTAAGTTTCTAATTGCATCAATATGAGGTGCTATACTAACCAGCAAGATTTTCGCTGATGAGAGTACACCTAAGCGACTTGGGTTGGGTATGAAACACAAAAATCAATTTTTTCACACGCTCATAGGTTGTCATAAGTTAACAGAATTAAATTTTGTGTGATCAAAAACACATAAAAGTTATGAACTGCCAATCTCTGTCACCGAAACAACTCTGAATTTGACATAGTTTGAGAGCATAAATTGGTTGTTTTCATTTGAGAGTTTTAGTAGGTCGGCGAATTTTCATTAGGACTGGTAATGAAATGATAGCTCAATTACAGCACTTCTGGCAATATTTTAATTGGTGAAAAGTAAAATTTATGCCGAATGCTGCAATCGGTACTAAAGTGCCATCATTAGTAACTGCAAACTTGTTAAAAACTTTTCATCGTCATTATCAAACCAACAATTTCCAATCACATACCAGTTGCCAGTGAAAAGTTATTGCTTCAACAACAATTTCAATTAATTTGCAGACTTCATGAAGCACCGCCTTGCCCGCCCGGCGTCCCGCTATCGGCCCCGCTTTATGGGGAAGGGAGAATCACAAGTTGGAAAGTTTTCCCCAAAAATGCCACGTCTGGTACCATAAAATGCAATTTTACCTCTGAATCAGGGCTTTTGCATATTCAATCAAAACTTTGAGTAATATGCAAATCGACAAGAATACATTATAGTGATTGTTCCGAATCCTCGCAACTTCGGGACCTTTCACTTCGCAGTGCGGCTGCTACTACCCAATTGAGATGTGCATGTGATACTGCTCGGCGAATAGACCAAGTTACCGCATATTAGGTCTTTGTTAAGGTGTCTCTGATTGATTCAAATCCGATTTCGTCCGGATGACTGAAGGTGGCTGGCAACGTCACTTTCAGATGGTGCCATTACGTCCTGAACAATTGCGAGACAGGATCCTAGCTTGATACGTATTCCAAACACGCACACAAACACACATATACAGAATTATATTCAAAAGGACTTTTGAACAATCTAAGCGTAAAAGTCTGACGCTCAGTCTAAGTGACTCGGCAAGTAACCGGGTCCTTGTAAGGATAATGAGATACGTCACTATGGCTACCCCACTAACAGGATATGCTTATCAAATATAATTAATAGCTGATAACCGAACTGAATGGGGGTTTACCCAAGGCATATCTGGGAAATTGTGCCGATGATTGGTGGCTGTGTATGTGCGCCTTTGCTTGGAGCCTTTGTGGTCCTTACAATAATATATCAAATGTCAATGACACCACAAGGATTTAATTGATGGAGTGAGAGATCTCGACGACAGCCATGTTTTGACTACTGCAATGTATTCCGTTCTTACGCTTGTTACGTGTAGGTTATTCGCATCAACGAAACTGTATCAAATGACAAATAGCGAAGGATGGAATTTACGATGCCAAACATCTTCAAGCGATGCTTGGCATTCAGTAATGAGGAGATATTATTCTGCAACTGTAAATTGGTATTGGTACTTATCGTGTATCTTGTGCATATAGTACCAAAACCTCAACTAATTATTAAAAGTCCCATCCATTCATAAGCCAATTTGTGAAGTAGCTCTTCAGTGATGATTAAAATCAATAATCAATACCTTGTTACTTTGTGCAAATTAAAGTTAAAGTCAGTCTAATTCAGTCTAATTAAATTATGTATAATGATGATGCGGAATTGGTTTTCAAATTTATTGATTGAATATTTTTCATTGATATTACAGTAACTCTAAAGGAGAATTCGAAATTATTTTAAAGCAGAATCGAATGGAATTTTGAATATTATGAATGGATATTTTACTAATAAATAAGCAAAGTTAAAAACAAATTGTAAGAAAAAATCAAACTCATAATAATAATTATAATTTTGATTTTATTTTTGTAATATATGTATGTTTTTTTTTTCTCTTTCTTTCTCCTATTTTTTTTTCTCTCTTTAATTTCTAATTTTTAATTTTTTTTGTTCATTTTTATATTTTACTAGCAAAAACCCACGTTCGTCGCAACGCTTTTTAATAAAACAAAATTATGTGTGCACAGTCCGGAATAAGAAAAGGGTATAAAGAAACAAAGAAAAAATATGCAAGACATGATTTTGGATATATAAAAAACTTTAGAGTTGACTATAAAAATATGTTACCTACACCTTTTTTTAAAATTCGAGGGTAATCATCGGACAACTTTTATACTACGTGCACAACAGATTCGTAGCCAATTTTATTCAGAATAAGTCTTGTGCTCGTAGATTTTGACGTTCTCAGATAATTGGCACCCTGAACTCGCCCCATGGCGAACATGGCTTGAGACGAAGATTGCCAACATTTTAAGACGATACTGCTGATTTGATCCTAAAAAGGACAGTTGCTGCTTTCGTGTTTCGTCGTTACCGGTCATACCGCCCGCACCGCATTGGTTAAAAATCCACTGTAACGCTTGTTTATAAACGATGTTAGATATTTCACTTGTAAGTATTACAATAGCCGCGTTCTTTTTACACCGTGATCCAGATCAGATCAGCCGAGCATAAAAGAACGGACTTGGCTCATGGAAGAAATATAGTTTTTTACAGTTGTAGTTCTGATTTTTGATATGCTCTGTCGCAATTTATATCAGTCTCTAAAACTTATTAAAAATATTTCTGATTTAAAAAGAATTTTTTAAAAATGTTTAATTGACTTCCAAAATTAACAAAAGGTAACTTTCAATCATTTTCCCAAATAAATTTATGAAATTTTGCAGAGATGCCAACCCTTAAAATTAAAGAAACAGAACAAAATTAGTTGTTACACAAGCTATTTTTGTATCACAGATTTTGATCCAAATCTTTTTCTTGGAATAGAGAAGATAAGGAACCGCAAATAGCGTACATGTACACGGATTTGAGGGAAGCACTTGGGATCAAGAAATTTTCTCTCTAATTCTCTCTCTCCACTTTAACCACAACAACAAAATACATTGACTTTAACCACAACAACAAAATACATTGTCTAACCCGGACATAGGCGTAGTGAAATTTGTTCAGGTTTTGCGAAGGGTCTGCTTCAAACATTTAGCCAAGTGAAGCGTTCTCACCGAGATGGTTGCTGAGAAACGATATCCCTACCGGTTTTTGAATAAATATAACACAGCCACTGTCCGGGTTAGACACAAATACGTAAAGAATGCTATGCATTAGTGTTGCCAAAATGCTTCCCCGTGTTTAACAAATTGCTCTTCCTCGTCTTCTCTATTCAAAGATCTTTTTTGGATCAAATTGTTCTTGTTGGTTTGCTTGAAAGATAATGATCTGAGTGGGATCTCGGCGTAAAAAGAACGTGGCTAATGTTTGTGGCATTACTGAGTTGAGTCGATTGAGTTGAGTTGATATTTTCGAAATCGTCATAAATGTCGCTCATCACAATTTCCTCGTCTATTACGAACTTTCAAACAGCATCCTGCAGCTCACTGTCATCATTCTCATTAATCTCAGAACATTTTCTATTGTATATCCTTTGTTGAGGAGAATAGTACTGAATTCTGAGTTTTCCGATTGCGCTCTCATCTTTTGCTTTAAATGACGTTTTCCAATATGTCCCTAAATGAGTGATCATTTCAGACATGCATCAATATCATCGGCCCACATATTTGTCCGGACAGCCGGCAACATTTGCCCGGAATCTATGTATGTCAATAAAACAGTTACTCCCCAATATAATTGGTTTTTACATGTAATATGTATCGCGGTGTTCTGTTAATAGATACTTTATTTGCCTTAGTACACTCATCGCATTCCCTGACAGTCATCATGTAGTCTTGTAAAACTTTAGATTTTTTCCACCCAGGTTTTTAGATTTGTTCTACGCAGGATTTTCCATATGATCTTCTTCGATCGGTATCTTAAGCATAGAATGAGCTGTTCTTCCTGGTGTGAATAAAGTTGCCAAAATCTCTGCTACTGTCCTGATCTCAAATTAGCCAAATAGCCTACCTTTCGAAATGTTGAAAAGAGTGGGACTTTACCTATATTCTTATTTTATTATTAGTGCAACTTTTCGCTAGCGCCCCATATATTATATACAGGCTTGAGCAAAGAAGGTTTCATTCAACATAATTTTTTACTTTTTCGTTCATTTTTAAACAAAAGCATATTTTTAAGTTTTTTAAACTATATTTTTAGCTTTCTACCTTTTAGTTTATTATATGTCTTCCGTTATTTTGTGGTGACCGATATTTAAAATGAGGTCACCCAGCTTACTGTACTCTACTCATCATACACTTTTATTTGGTATCCATACCGGGAGCATTGTAAAAAATTGTAGACCGCCATTTTGTGTTGGCTGCCATTTTGAATTTGGAATTACGCCACCCAGCTAATAGTATTCTACTTGTCATATCCTTTCATTTGATACCCATACCTAACGTGACGTAATTAAAAAAGTAATCCGCCATCTGTGTTGGCCGCCATTTTGTTCCGGCCGCCATTTTGATTTTGGAATGACACCAAATAGGTAATTATATTATACTTATCATTCCCGTTCATTTGATACCCATGTCGGCCGTCAGCGAGCAAGATTGCGAAATTCGGCCGCCATCTTGAAACGGCCATCTTGATTTTTTTATAAAATGGTCAGATTGCATTGTCACTTGAACTGTGCATGTGTGCAAAGTTTGAAGCTGATCGGTTATATGGAAGTGGGTTAAAAACAATTTTCAAGATTTGTCTACATACATAAATCCATACATACATATACAGGTAGAGCTAATATATAGTGCATATAAATAGTCTAAAACATGCCCGCCAAAATACTGAATCTTCCAGTGAACGTCCCATCCTAATCGGATTAGCCGTTTCCGAAATTAGCCCGAACAAACAGACAGACAGACATACAGACATACAGACACACAGATATACAGACATACAGACAGACAAAAATTTTAAAAATGCGTGATTTCGTTTTAAAATCATGTAAATAACCATATAAAATTAAAAAAACACAATTTGAAGTCACAGACAGACACTCCAATTATATTTATATATATTGATTTTTTTTTAAATGTTTCCATGTCTATTATTTTTCTTCCTTCTGTTTAGTTAATGTACTTCATTAAAATTATAATCTTTGTACATAATTGGAAATAAATAATAATAATAAATAATAATTTCATACACCGCCTATTGCACGAAACTACAAGTGCTTGTACTACAAGCGACTTCTTATGAGTGTAGAAAAATCCTGTTGCACAAAACTACAAGTCCGCCCCTCAAATTACAAGTGTAGAGAGCAAATTTTACAAATGAAAAATTTTGATTTCCCTAGTTTCTGTTGCACGAAAATACAAGGGAAGGTTCAATAAGAACTATACTTGTAGAATTCTAAGCAAAATTTTATAGACAAGTCATTTAGTGACTAACGGTTTGAGTTAACACCATTGTTGTGCGATGTAGACTACGTGATGTAAACTGCATAATTTTCTGCACGTCGACTTTTATTTGTAGGCAATGGTCCATAGTCTACTTCTACTTCATAGTATACGCGTAGACAAGTCGACAATATAAACTCATTAGCTAAGCTTTAATTTTCAATAAAACATCAAAAACTCGTCTTTTAAAAGATAAAAATAGTTGTTCATAGTCAGGGATAAAAAAAGGTATAATTAAACAAAGAAAAAATCTGCAAAACCCACAATCTGCTGCAATTTGTGGGAGCAACGTGGAGGAAAAGAGAGCATCACAGCTCCATTTTCTTTAGCTAGATCTAGTGTTGGTACGGATAAATGCGAAGAGTGATTGTCTAAGACCAACATAACAGGTGATTGCTTACTAGGTCTAACATGCTTGATAAAATGTTGCATAAATATAAGAAACTCATCATTAGTAATCCAACTGTTAGAATTTCCAGCACCAATGCAATCAGTAGGGCCATCCCAAATGAAATGGTCTTGAAAATTTTTGCAAAGGAAGAACTAAGGAAGATTCGACGAACCTGTAGCTGAAACCGCTACTAATAGGGTTACATTAGTTCCACGTTCACCTGATGTTACTGAACCAACATTTCGCTTTCCTTTAGCAGCAACTATTTTTGATGGTTTGGTGATAGTCGATACCCCAGTTTCATCTGCATTCCATATGGACGAGGCTGTAAATTTAAATCGGTCCATAACTTCTGCTAATTTCGTGTAAAATTCTAGCACATTAGATTTGTTGAACGACGTAGCTCTACCGGCCTTTTGTTGGTATGTACCAGGCACAGTCATAAGCCATGCGACAAACTTCTTTAGGACCTATACCGTGGAAAATTTTTGCAAGTTTGAGCAAGTATTCTGTGATTCTGGCTTTTTGTTCTTTATTAAATATCTTCCTTGGAGAGCCATAACCAAATCTCAAATTGACAGGATCATTCTTCATTCGTTTAATAAATCTTGATAATGACTTACGACATACCTGCCTTAATGATTTATTTTTATTGATAACTAAATCTGCTGCATTTAGTGCCACGATCAGATTTTCTTTATAGTTGCGCGTTCTGGAGCGAAAAAGTTTTTAATTGCCAATATATTAATTATGGGGTAAACAAATTCAATGTCGGTTAAAAGGTCTATATTCGACTTACTCCAACCGCGTGTAAGAGTTTCTATACGTTATAAAAAATAGCGTTTAAACTAGTTTAAAACTAATAATAAATCATGAAAAACTAATAAATAACGTATACTAAAAAAATTATATTCAGGCATGGTAAACGAAATAACACTGCTCGGAACTAAAAGAAATAATAATGAAAAAATTTACTTACCTTAAAATTTTGACACGCCTCGCTCGAATGCCAACGACGCCTCGTTACGCTTCTAGCGACCTCGACGTTCGGAAAAATTTTGTACTACGTTCACAACAGACACCTAGCCATATTCAGAATACGTATATGAATTTTGACGTTTCCAGGTAATTGACACCCTGTGTAGAGCTTGCCCCATGGCAACCTTAACATTTGTTTTCAAAAAAACTCTAAGAAAGGTCATGAATTTCAAAATTTGTTGCCTCTAAAAATCGAATAAATACATTATGGTGTGAGACGATGCTCGATGTTTGGTTTCACTTGTTAATATTACAAAGTTTGCGGCATTACTGAGTTGAATCGACTAAGTTGGGTTTTCATTTTGCAAATCGTCATAAATTTCGCTCACCAAAATTTCCGCGTCTATTACAAACTTTTAAAAATCAGACAGCAGCGATTATCATAATTATCATTAATCTCAGAACATTTTCTATATCCTACTAGCTGGGACCCGATGCGCCTGGCTGCACCCATAAGGGTCTGTTTATGTAGGAGCCAATAAAAACCATCCATTGACTTGGTATTTTTCGAAATATGAATTTTACTTCATCTATGCCTGAAAGAACATGTAAAATTCATGCAAATCTTCAAAATGGAACTATTCATAACCTTTAATGAAAGAATCAATTATTATTTCTGTAAAATTTCGAGACATTAGATTCTTTAAAACTATTTTATGTAAATAGCACTTTACTTTTTGGATTCCTGAAAAATATTCGATGTATTATATTTTTTTATTCCGGAAAAATGCTACTTGTAGCTTTTTAGGTATTTGAGAATGACAGATTCAATTTAATGACAATTTCAGATTCTATCGATTATCATTGTCCTCTGAAAGATTTGTTGCCAGAATCAACGGCTTCATAACTTTCTATAATTGGAATCAACATAATGTACTAATGGCTGTTCAATCGAAGCTAAAAGGACCAGCCAGAATTTGGGCAGACTCAACAACTGAGATATATCGCACATGGTACGAATTTTCTTCCAGTCTGTATCAGGATTTTGGGGAAATTGATAACGAAGCCGACATTCATATAAAACTTATAAATTGCAGTCGTCATTGATTATTTCCATCGCACCCGTGCATTGGGAAACAAGCATGAAGTGAACGACGCAGCTATCATCGGTTATATAAGGAACGGTCTTAAACACTGTGACCTACAAAATGCACTAGCCAGTATGGATTTCCAGTCCACAAACGATCTACGATGTGCCATCGAAAGATATTTAACTAATAGAGCTTCAAGTTCATCAGGCACCGACAGACGTCAAGTCTCACAACCGTCACAAAAACCTGAAAGGAAATCGTCTCCTCAACACCCAAAAGCTCCATTAACCGAAAGGAAACATTCCAGCACTAACATAGTGTGCTATAACTGCTTCGAGACAGGGCATTTGTCCGCGAATTGCCAAAACCACAAAGACGCTTTCGATGTGCCATCTGCCTACGAACGACTCATACTGATGCCACTCGCCCCGAAGCGAAAGGGAAACAAACCGGCAACGTAAATACATTCGGATCGGGAGAAACCCGACCCGACAACCGTCTGAAAACCATTTCCATAAACGATCATAAATATAATGCTTTCATTGACACTGGAAGCGATAAATTACAAATACGCCAGTCAATAACCAACTTGCAACCACCGTAGAAACCGAGCCATTTGTTTTGAAAGGATTCGCAGGAGGAGAATATCACTGCAGTTCATCGATAACTGCCTGCGTGGAAGCTGACAACCGCACATCAATAACTACATTTTTAGTTGTCAACGATGACATGTTGTCGCACGATGTGTTACTTGGCAACGATTATCTGAGTGACGAACAACACCAATTGGTCAACGCTCCAGGGACGTTCCAGACTATGATTACGAAATTGATACAAGGCACAGCCGGTAGGATCATTAGCTACGTCTACGAAGTCATCATACCGAGTCACACAGTCACCGAGGGCTTAGAAAGATTGAGTGAATTCCTACAACTTGTTCGTCATGCCGGGTTAACACTACATCTTAAGAAATGCCCTTTTTTGGCAACCGAGATCGTATTCCTGGGTCATCGAGTAACCCAAGATGGTGTTAAACTTGGTAAAGAAAAAACCATAGCGATTCAAAATTTTAAAGCACCCATCACTGTTGTCGAAGTTAGAAGATTCCTAGGCCTCACCGGATTCTTTAGAAAGTTTGTACCTAATTATTCGTCAATCGTCAAACCCCTTACCAATTTGCTGAAAACAAAGAACGCACCAGCTCATTTTAACTGGACAGCAGAGCACGAATCAGCTTTTGACAGAATTAAGGAAATTCTCTGTACCGACCCAGTTTTAGAAGTTTACAATCCGACACGGAACCATCAAGTCCATACCGATGACAGTCGTGACGGCTTGGCAGGGATTCTACTTCAGGAAACTGAAAGCCATGACTATAAACCTGTAAGTTATTACAGTCGTCGATGTCGATGCACAGCTGCCGAAACCAATAATTATGCTAGTCATGAATTAGAAGTGCTCGACGTCGTCGAAACCATCTCGAGATTTCGAATGTATCTCCTGGGAAAACACTTCTGTGTGTTTACAGATTGCTCCGCCGTCAGCCAGGCGCGGATTCAAGGGGGGGAGGGTCACGGGGGTCATGACCCCCCCCCCCCCAAATGCTCGAACTATGCAATAATAGTTGAGATGGGAGAAACCAAAAGCTGCTAATACGCTTCTACTACTTGTCGAACATCTTGAATGTCTCAACTGATCAACGTCTCGGTCCAACATGTCTGGAGAAAGCATTTCATTAAATTCGGTAACAATGTTGTCCAATAAAGGAATGAAGATTCTTCTTCTGGAGTTTGATTTTTTGACGATAAACAACCCGTGCTTCTTTGAATTCCTCATCCAATTGTGCAGCGAGATGTTGAGCTTCAGTAAATAGCCGTCGAAAACCAGAATCATCATCACATCTTTTGGTCAGCAAGGGTATCTTTGATCAAATCCGTTGCTTTTTTAAATTCTTTTATTTAACTTACACTACGTGTCGTCAAATCTTGTAAGTTAAATTTGACCGACTTCCCGGTTTCGGATAGAGCTGAAATTTTGCATACACGTTTGTTTTGTAAAAGTATCCAGATGGCGGATCCAAAATGGCGGCCGATTTTTGAAATTGTACTCCGCGCCCCTCTGACATGGGTATCAAATGAAAGGATATGACAGGTAGAACACAATTATCTATGTGGTGCCATTCAAAATTCAAAATGGCGGCCAACACAAAATTGCGAAAAGCTTATAATAGACTAAAAAGTAGAAAATATAACCGATCAACTTCCAATTTTGCACACACTCGTAGTTCGCGTGATAATTAATATGTATGTATGATGAGATGAATAGTTGAGTTAAGGGTGAATTGAAAAAAAAGAAGCAGTACACGTTACAAAAAATCACAAACAAAACACAGAGATGCTGCTGTCAACTAAATTCAACTACTCAACTACTGAACTCATGTCCGTATGCATAATTTCAACTAAACCCAGGTAGCAGAGCTGAGTCGAGTTCAGTCGACTTTAACTCAACTCGACTCCCGTTTACATGTAGTTAGACTTGGGCTCCACCTATGTTCAACTCATCATGTATAAGTACTAAATGCAATCTGACCATTTTGTAAAAAAATCAGGAAAACGGTTCCAAGATGAAACATGAAAGAGTACGGCAGGTAGAATACAGTAAGCTGTGTGTGACGTAATTTTAAATCTAATAGAACCGCCATCATAAAATGGCGGAATACATATAATAAACTAAAAAGTAAAAAATAAAATAAATGGTAAAAAAATTTTTTTTTAAATAATTCTTTTGATTAACTAAAAAATTTACTGAAAAGTAAAAAATAAAAAATATGTTAAACAAAGCGTTAAATTTCAATTTTAATGAAAAAGTTAATTAAAAGAACGGCGCATTTTTCATCAAAAAATTTTGTTAGAGTTTTCTTCACAGTGAATTGAGCAAAACAACAAGTTGAAATTATTTTTTTTACTACGCCTTATAAATTAATACATAAAATCTTAAATATATTGAAAAACAAACAAAATTAAAAATGATGATTTTATAAAAAAAATGTACATTTCTTAATATAAAAATAATGAAATTAATAAAGCAAAAATTGAGGGTTATTGTAAATCTCACGCGATTTACAGTTATATTTTCAATTTTTGATGAAAAATGCGCCATTCTTTTAATTAACTTTTTCATTAAAATTGAAATTTAACGCTTTGTTTTACATATTTTTTATTTTTTACTTTTCAGTAAATTTTTTAGTTAATCAAAAGAATTAGTTAAAAAAAAATTTTTTTAGCCATTTATTTTTTAAATCTAATGAAGACGTTTGGCTCAAAGGTAAAGTTGTACCGGATACGTACGAAAAGTAAAGTTTATTATGTTATTAATGACTATGATAAAAAATCAAATAGTACGAATATTATACACGCCTAGAACGTCATTTAACCATGCAGATGAAATCGGAAACTCTAGGCTGAAAAGTACAAGACGAAGATTTGCCGCAGGAGATGCAGTTTTCGCGTCCTCCCACATCGAACGAAATCTCATTAAGTGCGTCACACTTTTTTATTAATTGTTCACCCTCGAACTGCATGTGCCCAACGTGATTTTCTACCCAACTAGTAAAGTTGGTTTCTACCAGTCTAGCAAAGTCCTTAAGTGATTTGCCACCAAGATGTTTTTTAAAAACGTTTGCAAAACCGTTAGCCATAGCCAAAACTGCTCTCATTGTTCCTGAAGCATTGCGACAATTTGAAACTTCGGAAGATTTTAATAAAGAATTGTTAACAAATGATTACTGCAAGAACAACGTCTTGCGTGAATGGCTACTTTCGTCAAGTCCTGACATACCCCTTTCAAATCAGACGCCATTAGCGAGCAACTATCTGTTCTAATTCCAACCAAATATTTTAGGTCCAAGTCGAATTTCTGACACAGATCAATGACGATATCCTCGGAACGAATTGCTTGGTATGCATCGCAAAATGTGAAGAAATTCTCTGGTTTTACTGATATATGTCGCGATTGAACCTGCGGTTTCCAAATGATGCTGAAGAGTAAAGTCACCAAATTCAACGAAGAGTGCACTGAAGTTCCTATCAATTGCCATCAGAATATCTACTTTTCCGTCATTGTCACGATTATAGAGAAGTTCATTTTCCGTACATAATAACATCGATCTCGGCTTTCTTTTACTTGTGAGTCCCGTTGTACACACAGATGCTGGGTTATGAAAAGTCTGAAGGAAACTTTTTTCAGCTTCTACCACCCTCTGATGATATTGGTTCCGTTGGTGAAATTAAAGCGTTCCATTTTGTCCAAGTAAATCGTCAAATGCTTTTAGTGTTTCGCTTTCTTGGTTTACTTTTAATTCCGTGACCCCCCCCCCCAAAACAAAATTCTAGATCCGCGCCTGTAGTCAGTTCCGATAAATGGATTCGAGTAAAAAAAAAAACTTAAAAATACTTCTATCTTAAAATGAACTAAAAGGTAAAAAATAATTTTAAATGTAAAGTTTTTATTGCTATAGCCAGTATTTGGAAACGGCCGACCTTTCGAAATGTGAAAAAGCGTCATATCCTTTCATTTGATGCCCCATACCGTGATGTCGGGTAGCACACCTTGCGAAAATCGGAGGCCATATTGAAACGGATTTTTTTACAAAATGTTCAGATTTCATTGTCGCGTTACCTGTACATGTGTGTAAAATTAAAGTTGATTGGTTATATGGAAGTGGGTCAAAATAAATTCTCAAAATTTGTCTACATACATACATCCTTATATACATACAGGTGGAGCTAATATAAAGTGTATATAAATAGCCTAAAACATGCCCGCAAAAATACTGAATCCTCCAGTGAAAGTCCCATGCCAATCGGATTAACCGTTTCCGAGATTAGCCGCGATTAGCCACGACAGACATAAAGGCAGACAAAATTTTTAAAAATGCGCGATTTTGTTTTAATATCGTGTAAATAACGGGTGTTTTCACTAATGCATACCTGCGTGCGCAACTTACGTACTTGATTGTCAATTTTACATGCGCCTGCGCTCGACAAAGGACCCCGCACAAATCATATGGAAACGTACTTTCGGTCAAATTGGCTGGAATTTCACTATGTTGTAGCTGACATCGTCCTGATCAAAAGTGCCCATGGGCACGAACCCCAAAAAATATACTTTTTGGGTGTTTCAGGTACTTTTAGGATTCAAGTTCGGAAATCATAAAAATCGATCAAAAATGTCGTCGAACATAATTTTATCAGGAATTTTCATAATTTGACAGTAACATAACTTATAGTTTCATAATTCATAATTTGAACATGGTTATTATCATATCTAAGTATGAAAAACATTTATCTATTAAATAGTACACTACAATATCCTGCGTCTTTTAAATATACATAATATGTCAAGTTACTATACATTATGTCAAGTTACTATACATAAGCTCTACAACTCCATAGCCTACGCATACATCTTATTTCGGGGCAAAATGTTCTTAAAAACAGTTAAGTGAGTGCATTGAAAAAGTAATTATCCAAGTGTTGCAAAAAACTTAGACAAAAAAATGTTGCTATATTGTGGTGATGGTTTCTTGGAATAGAAAAAATGATGGTTTCTTGGAATAGAAAAAACGTTTCTTTTAGCTCACCTACAAAAAACATTTGTAACAAGTTTTAACTTTATTAATTCTAAATATGTATGTATAATTTTTTGTTAGTTTTTTTAGTTTTAGTTTGTTTAAAAAACATCGTTTTTACATTTTGAAGTTTACCTTCGGTATTGTGCATTATTCGATTTTAAAAATAATTCTCATTCTCATTTCAACATTGTAAGCGCGTTCAGTTGTACGATAATTACTTTTAAGAGAGTATTTTTCCAGATATAATAAAAGGTAAGATGAATCAAGCAGCAGCATTGAATTACACCTTATAGCACAAACTTATTTGTTCGTTATTTGCAGCAATTAAGTTTGGTTTTAATAAAGGCTAGAAGGATTCAATTGAAATGTTATGTCTGCGATCTACGGTCTCCCGTTCAGCAAATGGAAAAGTGTAAAAAACTGTTTGTCACAATGAGATATGATTATAGCCATGTTCAAAATATTGAACTGTTAGATGAATTACGAAAAATTCCAAGTAAAATAGTGTTTGACGCATTAATTAATCGATTTTTATGATTTCCGAACTTGAATCCTAAAAGTCCCTGAAAAACCCAAAAAGCCTAATTTTTGGGTTTCGTGCCCATGAGCACTTTTGATCAGGACGATGTCAGCTACAACATAGTGAAATTCCAGCCAATTTGACCGAAAGCACGTTTCCATATGATTTGTGCTGGGTCTTTTATTTGCGCATGCATGCGAACTTGCATTTATGAACATGATCCACCATTTTTGAAAATGCTATTTTGTACTGCCACTGTTATTTTAGTTTGAGGTTTTTTAGTGAAAGGTTCTAAATTAATAAGGATGCAAGTGTTCAGGGTTTTAGAATTTTATAGTCAAAATTCAGAATTTTAAATTTTCTAACGTTCCATAGTTTTAAGAAGTATCGTTGATTTGCATAACTTCGCCAGGATTAGCTCGCTAAATTTAAATAAATTAGTTTTAAGCTATTAGATTTTTCGTAGAAACATGACCCAGGACCAGGAGACGATGATAGTTTGGTTAAAATGCAGGACGCAGTAACAAAAAGAGATCATTTGTGAATGGCTTAGTCAAGGTAACTATTACATAAATTCCTTCTTTGATATTTATCTGTATAATTGTAGAAACCCTTCTTAAATTTATTAACAATAATAACAATAACTTTAAATTTAACATTTGCTTGCTGAAATCGCGTCGGTTCCGTTTTTCAAGTTATTGGCACGACGTTTTGTGACGTTACAATTTTCTTCTTCAAAAGAAACAGTGCAAACTTCCGAAAGAACTTGCGGCTTTTGTTTCATGTGCTTTGCATGTTTGAATTTATGAAGTCTATGCGCACACAAGTCTGGGCAAACTTGCATTAATGAAAACTGCCAACCTTATGAATTTAGAAAAACACAATTATTTTGAAATCACAGACAGACACTCCAATTGTGCATAATAACATAGGTAATCTACCTAAAAAAATATATAGGTATTTAAAAAGTTAAGGCCCCTTAAAAATATATCGCAAAGAGCCCCAAAATACCTAAACGCCGGCCCTGGGTGTGGGGTTTAAACTCTTATATGTTAAAAGATTTCGGAAATACAGCCTGTGTAAGGTTATTCCACAAGATATCATTACTAACAGATGGAATGCACATTTAGTACAATCATGAAGCGAGACTTCTATACTTAGTTTTTGACTGCAGTGATTTGTTGAGTAAAAAATACAGATTATAATTATTTTATTTAGTATAGTAATGATAATGTGTTTCATTAAAAAAAGTAATTTTTGATATATTACAGCTCTCTGTACTTTGTAAACAATTTGCAACACATCGAATGGGAAATGCTTCTCTTATTTTCCCAAATGATTTTCAAATTCCTTTAATTATGTTAATAGTAAAAACACCATGAAATTCCAAGTTAATTAGTTTCAACTCTTAAATGAGTTAAGTTAATTTCTTAACTAATTCCGCTTGTACAATAAATTCCAGGTACAATTCCCGCATATTTAAGTCTCGTCAGGAAGCGAATAGTTATAAAGTGTTCCTTTTACAACTTCCTTCTCTCTTAAAAAGTGTTTTTATTTCGGTACATGCTCCTCTACATTTAGTAGTTGTCAGTGTTATCACAAGCCTTCCTCAAGTCGTATTAATTCCGCTGATAAGGTGATGGCGTGCACCTTTTCCTGTTTTATTACTCGCATATCTCAAGAGCACCGTCATTGTATGTATTTGTTCGCACCAGTGTTACCGATGGTATCAAATATCCTTAAATGGAACATGCTCATTAGATTACTGGGACGAGATAACCTCTACAAGGCATTAATTAATTACTTGATAAGTCAGCGGCGGTATTTAATTCCAGTCTTATTATTGTTGCCATTTTATTTTATCAGTGGGGGATTGTAGGGTACACAAAGAGCCTCGGCTCCTATGTTTTGCTAATTTTTTGTGATAACGAACTTTCCTAGCACGAATGCCGAGCCATTTAAAGCTCTGTCGTTTATTACGTGCCACATTACTTACGAGTTCAGAGCGCGGAAATAGCGTTATTGTGACCAAATTTTGCATCTCATACTCTCTTGCTGGTTTTTGGCAAAGGGAATTACCTGTATAACCAGGCAATTGTACCTGGTTACCTAACAGGTAATGAGTCATAGTTGAGCTTATTCCTTGCGGTTGAACCGATTGAAATCTTGATATCAACGAAAATTTATGTCATCAGGCGCCGTTTTCTTTGGGGCCAATGGCTCCACAAGCCCTGCGGAAAGCTGGCCAGGGGAAGGTTTAATAGGGTTAATCAGTTCCAGCTGATTAATTATGATTAATTTCGGAATAATAAACAAACGTTAGTCCCCCACCAGTCTCTGGCTGTGATAGATAATGCCGCTGTTCCCAGTGGGAAATTAACAATGAATTTGCCATTTGGATAGCCGAAATGCTTAGGGCCGTTTGGGAATAATTTCCTCATTTAGTTTGATAAATAAACCGTTAAGCTATCCTTTCGCATAAAAATGCTATAAGCACTTAATAAATATCTTTTGCTTGAAGTTGTAAAAAAATTCTATTCTGAATCAAGAAAATAAAAAGAATTCATCCTGGACGGTAGGATGCCACGAAATTTTTAAGGAGCGTTCTTTATTGCCGTTAAAAGCTGAGAGTGGTAACCTAAGGTTATTATTTTGGTACGTTATTAAAGTTTAGGCAAAATTAGAAAGATCATCGGGCACAATTGTACTGCCTCTTCTCTCACTGGGAACCATTCCCTGGATGAGCAGATGTATCTGAGCAGATGTACCTAAAGTATGGAAATATAACCAGGCCCGCCAAATAGCCTTGCGGGCCTGGGGCTAATATATGGTTGGGGCCTCCATTAAGTGGGTTCGATTCTTTACTAATATGAGTATTTGGCTTTCGATTCTACTCATATCAGTACCCGACACTTTTGATGCACTAGTTTTACTCATAGTGTAACGGTCGGTTGAATCCACCTCGCGGGAATTTGAAAAATGTCTATGAAATCACCTGCCGGAGATTAAAATTTGTAAATCAAGTAGGGGAGAAAAAAAATAAAGAAAAAATTAGGAAAAATCGAGAGAGGGTTTTTTTTGGGCTGTAGGGATGGAGGTCGCCAATTCGAGTGCCGAGATTTGTTTTATTGCAGTTTTCTCTTAAAATCGTTTTGTTCTTACTGACAATCGCATGTGGGTTTTACAAAGCGGACGTTCTCAGCGACTTATTTATGTTATTCCGATTAGTCTAAATCTGGTAATTGAAAAGAAACTAGACAAAGATTGTGCTCTCGTGTACCTACCCGTGAAGGGAGGCAAGCTGAAAAAAATATATAGACGAAGGCCCGAGACGGCGCATCTTTCACCACCGTGAAGTGTTGTAGCAGTAGTGTGTTAACTCTCAAAATAATCTGTGCAAAGGAAGAAGACGGGAAGTTTCCTAGTTTGATTTTTGCAAGTCTATGGAGTCAAGTTGCTGTTGACCGATGCTGCTGATGTGAAAATTCGTGCTGGAAAGGAGCCTATATTTGGATTACACCGTAAAAGGTTTCCCCGACTCGGATCCGAATACGAACTGCAACATCCGCAGGCGATAAGACAGGTCAGGTAACATTTTCCTACCATTTTAGACAGTGCTTGGTGGAGGAAAAATAGCAGAGGATTCTAGGGGGGCCGTGCGTATTCTGCTCCCGAAGCAATTTGTGTTACCAGAGGTCACTAAAACTAGATGTCATCTCGTTTGTTATTTATTTAGCTTTTATTGTTATTAAATATAAATCGATTTCAGATTTTTTTGTGTTACATATATGTTCATTTTTGTACCGTTATCTATATATATAAAAATGGAACGTGATTTGTGTTCGGATGCTTAAAACTTGAAAACGGCTGGACCAAATTGTATACTTTCTTTGCAGATTTTTTTCGTAATTGCTATGTGAAGGTTTAGGAAAAAAAACTGAAAAAATGCTCCACTGGTGGCGCTGTAGGCGCACATTAGCAGCCATCTCAAGAGGGCGGATTACCATTTTCTTTACAGCCCCTCGACGTGGATATCAAATGAAAGGGTATGGTAAGTAGAACACCAAAGGCAATATAGTATACTCTATATATCGTTTGGTCCATGGCATTCATCTCAAGAGAGCAGATGAGCATTTTCTTCACAACCCCTTCGAAATGGGTATCCAATGAAAGAGTATGATAAGTAGAACAATATAAGCAATATAGTATACTCAATATGTCGCTGGGTCCATTGCGGCCACCTCAAGAATGCGGATTACTATTTTCTTCAAAACCCCTTCGAGATGGGTATCAAATGAGAGAGTATGATAGGTAGAACACATAAGCAATATAGTATGCTCAATATATCGTTTGGTCCATGGCGGTCATCTCAAGAGGGCGGATGATCATTTTCTTCACTACCCCGTCGACATTGGTATCAAATGAAAGGGCATTATAAGAAGAATGCCATAGACTGTGTCTTTAGATTCATGGTGGCCATCTCAAGAGGGCGGGTTACCATTTTCTTCACAACACCCGACACATGGGTATCAAATGAAAGGCTATGAAAAGTAGAACGCCATAAGCAATATAGCATACTCAATTTATAATTTGGTCCATGGCGGCCATCTCAAAAGGGTGGTTTACCATTTTCTTCACAACCCCTCCTAGATGGGTATCAAATGAAAGAGTATGATAAGTAGAACAATATAAGCAATATAGTATACTCAATATATCGTTTGGTCCATAGCGGCCATCTCGAGAAGGCGGATTACCATTTTCTTTACAACCCCTACGACATGGGTATCAAATGAAAGAGTATGATAAGTAGAACACCATAAGCAATATCGTATACTCAATATATCGTTTGGTCCATAGCGGCCATCTCCAGAGGTTGGATTACCATTATCTTCACACCCCTCGACATGGATTTCAAATGAAAGGGTATGATAAGTTGAACACCATAAGCAATATAGTATATTCAATATATCGTTTGGTCCATGGCGGTCATCTCAAGAGGGCGGATGATCATTTTCTTCACTACCCCCTCGACGTTGGTATCAAATGAAAGGGCATTATAAGAAGAATGCCATAGACTATGTCTTTAGATTCATGGTGGCCATCTCAAGTGGGCGGGTTACCATTTTCTTCACAACACCCGAGACATGGGTATCAAATGAAAGGTCATGAAAAGTAGAACGCCATAAGCAATATAGTATACTCAATTTATAATTTGGTCCATGGCGGCCATCTCAAAAGGGCGGTTTACCATTTTCTTCACAACCCCTCCTAGATGGGTATCAAATGAAAGAGTATGATAAGTAGAACAATATAAGCAATATAGTATACTCAATATATCGTTTGGTCCATAGCGGCCATCTCGAGAAGGCGGATTACCATTTTCTTTACAACCCCTACGACATGGGTATCAAATGAAAAAGTATGATAAGTAGAACACCATAAGCAATATAGTATACTCAATATATCGTTTGGTACATGGCGGTCATCTTAAGAGGGTGGATTACCATTTTCTTCACAACCCCTTCGAGATGGGTATCAAATGAGAGAATATGATAAGTAGAACACCATATGCAATATAGTATACTCAATATATCGTTTGGTCCATAGCGACCATCTCAAGAGGGCGGATTAATATTTTCTTCACAACCCCTTCGAAATGTGTATCAAATGAAAGAGTATGATAAGTAGAACACCATAGGCAATATAGTATACTAAATATATCATTTGGTCTATGGCGGTCATCTCCCAAAATCAATTTTCCCAGATTTGTTCTTTTTTCACTATAGCTTTTTCCTATCGCAGACTGTGTTCCCATAATCTTATTTTATTGAAAGGCGTTGCAAAGCACGCGGGTTTTTGCTAGTATATGTATATATATATGGTCATTTGGTTGAATAGGTACACAGTTTTAGTTGCAAACACACTTTCTAATTGTTCCTGGTGGGAAGTTATGGTACTCATCGAGGAGTGTTGAGTTTTGATCGGAGTTTTCATGATATTTGCTTTCATAGTCGGCAGGTTTACGCTGACACTGATACGTTTGACACTACGCTTTGGCCAAATCGTCGTTGTCCTCTAGTCCGGCGTGTATTTAATCATCTTGTAGTGTGTGCACCGGCACCTCTCACCTGTTTGAGTTCTGTGGTTCCCCCCCAGTACACTGGTTGTTATATTGTTACACCTCCATTAAACATTCATACACTTTAACTGCCCCGTTGGGAAGTCTTTGTAAATTTCTGTAAACCAATTACGTAAAAATATAATCTTGTTAAGCCTGGAATCTTACATGAACTTAACAGTCTTTTAATGATAGGCTAATTGGTTATATAAAATTCCTGCAGGGTGGTTGAGGCGATTTTCCTCTACTGGATTCTCTCTGCTATGCGGTGTTTATTTTTTTTTCCTTTCAGATTCTAGGAAATTGGGAGGTAATTGAAAATGGCGCGCGTGGCGGGCCCACACTGAAATAGGGACATGAAGAATAACTCGGATCAACATTTAGGTAAGTGGTGAACCACACTGCACGGCCCCGGCCACACACCCCACGCCCCATACCGGCAAGCTAGCGTTTACCGTGTGGCCGGCATAACACCCCCCCCCCCATAACAGTTATTTCGGCGGATTAGGGCGGGTCAGTTATTTTCGAATTTTTTATGTCGGGGACTGCTTCCATGGTCAGCTTCTTCAGGGCTTCTGATTCATGGAGCAGAACCAAGCATAGTGGCGGCCACAAATGCTATTACAGCATACCGCCATTGTGCCGGTACAATAGCATTACTTTTTTTATATGAAAAAACCAAGCTTAGGAGTTACTCTTTATACTACCAATCCGTCATGTCGTTCAGGGTTCAGGTCATGGTGCAATGTCTACTTGTAAGCTTGGTTTAAAGAATAGAGAACAGGAAAGGTAAGAGGGAGTCTGAAGGGTGTAGAAGAAAATGACGATGAGCCTCACGTTTGAACCCTAAGGTGTTGTACGAGTTCGGAGATACTGTCCTGAAGATCCTGAATTTCAGTGCAACAGTCGCTGTGGTATTAGCGAGAAAGTATAGAGAGGACTTCTACATTCCTACGGTGGCTTAAGATGTCTATGGAAGTGCGAAAGGGGCCAGTTTGAGGGCACAATTTTGCACCTTGTTGTAGCAAGCCAAGGTGGTTTTTGGGGCGCCTGCCCAGATATTCGATTTGTATTCAAGGCGGGGCTGATTGTAGGATTTGTAGATTGTAGCCAAGACGGCTGGTTGGAACAGGAGCTTGCATCTTTAGAGAAATCTAAGGCATTGGGCGGCTTCTTTGGCGATTTGGAATATGTGATCATTCCTTCGCAGAACCTCCGTTAAAGTTATCTCTAGGATGTTGAGAGTTGAGTTAGTCGTTAGATTTTCTTTATCCACTGAGATAGGAGTCCGGTACAAGGTTTGTTGGAGATCAGACAGTACTTCGTTCCTTAGAACTAATTTTATACCAATAGCATGGAGTTTAGTCAACAGAGCAGGGTGCCGTACTCTGTAAAAAGCATTTGAGATATCTATAGCAACCAGACCAGACTCACCAAAGCTGTGAATGCTTTGGTTGATACGCTCGGTTAAACACACAAGCAGATCGCCAGTAGACAGTTTTGGTCTAAAGACGAATTGCCTGTCGCGTCTAATTTGGTTGTATTTTAGATATTTCATCAGCTTTTTACTAATTATTGTCTCCATAATTTTGAAGAGAACAGAAGTAATTGCTATTGGGCGGCAGTTTAAGGAGTCGCTAGTTTCACCTTTTTTGGGATTGGCTCTACATGAGCTAGTTTCCAAGTGTCGGGATACACTCCGGAGAAGTAAGACAGGACGAAAAGTTTTGCGCAGGGGTTTAGCCAAAGGTGTGGCACATTATTTAAGGGGGGATTTTGTCGGTGCCAGTGAATTTGTTGACATCGAATACCTCGCGAGTCCTGAGGTGAACCCTGACCATTGAGTGGGTGGTATTCTCGAGAGAGGAGGGTGACATTCATCATCGGGTAAAGAAGAAGCGAACAGAGCGGCGAACAGAGAAGCTAATAAGTCGGCCTTGCGTTTGCTTTCTGTTATCACTTTCTTGTTGTGAATAAAAGAAGGTGTTGAGGAGGAAGTAAAACTCTTCTTGATGGCTGTTACCAAGGACCAAAAGTTTTTACTGCTTGTAGTGAAGTTAAGAATCTTACTTCTCAATCTATCATCAAATGATGATTTGATTTTCCTGATGATGGAAATACAGGAGTTTATTAATTTGATGTACTCATGACGAAGTGGCTCGTTAGGCGAACGTCTGTATGGTCTATAGGCGGCTTCTTTAGCTTTGAGTGTGCCCCTACATTCCCCATTGATCCATCTGTTTGACGTAGACTTCACAGATTTGATAGAGTGAGGGATGAACAAGGGCATACCCGCTCGTATAATTTTGGTGACGCAGATGTAGGCATAGTTCGCATTGGCATTACGGAAACACAAATCCCAGTCAATGGTTTGGAAGAAGCAAATAAGGCCCAACCAGTTGGCTTTCCAATACTGCCACACAGTTCCTTTAGGAGTAGGAGCTGTAGTAGTTGTGGTCGAGGATGGATATGGGAAATATGCGCCAGTTAGTTTGTGGTCCGAGTTGCCAAGGGGTGAACTAACCTTGACGAAGGTCTGCGTCGGATGAGAAGTGAGAAAAATATCAAGGAGATGGGCTCTCGTAGGAAATTTAACAATTTTGTGTAAGTTTTTAAGGCTCGCAAAGAGCTCGGCGTCTTTGCCATGAACACTGGTGAAATTTGAGTAACTTAGACAATGTACATTGTGAACGTTGAAATCACCCACAACGATGATTTCACCCTCCGGGTGGAAAAATAAAAAAAAGGGGGGGGGGGGGGGTCGAGTACTGAGTACAATTTGTATTCAAGGCTAAATTAAAGCTAACTACAAGTTTATCTCAGCTGCAAATAGTTTCTTTATCAACCTCTCTGTTACACGAACGTGCATTCCAGACAAAGAGATGTACATACAATTTGGTGCGATAAAAGAGATGCAATTTACGTTTTGGGATGTAAGCGGGCGGTTATGGGTTTGAATTTATAACACTTCCCGGGTAAAAATGAGACTCGTCCGTTCTTAGCCTGAAACAGCGTCAAAACGGCTGCATGGCACCCGAAATAGGCACAGTAGGACTGAGTAAACATTCTCCAAATGCAGCCTGATACAAGCACCAAAGGAATAGTCCAAACGAAGCACGGTACCCCCACCCATTTTAGACTAAAGGGAGCAAAATTGGCACTTTAAAAATGGCATAGGGCGACAAAAACGGATTTACTCAGCAGACCGGATTTCGTTCGATTCAGCAGGTCAAGCATCACTGAACGTGGTTAGTACTTAGTTGTCGGACCACTTGGTAAAATGGCCCTCCCGCCTGGAATGGACGATTGCGAATACCTTCATATCTGTAGCAGAAGCGTGCATACCTCTGAGGGGCACATTTTTTAATTTTCCTGTGCGTCTGAGTCTTGTTCTTGTCTGTCTGTCTCTGTCTGTCTTGTTCTTGTTCTTGCAAGCATAACTAAGTCTTGTTCTTGTTCTTGCTAAATGTGCCAGAACAAGACAAGACTGCAAGAGCAAGATCATTTTTGCTCATCGCTAGCTGGCAGAGATGTCAAAAAAGTGCTCATCGATTCTCAAAGGATCGTGTACTTTTGTATGAGTAAAAAGTAATTTTCTTTCGATTCTACTCATGAGTATTTGATTGACTACTCTCCACCGATTCCGCATCCCTACCTATATAGTGGAGTCAGATAAGCAAAACATAAGGAATTTTTTCCAGTCTCAAAAAAATTTTTTTGAGTATATGTTAGTTACATACGAAATGGATATTTTCTACCTCTAGCGACCACCGCTACGTAAGTTATTGGCCATTTTGTGAAAAATTTACCATTTTGGTCGTTCTTTCTAAATATAGATGAGTAATTGATGATTCAGTATGAATCGAACGAACCTTCGTTGAAGCGATTCAATAGCTCTAACATGCGAATTGTAGTGAGGAAACCCAACCCAGGATGTATATTCGAATAATGGTCTGACAAGAGAAATGTAAAGGTGATTAGTGATCAAAGGGTTGTTAAATTCTTTGGAACACCTTTTTATAAAACCCAGGGCTAAACAACCTTTTGAAGAAGTATAATTGATGTGAGGGGAAAATTCCAGCTTACTAACAAATCTAATCCCGAGATCTTTAAAAAAATTAACACAAGGGATACCTTCATCAGAAAAGGAGTAGTTAAAAATTATAGGACCACATCTCATACTAAAAGTTATGATTACACATTTACTAGTATAAGAACCAGATTTTTGTTGGCATACCAAGAGTAAAAGGTGTCAAGGTTAATTTGCAAAAGTTTGCAATCCACAATACTCTTTATGTGACGGTACAATTTGATCTCATCAGCGTAAATCACCGGATGACGCTTCAGTGGCTACTGATTTGGATCCACGAAAAAGAACTTGGTAGGTCCTGTCAATTAAGTGAGACTGGAACCATATTGGAAAGGTTTGTGGAAAGCCTAACATTCTTAATTTGAGAATTATAATGGAATGGGAGAGCTTGTCAAATGCCTTACTAAAATCAGTTTGGCAACCAGAAACGAAACCCTCAAGAGCATGGGAAGTGAACTCAAGAAGATTGGTAGTGGAACGACATGCAAGAAAACCATGTCAATTCTTCGAGATAGCAGATAGGAACGAGTGTAGAATAGATAATTGACTCGAAAAGTTTCGGTATAACTGATAACTTAGCAACTGGTCTGTAATTCGATATTTTGTTCTTGCTACCACTTTTGTGAATAAGAATTATGAACGAATTCTTGCAAAGAAAAGGGAAATACCCTTTTTCCAGGGATTTTTGAAAAATGATTTTCTGTGGAGACTAAACAACCTCCACACTGGACTTAAGGACAGCAGGAAGAATGCCGTCGGGCCAAAGGTGAAGTCGAATGGGAGTTCGTCAATATGTTTCGAGATATCAGCACTGATAATTGAGATAGGTAAAATATGGGCCTCTCGGTTAGGAATTATGTGTCGAAAATTATTATTGTCATTAGGCTGACAGTCTAAAAGGTAGGAAAGATTGATGAAAGAATGACGCAAACATGTTGCAAATAGCAGGCGACTCACAGCTAGACCAGTTGGTGTTCTGCATAGTATTAGGGTAGTTATCAACTTTTTTCTTAGTTGACAAATTAGAAGAAGTTTCTAGGTTCAGTAAACACTTTATCACTCATAGTGCTAAGATATTCACGATACACAGTAAAAGAAATTGATGAAATCGGTTATGGCAATTGATAAATGAATTGAGACTCCGAGAGTCCTTCCTCTTTAAATAGGTTCTTGCGGCATTTTCAGCGGCCATCAATATAAGATTAAGATATGACTTTTACACTTATTTCCGATAAGTTATACTATTTCTTGATACACTCGTAGAGAAACTGCAATATGGCGCCATTTTACCTAATCCCTGCTAAAGGTGAATCCTGATGAAAAATCAGGTAAACAAAGAAATTTAAAGTTTGTCTTATAGTCGCATCTATTACAAAACTAATTTTCATTAAAGGATCCATAATACCCGAGAGCATGACGATGGAATTATAAAAGTGATGTAAATTAAAAGCAAAAGGATTTTTCCCTCACTTTGTCCTTTTAAATTGCCAACACAATTCCCAGTAATTACTGAGAATGGCCCCAGGACAAAATGCAAGTAATAGAGCAAATAGAAATCACGACAAGGGTACAAGGGGCGAAAAAATTTATATAAAAGGGGAAGCCAAATGAACTGCCTTAACAAACTGTCGTCCTCAGGAGAGAATCTCCTTTGATCATTCGGCTGGGTTTCTTTTGATACCATCATCATCTTTTTAAGGATTTTATCATTTTAGCGCCACGTCTGTGTATAATTTCTTCAAGAATTCCGTCTTCCTTCTATACTCTCTGCTTTTAGTTTGATTTTGAACCCTTTTTTCCCTATCCCACTAGAAATTTAATCAGATAAAAAAAAAACAACAGGATTTTTCTTGTTTGATTTTTTTCTGAGACTTTTGGTTCCACTTGATCGCGATTCAATTCATCAGGACTTCAGGAGATTCGCAATCGGAAACTCATTCTCAGATGTTTACAGATGCTGTTAGCTGGGTAAAGCAAAACACATTAACGCTTCAATAACTCCAGGAGAAGAAGGTTCCTTTAGTAAATAAAGAGACACGAAATGCTGGGAAAAAAAAGATTCGCCGAAAGGAGACAGCTAAAAAACCCAAAGAGTTAACGGAATTTATTTTCCCAAGGGACACCAATTTGTGACACCTTGGGAATTATTTGATGACAGATATAAAATTTACGTTCCTTCGGGTGAAGCGTGTTTCTCTTTTTCTGGCGCAGAAGGATTCGACTCTAAATTCTTAAGAATCCCCGGTAGGATGCCGGCATAAATTGACTAAAATCATTTTGAATTTAATCTCATTAATTTATTTTATTGTTTATGGCAGAGTCGAGCAATCCGAAAATTTTGCTAATTACGAAACATTTACGTAATGGTTAGTGTTATGTTTAAAGCCGCCAAAGATCACCGGGTAAGCTTTCATTTTGCGAAGGTGGGGAAGGGTCCAAACCAAATGTAATTCATTCCTCTGCTTATGTCACAGCGTGCCTTTCCTTTGGAAGGACATTTTAATTGCACAAACTCTTAAGTCTAAGATTGTTTACCCGACTGTAAAGGATGCCTCAGGCCATCCTGTGGGGTTTAGAAAGCTTATTGGTGCTCTGACCACTAGTCTTTTTTATGTGATAGTCTAGTCTCCCCCTCCCCCATAACCTCACGTGAGATTTTTCAGATTTAAAAAAATCTCTAGATTTATAACAACACGTATTCATGGGCGTAAACACAAGATTTAATTAAAGATAACTGATAATTCGAACTCCTACTTACCCCGCTTGTAGTGTACACACAACTACCAAAACATGAGCATTCAGACTCAACAAGAATTTTATTACGCTAAAATTCGGCGAGGGCCCTGCAGTTTATATTCTAATGGCCTTCACGCGGGTCAGTTTTACTTGGCTCGTACGCACAGCATTCGTCGAGTCGCGCTAAACAATCGAGGGACTACTATGATACCTTCTGGCGTCCCCATAAAATTTTTTGTGTACAATTTAGTCTTATCTTTAGGCCTTCTTTCACACGCAGGTCGACGGCAGCCCTTGGCCTGTAAGTTCTCGCCTTGAAGGCAAGTATCGCTACCCACGTCCTCGGCCTCCAACTGGATGTCATCTGCAGTCCAAGAAAACTGACAATCTTTATATGTGTGTGGCTATTTATCGTCAGTTTGTGCCTGAAGATCTGAACTTCTATTCAGTCTCAAGCTGTGAATTTACGGCTTGAACGAAGCATTCGCGGGTGTTCACGGCGTGAATCTGGAGCAGCCTTAAAGCACAAACCTATTGGCACGAAACCGGAAACGGCATTTCCCATACATTTAATTTCTCCGCGCCGCCTGCGCCTGCAAATATGGTGCTCCATGTATTTTAAAGGTTTTTTCAGTCACGAATATGTTTGTGCGTTTAGTTTTCGTTGAGGCCATGAGCATTTTTGCACTTGAATTAACAGCTTGCTCTGCTGAACTGTTGTCTTCGCTAGTGTGTCTATAGGAAATTATGTCACCTGCATGCCACGCCCTGCCAGGCGAATACCTGAAGTCCACATCCCTCAGTCAGACTGAGTATTGCGTGGCCTTCAGCGGGCCTTGCCTGCCAACGTGACCTGCCGGCGGCCTGTGAGTAAGTGGAGGTCTTTAGTGGAAAAGCATGTGTTACTTAATTTCACCCAGTTTTCTACCAAAACACTGTTTTGAGGAAGAAAATTACGTGATTTTTGGCAAGACTCCCTCTCTGCCCCAGGTGAGATTGGGTGAGATTCGACTCGACCCCCTCTCCCCCCTGGACGACCCCATAGATGATAGGTTGCCTTAATGCTGTTACGACATTTACTTTTTTCAGCGTCTTATTTTTCATTAATGAAAAGACAAGGACATCTTGATATGAGCGAGAAGACAGATTTGCGTTTTCGTGCATTTTACATTGTGTAACTAGAAAATTTCAAATATTAAATACCTTTTCGTATCTCATTGCCCAGTCACTTTATACAAAAAAAGGGCCAAACCACTGAAAAAATGCAACTGGAGATTTATCAGCGGGATTCTCTTTATTTTGGGCTCACAAATAAAATCCCAAAAGTCCATAAAGCCAGCTGACCGGCTACTTGAGTTGTGGAGGCTCACGAAAATCAATTTTTCAGAATTATTCATACTTTAGTTTTACAAAATGCACTAAAATTGATTTTCGTGAGCTTTGAACCATCATAACTCGAGTAGCCTGCCAGGTTAGCTGTCAGCTGCTGGTTTAAGCTCATACACTTAGGTCAAAAGGATAGGCCTATTGCGATGCCATAGTGATCCCACTTTAAACCTGGGGCCAGTTCACACAATTCGACACTCGACGTCGACATCGACGCTTTATGAAAACGACATTAATTTCTACGACGTTGAATTTGGGTTCATGTAAGTCGACGTGTCGAATGTCGTTTTCCCAAAATAATTTCTCCTAAAGGTATGCAAAATCCAATGAAACCGCTGCACTTTTCACATTATCCACAAGGGGGACAAGTTGCAAATAATACTAAAACTTCAATAATGTGAGTAATTAAATTAATTAATTAAACAAATTCATAATAATATTGGAAAATCTCAACTCTGAATTTATTTTTGTACATCTAACTCTTCTTGGAGTAGTTATAAGTGTTATTTTTCAACTAATAGTTTTTCTTTTTCTATTGCATTTTGCTCGTTCAGAAATGTAAAAAGTTTTGTGTAAAATTATTTCTGCTCTGCTCTAATTGGCACCACAACTCGTTTTTGATACAACAATAAATGAATTCGACGCCAAATCTGGCGTCGAGAAGATTAACGACACTTTGAAAACGACAAACAGAAAACGTCGACTTGCGTGAACCCAAAACGACATTTAACGCGTCGTTTTCAGTCGACGTCGAATTGCGTGAACTGGCCCCTGATGTCAAAGTGTCGTTTCTTCGCTAAACCATACCGAGGAATTAATGAATTTTTCCAATCTTTGAGATTTCAAGCGTGCTTAGAAAGGGTTCACCAAAAGTTGTTAGTCTCCTTCCGCTTAGGGCAGGTCAGTGACAGAGAAGATGTAGTACCCTTTCTTCCTCGTCCGAATTCTTACAGTTTCTGCAAAAATCATAGGTATCAAGACCTAGGCTTGTCGCATGCATCCTTTTTATCAAACTGTGTCCGGTCAGCAACTGCACTATAGCTATGAGGCCTTACAATTTCCCTCTATATTTTGTGACCGGGTACTCATACGAGGAGGTTCCTGAACTGTTGATCTCGTTAAGAGGTACATAGTTCTAGAGCTGTTTGCGCAAGAGCGCAGGGCTTTCAGGGCCGCCTGACTGTCTGAGAGACTGTAGACAGTCCGATTCCTATCGCCTCGCTGGTTGATTAGTAGATCAGCTGCTTGTATGGCTGGAACCTCCGCTTGGTATACACTACAGTGATCGGGTAGTCGGAAGAATACTTCAGTCCCAAGCTCTGAGGAAAAGACTAATCCACCCGACCGTGTCGAGCTTAGAGCCATCAGCATAGAAGCTTATGACACCCCGAAAACTGTGTCGTCTAGTCTCTAGCGAAAAGTGCTATGCTCGCTTTCTTAATGCGCGTTTATGTATTTTCATTCCAGAAAAGTTTCTTGTCCAGGAATGCTCCCAGGACGTGCAGGTTCATAGTTACTACCCCTAGGAGCTTTGTCCTTCCTTCCTTTATTTTACAAGGGGTAGTTGGGCTAGAATCTTGCAGTTAAAACTTTGTCGAGTGAGCTGAGGAGTTAGCGCTCCGGGTACAGGTTACCGACGGTTCTGGCCAGCTCGAAGTCTTTCGATGCGTCAACTTCGCTCTGAGTTGCGCTTTTGCCATCGGTTTTCATGTTTTGTGATTCATGGCCAGAGGTCGATCTTTTGGAAACCGTAGTATACGGCGTATTTTTCCTTTGCGAACTGGTTTAAGTATTCTTCATTTAGGAGCAAAATAACTAGCATTATACCCCTGTTAGTCTGCTCCGTTTTGATTATCCTCCAGTTATCGGTGTTGATGTGAAGGTTGAAGGCTTTCAGCAAAGTGAGGATTTCCTCAGGCTCCGATGGTGCCACTGGCCCTAGAACGTGATGGTATATCACCGCCATTAACTGCCTTGAGTCGGGCGCTTGGGTTAACTTCCCCGCAGCTTTATCTAGCTCTGCGGATCTCCTTTATAGTCTTGAGCACAAAGGATGTACTCTAATTGGTCTATAGTCCTTCGCGAAAATGTAGTCTTTTCTTCCTGTCTGGGTGATGAAGAAAACCCACGGGGAGGTAACTGAATTACACGGAGCGCTTAAACATGACCTTGCTATGGTATTACTGGCTTAGGCATTTCATTCTGCATGACCGATAGTGTACCGTGCCGGCCGGGTGCTTCGAAGAGGAGAAGCAAAACGGAGGCTGAATCCCGACTGGGATGAACTCATTGCGGATGAAAACGTGTTACTGGAATTAATATATGAAGGAAATTCCACGCTTGGAAGAGTCAATACGTAGATGCATATGGGACATTCCTCGTCAAATCGGACAAAATTTTTCGACCCCCCTTCGTTTTGGCTGAAATTTCACAGGGACTTTGGGCAACTATTTAAAGGTCAAAAAATAGTAAAAAACTTTTAAACTCAATTTCTCAAATACACCATCTCGAAAATGGACGTTTTTGGTGTCAAAATGTTCGGGAGAAGTCACTCTAACACCTCCATCAAAAATCTCGATGGGCTCTTAAGGATTTCGAAAGTTATGAGTATTTGTTTATAATGTTTAATTTTTTACGATATTTATTGAATTTTTTGCCCTGGATATAGTTGAAACGTCATCAATTTTCACCAAAACTTGTATAAAGGGTTTTTTTGGCGGCAGATTACGAATCTGTGGTCAGATATTCCAACATCCAAGAGTTCAAACGCAGGGTTCATCACCACCTTCTTCAATACCCCCCCGTACCTTTATAATCCTTAACCTATTCCCCACCCTCCCTCCCGTACTAAGCTTACTGCTAGACATTGCACCATGACATGACTAAATGAGATGACGGACTGGTAGTACAAAGGGTGACTCCTGAGCTTAGCACTGCCACATAAAAAAAAAAAGCTCTAATAGCAGCTCGGCTATCTACATACCTAACTAGAATGCTTTCAATGGAGTTTGATGGTGTATATATCCAAGGTACCAAGGAGAAATGGAAACCTTACGTTGTGCATCGGGGGGGGGAGATCTCACGAATACTGGAATCACTGCCGAAGCCAGGATAATCCAACCGACCTCTTGACACGAGGTATTTCAGCTATAGAACTAGGACGATCAACAGTGACGGCGATCACCACTGAGCTAAGACCAGATTCACGCCCTGCTAGTGGAGATTGAAGGGGTGACCAACTCACGTCCACTAACTTAAATCACTGATGACCTGCGGGATATGCAACGCAACTAACGCTCAATTATTTTCTTCCTGGGCCGCAGAACGACGATCATTCACACATTCATACATCTACCATTGCCGGAAACAGTATTAAAGTAGGTGATATTGTTATAGTAGACGACCAAAGACTCAAAGACTTTTTTGGAATCTAGAATATTAAAAATACGCTCTTGCGAGCTTAGACTTGCAAAAAACGTCCTTACACCGACCTATTCAGCTGATTTACCCTTTCGAAACCAACGGACTGGGCAGCTCGCCGGGGGAGGATTTGAAAACTCCTTTTCGAACTTCACCTACAGACACAAACACGTCACGTTAAGAATAATGGCTAAGTGCCGTTTTTCATCGCACCGTTAAAATCAGTCTACTTTTATGTAGAAAGCCTTTGAGAACGTAGTGTGCGTACGATTTTTGTATAGTTGAATTAATCTTTTATATCTTTTCAATAAAGTAATTTAATCCACACCGGTGTCGACGAATCGCTTTGCTCAGCGACTGTCAAAAACGAATAGAACACACCGCTTTTGTATGAAGCTGCACAATCTTCAGACCACTGCGATAACTACGTCGCCGAGTTCGGCGACCGAATCAATCCAAGTTCTATTTCGTAGTCGTCGCATATCAAAGTTGCATGTGCGATGTGACATGGGTTTGTGTTGCTATTCTCGTGTGCTCCTGTGTGCGTGTGCAGCACTCGGCTGTGCAAGATGGTTATTCCGGTGTGTGTTCTTTAATTAATGTCGCCGTCGCTCTTAATGTGTGCTCAAAACAAATTTCGTCGGGCCATTCGCCATGGCTGAGAAAAATAGTTTCGTCGTCGCCCTTAGCATGTTTACAGCATTAGGCAGTTTATGTAGGGCTGGCAAAGGCCTTGTTTGTACCAGCATTTCACAAAAGGTAATACTCAATGACCGTCAATTAACAATTCCTTGAACCATGCAGCTCAACAATTCTCTGAGCCCATTCGAGCGGGTCCTGCACATTTGGTGAGAAGCCGTGAATTCCCTACCATTAAGCATTTTTTATTTATCTTCTCACGCCCAACAGAAATGTCAGCAATTCATTTTTGTGTCAGCAAGTGAATACTTGACCGCCGCAATATCGTTTAATGTTGCTTTAATGCATTTCAGTTCGCCAGAACAACATTTTCGCCATAAAATTAACAACTAAAATTTAAATATAAAAAAGACACAAGAGTTCCGCATTTTTCAAATTAACAGAGAAGAGGCGGCCCCGGCCCGGCCCATGTAGCAGTTAATAACGTTGAATTAATCTGACCATGTGAGCTATTGGCGGATGCAATTCTGCATAACTTGGTTATTAATAAATCCTGAATTTTGATGATAATCACATGCAATTATTTGCAGTGGTGCAGTTTTTGGGTTTTGATTACTTCCACGCAATTAAAAATGTAAATCAGGGCCATTTGCATGTCGGACGTGATGATATCAATAAAATAATTCACTTTGTATTCGTGAAAAATTTCGATATGCTTGATGCAATAAAAATTATAAATGCATCACAAAATGCAGAGCATAAATCAGTAAAGGATTTTTTTTAAATGCCTGTAAAAGTAAAATATAATCGATTCATTTACGTGTAAGTAATTTGGGGATAATTAAGAGAAATTCCAAATATTAAATTATTGTGGATGGGGGTCTTGATGGACCGGGCTTGATGATTACGATAACTCATTATTTAATGATAAATTTATTGGCTGATGCGTGGTGAATAACACAGCGTTATTAATAAATAAAAAACGTATATTAGTTATCAATAACGATATTATAAAGCTTTTGCGGATTTTGCTTATATTTGATGATTTTCTTGATAAAATAAGTGAATTCGGACTCTTTTCAATATCGATGTCACTCCTTTCGGAAAATGGTGCTCAGTTCATAAATTAGCGATGCTAATTTTCTTCATCTGGAGATCGAACGGCAGTAACAGCCTCAGTGACCTTTGGTGGTGCCGTACACCAAAGAGACAAGTCAGGAGGAGCCCCAACTGCGGTCTAAGGTCTTCACGACCTAAGATCTTCCGGTATGCTACCAAATCCTACCTCTACCCCCACGAAGATGTTGACTTTACATCAGGTGAACCCTGGGTACTCTTGTATATACCCCGCCTCAACACGAAACAATTACCGGACTGGTCCTCCAGGTTGGGGGTTGGGCGGTAGGCTGACAACCTTCTTCTTCTGCTTTAACGGCTATACAACCGGGATCCGGTCCTGGCCTTTCGCAGCTGTTCTCTCCATCAGTCCCGATTCTGAGGCGATGTCTTCCAGTTTGGCCTCCTTAAGCTCTGAGCGTCCTGGTCTACGTCATCTTTCCAGCGAAAGTTGGAAATTGGGTCTCCCTGGCTGTCGCACCCCGAAAGTCTTACCGCAGAGAACTTTCCTAGCAAGCTCATCTTCACTCATACGAGCTAGATGTCCTGCCAACCGGAGCCTACCAAGCTTTATTTTCTTCACAACATCTAAGTCGCGACGGCGCTCATAGATCTCGTCATTGTAGAATCTCTGGAATCGTCCTTCCCCACATACGGGCCAAAAATCCTCCGAAGTATTTTCCTCTCGAACACGCCTAGGCTTTTTTGGTATCTCTCGACAATTAGAAATAACAGGATCACTCATTTTTAAAAATCTCTTAAAAATGTCTTCCATGGTTTTTTCTCTATAATTTTTTCGTGCATGATGAAAGAAAGAAAATTTTGTTTATGCGGTATTGCACACTGCTTTATAATTAAATCAAATTAAGCATCGTACATTTTTGGTAACCTAATTTATGATAGTTAAAAGTTTAAAATAGACAGTAGGTATCGAACAGTAAGTTGGAAACGATTATTATAACTATACATATATCATGTAGTCCACTAACTAAGCACACCTTGTATTATTTTCACCATGAGTCCACCAAAACAGAAAACGTAAGCAAAAAAATTGAGAAACTACTGTCATGACGCTTCGGGAAAAGAGCTGAAACGCAGAGAATGAGTCAAGTAGGAGAAGGACTGAGGAACGATTACAGAGAGAGAGAGAATCGATTAAACCCAGATTAGGTGATATTAGGCGCTAATTTTTTTTTTGTTTTTATTTCTTATGCTTTAATTTATTATCTCCAATCGTTCCAGAGTGGAACAATGCGGAACATTTTAGATATTTACTTTGTAACATAGAGTTTTTTAAATTTTATAACTCAAAAACTATGTAAAATTCTATCTCTCTCTAAAATTATTATTTGATAAAATAGTATTTTATATAATTTTATACTATTCTACTAACCTTCAGCTGACGATTCCATTTAGTTTTATTAAAAACGGTGAAATTTTAAAAATTTCGTGCGTTTTTGAAAACGAGGGTCCCTTTCTCTTTTCAATACACAATCATTGCTCCCCCCTTGGAAGCTACATTCACACTGGCATTACACGGGTGAGGGTCCAGCTGGGGTCCTATTATCGTTTGATTCCATCTCACTAGGAATCACTTTAGCCAATTTGAGATAGAAAAATCCCTAACTAAAAACTTTTTTTTTAGGTTTTGGCCAGCTTTTTGAGATTTGGCCCCACAGTGCAGTGTTCCGGATACCTTTACTTGGCTTGACACCGTGGTCATGGTCAACCTACCTAGTCTTGTCCGTTTGTTGGGGATGCCGAATTCTCTCATAACTTTGTATAGTTATACCTACTCTGGCTATGCTATCATAGGACGCTTTAAAGTCTATGAAGTGTTGTTGAATTGAGTTTAGAAACTCTAGACATTTTTCCATAGCCACCCTGGCATTGGCCTATGATGTTTCTAGCGTATGGGGCCGTCCTGTTTTGTAGGATAGCGGAGAATATCTTATACACGGTACTCAACAACGTTATACCGCGATAATTAGTGCACGCTATGATATCTCCTTTTTTATGAACCGGGCAGAGGATGCCTTTGCTCCAGTGTTCTGGCATCACTTCCTGCTCCCATACTTGAACAATTAATTCATGAATCGCTAGGCCCTCCATATTTAACCAGCTCCGCTGGGATGTCTTCTGCACCCGGCTGATGGCTCTGCTAACTTCTTCTATGCTTGGTGGCGGCAGCACAGCATTATCATCAGATATTGGTGGAGCCTCCGAATCCTCAATTAGCTCGCCATTTAGCAATTCATGAAAGTGCACTTCCCATCGCTCCAAGATGCCTTTAGGATCGGTGATCAGATTCCCTTCTTTGTCCTTGCAGTATGTGCAACGTGGTGTGTATTGCGTCATACTGCGGGCTCTTTGGTAGAGCTCCCGCGCTTGGTTCGGCCATCGTTCTCTGTACTATTCTAGAGATTTTTTTCCATGCTTCTTTTTTTCGTCTGTGAATTCTTTTTTCCTCTTTTCTGAGCGCTTTATAGTTCTCTTCGCGTGCCCGTGTTCTCTGAGACTGCTGCATTGCTTGGTATAGAAGTTTTCAAACGCCGTGACACAAATAATTTGAAGGGTTCTGCGCACCTCGTTGCCCAATTTCATAAATTTTGTTCTATCATTTCCCCTATTTTAACTTAAAAAGGCAACAAACGCAAAAAAAAACTGAACAAAATAATTTGGGAAAGGATGTGCGTATGCCGAATGAATAAAGTTAATTAATCTGTATATGTGTTGAGCAGAGCTTTTAAATGCATGTAAAACTCCTGCTCAACCAAGTCAATTTATCCATCGTAATAAGCATAATTTTACTATAATTATGCTAAATATTTCTCATCCCTAAATTTAAAATAAATTAAAAGAATTGCTGGAAAAATTTCTTTTAAAGATATGAGCATTTTCATTCATAAATTGAGAGTTCTCCGCAGCCGCAAGCAACACAACAGCTGCTGACAGAATTTCGCTCAAACGCGGTGCGGACATTGACAGATAGAGTAAAGTGTGTGTATTGCAATGCGAACTAACGAGATCCCTGTAGGACCGGTAAGCTTACAGAAGTACTGAAATCAGCACTTACTGGTAAGGGGTAGGCCTTACCACTCCCTTTTACAGAAGTGCTTACTTTTACACACGATGTCATAGGGGGTAAGGCCTTACTATGGTACTTACCTTAGAGTACTTATAGAACTGCTCATCTGTAAGGGGTATAGTAAGGCAGCAAATGGAACATTGCGAAAAGAGATATTCATGGGCGCCTGTGGATATGTGATCCGGTGTCGAAATGCTTTTATTTTTTTCATCTTTTACAAATGCCTTTTTTTCCAAGCCCGAGAGTGGCTTTACCTAAGCAGTCCCCCAACTAAATTCTCCACTTCTCCAAAGCTGCTTGTCCTCCGTATCGAATGAGAGCCGCGCTATTGAGTATGCTAACGTCGCATTTTATGTCGACGAATATAATTGCCCGTTTTCTTTCTTTCTATAAAATTTATGAAAGCTCCAGGAAAGCTCCCTTGAGTCCGGGCAGATTCTCACTTGTTTGGGTATAATTCTGGACTACACCTTACCATCTGCCTTCTCTTGTAATGGGGTTTGTAAGGGCTCATCTAGCACCAAGAAAATAAGGGGTACCCCTTACCAGATGAGTACTTATTTCAGTGCTCCATCGGTAAGGCCTTCCTAGAATTCCTACTGGGATGTGGCTTGAGCACTACGCACACACCGCGTAAGTTGCTTTACTTTCTACTTCTTGCGCGTTGCCGCGCGGTCCAGTGTAAAAAAGTTGTTTGTGTGTTGTGTTTTGAGTCGTGTTTTGGTGTTGGTGGGCATTTTGTTTATGTTTTGAATCGTGTGCTGGTGATGGGGCTAAGAAATTTGTTGAATTTCATAATTATTTCGAAATTGTGGTGATGGAATTAGTACCTAGAAAAAATACAAGTCCTGTAGGATAGAAAATTAATACGCAAATCATACAGCTTTTTCAATTTATTTCGTATCACGTCCACTTGAAACTTTGATTTTTAGTTGTGTCAAAGTCTGAACGCGACACCACCAGCACGGCGACTTTGTGTCAGTGAAAAATCCGCGCACACCGCGAAGCCAATGTCCGCACCGCCTTTGAGCGAAATTCTGTCACCAGCTAACCTCCCCAGGCAGAAGCGCGCTTGCGACTGGCGGAAAATGTCAAAAATCTAGTAATCAAAGTGATAAAAACACAAATATCGTATTTTTTAGTAGAAACTACTACAAATTATTTCTGTAGCATATGTGTAAAATATAAAAACCTTAAAATAAAAAAAATATATAAAAACGGGTGTTTTTCAGTCATAATTTGTAAATTTTTTAAATAATCATTGAAGTCCCAGAAAAATACACCTCCCTTTAGCAATACGCAGTCGCGACTGATTACATGGCAGCAAGTGATTTGATAGGAGGAGTTAAGTGAAACTTTTGTCTGAGCTTTTAAACATTTTTAAGAGCTTAGCTGGGGAACATGCGCGGGATGTCACGAGGTTTGAAAACAACTATACGCAACATTCTTACGTTCAGTTGCCAGCTTGCATTCATTATTGAACCAGTCATACCGATCTCTACGACTTTTGCCTAAGATGGAATCAGCATCACCAATGACAATATTTTTAAGGCCGGTCCAACGCCGGGCATCTCATCCCCAGGAGCTAGGGCGAGTTCTAATTCTGGCCATTTCATTGCGTAGTGAATCTGTGTTGATTCGAGTCCGATCAGCGGACACAAAGCTTTTCAGCGTTGTAATGCGTTCTCGGAGTACCAATAAGAAAGTGACCCGAGTTGAAGTTGGCACCGTTCCTACCGTCATCAAACCTGAAAGGTGGCGGCGGTCTATCAACACATGGTCGATTTGGTTGCGAGGGGCTCCATCAAGAGATACCCAGGTGGCTTTATGGATATCGTTACGCACAAATCTAGCACTTTTAACGACCAAGTTCTTACTTGATACCATTTCTATTACTCGTTGTCGATTGTCATTAGTGCTTTCATGCAAGCTGTGGTTGCCGACATATTCCCTATATACGGGTCCAATACCTTCTTCAGCGTTCAGATCTCCCAATATGATTTTACATCATACCTGGGGCAGGCATTAATGCCTAATCTCCAACGGCAAAACCAACCACGAACCATCCAACCAAAGTGTTTTTTCCTATTCCTTCTCATTGTAAATTGAATTACCCGTCTTGCTCATGTTTTGGTCGACATGAGTAACTTTTCCGTATGTGTTAGTTAAACCATTTGAGTTGCCACATGAAATTCAGCGGGCAATTCAGTACAAAATAATGTCAAAAATCAAGACATAAATGACGTTAATTGTAATTGCAATATCCCGCCAAAAAATATGTCAACAAAAAAGTCTAATCTAGTAATAATAATAACAAAACAGACATTTCTCACATTTCACATCTACACAGATAGAAATGTGTGTGAACCCATTTTGTCAGCTAATTCAGCCTACTGGGACGTGGTTGGTTCGTGGTTGGTTTTTCCATTGGAGATTAGGCATAAGTTCCCGTTCAACTAATTCGAAGAATTCTTCTTTATCATCATCCGGGGACTCTTCTCTAGGTGCGTGAACGTTTATCAGGCTGATGTTCTTAAATTTACCTTGCACACGAAGGGTGCATAGCCTGTCGTTTATTGGTTTAAAGCCGATAATGGTAGGCTTCATTCTTTTGCTAACGATAAAGCCTACTCCGAGCACATTGTGTTTTGTATGACAGCTGTAATATGTACGTCATACTAAGGTTTTTGTAAAATACTATTCCTTGTCCATCTCATCTCCTGGATAGCGGTAATGTCAGCTTTTTACTTTGACAGGGTATCGGCCAGATGTTGTGTAGCTCGAGTTCTGCACAGAGTTCGAACATTCCATGAGAAAATTCATAAATCCTTTTGCCTTTTTCGTTTCCGAGGTCGTCCCGTTGATTCCAGTATCCGAGGCATGTTGCTCGTTCTGTAATAATTGTTTTTTACGGGTGAGGTTATTAGCCTCACGCCAACCTTACTTGGAAGGGACCTGCCCGATCATATTAGCTTATCTTCTCTCATAGAATAGTAACCAGTGGCTATAATGCGCTGATGACTGACCACCAGGCTGGCAACCTACCACGGTAAAGCCTCACCCGTCACGGATCCTCAAGGTAGGCTAAGACAGGACGGACCCAACAGCAACCCTTTTATTATTACAGAAACAGTACGACATAGCAATCACACCTCTACAGGAAACCCAATGGACTCATAGTGGCATAATGGATCTCAGAACCCGTACGATAATCTCCAGTGGTTCATCCTATTCAGAATTATAGTTAGCAGCGGCGCGAGGACTCCTCCTTGGGGTGAGCCACGGACCGTAGTCTTTACCTGTGCGGTGTTGCCTAATTTTCCTTCAATGAATCTAGTTTTCGGCGGAAGATTCACTGACTAAAACCTCAGCCTGGGTTTGTGTTTTAGGTATTACTCTACCGTTTTAACTACTTCCACTGATCCCCCTTACAAAAGGGTGCTGGACATGTAAACATATGGACTTCTCTTTGAGACTTTGGTGGTATAAGTCTAGCAAACGCTCTTACGTCTTAAAAACAAAAGATCAGTAGGTCATCAATCTATAATCCATTACGGTTTTAGCCCGATCTACCTACAAACTGTGGCGAACTCAATAGGTTTCAACTCAATACTTACTTTATTAATATAATGAGTCAGTCTGTTGATTGCTGCCGGACCGATAACACAAATTGTAGATCAGTATGAATAAAATCTATTTAAGTGGAGTGACGATATTTTAATGTTATTTTATTGATCGGAATATCGGGACACATACATTCGAAAATAAGTATACTTTACTGGTGCATTATACCTACAAGGACAACTGTTAATTTCATAGAACCCTTTTTCAATCATGACGGTCTAAGTCCATTAAGACGAAGGCATTATTATCGTTTACAAATGTTTGGCTACTTCTATGCATCAGTAAGGAACTAATCCTAAACACTTACTAAACGATACTTGTACCATTTGCAAGGAGAGGCGGAAGTTGAATCTAACCGCTTCAATCTTAGTTGATCTGAGAGATTTTTAAACTTAAAACTATCATTAAACTGAAGAAGAGAGCAGTCATTAGTTATTCACATCTCAGTGGCTGATATGTTTAAAGAGACGCCAAAACATATGCAGATTCTGAATCCTAGATTTGTTTTAATTTCCACATTATTATTTTTTTAGACAAATTAAATTATGAAATTCAAATATATGTTATAATAGTTATACATGCAAAATGAAAGTGTAAGCTAATTGCGACAACTTTAGCCTAATAAAACATCTTATTACTAAGAGTTGAAAAATATTCAATATTACACCCAGAAACAAAAATAATGACTACATTAATGAGTTTAACTAAGCCATATCAGCCCTTCCTGTTGCCCATACCCCTCCCCTGGTTATAAAACAAAAGCATCTACAAACTTTCCGGCGATGCCAACAGTTGCAGATATGTTTTAACTTAGGGTAAGGTGTTACTTTCGCATATAACACATCGTTTACTTGATTTATGACACCTTAGTTAACAACTTTTAAGCAAGCACCGCAACCACATATCGCTTCCCTTAAACCGCCATACAATGGGTACTTCAGCCAGAAGGAATGCCATCTCGATAAATAATGATTTACTTATCTCCAACCTTTAAATAATTAATTTTGCGCCATTATCATCTCTAATCTTCAAGGATCGGTGGAAACTGCTTGCGTCTTTGGGACAGGTATACACAGCACCCACCCCTCACTAAAAAATATCACCCCATTCATGGAGAGATAATAAGATTCTGTTCAGGGTCCCTCGTTGTTTCTTGTCGTATAAAATCAGGAGAGCAAACAGCAAATTCTACGACAACAGTCATAAATTACGCGCTAATGAATAATTTTCATTCTTCCTGGCTTTTTTTGCATCCCCCGGCTCTTATAGGGCTCATAAGCAGTGCTTGTCGGGTTTTGAGATAGCAGCTCCTAGGATGCCATGTAGCGCCATGCAGCTATACACCCCTATGGTTGGGTATTAAAGAGTTCAGTTATTAGCCCTATCTTGGCATATGGTCCTGGAATCACCCCGGCCGGGATAACGACCCGGTGGAGTTGGAGTAGTAAAAGCGCGCTATAATTCTACGGTTCTGATCATAAATTAAGAGTGGAGCGTTATGCACTGCACATAACAAAGTTTTAAGTACTTGGAAATTTTCATTTGTTTGCCAGCGGCAACACCGAGGGATTATCGCATTAGGAATTTATTAACCTTTCGGAACGGATTCAATTTTCATAACACGGGAACAACACTAACTTCAGGCTACGAGAAATTCTAATAACGAAAGTATCCGGTATCATGGCGGTGCGGTAAGATTTAAAATTTGTCACAAACCCATTTTTGGGTTGAGCAAATACAAAGTCACCAGGAGCAAATCTGCAACGCAGTAAGTTCCGTGGTAGTGTCGAGCAACTAATACAGTTAATAAAATTATTTACAACTACCAAAAACCCGCGTGCGTTGCAACGCCTTTTAATAAACAAAATTATGTGTGCATAGTCCGGGATAAGAAAAGGGTATAATGAAACAAAGAACAAATCTGCAAAACATGATTTTGGGGACATAACAAAATTTAGAGTTGACTATAAAAATTGTGCTACCTACAACTTTTTTTTTAAAATTCGAGGCTAATCATCTATCGGAAAATTTTTGTACTACGTGCACAACGGATACCTAGCCAATCATATTCAAAATATGTCTTGTGTGCGTAGATTTTGACGTTCCTAGATAATTCGCACCCTAAATTTGCCCATGACGAGCATGGGTTAAGACGAAGAATGCCAACATTATAAGACGACACTACTGATTTGATTCTGAAAAGGGCAATTGCTGCTCCCGTTTTCGTGCTTCGTCGTTTCTGGTCATACCGCCCGTACGGTACTGGTTAACAATTCACTGTAACGCTTGTTTATAAAAAATGTTCGATGTTTCACTTGTAAGTATTAAAACGTTTGTGGCATTACTGAGTTGAGTCGATCTAGGGCCTGTGCGTATACTGGCTAAATTGCGGCTAAACTAAATTATTGGAAAGGTCGGTATTGCAGTGCGATTTAGTCTTTTCATGAGGTGGCTAAAGTTGACAGTTACTGACTAAATTTTTTTAATGATATTTTATGTTTATATGCAGAATATTCTATACCCCTTACATAAGTAAATACAAAATAAAAGCTCCGAATGTTCGTAATTTCTTTATTTTTAGATTTTTACACTACATACATTAAATACAAAATTTTCGACGAGGAGATACCATAAATATCAAATTTAGGCAATTCAGATCTGTAAAGGTAGATTCATACTATATCATTGCGATAGATTGATGATTAATTTCTTATTATTTTCATTTATGTTGTCTAATATCTATTGGAGCTAGTCGATATATAAATTAAATTAAAACTAAGAAACGATACTCAAATGTTATTCTGTCAAAATAAAATTTAGTCACTTGAGAATTCGCACACCTCTACCGAACTAAATTGAACATTGGAAATTTTGTGGAACGATTTAGTATTTCGTGGAAAGATTTAGTCATTTAGCCAGTATTCGCACAGGCCCTTAGTTGAGTTGATATTTTCCAAATCGTTCTAAATTTTCGCGTCTAGTACGAACAGCCAGCAGCCTACTGTCATGATTCTCATTAATGTCAGAACATTTTCTATATCCTATGTTGATCACTTCAGACGTGCATCAATATCATCGGCCTGCATATTTGTCGGGACAACTAGAAACATGTCCGAAATCTATGCCAATAAAACTAATACTCCCCAAAATAATTGGTTTATACATTTTAAATCTCGCCGCTTTTCTGTTAATATATATTTTATTTGCCAAGGTACATTCATCCCCTTCCCACACAACTATCATGCAGTCTTGTAAAACTTTCAATTTGCTCCATGCCGATTTTTAGATTTGTTCCAAGCAAGATTTTCCATATGATCTTCTTCGATCGGTATTTTAAACATAGAATTAGCTGTTTTTAGTTGTAGAGTAAAGTTGCAGCAATTTCTGCCACTGTTCTGATCTCATATTAGTCAAACAGCCTACCTTTCGAAATGTAAAAAACGTGAGACTTTACCTATATTCTTATTTTATTAACACTGGAACTTTTCGCTAGCGCCCATATATTATATATACTGGCTGGAGAAATAGAAAGTTTACGTTCAACATTATTTTTTAACTTCCCAGTATAGGAAGTTATTGTAATCTGTCCGAAATCGAAATCGAAAATTACGATGTATTTTCATCTTTCAAGGTCCCAGGGGCATTTTAAGCAAAAAATTGGGAGGAAGTATGTGTGTGTGTGCGTACGGATGGGTCATTTTTCCTGCACGATATCGCGCGAACCAAAAAAGATATCGACTTCGTTGAGGTGTCGTTCGAGACGTATTAACCGAAATATGATCTGAAAAGATTTTCATAAAATTCGGTCGAACCGTTTTTTTTTTGTTTAAGCGACGTAAGTGATTTTTGTACCTGCACGATATCGCCTGAACCACGAAAGATATTGACTTAGTTGACGTGCCGTTCGAAGAGTATTAACCAAAATATGATCTGAAAAGACTTTCATAAAATTCGATCGAACCGTTTTTTTGTTTAAACGACGTTTATGATTTTTGTACCTGCACGATACCGCGCAAACTAAAAACTATATCGACTTCATTGAGGCGCCGAAAAAAGAATATTAACGAAAAAATGCTCTGAAAAAAATTTCATAATATTCGGTCGGGCCTTTTTTGTTAAAATAGAAAAACTTCCGCTAATGGTCAGAAAGACCAGGTTTTGCTAATATCTAATAAACTCGATGGAATGAACAAAACATCACTTGTCAAAATCCAACAACCTTTCAAAATCGTGCAAAAAATTCGTTACCCTTTACAAACAGCGCGAATTTTTCAAACCTTGGATTAGCAGTTTTTGACGGGGAATTTTATTATTATTATTATTATTATTTATTGGCCAATCATTGTACACAAGAATAAATCTTAAATTAGTACAATAAAAAGGTGGTATAACAAACAAAATATACTTAAAGAAGTAAAATTAGAGTGAGAAAAAAGAAAAAAAAAATAAATAAACAAAAAAATGTCTTATAACGTGAATGAATTATAAAATAAGATACTAAATAAGAAGAAGAGAAAAATAAATAAATAACAAAAAAAGGGGGAGGGGGAAACGAAAAAAAAAATTAAGTTTGAATTTTGAATTTTGAGAGGAGAATGACAATTAAGAGAGTTATTATATGAGTGCAAGCAAATTGAGGTGGTATCCACAATCTAAGAGGTACTGCCCGTGAGGTATTCAGAGAGACGCCTTTTGAAAACACTGCTTGATTCGATAAATTGCAGACTATATGGGAGAGAATTCCAAAGCAGAGCTGCATAAACAAAGTATGAACGTTGGCCTAACAAAGAACGAAACCGTGGAATAATTACATTGTTATTTCTACGGGATTGCGAGAGCTGGATGAATTCAGAGAGGGAGGAAGGTTTTCGCCTTCTAAGTATGTCATGAAAGAATCTCAGCAACCTCAAGTCTTTATACGTTTTTAAAGAACACCCCAAGACATTGTTCACGAGAGGCGTAATGTGGTCATACCGACGTAGATTATAAATAAAGCGTATGCAATCATTGTATGCCACTTCAATTATCCGAGCACAAGAAGCATCCAACGAGGGAAAGACTAAGTAGCCATGCATTAGATGAGGCAAGAGTAGCGCTTTTACCAAGCGCAAACGAAGGGCACAAGTCATCAAGTTTCCATACAGACGGAGTTTCCTGAAAAGACAATAAGTTTTATTCACTATATAACGAATGTGGTCACAGCAATTCATATCGTGGCTCAGGATTACTCCAAGATTTTTAGCACGAACGACACGTTGAATAGGATTGCCATTTAATATTATTTTGGGAAAAACAACACTGGAGTTTACAGAGTGAGCGAAAACTAGATATTGTGACTTGTCTGGATTAAGTGTTAGGCGATTGATCGAAGCCCAGTGAAAAACATTTTGTAAGTCCTCAGAAAGTTTCCGCACTCCTGACAACAATTGATCCCTAGGCATAGAGAGATACAGCTGTACATCATCGGCGTACATGTGGATTTTGGAGTTGTTTACTACTGCAGGAAGGTCATTAATGGAAATACTGAATAAAAGAGGACCGAGAATTGAACCTTGCGGAACACCACAGTAAAGGGTTGTTGAGGTTGAAGCACGATTATGCAACATTACCTGTTGCGAACGGTCACTCAAGAAGCTATGCATAAGCTTGAGAGCAGATGAGGAGAAACTAAACTGTGTATGGAGTTTTCCAAGGAGTAGAGAGTGGTCAACATTATCAAAAGCCTTGGAAAAGTCAAGCAGTGTAAGATAGCAGACTTGGTTCCCATTTAGATAATTCCTGTTTTAAGAAGTGCAGTATCACAGCTATGGGATTTTCGAAATCCCGATTGGCAGGGATTAATAAGCTGAAAACGTTCACAGTGCTCAATAATTTGCAATGCAATCAGTTTCTCAAGAACTTTTGCTAAAAACGGCAACATACTAATAGGACGGAAGTCAGCAGGGCGCATAGGGGAAGAACATTTAGGAACAGGCAGTACAAGGGCATATTTCCAAGAAATGGGAAATTTGGAGCTAGTGAGGCATGAATTCATCAAATGAGTAATAACAGGTAAAAGGCAAGGTGACAATAATTTAAGAAATTTTGGCGATATGTTGTCACTACCTATAGCATTAGATTGAATGTGATTAAAGGCACATAGAACTTCAGAGTGATTTACGCAACGGAAACTAAATCCACTAGGTGGCGACAGAGGAATATGAGTAGTACGGGTAGAATTACTTGAAGTAAAGTGCGAGTTTAGACTTTCGGCATCAAAGTCACAAGAAAAAGGCTCATTTCTTGATTTAACCCCTAGTTTACTTAAGTTCTTCCATAGTTTGTTCGGTGGCATAGATGGATTGAGTCGGTGTGCGTAAAAGTTTCTCTTGGCTTCTTTAATTTTAGCCGTTGTGATATTGCGAAGGCGTTTATAGGAGTTTTTAGCGCTTTCAGTTTTTATTTTTACAAATCGTCGATAAAGATATTCCCGTTCAATAATCAAGGAGTTAATTTCAGAATTGAACCAAGGCTTAGATTTTTCTGTAATGGTTTTTGTTCGAGTAGGAACAAACTCATCAAACAAGGGCTGAATAAGCTCCTCTAAAAACTTGGTTTTATCATCAACATCAGTTAACGTGAACATGTTTTCCCATGGTAAACGCTCACAACATTCAACTAAGCTACGACGATCGGTGTTAGTAAAGCCACGATAAGTAATTGTTTTAGCAGGTTGAGATATAACTGGAAGATTACAACAGACGTATAATATGTCATGGTCTAGGAAATTTGGAGCAGTAATTTGGTTCTGGAAGACAATTAGGCGAGTGTCACTGGTGAGTAGTAAATCAAGTTGTGATGGATGTGTAGTTTTAAAGTAGGTTGGCAGGGCATTGATTGTAATTAATCCGAGACGGTGAATAGAATAAAGAAATTGCTGCTGCTGGCAACACGACCTTAAAAGGTTCACATTAAAATCACCACCAACTAAGATACATATTAGTATATCTCCGTGAAGTGCTTTCTACCGCTTGTTCCAGCTCATGGAAATTTTCCACATGCCTGGCGGGAAATAGACAGCTATAATTGTTTTCTACGAGTGATACAGTTTCAGAAAATTGCGGTTCATCCCGGAATTTCCAGTAGTTACCGCAATATTTGTTCCTTTTGGTCAAGCCTGACAAGTACTTAACAGTTACTGTTCAGGATCCTAAAAGTAAACAAACTTCATAAAAAAGAATTAATTTTATAAAAAAAACAATACATACCTGACAACACTAAAAAACTCTAAAAGTTTGCCTCGAACACGGCCCCCAATGTCCCAAGCATCTAAAAAAAAAATATATAAAATATATACAATAAATTAATTTATAATCAAAGACATAAAATAAACACTTACCCGGCTGACATTCTGACAGCCGATGTCAGCGACACGAATACACAAATAAACTTTATTCACAATGGAGAGTGGGAATGCGAAACTCCCCACCAAGTTCGACTGATCTATTGTGAAATTGCAAATAAATATCGGAGCACTTTGGGCACAAACTCAGATCACAATTTGATCTTCTACGTGCTATGAGCTAGAAGAACCAAGCTGAGGCTAGTGATCTCCATCTAAAAAAGGTCGGTTTATGACGCCTTTCGAAAATCCTGTAGGTTTTATGACTCAGGATTTATCTAATAATATTTCTACATTCCCTATCCCATACCAAAGGTCGGTCTTTGACGCCTTTATCATCCTACATATCCCGAAGGTTCATGACTCGGGATACCGTGATTTCCTTTCAAATTAATAGAAATTTGAATTTGTTATTTTGAATTTTAGTTGACTTCCCAAGCAAGCGGCAGCCATATCGGAGACTTATTTACAAGGAGAAAACAATCAAATTAGATCACAAGCAGAATTGGAACTCGTCAAGATCGAATTGGAAAATATCGTTAAGATCGAATTGGAAAATATCAAGCAGAAATTATTTCGTATTAAAGAAAAAGTGAATTTAGATTTTAAGTTTTGTTAAAGAATTTTATTATTTAAGACGTTGGAAAATTTGTATTTAATAAAATAAATATTAAAGTGAAGTAAAATTTGTTTTTCTGAAATTACACGTTGTAACCATCCACTGAGTTTTACTAATAGGCTTAATTCTAGCCCATACAGTTACAGTTTTGTTAATATCTCCGGAAAGCTTTGGAATTTCCAAATGAAGTCATTCGCTTCTCAGTTTGTCAGTGGCGCTTCAGTCCAATTTGAACACTCGCTTTAGTGCAGCGAACGAAATGCGGAGGACATGTTTGTTTGCTAACGTTCAGGAAAAACAAATTCTCTAGAAAAAGCTTGTGGATTTACTACTATTATAGTTATTTGAACTAGCTTCTCTCGGGGATGGCTTTGTCAATAGTTCTGATACTTGTCAATCTTCCACTAGTGCTAAACGTATAACTATTTTGTAAGAAGTCAGTTTATTCCATCTTCGTTCATCATACTGGGAAGTTAATCGTGTGGACCGAAGGGGTCAAACCCACATCCCAACTAGTTTAAATTAAAGTTCATCTCGGAATTTCCAGTACATAGTCGGCCAAGTCCAACAAGTCTTTTATATTGATTAGTTTCGCTAATATCTCTTGAATTCGGCCACGCGCTCAAGCGAGAGCGAACCACGGAAGAAAGGTTTGTGTGCTTACGTTCAGGAAAAACAAATTGTCTAAACTATAGTGTGGAGTATTGTGGAAAATAGCTCCTCTCAGGATTACTTTGGCATCAGTTCTGGTACTAGCTAACTTCTCACTAGTCCTAAAACTATTATTGTTTTTGAAGTAGTCCGTTGCTTAATATTTACATATTATTTAATATCACAAAATGTTTGTTGTTCGGTATAAGAATTGCATTAGTTTGAAGAACCAGGTGTAAGAATTTGGTGTGATTTTTTCTTACAATTTGTTGTTTTATAAAAAGGTGGTCCAAAAAATGGAAGGTTGAATTTGGCTTTCTAAGTCGCCGTGCGTCGTTTAGAGAGAGTCGTTATAATCTGAGAGGACCACCTCTTTTACAAATCAACTCTTCTAACATTAATTACGGCAGATTTGAACCTATTAATCGCATGTTCATTGAACTACAATATTAATATGTTTAGCGTGATTATTAGTAAAGATGTCCTTAAAAGAAGTCTTTTTAATCTCTTGTGATCGTTTAGATATGTTTCCTTTTGCTTGCGTAGGTTACATGTAATTTGAATGTTTTTTAGCAGAGTTGAGAGTTGTTGAGTTAAGAGTTGTTTTTGACGTCTGTAAATACGCGTTCGTGACAAGAACCCGATGATAACGAAATTATGGCATACAGTTTTGAGTTGCAGCCCAAAAATATCGTTTATATCGAAAACAGAAATATACCATGATGTGTAGAAGAATAATCAAAGAATTTTAATTTTTCTTTTAACTTACCTGATATCAATGGCTTTAAACTTTTATACGCTTTATACATATCAGTTTCACCTGTATGTTTCGTGTAGTATGTAAACAAATGTTGCAACTTCATTTTACTCACTTCTACAACTTCAAGTTTTGCACATACATATGTATAGTGACAATGCAATGCATTTCAAATGACAGGATATGACAAATATGTATGTAGAATACAATTAGTTATGTGGCTTCATTCAAAATACAAAATGAAGTTGAATTTAAACTGTATTTAATCACAATCCGACAGATGGAAGCAATTTAATATAAATAGAATAAAATGTTAAAGACAATTAATTGCTCGAATGCTATTCTTATCAGTACAGCGTATGCCATAAACGTGTAGCTTATAGCAAAGCGAAGCTCAAGTACCCCATGCTAGCATACTGTACGTACTATTTTGAAGATAAATTTCACCGTTTTATTGTTTTTGTTTATTGTTGCTTTTATGGTCAAATTTGCTTCTGTTCTGGGCATTTTAGATTTTTATTGCTTTTCTCCTCAAGTGACAGAATTTCTAGTAACTATAGATGTCTATTAATTTTTAGCAACGTCGTCCTTATGTGTGTGCAAAACGCCTCAGCTGTAGTACTTGAACACTTAAAGTTGAACTGAAAGTTCCTTGTTCGGTCAAAGTCAAAGCCAAGTGCGATGTGCATATTTCAGCTTAAGTGCAGCATTTTAACTACGCTTCTTTATTCTCCATTCCTGACCGCAGCTAGCGGGTGTGATGTGCACACAATGCCTCACTTTCACAATAGACCCTTTAAAACCCAGTTTGCATATTCTGCCAGTCGCGATAAGTAAAGGAAATGGCATTCCCGCCCCGATATTATGACTGGCTTGAATTATCAACAAATCCTACGTCTCCTGCATTTTAGCCATTGTACCTCCACTGGAGCGTGATGAACATTAAATTACTCGCAGATGATTAGTTTCTTATATTTTAATATATTTTGATAAGAGAGGTTCGATTCAGGCGGTTAAATCATCTGAAAACTCAAAGAGAACGAAATTGAAAAGACCTGGCTGTTAAAATTCTGGAAGGAGCCTCACCTACACAAGTCCGGAGGGGGGTGACCGAACATGGAGTGGACCTCGAAGGGCCACCGGTATATTTGGCAATTTTCGAGAAGGGCACAGGGTCTAAGTGTATATAAATTCGGCCGAGCTTGAAGGGTGAATACAGGTGTATACAAAAGCAGACATCAGGCTCTCTCTCATAAGGGCGAATGTTGCTGCACTGTACCTTATACAAAATGTACACTATACACGGGAGACGGAAGCCCTGGATGCTCTATAGTCCTGTTTGACAAATTCAAACTTTTTTTTTGAGGGCTTTGCGTCGTTATGCCACTTGGTTTCGCTCGGTTACCGGATAATTTCATATTTCATGAGTGTTCTGGGGTTGCTAGGCGGCTTCAGAAACTCATTTTGTTTCGTACCTGGCTGGGTGCCTTTAATGTATGATGACGGCAATGGCGGGTTACTCATTCTGACCCCCAAACATACACCTGAGCCGATGTATACGACCTTGTACCTTTTCATATAGGTGACTGAAACTTGACTACCTTTAAATTAATCGCCTTGGTACCAATAAAAGGTTATATTAACATTGCCATCTTAGCTTTTTACTTCCATGCGTTGCTTAACTAAATAGATGAGGTAAATTTTGGCTTCACGACACAACGAATTCAGGTCGAATTATTACCAGAATATTATGGGGTAAGGGATAAGGGCGGCTTCATAATTTAATTGTTAATTTTTCCAACCGTCATTATCAGGAGTTTAGGTAATTATTCAGTTAGGCAACAGCCTTTCAGACGAGATGCTTGGAACACTCATAACTGATATACGATCGTCGAAGTCGTTTCAAATTTTTTTTTTCTGAAGGTAGGGTCGTTTCGTATTATTTAAGCAAGGGTACACACCTTCGTGTGTGTTATACAAAATAATTAAATGGTTAAGGTTAATATTTTTATTGCCTTCTTATTAATTTTTTTTCTTGGCTTTAAGAAAGGATCAGGTATGTTGATGGAGGAGCATGGGTTCACGCATATGTTTGCCATTAATTAAAAGTTTAAGACTGTGAATGGCAGTTCCTTGTTATGGTTTTTAGTAGATCCGTTAATTTCTTGTCGGTTCTAATTGCTTTTTACATTAGAGTAGATTTTATGGATGAACTGCTTCTCATGTATTTATGATTCGCATTTATTTCAGAAGAGAAATATGAAGGAAGGATATGAGAGTCTTATCAAATTTGAAAACGATGTGTTGGTGAAAACCCGTTTTTTTTTCATATATTCCTTGTTTACTGGATTAAAGTAAGAATGACAGATATGGGTAAGTTTAGTGGGAAATCTCTTCTGTTGTAATCCGTCGTCGAAAATGACGAAAGGTACTTCAAGTTTTGGTAAACGTCATAACAAGACGCACACTTTGTGCCGTCGTTGCGGGCGTTCATCCTATCATATTCAGAAATCTACTTGCGCCCAATGTGGATATCCAGCTGCTAAATTGAGATCATACAATTGGTCCGTTAAGGCTAAAAGGAGGAAGACCACTGGTACCGGCCGTATGCGTTATCTTAAGATTGTACGTAGGCGATTCCGTAACGGATTCCGTGAGGGTACACAAGCAAAACCTAGGAAGTCGACGTAATTTGTAAAAAAACATTACACAAAATTATTAAATTCAAAAGCAAAATCAAATAAGGCTATATTATAGCAATAGTTGGCAATTAATAAATTTTAAAGGGAAAATACTTACATAAAATGGTGACCCCGACATGATTTAAAAACTCCAGCCAAATGGAATTGTCTACGTCAAATCTCGTGAGCGGTCCTTTACAGAAGGATACCAAGGAACTGCATACATATTAATGATCACACATTTCTTGGGTTCTCTTGTAAGCCCTTCAAAGCCCTTTAAAGGTGCCTGGAAAGACCAGACCTTCCCAGCTCTTGTTGAGCGGGTCTTGTAAAAGATCCTACCAATTCTGCTGCCAATATTCCAATGTAGTTTTACGCTGGCATATATTCCGTGATACTGGAGAGAGGCTAGGGTGGTTGTTTCTTTTAATCGGCGAGCAGATCATTTAACGAAGCAAAGTCCTACCGGCAGGGCCCAAGCTAAAGCCGGCTCTACACGATGCGGTGAACACCTTCCAACGTTGGACGCTTGATGGTAGGACGCATCGTGTGGCCGATACTCGAGCTACGAGTGTCCAATGTCAACCGTCCAACGTTCGCGTTTGGACACGTTCGGGCTGTTGTCGGTATTTGGGACAAGTCAAACACTTTTTTCCCACTCGGCCCCACAGTTGGAAGACATTTGGTACACTGCTACACGTTTCGGTCATCAGTTCATTCTGTGATTTGGGTTTTGACAGGTATGTATGTTTATTATTATGTATGTATGTGTCTTATTATTAGTTAATAATTGATTATTTATATTATTTATAATTATTATTAAAGAAATTGTTATTAATAATTATCATTAAAGAGTAAATTTTTTTAAAGAAAGCCAACAATTATTCTAGCGTGTTATTTACATTTAATTTGAAGTGGCGTAAATTTGAAAGGGGCAAAGTATTACAATGGAATGGAGCAACGATTTAATTCTGGAATTTATCCAATTGTACGAATCGTACCCGGTACTGTGGGATCCAAAAAATAAAAAGCATAAAAATCGCAATAGTTTGTATTTGTATGATGCATGGATACATTGCCATCGGTTCTTTTTACTTACCTCCAAACTCCGACGAATCTATATATGATAATGTGATTCATATAATAGATGAAATATCCAACGATAGCAAAGATACAGTGAGCATCAATATAAAGTTAACACAAAAGGCTCAACAACAAAAATACACTAAAAAATCCACGTTTTTACCTCCTCAAAAAAAATCGGAGGAGGCTACACGACCCCTTAAAATCTTCGTAACAGTCTCTACTACAATTAAAAAATAATTTAAAAATTCGCATTTGCCTCTAAGGGAGTCCTGGAGGCTCCCTAAAAGGCTCAAAATAAAATAAAGGGGAATTTGTGTTAACTTTATATTGATGCTCACTGTATATTAATCATAGGTGATTTTAATCGGCCTAATATATCTTTTATTCGTGACGAGGAAGACAGTTATTTACTTCCGATTAATGTATCAAACCCCGTCGATATAAAGTTTATCGACAATCTTTACAGCAACGACTTGCAACAGGTAATTAGCCAACCAAATTCAAATGGGAAATGGTTGGATTTAATCTTCACTAACCACTATGAGGATTTGAACGTGCTTCCCGCTTCTGAAGGGGAGAATCTATTTAATAACACTACGCATCATTCCGCGTGGGTCGTCGAGCTCAGTTCTACAATAACTGATTTTCTCGCCTCCTATAACAACTCTGTAGTCTTCGATTCGATAATGTTAGTATTAGCACTGAATTATTCCTTATTAACTGGGAGGATCTACTTGATGGTGATGATTTTGACGAGCTAGTTACTAGATTATACGATGTTATCTTTAACACCATTGGCAGATTCGTACCCAAAATAAAAAAAAGGGATAAATTGACGGAGCCATGGCTTGACAAAAACACTCGGTCCCTTCATAATAGGAGAAATAAATTGTACCGCGTAGTGAAAAATAACAACAATATTAGTGCTGAGCAGAAATCTGAATACGCCAGGTTAGCCTCAGAATTTAATCATAGGTCACGGGAGGCCTATACTACCTATGCAAAGACTGTCGGTGAAAATATCATACGTAATCCTAAAAAATTCTTTGATTTCGTTAACCTAAAGCGAAAAACATCAGGCTACCCGACAACAATGACAAACGGTATCACGCACTCCTCTCTCCACCAAGAAATTTCAAACATGTTTGCGGACAGGTTCAGTGAAATCTTCTGCCCCATTTCTTCGACTGCACACACTGTCCCAAGAGAGCATTCCGAAACTGCGGTCCTTATAGACAATATATCTTTATCGCCCAAAGATATAATGACAGGTCTTACAGATCTGGAGGTCAATAAAGGTCACGGTCCGGACTGTCTACCTGCAAGTTTTTTGCAGAGCCACGCCCAACTCATTCTACTCCCTCTTCACCTCATTTTTAACAAGTCCCTTTCTGCCGGTAAGTTTCCTTCGGTATGGAAGAAATCCTTCCTCACACCAATCTTTAAGTCAGGTGATAAACATGCGGTGGACAACTATAGGGGCATTGCTATCCTATCTGTTATCCCTAAACTATTTGAAAAACTTATCTATGACAAGATTGCCCCTCTAATTGTTCCGAACCTAAACGATCAGCAACATGGTTTCAGAAAAGGTCGTTCCACCACATCCAATCTTATGATAATGATATCCGAACTACTGTGCGGTATGGAACAAGGCCACCAGTTTGACGCTATCTACACTGACTTCAGCAAGGCATTCGATCGAGTAGACCACCACATTCTATATATGAAATTATTAAGATTTGGGATATCCGGCCCCCTTCTGGATTGGATAACATCCTATCTTAACGGGAGAACTCAGGTGGTAAGATTTCAGGGCTTCCTCTCAAAAGAAATCAATGTAACCTCAGGTGTACCGCAAGGCAGCCACCTAGGGCCACTTCTATTTAACATATTCATTTCCGATCTATCTGAAATATTAAATGGTATTCCGCACCTCTTTTACGCCGATGATTTAAAAATTTATAGTGCTATAAGGTCTCAAACTGATGTATCCTTTTTACAGTCGAAACTTAATGCACTACAAGACTGGTGCACCACTAACAATCTTCTTCTTAACACCAGTAAGTGCCACGTAATTACCTTCTCCAGGAAAAGAATCAAACAGCTGCAGAATTATTATCTCAATGACAATGTCTTGGATCGTGTCGATCACATTGTTGATTTAGGCATTGTCCTCGACAGCAAGCTAAACTTTAACTTACACTATGATAATATTATTGCTAGATCCAACACGCTGTTGGGCTTTATCAAGAGAAGAGCTAAAGAATTCGACAATGTTTGGGTTACTAAAGCCTTGTTTTGCTCATTGGTCCGTCCTATTCTTGAGTATGCGTGCCAGATCTGGGATCCTATATTTCAAATTAGTATTAATCGAATAGAATCTGTCCAAAAGAAGTTCCTTCTTTTCGCGCTTAGGAACCTCTATAATCCTTCGGATTTTCTCGACCTTCCTCACTATAAGGACAGGCTCAAAATCCTTGATCTCTTGCCTCTATCCCTTAGACGGAAATTGCTTATATCTTGTTTTACCCTGGATGTCCTGAACAATAACCACAAGGTGCAGTTCCTGTCGGACACAATCAAATTTAACGATACTCGACAAACAACTAGCCAACTCGGCTCACCCGCATACGCTACAGCCCTCCTCTTCGCGCACATTACGTTTTAGTAGTTCGTTTATAAATAGAACAACTCGATTGTGGAACTCCCTTCCACAGTCGGTGTTTCCGAACTCATATAATATCTTAGAGTTCAAACGCAAGGCACATCGACATCTACTCACGCACCCTCCAGACCCCTAACCTATCCTTTCTCCTCTATCCTTCAAATCAAGCTTACTACTAGACACTGACCATGACTTGAACGACATGACAGACATGTAGTACAAAGGGTGATTCCTAAGCTTGTATTTACCACATAAAAAAAAAAAACAAGACATTCCAAACTGCTTAAAGTGTACCCGCATCGCACTGAATATGCTAGAAACGAGCCCGTTAACAGGTGCTGCATTACCTTCAATTCCTACGCGTCCTGTGTCTCTCCCTCAATTAACAAAAGTTCCTATAAAAGAAAACTAATTTTCCTATTGTCCTCTTCTTATAGACCTAGATCTTAGTTTAATATTTAAATATTAAATACTGCAATGTTCCTTATTAATGTTAATATGTATTTTTTTATCTGTAACTGTTTTTGTTAAGTGCCTTGTTTGGCAAATAAATAAATAAAGATACTTAGAGAAAATGTACCATCACCAACTACAACATACGGAACGCTTTTTTGGCGTTCTGGAAGGGGTTCCCTTGGTGGAAGAAAAAGATCCTCTCGCATCGTTTTACGGTATAGTGATGGGCTTGCAAAGACTCCTGCGTCGTTCATTCGTCCTTGAGCTCCAACGTCAACAAATGTGAAGCAGTAATCTGCATCAACCAATGCTAAAAGTACTATGCTGAACGATTTTTTATAATTATAAAATGTAGATTCGCTATTAAATGGGGCTTGAAGCAAAATATGCTTTCCGTCCATTGCACCCACACAATGAGGGAAGTTCCAGCGCTGACTAAAACCATTTTCTATTATTTTCCATTCTCCCTCTGTCCGTGGCAGCTAAAAAAGATTACATATTTATAGTACGCTTAATTATATAAATTTATTATTTAAATAACTACAACTATTTTTTTATAGGAAACCCATAATGAAGAATTCTCAGGGGATGAGGAAGTAATGAATAATAAAGAAAATGTAGGGCAAGATAATACCATAATACTGAACCTTCAGCGAACCTTCACGAAGAAAGAGAGAACAGGAACAGTATGGAAAGCGGGAATGGAAGCCCAGGTGCTATAAACTATGTATTGCCACAAAGCGCTCAAAAAAAGAAGAGGAGGCCTCAGTCAAGTCGATTTAAATGTTACAAAACATTTAAAGAAAGCAAGTGATGCTTTGACGAGCCTCACCAACAAATCGCAAATACGGAGTTCGGAGGCATTACAAGATGCACCTGCTTTGTACGGGCAACTTTTAGCTGCTAAGCTTCGAAGGCTGTCACATAGAACTCAGGTTACTGTACAAAACAAAATCGATAATATAGTTTTTGAGGCAGAACTTTGTGAAATGGATTCTTTAGATTCTATAAATACGCCTTCCGTTATTACTTCTTACAATTATTATTCCCAAGCTGTAATTACTCCGTCTCCAGAAAACAGTCCGACCTGTGTATTTTCACCGGAATCCTCCCGGGATGCTGGAGGATCCGTACTAACATACTATGCTAATGTAACAGATATTTTAAGTTTAACCAACAGTAATAACCAACAGTAATTGTGCTCATAATGTAAAGATTTATAACTACATATATTAAAATTACATTCAAAATACAAGTTGCATTTTCCTTACCCGTATTTCATTCTTTAGTGCCTCAATGAGGCCCTGACACACATCAGGGACAATATTGCTTATGGACTGATGAGATATTTTAAATAGGTATGCAAGACTTGTAAAAGAGTCGCCGGTAGCTAAAAAACGTAGAGTAACTGCTAGGCGATCTTTCGCCGCAATAGCTTGCCTCATATTGGTATCTTGTTTTGTTATTTTTTTTTTCAATCTTGTTCAAAAGATATTCAAAATCTTCAGCTGACATTCTGCAGAAGTTTTCAAATGTTCCTGAAGGCTCCTTTAGTAAATCAAATAACATTTCAGAACCATCATACCTAAAATGTTTAGTTTTACTTGAAATAATTTTAAATCTTGAGTATGAATGATAATCAAAATAGACAATCTTATATATTACATATTATTTATTTACTTACCGTCGCCTGCTTTTATTTAAAGACAACATCTACCACCTCCTTGTACGTCTTTTGCGCTTACTCCTTACTAATAACTTGCAACATGACAACAAAATCACTGCTCCGGCCGGCAGCAGTAGCAATTTCAATATTCACATCTTCCATTTTGCTTTCTTTGACAATTCAATTTAAAAAATTACATGACTTGGCGACCGTTTGATTCAATTGCATTGGATCAAACGCTCGCTCCACCGTGTAGCAGGACATTTATCATACTAATCGTCGAGTCCATTTGACTCAATCATTCGAGCCAACATTAGAATCAAGCGTTCACCGCATCGTGCAGGCCGGGCAAATATCAAATTCAAAATTGAGGGTCCCGGGCGGTTGCACGGAGTCCTCAATTTTCTCCCTAGGAGAGAAAAATCTTGTAAAAATTGCCATGCTTAACAGCTACAATTTTTTTTAATATTGTGTCAAAAATATATGTTTTCAGTTCCTCTTCAACATTGAGGCCGCCAAACGTTTTAAAGAATGTAAAAGATATTACTCCAAAACCACTTACTGATACGAGATGAGCCGAATCAAGGCAATAAAACCACTAAGCCATAAAATAGGATAAATTTACGATGTTTGGCGTTTACCAAAATACAGATACAGATACCTCCCCCTGAGACGAAATCTCGGGTTTTCTATATGAAATTCAACAGTTTAAATTTTTATGTTTTATAGTAATTTGGTATGCAACTTTAAATCGGATAAATCCTGTCCGCCCAATCTTAGAATACGCACGCTCCACCTGGGATCTCACAAGAGTAACAAGAGCCTTGAGTCAGTGCAGAAGCAATTTATTCTCTCTGCTCTGAGTAGTTTACACGATCCGCGTGATTTTCAAAATATGTATACGTCCTTATATGGAAAGATTAAAGGTGCTAGATCTAAAGTCGCTAGCAGATAGGAGGAAATTGTTGATCTCATGCTTCACCCTGGACGTCTTAAATGAGCAAAGCAAGGTGCAGTTCCTATCAGATAGAATCAAATTTAATGAAAAAGCTTGATGCAACAGGCATACAAAAAAGGGAATACTCACATCGGACTGAATATGCAAAGAATGAACCTGTCAACAGATGTTGTACGACCTTTAACACACACAGTGCCTGCTTCTCACCTACCATAAATAAAATATCCTTTAAAAAGAAAGACAACACAATTTACAGCCTTTTACTTCTCTCGGCTGTGTCCCGGCTATTTGTGGAAATCAAAATGGCGTTGAATGAATGCTGTAAGAGAAAATGATTAATTTAAAACGAAAGTTTTATGAAACAGAGACAATGCATATAAATTTAATTATTTTTACATCAAAAGTAAAAGTATAATGGTGATAAGTGTACAAGGATATTTTTGTTGGAGGTCCCGATTAATATATATCTTCAATTTTAAGCATCATAACATAACATCAGCGAAAAATGTAGAAATTCTAACTTCCGGTTAAGTTTTCTTAACGACTTTATTAGAAAGCTTAGAGTCTCCTCTTTAAAATCATTTTTTTTTCATGCGTACATTTTAGGCAAGGATACTTTAGTTTTTCCCCGACCGCCTCGCTTGAATACTTGAATTCTGAGGTTTGGCGCGTGTAGACTTTTCGAATTCGCTTTCTTATTTTTATTATTTTTTTATAATAATAAGAAGAATTTTTTTTAAATATGTTATTACATGACTTTTAGTGAAATTTTCCGCTCTTTCACGCGGTGCAATTAGTTTTCGGATATTATTTGTTTTTTCGAGATATAACGCAAAAAACAATTTTTTGAAATTGTTTGCGAAATCGTGAAGTTAGCATACAATTTAGAGCAGCAAAGATTTTTTTATCGTGTTCTACACCCATGTTGGTGTTTGACCCCATGCTGGGTCAAAGTCTCTGACAACTGGGCTACATCAAAACTTCAAAAATATGTTAAACAATTTGGCAAAAGAAAGTATTCCAGCCGAATAAAACCAAAGAAATGCTGATAAATAACGCTGAATAACGTTGACGCTGAATTACCGTGACGTGAAACTGGTCGATAAATTTTGCTACCTCGGTAGTATTATTACCGAAAATGGAGTTGCAGAAGAAGATGTCAGTTTCAGAATAAATAAAGCACGAAGCGCATATGCATGCCTGTTTCGCATAGGGAGATCAACGCAGATTTCAACTAACTCCAAACTGGCTGTTCAACTCCAACATTACGGCAGTTATTTTGTACGGCTGCGAAATGATAAAAGTCACCCAATTTAACAAAAGGCGCCTACAAGTTTTCATCAACAGATACCTGCGTCGTATCCTAAAATTCCGCTGGCAAGATAGAGTTTCAAATGAAGAACTACGTCGCCATGCCGGTCAAGAAAGGATAGACGACCAAATCAGGCAAAGGAAATGGAATTGGGCTGGTCACACTTTGAGACGCGAAAACGAAAATCTAGCCAAACTCGCCCTTGACAGGAATCCGCAAGGATACCGTCGAGACGAAAGACCTAGAAAAAACGTTGAGAAGGGCTCTACTGGGAGAGGCCGAAATAACTGGGAGATCTTGGTCGGAGCCTAGAGCTGTGAGTCCGATGGGGAGCAACTGTTTCCGCCTTATGTCCCATGATCGATTGAAGGAGATAGATTTGCCAGTCAGTTCTTGCCTTTTGCTGCTAGTATAGCTTTATTATAATTGCAAAGACGGCGCTTATAGAGCCGTTCCTTGTGCCTTGTTTGTAGCAAAAATTACCAGCATCTCCGATACGGTACTCTCAGCTACTCCTACCTCTTCAACAATAAGAGCTAAGCAAGTGCCAGGACTTGTCTTTTAAATCGTTAGATCCTGTCTAACTCTACTACCTGGGACAGCTAACTTATTTTTCATTAAGACTGCATGAATGGTGTCGAATTTAACACCTCAAAAACAAAGTGCTGTCTCATCTCTACTAAAACCTTCACTATTCTTCCTTCTAATAAGAGCACACTCTAAAAAGATACCGGGTTACTGCAAGTACCAAGTGCCAAAATAATTTCTTTCAAATCACCAACAGCCACAACAACAAAAAAATTCCAAAACATATTTCATCATAACTCACCAAATTCGGAATTTTCAACTTCCTAGAGAAATTTCATGCTTAGAAATTTCTTACTATTCAAGTTTTGATGCAGAATGCCTGGTAATGCCTAGGTAATCAATGGTTTCTCGATCCGATGCCTGCTAGCTCCTTACAAAGGGAGGAATAATCTTACTGGCAAACTTTCAAGACTGGTTTGCAATAAATAAGGCCCAGTCTGCATCAGCAGGGGGTAATTTATGATAACCGAAAAGTTTTGCTAATTTGCGGTAATGTTGCTAAGTTTTCTATGAGCATACACACAAATGCAATTACGGAAGTCTAAAGGATATTATTAAAGGCTTTATGGATTGCAGACTTACATAGATACATACGAGTTCAAAGGGATTATGTGGAGTTGTATACTCGTGTATAGTGAACAAATGTGCTTTAAAATGTAGTTGGGTAGAAAATAAATGAAAAATGGGTGTACGAACTAAGGATATTTGCATATCTTTTTCTAAATTAGATCTATGTTTATCTGCATCCTCAAGAACATCCTCATGAAAAAATTAAACTTTAACCATAGATTTAAAGGAAATTGGAAAGGTTTTAAGTTCGGAAAATATTTTTATCCACCAGTTTATCAAATCTTAAAATAAGATAAGATTTGTGATAGCTAAAATATGGCGCAAAAGTTTAAGATTAAAGTTTACTTTAAAGTTAACTGCTATCGTTATCACAAACAAGACGTTCCTCTGATTTGACATAAAAACCATGTAGTAAACTGCGGCAGCAGCTGTTTTATAGGTGGAATTATGAGTAACTCTACCAGCTCTCACCTGAAGTCTAGCCGTTTAAATTTAACTAAGTAGGCTGATATATGACTCCACGTATTGATGAGCACAAATGTCAGTTTGTTGAGCAGAGGTGATAGTCAGCTCAACGCGCTGCACTCAACACTTTGTATAATACAATGCGATTTTATAAGTGTCGGTGTGTATTCCATATTACTTCGGACTAGAGTTGAGCCGGACTTACAAGAGGCAGTTCATTTGTCCCGTACACCATAGTAAATTGTACTGAGGCCTCAACTTTTTTAAATGTCCCGGTTCAAAAATAATGTACTACTGGGATATGAGCGTGTATCGTGCGTTTGTAAATTACGAAGTGAAGACACATTTCTTACTTCTTTTGCGGCAGCAAAATATCCAATCTGAACTGCCCCGAGGTGAGATTGTCAACACGAACTGGAACAAAATTTTCTTATTTCTTTTGCGACAATAAAATATCCAATTCGAATTGCGGCGAGGTGAGATTGTATACACGAACTGCAGAGATATTTTCTTACTGTTTTTGCCGCAGTCAAATATCCAATTTAAACCGAGCCGTGGTGAGATTGTAAATACCCAGTAAACCACGAATGCATACAAAATGAATTCACAATACATTTCAGAAATGAATGAAATGCATTACAGAAAGCATTTTGTAAGTAATACGGAATGCATTAAAAAACATTAGGCATGTCCTAGGATGAAATGCATTGCTTGTAATGCATTAACAATATATTTCATATAGAAATATGTAATGCATACATTATAAATTACAAATACATTTTATAAATGTTGCAAATGCATTACAAAAGACATTTCATAAAGCTAACAAAATGTATTGTATAGCATTAAGGATGCTCTAGGATGAAATGCATTGATTTTAAACGATGTGATTTATCTGCCTCGAAAGATTATCTTTACACAATTTGATATAAGTATGTATTAAATCTTAGGTAAAGAAAGTATAAAACATAATTATACTTTACTCACCCCGTTATAGTTGAAATACAATACTGGATAAAATGCGCACGGCACTTGGTGCAAACACTTACAAATGAGCAAAAATTTTCTACTAGCGGCGGAAAGTGCCTCGAAAAGATAACGGTGCTACTGCCTGATTTGATATATTCATACGAGTATGAATCCCCAGAATCCAAACATAATTTAATACATTGCTTGTAATGTATTTGTAAGGCTTGTAAGCAGTCGCTGATTGATAGCTTTCAAATAGCTTACTTGTAATGTACGCCGAATGCATTTCTTTGTTATGCATTACATGTGGTTTGCTGGGTACGAACTGGGAGAAATCTCTTACATTTTATACTAAAGAGACAATTCTTCCATTTTTTGAGGGAGTGAAGTTTTGTGCTCGAGGGATATTTCTTACATTTTTCGAGGCAGGTAACAATTCTTACATTTTTCGAGGGAGGTGAATTTTGTGCTGAAGAGACAATTCTTACATTTTTCGAGGGAGGTGAATTTTGTACTGAAGAGATAATTCTTACATTTTTCGAGGGAGGTAACAATTCTTACATTTTTCGAGGGAGGCAAATTTTGTACTGAAGAGACAATTCTTACATTTTTTGAGGGAGTGAAGTTGGAGAGATATTTCTAACATTTTTCGAGGGAGCTAAAATTTTATTTTTTTTTTTAATTTCTATCTGTAACAAATAAAATATTTTCGTGTTATTTTCAATTTTAGGGAGTTTCATTTTAAATTTGTAAATATGCTTTTCTTTATACAGTTAACAAAAATTTTAAAGAATATTTTTGTAATCAACATTCATAGGCACGATAATTAATATTTCCATTCATTCATTTATCATTTACAGTATCCTCTTTTTCGCAAACGCAATAGATCTACCCGCATCGCAACATTTGAGCCGTTAACTACGTGACATGCTAGCAATACAATGGCACCTCGCCTCATTTGAAGTGAGACATTGTACTGGTTCAAAAGTAAAAAGAGACTCCTCTTACAAACTCATTTTATTATCGTGTCCTACCCAACACTACTTCGGACCCCGACAGCTTGACTGTTAGGCATACATAATAATGTTCCTGCAACTCGAGGAAAAATAGAAATCGTTTCTATTCGCCCTTACCAAGGCCAATTTCACACGAGCCAACAGCCAACCAACAAAAATCGACTGAAAACGTCGCTTGTGGAGAAGAGGGTGAAAGGGGACGGAGGGGAGGGCAGATTTTTTGAACCAACTGTTTGTCTGGATTTATACGAGTTAACCTTCTAGCTCAGAAGGTGCACTTCTCAGCAGGGCTGAGAAACAATTTACCACTGCCGTCGTGGCTCAGCTGAGACATGCAAACATAAAATATTAAGGGCCGGTTTCACAGTGCGAACTTAAGTATAAAAATTAACTTAAGTTATATTTAAGTATGGATGCCTGTTTCACAGTTGCCACTTAAAATTTACTTAAGTGTAACTTAAGTGGCAATTTCTCTAGACTTAAGTTTTTCTTAAATCAGAATGCATAGGAAGTTCAAACGTCAATTAATTCCAGCACATTTCAAGGAAAACGCGATTAAAAGGAAATTTTACATGTAAAGTTCGGCTATTGTAAGTTCTACAATATTGAAGTGCCGCCGTAAGAAACAAATATAATAGTAAGAAGAAGTGGATGGTCCACCGGTTGCCGAAGTTATAGTCCCTCTTGAGCCTTACACTTCTCTTGTTACGGTTCCTAAGCCTCTAAGTATTTTCATCTCGAGATTCTCTCCGGTGACTAAGACGGAGTCTATCTGGGAATATTTGAGGAAAAAATCTATAGACCCCGGAACAGTTCGTTGTAGAAGGGTTAGCAAGGCCTCCAAGCCAGTTGCATCTTTTATTTTGTCTGCACCGCCTAATACTGCCGAGATTCTCTTAGACCCTGGTTTCTGGCCCGCTGGGGCTCTTACCAAGCGTTTCGTTCCACGTACTCGTAATAGATCTCATCACTCATCTCCCTTTCTAAAATGAATCTCTTCCTGCTGTGCTGCTATATCCCACCAGATATGTTAAGCACACTTGACGATGGAGGTAATAACCTCTATGATATTCTCATCTTTTGTGTTGACCACATTCTGACCTTGATGAACACTAATGATGAGCTACTTCTTCTAGGCGATTTCAATTTACCCAATATCCAGTGGGTATATGTTGACGATGACGACAACTACCTTCCTGAAGGCAGCCTTAATTCTAAGGAATCGTGTTTTCTCGATTCCTTATTCTCACTTGGCTTGAGTCAAATGAGTGGTGTGACTAATGTATTAGGAAGGCGGTTGGATCTTATATTCTTTACAGACTCAGTCAACATGACTGCTGAACCCAGTCCAATAGTCATGTCCACTGTTGATGATTACCACCCTCCTATCTTGCTCAATTACTGCTTCAATTCAGTTAATACTCCTTGCGCGGAGGTGGTAACCTATTCCTTTAACTTTAAAAAGGCTAACTTTAATGAGCTGTCATCTAAACTTGCCATGGTTGATTTCAACAACTTACTTTCCGCAAACGAGTTGGATGTCGATGTAGCACGGTTCTATGGCGTACTATACGCAGCCCTCGTTTTTGCGTCCCCTATGAGCCTCAAAAATTGGCCAGTACTTCTCCTCCTTGGTTCAATAGTGAACTCAAGCATTTGGAAAATCAGAAGAATAGGCTCTGGAAAACTTATCCAAGTCTCAATTCATTTATCATTGGCTATAACCAATTTCGTTCACTCTCTTTCACTCTGTATCGTGAATATCTCAGCAGTATGAGTAATAAAGTATTTACTGATTCCAGAAACTTCTTCAAATTTATCAACTCGAAGAAAAAAGTTGATAATTACCCTAATACTATGCAGAACAAGAACTGGTCTAGCTGTGAGTCGCCTGCGATTTGCAGCATGTTTGCGTCATTCTTTCATCAATCTTTCGCATCTGCAGACTTTCAGCCTGACGACAATAATTTTCGTCACATTATTCCTAACCGAGAGGCTCATTTTTTACCTCTCTCAATTACCACTGCCGATATCGTGAAACATATTGACGATCTTCCATTTGACTTTACTTTTGGCCCCGACGGTATTCCTCCTGCTGTCCTTAAGGCCTGTGTGGAGGTTCTCCAGTCTCCACTGAAAATCCTTTCTCTAAAATCCCTGGATAAAGGGTACTTCCCCACTCTGTGGAAGAATTCGTTCATAATTCCTATTCACAAAAGTGGTTGCAAGAGCGAAATATCGAATTATAGGCCAGTTGCTAAGTTGTCTGCTATACCGAAACTTTTTGAATCAATTATCTATTCTACACTCGTTCCTATCTGCAAGAGGCTGATCTCAACGAATCAACATGGTTTTCTTGCAGCTCGTTCCACAACCACCAATCTTCTCGAGTTCACTGCTCATGCTGTTGAAGGCTTCGTTTCCGGTTGTCAAACTGATTGTGTTTACACTGATTTTAGTAAGGCATTCGACAAGCTCTCCCATTCCATTATTATTCTGAAATTAAGAATGTTAGGCTTTCCGCAAGCCCTTCTAGTATGGTTCCAGTCTTACTTAACTGACCGGACCTACCAAGTTAGTTTTCGTGGATCCAAATCAATAACCATTGAAGCGACATCCGGTGTCCCTCAAGGAAGTCATCTTGGCCCTCTCCTCTTTATATTCTCAATTCATGACATTGTTCCCTTACTAAGACACTGTAGAATATTGATTTACGCTGTTGACATCAAATTTTATCGGCACATAAAGAGTATGGAGGATTGCAAACTTCTGCAGATTGACCTTGATACCTTTTACTCTTGGTGTGCTAACAACAACCCGGTTCTTAATATTGGTAAATGCGAAGTCATGACTTTTAGTAGGAGACGTGATCCTATAATTTTTAACTACACCTTTTCTGATGAGGGTATCCCTCGTGTTAATTTGATTAAAGATCTCGGGATTAGATTTGATAGTAAACTGGATTTCTCCACTCACATCTACTATATCTCTTCCAGATGTAGTTTAGTCTTGGGTTTTATAAAAAGGTGGTCCAAGGAATTTAATAACCCGTTGGTTACTAAACACTTATATATTTCTCTTGTCAGACCATTACTTGAATATGCCTCCCAGGCTTGGTCTCCTCACTATTCTTCACATGTTAGAACTGTTTTTGTTATAAAAAACCTTAGAAAATATAGGAATTTCTCGTACGAGTTTTGTTGCACATTAAACTAATCCGGCTCGAAGGACCATATGTTTTTGTATTAACAACTTCAAACGAATAGAGGAAGTTCTCGGACGCCTCTAACTGCAGTACACCTGTGTAAAAAAGGTAAAGAAAATAAAAACAAAAAAAAGAAGAAGAAGTAGGATTCAATTATAACATTTCAAATTTATTCATGATAATCAAGATATCAGTAATTCAATAAAAATTCAAGTTTCATATAAATTAGTTCAAAATTTAGTTATTTAGTTTTAGTTAATTAATTTAGTTAGTAAGTTTATTAATTCAAATTTCAATAAAGGACAAAACTTCTGATAAATTAGAGATTTATCAAAGTATTTATTCAAATGACGATTTGATCAAAGTTTACTTAATTCACCCTCAACAATGTTGGAAACTATAATTCAATTTCTTAATAACTTCAAGATACAATAAAAGGGATAAAATTTCTGACAAGTCATAAGTTTAACAAAGTATTAATTCAAGTGAAGACTCACTCAAAATTTATTTGGATCACCCTCGACAATGTTGAAAACTATAAATTCAATCTCATCACCTCGTCAACGATGTAAGCTATGAATTAATTATCGAATTGCAAAAATCACCTCTACAACGTTGTTCACTAAATCGCGAAGTTTAAAATTTCGAAGAAACGAGAAAAATGGTAAAATAAATCACCGAATCACAGAAGAAACAAAAGAAAAAAAAATATATAGAATTTTATCAGCATGTAAAATGAGGTACTCACCTGTTTTCTAAAGTTGACCTTGAACTTGTATGAAAAAAGGGAATTACTGTTGTATGAAAACAACAAGGAAAGGAAGTAATGTGTTGATGGTCGAATCCCAACAACACAGTAAATATTAGTATCTTTGTTGATGGTCGAATCCCAACAACAAAGAAAGGTTAGTAGTTTGTTTATGGTCGAAACCCAAAAACAAACGAAATATTAGTAAACCTTGTTGATGGTCGAATCCCAACAACAAGGAAAATTAATAAATCTGTTGTTGGTCGAAACCCAACAACAGAGGAAAGTTAGTATTGGAAAAAAAAGAAAAGGAGGAAAAAGGGACAAGTTCAGGACCAACTTACCTCGGTGAAGCTCCGGTGCAGAGAGAGCGAGCGTTTCGTTCGCAACAATATTTAATCGTTTGCTTGAATTTCAAGTTCAAGTGGGGATACAAAAGAAAACCGTAACGTTTGAAGTGATTTTTGCTTCGATGATAAGAGTGGGAATGCTAATTTATACGTAGGCATGTATTGAGGTGATGGGGTTACCAGAGTAAATTTTGAATGAATATCGTAAATTGAAAATTAATTCTAATAAACCTAAATTATATTAGTATATTAATGATGATGTAATTTGATGATGATTAATGTGGCGATCTTGGCCAAATATGATGATGTTTATGTTTTGATGGATGTCCATTAGTAGCCAAATGACCTAGCTTCCTTATCCAGTGGTTCCGAAAGTGTGTAATCATCATCAGTTAACGTTATTCATCTGTAATAATAAAAAATTAAATGCCCTAAAGGTGATTCGGTGATTGGATTCTAATCCGACAAAATTCAAAGGATAACCAAAGGGAACTCCTCGCTGTGAAAGTATTTGAACAAGAACTATTGAATCGGTTCAACGATGGTTCGTTCGATTCGCACTGAATCATCTTCCTTGGGAAAACCCAATAGTTCTTCCATCATATGAATCCCGGCTTAAGTTACTCAACTTAAGCTCTCTTCACAAGTGTCGAGAGGTGGCCGATGTTGTATTTGTTCATCAGCTACTTAATGGAAAGGTCGACTCAGGTTTTTTAGGTCGCCGTGCGTCGTTTAGAGAGAGTCGTTATAATCTGAGAGGTCCACCTCTTTTACAAATCAACTCCTCTAATACAAATTACGGCAGATTTGAACCTGTAAACCGCATGTTCATTAATGTTAACAATAATATTAATGTCTTTAGCGTTAGCATTAGTAAGGAGTCTTTTTAATCTCACGTGACCATCTATGTTTCCTGTTGCTTGCGTGTGTTATATGTTAATTTGGATTTTTGTTTTTATTTATTAATTTTTATGTTTGCATGCTTAGTTGTGAGCCTCATCTCAGCGCTTGGTTGTGCTGAGTAGGTAAATCTTTCTTGGCCCAGCTAAGAAGTGCGAATACCCTTCTGCATTAGAAGGGTTAACTCTATTACTATAACTCTATTACTATAATCTGTATTATATTTTTGCAATGTGTATCTGTTGTTTCTTCAGGGGGCCTCGGTAGGCTAGGGGTAAGGCGCCTGACTGCTATCCCAGAGGTCCCGGGTACGAATCCCGGTGGCGCCACGGTCCTTCGCCGCTCCCACCTAACTTTCCTTCTTTCTTCTTCCCTCTTTACATTCCTGATTCCTCCTGTCATAGCCTTCCCTAGTCCTTCCTCGCTCCACCAAGCGCATGTCATCGGTTGGCTGATGACATTCAACTCGTTTCAGGAGGCATAACACTCCAGCGAGTTGTTTCTCAAATGCGCCGATGCCAGAGTCGCGAAATGGTTGGAATTAGGTGGAATAAAATGTATCGTGGCTAGGTTGTGACAGTTACTTCCTTATCTTCTCTCTATCTTCCGGCTAGAGCTGCTGTTCACTCTATACGAAAAAATAGATTGTCGACAGTACAAAGGGACTTTCCCTAAGCCTCTAGTCTGTCACATAAAAAAAATGAAATAAAATAAAATCACTGCTTTCTTTCGGATGGAGGCGCCGATATCGTTCTCAGAAGGCGGTCTTATTGCAAATACTAGATATCTCGAGATTTTTTGTGAATGACACATAAAGATATCAGATTACCGAACACTGCCTAATGAGGCATCACACAATTCCGTAGAACACCCCCTGCCGTAGAAGCGGAGATGAACCGGCCAGTCAGACGATTTTTTTGCGGATGTCCGTCTCTAGCAAATATCAGATACCGTGTATTTGGAAACCTTAAAATAAGAGATTTAATCCGGTTCCTAAATATGGCGATGTTGAGCCCCGTTGGCCAGCAATTGGGAAAAGAATTAAGTATATTAAAATACCCGAACTTCACTAACAAAATTTATTGAAAACTTCTTCTAAGGTTTTACTTCTAGATAGTGATTGTTATAATTGGAGGCTCAACGAGAACTGATTTTTAAGTCAGTTCGCAGTCTTTGCCACCTAAACCGTGGCTCGCAAGATCACGAAAAAGTCGCCTAGTCAGCGCTTTTCGTGCGAAAAAGTAGATAAGAAAATATCGTTGCGATGCATTGCATGGAAATGTTTACGTTACAATATATTAACTGAATTTGTCTACATTGCAGATGAAAGGAAATATTGTTTGAAATAAAGATATTTTCCTGATCATGAGGGCCGTTTACAAAAATATAAAAATTTTACAATGTAGGAAATACATATTTTACTATGTATACATTTCATGACCATCATATTTTCTTATGCTAGTAAAACGCTGACTGATTCATCATTGGAAGCTCTATCTTTTCGTAAAGCGGGACCGTTTTATTAGAAGGCAGTTCGTCGTAGCTCGTCAGTATATAAATCTTTCCCGTCTTATAAGGAGATGATTCCGTTTCTACGACCAAATTTCAAAATACGAGGGCAGTCCGATAAGTACTTATCTTCACCGCCTGATGGCACCACTATCGCAAGAGAAATTTACTACCACGTGGTACATTCTCGTAGGCGGCTTCTATCTGTCGGACTCGTAGTTTTTTTTTTACCGCGTGTGTCCGCGGATTTTAGTAAAATGGAAAGAGAACAATATCGGTCGGTGATTCACCTATGGGATGCGACAGCGAGGGAGACCCAACCTTCGCTGGAATGATGGCGTAGACTAGGGCGTTCAGAGCAAACTGACTGACATCGACTAAGAATCGGGACCGGTGGAGAGAAAAGTTGCGAGAGGCCAATATCGGATCCCGGTAGTAGAGCCGTTGAAGAAGAAGAAGAATATATTACCGTTTTTATCCTTACACTGCTCTTACACTTATACTCTGGGTTTAAACTCTTTACGTGGCTTGTTCACTTTCTCATATAGCTTTATAACTTCGTTATAATTCCCGAGTTCGTTCATCTCTGCCATTTGTTCCTCCAGCCACGTCCTTTTCTTTCTTTTGTGCGTATGTTTTTCAATTCGTCGTTTTTCCTTATAGCCCGATACCGAATTTCTAGTTCTGAGTTCTTGCAATATATTAGCATATGCTTCATTCTTATCTAGCGCACTCTTCATCGAACCAGTCTTGACGTCTTGCTCGTATTTCATACCCTAACTTGATTGCTGCGGCTTCCTTTATTATGGTCCTAAGTTTAGCCCATACCTTGTCCATATTGATATTGATACTTGCATCTTTGTAATCCGATGCACCGAACCTTCCATTTAGCTCTACATATTCTTCCCTAATTTGCTCTTCTTTGAGAGCCGCGGTATTATAAGTTCGCTCGCTTTGTTCTCTCCTTCATCATGTCCTGACGCATGAGAAGCTGTCTCTCATCTTAGCACCCATCAGAAAATGATCTGAGTTCACGTTTTTTCCACGGTACGTTCTAACATCTGTTATGCTGGAGCTGTACATTGTACTAATCAATATATGGTGTATAGCATCGGCCATCTCCTTCGGAAATTTCCACGTTACTCTGTGTATTCTTCTGGGTTGGAGTTTCGTGCTGGCCACTATCATGTCAGCTCCAGCAGCGAAGTCCACCAGTCTACGACCATTATCATTACACTCAGGACGTATACTGTGTTTTTCAATGGTTGGATAATAGATTCGTTCCTGCCCTCTTTTTGCGTTAGCATCTCCTATATTACTTTTACATCATACCTGTTACATTTTCTCAGGTTTCTCTCAAGGTTTTCGTAGAAGGCCTCGTTTTCTTCATCAGACTTATCTTCAGTTGGAGCATGTATATTAATGAGGGAGTAATTGTGGAACTTGCATTTAATTCTTATCATGCACATTCCTTCGCCTTTTGCTTCGAATTCTACTATGTATAGCATGTTTTAAGCTTTTTCTTACGATAAATGCCGTACCTAGAGTATGTTCTTTATCTCTTCAGCGGTAGTATATTGTGTAATTCCTTTTCTCCATTTTGTCTTTCCCCAACCGTCTAACTTCTTGAATCGCCATTATATCGGCCTTGTATTTTTTAAGCTGGTCCAATAGTACTTTTAACTTGCCAGGTTGGTATAGAGTTTGCACGTTCAATGTTATACCCAGGACACACCAGCACTCTTAATCTAGATTATTACGTAGACTGAATTTTATTTCCATATCTTTTGTATGGGTCTACGTCATTTTGACGTCATAATCAAGATTTAGAGTGTTGGTGTGTCCTGGGTATAAATATTCCAAAATCATATTCCTTTTTCCGTTTGCCTGTTCATCGTTGAGTTATCCGTCTGGTTCGAGGCTCTGCTGTCGGGTTCATAGCAATTGATATTGCCAGAGAGGAGTGCTGGTCCTTCGCTAGTAGGGGGACTATAGCGTTCCACACTCGCTACTACCGTCGTTGGTTGTTTATCCAGCGGGTACCACGTGGAGGTGACGGTTCGTTTTTCCCCATCAGCAACGAACCATGCCAGGAGAAAATCCAAGGATGTTGGTTTGATTTCGAAACAAGAAATGCGACGCTTTATCGTCGATATTTTAGACAGACGGTCGATGGAAATACAGACTAAGAGCCCTGTTCTAACTTTCGCACGAAAACGAATACGAAAATAATTTTCGGCCGAAAATTAATTTTGGTGTTCTCATTTTCGTGCGGAATATAAAATCAAGCGAGCAACATCAAAAATTAAATTTCTTTTCGAAATCAACTGATTTACTTTTCTAAACTGTCAAAGTTTCTGAGTGTTGAGTGCTGAGATTAAACAGTGAAAAATATAAAGTAATAAATAAAAATATAAAAATTATACGCAAAAATGGATCCAAATTTATTGGTTTTATATTTAGAAAAAATGGAGGAAGAAGAAAATGAAGAAAGTAGGGCAGAATTCACTGCATTACGGAGGCAGCGTAGACACCTTCGAGATAACTGCAATCCCTTGGATTTTCCATCTTCAGTGTAAGTGTAAACAATATTTTGTTCCAATAATTTCAAAAATTGAATACTCATAAATGAATTATTCTAGATTTAAGGAATTCTTCCGGTTATCGAAGGAAGCATTTATTCATATTTTAAATGAAGTGGAAGCTGAGATAAATACCAGCAGCGCAATTCCACCAATATTGAAATTAGCTGCTTCTCTTCGCTTCTTTGCCGAAGGTGGCTACCAGCGAGGTGTTGGCAACGAATTCGATGTCGGAGCTGCAAGGACCACTTTTTGCAAAGTGCTCAGCGAAGTTTTAAATGTTCTGGAGATGAAGTTGTGTTCAAAATGGATAAGTATAGTTTTGTCAGAAGAGGAAAAGCAGAAGACAAAGCAACATTTTTATGAGAGGAGTGGGTTTCCTAGAGTAATAGGTTGCATTGACGGTACACATATTAAGATTGTTGCGCCGAAGGAAGCTAAACACCTTTTTTATAACCGAAAAGGTTTTTACAGTTTGAATGCAATGATTGTAAATAATATCGATATAAATTTTTCAAAGTAATGTAAAGCTTCTTTTACAGTTATGTGACAGCAATATGCGCATTCAGGTGATAGATGCAAGGCACCCTGGATCCTGCCACGATGCTTCCATTTGGAGAACGAGTGAAGCTAGAGCATACCTAAATGGCCAGTATACAAATGGGGACAAAAATTTCGTAATATTAGGAGATGCAGGCTATCCTCTAGGGCCTTTCATCATGACCCCTTACCGGGAACCATGCACTCCTGCTGAAACGAGATTTAACAAAAAGCACGCCAAAGCCAGAAACGTCATCGAGAGAACTATAGGCGTGTTGAAGAATAGATTTAGGTGCCTTTTACAAGCTAGAGAACTTTATTATAGTCCCGAAAAGGCAATCCAAATAATAAATGTTTGTTGCGCATTGCACAACATATGTGTATTTTACAATATTGAATGGGAAAGTGAAAGCGAATGTGTAAATCAAACTGAGGCAGAGTTACAGCCAATAGCAGAAGAAGAGAACAGCAATGACGAAGCAAAAAGAATTAGAAATGCAATAAGGGACTCATTTTATAATTGATATTTAATAAAAATAAAAATACTTATTTAAAGGACAATGGACAAATTGGGCCTAATGACCAATACACATGAGATATTATTTTTGTGATAGGTCATAACACACAACTAACGAGAAAAATAATAAAAAAAATTAAATGTACCGGGTTCTTGTACAGCTACGTCGAAAAGTTTTATTTAATTATGTCAAATATTTTGCAATTATTAAATGTTTTTCAATAGGAGTGAAAGAATATTACTTTAAAATATTAAAGTCACTAATTCTAACCACATAGAGCCACATGGAATTATAATAACACAATATACCTGTTACAAAAATAATAATAAGTGTATTTCGACTATTAGAGGGCGTAATAAAAGTTCTATGTACCTATGCGAGAGTGAATTGCAGCCCGGTACATTTAATTTTTTTTTATTTTTCTCGTTAGTTGTGTGTTATGACCTATCACAAAAACCATATCTCATGTGTATTGGTCAGCAGGCCCAACTCCCATAATGTTTTGCCCATTGTCCATTCATCTTTTATTTAAATAACCATCAAAACATTCTTTAATGTTCTTTAAAAAAAACTAAATATGTCCTTTCATATTGGTTTTTTTAATAAATAAACATAAACACATCAGGTAAAACTAACTAAATCACAAAGTATTAATGCTTCTAGCATTATCAATTAAAAAATAAGAAGTAATAAAACATAGAAATATGTAGCTAATTAAATCACAAGATGTTATTATTTTGAATACTTTCTTCTGGGGATTTCAGTTTAAGTTCTTCTATTTCTAAAAGCCTTCTTTTTATGAGAATTTTTTCATCCTGCTGTCTTTCTTTTTTATCGTTGTGCCGTTTTTGTTCCTTTAATTTTTGTTTTGTTAAGTCACCTATTCTTTCTAAAGCTTTATAATTTTTTCGCAATTAAGTTGCTGTTTCTTTATTACATTCCTTTAAATCCTATAAGGATTTAGCAATGCCTGTCATGAAATTTTCATATTTGTTGATATGATTTTCCAATATTGCAATATTGCTTTTTTTTGATGAACATTTTGTTTGCGGTTCTGCAGACCTTTTCCTACTCTCTCTTTGTGTAGTATTACTTTCTTATTGGAAGGAAGTTATTATTTCATTTGAATTGAGAAATGTTATATCAGCATGTTCATTATCTTGTGTTTCAATATCAAACAACAGATCCTCATTTAATTCTATAACACTTGATATTCGAGGATCTCTTTCCCTTGATGATTGAGGGTCTTTTTCAGTACACGTAGTTTCTGGAACGCCAAGGACTTGGTATTTTTCAAGCCTTCCACTGCTTTATACAACCCAGTTAAATTGGCAACAGATTCCTCAATTGGTGAAATGTATAACGACTTGTTAGGTCCATGTCCACCACCGGTACTTTTTAACAGTTCCTTGTTGTGTGTTAATTTTTTCTTAATATTCACCTTATAGTCGGACCACACTTTCTTCCAACCGTTAAGGTCGCGAATTGGTGGTCCTAAAGAATATTAATTCGGCAACTAATTTCTCCCATTCAGCAATATTGTCATCAAAGCCTTTGCTAAATAAAGGCACTTTTGGATTTTTCTCCATAAAGCATACAAGGGCTTGAAATTGTGTGGCATTTGTATGTTTACCCCTTAAAAACAATTGTTAAATAGATTTGTAATAAATTAAACCAAAATTTTCAACAAAATTCATGTAACTCACATTTTTTTATTCATCCGAAAACAAATTCACTAACAAAAACGACACCGAAAATAAAACTGTCAAATTACGAAAAATGTCGGTTTCATACGAAAATGAGAACACGTGAAGTTTGGTCAATTTCGTTTCGAAATCATTTCGGAACGAAAATAAGAACTCCAAACTCTGCATTTTCTCCAGAATTCGGTTTCGTACGAAAGTTAGAACAGGGCCCTCAGACAGTTCGCGACCCTAGAACAACAGGGTTCTAACAACACATGAAGCTGTTTTGAGTAAATCAGCTTCAAAGATTTAAAGTCGTATGGTTCCTAAGGATTTATTATTTGTCAATAGAAATCTTTTGTGATTTGTTTATTATGTTTTAATTTACTCAAATAGCAGGTTACTTTATGTTTTAAGGAGCATATTTGATTGAAATTGAAGTTCAAAATTTCGGGTAGAACTTTGTTGCTGAATGATCGGGTGGAAAGTAAAAGAACAAGACGGTTCTAATTGCCACATAGAACTTTTTTGCTGAACGAAGATGCTTTTTTATTTAAGATGGAACCTTTGCATGGGTGCAACAAAGTTCTAAGTGGCAACTTCAAAAGCTCAAAAGTTCTATGTGCAATTTTCGATACAATTTGGTGGAATAAATAGTTCTACCAGGATGATAGAACCTTGTAACTCTCTGTATCTCATGAAGGGAAAGAGGTGGGGGATTGAAAATACTTTTATTAGAAAGAGTGGGTTCACTTTATAAAAGTGACATCAAAATTTTATTTTTTTTTAAAATGTCAGTTAGAACCCTGTTGTTCTAGGGCCACGAGTTGTAAAATAGGTGAAAAACAATTTCGATGAAATACGCAAGAAAAGACTTCGAGACACCTGGAGGGAAACAGTAAGAGAAATAGCACGATAATCATGATAAAATCAGGTCTAAAACCAAAAGCATAGCTCAAAACAGAATAATCTGATAGAGAAGGTTTGTGGAAGCTCTATGTTTCCAAAGGGGTGAAGAAAGATAGTAACATTATCAACACAAAAAAATATTTCTCAATATCGAAAACGAAATTTCTTAATCTTGATTTAATCTCGTCGTCATTTAGTGCTTGTTCATGCCTTTAGTCCCTGCTGGGAAATACTTTAAAAATTCAAGATGAAAATTTCTCCGCCAGACTAGACGGTTGCAATTAATACCCACGATGCATTAAAGTCCTTAAAGTTACTTAAAGTTATTTTTGCCGCTAATTAGTTACGAACTTGCCAATTTCCATATCATTAAAATTTCCGTGGGGTGAACTTGATGAATGTTTCAACCAAAAAATTTCTTAGCATCAAAAGTTTCAAAGGACACAATCGTTATTTGCATCTTTATTAATTTTTTGTACACCGAACACAATTTACATACAAAAAAAATGGTCTGTGAGTACTGATTGATCCTTTGCATCTCTAAAATATCGGGGGCATGTCAAAAACACTTTCACCAGTACAAGAAAGCGATGGTAGGAAGAAGTCGGTGTGGAGAGGCATTTTGCATAAATGTTAATCAGCCATGCCGAGTTGGGGGGTGACAAAAAAGTCTCATCTAACAGAACGGACATTCAACAATTCCTTGCCAGTGCCTAAGGACTAGAGGATTCCAAGGATATAAACTTATCTGGATCCCACTAAATTAAGCACGTCATTAAGTTTGGATGTAAATTGCGGAACGCACCCAGAAAAACTCAGGCTTTTCTATCTTAATTGAGATGATTCTAATCTCGGGACATAACTCAGGAGGCTAGAGGCTGTGGAGAACGAACAGGACTACTCTGCGTCAGCAAATCCTGAAGTTTGGATACACAAATCTCCCCGATGCCTTCAGCTACCATACTCATGCATCTGGTTACTGTTGGTGTATGCCGCATTGAGGCAGCCAGCATCAAGGACCTCTCTTCTATGCCCTTGCAACACAGGAAATTTAATTTCCCATACGCATAAATTTCATTTTTAAATCTCTTCGTGTGATGTCTCATTTGTTATCCTAGTGGAAGCCCCTGCTTTCAACGAGTAAGTTTTTTGGAGACTCTGCAGGAGATAAGCCGCTCTCCACCCCCTCCCCCCATTATCGAGTGCTAGTGTGATAACAAAAAGCTCGGGTCTGCAAATAAATCTGGACTGGAATTTGCTGGCGGGACCTCGGTGTTCACCCTTTTAATAATTAATATACAAAGTTGCTGGTGTGATATCGTTTAACGACTTGCAAAATACAGCAGAAAAAAAATATAGGCCCTCGGTCCTGGGACAACCCCCGAGAAATATCCTGTAGCCGGAAATGGGTATGCGACGGGTCTGGGGACCCTTTTTGTATGCAATCAATGGAGAACACGTACGGCAAATATTTACATTAATTTTGTCACCATAATTATGGAGCTGCTTGGGAAAAGGTGAATGGAAGTATACAGAACTCCAATCTTCTTTTTTCCAGTTTTATTTCACGCACCACGCGGGGACCAGCCGCACTTTGACGGAGCATTTCTTTTTTTTTTTTTTTTTAATTTGTGTGTGAGGAATAGGGAAATAGGTAAATAGTGATGTGCGTGATGTTTCCACTAAATTGCGGCAGCTTTGTCGGAATGCCTTGCTTGCTTTGCTTTATTTTAATTAAATAAACATGTTTAAATAGGCAAAAAAAGTTCTCAGCACTGGGAAACTCTTTCGAGTAATTACCAAGCATGTTTGGAAGATAAAATTAATTGAATTTTTTTAAATGTTGTTTAAGTTTGAGTTGGAAACTGAGACTATTTAAAAAAGTTGGGCGTGTGTACTTAAGTAGAGGTGCGTTAGAAGTTAATAATTTTTAATTAGCATGCAAATAATATATTGGATTGTTTTAAAATTATTTTGGTTCGTTGGCAGGTGGAAAGCATCTTGTTAACGGCAAGCTCCAACCAGGTGGTTCTAGATAACACCTACTAGTCTTTCCTTTTTATCGTGGAAAGGCCTTTTTAGCAACGGGTCGTGGTCTAGATAAACTTTTGTTTATCTACAAATACTCCTGGTAAGCCCTTTCAGCCTCTTCCTGCCGTAAGGCCTGAACATGTAACCGATACGAAACAAAACCGAACAGAAATGAACGAAATAAATTGCATGAAAAGGGGGGGGGGGTCAAATGGTAGCAATGGCCTCAGGGACCTTTGATAGTGCCGGTACATCAAAGAGATAAATCCTGGGTAACGCCACCTGCACTCTAAGGTCTACACGATCTAAGATTTCCGATATGCTACTGAATCCTACCCCAACCTCCACGAAGATGCAGATTTCACATCGGGTGTTCCCTGAATGCGCTTGTCTATACAAGAGTAACAGACTGAGGAGAGTGAAAGGCGAGTGTCACGAATCCTCAAAACAAGCTTCGGAAGGACGGCCTCAACGGCAACGACTCCGCCAACGGAATACGGAATTCGATCTTGGAACATGGAACGTCAGGACGCTCAACAGAACGGGAGTCTGCGTTCGCCTTTATTAGTAACTAGCAAAAACCCGCGTGCGTCGCAACGCCTTTTATGTGTGCATAGTCCGGAATAAGAAAAAGGTATAATGAAACAAAGAACAAATCTGCAAGACATCATTTTGGATATATAAAAAACTTTAGAGTTGACTATAAAAATATGTTACCTACAAATTTTTTAAAATACGAGGTTAATAATCGGAAAATTTTGTACTACGTGCACAACAGATTCCTAGCCAATTTTATTCAAAATATGTTTTATGCGCGTAGATTTTGACGTTCTCAGATAATTGGCACCCTGAACTTGCCCCATGGCGAACATGGCTTGAGACGAAGATTGCCAACATTTTAAGACGATACTACTGATTTGATCCTAAAAAGGACAGTTGCTGCTTCCCGTTTACGTGTTTCGTCGTTTCCGGTCATACCGCCCGCAACGCACTGGTTAACAATCCACTGTAACGCTTGTTTATAAACGATGTTAGAGGTTTCACTTGTAAGTATTACAATGTTTGTGGCATTACTGAGTTGAGTCGATTTAGTTGAGTTGATATTTTCGAAATCGTCATAAATGTCGCTCATCAAATTTTCCTCATCTATTACGAACTTTCAAACAACATCCAGAAGCTCACTGTCATCATTCTCATTAATCTCAGAACATTTTCTATTGTATATCCTATGTTGAGGAGAATACTACTGAATTCTGAGTTTTCCGATTGCGCTCTCATCTTTTGCTTTAAATGACGTTTTCCAATATGTCCCTAAATGAGTGATCATTTCAATATCATCGGCCCACATATTTGTCCGGACAGCCGGCAACATTTTCCCGGTATCTATGCCAATAAAACAGTTACTCCCCAAAATAATTGGTTTTTACATCTTAAATCTCGCGGTGTTCTGTTTATTTGCCATAGTACACTCATCATATTCCCAAACAGCCATCATGCAGTTTTGTAAAATTTAGATTTTTTTCACGGTTTTTAGATTTGTTCCACGCAGGATTTTCCATATGATCTTCTGCGATTGGTATCTTAAGCATAGAATGAGCTGTTCTTCCTGAAAGCGTGGAACTTTACCTACATTCTTATTTTATTATTACTGCAACTTTTCGCTAGCGTCCCATATATTATATATACTGGCTTGAGCAAAAAAGTTTTCATTCAACATAATTTTTTACTTTTTAGTTCATTTTTAAACAAAAGCATATTTTTAAGTTTTTGTCTTAAGTATATGTCTTCGGTTATTTTGTGGTGACCAATATTTAAAATGTGGTCACCCAGCTTACTGTACTCTACTCATACACTTTTATTTCGAGCGTTGTAAAAAAAGTTAGTCCGCCATTTTGTGTTTGCTGCCATTTTTAATTTTGAATTACGCCACCCAGCTAATAGTATTCTACTTGTCATATCCTTTCATTTGATACCCATACCGATCGTGATGTAAATAAAAAAGTAATCCGACATCTGTGGTGGCCGACATTTTGTTCCGGCCGCCATTTTGAATTTGAAATGACACCAAATAAGTAATTATATTATACTTATCATTCCCTTTCATTTGATACCAATGTCGGCGGTCAGCGAGCAGAATTTCGAAATTTGGCCGCCATCTTGAAACGGCCATCTTGATTTTTTTATAAAATGGTCAGATTGCATTGTCACTTGAACTGTACATGTGTGCAGAATTTGAAGCTGATCGGTTATATGGAAGTGGGTCAAAAACAATTTTCAAGATTTGTCTACATACATACATCTATACATACATAGGGGTAGAGCTACTATATAGTACATATAAATAGCCTAAAACATGCCCGGTGGTCAGTCATCAGCGGAATAGGGGGAATAACATGTAGCATAACATGCACGTGCCGTAACTATTTCGGACTGATGGAAGTGCGATCATAACCTCCTAGCGGTGGCCACTGGTAACTATTCTATGAGAGAGGATAGGCTAATATGATCGGGCTAGTCCCTTCCAAGTAAGGTTGGCGTGAGGCTAATAACCTCACCCGTAAAAAACAATTATTACGGAACGAGCAACATGCCTCGGATACTGGAATAAACGACGACGACCACGGCAACGAAAAAGGCAAAACGATTTACGAATTTTTTCATGGAACGTTCGAACTCTGTACAGAACTCGAGCTTCAAAACATCTAGCCGATACCCTGTCAAAGTATAAAGCTGACATTACCGCCATTCAGGAGATGAGGTGGACAGGGAATGGTGTTTTGCAAAAACCTGAGTATGACGTATATTACAGCTGTCATACAAAACACCATGTTCTAGGAGTAGGTTTTATGGTTAGCAAAAGAATGAAGCCTACCATTATCGGCTTTAAAGCAATAAACGAAAGGCTATGCTCCCTTCGTGTGCGAGGTAAATTTAAGAACATCAGCCTCATAAACGTTCACGCACCTACAGAAGAGAGATGATGATAAAGAAGAATTCTTCGAATTAGTTGAACGGGAACTTAATGCCTGCCCCAGTTATGATGTAAAAATCATACTGGGAGATCTGAACGCCAAAGTAGGCCGGGAGCCCATATACAGGCAATATGTCGGCAACCACAGCTTGCATGAAAACACTAATGACAATGGACAGCGAGTTGTAGAGATGGCAGCAAGTAAGAACTTGGTCGTTGCAAGTACTAGATTTGCGCGTAAAGATATCCATAAAGCCACCTGGGTATCTCCTGATGGAGCCACTCGCAACCAAATAGATCATGTGTTGATAGACCGCCGCCACCTGTCGGGTCTGATGACGGTACGAACGTACCGAGGTGCCAACTTCGACTCGGATCACTATCTTGTTGGTATGGTGCTCCGAGAGCGCATTACAACGCTGAAAAGCTTTGTATCCGCTGATCAGGCTCGAATCAACACAGCTGCACTACGCAATGAAATGGCCAGAAACAGCTACGGTCATGCATTAGAACTCGCCCTAAGTCCTGGGGATGAGATGCCGGGCGTTGAAGAGAACTGGACCCGCCTTAAAAATACTGTCATTAGTACTGCTGATTCCATCTTAGGCAGAAGTCGTAAAGATCGGAACGACTGGTTCGATAATGAATGCAAGCTGGCAACTGAACGTAAGAATGCTGCGTACCGAGCCATGCAGCAGTCTCAGAGAACACGGGCACGCGAAGAGAACTATAAAGAGCTCAGAAAAGAAGAAAAGAGAATTCACAGACGGAAAAAGGAAGCCTGGGAAAAATCTCGTCTGTGAGCTAGAACAGTACAGAGAACGACGGCCGCACCAGGCGCGGGAGTTCTACCAAAGAGTCCGCAGTATGACGCAATTCACACCACGTTGCACATACAGCAAGGACAAAGAAGGTAATCTGATCACCGATCCTAAAGGCATCTTGGAGCGATGGGAAGAGCACTTTCATGAATTGCTAAATGGCGAGCTAACTGAGGATTCGGAGGCTCCACCAATATCTGATGACAATGCTATGCTGCCGCCACCAAGCATAGAAGAAGTTAGCAGAGCCATCAGCCGGCTCAAAAACAACAAGGCCTCGGGTGCAGACGGCATCGCAGCGGAGCGGTTAAATATGGAGGGCCTACATTACACCAAGCGATTCATGAATTAATTGTGCAAGTATGGGAGCAGGAAGTGATGCCAGAAGACTGGAGAAAAGGCATCCTCTGTCCGGTACACAAAAAAGGAGATATCACAGCGTGCACTAATTATCGCGGTATAACGTTGTTGAGTACCGTGTATAAGATATTCTCCGCTATCCTACAAAACAGGATGGCCCCATACGCCAGAAACATCATAGGCCATTACCAGTGTGGCTTCAGCCCAGGCAAATCAACGACTGATCCGATTTTCACCTTGAGGCAGGCTATGGAAAAATGTCTAGAGTTTCAAAACTCAATTCAACACCTCTTCATAGACTTTAAAGCGGCCTATGATAGCATAGCCAGGGTAGAACTCTACAAAGCCATGAGAGAATTCGGCATCCCCAACAAACTGACAAGACTATGTAGGTTGACCATGATCAATGTGTCAAGCCAAGTAAAGGTATCCGGAACACTGTCCAGACCAATCAACATCTATAATGGACTCCGACAAGGGGACGGTCTGGCCTGCCTCCTTTTCAACCTGGCGTTGGAGAAAGTGATCCGAGATTCGGGCGTGACATCAAGGGGTACAATCCTCCACAAGTCCACCCAATTACTGGCTTACGCAGACGACATTGACATCATTGGAAGAACAACAACAGCTGTACAAGAAGCTTTCACTCAGATTGAGCAAGCGGCAGGAAATCTGGGACTGCACATTAACGAAAGCAAAACAAAATATATGGTGGCCTCGTCTGGAAGAACACCTAACATTGGTCCCACAATCAAGGTAGCGGAACACGAGTTTGACGTGGTAAAATCATTCACCTACCTTGGGTCAAGAGTAGCAGCCGACAATAGCATGGAACCAGAAATACGCGCACGACTGCTAAAAGCCAACAAAGCCTACTATAGTCTGTCAAGGCTCTTCAAATCCAAGTATCTAACCATAACGTCTAAACTTTTACTATATAAGACGATGGTCTTACCCGTTCTCACATATGCATCCGAAACGTGGGTGCTTAGCAAAAAGCACTCAAACCTCTTGGGCGTGTTTGGGAGGAAAATACTTCGGAGGATTGTTGGCCCCGTATGTGAGGAAGGACGATTCCGGAGACTCTACAATGACGAGATCTACGAGCGCTATCGCGACATAGATGTTGTGAAGAAAATAAAGCTCGGTAGGCTCCGGTGGGCAGGGCATCTAGCTCGTATGAGTGAAGATGAGCCTGCTCGGAAAGTTCTCTGCGGTAAGACCTATGGGGTGCGACAGCGAGGGAGGCCCAACCTTCGCTGGAAGGATGGCGTGGACCAGGACGCTCAGAGTTTAGGGATGCCAAACTGGATGACATCGGCTCAGAATCGGGACCGGTGGAGAGAACAGTTGCGCGAGGCCAGGACCGGATCCCGGTTGTAGAGCCGTTAAAGAAGAAGAAGAAGAAAACATGCCCGCCAATATACTGAATCTTCCAGTGAAAGTCCCACCCCAATCGGATTAGCCGTTTCCGAGATTAGCCCGAACAAACAGAGAGACAGACATGCAAACATACAGACATACAGACATACAGCCATACAGACATACAGACAGACAAAAATTTTAAAAATGCGTGATTTCGTTTTAAAATTATGTAAATAACCATATGAAATTAAAACAACACAATTATTTTGAAATCACAGACAGACACTCCAATTATATTTATATAGATAAAAAAATTCAACATAAAGATCGCAACCCTTCCAGAAACAAAATGGACTCATAGTGGTATAATGGATCTAAAAACCCACACGGTACTCTCCAGCGGAACATCGAATGGAACAAGAGAGTTCGGAGTAGCATTCATCATAGAGAAGGAAATGAAATCACTGATTCTGGACTTCAAGCCAGTCAGCAATAGGATATGCACGCTTCGCATTAAAACAAGGCTACATATCATTAGTCTTATAAACCTCCACACGCCCACAGAAGAGAAGACCGATGAAAGAGAAATTCTACTAAGAGCTAAAAAACACCATCAGGTTAATACCGTCAAATGACATTAAAATGTTGCTTGAAGATATGATTGCCAAAGTAGGAAATTAAGAAAAGTTCCTAGGAGTCATAGGAAAGCATAGCCTAAACGACGCTACCCATGACAATTGCTGATCGATTTTGCAAGCTCAAACTCAATGGTAGTAAATTCAACAATGTTCCCGTACAAAAATATGCTTAAGATGACGTGGCAGTCACTAGATGGGGTAACTAATAACCAAATTGACCACGTCCTAATTGAGAGAAGAGGGGCCACGAGTATACTGGACTTAATAACAGTGAGAGGAGCGTGCTGTGGCTCGGACCACTATCGAGTCAAAGTGAAATTGAGAACCCGGATAGCAACCAACGCGAAAAGGGCAAACTCAACCAAAATACGTTATAGATAAGCTAAAACGGGAAGAAATAAGAGATGCCTACCAGCATGCTGTCGTTCAAAACTTGAATGAACAGCCCAACATCAACGACAAATGGGAGCAAATCAAAAGTATCATAAAAGGGGTAGCAGAAGAGGCACTAGCAAGGCCCCCAGGCAGACTAGAACTCAAGGACGTAGCCAGGGGAGGGGTTTTGGGGGTTCAAACCCCCCCCGAATGAAAAAAGACATCGCAGATGGCATGAAAAATTAAATAATAAAGAATAGTTTTTCTTCAATTGTATACTAAATTTGAGATAGGCAGAACACCATTCAAATCGCATTTTTTCTTCTTAGAAATACGTTTGGCGACAGCTATGTATAGCGCGAACCAAACGAGATGAGCTTTCTCAAAAGGCTATTTCCATGCGCAGTAGCATTCTTGGTACATTTCGAAGCGGAAATTTGAAAGTACATAAGCGAATGTCTTATTCATATGTGCGCAATGTTTATTGGTGTGTAATTTGCATTTCCGAAGAAAGGAAAAAAATATCTAGATGACTATTTATAAAAAAAGTAAAAAAGTATAGGGGAAGGGGAGGTCTCATTTACACAGATCATTATTATGATTCTTACAAAAACCCATTCTGCCGTCAAAACATCCACGACTGTTCTGAGCTGCCGCGGGTCTCTGTGTGAGATTGCCATTCAGTTTCATATAAAGGCCCAATTATAATGAACGGATCTGAGCGGATTGGAATGTCAAAAAAACGCATTTGATCGGATAGGAAATTTACTATGATTACATGCATACTTGAAGTCGGCTTCAAGTACACTTGAAAGTCATGTAACCTCAGATCGACTTCAAGTAAGCTTGACTCAAGTAGATCCGAAAAATTTGTCGGATCGACTTGAAATTGGCCATGTAACCCCTGCTTCAGCGCTTGAGTTTTGAAATTAGTTCTCCGTTGGTTGTACATTTCACTTCTGATGCAATTCACTTAATAAATTTATTTTATTTATTTAAACTGCACATAAATGAGAAAAAATCGTTTGTTCCATCACGCATTTCGAAGCAAACTTATGCGAAGTGTCAAATATATTTCAAGCCGGCTTGAAGTCAAGCTCTCAAGCTGGTGAACTTTCACCGCGGATTAAACTGTCAGTTGGATCTCAAGTCAAGTCCTCGATCCGGCATGTAATCATAGTAATTGACTGGTTATAATAACGCATCTGCTCGGATTCAAACGTCAAAGTTTACTGTAAACAAGAGTGCAAAATTTTCTTCATTTTGTTATTTTTATATCCAAGTTTAGCTTTTTTATAAATAATTTAATAATTTTTAACCTCGTTGACGAGTAGCTCGCCGGTAAACATTTTTTCATTTCATCTTTTAACGTTATGTTTATCAAATTTTTGACAGTTCAATGCGGCAATTTCTAATCTTTTAAAAACGAATGCGCTCAAATCCGACCGAATCCGCTTGAATGCGTTCATTATAATCGGTCAGGTCTAAAATGTATGTTGGGAAAACCAATTTGACAGTTCAATCCGTTTTGTTGCGCTCAAATCCGTTCATTATAATTGGGCCTTAAAACTTTGTTGGATTCCTAGACATAATAGGATTAGGGGAACCGTAGGGCAGATGAGCTTGCTAGACAGGGAACCGAAGTGGGAAGGACACCCCACTTAACCCGGATAGGAATGACCTACAAACTAGCTTGGAGGAAAATCAGCTTAGCTCGAGATGGGTTGAGATGGACTACAGCAACGGTGTTCCGCACTCTTCATGCAATCTGGCCAACTTTGGACGCAAAGCGTTCAAAATTTCTAGTTTTGTTAAACATAAAGGATATAACCCATGTAGTAAATGCTCTGATCGGTCACTGCCCCTTTGGCCGGCACGCCGAAAGATTAAGACTTCCCCACAACGACTTATGCTGATGTTGTGGTAATGAAGAAGAGGAAGAAACTGTCTCCCATCTTCTCTGTACATGTCCCGCCCTCGCAAGGAAAGAGGGACCTTCCTTGGCTCACCCTTCCTTGATGCTCTGAACTCTGTCGCTTTATCAAAAGCTCCAAATGGCTTGAAATGGCCTGCACTTTGTTCCAACACTAGAATGGCTAATGGCATCACAATGGGCCCAATAGCGTGCCATTTCAACCTAACCTACAAAAACCCCTCCCTAAGCAAAATCCTGGCTACGTCCTTGCTAGAACTGATTGGTTTGACCAGGACTTTAGAGCTGCAATAGAAGAAAGAAACCAGAGCCCCCGAGGTTTATCGCAAGGCCAACAAGAGCAAGAATGGAAGTCTTCAAGGAAAAGAGAAAATTCGCAGACAAGCTTTGCAGAAAGAAGAAGAGGAAATATCTAAATAGGAGCATCTTACGGATACAGGAATATTTCAATGAAAGGAGAATTAGACAAGCGAGCAAAGGAGCTCGCCAGATCACCCATAAATTTCAGCCAACAACGGACATCTGCAAAGACATAGATTGGAATTTGTTGGCAGATCCTGATAGGATAAAGGATAGGTCATAGGTGGAGAGAGTATTTTCAGAACCTATTGAATCCTATCCCCATACTAAACAAGAATGTACAGACAGAGGCATTTGTAACTCCCCAAGATAATATCTCAATAGAACTACCATAACTGGATGAGGTACGGGAAGCTGTAAAAAGGCAAAACAGCAACAAATCGCCAGGCGCCGATTGAATAGCAGCTGAGCTGCTGAAGGAAGGAGAACCCCAACTATTATGAACCTTACACAAACTCATATGCACCATCTGGGAGGAAGAAGTTATACCAGATGACTGGAAGAAAGCGATTATATGTCCAATCTACAAGAAAGGAGATACATGAACCTGTAAAAACTACAGAGGCATCTCACTCCTCAGCACCCGCTACAAAACCTTCACAATCCTCATATAATAAAAACTAGAACCTATAGCGGAAGGCCTTTAGGAAAATATCGAGCTGGTTTTAGGACTAACAGGTCAACATCATACCAACTGCTGATCTTAAATCAAATTCTGGAGAAAACCCGGCAAAGAAATGTAGATGTACACCAGATATTTGTCGACTTTCAACAGGCATATGACTCGATAAACAGAGAGAGGCTATACGAGATCTTATAGGAATTAGGAGTCCCCTCAAAGCTGGTACAACTGGTCAAATGTGCAACAGATAGCTCACTGACGAAATTAAGGATCCAAAATGTTATAACAGAGGAGTTCGAAGTACAACAAGGACTTAGACAAGAAGATGGACTTCAACCTGGCCCTCGAATGGGTGATAATGAAAACGTCAGTCCAGAGAAGTGCATCAATAGCTACACAGTCGGTACAATTACTTGGATATGCGGATGATGTAAGCATCGTGGGAAGGTCCTTTTTCACAGAAAAAGAAGGTTAAGTCGAATGAAAAGAGGCGGCAAAGAACATAGGCCTGAGGATAAACGAATAAAAAACGAAGGTGATGCAACAATCCAGAGCAGGACGATTTAGAATGGGAAGAAATATAACCATCGACGAACATAACCTAGAAGTAGTCGATAAAACAGTCTACCTTGGGTCTACAATCACAAAAATAAACGAACAAAAAAAAAATAACCAAACGACACTACTGGTTAAAAGAGCCTTTTATACCCAAAAACAATTACTGCCCTCAAGATTTGTGCACCCGAAAACGAAACTCTCACTCAACAAAATAGTAATACGACCAGTACTGTGTTACGGTAGCGAGACTTGGACTATGACTCATGACATAGAGGAACGATTCAACAGATTTGACAGAAAAATTCTCAGATGCATAATAGACCCAGCCAGAGAGGATGGAATATGGCGAAGGAGATACAACAACGAGTTGTATGATATTTTTGACGACCCACAACTCTCAACTTTAATTAACATTAACAGACTTAGACTAGCCGACCACATAATCAGGATGGAGGATAATCGTATCCCAAAACGGCTTATGGCAAGCCTACAGCATTTGATTTTATAGGGAAATAGTACTACCAGCATCTTCTATACTAAAAGAAAATATAGTAAACCCAGTTAAGGGAAATATACCAAGAAATTCATTATTCATTTTTTCATGGTTATCGGAGAGGAATACTTCAGGCAACTTAACATTAATCTCGTTAAGATCTTCTGCGATTTGATTTTTCCGAGGCCACAGGTATTCAGATTTCTCCGCAGTACTTTTGGCGATAGAGAAGAATTAAATTTATTTATTTATTTATATAAGCCAAACAAGGCTAACTTAAGTTACATTACATTACTTTCCTTATAATATTCAGTCTTAAAAATTACACTGGCTAAAGATAATTGTTAGTGGGAAGGATTCATGCTATAAGTAGGGATCTAAGTTTTTTCTTGAAGGATATTTTATCAATTGTAGGGGAAAAACATGAACCATGGCTATTGAAGACCATACAACATCTGTTGACGGGCTCGTTTCTTCCATATTCAGTGCGGTGCGGGTATTCCTTAAGAAGTTTCGTATGTCTTGTATGTCGAACATCATCATTGAATTTGATCATACGCGATAGAAACTGTACTTTAAGGTTGTCATTTATAATGTCCAGGGTAAGGCATGAAATAAGCATTTTTCTCCTCGCCGACAGTGGCATAAGCTCTAAAACTTTGAGCCGGTCATTGTAGGGTGGCAGGCTTCGAAAATCGTGCGGATCATGCAGATGTCTCAAAGCAAAAAGGGGAAATTTTTTTTTTGAACAGATTCAATCCTGATCCTGTTAACTTCGAAAATGGGATCCCAGACCGGGCAAGCGTATTCCAGGATTGGGCGGACTAAGGAACCAAAAAGTGTTTTTGTAACCCATACATTGCCGAACTCTTTAGCCCTTCTCTTTATAAAGCCAAGAAGCTTATTGGCCCTGGCAGTAATATTATCATAGTGCATATTGAAATTTAGTTTCTTGTCTAGGATAACACCTAAATCCACAATATGATCGACATGATTCAATATCTTGTCATTGAGATAATAGTTGTGCAGCTGAGTGGTTTTCTTTCGAGAGAAAGTAATTGCATGGCACTTGTCAGTGTTGAGATGTAATTTATTGGCTATGCACCAATCTTGCAATACTTTGAGTTTCGACTGGAGAAATACGTCGGCTTGGGTCTTAATGGTGCTATATATTTTGAGGTCATCTGCGTAGAAGAGATGAGGAATATTACCTAATTTTTCAGATAAGTCAGAGATGAATATATTGAAAAGTAGAGGGCCTAGATGGCTGCCTTGAGGAACGCCGGAAGTGACGTCAATCTCCTTTGATAGAAATCCTTGGAATCTGATAACCTGGGATCTTCCGTCAAGATATGATTTTATCCATTCCAGCGGAAGTCCCGAAATTCCAAATTTAAAAAGCTTTGAAATTAAGGTATTGTGGTCAACTCGGTCAAAAGCTTTGCTGAAGTCAGTATAAACAGCATCGATTTGATAACCGTTCTCCATCCCACAAAGCACTTCGGAGGTTAGAAACCATAAGGTTAGAAGTGGTTGAGCGCCCTTTTCTGAAACCGTGTTGTTCTGCGTTGAGATGAGGATCGATTAAGGGGGCGATCTGGTCATGAATAAGTTTCTCGAAAAGTTTAGGGATTGATGATAAGATAGCAATGCCTCTGTAGTTGTCCACCGATTGTTTATCAGAAGCCTTATGAATTGGCGTGAGGTAGGATTTCTTCCATATATTAGGAAACTTTCCTAGCGATAATGATTTGTTAAAGATAAGGTGGAAGCAGTACCTCTTTTGAGCAGCGCTACAGGAGAATTGCAGGTACATTGTCTGGGCCGTGACCTTTATTAGTGTCGAGATTATTTAAACCGGACATTATATCGTCAACAGACAGGGAAAGATTATCTATAAGATTATTTATAAGAAAAGTGTCAGTGTGCGTATTAGAATTGGACTTGGGGCAAAAAACTTTGCTGAACTTATCAGCAAACATGCTACAGATCTCTTGGGGGCACGAAGAGTGTAGAGCTATAATATCTTCTTTTGGAGCGCTGAATAAGAAAAAAAAATTCGATTACGTAAGTGGCGATATTCGTCCCACAGCTCTGGTGTTCTAAAGCGTTCCACCTACGGTAGGCAATATCTCGTGCAGATATTAGTGCACGCACACTAGTGGCAGGCCCGCCGCTAAACCAATTCAGCGAGATCATTTAAAAACAGTTATCGGAACACATTTGCGGAAAAGATATTCAAGTAGCCCAATTTTACGGTAGTAGTAGTAGTTTCTCCATTGTCATATTTAATTATTAAATGACCTTTGGAAGCGTAGAGATTATAGTAACGTTCTATCGACATTTCGGCATTTTTAATGTTACTTTTTCCAACTCCAACACTCCATTTAACTCCCTCAAATAAAGCAACGTTTCAAAAAGCCCACACGCATTGCAGCCCCTCTCCAAACTTTTAGCACAAATACATTCCGGTTGACATTTTACAATCCCGCATTACGCGATATGGAAATTGAAAATGATTGTACAAAATATCGATTTTCATTCAACTGCTTGTGGCCGATTATCAAGATCAAGCCGTTAATCCCAATTGAAAGTGACACTACGAGTGAAAACTCTTAACAGGGTACATTTCGGAAGCCGGTTTGCCTCCCTTAATTCCAATTTTCAATTAAAGTTCAACCAACTGCAAGTAACTCGTCTGATGGGGGAAAACCGCCTGTGAATTTCTGCACTTGCCTTTTACCAATGACGGTATAAACAAGGTTTTTCCGTCAACATGCAGGTAACACAGAGGACTCCAGTTTAACCGTCGTCGTCGTCGTTGTCGCTTTTTACCCCTTTTTCTACACTGAGCCAAAATCAGAATATTACAAAAAGCTCGTAAACAAAGTTACAGGTGAGCTACGCCACGGAGGCACAACAAAAAAGCAGCACAACAGCAACAGCAAACAAAAACAACATCAACAACAACAGCGGCAACTACAAGAACAACGGGCTCAAAGAGATTACCTTGTAATCATATTATCAATTTTGTGGGCTCATGGTTTTTGCGAGATTTTGAGGGTTTTGCCATTTTTAATCCCTTTTGAGCTGCGGAAGACAATCTTAGGCCCCTGGTGCCGTTTGATGTTCAAGGATTCACGTTAATTGCTTGTTCAATTTCACTTTAAAGCGGCTGTGAAACTGAGCGGAAATTTTATTAACAAAAAAACTAAATTTCATTTTCGGATGACTAAAACCGAAAAGATATTTTTTATGATAAATTCCTGAGGTGGATTTGATGATATAGAAATTAGCCAATATTATTCGGCTTATTTAAATAAGAGCACTTGAATCCCTGCTCGTCTGTTGCCGCATCGTCCTCGTGGCTTGCCTATGAACCCAGAAAGAATTCTGCCAACCGAAAAGTTGCTCATAATTAAGAACATAATACCGTCGAAGTCTAGTAAATAACTGATGTGGTGCGCTCGGATTGTCCTAGACGGTAGTTATTTCTAGAAAGGTGTCTTGGACAGTTTTTAAAAAGCGGGAATTTATCAAGATGGAGTATAAATAATTTCTGCAAAGGAACGTGAAACTTTTTCTATTTTAATCCATGATTGAATTATTTGCAAATCACAGCTCTCCTGAGCCAATAACCGTTCAGCAATAAACTGAGCGTTGACAGAAAGATTATTGCTCACAGGCGGCATTGGTGGCACATCTCAAAAAATCTGCATTGGAGAAAATGAACGTTGGGGCCATCCATTAATTACGTCACACGTTAAGAGGGAGGGAGGGGGTCGACGAAGACTGACATTGTGTGACAAGGGGTAGGAAGGGTTCTAGACTTCGTTACGTCACATTTAAAAATCTAATATATCTAAGTACAGTAATACCCCGCTTTAAGGCCGGGACACACATATCCGCACCGCATCCGCACCGCATGACGGCCGTGTGTCGGACAACACACAGCCGATTGTCGGTAAAATCCGGGACACACATATCCGCACCGCATCCGCACCGCATGACGGGCGTGTGTTGGAAAACACACGGAGAAAAAGTAAACAAGTGAAATTTTACCAGCCAGTCCCCACATTTCCGCACCTCCGTGCCCGCACCGTCTGAAACTAGTTTAGTTTAATTTTTACGCGGACACGGTGAGGACGAGAAGAAAAAAAAATGAATGCAGAAAAGCTGATTGAAGAAGTGAGAAAATTTCCGATGCTCTACGACCCCTCGCACGAAAAATACCGAAATGCGGAATATAAAGATCGTGTATGGAAAATAGTTTCTTCAAATGTGCAGGCTGAGGGTAAGTACTTGGTCTGTTTTAAACTGCATATCTTGAAGAATAGCTGCATTCGAAAATTCAGACAGCTGCGCAGAATTGGCAGTATCGCAGTATCGTCTGCAAAACATTGTATATATGTACACACATGTGTATGCCCGGCTGCAACGGTTTGATTTTTTTTGAATGATGTGCTGCAAATTCTGCGTGAATTTTTGAATGCAGCCATCAAAATACAATTTTGTAGTTATAAAAAATTTAATAGAAATAGAAATGATTTAATTAATTTACTTTAATATTATAATGATTCTTTGATCAAATTAAAAGGGCGGTTTGTGCTTGCCACTCCACACTACCCTCTGGGGAATTAAAAAAGCGTGTGAATTGATCTCTTACACTAAATGCTTCCTGTGTAGCTCTTCCTCGACGGCGAGGTAATATCTGAAGATTACGTGAAATTTCTTGTGTCGAATCAATTATTTCAGTTTGTTGAGACACATCACAGCTTTCAGCCTTTCGAATAAAGTTGTGCAAGATACATGCCGCAAGTACGACCTTTGTTATATTATCGGGTGAACCTTCAAGCGGTCTCATGAAGATACGAAATTTTTGGGTCAAAATGCCAAATGCGTTTTCAGATAACCTTCTTGCCCTGCTCAATCGGTAGTTGAAAATTCTTTTTTCATCAGTCAAGTCTCTTCCTGGATATGGTCTCATGTAGTCCAGTCAAAATAGACGAAAAAACGCCATAATTGGAAGATAATTCCGAAGTTGCTGAAAATTGGAACAGCCGTTAAAAACATTATTATACGTAAGCTGTAGAGACTGCCACGCGATTGGGCGGCTGCAAACTTTTTTATTCAAGGTCAAAGGGTCAAAATATCAGTTTTTTGCAAATATCTGCTAAACCGTACGTCTTATCAGAAAATTGTGTTTACAACGTTTGTAGATTAGGCGATTATCTACAAAAAAGTATATTATATATTTTATCGTAGGAATTGCCATTTCCGAGATATTGTCGTTTTAATAAGTTAAAATACTCATATTCTATCATTCCCGACTTGTAAAGGTCATCAGAAATTTAATAAATCCTTTGTTGGAGTACGCGGCTAATATTTTCAGGGGTGATTCCTGGATATATTTGGAGAAAAAAATTGTTCTACAGAGGGCGGCTATCTCCACTATCCACTAAGATACAGGGTGATTAGGGAAAAAATTTTGTTTTTTTTTTTAATTTACTGAAATGTGAATAACTCCTAAAGTAATTATGATAGAGTAGCCTAATTAGGCTCATCTTTTAGGTAAATGTGTATTCTTTTATTTGGTATAAAGCACAGCAACCTGAGTGACTCCGTTCAAAAAATATATAGGCTCAAACAATGCTTAGAATCTAGACCTGGCAGATTTCTTCGTTTTTCTCAGAAAATTCGTTACTAATAGTACATTTTTTTTGCTTTTCTGATGCACCAAACTATTACCTACAATATTTCCATATACAATAAGTGTTTATTTTGGGTAGTTTTCTAGGTAGTAGTAGTAGTAGTAGTTTTATCGTGTTTTATCGTGAACAAATAAAAAGTTACTCGTCTTTCAACTGCGGCATAATAGCATTGGTTTGAGCCTACATATTTTTTGAACGGAGTCACTCAGGCTGCTATGTTTTACACCAAATTAAAGAATACACATTTACCTAAAAGATGAGCCTAATTAGGCTACTCTAACATAATTACTTTAGGAGTTATTCAAATTTCAGTAAATTAAAAAAAAAACAAAATTTTTTCCCTAATCACCCTGTATCTTAGTGGATAGTGGAGATAGCCGCCCTCTGTAGAACAATTTTTTTCTCCAAATATATCCAGGAATCACCCCTGAAAATATTAGCCGCGTACTCCAACAAAGGATTTATTAAATTTCTGATGACCTTTACAAGTCGGGAATGATAGAATATGAGTATTTTAACTTATTAAAACGGCAATATCTCAGAAATGGCAATTCCTACGAGAAAATGTATAATATACTTTTTTGTAGATAATCGCCTAATCTACAAACGTTGTAAACACAATTTTCTGATAAGACGTACGGTTTAGCAGATATTTGCAAAAAACTGATATTTTGACCCTTTGACCTTGAATAAAAAAGTTTGCAGCCGCCCAATCGCGTGGCAGTCTCTACAGCTTACGTATAATAATGTTTTTAACGGCTGTTCCAATTTTCAGCAACTTCGGAATTATCTTCAGTCAAACCTCTAATTTGACTGGACTACATGATGTTAGTTGTAAGAGGAAAAGCTTCATCGCCGACTATAACCATAGGCAGGTCAATATTTGTTCCAGGTAGGGTTTGATTCTTCGGGATATTTAGTTTATCGTTCTGTAGTGCTTTTCCAAAATTAGAGTTAGACAAAATACCACCACCTGAGTTTCTTCCATAAGCCCCTACATCTACAACAATGAAATTGTAACATGGATCGACCAGAGCCAAAATAACAATAGAAAACGTTTTCTTGTAGTTCCAGTAGAGACTTCCCGACAACTTTGGGGCTTTTATTGTTACATGTTTTCCATCCAGTGCCCCTATACAGTTGGGGAACTGCCACTTCTCCCAATATTCATGAGCAATAGATTTCCACATTTCTTCATTTGGCATAGGCATTACTTCGTTTAAAAGTACCTCTATTATCGTTCTGCAGGTGTGGTGAACAATAGAAGCAACTGTCGATTTTCCCAATCTGTAGCTGAAAGATATAGTCTTGAAGGTATCGCCAGTGGCTAAAAACCTAAAGAAAAAATAATAAATAAATAAAACTAATTTTATGGAGGTTAAATTAGATTTCTTGTAGGTGGAGTGGAAGAGTGTAAGAAACGATGGAGTTCCATGCGAGATCAACTACGAAGGTCACTTCAGAAAAGAAAAACGAAATCTGGACAGGCTGCTAACAAACATAGCAAGTATAAGTATGAGGACATTCTCACATTCTTGATACCTTATCTAAGCGAAAGGGATGGCCTAACTAATGTACCCTCAACGGGCAATGAAGAGAATGATGGTCCCGAAAGTACTGCCAATTCGCAGGACACACAAACACAAGATACATTTACTGTAGAAACACAACAAGAAAAGGCCAGCAATGTTGACGAACATAACCCTGAATATGAACCAGGCACTATTAATGACCCAAATACAGGCAACAGTTTCACAGAATAAGGTATCAGCAGAAAGACGTAAGTTTGCCATTCCTTCGGCAAGCAAAAGGAAATTCTCAGGACGTGAGGTGAAACCGCAAGACTCCCCAGCGAGTCAGCTTATGGCTTACATCCTAGCAGAGAAAGAAGCTGAGAAAGCAAACACGGAAAGATCACAAACCAGCAAACAGGATCCAGTTGATGCTTTCTTGTGTGGAATCGCGCCTGTTCTAAAATCTCTCAACCCTATTCTGCTCAATGAAGCCAAAGGAAAAATTTTTGGTGTTGTGCAGGAATTAGAATTCAGGCAATTACAAATGAATGCAAGTGGTCAAGGAACATCTAGTATACCATCATACTCTACGCCCCCTACACTGCGATCAGAATGGTCACCACCGTCAACAGCTTCATCTGCTTCAACAGAATCCGCAAATGTTGAACAACAGCCATATTTTCTATTGCCTTAGCTCTCACACATTTTCCCGGTCATAAAACAGTATTCAATAATAACACAACAATGATATTAGGTATTAATCTGTCAAGTGAAATTTTTAAAGCTTTGAAAGTTTTTAGATATTTAAACTTTGAATTTTTTTTGGTTATTTTGTATCTTGTAAATTACTTTTTACTAAAAATAAATTATTAATAAGTTTGGCGGAGTCAAATGAAATTCGTGCTAGGAAAGGACTAAGAAATTTTTTTTTAGCTTGAAGAATGTATGATTTTTTTAAGGGTGGTCTTGCTTAACAATAAAATAAACACTATATAGTAAAATCCTGCTTATTATTTTTTGAATGCTTACATACCTCAAACATACCGCCAAACGTTGTGCAGGCGTTATTGATTGCCTCCAAAATGTGTCTTGTTTCCTCAGCTTCCCCTGAAGTTTCAGTTGCAGTTGGTTGAATGTGTCCTTCGACATTCTAAAATATTCATAAAACTTAATGTCATCGCACTTCAGATGAGGCAGCAGCGAGACAAATTCCCCTTCAACAAATCTTTTCTTCCACGCATTGTGGACCCACATTCTTCTTGGGCGACGATTTCTTTCCCAATTAACATTTTCTTCCTCCAATGCTAATGCCACCATTGCTAACTCACTGTTTGAAAATTGTTTCAACATGACCACGTCTAAGCACAAAACGACTGCTGAGCCGAATGAAAAACTAAACTCTAGTTTGATGCGGTGCGGATGCGGTGCGGACGCGGTGCGGGCGCGGGAAGGTGGGGACTGACTAGTAAAATTGCATTTGTTTACTTTCTCTCCGTGTGTCGTCCGACACACGGTGCGGATGCGGTGCGGACGCGGTGCGGATATGTGTGTCCCGGCCTTTACGCGTTCTTATTTAATTATACAGTCGTTATACTGGTTTTATGCGCCCCATGTTTTTATTTTAGTCTGTTAAAGTCCCAGAAAATTACTAAATCCGTTGACGCAGCGACACAAATTGCCCCTTGGCATACGACATGAGAAAACAGCACGGCTACTAGTGATGAGCAAAACTGGTCTTGCAGTTTTGTCTTTGCTTGCATATTTAGTAAAACCGAAGCTAGACCAAGACAAGACAGGACTACAAAAGAGTGAAAGATCAAGATAGCAAGACTTTTGGCTCATAACTAAGTGACAAATGTATTGCAGCAATGAGCAAAAGGTCCTGCAAAAAGTCTTGTAAGAAGTCCTGCAAAAAGTGTTGGAAAAAGTCTTGCAAAAAGTCTTGCAAAAAGTCTTGAAAAAAGTCTTGCAAAAAGTCTTGCAGACTTGTCTGGGTCTTGCTAAATGTGGAACACAAGACTTTTCGCTCATCACTGTAAGACTTTTGGCACTTAGTGATGAACAAAAAGTCTTGCTATCTTGATCTTTCAGTCTTGTCTTGCCCTTGTCCTGTATTGTCTTGGTCTTGCTTTTCTTGCTAAATGTGGAAGACCAGTCTTGCTCATCACAAACGGCTACTATTGCACAATTTCTTACCAGACGTCAGAACCTCAAGAATATTCTAATTATTTTTTAGTTTAGTCTTATGATATCAAATGAAACCATTTAAGTTAAAAGATTTTTTACCAATTTTTTTATTTTCTAGTTTTTAGGTTGATCTTTGACTCGTGTCATTATGCAAACTCCTCATACTTTTCAACTTTTTCATTGTATCTTTATTGCACGGTTAATTTCTGACAAGCAAGCTCCTCAAAAACATAGCCCTTCCAATGCTCTTACGCGACTCAGTGCTACATACGCTTGACCTTCCTCAAATAGCGTGGAGCCCAAATACATTACAGCATGGTCAACAGTACTACCCTGCATTTAATGATAGTGGAGGCACATGACAAAATTATTGGAATATCCTGCTCTCGGCCGTTCCATAATTAAACTTTGCTTGAAATTGTATGGAATTAGGATTAGTAACGTGTACGCTGTCCCATTCAAAATTAATTTGAACAGATGTATACCAAAAAAGGAGGACCTCACAATATGCGACAACTGGAGAGGCATCTGTTTATTACCTACTGTGGGCAAAATTTTGTCCCATATATTACTATCTAGGATAAGTGAGGCAGTAGACCGAACGCTTAGGAAGCAGCATGCCGGATTCAGGAAGGGCCGCTCCTGTATTGATCATATTAACACCTTGAGAATAATAGTGGAGCAGTCTACTGAATTCCGATCCCCCCTTTACCTTGCTTTCGTAGACAATGAGAAAGCGTTCGACTTGGTTAATAGGAGCTTCATTTGGCAGGCACTACGGCGAAGTGGACTGCCTGATAAAATAATAGAATTGATAAAAGCCCTATATAACAATTCCAAATGCAGAGTTCTCCATAATGGAAAATTATCCGACAGCTTTGAGCTAAGCTCAGGAGTACGACAAGGATGCCTACTATCGCCTTTCTTATAGTAATAAATGACATCCTTGTCGGCGCTCTAGATAATAGGACAGGCGGCATACAATGGGGTTTGCTAGACCGCCTTAAGGATCTCTACTACGCAGATTTTCTAATTTTGACAAAAGTTTCATTAATTCCCATTTTGTTGTTTTAAATTTTTTACCACAAATTCGTCATTTGGGACCTTAAAAACTCCCCAATACCGACTTTCCATGAATTCAGAACACATTTGCAAAATTCATCCGCCATTTTAAATTTTCAAATTTTGACCACAGAATCATCATTTGCGGGCCCAAGACCCACCGATGTGGATTTTGAATGGAATCGGAACCCAATTGCGAATATTGTTCGCCATCTTGATTTTTTTACACAATTGTCCGCTGGCATTGTCACGGGAACTCATTATGTGTGCAGTTTCATAAGAATCGGTTAAATAGAAGTAATTGAAAAATCTGTGCGCAAAATTTGAACCAAAGACACAAACAAACAAATATACGAGGACAAGCTAATGTGACCAGCTGTGTCAAGGACGGGGGGGGGGGTAATCGTCGTGTGCCGTAATTTATGGATGGCCCCTATGAGTTGTAGTAATTGTGATAAATTTAAAAGCCTACAACACAGAAACCCACAGGTTTTTAATGGTTACTGGTTGGTTTTTGTAGTCTAAATTAATATTGTGTATTGAAGTCTATAAATTTTTGCCTACTTGTACTTGAAAGATGTGCCGCTATTGATTATACTTACCGAGGTTACATGACAAACTCAACACGAACTGAGTTCAGTTTTCGGTTCGGTTTGTGGCATCTAACCAGCAACCGACCGAAAAAATTGTACCGAACGTGTTCTGAGTGGGTTCACAAGTTTTGGCTTGGTTGAGTACAGTTTTCGGTCGGACTGTCATGTAACTAGCGTCTGAAAAATTGCACCCAACATTGACGTTATGTGCATTGTTTTGTTAACATCAAACAAACAAATTAACAAATTTGAATGAGATAGCTTCAACAAGGTGAAAATTTTTTTTTGTTGGATTATTGTAATTTCATTCATTTCATATAAAAAATTATCCATTTTTACGAAAAAATACACTTATATATTTATTTTCATCCGAACTGACATTTAACTAAACCGAAATTACAACGAAAAATCCATGTTCAGTATGTCATATAACAATCGACTTAAAATGCAAACTCAGATCGAGTTAAGTTCGGTTTACGTTCGGTTTAACGCAGTACATTTTTTTTATGTGACACACTAGTGACTTAGGGAAGACCCCTTTGTACTGTCGACCATGTATTTATTTTTGAAATGTCGAACAGCAGCTCTAGTCGGAAGAAAGAGAGAGAAGGGAAGGAAAGAACTGTCACAACCTAGCGGCGGTATTTTTATTTCACCTACTCCCAACCATTTCGCGACTCTGACATCGGGGCATCGAGAACAACTCGCTGGAGTGTTATTTATGCCTCCTGAAACGAGTTGAATCTCATCAACCAACCGATGACATGCGCTTGGTGGAGCGAGGAAGAGAACTAGTGAAGGCTACGACAGGAGGAATCAGGAATGCAAAGAGGGAAGAAGAAAGTTAAAGTTAGAAAGTTATGTAGACGGGAAATTGGGAAAGGCTAGGACCGTGGCACTGCCGGGAATCGAACCAGGGACCTCTGGGGATAGTAGTCAGGTGCCTTACCTCTACACTACCGAGGCCCACATGTTCAAAAATTGTACAGGATTTTAAAAAAAGTAGTAATACATCTTGTAAGGCCACTGGAAATGCTACACCACTGGAGGATGTTATGTTATGTAAAATGTATTAGTGTTAGAACCCTTTTTATTTAACAAATTTTAGTCCTTCCGCTTTTAAAGAATGTTATTAGCTTTTATGTAAAGATGCGGTGGCGATTATAAAAGCCAACCGCTAAACGCAAGCACTATTCAGTATTCATTTGTAGCCCACGAAGAATAAAAATTTTAATAAATTTTGTTAAATCCGGACTTTGTTATAATCTTATATTTTGGCATTTCATTGAAAATCTATTACGAGTATACTGAACTTGAGAACTATGAAGGGAGCGGGCTGTGGCGCGGCCAACTACCTCGTCAAAGTGAAATTTAGAGCCCGGATAGCGACCAAAACTAGGGATGGCCGATTACATCGTGATTAATCGGACAATCGATTATTCGATTCGATTAATCGAAACAATCGCATCGTTTTTTTCCAATCCGATTACATCGAAAATCGATTATTTCATGCGATTATTGCATCCGATTATTGAAAAATAAGAAAATAATTATTGGATTGTTAAAAATTGTAAAACAACAGATAAAAGGTTGACAGAATTTAAACCTAGATAATTGTTATTAGGTTGGCAGTACAACCGCTTCACCACACGTTCCTATACCAAACGCAAGTATTAAAAAGATCTAGGTAACGTAAACACCTTGTCTTGTCGGTTGGCATTCGCGACTAAAATTCTTGTGCGTCGATCATCCGTTGAACAGAGGGATAGTAGATTTTGTTCGGCAAAACGGGCACCGCTCAGCGAAACTCTGTGGTCAAAATATAATCTTAAGTAACTTGCTTCTAGATTGATAAGTAATATACTCTGTTATCAAAAATTATTCTATGATTGTTTCAGATGTATATTCTATATGGTTGCGAGTAGGTGAAATAAAAATATTGCGGCTAGGTAGTGACAGCTCCTTCCTCTCTTCTCTCTATATTCCGGCTAAAGCTGCTGTTCGACAGCGTATACGGAAAAATAAGATTGTCGACAGTACAAAGGGACTTTCCCTAAGCCTCTACCCTGTCACATAAAAAAAAGAAAAAAAAAGTCTTTATTCTAAAGAATTGTAAAATCTCTTAATTGCATAACCACTACCTATAATTTAATTTTGATAATTTTATATATATTACTTTGTACAACAAAAAATTAAAAATAACAGTAGAAAAGTGTTTTTATCAATTTTTATTGAAAATGATTCGATTATTACATTAATCGATTGGTTTCAAACGATTAATCGATTAGAGATAATCGAATGATCCGAATGATCCGATTAATCGGCAATTCAACATTTTTTTAGTAATCGGCCATCCCTAACCAAAACCCACAGAGGGCAAACACAACTAAGGTACGGTATAGACAAGCTAAAACTTAAAGAAAGAAGAGATGCCTATGAGAATGCAGCCAGCAATACAGCCTGAAATCAACAACAAATAGTCCAGTAAATAGGTCGAAAAAAAGGCCTTCGTAATGCGAAAAATACCGTACGCGATTTTATTTTACCAAATGTTTTTACATATTTTTATGAGCTTAAATTCAAAATGGCGTCATCCTCAACCTTATGCTTCACTTACAATGAAGGGAAACGCGTTTAATTGTATATCTTAGAAACTATGCGTATTACGACAAAAATGTATATAATCTTTTTTGTAGATAAATAAGTGATTTAACTTTTTTTGTTCAGAATTTTTTTTTGTAAAGTCAATATGTTCGGAGTTATAGTGCTTCAAACTTTATACATTACTTTCTTTGCACTATATTTCGTTAAAGGTTAGCCCGCCATAAAAAAGTTTAAAGTAAAATTTCAACGGAATTTTATAACAAACATATTTGTTGGTATAACTTGTCATCGTAAATAAATAGTTAACTAGATATTTGCAAAAAAAAAACATTTTTTATAAACTTTTGAGGTGTAATAAATCCATAAATATCAACTTTATAGAAAAAAGTAAAGGCAAAAAATGTGGGCAATGATGAGCTCAACACACGATATAATCAGTTTTGAAATGTAACGGGCAAAGAAAAAGATATTAGGAAATTATTTTTTTATTGAATTTACATTTTCCGACATTTAAAGCTCTATAACTCGTGAAATATTAGCCCTATCCAAAAATGATACAGCATAAATTATAGATAATCGTGTGTTCTATAAGTCTTAACCAGGACTTTTCTATGGCGGGCTAACCGTTATATAGTGCAAAGAAAGTAATGTAAGCTAACGAAATATAGTGCAAAGAAAGTAATGTATAAAGTTTGAAGCACTATAACTCCGAACATATTGACTTTACAAAAAAAAAATTCTGAGCAAAAAAGTTAAATCACTTATTTATCTACAAAAAAGATTATATACATTTTTGTCGTAATACGCATAGTTTCTAAGATATAGAATTAAACGCGTTTCCCTTCATTGTAAGTGAAGCATAAGGGTGAGGATGACGCCATTTTGAATTTAAGCTCATAAAAATATGTAAAAACATTTCTTAAAAAAAATTGCGTGCGGTACCTATTTTTCGCAAAGAAAAAGTACCTATTTACTGGACTAAAATGGGAAAAACTAAAAAACATCGTTCAGGAAGCAGCAGAAGAGGCCCTACGCTGGGCCCCCAGACAGACTAGAATTGACTGGTTTGATCAGGATTGTAGAGCCGTAATAGAAGAACGAAACCAGAGCCACCGGCAGTACATCGCAAAGCTCACAAGAGCGAGGATGGAAGTATTTAAGCAATGCAGACAAGCTGTGCAGAAAAAATAAGGGAGAGTATCTAAACAGGAGGATCCTACAGATACAGGAAAACTTCAACGAAGGGAGAATTAGGCAAGCTTACAAAGGAACACGTAAAATCAGCAATAAGTTTCAGCCAAGAACGGATATCTCTTGGCGCGAAATCGACGATTTTTATTAACACATGATATCATCGTTGCACCGAAGTTCTTCTTTTCAGTATTACAAAAAAAGTTTTTTCAAATTTCACGCTTTCGACATGGTTTTCTGTAGATTTTGGGATGCTGAAAACGATCCCGTTGTTCGATTTGCCCTATCATTCCATAGTTTTGAGATATTCAACGCGCAAAAGTGCAAAAAACACGCTTTTTGGCACTTTTAGGTTAGGATTGCTCAAAATCCTGAAGTGATAGGGCAATTTGGCCAACGGATTCGGATTCAGCGCGAAAAAATACTTAGGATACGACTATTAAATTGGAAAGGAAAAAAATGACCCGTTTTTTGCAGACCAGTGTTATTTATATTATTAATAATTATTATTAAAGAAATTATTATTAATAATTATCATTAAAGACTAAATTTTATTAAAGAAAGCCAACAATTATTCTAGCGTGTTATTTACATTTAATTTGAAGTGGCGTAAATTTGAAAGGGGCAAAGTATTACAATGGAATGGAGCAACGATTTAATTCTGGAATTTATCCAATTGTACGAATCGTACCCGGTACTGTGGGATCCAAAAAATAAACAGCATAAAAACCGCAATAGTTTGTATGATGCATGGACAAATATTTCAAACAAAATTAGTGCCGATGTAACTGTCGACGCGTTGCGCAAAAAGAAAGAAGCGCTGATGTCCACTTACAGAACTTTGGCAAAAAAAGTTCGAGATTCCCACAGTAGTGGATCTGGATCGAAGGACGTATATGAGCCTACATGGTTCGCATATGAATCCATAGATCGGTTCATTAGGGCAACAGCAAAGAAAATTCCATCTCTTAGTTCAGAGGTAATTTTATTTCAAACTGTACATATAATTATAAAAAAATCAATAATAATAAAGTATATTAACTCAGTCAATACAATCTTGCCAATCAACGGCACCGTTCGTTTTGAAATATTCTGCAAACTCTTTTCGAACGTCTTTTGCTTCTTGGGAAGGGTTTCTGGCTATTTCAGACAGCGGGATGAACGATGTATTGCCGTTGTTCTGCCGCCATCTTCCTGGTTTTGATTTTCCGTCGACCTCATCATCTACAAGTCCATTTGGAGTATATTGCCTGGATGTATTACTGCGCCGTAAAAAATTATGAAGTAGTGCACATGTCATGGAAACCAAAGCAGCCTTTTCTGGTTGTAGCAATATTTGGCTTTTTAAAAATGCGGAATACAGATGCTAAAATGCCAAAAACATTTTCTACAATTCTTCGGGCGCGACAAAGGCGATAGTTAAAAATCCGTTCAATGCTGCCTTTGGCATGATTTCCACAATATGGTTTCAAAATTGAGATACTTAGAGGAAATGCATCATCACCAACTACAACATACGGAACGCTTTTTTGGCGTTCTGGAAGGGGTTCCCTTGGTGGAAGAAAAAGATCCTCTCGCATCATTTTACGGTATAGTGATGTGCTTGCAAAGACTCCTGCGTCGTTCATTCGTCCTTGAGCTCCAACGTCAACAAATGTGAAGCAGTAGTCTGCATCAACCAATGCTAAAAGTACTATGCTGAACGATTTTTTATAATTATAAAATGTAGATTCGCTATTAAATGGGGCTTGAAGCAAAATATGCTTTCCGTCCATTGCACCCACGCAATGAGGGAAGTTCTAGCGCTGACTAAAATCATTTTCTATTATTTTCCATTCTCCCTCTGTTCGTGGCAGCTAAAAAAGATTACATATTTATAGTACGCTTAATTATATAAATTTATTATTTAAATAACTACAACTATTTTTTTTATAGGAAACCCACAATGAAGAATTCTCAGGGGATGAGGAAGTAATGAATAATAAAGAAAATGTAGGGCAAGATAATACCATAATACTGAACCTTCAGCGAACCTTCACGAAGAAAGAGAGAACAGGAACAGTATGGAAAGCGGGAATGGAAGCCCAGGAGGTATAAACTGTGTACTGCCACAAGGCGCTCAAAAAAAAAGAAGAGGAGGCCTCAGTCAAGTCGATTTAAATGTTACAAAACATTTACAGACAGCAAGTGATGCTTTGACGAGCAAATACGGAGTTCGGAGGCATTACAAGATGCACCTGCTTTGTACGGGCAACTTTTAGCTGCTAAGCTTCGAAGGCTGTCACATAGAACTCAGGTTACTGTACAAAACAAAATCGATAATATAATTGTTGAGGCAGAACTTTGTGAAATGGATTCTTTAGATTCTATAAATGCGCCTTCCGTTATTACTTCTAACAATTATTATTCCCAAGAGTTGTTCTCGATGCCCCGATGTCAGAGTCGCGAAATGGTTGAGAGTTGGTGGAATAAAAATATCGCAGTCAGGTTGTGACAGTTCCTTCCTCTCTTCTTTCTCTCTCTCTTCTCTCTATCTTCCGGCTAGAGCTGCTGTTCGACGGTGTATATGGAAAAAAAATAGATTGTCGACAGTACAAAGGGACTTTCCCTAAGCCTCTAGTCTGCCACATAAAAAAAAAAAAAAAAAAAAAAAGCTGTATCTACTCCGTCTCCAGAAAACATAGAAGTTTCCGCCAGTCCGACCTGTGTATTTTCACCGGAATCCTCCCGGGATGCTCGAGGATCCGTACTAACATACTATACTAATGTAACAGATATTGTAAGTTTAACCAACAGCAATTGTGCTCATAATGTAAAGATTTATTTATAACTACATATATTAAAATTACTTACATTCAAAATACAAGTTGCATTTTCCTTACCCGTATTTTATTCTTTAGTGCCTCAATGAGGGCCTGACAAACATCAGGGACAATATTGCTTATGGACTGATGAGATATTTTAAATAGGTATCCAAGACTTGTAAAAGAGTCGCCGGTAGCTAAAAAACGTAGAGTAACTGCTAGTCGATCTTTCGCCGGAATAGCTTGCCTCATATTGGTATCTTGTTTTGTTATTTTTTTTCCCAATCTTATTCAAAAGATATTCAAAATCTTCAGCAAGTTTTCAAATTTTCCTGAAGGCTCCTTTAGTAAGTCAAATAACATTTCAGAACCATCATACTTAAAATGTTTAGTTTTGCTTGAAATAATTTTAAAACTTGAGTACGAATGATAATCAAAATAGACAATCTTATGTATTATTATTTATTTACTTACCGTCGCCTGCTTTTATTTAAAGACTATATCCACCACCTCCTTGTACGTCTTTTGCGCTTACTCCTTACTAATAACTTGCAACATAACAACAAAATAACTGCTCCGGCAGCAGTAGCAATTTCAATATTCACATCTTCCATTTTGCTTTCTTTGACAATTCAATTTAAAAAATGACATGACTTGGCGAACGTTTGATTCAATTGCATTGGATCAAACGCTCGCTCCACCGTGTAGCAGGACATTTGCCATACTAATCGTCGAGTCCATTTGACTCAATCATTCGAGCCAACATTAGAATCAAGCGTTCACCGCATCGTGTAGAGCCGGCTATACAAAAACGAGTTGTAAGAAATTTTTGACGACCCACAAAGTCTCAACGTTTATAAAAATCAACAGACTAAGACTAGCCGGCCGCGTAATTAGGATGGACGATAACCGTATTCCAAAACGGCTTATGATGGCAGAAAATCCGGGAAATAGACCAGTAGGTATACCCAGGAGGAGATGGACGGACTCTGTGACGGCTGACGCAGAGACAATGCTCAACATTCGAAACAGGAGAACTGCTGCAAGGAACCGTGTAACTTGGAGAAATTCCCTAGAGGAGTCCAAGGCTCTATTTGGGCTGTAGCGCCAATACACATTACTGCAAGTCTCGCCAGGGCTATTTTCGCACACGGCGGAACATTTTAATCCAGATTCAATTTAATGATTTAAATTATCCCTTATGGTTTTCCTTTAGTTCGTTTCCTCTCATCGCTATCGAACTACATTTCTACCGAGCTCAAAGATGAACCGAATAATTCGGCCGCATAGTCGTATTCGGTAGAACCCATATTCGGCCCATCTCTAATAATTTCTATCTTTTACAATAATTTCAAGAGCTCTCAATTAACTACCATATGCCCGATACAATTCCTGCAACATTCATATATTATTAAATTGCTATAACTTCTTGTAATTAGCTCTTAAAGTTAATAAATGAGTGCACATAATTGAATATAACAACAGCGTACCCTTAACATCCAGGTAATACGTTTAGCTAGTGGCTGGTTATATTATTCTATGCACCTATAGCTGCATGTTTAGCATTTGTGGGAGGTTTTAAAGCATCTGGTTTGAAAAGTTAATTAAAAATTTATTATAATTTTATATGGAAAAGAAAATACAAGTATGTGTACTATTGCGAACAGATTTGTTTGAAGGCTTCACAAAAAGGAGGCAAACCACAAAGAACCTAGGCAAGTCTATATTAAATTGCCGTGCAGGATTATGATACATTCATATCCTTGAACCTCTTTCAGATTTATAATTTAAGTCTCTTAATTACTTTTTTGTTAATCAAGCAAGTCAGAACCCTCATCAAAAAAAATCAGTCTAGACTTAGTAATATGAGCTCTAATTAAAAATTCGTAGCCAAAATACGTCATTTGCCAAACAATACCGCAAAACCGTGTTAGACAATTCTTGTCTACTAATCCCTTCGCCGCTCATTTTGCAGTGTAAATAATTTTGTAGTATTTTAACTTGCAATTAGCAGGATTCACTAGAAACCGCGGAGTGCTGTCATTGGGCGTTTAAATTAAATTTTTGGACGATATGCTCATGTTGGTTTCCAGAATGCAGCGATAAAAAGGACACACGTCCCCATCATCACAGACAAGCGCAATTTAATCTATTTCACCGTGTAATAATATGACCAAGAGGTCACTCCGGCTAAGTCCAGCTGTTGCAGATTTTGTCACAAACAGAAACGTTAAAATGCAACGAAATTAGTCCGCTCGGCGGGTCCTTGTTTGGGTCGTTTTGGCATAATTGGCAAACAGGATATGGCATTAGGGTAGTGGCCGTGGGGTGGCGGTGCTCCAAATAAATTTAATACCCGAAGTATATTGTTTCATTATATTCCACCAAACATGCCATTCTGGCCGCAATAACGAGCTCTCCAGGACCATATTTGGCCAGATGAAATTTAATGTCAGTCTCAGGGCACACAGGCCAGGATGCACGGATGAGCACAGGGCGTGAGTAAACAAGTGGCCAGCACGCAATTATCCACGGGGGTCATCAAGGGTAGAACTGTACTTGGACAGCAAGCAATCAGGGAGTCCAAACAAATGATTCCTAGCACATTAGAATATTAATTACACAGCCGACATCATGGCCGAATGACTGATTGCATTTTTATTCCCGCTGTGATGGACTGTAATGGCGGCATTTAAGTGCACACGATGCGCCCATCCGTCAAATGGCTACAAAGAAACTGGCCACCGGTGTGCAATTACCCAAAAACTCGTATAATCCAGCAATTCAGCGCCGAGTTATTCCTCCCAAAGGTGGATATGGTGATGGGCATGCCGGAGATTTTCCGCTCCAGCCCCAGGTTGGAGGCTGCGGGGGCTCCAATGCTAAATCAACGTTCGATTTAGATCGTTTGTTTTGCCAGCGCTTTGAAAAATATGGAAATCGCTACCGAGCCCCATATGGGGCAATAATTCATACTGATTCAAATATGCAAACGGAATTCACCTCTTTCCTTGCCAGCGGAATGCTGAGAGAATTTCCCTTTCTTAATGAGGACTGACGCGTTCTATGCAAATATGAAGCTGTCTCTCGGCCAAGGTGATCGTGTTTTGCACAAAGTTATTTTATAAAATGCATGGTGTGGAAATGGATATCCTTGAGACATAATTTTGCAGACAGGTTTCACAGATTATGTTATCGCAAATGTGTGTGAGATATTACAGGTGGTAGGAGTTGAAGCCTTTAAAAATTATTTTGCTTACACTTAAGATTACATGCGCTTTAACTTTAACTTTAATTTCTCCGCTGCTAACAAATCAGTCAATGCGTGGTTTTTATTTTATTTATTTTTTGTAGAAGAATACCTGGATGGCTCTATCATATGATAGATTCCAATTTCGGACGGCAAGCTGAAGTCGGGAAGAAATGAAATAATGCCTTTCGACATATCATACTCCTGTCTTGGTGGTTGAATATAAGAAGGTTTTCCCTTTATGCATAGGAGGGAGACAGAGAGAGGGTAGAATATTGTAAAGAGCTAAGAGAAGTTAGCCGGACTTGGAAGCCGAGGGGTTTTTATGAGGATGTGGTGAGAATATTACATTGGTCTAGTAGCAGGCAATGTGTGTGACCGCCTGCCGGCTTACTACTTGATATTGCACAACATAACGAACTGCTAGTACAAATGGTGACCCTACAAAGTGGTCCCTCGAAGGTTCTCACCACAGTAGGGGTTACGGAACGGGCGATGTTGCACCTGGCGGCTGTTTCCAGCCCAACCCTATGCTCCGCAAACCTTGGGCTTTAAAGAGTACATGCTCCTCCTTATTGGCCGGGCCGACTACCATTCCGTGGTTCGTATGGTCCTTCCCTTTTCCATTTCTCCATCTTTCCTGGTTCCCAATAAGAAATTTCGGTAGAATGCCAGCCGTTGCAAACGGCCCAGCGCTGGTCCTACGTAAAAACCCAAAGGTTGAATATTTAACCTGGGCCAGTGCACAAATTTCGAAAGTACCAGGGCTGAACCTGCGCTTGTAACAAAGGGTGTTAGAGTGCTCACTGCCAACGCAGGGCCAGGGCACAGCCAACGCTCACCAGCAGTTGCAGTTTTTTATACTGGGCTTAAAAAAATTTTGCGTAAAAAATTACAATTAAAAAAAAATTTGGTAAATTAAAAAGGTGAATATTATTGTTGTGAAAGTTATCTTAAAATTTTTCGGGAAATACGTTACTGCTTACTGAGCACCATTAGCATTAGTCGATTCATATTCGGCAATTTCCTGCAGTAAATCCAAGCTTGGAACTATAACTGGACGATCGTCTGCTACTCTGCGAACATACACCAACCCATTGCGAGTAAACGAGGAATGAATAATTTTCTCTCTTTTAAAACGCAGGACTCTCCTAAGTATATCATTATTTTTGTCCGAGAGGCTCTCATAGGCACCAATTCTACCATCAGATGCATAGCTGCTGGATAATTTATTCAGAGTGAGCGCTCCAAACTTCCAAAAACGGGATAGAAAAGTCTTCTGCTCAATTACGCAGGAAAATTTCACTATTAGTGCTACCAGGGGTATTCACATTGCGTTTAACTCGGAATACATGTGTAAAATTTGAAAAGGATGCCCAATAGTGGTTGAAATAGCAGAGAGCAATTGACTGGGACTCTCATCATCAGTATATGGAATACCAGTAATAACTACATCGTATAGCCTACTCACACGCTGGCAATCATCAATTAAATTACTCATGGAGTCACAATTAGCTTTGATTATGTTCAGCTCATCTGACAATGCCCTGATTTGCGTGCTGAAACCATTAACAACATCCGCAATTTTCTGGAAGATCGTTTCTTGCAGGGTAGCCATTTGGGCCTCCAATTTTTCTTCCAAAATCTTATCAAATTTAAGGAGTAGCCTCCTCTCAAATGTTTCCATGAAATCAGCAGAAATCGACGAGCCAGATCCGCAATCCTTAGAGTGGATAGAAAGGGGGGAATCGATATTATTACCGACGTTGTTCCTAATTTGACTGCGCGTTTTATTCATGCTGATGACTGCTGGAGGTGTATTGGTTTTAGTTGCATGAACCGTAACCGCTGAATTATAACAAAATATTATTTAATATTAAAAAACGCTCGGTATCCATTCTTCGACCAGACGATACCCAGCGCTAGGGTCGGCGGCCAGCACTCGTCCAGCGATGGGCTTTGACCTTTGGCTGAGTACTGGGTAGCGTTATCATTTCCAGGTTTGGCCCAGAGGTTGGTTACGAAGCGTCGAATGCCCGTAGCCTGCACTGGGCCAGATCGGGGCCGTTTGTTAATTTCTCATTGTGTTACTTGTCTTGCTCCTTTATAGCAATTTTTCACCCTTTCTCCTGCCGTTGTCGCCTCTAACCATAATAAGCTGGGAATTTCTGTCCCTATTCTATTGACCTAATTTAACAGTTAAAAATTGCATCCAAACAAAGCAAGTGAAAAATAACGCTATATTATCAGGACTCACTTATATATAGCACGTGGATGAATGAATAATCGTTAACCACGGCTCGCCTGAACTCGGTCTAACCCTAAAGTTTTGGAACTTTTGTTTTTATTGCGGTAAAGCTTCAATGAAACTTTCAGAAACTCAAAAAAAGTAAAAAGAAAAACATGTGTCGAGCTATTTTTGATTGCGAGCGTTTTTTCGCAAAAAACCGTTAGATGATTTTTGTAATTTATCGACAGCACCCCCTCCTCCCTGGTGAGATGTCATGAAATTTGGCTCGACTCCCTCCCCCATCTAATCATTAGTGAGGCTTTTCAAGTATTAAAAACTATCTAGTATTTACATAACCACAGCAAATCGGGCCGGTCGTGTGCAAGATTTTATTTGAGATAACTGATAATTTAGACTTCTTCGTCTTTTTCTTCTTTCTTTAACGGCTCTACAACCGGGATCCTGTCCTGGCCTCTCGCAACTGTTCTCTGCACCGGCCCCGATTCTGCGCCGATGTCAACCAGTTTGACATCCCTAAGCTCTGAGCGTCCTGGTTTACACCATTCTTCCTACGAAGGTTGGGTCTCCCTCGCTGGCGCACCCCATTGGTCTTAATCCTGACTAACTACTTCTTACCTATCCTCTGTTCCACTCTCTTTTCCGCTTGCAATGGACACACAACTATCAGAACGTTATCACTCACTCAACAAGAATTTAATTACGCTAAATTTTGGCGTAGGCCTTCCTGTATTTCTATATTCTAAATGCCTTTTCGTCAGTGCTACTTGGTTCGTACCCTGCAGTATTCACGGAGTCGCGCGTTTGGCTGGCCGTTGGCGGCTTAGCAATCTACTACTATGCTACTTTCTGGGGTTTGTGTAGGATTTCGTCATATCTTAAGGCACCCATTTACACATAGATCGCCGGCAGGCCATGGCCTGAAAGTTTTCGCCTTGAGGCCAAATATTTCCACACGTGCACCGGCCGCCAACTGTATGGGACTTGCAGTCTAAGAAAACTAACAAAAATCTTTAAGTGTTTGGGCATTTATCATCAGTTCGTGCCTGAAGATCTATACTTCTATTCACTCTCAAGCCGTGAATTTACGGCACAAATTCACTCCATATCCCCTTGAAAAGGAAAGCAAGGCGCGAGCTAGGCGAGAAAACCATCCGCATACGAGTTCGCGCCTTTTCGCGTGTGTTCGCGGCGTGAGTCTGGAGCTCCTTGAAGTTTTCGTTGAGGCCATGAATATTATTGCACTTGAATTACGTGAGATTGAGTGAGATTCGGCTCGACCCCTAGCCCAAAACGCCTCATGTAATTTATGGACGACCCCTTGGAAATTATTTTTTACAAAATATGAACAAAAATTTTAAGCTTACATTAACTTATGAAGTGTAAATACATACTAAACCAATTTCAAATATATAACAAAGAATTGCGTTATAAAACAAAGAAATAAACAAGAGAATTAACGGGCTTCTTTTCTTTTTCGAACAAACGCTCGCAATCGAAAATATCTCGACACATGTTTTTTGTGTTAGTTTTTTTGAGTTTCTGAAAGTTTAATTTAAGTGTTGCCGCAATAAAATCAGAAGTGCCAGAACTTTTGGGTTAGACTGAGTTCAGGCGAGCCGTTACTCTTTCGTTTCGGATATTAAGTTTTATGATCCGAAGTCAAAAACGAAAGAATGTAGATAAAATAATTTTTGAATCGGCTGTCCCTATTCAGTGTGTGTACGGTTCCAGCATATAATAAGCCTTTTTTAACATATGTATGTAATTCTTAAAATAATAATATTTAAATATTCGGTAATTATTCGACAAACTATTATAATATTCGGCCGGATACGAACATAAAAAAATACACCAAATACCGAATACGAATAATATTCAGTTGAACATTCGGCGCATCTCTACTAGGAAGGCAACTCCTGTTTGATCGCCGAGTTCATCCCAGCTAGTCCAAACGAGTAGCAATGGAGTTAATCTAACAAGTAAAAGAGTCGTAAGATAAGATATGTGTTGCGACTGTAGCTCCATTGCGACTGAAAGCAGCAGATCTTTAATGTTTATTTTGTAACAACTTTGGTCGCAACGAGGCGAAAAATGTGCTGTGAATGTGTTAATGCCACAAACTGAAGTTGCACACAACAAGATGACACATTTTGAACATCCGGAAAAGTTATAATTCTTACATATTTACATACATACATATTTTTAACAACAAAGCACAGTGCAGTTTAAATGAGTTTCAAAAGCCAGAGGCATAATGCAATGAAATAAAAAGACACATTACTCACTACTTACTTTAAAATTGACAAATTGCTGAATTTTACTCCAAAAGTATAAAACGAATGCCACTTTGTTGATGAATATGGGTATTTCACCTCTGGAATATTCACGCGTCACTCAAAAACAGTAAATTTAGAAAATAATTGGGAAAATAGAAAAAAAATGCGATTTTTGTTATCAGCATGGCAATCTGTAAACTACAGCTAACTTCATTTTTTTAAGCTCCTAGTGTCATATTGCACTAAAAAATGGCTATAAGAAATATAAAATACAATGGGTGTGTTTCTTTACACATTCCATAGAAGGAATAGAATAAAAACAATATTTGATGGAATAATCGGAATAGAATGAATAAAGAAACGCACCGGGAATGACAGTAAACAAACTGAAGAAAAATTATGGTTTATTCGAAACAGTTGTGTATTTTTAAAATATTGTAGGACCTAATGTAAACTATAATAAGATTAGACATTTGATGTCTCCTGGGGTCCATTTGAAATTATTATTATCAATATCTGAAATTATTATTATTATTTTAATAATAATAATAAATAGACTTTCCCTTCTTATGAAGAAGGCGCACTTCTCAGCTGGGCTGAGAAACATTTACCACGACAACGTGGGCTCGGCTGAGACATGCAAACATAAAAAATCAAGTACCAATAAAAACATAAACAGTCATGAGAGAACAAAGAGACTCCTTTTAAGGAGATCTTTGTTAGTGCTCACGCTAAAAACATTAATATTTTTATTTACATTAATGAACATGCGATTAACAGGCTCAAATCGGCAATAATTGGTGTTAGGGGAATTGATGTGTAAGAGCGGTGGTCCTCTCAGATTGTTTCAGCTCTCTCTAAACGACGCACGATGACTTAGAAAACCTGAGTCGACACGTCCATTAAGAAGCTGGTGGACGAAAACAACATCGGCCACCTCACGACGCTTGTGGAGAGTGTTTAAGTTGAGTAACTTGAGCCGGTATTCATATGGTGGAAGAATTAAAGGGTCTTCCCAAGGAAGGTGATTCAATGCGAATCAAACAAACCTACGTTGAACCGACCCAATTTTTCCAACATGCGAAGAATAGTGAGGAGACCAAACCTGGGACGCATATTCAAGTAAAGGTCTGACAAGCGAAATGTAGAGGTGTTTAGTGATCAGGGTGCTGTTAAATTCTTTGGACCACCTTTTTATAAAACCCAAGACTAAGCTGCTCTTTGAAGAAATATAGTTGATATGAGTAGAAAAGTCCAGCTTGGTGTCAAATCTAATCCCGAGATCTTTGACAAAATTAACACGGGGGACACCTTCACTAAAAAATGAGTAGTTATAAATTATAGGATCACGTCGCCTACAAAAAGTCATGACTTCGCATTTACTAATATTAAGAACCAGGTTGTTGTTAGCGCACCAAGAGTAAAAGGTGTCGAGGTCGACTTGCAAAAGATTGCAGTCCTCCATACTCTTCACGTGACGGTACAATTTGATGTCATCAGCATAAATCAGGATTCTGCAGTGTCTTAGCAAGGTAACAATATCATCATTAGAAAGAATAAAGAGGATAGGGCCAAGATGACTGCCTTGAGGGACACCGGATGACGCCTCAATGGTCGCGGATTTGGATCCACGGAAAAGGACTTGGTAGGTCCTGTCAGCTAAGTAGGACTGGAACCATAATAGAAGGGCTTCAGGGAAACCTAACTTCTTTAGTTTAAAAAGTATAATGGAGTGGGAAAGCTTGTCAAATGCCTTACTGAAATCAGTGTAAACACAATCAGTTTGGCAACCGGAAACGAAGCGTTCAACAGCATGGGAAGTGAATTCAAGGAGATTGGTGGTAGTGGAACGAGCTGGAAGAAAACCATGTTGGTTCGTAGAAATAAGTTTATTGCAGATGGGCACGATTACAGAATAAATGATTGACTGAAAAAGCTTTGGTATCACAGACAGCTTGGCAATTGGTCTGTAATTCGATATTTCGTTCTTGCTACCACTTTTGTGAATAGGAATTATGAACGAATTCTTCCAAAGAGCAGGGAAATACTCTCTATCTAAGGATTTTTAAAAAGGGTTTTCAGTGGAGACTGGAGAACCTCCATACAGGATTTAAGGACAGCAGGAAGGATACCGTCAGGGCCGGAAGTGAAATCGTATGGGAGTTCATCAATATGTTTCACGATATCGTCACTGGAAATTGAAAGAGATAATCTAGTAGCCTCTCGGTGTGGAGTTATGTGACGAAAATTATTGTCATTAGGCTGAAAGTTGGAAGGAGTGAAAGAATGATGAAAGAATGAAGCAAACATGTTGCAAATCGAGGAAGACTCACTACTAGACCAGTTAGTGTGCTGCATAGTATTTGGGTAGTCATCGACTTTTTTCTTAGAGTTGACAAATTTAAAGAAGTTTCTAGGATCAGTATACACCTAGTCCCTCATGCTGCTGAGATATTCACCATACAGAGCAGAAGAGAGTAAACGAAATCTGTTATAACAATCAGTAAATGTAGTAAGACTCGGAGGGTCCTTTCTCTTTAAATAGGTCTTCCAGAGTCTATTTTTCTGATTCCTTAAATGCTTCAGCTCATTGTTGTACCAAGGTGGAGTAGAACTGCGCAATTTTTGGGGCTCAAAAGGTACACATGAAACGATAGCTTCGTATAGTACGGTATAAAACCGTGCCACGTCGACATCGAACTCATTTGCGGAAAGTAAGCAGTTGAAATCAATCAAGGCAAGCTTAGATGAGAGTTCATTAAAGTTAGCCTTCATAAAGTTGAAGGAGTGAGTTACCGCCTCCGGACAAGGATTGTTCTTTGAATTGACGCAGTAATTTAGCAAGAGAGGAGGGTGGTAGTTGTCAACGGACGTCATGACTATTGGACTGGGTTCAACAATCATGTTTCCTGAGTCAGTAAAGAATACAAGATCCAACTGCCTTCCTAACACATTAGTCACACCACTCATTTGATTAAGGCCGAGTGAGAATAAGGAATTGAGAAAACAGGATTCCTTAGAATTAATATTGCCTTCAGGGAGGTAGTTATCGTCAACTTCGTCAAATACCCACTGAATATTGGGTAAATTGAAGTCCCCAAGTAGAAGTAATTCATCCCCAGTGTTCATCATACTCAGGCTATAATCAACACAAGAGATGAGAATATCATAGAGGCTTTTACCTCCATCGTCAAGTGTGCTAATCATATCTGGCTGGATATAGCAGCACAGCAGGAATAGATTTGATTTAGAAAAGGAAATCTTGAGAGCGACAAGCTCAAAGACTCTAGTCTTTCACATAAAAAAAAAAAAAAAAAAAAAAAAAAAAAAGCTCAATGTCCAAGTGGTTAGACTCTAACGCTTACGGTTCCACGAAAAAATTCGGCCGTTTAACGCGTTCTTGCTAATCAGAAAGTGCGAGTGGCCCTTCTTCCTTGAAATTTGGTCTACGTCACGTAACATTTTGGCCGCCATTCCATATTCCCATGTCGAGGGGGTTGTGAAGAAAATGGTAATCCGCCCTCTTGAGATGGCCGCCGCAGGCCAAACGATGTATTGAGTATACTATATTGCTTATGGTGTTCTACTTATCATACCCTTGGGTATCAATGTCGAAGGGGTTGTGAAGAATATTTCAATCTGCCCTCCTGAGACTGCCGCCATGGATCTAAAGGTATATTGAGTATACCTTATTGCATTGTCATCGGAGCTAAAACTGTATGCAAAATTTCAGCATGAATCCGGAAGTATTTGAAAAATTGATTGCAAAATTTGTTCCGTGAAGAAAACAGTAATCCGTCCTGTTGAGACGGCCGCCATGGATCTAACGGTATTTTTTATTTATTTATTTTTTTTTATTTGATAGACTCACTAGAGGCTTATGGAAAGCCCCTTCGTTTTGAGAAGAAACAACTCGCTGGAGTGTTATGACTCCTGAAACGAGTTGAATCTCATCAGCCAACCGATGACATGCGCTTGGTGGAGCGGGGAAGGACTAGCGAAGGCTATGACAGGAGGAATCAGGAATGTAAAGAGGGGAGAAGGAAGAAGGGAAGTTATGTGGATGGGAAAGTGGAAAAGGCGAAGGACCGTGGGGCTGGCCGGGATTCGAACCCGGGACCTCTGGGTTAGCAGTCAGGCGCCTTACCTCTAGACCACCGAGGCCCCCATTGGTATAATGAGTATACCATATTGCATTGTCATCGGAGCTGAAGTTGTGTGCAAAATTTCAGGGTGATCGGAAGTATTTAAAAAATCGATTGCAAGATATGTACCGGATAAACAGACAGACCAAGAAAGCGAGCTAATAAAAACGTTTTAAAATATATTAAAGGATAAATATATACATATATCATATATTATTTTATTTTTTCATCGTTGGGTTCCGCCAAATTTTATACATTGTAGAAAGGTTCCGTACGAAATAAAGTTTGGGAACCACTGATTAAGGCCGTTAGAGAAACTAGGAAGCGTAATTGGGTTACAATTAAGGTGACTGCGGCAAGCAAGAAGTACGCCGCCCCCACGAGCCTCCGAGTCAGTGTGACGATCCCTCCGAAAGACTTGGTAGGAGGAATCGAAAAGTATTAGAAATACTTTTAAAAATGATAACAAATAAATAATTACCAAGGCCATGGCTGCCGCTTTCTTGCCAAATGACACAATTATGACAGTAGTATATTTATATTATTACATAATAAGGTTAGTTCCCTTTATTCTAAAGGGTAAGGTTAATTCCCTTTATTCTAAAATTAGTAAGGTTAATTCCCTTTATTCTAAAATTGTTCCACCTCAAGAGGTAGTTTAAAAAGAATACATTCCGAATGAATAAAGAAACGCTTCATGTGTCAATTCGAAACTTGGGAATGAATAAAGAAACGCATTTTCAGTCTATTCCTTCTACGGAATGAATAAAGAAACACACCCAATATAAAATAACATTGGGTTTTTTTTTTAAATAAAACAGCATAGTGTCAAAAAAGATAGAATGACGAAAAATATGGCAAACACGGAGCTTTTGACAGATATTTTTCCCAGTCCTTGTAACTGAACAAAAACCTCCCTGCAGCGATTTGAACATTTAAAATGTAGCACTGACTTGATAAAAACTTACAACAATTAATGCTTTAGACACACATGTGGTATCGATATTATAATTTCAATATCATAATATCCTCAATATCATAATATCGTCAGACCCGTGACACACATAAACCTAGCATCGAAGTAGTTTGCTTTGACATTTGTTTTTCCATTTGATATTTGGAGTAGCAACCGACAAAAAATTAATATTTCATTATGCCGATTTATACTACACCTTATTTTATTTGGGATTTGGGGATAAACTCATTTTACGTATAAACGATATGCCACGCAAAATTGTGAGCTTTACCCACACAAACTTAATGGAATATGTTATACAAAAACTGTTTATTTTAAAATTTATGCAAACGTCAAAATTAATTTTTGAATATTTGAGAAAGTTTTTTCAATGACTTATTTTTATTGTTTAAGGGCTTTATATTCTTGCCAAATACAATTTGTGCAGTTTTAAAATGTGCTGTTCCGGTTGTTGTTGTAAGTTGCTATGTACCCAAAGAACAGTGGTTGCTCATGGGTCATTCCAGCCATAATCGGCCGGAAAATGCACGACCGCCCAGAAAATTAGTAAAAACATTTTTTTCATGTTTCTCGCGATAAAAAAACATGTACAAAACAATGCGTAATTATCATACAAAAAAGTTAGAAAATAGTGGTTTTGTAGCCTGATATCCACTCTTCCAGAAAATTGTCATATTACAATGTTTGACCTTGAACTTTTTTCAATGACAGCAAAAACAACAAAAAAAAATCGGAAAAATTTCAAAAATTAATTTCTCAAAAACACCATCTTCGATTTGGCTGAAATTTTAACACAAAGTTCTTGAGTTTGCGAACTATCATCGTACAAATTTTCAGCGTGGGTTATTGAAACTATTTTAACATACTACATACTACATACAAAAAAACAAAATTTTGATTTAAAAAGTCAGCGGCGTGTTTTTATAAAGTGTGATAACAATTTTTGCGATATCCAGAGTATTTCCGTTTTTTAAAATAAGAAAAGTGATATGGTGTTTTTGTAAATTGCCAAAATAACGTTTTCTCGCACGTGTTTTCACTTAGAAGGCTGAAACGAAAGTGAAATGGAACACGAAGATGGAACAAAATGAAATTAAAACGCCAAAAAGCGCAAGTGAATCCCTTTGGCCCTTTTTAGACGAGCGGACACCGAACAGACAAAACTTAACTGTAATCGTTAATTCTCTTTTGAAGCCCGGTGGAGTGTCGGCTGGGCATTTATACGGGCGGACACCAACGAACGGACAAACGAACGAAAAATGTCAAAACTCATTGTTTTTTTTTGTTGCTTTTATAAAAACTTCATGGCTTGCTGTTCTTGCTTTTTGAAATTTTCTATTGTCTTCTCATCCTAGCAACAACAACAATGCAGGAACTGTCAAAATGTCCGTTCACAGTTCGCTGAAAGTGGGCTTCCTCACACTAGGCGTATTCATGGCACCTAAAACCGGTTTTATAGATGAGAGGGGGAAGGGAGCGGAAGAACTTAACGAAACATTTTTCACGCAAAACAGAACGTGTGAAAACTAACACACACATAAAATGCTTCTTCTTCTTTAAATCTTCTTCTTTCTTAGCTTTCCATTTTGTATTGGAATTTTTTTGAGCATTCTTATTGTGTTCTTCGACCAGTGCGGTTCTTATTTATTGGTTTTATCAGTAAAGTGAAAGTGATTGGAGTAAAAAAAACACAAAGATGACTGACAATTGGACAAAAAATCAGACGCGCTATTTAATATCTTTGTACAGGCAAAGTGAATGCCTGTACAATGTTCACCATCATAATTTTTTGAATAGAAATAGGCGTCATGCAGAGTTATTAAATATACAGGCGGCAATGAAAGATCTAAAGCCAGACGTATCCATACAACATATAAAAAATAAAATTAGAACGATTACTAATCAAGTTTCTAAGGAGCGCCAGAAAATGATTAAATCTAAAAGAAGCGGCGCGGGAGCCACAGATGTGTACAAATCCACACTGTGGTGCTTCAACGATCTGCAGTTCCTTTTCCATTTAAATGATGAGAAAAGTGGACGATCTAATGCATGCCTAACAGAAGTGAGTAGTATTAAAAAAAATATTTCAACTACATAAACATAAAATTGTATCTTTGTAGCACAATACGGATGGTGCGTACGATAATGTGGAACTGGCTGAAGAAGCGGGAGAAACACAAATATCTGTAAGTAATAGTTATTAAGTTAATTAATAAATATTTTGGGAACAATTGCAAGGAGTGATAGAAATAATTGTCGTTCGGAATAATAATTTATTCAAACAGGTAAAGACCTTGAAGCTTTTCTAATGTCTGATGAAATCCTAATTGGAATTTTTATATGAAGAAATAAAATGTTGAATAATTCATGCATTAATATGTTTTTCTTTTTTTAGAAGAAAACCAAAACAAATGCCATCGTCACGGACTTGAGAGAATCAGCAGAGAAATCTTTAGACATGATTTCTAAATTTATCAATTCCAAAAACGCCGAGAAGGCCAGAGAAGACATATTTTGCGAGCTGTTGTGCCAGAAGTTAAAAAGCCTTAAATTGGAAGAAACGCTAGACAAGATCGAAATGGATATTTTAAATCTCTACCACGAAACAAAAAAAGAAGAGGCGAATCATATAAGTTTTATTTTTATTTGCAGTCATTTAAAATTAATCAAAATCAAATAATGTAACTGTATTTATTCATGGTTACTTAAAATTAATAAAAAACAAGTAAGACTGTATTTTCACTTTTTTTAACTCCGTAATTCTGGAATGTGTGATAGTGGTTTCTTTAGAAATTATTATGTGAAGAAACGCAAAGTTGGTGGAGAAGACCTCAGAGTAAAATTTAGACAATATTGTTACTTTTTCATATAATATCAACTCCTTTTACTTTTCAAAAAATTACTCCGACTCCTTGTCACGTCTTTCCCACTTGTCAACGAAATGTGAAATAAATTTCATCTGCACAAACACACGTAAAGCTTCCTGTATAGCATGGCCCTTTTTAGACGGGCGGACACCGAACAGACAAAACTTAACTGTAATCGCAAATTCTCCTTTGAAGCCCGGTGGTGTGTCGGCTGGGCATTTACACGGGCGGACACCAACGAACGGACAAAATGCCAAAAATGATTGGGTTTTGTTGTTGCTTTTATAAAAACTTCATGGCTTGCTGTTCTTGCTTTTTGAAATTTGCTTTTGCCCTCTCATCCTAGCAACAACAACAACGCAGGAACTGTCAAATTGTCCGTTCACAGTTCGCTGAAATGCCTAATCTCCAATGGCAAAACCAACCACGAACCAACCAACCAAAGTGCTGCTTCCTATTCCCTCTCATTGTAAATTGAATTATCTGTCTCGCTCGTGTTTTGGTCGGCATGGGTTAACTTTCCGTATGTGTTAGTTAAACCTTTTGAGTTGCCAGAGGAAATTCAGCAACAATTTAGTACAAAAAATTTCAAAAATCAAGTCAAAAATGACGTTAAACTGTAATTACAAATAAATATGACAAATAAAATCGTGAAAATGTCAATTAATTGGAACTGACATTTCACATAAATGACGTTAATTGTATTTGCAATATCCCGCCAAAAAATTTGTCAACAGAAAAGTCTAATCTAGTAATAATAATAACAAAACAGGCATTTCTGACAATTCACATCTACAGTGATAGAAATGTGTGTGAACACATTTTGTAAGCTAATTCAGCCAACTGGTACGTGGTTGGTTCGTGGTTGGTTTTCTCATTGGAGATTAGGCAAAAGTGCCCATGAAAATTGTCTGCCCTCCCCATCGTCCTCTCTCACCCTCTTCCCTATACACCCAGTTCGTTCGTTCGTTTTGTCTGTTCGGTGTCCGCCCGTCTAAAAGGGGGCCATACAAATTTTCTAAACATAATTACGCCTAGTGTGATCTCCGAGGAGTTGTATAAAACCGGTTTTGAACAACATACTTATGGCGTAGTGTGTATAGGCTCCATGAAAATTGTCTGCCCTCCCCATCGTCCTCTCTCACCCTCTTCCCAATACACCCAGTTCGTTCGTTCGTTTTGTCTGTTCGGTGTCCGCCCGTCTAAAAGGGGGCCATCGGGAACAGAAAAATTTACCCCCTCCACCATAAAAGCTCATTTATTCCGGATTATCTTTATCGTATATTCAGGCATAATGTTGTTAAAGTTGATTTGTCAAAATAATCAGAATATTAACAAAGCAGGCGACTATAGTGATAAAACACTATAAACACCAAAATCTCACAAAACCAGCGACTGCAATTGACAATTGTTTTGTGAGGAAAATTTTCCGGCAGAGGCGCTGTGCACGGTAAAAATAGTGTATATTACCTTAATACCACCTAAATTTAGCAAATCTTTTACTACGTATAAATTAGATTGTCAACCTGGTATATTGCTAGTATTGGGTGACACACATGTAGTATACACGTAATATTTGGAATATTGTAATATCGACACCACATGTGTGTCAAGGGTATAAGTCACTTTAAGGTTACTAACTAGTTACTCTCTTTGTGACAGTTACAATATAATAACAATTTTAAAATGTGCTACAAAAGGAAATGTTTTAATAACTTTAATTTAATTTAAATATTACATATTTTTTTGCAATTTTTATGGAACCACAAGTGCTTTTCCCGTAACAAATTTAAAACTGTAGTGTAACTGAACCCGATGATTTGTTGCAAATTGCTAATTCGAAGCAATAATAGGTACAATTTACATGTGACTACATTTGTGCTAGCTGGGAGTGTTATATCTCTCTACTATCTTTTCGACTGGAGCTTATGCTAATCGACATTGAACTGAATGAATAGAACCATCTACAGTAAAAAAGGACATTACATCTGAGCACTAATCTTTATAAAAATATAATTGGAGTGTCTTTTTTTATGTGCAAAACTAGAGTCACAGGAAACGCCCTGTCGACAATCTATTTTCTTCTTATAGAGTGCAATGTCGAACAGCAGCTCTAGTCGGGGAGGAAGGAGCTGCCACAACCTTCCGGCGATATTTTTAGTCCACCTACTCCCAACCATTACTATCGCGACTTTTACATCGGGGCATCGAGAAATAACTCGCTGGAGTGTTATGCCTCCTGAAACAACAATGTGAAGCGGGGAAGGGCTAACGAAGGCTACGACAGAAGGAATCAGGAATGTAAAGAGGGAAGAAGAAATAAGGAAAGTTATGTTGGTGGGAAAGTGGAAAAGGCGAAGGACTGTGGGGCCGGCCGGAATTCGAACCCGGGACCTCTGAGATAGTAGTCATGCGCCTTACCCTTAGACTACAGAAGCACAGAGGTCTGGCTGTGATTTCAAAATAATTGTGTTTTCTAAGGTCATATGGTCATTTTCATGATCTTAAAATAAAATCAATTATTTTTAATTGTTTTGTCTGTATTTATGTCTGTATATCTGTATGGCTGCATGCCTGTGGCTGTGCCAATGGCTAATCCGATTGGGATGGGACTTTAACCGGCAGATTCACTATTATAGGCGTATTTAAGGCTATTTGAGAGTTAATCTATGATTGACCTTCCTCTCCCGAAGGCGGCTTGGTATTCGTCTAGTAAACTTTCTGAGATAGGCTCCAGCTTATTTTAGCATGGAGGCTGTGAATATTTTTTATAATATAGAAAGTAAAGAAATTCCTTCTCACAGCGTAGTTTATCCCTTTCAAGCGTCGGGAACTCCATGTCAATACCAATATATCGTATATCCGTAAGTCTATCTCCTTCGCCATATTTAATTAGTTCCGCGGGAATGCCATTTGCACCCGAGTCCTTGATGTTTATGAGTTTATGGATTTACTTCTTCTAGGTTTGGTGTCGGCCTTATAGAAAAACTGTCAGTTTTTGGTAAACTAAGAGAAAGGATGGTGGCAGTCAGAGGTTTGCGATTTAATGTATTATAACTTAGGCTCAACGTATTTACGTGGATAGTTCTTTTATTGTACTCGCAAACTATTTTCTGTTCTGTTCGGTATTGTTCTTTGGATAGAACCGTCGATAATACGGATACATTTCTAAATCTTCCAATATAAAAGCGAAGTGCCAGGAGTATTTAGAATAATTTGAGAAAAATATATTTTAGCTTAAATGGTGTTTTAGGTGCTATTTGTTCACCATTTCGTTTCTCAGTAAATATTAATCGAAAAGCGGTATTTGGGCTTTTGAGATCAAGGCATGATGAGTGACTATTGTTGGATGCCACTTCGTGAAGATGGGTCGCAACATAAACGGAGAAGTTTGAGTAACAAAAGATATTTGCGTCCTAAAGTAAACAGCTGAAATTGTGCGCCATTATAATTTTAGTCATATCTCCTGTATTTTATGTCCGATTTGGGTTGGATTATCTTTCACTCTCAATGATTCTTTTTCTTCTTCTTCTTTAAACTCCTTTAATCCCCCATGGGACATAGGGCGGAAACCGTTGCCCTCCAGAGGACTCTGTTTTGCGCGACAGCTCTTAGCTCTGAACATTATCTTCCAGTTGTTGCGGCTTCTTCTAGTAGGGTTCTCCTCCACGTTGTTCTAGGTCTTCCTAGGTCGTGGCCAACCCAATTCCATTTCCTTCGCCTGATTTGGTCGTCTATCCTTTCTAGGCCGGCACGGCGCCATAGTTCTTCGTTTGAAATTCTATCTTGCCAGCGCATTTTTAGGATACGACGAAGGCATCTGTTGATGAAGACTTGTAGGCGCCCTGTGATGAATTGGGTGACTTTCCGTGTTTCGCAACCGTACAAATGAACTGCTTTAACGTTGGAGTTGAACAGCAGCTCAATCAAACTCAAAAAGTTCTATTCCAATTGACACAAGCAACACAACGTCGTAATGGGAAAAGAGGAACCTTTCGATTAGTATAAATTCAAGATTTGTTAGATGTGTTGCTCTCGAGATTTTTGGCCATAACTGGAAAAAAGGACGAAATATATGGTTTTTTACTAATATCTCGATAACGGTTCTTTGGAAAAATAAATGAGTGTCATTTTCGTTTGCAGCGATTTAAAATTAGGCTAAAAAACACTTTTCCCATTAGGTACACGCAACTAAGCAAAAATTTGTAATCTAGTGTTATTCGCTACGGACAGTTTTGTTTGTCTGACTGTCTCTAATACTGTCCAGCTGGCCGATTAGCGTTCGATCAACTGATACAGTTCATTTTACAAACGTTTCTACATGTTGCGGATGTTGCCTCTTTAATGTTCAACGAAGAAACCCGAGCCACAGGAAATTAACGAAATTGGGTAAATTCATTCCTTTCAAAGCGGATTGATTTTGACATTGAATTTAATTTTGGCCGGGAAATAATTAAACTGAAATAATAAAATAAAACATTCAATGAGCACTTCAAAGCGAACCGTTAGCGGAGCTCTTACATGTGCTTACAAAAACACTTTTCGGCGTTCACAAGCTGTCCAACTAACCTCCTAGACAGTATTGTCGAGTTGCAATCTCGCCAGTACTGTCGCCACAAAAAAAAATACGGGATTGTAGACGTTTACATGAGACAGTGACAGCGACAGTAAGAGTAAGCCAGTTCCGTGTGAAGGCCAGGTAAATGTCAAGGCCCTGGTCTCTTCTGGCAACTTTTGCCCATATCAAATATTAATGTCTAGAACAAATTTCGAATTGATTTTATGTCATTTATACTTAAGCCGAAATATAACTTTCCAAGCTAGTCACGCTTGTAACAAATAATACAATCTAAATTGATACAAATAAATAAAAGCCGGTACAGCTTTGAAAAATCCACATTCTTCAAAATGGGTCACCCCTTTTCCTTGGTGGCATACGTAATATACATTCCTGCACATCCATATCATAATAGGCATAAACTACTCGCATTGTGTTTGTAAATCCAGCACCGTGCTTCCATCCTGTAACTATAACAACAGGATCGCCAGATTTAACATATCCGCGTTGTTTTGCAATTTGTAAGGCAAATTGCACACGAGTATCAACATCCTTCAGCCAATCAGCAATTGGTGTATCTGTTCGTTAACAAAGCCATATGAAGAATTAAATACAGGTGTAATGACGAATATGTCTTACCTGAGTAAACTAATGGTATAATACCGCGATATATAAGAGCTTGCCTTGCTGTTTGAGGAAATCTTGTTACAGCTATGATCGGGCATTTTGGTCTGTATTTTGAAATTAAATGCGCTGATTTTCCTGTTGTTGTAATAACAATTATTGCGGCAGCTTGACTCTTGACCGCAGCCTCAACAGAAGCTACAGCAACTGAATGTGCAGCATCAAGTGAGTCAGTTTTACTGCCAGCTATAAGATCATCAAAAAGATTCCTGTGCCACATTGCGGCTTCAGCTTCTTTGCATGTTCTTGCAAGTGTAATAACACTTTCCAGTGGATAGTCCCCCTTTGCTGTTTCAATGGTCAGCATAAGACAATCAGCACCATCAAGGACAGCATTTGCCGTATCAGATATTTCTGAACGTTTTGGTACATGCTTCTTTACCATAGACTCTAGCATTTCTGTGGCGCATATAACTGGTTTCCCTAACTAAAATTTAAGTTTTAGAATACAATTCGACATTTTTACTTTAATTACATACCTTGTTGCATTTCGCAACCATGGCCTTTTGTGCAATAAATACTTTTTCGAACGGAATTTCAATACCAAGATCACCACGTGCCACCATAATACCGTCCGATGCTGCCGCTATTTCGGCAAAATTTTGAATACCTTGATGATTTTCGATTTTCGAAATGATCTTTATATTTTTGCCATCTTCACCAAGAACTCCACGTATTAACTTTAAGTCAGCAGCAGAGCTAATAAACGAAGCAAAAATCATGTCAACCTCATGCTGTAAACCAAACTTTAAGTCCAGAATGTCCTTGTCCGATACAGCAGGTAAATCAATTTTAACGCCAGGTAAGTTAACACCCTTGCGGGAGCCTAAGGTGCCACCGTAATCAACGGTGCACGATAATATATCTCCGGTAACATCATAGACGATCAGGGATATGGCACCATCATCAATGAAGATTCTTCCTCCTGGCGTAACCGAATCAACTATAGTAACATAGTCGACATAAATGATCTCCTTCTTGCCTCTTTCAGCATATTCAATATTGGTTGTCAGTTTTATTGTATCACCTCTCTTGAGCTCAACCTCCCCAGCAGCATTATCGATTGTTCCTGTACGGATTTCGGCACCTTTAGTATCTAGCGCAATGGCGACTGGATACATGGTCCCTAACTTTTTCGAATAATTCTTGGACGCCTGCCTAACGTTCTCTATTGATTGTGCGTGGTATTCCAGGGTACCGTGGGAGCAATTCAATCGGGCAATTGACATTCCCGCTTCCATCATTTTTTCCAGCATTGGAACAGTTTGACATGCTGGTCCAATCGTGCAAATAATACCTGTTAACCGAACGAATTCAGCTGGTGTCTCCAAATCCAGCTGGCATATGTGTTCGAGTTGAGTTTTTGGTGGTCCTTGTTCAACGGCCATTTTCAATAAGGCAACGAAAAATTTTGTTAGATAATTTTTTACACTATAATTAAGGGACACTAATTGTGATTTATTTGAACTTTAAGAATTTATCATATCACAAATTTAGTTGGAAACTATTTAATGAATAATGGCAGGACAACGCCTACTTTGTAAATATTGATTGGGGCATTTCATCGAAACTAAAAAAACACTGTGGCGGTTTAATCTACTTTATACCGTATAGCTCGGGTTGCAGTCCAACCAACTCACAAGTCTAATGCTGTATAGTGACTGTCCTTACCAAGGTATGGTCCTAGTCGGTCGTTACAAATAAAAGTGAGTTGAAAAGCTAGGTGTAGGACTAACTCCAATACCGCTTGAGGCTCACCTAGTGCCTCGGCGTTCGTTTTGATGTCACCAGTACCGGCTTTCGGGGTGGGCGAACCAGGGCGCCATGTCCAAAGGGCGATCCAATAATGTGTTCATTAATTTAGTTATTAAATGATAACACCTCGACAATACAAGATAGAACGCCGGATATGCACAGGAAGTATGCAAAGGTTGTGTTTAACAAAACGTAAAAGGCAGCTGGCAAGGGCGCTTTATTATACGTTCTTTTGGCAAACGGCAAAACACAATATTCATGTCCCCAAGTAATTTGCAATATGTTTGCTGACAAATTGATTGAAGTTGCCCAAAGTCTAATGTAATGCACACTGCACACCATATAGTTAATGATAATAATGAATGGAAACCAAAACAAGCAGATACACAGACAACACGAACCCGATCCCGGGAAGATAGCTCAGAGCCTTCAAATAATTACCAAAAAGGAAAAAGCTCTCAAAACCAGCAATAATCCAGGATGCTTCTACTTCAGGAGCGAAGTAGTGAAGGACCACCTTCTAGTGGCACTAACCGGACCTTCTCTAGGCCTACATCGACACCAAAATATCAGAAATATTCATGCAGCTCGTGATGAGGCAAGAGTCGTCAAAAGGGCTCCCTTTTGATTCCTCGCAGGGTTCCGAGTAATCAGGTGTGGGGATTATTTCTCGGAGTTCTTTCATGGAAAGGGGGAGAGATATTACCAAAAGAGCCCGAGCGAGAATCTGGCTCCCAAAACTGGAAGCAGAGCCAGACAAATTGCTTAGAAGCTTCGGCGCCGCAACCGGGACATCCCTTTGGACAACTGGAATTTACTCAAATAGTGTAACACTGGTACTGTTAATCAACGACGAGTGCCTCGGAAAAGTTCATTGTAAATTCCATTTTGGACTAATATAGGCATGGATAAAGGTTTTTAAAACGGCTTCTTCTAACGACGAGGCTGACTCCGATAAAGAGCTCTGTAAGCGCTTAGATGAACTAGCAGTCATCTTCGCTGAGAGAGAGTTAGCATCTACAAGCTCAGATGCAGCGGTTGACGATGTAACATAAACTTGGCAGCAGGCGACCTGTATCATTCTCCAATCAGGTAAGTAGTGGCAGGCTGGAACCAGTCTAGGCAGGCTGGAACCTTCTCCTTTTCGCTCTGAGAAACCTACACGATTTTAGCACCTTTCCGCCCCCACGGACACACTCGAGAAGTTGGAATTCATGCCACCATCATATAAGAGGGAAGTGCTTATCTCGTGCTTGTTCCTGTCCGATAGAATTAAGCTCGATTCCATAGGCATACACAAATGTTTAAGGAATACCTTCATCGGACAGAATATGCAAAGAACGAGTCCGTCAAAAAATGTTGTATATGCTTCTCACCCAAAAAAAAAAATTCCTTTAAACAAACAACTTTATACATTAGGTGCAATTCTTTTTTGGTTCAAATTTTCCGTCGTATGCCCGTGTGAATAGCTCAGTTCTCGACCATTTAAACCTTACGTTTGGCCGTTGCAAACCCGTATGTGCTTCCTAGTGGCCAGTGTTTGGTCGTTGTTAGGCCATCTTTTATTTTTACTCGGGTTAATATTTTTTGTGCTTTATAATATAGGTAATCTACCGAAAAGGAATATCTAAAAAGTTAAGCGCGCATAAAAATATCTAGCACTGGATTTGACAACGTAGTGTACCTAAAGCTCGGTGGTTGTTTGGTCGGCTGAGGCCAGTGCCACGGCCAGACAATTGGAGGCCCTGTGCAAAAATTCAGCGAGAGGCCCTTGAGTTTCCAAAAAAAAAAATCGTTCGTGGAACTACCTTCATAGAGACCCGTCCGTCCCCCGACAGAATTATGGAAAATGGGCCCTATGTTTAGGCATCGATTCACATGCGCTATTGCGCGCAGATCGATTTTTCTGATGCTCATGGATGCGAAACGACTGACTTTGTCCTCTTGTGTCATGTAATTTAAAAATTCGATTGGGCTACAAATGCCTTTGCAAGCTGTGGAAGTAATGGAAGCCTACATCGACATTTCGTAGCAGAGATCCTTACCGCTGATGTCAATGTTCTAGTAGTTGGATTTCAGAGTTTTTCCTCGAGTAGCATGCTTGGTTTGGATTGAATCCGGCATCATTAATATAATACAGGAAGCCGTAGTGTTACTCGATATCATACAATGAGTTGAAATGCTCGCCCAGTGCAGCGGTTGCGATGTCGAGAACGTAATCGACAATCGGTTCGTCTTGACTTTCGTATGAGAATTGTCTTGGAACGCGGCTGTGCGTACATTTTCTGCCGCAGGGAAATCCGTCAATACTTCATATTCATTAGCGAGATCGACAGCCTGTTTTTTTGGCCAGTATACTGATTCTTTGCTTTTAATAACATTTTTATCCAATTTCGCACTGATTGAAAATGTTTGTACATCTATAACATAAATAATTTTAATGTAGGTGGTCTAATGAGCCTAATAAAATTTTAAGGTGAAAAGAAATTTACCAAGTGCATCTCAAAACAGAATACTAGCCGAAGAAAAGAGGCAGAAAATTGAAGAAATCATCAAGAAACTTCAAGAATTAACTTCATTTTTTCAACCAACTGCATCGCCTACAACCTCAAAAAATGTTCCTAATAATATGGAGGATGCGGCAGGAAATAGTGCAAGAAATCCAGGATTAAGCGCTTACTGTGGATAACGATCAGTGATGCCGAAAAACGCCTAAAATAAATATTACAATTTAAAGTAGATTTATATATTTTTACGCGAAATATCGAATCTATACTTTCTGGACGTAGTCGATTTCTAAACTTAGTTTTTACCATATTTATGACGAAAAGCACGATCTACAACAGCATTACTCACAGTTGATGAAAGATAACTAAAATTGCCCAATTGTAATATTTGTATGTCAAACTACTACCCAAAATTCATATATATATTTTTTTTTATGTGGCGGTGCTAAGCTCAGGAGTCACCCTTTGTACTACTAGTCCGTCATGTCATCTGTCACGTCATGGTGCAATGTCTAGCAGTAAGCTTAGTACGGGGGAGGGGTGAGGGGTATAGGTTAAGGGCTAAAAGGTACGGGGAGGGGTATTGAAGAAGGTGGTGATGAACCCTGCGTTTGAACTCTTGGATGTTGTAGGAGCTCGGAAATACTGAGATTACTCCACAGTCGAGTTGTTCTATTAACAAACGAATTCATATCTTGTTGAGTGCGTGAAAAGGGTAGTTGCAGGTGAAGGGAATGAGACGAGTGGGCTAATCTGGTGTTGCGGGTATAAGATTGCCGTGGAGGCAGGAGAGCGTTTAACTCGGAGGAACAGTCACTATGGTAGTAGCGATAAAATTTTGTCAGTGCTGCTACATTCCTATGGTGGCTCAGGGGGTCGATGGTGGAGCAGGCGGTGTCGTCATCAATTAACTTGAGTGTGTAGGGATGGTTCGGCCATTAGTTGAACTTCACCCACTTTCAAAGGTGGAGAGGTGTTGAACTTCTTTTTGGAGATAAGACAGTACTTAGTTTTGTCGGAGTTGAATTCAACACGATTCTTCTCTCCCCACTTTAGAATCAGTTTAATGTCGTTATTAATCGACTTGGACATTAGTTCGCGATCATCAAGACAGGATCTGGCATGAGTCTGTCTTGTATCGAAGCTGTAAGAGTAACGTAGAGTACCGTCGTCAGCGAAGCTGAGAAGTGGGTTGGAGGGATTGAAAGAAGGTCATTTATAAATATGAGAAATGGTGATAAAATTGACCCCTGGGGGACCCCCGCAGAGATGGAGTGAGATTCAGATTTGACGCCATCCAATAATACCTTAATTGAACGGCCGGAAAGGAAACTCTCAATCCACTTCTGTAGAAGTGAGTCAACTCCAATAGCTTTGAGTTTAGCTAATAGGGCTGGGTGCCAAACTCTATCGAAAGCCTTGGAGATATCCAGAGCTACCAGACTAGACTCACCGGATCCATGCAGGCTACGGCTGAGGTGTTCTGTAAGACAGACTAAAAGATCGCCAGTGGATCTTTTTTGTCGGAAGCCATACTGTCTGTCGCTTATGAGTAGGTTGGATTCTAGATATCCCATAAGCTTTTTGTTGATTATCGTCTCCATGGTTTTGGAGAGAATAGAAGTAATTGCTATTGGCCGGTAATTGGAGGGATTGCTGGAATCACCTTTTTTCGGTATGGGCTGAACATGGGCAAGTTTCCAAGAGTCGGGATAAACTCCGGAGAAATATGACAGGGAAAATAATTTGCGCAGAGGTTTAGCCAAAGGTGAGGCGCATTGTTTTAAGACGATAGGGGGTATATTATCGGGTCCAGTGGATTTGTTGGCAGCTCTTTGAGGCACCTGTACACCTCTCGAGTCCTGAAAAAAACCCTGTCCATTGAATGGGCGTTACGCTCGGAAACAGGGGGTAACACATCAGTTTCGAGTAAAGAAGAATTCGAAGCGAGCATAGATCCTAATAAATTGGCCTTGGATTTTCTGTCTGTTATTACCTTCTCATTGTGAATAAAGGAAGGGGTTCAAGTTGTAGTGAAATTCTTCTTGATGGAACTTACCAAGGACCAGAAATTTTTGCTACCGGTGGTTGCATTTAGGAGTTTACTTCTCAATTTGTTGTCAAATAAGGTTTTGACTTTTTTAATGGCGGTTTTACAAGAATTTCTTTGTTTTTTTTTTTTTTATGTGGCAGTGCTAAACTCAGGAATCACCATTTGTACTACTAGTCCGTCATGTCATTTGTCACGTCATGGTGCAATGTCTAGCAGCAAGCTTAGTACGGGGGGGGAATAGGTTAAGGGTTATGGGGGAGTGGGGGGAATAGGTTAAGGGTTATGGGGGAGTGGGGGGAATAGGCTAAGGGTTATGGGGATGTGGTGAAGGGGTGTTGAAGAAGGTGGCGATGAACCCCGCGTTTGAACTCTTGGATGTTGTAGGAGCTCGGAAATACTGACTGAGAGAGATTATTCCACAGTCGAGTTGTTCTATTGACAAACGAATTCATATCTTGTTGAGTGCGTGAAAGGGGGAGTTGTAGGTAAAGGGAATGAGACGAGTGGGCTAATCTGGTGTTGCGGTTATAAGATTGCCGTGGAGGCAGGAGAGCGTTTATTTCGGAGGAACAGTCGCTATAATAGTAGCGATAAAATTTTGTCAGTGCTGCTACATTCCTACGGTGGCTCAAGGGGTCGATGGTGGAGCAGGCGGTGTCGTCATCAATTAATTTAAGGGCCCTTTTTTGCACCTTATCTAACCATGCCAAGGTGGTTATCGACGCGCCGCCCCAGACGAGGGAGTTATATTCGAGAAGAGGCCGAATGTAGGATTTATAGATAACAGCGCGGGCCGATGGCTGGAGGAGGAACTTGCACCTCTTAAGAAAACCCAAGCACTGGGATGCTTGTTTGGCGATTTGGAATATATGGTCATTCCATCGCAAGTCTTTGGCTAATGTCACGCCTAAGATGTGTAGGGATGGGTCGGCCTTTAGTTCCACGTCATCCACTGTCAAGGATGGTGAGGTGTTGATCTTTTTCTTGGAAATAAGACAGTACTTGGTTTTGGAGGGGTTGAATTCGACACGATTCTTTGTTCCCCACTCTAGAATAAGTTCAATGTCGTTATTAATAGAGTTGAACATTAGTTCACGATCATCAAGACAGGATCTGGCATGAGTCTGTCTTGTATCGTAGCTGTAAGAGTAACGAAGGATACCGTCGTCAGCGAAGCTGAGAAGTGGGTTGGAGGGAATTGAAAGTAGATCATTTATAAAGATAAGAATTAGGGCTGGTGATAAAATTGACCCTTGGGGGACCCCCGCAGAGATAGGGTGGGGTTCAGATTTGATGCCATCCAATACTACCTTAATTGAACGACCGGAAAGGAAATTCTCAATCCATTTCTGTAAAAGTGAGTCGATTCCAATAGCTTTGAGTTTAGCTAACAAGGCTAAGTGCCAAACTCTATCAAAAGCCTTGGAGATATCCAAAGCAACCAGACTGGATTCACCTGATCCATGCAAACTTCGGCTGAGGTGTTCTGTAAGGCAAACTAAAAGATCGCCAGTGGATCTTCTGTGTCGGAAGCCATACTGTCTGTCGTTTATGAGTAGGTTGGATTCTAGATATCCCATAAGTTTTTTGTTTATTATCGTCTCCATTGTTTTGGAGAGGATAGAAGTAATTGCTATTGGGCGGTAGTTAGAGGGGTCGCTGGAGTCACCTTTTTTCGGTATTGGCTGTACATGGGCAAGTTTCCAAGAGTCTGGATAGACTCCGGAAGAGTATGATAGGGCAAAAAGTTTGCGCAGAGGTTTAGCCAAAGGTGAGGCACATTGTTTTAAGACGATAGGGGGTATATTATCGGGTCCAGTGGATTTATTGATATCGAGCTCCTTGAGGGACCTGTACACCTCGCGAGTCCTGAAGAAAACCCTGTCCATTAAATGAGCGCTGTGCTCGAGAACCGGGGGTAGCATATCAATTTGGGGTAAAGAAGAATTGGAAGCAAACAGAGATGCTAATAAATCGGCCTTGGATTTTCTGTCTGTTATCACCTTCTTATCGTGGATAAATGAAGGAGTTGTGGATGAAGTGAAATTCTTCTTAATAGAGCTTACCAAGGACCAGAAGTTCTTGCTACCAGAGGTTGCATTAAAGAGTTTACTTCTCAACTTGTTGTCAAATGAATTTTTGACATTCCTGATGGTGACTTTACAGGAATTTCTTAGTTTTATATACTCTACACGGAGCGATTCACTAAGGGAGCTCTTGTAAGCTCGAAAGGCGGCTTCTTTATTTCTGATTGCATTCATACACTCCTGATTAAACCATCTGTTGGGCCTAGCCTTCACAGATTTGGTAGAATGAGGAATGAACAAATGCATTCCTGCCTGTATGATCCTGGTGATACGGATAGCGGCAGAGTTGGCGTTTCTATTTCGGAAACACAGATTCCAGTCTGTAGACTGGAAAAAATTAATAAGCCCCAGCCAATTGGCCTTCCCATAATGCCATACAGTTCTTCGAACTGGTTTGGGAGGGGTGGGAAATTCGAATGGGAAGTTAGCGCTGATTAGGCAGTGGTCTGAATTGCCGAGAGGTGAATCAACTTCGACGGAGTAACGCGCTGGATGAGAAGTTAGAAAAAGATCAAGGAGATATCTTCCTTGATCAGCAACATCAGGGACTCTTGTGGGATGATCCACAATTTGATGCAAGTTATTGATGTCTGCAAAGAGCTCGACGTCCTTGGCAGAAATACTGGTGCCATTTGAGTAAGTCAGCCATTTAACGTTGTGAACATTGAAATCACCCACAACGATGATTTCACACTCAGGATTGGACGACAAAAATCCCGAGATTTGTTCGGAAATAGTATCAAAAGATAAGGTTGTTGTATGTATTCTAAACGGAGCGATTCCCTCGGGAAGCTCTTGTACGCTCTTGCTCTTGCATTCATACACTCCCGATTAAACCATCTGTTGGGCCTAGGCTTCACAGATTTGGTAGAATGGGGAATGAACAAATGCATTCCTGCCTGTATGATCCTGGTGATACGGATAGCGGCAGAGTTGGCGTTTATATTCCGGAAACACAGGTTCCAGTCTGTAGACTGGAAGAAATTAATAAGCCCTAGCCAATTGGCCTTCCCATAATGCCGTACAGTTCTTCGAACTGGTTTGGGAAAGTTGGAAAATTCGAATGGGAAGTTAACGCTGATTAGGCAGTGGTCTGAATTGCCGAGAGGTGAACCAACTTCGACGGAGTAACGCGCTGGATGAGAAGTTAGAAAAAGATCAAGGAGATATGTTCCTTGATCAGCAACATCAGGGACTCTTGTGGGATGATCCACAATTTGATGCAAGTTATTGATGTCTGCAAAGAGCTCGACGTCCTTGCCAGAAATACTGGTGCCATTTGAGTAAGTCAGATATTTAACGTTGTGAACATTGAAATCACCCGCCACAATGATTTCACACTCTGGATTGGACGACAAAAAACCCGAGATCTGTTCGGAAATAGTATCAAATGATAAAGTGAAGGCTTCGTTATTTATGTTAGGACTTCTGTATTGGAAGCAGAAGAATATGACGTGGCTTTGGAAAATTATTTTAATCCAAAGATAATTAAAATCTGAAGTTGTGCTTGAATGTATTTTATAATAAGCCACGTCGTCCCTAACATAAATGGCAATACCCCTATGGGGGGAGAGATTATGCACTAAAGTGTATCCCGACACCTGGTAATGGTCATTATCTGGTGGTCATTATCGGGTGATATTTGGGTTTCAGTAAGTGCGAAGATTGGGGGTTTGTAATTAGATAAGTGGCACTCAACAAAAGAGAAATTCGCTTGAAGTCCACGAATGTTACAAAAGTCAATACCAAAACTTGACTTGTAACGGGACTTCGGTTGCACGGGCTCAATCGCCACGTTCTCGGGGATATTTCCCGGCATTACATTTGCCGCAACCATCAGAGTCAATAAAATTTGTCCTCGTCAAAGTGTTATGCCTTTTGAGACGGGGCAAATTTCATCGACCGACAGATTTAGCCGCGGCACCTGCAGGACCGAGTTGCGAGAGAGGGTAGGAAGCAAGGGTACTTACTTGGGCCGTTCGTCGGTCCGGTCGGTCGTTGAGTCTAGTGAAGGGTGATGGGCCTTCGCGTTAGACTGCGCTCGTTTTTTGTCACTGTTTTTTTGATTGTGTGTGTTTTTTGTGCACGTTTTTTAGTTTTAATTTTTCCACAATTTTTTTTTATCACAGTTCACAGCACAGTTTATTATTTTCAGCGCGTTTTTCAGGGACCGGAACAGCACACGTCCGTACACTTTGCTGTCCTAGCCCAAACTCATTTGACTCGAAGAAAAAGAATTGGATTACAGTCTCGTTTAGATGACCAAATCGAGGAAGAATTTAAGTACTTGCCTCATGTTTTTCAAGGAGTTAGTTGTAGCCATCATTCAAACATTAGTAGAACGGGGATTACCTTTCGAGGGTTAAATGACAAATTTGGTTCCGCCAATAATGGAAATTATGTGGGACTGCTGGAACTGATCGCTAAATTTGATTCGTTTTTGGCCGCGCACATTTCAAATAATGGAAATCGTGGAAAAGGTATTCACATCTCTGAATTCAAAAATTTCATTCTTGTCAAAAACTATATGCGAAAAGCTTATGGTACTAATTAGTGAGCAAGTTCACTCTTCGAATTTGGAGAAAATAAGAGTTTCTGGATACTTTAATTTTTCCGTCGATTCAACACCTGATTATCCCTAGTTGATCAAGTGGGCGTCATAATAAGATATATTTCGCCGTTAGATGGATTGCCTGTAGTACGTTTTTGCACATTTTTAGAACCGGAAAATCATGTTGGAAACGAAATTGCCACTCAGGTTTTGAATTATTTATGTTATGTGTGGATTGTAACATTGGGCGCATCCAGCGCACTCAGCAGCTGAGTAGCGGCTAAGTGCTGAGCTCGTTGGATGGCTAGCTGAACTAAGCCGCTTACCTCAGCGGCTGGCAAATTTCTCAACGTAAAAATAAAAAGTGAGCTTCCCGACATAGAAAATCGGTTGACTTTATAACCCCTTATTAACACTAGCTTTACGGACGTTTTTTATGTACCTATCTCTACGGCACCCGTCAAATTGACGGGTGAATGAAAAGACGCACTTTCTTTAAAAACCCGATTTATTTAAATTACTCAAAATTGCACAATATTTGGCTTCACGTTTAATTAAAGTATCAAGAAATAAAAAAATGAAAATGCAGTTAAATGAAGATGCGAATAAGAGGCCAGGACCTATGTATTAGTGAACTATTCTACAGCCTTCAGAGCGGGCGGTAGCCGAAAGGTTCACTAGTGCATAGGTCCTAGGCTCTGTAGTTCTTCTTCTTCGATGGCTCTACGGCCCAATTCGAGCCTTGGCCTCCTTCAGCTTCTTCCTCCAGACGTCTCTCTGCTCCGCAGCTTGCCTCCAGTTTCTCGTGTTGAGCAGTTTCGCTGCATCGGTCTTAACATTATCTTCCCATCTTGACCGTGGTTTGCCAACTGGTCTTTTGCCATCTGGTAGTAGATATAGGGATTTTTTTGGTATCCTTGAGTCATCCATTCTTTGGACATGGCCGGCCCAACGTAAACGGAGTAGCTTGGCATGGGTCGAAAGTTTGCATTCTTTGTATAAGTCGTACAATTCGTGATTGTAGCGTATTCTCCATGCATTGTCTTCATTAATTGGGCCGTATATCCTTCGGAGAACCTTCCTCTCAAATATATCCAACTTGTCGGCGGATTTTTGGGAGATACTCCATGCTTCACAACCATACGTAGCTACTGTACGTATGATGGTTTTGTAGACTCTTATTTTTGTTTTTCTGTGGATGTCTCTGGATTTCATTACTGGCAGTAGTGAGAAGTATGTTCTGTTTGCGGCGTTTATTCTTCTTTGTACGTCTATCGTTTCATCGTTATCTTCACTGACTGTGGACCCCAGGTAGTTAAATTGGCTTACCCGTTCGAAGTTATATTCCCCCCAGGTGGTGTTGTGGTTTCTTCTTCTTCTTTCCACCCTTGACTGAATTAGAATCTTGCTCTTCTCTGCATTTATTTGCAGCCCTATATGTTTAGCTCCATCTTCTAATTCTGTGAATACTTCTCTAAGGTATAACAGTGATCTGGCAAGGCAGTTTATGTCGTCGGCATATCCTGCCAGCTGTTTTGATTTGTTAAGCAGGGTTGCGTTCGCATCAATGTTTACTTTGCGAATTACTCCTTCAAGGCAGAGATTAAATAGCATGGGTGCCAGCCCATCGCCCTGCTTTAAGCCTTGCTTGACTGGGAAGGACTCCGTCAATTCTCCTTGTATTCTGACTGCACACCTTGTATTTTCCATTGTCATTTTAGTCAGTTTCACTATCTTTAGGGGTATGTTTAGGTCCAGCATTGTCGCATACATTTTTTCCCTGTCGATGCTGTCGTATGCTTGTTTAAAGTCGATGAAAAGTTGATACACGTCGATGTTGTATTCCCAGCATTTTCGGAGGATTTGCCTTATTGAAAAAAGTTGATCCATCATTGACCTATTTCTTCTGAATCCAGCTTGGTATTCACTTATTACGGCTTCTGCATAAGGTTCCAGTCTGGCCTTAATTATATTGGTCATTATTTTATACACTGTGCTTAAAAGCGATATGCCTCTGTAATTTGCACAGTTGAATCTATCTCCTTTCTTGTGTATTGGGCAGATAATGCTTTGCTCCCAATCTTCAGGCATTTTTTCGTTCCTCCATATGCAGCATAGTAATTCATGTATAGCTGCTGAAAGCGGTTCGCCTCCTTGCTTGATCAGCTCTGCTGGGATGTTATCACTTCCTGGAGATTTGTTATTTCTTAAGAGTCGTATGGAGGCTCTGTAGTTACTATTGCTATAAAGATTATTTTCTAGATAAGTCTACCTGTCAAATTGGCGGGTCCCGTAGAGATAAGTACACCATATATAAATCTCGAAAAGAAAAAGGCTTGGGGTACAAAACTGTGGGTTCTTTAGAAGAAATGAATAATTTATGATGCAAAACGGTTGGAATTGATCAAGATATACCATTGCAAAGAATGAACTCTGTCAAATGGACGGGTTCCGTAAACCTAATGTTAAGAGCCGCTCTTTGCCAATTTTCAGCCTGTGCCCAATTATTTCCGCTATTATTACTATTTTACGTGTACTTTTTCTTTTGTATGAAGTGACTGGGCTTATATTGCATTTATATTTTACTTTCGCGCATTGCGTGCAGTAAGAATTGTAACATTTTAAATAAAGATATTTCGAGCGATCGACCAAAATTGGCTTTGCTGCCAACCGGTTGATCGCGATCGACTCTTTGACCACCCCTGATATAAATTAATCTGTCAATGCCTTTACAACAAGGATCTGCTCCTGGCTTCGCGCAAATGTCCTGATTCTGAGCCGATGTCATCCAGTTTGGCATCCCTAAAATCGGATCGTCTTGGTTTATGACAACCTTCCAGTGGAGATTTTATTTTCTTCGCTGTCTGACCCCATGGCTCCTTCCACAGATAACTTTCCAAGCAATAGTAAACTACACTAAAAAAAATACTTAAAAAATTGTTTCAGTGCGAGTGTTTATTAAATCTCATTAAAAGAGCACGATTATAATTATTATTTATTCATCGTCGAAGGGCCAAAATACCTGCATTTTCCCTTAAGCCGATTTAAGATGCAAATTGACTTATTGCAGTCTCTTTCAAGCAGGGCACTAAGCACTCCCTAATTCACATTGATAAAGCTCAGATTGTCGCAGCAATTTCCTGAATGCCTTAAGCACAATGGCACAATGAACATGGAGGCATTGCTACAGCTTACAGCATATCCCCGACAAAGGGTCCACAGTATCGGCACATCGACAGGTTCATTCTAGCACAGAAATGGATAAAACCAATTATCCAGCATCTACATCAAAGCAGTGCAGTTAGTTCAGGGAAACAATTTGAGCAACGGCATAACCAATTACGCTGTTATCGCACCTTTCCAATCCAGTCCAACTGAATATAATTGAAAAATTACGAACCTGAGCCCTTTTTACTAATTTCACTCCGCTTTCTCCTGTCAGAAGTCAAAGGATCGACACAAAACAAAAAAATTCAATTGAATGCAATGGCGGGGTGTAATCCGCCCCGTGCTCACAGATCCCTGAATTGATATTATATTGCGCTTGGAGAGGAACCCTTTGCCGGGTAGGACGGCGCAAATCAGTCGATTTGTATTCACTTCAAGTGTCAATGGCAATATTGAAGTTTCAAAATAGAAACAAGCAAATGGAATAATTTTTAAGGGCTCCTGTATTCGGCGCCGAATAGGTTACTACTGCTCCAAGGCGGCAAGAACGTTCGGTACATTAGGTTCGTTCATGGCATAGCGAAATGGAATATTGCAGCCAATTTTTCGATAGGTATGAGATTTCGGATCATTATCATAAAAGCACGGGGGTGGCGAACAGTCGTTACTGAGCTCAAAAACAGTCCAAATTGCATATTAGAACCGAATGCCATTACGAAATCACTACTAAGAAGTCGTCCTTTATTTTTGCTACGTGAAAATATTTCGATTGAATTTAATTTCGAAAATGCTGAATTTTTTATTACTTTGGGTTAATTGAATGTTAACTTCCACTTTGTTGGAACTCTGCCTTGAGGGTGTACTTGGGACTCTTTTGCAAGACTTTTATTGAAGAGATTAGATAAGCTCTGAATGGCTCCTTTATATTTGTAAATTCCAGTTACATTTATTTCGACATAGGCGTGGATTGCAAATTGACAGTGGCTGTGTCACTATCAAACCTCACAGTGGATGTTTTTGAAGTTTTCTTATTTTAAAAGAGCAGGTGGGTACTTAAGCATTTTTGGGCAGACTACAGTCTACGGTGAGATACTAGATGGGATGCTACAGTAAGGGTGGCCCCACTCATCGGCTCAGAATCGGAACCAGTGGAGAGAACAGTTTGGAGAGGCCAACACCGCATTCAGCCAAAAAAGAAGAAGAAGATCCCAGTAAAACCAGGTTAAAGTATGAGCGAGAGATTTTTATCCTGTCTTGAGAAAATAATTCTTGTTAGGGATCGTCCTTTAATTACGTGAGACGTTTAGGAGGGGGAGGGAGTCGAGTCGAATCTCACCAAATCTCACGTTGGGGAGAGGATGGGCTCGTCAAATACCACATCATTTTTTCTCTCAAGAAACAGTGTAAATTTGCTAGAAAACTGGGTTAAATTAAGCAAAACCTATTTCTTCACTAAAAACCACCATTCACTTACAGGCCTCCGGCCGGTAGGCCAGGTTTTGTGCTGGTACAGCACTTCGGTTACTTGATTACACTTGTATTGCCCCTTATAGTATATTTTATTGCATTAGTTTTCATTATTATTGAAATAATCGCGAAAAACCCTTAAAAAGGGGTGTTTTTTTTGCATTATTAAGGGTGACGCCCATGTTTTAGGACCGCGGGACCCCGATTTTCCTGATCAGCGACCCCAAAAACCTTTAGGGTTCGATTTTCTTAACGGTGCTATTTTGGAACACCCACATGCTCTTAGATTTTTTTAGCCGCCACCGGCCAGCCAAACGCGCAACTCGACGAATACTGTGGCGTACAAGCCAAGTTACATTGACCCGGCGAAAAGGCCATTGGAATATAGAACAACAGAAGCTCACGTTCAAGTGGAATAGAAGAGGGGCAAGTAGGAGCTCGAATTATCAATTATCTTTAATTAAATAAATTCGTACTTTTAGTGTTAAATACTAGAGATTTTTTAAAATCTGAAAAATCTCATGGTAGATTAGGGGGAGGGGGAGGGGTCCGAGGAAAATCTCACGACATCTCATCAAGGGGGAGGGAGTCGAAAAAACGCCTCACGTAATTTATGGACGACCCCTTATCGTTTTGTACAAACTTCAAAAGTGAGCCGGGCAACAGTCAAAGTTTACGACTGCAGCAACGTCTCAGGACTACTGATTTAACGAAGGCCATTGAAAAATTCGCCACATGGAATATCAGGATATTATAGACCTGGTACAATGACAGAAATGATAACTAAACTAGAACGATATACAAAATTCTTCGAAGGACTACATGAAATAATATGTATTGAGTGATAAAGGTGTTCTAGAATTAAGAGACGGTACCACATTTTACAGCGTCTGTAATGACTCAGGTCTAAATTTCTGTGATTTTTTTTAGCTATTTTTTGGAGACAGTGCCATGTATTCAAATGCAACCGGACATATAGTCCCGTGGAATGGTCACACGCAATTAAAAAGTTGGTAAAAATAACAAATACATACTTGAATTCGTCACTTAGATTTTGAAGTTAGGAAAAATGAGAACGCAATTATCTGTAAGTGAAACCTTGGGGCATACTGAAAGACCGTACACGCGCATGTATTTGTCTGTAACATACGAGTGGCATATGATAAAGTCCTTTCTACGTCATGAAAATCGTATTACGTGGACGTATAGCGCATTCAGGTGGGGGTGGTTTCTGAAGCCCGAAGGGATATTTTCTAAAAATTATCTATTTGTGAAAAAAAAACAAAGAACGGGACCACTACAAAAGATGATTATGCCATTGCATGTGAATTAAATGATCACTTTTCAAGTATTGGCGACAAAATCGCAAACAACGTTCGTTTCTCTGCCGATTATCATGAAACGGTTGATATTGCTAACAGACCAATCCGTTATCCTTTGGAGTTTCCACTATCAACTGTGGTGAAATATTTATAAAGGTATAGCACAGCACATCAAACATCCGCTTCACCATATTTTTAATCTGTCTACGGAAAAGGATATTTTCGCCGACAAATTGAAATGTGCTGTAATTATACCCTTACACAAGTCTGGAAACAAATGTGACCCTAACAGCTATAGGCAGGGCCGGCGCTTGGTTGCAAGTGCACTTACATATGAAAGCGCGCCCCCGTTTGATTGCAATGACCTTCTTGCCGCATTGGAAGAAGCCGGGGAATAATTCGTCAAGTCGCGATTTCTCGTACGGAAAACATGTATCTACATAATAATACATTTGAATCCCTTTTCTGCCACGATCCCGTCAACCCAATCTCGGTTCAGCCCCATTTCCGTTTGATTTCGGAAAATCGCAAGATGTACCCGAGAAGCATCTTCTTGAAGAGTAAACTTTCATCATCCACAGTTTCCTCCAGCTTCTCTACAAACCTCATCATTTTTCTGGCTATATAGTTCACCTAGGCAGATGAGTTGTAGCCCTTCATTACCTAATTTAAGACCTTTCCAATCTTCTTCCTCCTTTTTTCCACTTTCATGCACTACCAGAGTGTATGATCGTAGTCCTCTACTGGCGTAGGAGGCTGGGCCGGTGCTTGGTTTTATTTAGCGCCCCGTGTAGTATACTATATGGGGCCCCACCAGCTGTTCATTTCTTGGTGACAGTTAAGGACAATGGACAAAGGCACTAACAGTTAAATATTTATTATGGGTTTTCCTATTATATCTAATGTAAATGCTCCCATAAAACTATATCGTGGAACTTCATGTGCCCGCGATCCAATGAGTTCGGGACAAACGGTCAGAATATTTTATCGAGATTAAAAAAGAAAAATAAATCGTGGTAATAAAAATGAATTGCTTTGATAGATGAAAATGAAGTCAGGTGAATATCATCCCATTTTTGTTTTTATTTTTCAAAGATTCATTTTTTTTTTTTTCAATTGTAATTCCTGACATTGGGCCTGGTGCAAGTGTACCATTTGCACCTATGACTATAGGCCAATAAGTCTGCTGTGCAATATTGCTAAAATCTTGGAAAAGGGCCTAAAGAGTAGACTATTGAAATTTCTGGATGATAACAACATCCTAGCAAATAACCAATATGGCTTTAGATCGAACACATCTACCGACCATGCTTTGTTTGACCTGACCTCCTTCATTAATGATAGCTTAGATTAAAATGAGAAAGTTTTGGCTATTTTGCTTGATCTCAAAAAGGCTTTCTATACCGTAAATCACCAGCTAACTACCAAATGGAGGTCACTAACAGTGTCTACTCCTCTAAAGCTCCGGACATCCTCCGGAATAGTTCTCTATCTGCGGCTGACGGCCACGTGACTTATGTGATTTCTCGCTCTACCATCGGGCGAAACCCAGGTATCTTTGTGTATCTTCTTTTGACAAAAGTAAGTTCCACCTACCATGAGTTGGTGGGAGCTACAAAAGTCAACACAAAGCTCACCATTGTTATTGGTAACTTGGCTTGGCTTGGTTTCCAACTGTGTGCTCAAGGCCGGTGTTGTTGGGGCCGATCTATGAGTAACAATTATGGCTCCCCTTGGAATAGAGCGAAAAACCTCATTTAGTCGCATATAGAACTCGCCTTTGATGTCATCTGATGCGTCTATAGCATTGCACTACCGTAGTACTTCTTAGTGTGGTACGCAGGCGCACGGTAATAATCCTCTCAGAAACTGCTGATCAGCTGATCAAGCTGGACCTGGCTTCTTTGGTGAGTATTACGCCAACGCCGTATTTTCCCCCGCGTCGGACCATCTGGTCTCGCTAAGTCCCAAAACCAGTATAACCACAGAATAATTAAATAAGAACGACTTGCTAGAAAAATGTGTTTGTAGCCTACCAAAAAAATATTTCAAATGCGCCCACGTTTATAATTTAGTCTGTTTTTTAGAATTGTTGGACTTTGATTTAATACTTAAAAATTTACAATTTGCGACGTGTGAAAAAGTGCTCGGTTGGTGAACAACTTCGTTTCAGAACGGATCAAATTACATATTTTTAAGCAAAATAGTAGGTATATCATTCCAATCTACAGTAAAATGATTGTATTCAAGTGATTCTCATCGTAATACAATGGAAAATATTTCGATAAATCGCAATCGTTATTTTCTTGGCACTTATTACAAAACTCCAAACAAGGATCATCCCATTTTGCAAATAATCTCTTGTTTATTTGTTCTCCCAAAAATTGGCCACCATCATCAGTTTCAATAAATCAAACAGAAAAATAATTTTGAGCTCATTGGAGCGAATAAAAATTTTTGTTTCCCCGAAAAATAGTTTACCCAGCGGCAAGAATGAACCCAGCAAAACTTGGCTATTGAGCTATAAAACTTCCTTGGAGCATCTCCATGAGATGCTCGCTCCTTACAAAGGGAATTTAGCTTTTTTGGCAAATGATCAAGAATGCATCTTCCAATAATTCTTAGCTAGCAGCCCACCTACCCACAGGCGCAGCCCTTCTAGCACACACATCCGCCATCCACATGAACCCTCTTGGATTATGGCTAAGGATACAACAAGGATGTTGAAATTTGTGTGGCTTTGTCAACATAAATGCTGGGAAGGATGCATGTTATGTGATGGCTCATGGAAATTATGGATCATCATTCCTATTCAATTTGATAGTTTTATTAACTCGACAAGGATGTCGTTCTATAGCATTTTTCCATTTTTACAAAAATTGTTTTGCAAGATTATTTGGCACCATGCTGTGCAGCATTATGGCCATGAATGCATTCTCAATTTATAAAATGAGCACTTTTCACAATTTTTATGAGTTGAGGAAGCGAAGCGCAAGTATTTATTAAGTGCTTGGCGAGTTTTTATGTGGATTAACATTTTTGAAGTCTGGTTATTAGTAGAAGAAGCTGTCCTTTCCCTTGTTACATATAAACTTCTATTTGTGGCTGTTTTATAAGTAAATAAAAATGTTTAACTTATTTACTGGTCTGTTGAAAGTGGGGCTAAGTCAGCATAAGTGATTATCATATTTCCGTACGTTAATGCTTCTGTTGCTTTTCTCGTGAGCATGTGTTTTTATGTCTTCCCTGCAGGGAAGAATAGCGCTTCCACACGGCAGTTCGTTACGACGACAACAACTTTGTAGCCGACTTAATGTTTGGCGATGATTGCGCAGGCGTCGCCAACATGAATGCCGCACGGACATCTTATACGACATTTCCCGCATCGTCCAGTCCCGTGGGTTAAAAATCAATGCAGAAAACATCAAAGTGCTCTCAACGGACCGATCCACGGCCAGTGTTCACCTCGATAGGATCCAAATCGTACCGGCTCCGATGTTCAAATACTTGGGATCATTGGTTGAGGAAACGAAAGTGGCATCGACGGCCGACGTTCACGGCCGCATCAGACAATCAACATTCGCCTCGTTCAAGTGGTGCATATGGAAAGAAACAAATTTTTCCATCAAAACAAAAGTACGCCTTTACCGAACGTTGATCCTTCCGGCCCTTCTGTTTGGATCTGAAACGTAGACACTGCTCAAACCGGACGTTAAGAAGCTCGAGGTCTTCCAAATGCGATGATTGAGGCAGATCCGCGGTGTCTCACTGCGCGATCGCCTTCGAAACAGTTAGACAATCAGCGATTAGCAGACACTGATCAAAGAAGAAATGCAAAAACGTCGAATGGATGATAACGGCTTGCCACGTAAACTTATCTGGCCGGACCGTCCCGCAGACTGGAGAGTCCAGCGACCAGCACCGAAGAAAACCTGGCTAAAGAATATCGAGGTTGACCTAAGGAAACGATTATCAGTTACCGAGGCTCGGGACGTCGCCAAAATCCGGCAAGAATGGAAACGAATCGTGAATATAGTTCGGGACCCAGCGGCACCGACAGCAGCTTATTCGTTGTGGGGACGTCCCGCTCGGATCGCCAGCTAACGGATCAAAGAAGAAGAAGAAGCCTGTTTTATTCCACTTCATTGCAAGTTTACTTGGGAATGTCAGCAGAAAGATGTGACTCCCCTTTCTTTCCTTAAACGTGCTTCTGATGCTTGTTAAATGGATGCAGCGGGAAGCACTTATGATTATTGTTACTCTGGATATGCGATGTTTTTAAGCTTTTTTTTTAATTAAAGAGGATAAGGACAAGAACTAAAGAGAGAGTCGACTCCGCACAGGTCGACAGAATCATCACAGACTCAGGCCAGGCAGCATTCCCCAGAAAGTTGGCACGGTGTTCTGGTGTGTTCGGAATCATCAATTTTCAGCGCTTGTTTTTGTAAAACTAGTCACTTCTGCAAACTGTATCAGTCAATTTTGCAGCCGACGCAGTTGATTGACGGTCATTTGACGATACCGAACGCAGCCTTAGTTTGATATTGTGAATGTCGATTATAATCGAAATCTGTCGATTCGACATTCGACCTTTATCGATTGCTTTTTTGCTTACGACAAAATTTTACAGGAATTTTAACAAAAAAAACTGATTAATTAAATGTTCAACCTAGTCGAGTCAATCGTTAATCGACACTCGCAATAGGAGCCTATGTCATCTGTGAAGGATAGTATTTGAATGTGAGGTGAAACTGTACGGCTAAACACAAAACAACGACCATATCCACACACAAGTCGTTATTTCGTTCAGTTTTTCTGAAATAGTAGCGTTATTATCATCATCTGATCTGCTATGATGGATCCTACGACGTTAGCAGTTGCGGCCGCAGTGGCTATAAAATTAAAATTTTCAAAAAGAAAACTTTCAAAATGTACTAGAGAATGGTAACTTAAACGAATATAATTTTCAGACGTAAATCTTTTAAATGAATTACGACTGGAGCCAGAGGATTGGTTTAATTGATGGGTACACCTCATCAGTCCCCGAACCAGATTTCTTAGATGGCATAGCTTTTTTTAACTCCTTTCGGAAGCAACCACGTAGAGAGTCGATTTTCTTTTTAACAGATTGTTTCGTTGTGGAATTATCTACAAGAAGTAGATAATCATCATGTCTTCGTAAGCTTTATTCTTTGATCTCTGTCAGAATACTCAGTAGATTTAATTTTCCAAAGGCACGGATAACTTCTATACAATTCTATGAACTCAATTATAAATTGTTTGATAAAATTACTTAGGTCTGTCATTGTAAAAACAAGAACAAAATTTCTATTAACAACCAAACCCAAAATTATTCAAACTAGGATTAAGGGTGAAGACACAAAGAAAACAAGTATCTGTTCTCAGGTGGCCTGCAGGCGGATATCTGCATTGATAGGCGCGAATCTGCGCTGGTTTATGGCCATAGTAAACGCATATAAAAGCTGGTAAAATTACGAGTCACTGTGTCCATCTCATACATATAAATATATTCCGATCAAACGTAGCCTGACTGAACCTGCGCGGAAAGAATTCTAGATTTATTCCGGTAAACTTGTCGACGTCGACAACCCGTACCGATAAGCGTTTTCCGGTGTTTATTATGCACAATCATATTCATTTAATCGCATGGAAAGATACCGTGAAGCCTACCAGCTTTTGGGATTGCTAGAATATGACACTCATTGACATTACGCCACCCGAGATGCTGTGATTTCATCAAATGCCTGTAACTTTGTTTTCACACTTTTTATAGCTTTTCACAAATTCACAAAATTTACTGAAATATCGACAGGACTACCCGAGTTAACATAAAAAGTGGGATTATGACGGGCGAATCACGGTCGGTTTTTCACGGGGATATGACGGCCGTAGAAGTTTTACTGGGGGCACATTCCGCCTCTCGACGGCAAAACTTGACCAAAAAATTTAATTGGCAAAGAACCAAGCTGTATACGCGGGCATTCCACAGGCAAATTTGGGCCAAAGGAAAATATGCCCCAAATGTATTGTTGAATTCGTTTTCTGGGAGCTTGAACATTTTCTTAATGTGCAATGAATGGTCCTTTCTGCCGTACAAATGAGCAATATGCAAAAACCTCGATTCGAGAAAAACGAGATCAAAATTTTCAAAATTACATGAAACCGATACTTTGATAACTTTTAATCAAAAACGACAATCAGTCTGAATTTTTTTTAAGGATAAATATGAATATTTCATATCAAAAAAAGCTTACAACGCCATTTTGACCTATAATGCATAGAGGTCATTTGTCCAGTAGGAAAGGCGTCGGTTTAGCGTGGGAAAATTTTCAGGACCGTGGGAACTAGGTCACGTCAAGGTCATTGACCTTGCCCATGGGAAGTAGGTCGGTGTGATCAATCAATCACGCCGGAATGTAGGTCAAGGTGATTGGCCTTGGCCGTGGACGAGTCTGGGAACTGGGTCGGTCGGTGGCTTGGCTCAGCGGGAGGGTCGGGCTCGGCGGGGCTGCGGCGGGGTCCACGGCTGGGGCCTCAGCGAAGTCACTTTGATTGACAGGCGGCCTCTAGTTTGGTTCGCGTGGATGGCTTTGTTTATGTCACTTTGGGTCGGAAAGCGAAAGTGATGGAGTGTGTGTGTGTGTGAGTGGGAGTTGGTTATGGTGGTGGTGGTGGTGTGGCAGGGCTTGTGGTCTTGGTGGGGTGCTCGGTGCGGCGGTCTAGCTTGAGACTCGGTGGTGACTTGGGGTCTCGCGAGGCTCGGCTGGGGACTCGGCGGCGGACTGGGCATGACTATTGTGACGTCTCATATCGTGCACTTAAAGCGAGGACTTGTTTACGCTTGGAAGAAAAATGGAAAGTAGTGGAGCGGTACGAAAAAGCGAAAGTGGAAAAGTGTATCAGAACTATAGTTTGGTGAGCTGGTGTTCACTCGCGGGTGGCTTTGATTGACAGGTGGCCGCCTCTAGTTTGGTTTGCAGGTGCGGCGGGGTCTTGGCTTGGCTTGGCAGGGGGGCTCAACCGGTGTGGAGTGGAAGAAAAAGCGAGAGTGGAAAGTGTGCATGACTGCAGAGTTGACGCGTGGTCATTTACCTCCGCGCGCTGTTGTGGTGGAACTTGCACAAAGTGGCTTTGGGCTTGGCAGGGGATTCGACAGGTAGGGCTGCTGCGGTAGCTTTTGCCCGGTCTGCGACGGAAGGTATTTGCTCAGCGGGGGACCCGGCAGGGCTCGACGACTCAGTGAGGGAAGTGGTTTGGGACTTAGCCTTGATGGGCGAATGTGGTTGTTGTTATTAGCTGAAATTATGAAACCGAGTGAATGATTTGAGCGGCAAAATCTACCGACATAAAAGGAAAAAGAAAACAGCGTTTGTGATGCAGTGCAACTATTGCATGGTGGTTGTTGTCGAAAAAACAAGACAATAAAGAGCTTAATCCGGCAATTGCCTCTGATTATAAAGTACGGCTAAAAAGCCTCTTACTTTTGCTCTGTAGAGTTTGAAATTTTCTGATTGCAGATATTGAGAGCCCCACGACAACAGATGCCATATCCCCACTCAACTGCTTCCATAAGCTACTTTTCATACATTTAAAATATGAATTTGCGATATTAGTTTGATACGAACTTGTAGAGATTGCGACAACTGAATTGTAAATTTTCACAGAACAAACATTGATGTTTTACTGTATCTGAAATAAAAATCTGAAAAGAGGTAAAATGGCGTGGGAAAACATCAGAATAATACACATTTTTATATTTTAAATAATTTGCACATTTATTATTATTATTATAATTTTTAATACTTAATACTTTATTATTAATTAATATTATTAATATTTTTTATTTCTTTATTATCAAAATTCATTTTCCTGGTATTTTTTGAAAATAAGGTCAAAGGTGTTACCTTTTTCCCCCAAATTCACAACACTATATCTACCTTTTTTTAACAAATTAATTCCCCTATCGGAGAGATTAGTGTACCTTACTGGAAGGTATATGTTGCCATCCTCCAGTTCAACGACTACCTTACTCCCGAATTGAGTATCTACCCTCCGAACGTCAAGTATACGATATACTTGGTCAATAATCATGTCTTTTAAAGACATGCTCTTCTTATATCTGAAGCTGTTGATTTCCTCCAGAATTTCTTCTTCATTTAAACTCTGGAACTCACTGGTGTCATCGGCCACTTGAAAAGGTAGTATGCTGCTGCTGCTTGTCCTTTTGCTACTGCTACAATGGTTTATGAAGTCTTCGTCGAAAAGACGCCTCTTCATCCCTTTATTTGTTGATTTCCTCTTCAAATCGAATTCATCAATCTCCAATTTGTTCATCTATGAAAAGAAAGAAAAAATGATATGAAAAAAAAAAACAATTTTACAAATAACTTTAAAAACATTCTTACCTCTGCAACCTTTTTAATTAACTAATTAATTAACTGCTGCTGTTCTCTCCGTTACTGCTACTGCTGCTGCTGCAACCAAACAAACAAACAAACAAACAAAGCAGGTGAACTCGATAAGGAACTTAATCCGGCAAATGCCTCTGATTTTAAGTACGGCTAATGCCTCTTACTTCAGTTCTTCTTAACAAGAGATCGAGTTTGTTTGATTTCCAATTTCGAGAACATGGGTTTATATACAGAAATCCCCTCCATTTCTACTAAAAAGTTCACCAGTTGGCATACATAGAATATACCTGCATTTGATTTTTCTAATGCAATTTAGCAGGAAATAACTGCACTCGCTTGAATTATTATTAAATGTACAGGTTTGAATGATAGTGACCATAAATTATAATAATGCAATTTCTTAAAAGATCACTTACACACAGAGTACGTGAAAAGCAAGCAAAAAAGCATTTGTTGTAAATCTACAGATTACTGTTACCTAAGAGATGCCTGAACATGTTACGTGAGGTACACAACCAGGCACCGTGGATGTAGATAAAGTGTACCTCTAAAAAAGGAAACACAAGCGCGTATGCTCTTGCCCATAGTCAGATGAAAGTAAAAGTGGCTCTTGGATAGTAAACACAGAGCAAGGCAAGGCAAGACCGATGATTTATGATGACCACGATTTTACAAACAAACAATATTATGCAAGTACTAAGACTTGCTGTTGAGGGGACGGTTCTGATCTGATCGAGGAGCAGAATCTCTGCAAAAAAAAAAAAACTCAAGCGGAACAGTTGAAGCGCAGAATGTATGCTATGGTGAGGATGCTGATGATCGTTATCGCGATCTTGTTATGGCTGCGAGGTGTGAATTTCACCAGGAAATAACTGCGCTTGCTTAGACTTGAAAAATGATGATGACCATAAATAATAATAATGCATTGCAATTTTCTTAACTGAACGTTTGCGCACAGAGTACATGCCTGCCTGCCTACATTTGATTTTCTAATGCAATTTTATCAGGAAATAACTGCACTCGCTTGAATTATTATTACCGGCACGGGTTTGGATGATAACCATAAATAATGCAATTTTGTTAAAGATTGCTTGTGCACAGAGTATGCTATTTCTAATGTAATGTAATGTTAGACCTGGAACCAAAAAAAAAAAAAGACGCCGGAGCGCGCAGTCTACCAGGAAAATAGCAAGCAAAGGAAAAAGTATTTGCAAGGAGAGTTATTGTACGTGTTAGAAATGGGGGGAATTTGTGTATATAAGCTGATGCTCTTGAGATTGGGAATCAGAAAATTCTACAGTTCTACAGAGCAAAAGTAAGAGGCTTTTTTAGCCGTACTTTAAAATCAGAGGCAATTGCCGGATTATGTTCTGGAGTGACTGACTATTTTTTTTGGTGTTTCCCTCAAGAAAGGACAACAACAACAAACAAATTGAATACAGCAGACCCTGCCAACAGCAACAGCAGCAGCCGTGGTATAGCACAGAGGAGAGTAGAAGAAGGAGACATCGGGTGCAGCAACAACAACCATACTCGGTCTCTCATCCTAAAAAAATAAAAGTTTCGGTAGAGGAATACCTGCGACGACAGCAGCAACAGAAACCAATACAAGGTCCAGCTCCTCTGCTCATAGCAGATTTAAAAAAGCAGAACCGGCAACAACATCCAGAACAAATAGACGGGGGAGTAAAACGTGGAGGAGTGAAAGTACACCTCAGGCATGAGATATCAGAGTTAAAGCGAATTGGCATGATTCACGGAAAATTACCTACTTTGCGCTGTGCTGCACAAAACTGTGTTAATATATATTTGTTTATGTTAGTGAATAAAAGGTTTTAAAATAAAAAATAATTTTTAGTTTTATTTATTTATTAGAAATTTATCGTATCAAAAACAAGATTTACAGTACAATACAAAGGTATCTCATAAAACAACCGTGAATAATTCAAATGAATGTAAGAGGTACGAGATGGAATAAAAAAATATTCACATGGTAATGTTAATATATTTTTTTCCTTACATTTTTCAACATACTTCTTATAAAACTCCTTCACGCTATCTGAAGCACTGTTGTTGTGGTACATAACAATGTTTAAAAATTTTAGCATTTCAAATAATTTACAAAGTTCCGTTTGCCTTAGAGTGATGCTGCCACTGCCAATGGGGATTTTGTGTTCCTGCTTTAACGCCTCCTGGTTTGGTGGTAGTAGTTCGATTTGACCTTGCAAGTTACACAGATAAGAAAAAACGGTTGACCATCCAGGGTATGTTGTTGAAACAGGAAAACGGCCATGTTGATGAAACACTATTTTGGCCTCGAATGATGATGTATCAAACCCCAGTATAACTCTTCTGTTATGGCAATCGTCTAGATGGTATGTGTAATTTAACAAAAGATCTTCGCCGGGTACTTCTGCTACACATCTGGACAGCTTCTTTTTCTTGTTGTTAGATGTCGTTGTTGCTGCTGCTCCTGGAACGGATTCACATTTAGGCTGCTTATTCTTTCCGGTCCTTTGTCTCTTCCGTGATGGCTCCATGTTACTCCAACTAAACTAAACTTGCACACTGAATATTCAAACTTTGTGTGTTCAGCTTTTTATAGTACTGATCTCAGCTTTGCATGATTGGTTACAAAAATCCCCACCACTTTGTGTAAAATTCTTCAAGTATAAATTAACTATTTTATTATCATTTAAACTGAAATCGCTCGAAGAGAATTGTGTTAAAAAATTCTTTAGGCTCTTTCCTCTACACCGAGAATATAGAAATACACAACAATAATGTCCACATGTCGATGAAAATTGTCCCTGCAAACGTTTTTTATTATTTAAAAAAGTCTTTGAATTATTTAAAAGAAATCTTTGAAAAAACTTATTGGTGGGATATCTTCCAAATGAGTCAAAGTACTCTGCAGCACCTTGTTTCGGGAAATAAAATGCAACCCAGTGAGTTCCGTCTTTATGTGATGGATCCGTATTAGCTATGACGCATGCGGGTTTTTTTATTTTTTGTGGTAGATGGTTGCAGGGGAAGACTCCTCTAAAAAACTTGTTTGTTAGGCGATTATTTGTCAATGCAGTTGCAAGTTCGATCGTGTTCATTCTTGTTCACAGGTAAATGCTGCTTCTAGGTCAATGACCTTGGTGAGAGATGTAACATAGTTATTTATAAACTCCTTAGTTGATGTACCACGAACAAAGATTGTCTTAAATTTCGCTAGAGTTTTTATGAGGTCTTCATCCATGCGTTTTAGTTCAAGATTACCAAATTTACTTGATTGTTGCTCACTGCATTCCATACTAGATGTTGGATATTTAAAAATTATTTTCTTTGTAAACGTTTTATTTTGTACAGTGAATCCAGCTAAAGAGACTTTTTTAAAGAAGGTAAATTCACCTCCGCAAAAGTATTCCGCATTAATTAAACAGCTCATTGTTACTATAGTAAAGCAATTTGCCAACTAACAGTTTGTTGCAAGTAGCCGCCTTATATAGATTTAAAAGTTGGTGTAAACATTTCGATCCTTGTCAATTTCAATGCTTCCATCGTACTCAGCATATACAATGCATGTCACACTATTTTTTAACGCATCTCTAAATTTTCCTTCAACACGTACTGTCCCTTGATTTAATAAATTGCCGCAAGTCGCGTTATATGAATTGTCTGTTGTTAAATCGAAAGCGAGAAGAAAACATCCCTTGTCAAATAATGCCTTAGATATTTGATGACCTTTATCGAAGTAATGAATACCTGTTCCTCTGAATAACGTATTGTATCCGCGTGTACTAATCGGATTATCTTTTGAGTAGTCAAATTCGAGAGGTTGATTTGGTATCTGCACGCCATTCACTGATAAATTGAATCTGGTAATGTTGTTATGTTTAAAGTTGAAGGGGTTCTTTGTTCTTCTGCCAGTGTAAGCATCATTGTCCACCATACCAAAAATTATTAAGTTCGGTAACTGTCCGATGACGATATTATCCAGTGAAAGTGTGAATGTGTTTGCGGGAATAGTGTAGCTTTTAACTTCAACTCGCTTGTATGGGTATATGGCGTTTGATCGCTGTAAAACTGTCTCATGTGCTAATAAAATATTCGGATTAACTGTCACGTGATTCATGTACATGGTTGCATCCAAGATTTTTAATAGTGGTGAGTCGGTCCCGTCCTTGGATAAAATATAAAATTCTGGTTTTTCAAGCGATAAAACTACACGTAAATCGACACCGTTTAATAGCAATTTATCCTGATTAAGCAAATCAGTATGGATTTTCCCCATCAATTCTACTACATTACTTTTATTGAAAAGCTTCTGTCGATCTAAATAGCCTTGGTGTAATTCAGCGACGGGTTTATCGATATCTGCAATTTCCGCGTCATCTTTGTCAAGATACCAACCTACCGACTCCAAATGGGTGGATGCAGCATCTTTACCATAATTCAATAAATTTTCAATATAAGCGCGATAATTGTAATTGTGGTCGGTTTGAGCAATTGGTTTTCCATTCAAATATACAGTGCACTGGCGAAATATGGAGTGTAAAATGTTGTTTATTAAACCTGGAGCATCACCATCATCTGGATAAAGTTCTTCTTTTCCATCTTTTATTTTAATTAACTGCAATTTTAAACGAAGATAGATGCTAGATAAATCACGGTAGGTATCTCCATGACCCAAAGTTACAAACTCGAGAACGGAGGAGTTGTCGAGTGAGGCTATTGGCTTATATGCTACTTCCTCTGTTTTCAAAATATTGCTCTGAACTGGTGGTGTTGAAAAGAGATCCAATTCCGATTTCATGCATTCCTTGTACGACATTATTTATCAAATATATCCAGTATACGTTTACGTATCTTTCGTTTTGTTTTTAAAACTCTTGCTTTTATTCCTTTTCTTTGATTTTTAGTTTTACAATTTCTCGACCGTTTAGGTGTTTTTCCACGTCTCTTGCGTTTAACAGCTGGTTTTAAATGTAGAGTTGTAAACGGATTGGGTCTTTTTATACCTGCACCGCTCATACCGTCAAACAGTTTATTTATACCTTTCTGTGCTAAATCTTGAACAGCAACTCGACCTTGTTCTTTTAAAATGTCTTTAACTGATTTGTTGTTGATGTTTTTATCTTGTATTATAGCTTGTCCTGTTTTTACAGCCTGTTGTGCCAATGATTTTAATCCAGATGTAGCAAGAGGTTTTAAGTGTCGAAATAATGCACTGAAAAAGCTACCGATACCTCTTCCACGTTGATAAATAAGTGGACCACGATATAATTCTCCAATATCTGACAGACCGCCGCCGCTTTGTATTAAATAATAACGTGTATAATAGGAATCCATTTCGTAATTCTATTTATACTATTCAAGAACAGCCTGTTGTGCAAATATTTATAGTTTTTATTGTCTCTTAAAATGTAGCATTACATATGTAGGAATATAACTTGTTTTAAAGCCTACTAACTCACCTTGATGATCAGTTATTTTTATAGAAATACTTTCAATAAAAGTTTTTTCAATAGGACAGTATTCTACATGTTCAAATCTTAATATAGTACCACACTCTTGAATCGGTATTATTCGTAGATATCTTACTAGTTTATCGCCTATAGCTCTAGGTTGAATAATATCAGAGTATATATGTATTATATTTTTCTCAGAGCAATCTTTTATAGTTTCTTGCGTACTTCTTGTTAATCGCAACATCAATTCTTGAATTGTTGTATCGAGAGAATTAATTTTTTCCATTATTGACATGTGCTCTTGGCGTAAGCCCGCAGTGTCAAATGACTCTTTTATTTCTGTCAACAATGCATCAGGATTACGTTTGTTTTCAGGTGTTTGGAGAAACACATCTGTGATGAAGTTTGACAGATTATCTATGTTTGTATTAATTGGTACTGGTGTAGATAAATATTCGCCCGAGCTTTGTTTTTCATATGGGACCTGCAAAATTTCACTGTTTTTAGTTATTTTCCGTTGCTCGGGAGTCTTTGCTTTGAGTGAATCTTTCTTCAGTCTATTCAATATTTCAAAAATTGTATTTTTAATCTCAATAATTCGTTTATGTTTTTCTTCTTCGCTAAGTTGTTTATCGTCAAAGTGTAAATTGGCTAAAAGCAATGTCATGAGATCTTTAACATTCAAGTGTGAAGGTAGTGGTTTTTTTATTTTTATCGTAACACCCAATTCCTCTAAACGGAGTTCGAATACATCATTCTTCTTTTCACTACCTTTTTTCTCTTTATTTTCAGCTGTCTTTATGCTAGCCGTTGGATGTGTATAATTGTCTATTGTATTCTTCAAAACAGGATGTTTTCTATTCTTCCTAGGAACTTGACCAAATACATCATCAACAAAATCTTCAATTGATTCATAGTTCTTATATTTCAACACAACGTTTTCTGAAGTCTTTTTTCCTTGATATATGTGCAATATGTATTCGCCTGGCTCTGGCTTATAGTTTATTTCAGGGATAACTTCATTAAAGTGGTCATCTTCTAAGCGCTTCCACATTTTCGATTTAACATCATTCAAGTACATGGTATACCATGAAGGTGTAACTGCATTATAAAATGTTAATAAAAATGCCGAAAGGTTTATTTGTCCAGGTCTGTAACTAACTTGTTCAAGATTTTCTGGTGTCCATTCAAGTTTTACATTTTCATTTATTTTGATGCTAAGTATTTTAAAATCCTTTTGATGTTGCTTTCTAGATTCCTTTAACTGGTCATATTCACGCCTCACTCGTTTACGCACATTTCCCCCGTTGTTGGAGATTGCACGTTTTGTTATTTCAAAATTTGGTAATGCAATTTCAGTTATTCCAACACGCCAGTTTCCATGAAACTTGCATGGTTTCGCAAGCGCATTTGTAAAAGCCGATAGCGTATTTTCTGGGTAAAATTGCATAGAGTTATTACTCAAAAGGCATACATAAAAATCATTTTCTTTTATTTCCACCGGCATTGTTTACAGTCTTTCCCAAGGAATGTCAGAAGTACTTGCAGGTCTATCCTTTTTAGTTTTCAAACGCTCACTCTGTCTAGTACCGAGCTTGCGTAAAGGAAATGAAAGCATATATTGACCAGATTCTAGCTGAGAGGGTATTAATATAGACTGTTTCTGGGCTGCTTTTTGTTTTTCACTTTGTTCTAATTCGTCTATATGTTCGCTAGCTTCATCGGGACTCATAGCCGCAGGTACAGTATACTGAGTTACACCATCCTCAGCTGTGATTATTTTATAATCCTTTTCACGTGCATTAGGTGGAGCTGTTGTTCTTAGTAATTTTGGTGGTGGTCTTAGAGTTTTTGCTATTCCGCTAGCTGATAATCGTCTTTTAGCGGCTGGTGATAAAGATCTTCTTGGTGGGGTTATGTTATGTGCTTCTTCAAAGACTTCTTCTTCTTCAGCTAGGAAATCCTTTGCTGGTGGTGGTGAAGTCTGTGTTAACACATCATCTTTAAAAATAATTTTCGTTTGTGTGGTACTATCTCTTAAACTTTTTTGTTTGACATTATGTTCACGTGGCAAATATAAATTTGTTTCTTTATTAAGCGTTCGTTTGGATTTCCTATTGTGATTTAAAAAGGAAATTAGTTGATTTCGATAGCTATACCATTTTTCTGAATCATTCATGTCTTTATTCTGCAGTATTTTATTCATTGCTCTATCAAAAATGGACTGATTTGCGGTCATTTCAATTTCACTTTTAAGCCTGTTGTAAACCTCTGGCGACAGAAGTAGCATCTTGTTAAGTCTATTATTTCTATGCATATTTTTCAATTAATGAGCCGATAACTCCTGATAGTACACTTCCTAATAAAACTGGTAAAAAACCTCCTCGTTGCACTAGTATTTTACGCTGTTTAGCAACAGATCTCTTTGCGCAAATCAATTTACGCATGTCCTTTTTATACCTACACAGTGAGTTGTAGATATTTCCATGCGGCATGTGGTTACCTTTTAAAGTGTTGAGTGTAATTTCACAAAGAGTTTTTATAACCTCAGGGTCAGCATTTTGTATGATGGACTTTCTCAGATTTGGTTTAGCCTTTTTAAGCACATATAGCATATGCTTGTTGTCCCTTAATCGTTTCATTCGTGACACCATTCTTACCATTTAAAGAGTTTTGCGGACAAAAACAGGTTACAAAGTGTTTATTAAATATATCAGTACGAAATCTTAAGACGTCGTTAATATCCTGAGTTAAATCAATTAGCAAATACCCGTAAGGCATTTGAGTTATCTCTTTATATATTCTCACAAGTTCTAAACTATTTTCAGGAAAAATTTGTCGGGCCAGATGTGTAAATTGACTTTTATCCCGAGGGTTTTTAAATACAGCAAGATATTTACAATTGAGCGATATATCACGACTGAATTTTCCTTGATGAAACACGTTTTGTGTCACAAGAATTACTGAGAAATTACGATGATGAGACCCCTTAGTAAAGAGTTCACAAACTTGTTTACTAAATCCGTTTAACATCATGTCATCTATAACAATCAATGTTGGCTCGTTTTCATGATTTACAAACTCCTCTGGTATAGCATTTAAATATTCGATGTTTTGCAGTTTGATATCCGTAGGTAGTGCACCGTGCTCTGCATTACACCATATAATTTTTCTAATTTGCGGTTCTATAAATACCTGATTAGTATTAAGAAGATTTTTTATAAATGTTGTTTTGCCGCATCCCGAAGGCCCCGCAACCATCATTGTAAATGGGTGATTAAACTTGATCATTTTTGCTTTGTATATAAACTGGTCATTCAACTGCAGGTATTTATACATTCCGTACAATGAGCAGAAGGCAGATAATCAACGAACTGCATAAACCAGTGCGAAAAAATTTTAAACGTCGACATGTCACTACCAAAGGTATAGATGATTTGTGGCAGGCAGACTTGGTCGAAATGGGTTCTTATTCATCAGAAAATCAGGGGTTTCGTTTTCTTCTCACTGTAATTGATACCTTTTCAAAGTATGCATGGACACGGCCTTTAAAATCTAAAAAGGCATCAGAAGTTGTAAACGCATTGCAGTCGATTTTTAATACAGGACGCATTCCAAGAAACTTACAAACCGATGATGGCAAAGAGTTTTTTAATAAACCGTTTCGTCAACTAATGAAAGATTACGAAATAAACCATTATTCCAGCTACAGTACTCTGAAAGCCTCGATTGTAGAAAGATTTAACAGAACGTTGAAAAATATGATGTGGAAAGAATTCAGCATGAATGGCAATTATCACTGGATTAGCATGTTGACCAAGTTGACAGACGACTACAATACAACAAAACATCGTACGATTAAGATGAGACCTGTAGATGTTGGGGTGCATAACGAAAAACGTTTATTATCTGTGTATAATTACCCCAAAATAAAATCAAAGTCTAAATACAAAGCTGGTGATTTTGTTCGTATAAGTAGACATAAACATGTATTCGAAAAAGGTTATACACCTAATTGGTCCACAGAGATATTTAAAATAAAAGAAGTTAAATCTGTTTACCCGACAACATATATTCTCGAAGATTACCAAGGAAATATAATTCACGGTAGATTTTATGAACCAGAAATAGCTCCTGTGAACAGCCCTGATGTTTATTTAGTAGAAAAGGTTATAAAAAGGCGCGGTAATCAGGTTCTAGTGAAGTGGCTTGGTTTTCCATCAAAACACAATACTTGGATTAATATAAAAGACGTGATATAAAACCTGTTACACTCATTCAAAATGTTAAACTTGAAACAAGAATACGATCGTTTGAAAACATTCGATAATCTAGCCATAGACTTAGATACAGCAGACCAGTTAGCGAAAAGTGGATTTTTTTACACAAACATCAAAGACCGTGTTCAATGTTACTTTTGTTCTCTGCAGATAAATGCTATGAGTTGCGCATCGGATGTAGATTTTGATCATAGACATCGTTCACCACACTGTATCTATGTTAATAGGAAAGACGAATGCGGACGATTCAAAGATCAGCTAGCACCACTTACAGAACAACCTAAATCAAAGATCATACTTTGTACAATCAACACTTTGAAATTTTTAGCCGGTATTTTATTCGTTCTAACAATTCATTATTATTTCCACGAGCAGATATGAGGAAGAAAATAAGTTTCAATGAAGACCCACAAGTTAAATATATGGTAGTATGGAGTTTCGCATACAGACAAAGTAGGAAAGGACCATGGGAGCAGTATGCAGTGGATACATTTAGGTTTAAAAACAGAATTTCACAACTGAGTGTAATAATAAATCCGGTTTTAGAAAGTAAAATAAAAATGTTCAGCAAGTAACATATTGTTTTTATTTATTATAACCACACATAATTTTCAGGTTTCCTTTTGGACTCCTATAGAAGCTAAACTACTTCTCACTTTCACTTTTCGGTTCAGCAAGTAAGATATTGTTTTTATTATAAGTTGTTTTTCAGGTTTCGTTTTGAGCTCCTATAGGAACCAATGCTTGTATGCTTGCAAAGTGTAAGTTCCACCACAACAGCGCGCGGAGGTAAATGACCACGCGTCAGCTCTGCAGTCATGCACACTTTCCACTCTCGCTTTTTCTTCCACTCCACACCGGTTGAGCCCCCCTGCCAAGCCAAGCCAAGACCCCGCCGCACCTGCAAACCAAACTAGAGGCGGCCACCTGTCAATCAAAGCCACCCGCGAGTGAACACCTGCTCACCAAACTATAGTTCTGATACACTTTTCCACTTTCGCTTTTTCGTACCGCTCCACTACTTTCCATTTTTCTTCCAAGCGTAAACAAGTCCTCGCTCTAAGTGCACGATATGAGACGTCACAATAGTCATGCCCAGTCCGCCGCCGAGTCCCCAGCCGAGCCCCGCGAGACCCCAAGCCACCACCGAGTCTCAAGCCAGACCCCCGCACCGAGCACCCCACCAAGACCACAAGCCCTGCCACACCACCACCACCATCACCAACTCCCACTCACACACACACACTCCATCACTTTCGCTTTCCGACCCAAAGTGACATAAACAAAGCCATCCACGCGAACCAAACTAGAGGCCGCCTGTGAATCAAAGTGACTTCGCTGAGGCCCCAGCCGTGGACCCCGCCGCAGCCCCGCCGAGCCCGACCCTCCCGCTGAGCCAAGCCACCGACCGACCCAGTTCCCAGACTCGTCCACGGCCAAGGCCAATCACCTTGACCTACATTCCGGCGTGATTGATTGATCACACCGACCTACTTCCCATGGGCAAGGTCAATGACCTTGACGTGACCTAGTTCCCACGGTCCTGAAAATTTTCCCACGCTAAACCGACGCCTTTCCTACTGTCCTTTGCACGGCAGCTTTGATTTATCCTACAAGATTATCGATGCGAAAGAGGAACGAGTTCACAGTGGCCCCAGTCGGTTTGTTGTAAGGGAAGTGTGTAGTGCGTGTTGATTTATATTTTAGTGGAAAGCTTTGTTATTAAATCGCTAGAAGAAAAAACTAGTTGGGATGTGGGTTCGACCCTTTCGGTCCACACGATCAACTTCCCAGTATGATGGATGTTGAATATATGATTGGATATTTTAATAATAAATTAACAATAGGCAATATAGAATATATATCTATAATACCGAGAATTTGTCACAATTGTTTATCAATATTTTCGCTAAAATGTCAAACTAAATGTGCGCACTTACAAGATTAGGATGACGAAAATGTATATAAAATTGATGTATTAATGTTTTTCGGCACCTCAATGAAGTCGATATATTTTTTAGTTCGCGCGGTATCGTGCAGGTACAAAAATCACTTAAGTCATTTAAACCAAAAACCGCTGGACCGAATATTATAAAAATCTGTTCAGATTATATTGTCGCTAATACGCTTCGAACGGCACCTCAAGTAAGTCAATATCTTTCGTGGTTCGGGCGATATCGTGCAGGTACAAAAATCACTTACGCCGCTTAAACAAAAAAACGGCTGGACCGAATTTTATGAAAATCTTTTCAGATCATATTTCGGTTAATACGCTTCGAACGACACCTCAACGAAGTCGATATCAGTTTTGGTTCTCGCGATATCGTGCAGGAAAAAATGACCACATCCGTACGCACATACACACACACACACATACTTCCTCCCAATTTTTTGCTTAAAATGCTCCTGGGACCTTGAAAGATGAAAATACGTTGAAATTTTCGATTTCGATTTTCGGACCGATTACAATAACTTCCTATACTGGGAAGTTAAAAAACAGTGGGTGTGTACTTATGTACACGCATTACAAGTTATACTTCTTTGGCGTGATTTTAAGACTAATTTTTAATTTGTACACAAATATTTTATTGGATTCTTTCTATTTTCGTACGTTGTAAGGTGCAAGCATTATGATGCCGACACGCTCAAGGCTGTCGGTTATACCGTATTCTAATCCTAACTAAAATCACCAACTAGTTGGGTCATTAGGCCTAATTACAATTATCTTAAGATGGGCTTAAAATGCGTCATGAAATTCTCGTAAGACTGGTTAATTTTCTACCAAAATATAATGAATGTTAAGCTTAATATGCGTCGCAAGCTGGATCAGCATTTATTTACCTGATAATACTACTGGTACTTCTAATTCTAACTCACTTCTTTTTTGTTCATTTCCGCCTTAGCTTCTGATTGAGGAATTTAGCTTCTCGTCCACTTTAGTCAGTTGATCAAACAATCGTACCATTATAGTCTAAGACGTTCGTTGTTCTTAGCCGTGCCTTTAGCTCGGCTAATCTCCGGCAATTTAAACGGACATCGTCTGTGTCCTCTGTCGCAATGAGGAATTCCAGGCGTTGCGTAGACTCATTTTGCCGGTATGCTCTCGTAACTCACCTGTGGGTTCATCGACCTTGGGTAGATTCATTCTACTTCCTTTGCCACTACTGAAATAAACGTCACTTCCAAATTCTGTTCACTTCCCTAGCTTCTTCTTTTAGTTGTTACTCAATTAAAATGAGTGGGTTAGGGTAATTGAAATATGATACGAAGAGTTTCATACTAAGGACATTAATGTATCGGCAAATACAGCATCAACGCTTCCAACGTTTGAGTGACAACACTCCGAACCTGTCCAAACACCATCGTTGGACGCTTGACATTGGACATTCGTAGTTCGAGTAGCGGCCACACAATGCGTTCTACCATCAAACGTCCAACGTTGGAAAGTGCTCATAGCATCGTTTAGAGCCGGGTTTAGCTGAAAACTAGGTTATGTAATTTATTTCCCTCCATAGCCTCTGGGTAAAAACCTCCTCACCCATGGACATCGTGAACGGACTTTGGCTACGAATTTTCATATGCCCATATAATAATAAACTTAATAGCTAAAGGATTGGAGTTGCAATGCTTGCCCTTTATAGCCTTTACCCCTTCGCCTATATCGTCCGCAGGCCGTATCAGAACATCAAAATTGGCAGCGTGCAGTAAATTAGGGCATGAGATAAAAATGCAGCACGCTGCAATCAAAAGTATTTCAATTGGCTGAGGCTGGTAAAATGACAAGCAAAGCAGCGTGCTGCATCTTCATATCATGTCTTAAATTTGCAGTACGCTGCATATTTGAGGTTCTGATAGGGCCTCCAGCAAACCCATCGTAGCTACAGGCGTGGAAGCAGCCGGTGCCGATCCTACGTTTGCTTGAATGGAGGACATTTCTCGTGTAATAACATAGTGGAGCCAAGTTTTTAAGTTTATTTTTGCAATAAAAACTTGTAAAATATTGTATTTTATCACTTTTTTCTGCACCTGGATTAGTGTGATTAGTGTTTCAGTGATTGAATTAAAACAATTTCAAAAAATTGAGTGAATCAAAACATATGGTTTAATTGTGAAGGTGACCAATTTTGTTTACATTCGCTGTGGTTTTGTCGAGTTATATTAGGGCAAAAATGTTGAATTTGTGTGGTTATGGAGTTAAAAGTGAATTTGAAGTGATTAAAGCTTGTTAAAGAATAATTTTTAAAAATATTAAAGCAGAAGAATGTGTAGCACAAAAACCGAAAGTTATTGTTATTCATGTTGTGTGGTGGTACTTGCACTTATGTTATAATAACCATTCCGCAATAATTTTTAACCACTTTTAATTTAATTACAACATCAATCCAACATTTTTTCCCTAAATTAACACCAAAAAACCACCATGTAAACAAAACTGGTCACCTTATCAATTTCATTCAATTTATTCACTCGGATCACTAACTAACTTAACACCGGTAATGCATGTGCAGTAAAAAATGTTAAAATACAATATTTTGCCACTTTTTACAAGTTAAAAACTTGGCGAGTCTATGATATCACACTACGAGTTAGAGAAATTGTCTTCCAGTAAAACCCCTCACCCACAAACAGCACACAATAAACACTATGAATCTTCCTATGCCCACGAAAAATCAAACATACGCTTAGCTGATGACTCGAACATGAAATTTATTTCCCTCCACAGCCTCAGCATAAAAACCCCCTCACCGATCGACATCGTGAACCGGCATCGGCTGCGAGTTTTTATATGCCCATAGTAATCACGGTATTCAGAAACAAGGTAATGTAAAAGACTGTATACCGTATACGGTATTTTAGTGCTGATGTCACGTGGGGGACACTTCCCATATAAAATCGAAGCTGTTGTTGTTGTTGTTTCAGCATTACGGCTGACGTCACCAGGCGCCCATTTTTTACGGTATTCGAAGCTGCTGTCGCTTTTACATTACCTTCGTTTTCTGTATACCGTGCATAATAATGATAACCCAGTGCGCATAAAGAATGGAAGTTGAAATGCTTGCCCTCCATTGCCTCCACCCCTTCGCCCATTAAATGGGCTCTTATGCCTATTCGGAAAACTCAGTGGATGGCGACACCGTCAGCTTTTAGAAAAACAAATTATAATTGCTATTTAAAATTATTTCTATATTTTCAATTCAACCTTAAATCTAACAAATCCAAATTATAATTCTTATTTCAATTTTCATTCAATTAAAAAAACCAAATTTTACTTCAATTGCAATTAAATAATATTTTGAATACTTTGTAATTTTATAGTTCGATTTTGACTCGCACGCGATCCTCTTGGCGCTGTGAATCTTGATCCCACGTTGATGTTGGTTTCGGTGTGAATCTTGGCTAAGTGTTATTTTTGGTGAGGAAAAATGGTTTTCTTTTCAAATTTCTGGATTGGGAAGTTACATGAACTCGTCTCGTTACATGTAATCTGGGCGGGATTTCACATTAACTCGACACGTTTAATGTGAGTAATAATTACATCAACTCGGCTCGTTGGATGTAATTGGATTGGGATCACTAGCGTTATGCTGGAATTCTCCGTGCTCGACTCGCTTCGGAGATCTAAAGTGATCTGAATTTTTGCATCACCTTGCTGCGATATTTATTTTGGTGCAGACAATAGATGTTGGTGGGGAACTTCGGAATCTATCCCTCCATCATGGATTTGGTGTATGTATGGGTGAGGCTGAGAACTGCCACTCTGGAGGCTGTGGAGGTAAGATTTGTTATTTGTTTTTTCCTTAAATTTCATTACGTTTACATGCTTACTTGAAGTAGATTTCAAGTAACTAAATATGCATGTAAACTCGTCCTGACTTCAAGTATACTTGAGTCAAGTAAATCACAAAAATTTGTTTGATTGACTTGAAAAAGCTCATGTAAACACTACTTGAATACTTGAAATTTTGCTTGTGTATTTTTTCTTTGGAACAAGAAGAAGATAAAAACTGTAGTGAATGTATACTTTTGATGCAATATTTTTAAAGTTATTTATATTATAATTTGAAGATAATTTCTGTTATAATATGAAAGGTCAAGTGTCAGTTCAAGAAAATTTCAAGACATTTTGAAGTCAAGTAAATGAACCGAAAACGCAACTTGAGTTTCAAGTAAATTTCAAGTCAGGAACTCAAGTAAATCATGTAAACGTAATGTTTATTTTTGATTTATTTTTGTATCTTTTTAGATTTGGGACAAGGCAACAGAGGCGTGTTTAGTTGATGGACGGGATCTGGGGTTGTCAGGTGAGTGTTTTTATTTTGAATTAGTTTTCTTTGTGGTAATTTTGTTTACTTTTTCAGGAGTGACGATTTTTCCGTTGACAGGACGGAACACCCATATCCTCCGTTCGTCATTCGTCAAAATTCACTCTCATAATATTTTTCAAAACGCGCCTAAAGAAGTATAACTTCAAAAAAAACCGTTGATGTTTTCTCAATAAATACGCGGTGAGTTTTGTATCTCTACATAGATGAAATTTAAAAAGAATTACAATCGCATTTTATGCAAACGTATACTCGTTGGTATGTGTGTGCGTGTGTGGTGTACGGTCGTACTGTCCTGCAACGATCCTTCTAATGCTCTTCATATGGACTATGTTTAAGCACTTTTGCTGCTCGCCCGTTGAAAGGCCCGTTTATTTCTACTCCGGCTAGGATATTTTCGTATAGTAGAGCGAATATCCACGTTGCTGCCACCGTCGTATGTGTTATTGCGTATCGCGTAATAAACTCGCCGACGACAATTCTATTGGGTTTCGTTGGAGTATGTGAATCAATATAAAAAAACACTTTACACTGCCAAACTATAATTTTTATTTAATAGAATCCGAAATAACAATTTTGGTTTATTTGAGGGAGACCGAGATTCGACGTTGATTGTTTGATGTTAAGACTTCGAATGCATTTCCATACTTTTCATTTGGCCATTCAAGCCGGAGGTAATGGAAATGTAATTTGATATTTTATTAAAGTCACGTTGAAGTGACATGCATTACTTTAAACAAAAATGCAGAGGTAATGGAATTTCGTGCAAAAAGTGCAATGAAAGAATTAAAGTACTTGGAAAAATGATTAAATTGAAATAATGATTAGTTGGAATGAAATGAGAGTAATGAACCTGATATTTGAAGAATTTGCTGCCATGTACAAATAGGCAGGATTTAATGTTACTTTACAACACTTCCCCCCTTAGGAATGAAAATCATACCTAGGGTTGGTGTGATTTTCATTAGAAGAATCAGAAGATTTAGAAGGGCAAGAAGAACAAGGGGTTTTAGCTACTGGTTCAGTTTTCTTTATATTTGAAATTTCTAGCTGGATAGCATTAAGCTCATTATTTTCAACGTTGGATCTCGGTACCCTTGTACAAAACTTAAGGTTAGAATAATATTTTAAGATAATTTTTGTGATTACTACAGCAGTTAACAATGTTACAATGATGGATAATGAGTACAAATGGTAAGAATGATTTTTAATAGCTTTAAGCGGAATTACTTTTTCTTTGAAACTTTTAATACTATAGCTTAGTTTTTGTAAATCTTCGAGTCTATCAATGACGTGTGATGAACTACTGAAATTTATTGGAGTTTCTTGAGCATATTTATTAAATTGTTCGAAATCTATGTTATTAATTTCCAAAATTGGAACTTTTGAAAAATAGTTTAGAGAAATGTTACTCTTAAAATTGGACTTTGAGCTTAAAATTATGTTTTTTGTGTGAGCCTCGCATCCTTCTTGTAGTTGGAAAATGTTTACACCTTGAAGTTTTATTTGAGTCGTTTTAGCTTTGCATCTTATGATGATTTGTTCGCCTGGTTCTGCGATTGAAATCCAGGAATTTGGTCTGGCAAGTTGAAGATACATAGAATTTTCTAGGCGCATTACTCGTACCATGCAAGAAGTTGGGACTGCTTCGACAGGATCAAGTAGACTTCTTTCACATCTATTGTTTAGGTGTGATATAAAAATTGGCGTTGTCTGCTCGCAAATGTAACGTTGACGTCTTGTGCTCTTACAGTATTTCAGGTCGTCATCATTAAGAAGAAGATAGTGCTGCTTAATAGAATCGATTAGTAGAAATTGTTTATCTGGTATAATAATAACATATGTTCCATTCTGAAATGACTTAGGTATACTAGTTAATTTATAAACATTAAATTCTATTGATCTAATCAAAGGTATTACTAATAAAAAATTAAGTTTTTTATTGCTGTAGTAAACATGTGTCTCTATTAATTTATACAATTCGCCCATATTTTCAATGCTAGGCGGTAAAGGTAAGTATAGACCATTCGGGAGAAAATCTTGAATTTTATTTAACTCATTTAACATATCGGCTCCATGTATTACGTATGGATGCAGGATACCTTGCGAACTCGAGACTAGAATTTCAATTATGTGAGATTGCGCTTGCGAGTACAAATCCGCGGTAATAATAAAAGATGCAAAAATTTCGTTCATTGCGGCTATTTGATCTTGGATATATAAATTTAGGTTTGTCATGTTTTCTAATTGGCTTAACTTAAATAGGGTTTTTGATATCTTGACATCAATGTCGTCTATATAATTCATGGTGTGATTGATTTGTTCTACGGTAAATTCTTGTACAGTGATCTGCTCTTTTATCAAACTATTGAGGTGTTCCTGATTTTGGCTTAGAATCTCAAGTTGTTCATCATAATATTTGGCATCGCTGTCATCTAGAGTTCCGAATAGTTGCTTTGCGACAGTGCCGACAACGTTGACTAGTCCCCGTTTTTGGATTAAATCTGATCGAGATCCTAGAATATTGCTTATTAACTTATTTTGGGTTTGGATAGTCGATAGAGTTTGCTTTATTTGAGGAAGATAAAGAGGACATTCTTTTAAGCTTATGTCTTCCTTTGATAAAAGTTCGCACATTCCTGTCATTTTCGTAGCTAAAGAATATAATTGTTTGTATTGAAGTTTAATGCCATTTAAATCAGTATGAATTAGAAGTTCCCATTTGTCATTGTAAATACTTGCTTGTCCCACATGCTCGTAATAAAATCCAGTTACGTTATCTAGTCTCGTTATATTAAAGCTATCTTCATTACCATTGACTACCATACACCATGCGGAGAGTAAACCAATAAACAATAGAGAGCCCATGGTCACGGCCATTTATCCTGGAAAAGTTTGTTTTAGTCAGTGGAAATACGTTAACTACTAAAGTATGGTATTAGACGATTATTATGAACCGTAACAGGTTTGTTTTTAATAATTATTTTACTATTTACACCTGCAGAAGATAGAATTTTATAAGGTCCAAGCCAGACTGGAGATAATTTTTTACATTTACCCTTGGTAGAACCTTCGTCTTTTAGTAAAACTAGATCGCCCTCTACAAAACTGGACGGGTTTGTTTGTTTATCATACTGTATTTTAGAAATGTTTTTATTCTTTAGGAGATTTTCTCTAGCTACCTGATTGGTGTGTTGCAGCCTAGACTTTAGTTCATTGGCATAGATATCGTAATTATACACGATTTCGGGTGATCGAGAGAAGGAGGAAGGAAGGTCGACTTTGCGACCAAATACAAGCTCGAAGGGAGTGTATCCAGTGGACGTGTTGGGTGTGGTATTATTAACAAATACCGCGTATTTAATCCAAGTATCCCAGTCATTTTGGGACCGATTAACAAAACACCTCAAATATTCTACAAAACCTCTATGGCTCCTTTCGCAAGAACCATTAGATTGTGGTCTGTATGCACTAGTTTGTAATTTGGTTATTTTTAATAACTTACAAGTTTCCTTCAGAATTTTTCCTATAAAATTTTGACCTTGGTCAGTAAGAATGTACTTAGGAGTACCAAAACGAAATATAATATCAGTGACTAGTTTTTCGGCTATGGTATTAGCCTCTTGATTAGGAATAGGGATAGCGTCGGTATACTTGGTCAAGTCATCTATGAAGGTTAAAAGATATTTGTTTCCTGTATTTGTAGCAGGAAGGGGACCTACAATATCCATACAAATTTTCTCGAATGGCTCTTTTGAAGTAGAAGTTATGACCATTGGTTCTCGGGTGTAACGAGTTACTTTATTTTTTCTACAAACTTCGCAGTTCCTAATGAAACGTTTAATGTCTCGATACATATGCCTCCATTTATGATATAATTTAATACGATTGTATGTCCTATTAACACCATTGTGACCACCTGTAGGATTGGAATGGTACTCTTGTAGTAATTTAAGAATTTGGTCTTCGTTCAGGTTAGAATCGAAATTGTTGTGACAAAAGATTACCTTTGTATCAATATCGCGAAAGACGTATCGTACCATTGCTCTAATATATTCGAATTTTAAATGTTTAAACGAAAGAGACTTAGTAGGATTTGGGAGTAAAATTTGGGAAATGCCTTCGAACTTAGAAAACGTCTTGAGAGCTTGGAATGTCTTGTAGAAATCTTTATAATCTGCTTTTTTTTCTTTGGAGTGAATCACTAAATAGGTAGCGAACTTTTCGTTCATTTTTAAAGGTATGACGTTGTGTTCTTCGAGAGTGGCTCTTTTTAATAATTCAAAATGATTGGCTTCGTCTATGAGGGTTTTAGTAAGGTTATCTAAATCTAATTCTTTATTAATGAAAATTCCTACGTTACTTTTCCCATCATTTTTGAGTTTGTCATTATTATCTGTAACGTTTGGATTGACAATGACGCTCCGCTGCATTTTATTTAGAAAATCTTCATACGAAAATAAATCAGGGTCAGATTCTGGAGATGAGGAAATTGGTATAACCGGTATATCTAATTCAGGGGTAGTTTTCTTATGATCAGATCGCAGGGTCATTTTAAATATTCGACTTAGACAGTCAGCGTTCGTATTTGTGGAACCCTTTTTGTATACGATATCAAAAGGAAATTCCTCGAGTTGTAATTTCCAACGCATCATGCGAGAACTAGGATCTTTACAATTTTGAAGATAGACCAAAGGTTTATGATCCGTAAAGATCTTAAATTTTTTTCCAAAAAGATAAGGACGGAAATGTTTGACAGACCATACGATTGCTAACAATTCTTTGTCAGTAGTTGAGTAGTTCAATTCACTTTTTCGCAGCATCTTGGAAGCATAAGCAATAGGTAGGTCAGAGCCAGGCTCACCCTGTGAGAGGACTGCACCGATAGCAAAACCACTAGCGTCGGTCGTTAATATAAAATCTTTGGTAAAATCAGGATATTGCAGAAGCGGTGGATTTGTTAAAGCTTGTTTTAGAGAATTAAAAGATTTAGAACAATGGTCGTCCCACTCGAACTTTGTATTTTTCTTCAGAAGGCGGGTGAGTGGTCGCGATATCTTAGCGAAATCTTTGATAAAACGTCTGTAATATCCGGCGAGACCCAGAAATATTTTAATTTCCTTTGGATTTTTAGGCGTAGAGAAGTTTTTTACGCTTTCGATCTTTTTAGGATCTGGACTAATTCCGGCTTCACTAATAATGTGACCGAGATAGGTAAGCTCGTTTCTTAAAAATTCGCACTTCTCGGGTTGAAGCTTAAGATTGTGGGAACGTAATCTCAAGAACACTTCCTTAAGTTTCTCATTATGTTCCTCTAACGATTTGGCATAAATAACAATATCATCCATGTATACAAAGACTTTTGAACCTTGAAGCCCCGCTAGCACATTGTTCATTAATCTCTGAAATGATGCCGGAGCACCTTTCAGACCATACGGCATACGGACATATTGGTAGTGACCTAACGGCGTTGAAAAGGCTGTTTTCTCTCTATCCTTAGGGCTTACCTCCATTTGGTGGAACCCGTTGGCGAGATCAAGCGTGGAAAAGAATTTAGCATTTCCTAATTGGTCTAAAATTTCCGTTATGTTCGGTAAGGGGTACGCATCTCCAACAGTCACTTCGTTCAGTTTCCTGAAGTCTACGACGATGCGCCATCTTTTGTTTCCGTTTATATCGGGTTTCTTCGGTACAACAATCAAGGGGAAATTCCACGGGCTATTTGATTCAGTTATGATGTTGTCTTGAAGCATTTGCTTTACTTGGGTATTTATTTCATTCTTTTGAAATTCTGGAACCCGATAGGGCTTAACATGGATGGGTTGTGCACCCGGAGTTGGGATATGATGTTGCACCGTTTTAGTGCAAGAGAGTTTATCTTCATTAAGATAGAAAAGATCGTTAAATTCGGAACATAATTTTAAAATGGATTCACGTTGATCGTCACTCATATGAGCTGTTCTGATTTCGCCTTGTATCCTAGCCTCGCGATTGCAATCTAAAGAGTCGTTGGTATTTTCGGAAGAAATGTGGCAGACTTGGAATTCGGATAAGTCAAGCAGATCGACTTTACTAATGTCGAGTTCCGAATCGTACTCATTTGGGTTTATGACAGATATCAAACAAGAATTATTTGTAGGCGTAGAGAGAGAATTCGAAATTATTAGGCCATTCTCTAGTTCCTTCGAAAGGCACAGGCAATCATGTTTAAAATCTGTTTTAATAGGAATTATCATCTCTGACCTGGCAGGAATTATCAACCTTGAAATAGAAGGCACTAGTATTGACACAAGGGATTTCTTCCCACAGAACATAGAAAGTGTCTTTTGACCGTAGTCTAGTTTTGCTTGAAATCTTGTTAAAAAGTCGTCCCCTATTATTCCGTCATTAGGTATAGGGAAATCGTTAGAAACAATATGGAATTTATAGGAAATAGTAGTTTTATTGAAATTTATTTTTACATAACTGATACCAATGGTATCCTTTAAATCTTCGCCAATACCCTTTAATTTGGCTTTTTGGTCCGTGTATACAAGCTGATTTTTATCTAGACAATTCAACTTTAATAAGGAGATCTCGCTACCGCTATCTATAAGTGAATTAAATTTATGTCCGACAACAGATGGAGAATTTAGAATAATAGAATTGAACTTCCGGTTATTTTTCAGGGACACAGTAAAAACATTTTTGATATAATTTTTCTGAAAAATTCTTTTAAAAGGCTTTTTACCTTTTAAAGATTTCCTTTTGTGAGGAGTGCGGCTAGAAGACGATTTAGGAAGAGAATTTGGTAATGGATTAGAATAATTTCTAGACCTTGCATCCTCGCACGATAATGGTAAGAGGGTATCGTTTAAAATGGGAGATAATTTATATGAAGTAGAAGTTGAAGGTTTGGAGGGTTTCTCAATTGAATTTATTGCAGCGATTCTGCTCTGGTCGCGCCTCCTCTCGTACCAGGGCCAACGGCGTTTCCCGAATCGTTTTGAGCATTCGTTCTTTTCTTACTTTCATTGTAAGCTCTTTTCCTACACTCTTTGATATGGTGCCCACGATTCTTACAATAACTGCAGATAAGATAGTTCAGTTTATGCACGGGAGACGAATATTCCTTTTTGACTACCGGTTTAGTTTCGTTGACGAATTTCGGAAGCGACGAATTTGACTTCAAGTAACATTGAGCGATGGTATGACCGGATTTATTACAAAATTGACACTTAGAGGTGGATTGAGATTTTTGAGAAATCTTTAATCTACCAACCGATTTTTCTTCTTGTACTGCTGCTTCGACAGCGTCAGTGAGGCTTTTGAAACGACTTGCTTTAATGATTAGTTTGACGGGATCTTGCAGGCCGTCTACGAATGATTTTAAGGCTGTTTTGCCGTTAAGGCTCTGGATAACCTCAGAAGCTGCCTCGCCTTCCGATATAATACAAGCATCGTTTAGATCGGCTAGAAGCCTTTCAACTCTGTTTGCGAAGGATCTTACATCTTCATGGAAACTTTGCTTAGCATTTACAAGTTCGGTTTGTATTTGAGCAAGCGTCCTTTTCTCTAGAAATTGTTCTTGTAGCGCTTGCCTTAATGCGCTCCAATCTTCGAAAGTTTTATACTTTACAATATTATACGCGGCACCGGTTAATTTGCACTTAATTATATTCAATACCATAGCGGAATCTGAAGCACTTAAACTACTGGGATTTACTACGTCGCAACAACTAACAAACCGATGCAATTCGTTACGGCTACCATCAAATTCGGGTATAAACTTTAGAGCGAAATCAGCACTGAGTTTTGGCGGCATTTCGATATCGTTGTGTTCAGGCAATTCAGGCAACGACATAAAATTAGATTAGGAAATAGGAACAAAACGTTGAAGAAATTAGTAATAAGGTAGTAAGGTAGTATAACGTTGAACAAAATATAGAAAATCACGGCGAACCCAAATGGATATCACTATTTTCTCGGGAGTAAAACCGAATATTCCGTAATATCAGCGCATCATAAAATTGAATTAAACTCAAAATTTTCTCACTTTCAGGTTACTTTCACAAACTGTAGCACCAAAATTTCTTAATAAAAATCACAATATATTTAAATTAGATATTTATGAGTAGTCGAAATTAAAAAGAATTAATATTTATTTATTTATTTGCTCGAAAATTAATAGGATGACGTTGTAAGTTAAACTTGAATCTTCCACAAAAAATTTGATAGGAAAAAATTTTTTTTATCTCTTAGTAAATATTTAAGTATTTCAAGGTTTAGTAAATATTTAAGTATTGTATTTAAGTATTTGATAAAATATTTTAGTAATTAAAAGGAAACTTATATATAAAATAAAACACATTAGTTATTTATTGTAAAAAAAATCAGATGAGAAAACTCTTTAGTTAAAAAAAACCTGAATATACTAGGTCTGTGAAGTTGGCAACACGAAATGCGAATTTTGGAAATTTTTTTTTGTCATACGTTTGTCCATCGTTTGTCCAAGTTTGTCCAGGCAAAAGTTTTTTTTGTCCAGGCATCGTTAACAAGTTATAAGCAAAAAAAGTTTTTTGCAAATTTTTTCATCCACCCCAACTTCGCAAAAACAAAATGTTTAACCGCATAGATCGTTTGTCCATCGTTTGTCCAAGTTTGTCCAGGCAAAAGTTTTTTTTGTCCAGGCATCAATAACAAGTTATAAGCAAAAAAAGTTTTTTGCAAATTTTTTCAACCACAAAATGTTTAACCGCATAGATCGTTTGTCCATCGTTTGTCCAAGTTTGTCCAGGCAAAAGTTTTTTTTGTCCAGGCATCAATAACAAGTTATAAGCAAAAAAAGTTTTTTGCAAATTTTTTCAACCACCACTTCGCAAAAACAAAATGTTTAACCGCATAGATCGTTTGTCCATCGTTTGTCCAAGTTTGTCCAGGCAAAAGTTTTTTTTGTCCAGGCATCAATAACAAGTTATAAGCAAAAAAAGTTTTTTGCAAATTTTTTCAACCACCACCCCAACTTCGCAAAAACAAAATGTTTAACCGCATAGATCGTTTGTCCATCGTTTGTCCAAGTTTGTCCAGGCAATAGTTTTTTTTGTCCAGGCATCAATAACAAGTTATAAGCAAAAAAAGTTTTTTGCAAATTTTTTCAACCACCACCCCAACTTCGCAAAAACAAAATGTTTAACCGCATAGATCGTTTGTCCATCGTTTGTCCAAGTTTGTCCAGGCAAAAGTTTTTTTTGTCCAGGCATCAATAACAAGTTATAAGCAAAAAAAGTTTTTTGCAAATTTTTTCAACCACCACCCCAACTTCGCAAAAACAAAATGTTTAACCGCATACATCGTTTGTCCATCGTTTGTCCAAGTTTGTCCAGCAATTATTTTTATTTGTGCACACACCAAATAATTATAATGAATAATTGAAACTTTCAATTGTGCGAAGCTGGCAGTCCCGAGTGCGAATTTCGCATTTTATCCTTGCGCGTTCATATTTGTCCACCAAATATATAGTTGCATTTGTCGGTTCACGTGCCGATAAAATTTTATTAATAAATCAATTATTCGGGAATATTGAATTGGGCATAAAAAAGGCGCGATTCGAAATGCGTATTTGTGTATTTCTGTAACCAGTTCAAGTTCGGCTCCGTACAAAAAATTTTCTAACACCGCCTATGTAATCTATTGCTGCACTTCGGAGTAGTAGTTATAAATAAAAGAAAACTACGAAAATATATGTTTTTATCACATTGCGTTTTTTAATTGCAGTTTATCCGGTGATAAAAATTGCCAAAAATCGTTTGTCCATGACAGAATCGTTTGACCATGGAAATAAATCGTTTGTCCAGGGACAGATTCAGGGTTTGGAATTACTTTGCTGAGACTCAAATTGCTGTTGCAGTCAAAATATTTAAAAGCTTTCAGGAGCATTTTGGTCCGGCTGCAAATGTTTCGGCTGTAAAATACTGGGCTGTGAAAAGCTTTCTGTTTGCTTACAGTTTTCAAAGATTTGCTCTTCAAAGGCTGTGATACACTTTGCTTCCTTCAGATTTTTTTCAATGATCCAACTTTATATGTATAGTAAAATGGTACTTTGTTTAGAGGGTGGACATTCTTTTGTATGTGTATGTGAAGCATTCACAGTCGGAACAGCATGCCCCAGCATTTGTAAGCACCAGCATTCCCAGCAATATGAAACAAAAAAGCTTTTACAGCCTGCAACAATAAGTTTGAAAATATGATTGCTGTAGCGAAACAAAGTCAACAGCAACGGTATTAAAATTGCTGCACAGATCTGTTTGTCTATGCTAGAAATCATTTGTAGTTTCTTGTGGAAACAAATTGGAGTGCTTTTCTCGCGGAAAATTTCCGATAAAAGATAAAAAGATATTTTTATATTTTGTCAATAGAAATTAAAAAAAATTGGTATTGCTAAAATAATTAAAAGGAGAAGAAAAAATAAATAAAATATTTCAACGAACTAAAAAAATTTGTGTCGAAATTTCATATTTCGTATAATATTTTAAAAGTATTAAATAAATATAAAAAAATAAAACTAATTATAAAAAATTTAACGTGGAAAAACTTTAACGTGGTGGAAAAAAGTGGACCTGTCAGAAAACCAAGTTCCAGCCGCTAGGAAATCAAAGAGTAGGAAAACTTTATTATCGCTTTTAAATGTTCATAGGCATATGTAATGAGTAATTTGAAAAAATTTCAGGCCTGAGAAAAGAAAACTTTGCTCTCGCGCAAATCGTCTCCACAAAATTGAAATTTAATCGATTTTTTTTGTTTTCAAGATTCTTTATTAGTTGAGGTAATTTTTGATTTTGTAGAATAGCTATTATATTTGTTAAACATTTGTATATGAATTATTGAATTTTCCATTTGCTGTAATATTTCATTTGATCAAATAATTTATGAATTTTTTATAATGTTTCAGTCCAATTTCTAAATTTGTTTACTCTAATTTCTGAAATTTTTTAACTTGTACTTTTGAAATTCATTGAATTTTTTACTTAAAATGTTTAATTTTTTTTGCAATTTTTGTTTTTTTTTTTGACATAAACACTTCCACTTTCTAAAATTTGTTAAATTTTGCAAATTTTACATTTTCAATTTCAATTTTGACGATTTTTGACATTTCTGTCAGTAACTTTTGAAATATTATAATTTAATTTTAAAACATTTTTCATTTTTAACATTATTTTTCGATTTTTTGAAATTTAGCAAATTTCAGACTTAACGAACTGTTTCCTTTTAGAAAGGGCTGATGAATTTAATTTATATATAAATTTATAATTTTTTCAGGATTTCGTTTGAAGATGCCACGACCACGGAATACCGATCCGAAGGCAATATTTGATTGCTTGTCATTATTGCCTATTTTTGACAACAACAATCGGTTGAAGTCACGGTCAGACAATGTGTGGAAAGAAGGCGCCAATCAATTGTCCAAAATGTCTCCAGACACTTTGAATTTTGTCGTTCGGAATGACAGGTGGAACTTGCTTCGGGATTTACAAGAATTTTTTGGAATTCCACAGGTCAATGCCACCATGAACAGTTCCGTGAACACTACAATCAACGAGATTGAAGATGACAATTTTTTACCCTTCATCAATGAAAATTGTTTGGCTGCTAAAAGTCAAACATTAATATTTGATATTTCTTTGAGTGAAGATGAATGGAATTGCATCAGGCCATTTCAGGCGCATGGCAAATCATCCCGTACTTTACAAAGTGGCTGGTCTGATGCAATTGCCAAAGCTTGCAATGTAAAGGCGAAGATTCCATGTGCATTTTCGTTCAAATATGCAAGAATTTCTGAATCGTCAGAATCAAAGGCGTATTTGAATATTTTTGGAACGTGTAATGAATGTGGCGCTAATTTGAGGGCGTTTTCCTTATTTGCGCCAATTGCTGGAAATGGGATTGAGTTAAGGGTACATACTGTTGACTCGACTGGAATTCCACACAAAGGCAAACGTCACGTTACAAGTAACGCACGAGTCCAAATTGGGAAAGAGCTCCTGTTAAAAAAACCGCGGTTGTTCCGAAATGAAGCAATGAATGACCTTTCTTTCGGAGATCTGGAGCCTCAGTTTCTTCCCAAAAAAGGGACCCTACGTAAAATAAAAGAGGAAGCCGTAAATCGGAATTTAGGTGTGAGCGCGAATATACATCCTGTTGACTCGTTGCTCAAGTTAAAATACCAAAATAAATACTCCGGATACATCAAAGACATTGCATTAGATAGATTTTATGTATTTTATTGGTCTCCGATGCAAATGGCAATGTACAAAGATCTAATAAAACAGACACATAAAATCGAACTCGATGCGACTGGGTCTCTTGTAAAATCGATCCCGAAAGCAACTAATGACAAATTGCCGGTCTTTTTATATCAAATTGTTATTAAAGGACATGACGGTATACAACCCGTGTTTCAGATGCTCTCCGAAAAACACGACACGAACACAATTTGTTATTGGTTGCGAGAAATTATGAGAGATGGTGCTCCAATTCCCCCCGAGACAGTATGCGATTATTCTCTAGCTTTATTGAATGCAACTTCACTGGCTTACAATGATAGGCGTTTGAATTCATATATTGCGGATTGCTATCGGTGGCTGACATCAGAAAGTTTGCAGCATCCTTTACAAACATTCATCCGAGTTGACATCGCCCATTTAATAAAAATTGCCTGCGATAAAAAAATTTTCGCTGGTAAATTGCCGAAGGTGAAAGATTTTTTTGTTCGATGCATTGCCGTAATGTCCTCATGTGAAAAAGTTTCGGAGTTCCAGTCACTGTTACTGGCCACCATTGTTGTGGCGAGTAGTGAATACTCGGGCAGTGATGCTGACGGCAACAAAGTGCCATGTGCTAAGAGGCATGAATTTCTTATGCAGCGGCTTAAAACTTTTTCACACGAAGAAAACGAACATTTCGCGGACAGGGAATACGACCATTTGGACGATGAGTTCCAACAAAATCACGCGATAAATAGTTTTGTCGATACCATTCGAGTCGATGCTTTGAATTTAGTCACAGAAACGGCAGAAACGGAGTTTCCGAATGCTTTTTATTGCCCAGAAATAATTCCACATTTGCTTAGACTGTCCAAACATTTCCCTATTTGGACGAATGTCATGCTGTCTTATTTCCCTCGCGCATCGCCGGTTGCATCTTCTGCTAGATGCGAGGCTTACTTCAAAGACCTGAAGCACAGTGATCTTGGACCAGATTATCAATGTCTACGTGCAGACAAGTTTGTGGTCAAACATATAAGGTCATTGGAAAATATTTCAAAAATTCAATACGCTGCAGGAAAACTTAAAAAAAACGAGCGAGCAATGGCGCAATCTGAGGCGAAATTTAAAAGGCAAAACAAAGCAGTAGATTTGTCATTTAACTTAGAAAATGACTTGATGCACGTAGAAAATTGGAGGGGATTAAATAATGCTGAAAAAAGGAGGGCAGATGACATTTCTTTTAATGACGATGATAAAGAAAATGAACAGGCTGTTCCGATTTTTAAAAAAATGTTGGAAACATACACATCACCATTAAAAGAATTGCCTCAATCTGATGCGAGGGGGAAATACTTGCGACCTTGCCCAGACATCCAACTTATATACGATCGTCCATTGAGAAGAAAAAAAGACTTCATTTTGCACAACGGCAATCTGTGCAGTCCGGTGATCATTGACAAGAAAAAGATTTATGTTCAGAACACATGCGCGTTTGACTCCATCGCAGAAATTTTCGCAAGTTGTTATTGCAATTTTGGCAAATTTAAGGAAATTGTTGACACCTCGCTCGACATTTTATTTTGTAATTTTATAAAAAAATACGCCACAGAGGGTGTTAGCAAATCTCTCTATGCGGAGCGCGCAAAAATTTTGGATTTTTTGTTCGAGAACAAAAATAATTACGTAGATTGTTTCTGCAGCGTTTACGAGTTGTTAAAGAAACTAATCTGCAACATGCCGTGCTCGAAAGTGTTCGAAGAATGTAGCAGGTGTGGCACGGTTGAGAAATCAGAACCGGTTCTGGTTTGCGATGGTTTCTCTTTCGATTTGGAAGTACAGAAGTACCTGTGCACGTTTGTCAACCAGACCTTTGAAGAAAGAGCACAGGAATGCAAAAAATGCGCTTCGAAAATTAAAGTTTCAAAAAAGAGTTCTGCATTTCTGGCCTTAGATGTTGACATAATTTTCCAATTGGAAAAGGGCAGATTTCCCCGTGGCGTAAGACTCGCGGAAATACCTCTGCACATTGACGTGACAGAAAAGAAATATATGCTAGGAGGCGTTATTGCCCATGTCACAGGTCACTTCATTGCGTATTCTCGTCAAGTGTCCGGTGCCTGGCAAAAACACGATGATATGTCGAGGAAAATGCAATGCATCAAAGCAACTGAAATGGTGTTGCCGGTTATTCTTGTATATGTAGAATGTTGAAGTAGTCCATGGAAATAGTGTAAGTTTAAATTTCAGTTTTCGGAATCCGCGGCCCCCAAATTTGACGGCCATCTTGGAAAAACTGTGCAAACTGTTTTTCTACTATATCTCCGTAACAGTACATCTTGTAGATAGCTTTAGTAGTTCAGCAGCAATTTTATCTCCTCCAGGGGCATTATTATTTTTGAGCTTATTTATGGCTTTTTTCACCAGGTCCAGGTTTGGGCTCGTTATAAGGGTTAAAATAAATTTTGTATGAAGAGGTCGATTGAAACTACCCAAGTCTTCATTTATTTTGGGCTTCCGTCGGGTTACTAATTGTCGTCTCGGCACATACAAGTTCTTGGTTTAAATTTTTCAGTAATCGACTGGGCGTAATGTTTTTGTTGCTAAAATTGAAGCTAGCGTCCAAGATTTTCGCATTCTGTTGTTCCCTCTTCATTCCATATGCATATCGTCGTTTTGCTATAAAGGTGTCCATACTAGTTGTGGTCCCTATGACTTTCATTTCATTCTTCTACAGCTGCTTCACATTTTTCATCAAACCAATCGTTCCCGTTTCTTCTTTGAACTAATCCGATGGCGTCTTCGGCAGGGGCTTTAAAACTGTCTTTCATACATTCCCATATTTCATTTATACTATCTGGTTGTTGCAGCAGCATGTAAAGGTATTAATTCAATTAAAAATTATAAATGTCTTAACTCTAATGATCATCACAAATATCCAATAAGTTTCTATGTAAATCATCCGTTAATTAAATTCATTTCTTGCTCTACGAAGTTATAACTTAGAAAGTTCTTAAATTTGGAAAGACTCATGTTAAAAATAAACACTTGTACGAATTATTGTTGAAATTGAACTATAAATCTACCTCAGTTCAAACGCAAAGCCTGTTCGTTTTAGTCCCATAATGCTCAACGGTGTTTGCTACAATTTACCCCTCAGGAAAGGTATTTCGATTAAAGAAATTATGTTATAACGAACTTTTGCATTAAAATTCGTCCACAACAGTTTCTTTAATAATTACGAAAACTACAGTGATTTTTTATGCAAGAGGAAAAAATTTTAGAAACGAGAAATTAGAAGAGTTATTAACGGTAATTTAAATGCTTCTAATTTACAATTATAAGGACCACATGTTAGCATATATTCTTTAAGGTTCAATTTGAATAAATTATTTAGCAATATTAAGTTCACAGGCCTAGTTTGCGGAAAGGGTTGAACTAAAAAAGATACTTCTTCTTCTAAGATGGTTCTACAGCCCAAATCGAGCCTTCAGTTTTTTCCTCCAGACGTCCCTCTGCCCCGCAGCTTGTTTCCAGTTTTTTGTATTGAGCAGTTTTGCTGCATCGGCCTTAACGTTGTCTTCCCACCTTGACCGCGGTTTGCCAATTGGGTTTTTGCCATTTGGTATTAGATACAGGGATTTTTTTGGTATCCTTGAGTCATCCATTCTTTGGACATGGCCAGCCTAACGTAAACGCAGTAGCTTGGCATGTGTCGAGAGTTTAAACTCTTTGTATAGATCGTACTATTCGTGATTGTAGCGTATTCCATGCATTGCCTTTATTGATTGGGCCGTATATCCTACCTCTCAAATATATCCATCTTGTCTGTGGATTTATGAGAAATACCCCATGCTTCAGAAAACTAAAACCTTTTACCCCAAGTTAAAAAAGTATCCTTCTAATAAAAAGTATCCTTCTAAATCTTTCATATTTTTAAATCTATTATACATATTATGATCTGTTGTTTCACTATTTCCATACTTCGGATAAAATTAAAAATAGTGAACAAGTAAGTATAAAAGAGAAGATAGAAGCTATAAGGGGATATATTTAATAATATTTAAAATATATAAATAAAAATAGAGTAGAACAGTATTACAATCAAACTTATAATTAATTGTATGCAATTAAATGTAGAAAATGTTAAGTTCTATGTTTTAGCAAAATTTACGGAAAGTTGTGACCAAACAAATACGAAAGAATCAAGTATTTGAAATGTTTTATTTATTTAAAAAAAATATATTTACTCATATCCGCGCTAGTAACGAAATAATAATAAAAAAAATTGGACGGAACGAAATTTGGGATTTGGCTCGAGTTTAGCTAAATCTGTGAGAGTTAGATCAGCATTTGTTATTTTATTGGAGTTTCCATAACACCTACCAGAGAAAATAACTGGAATAGGTTAGAAAGCTTTCAGTCGGCTTCTCTTCAGAGAAGGAAATAAATGAAGTTTTGTTACTGTCAGTCCTGGATGGAGCTCCAAGGTTTAAAGTCGGAGTATTGCCGTCATCTGTTAAATACCTTACTGTCGACTTGTAGTCTGAGATGATAATAACAGGAGTTTTGTTATTTTCATTCTTTGAAGGAATTCCTAGGTTTAAAGTCGGTATCGCCGTTTGTTTTAAAGTTTTCTTGGCAGATGAGCTGGTAGCAAAATGTTTTGAGTAAACATATGAAACTTTCTTTAAGGGAGTATTTTTTTGTGGATTAGGCTTACTGGGGAAACCACTTTAAAAAAAACGCGCCAAATACTCTACCCCTGCGGTGGTGTGGAAAGGAGTATTTATTTTTAACAAAATACCAAATACTTTTATATGATATAATTAGAGAAAAAAGGCAAAAAAGGAAGAGATAGGTATAGTCGACTAACAGCAATATTGTCATATTGTCCTGTTTCCAGTATCACCAGGAGTATATTCTTGTTTTGAACGTTGTAAACATTGTGCTACTTTTGATATAAACTATTTGATATAATTGAAGTTTTTTTTACCGCATTTCCAGCTTATGAGAATAACTTCGGTTGTATAAGTCGGATCAGATCAAACTATAAACCAGTCTCTTCGTAATGCAATTGCCAATAATACTTTTTGGTTTAAAGTCTCTGAAGTACGTACATAACCTAGAAAACTGAAAAATCGAGAAAAACCAGTATTTTTTTTTCATTTGAGTGCCCAAGACCGTCAACTAGACTAATTAGCCCCAAGCTTTCAGAAAATACAATTTTTGATGCTATAAAAAGATTCTGAAAAACTGGTGCCAAAATACTGAACACATTTGTCAAAATTGCTTTTGTAATTTTAAATTTTAAAATTAAATTCAAAATGAAAATACATATTTTCTTTCAAAATGTTGTTCTCGACGGCAGCTGAAATGTTGTAATTTTGGTTCATTTTTTCATTTATAACTCAAATAACAAAAATTGCATTTTTCGGCCCTGTTGAAAAATAAATTTCAAATGTTTTATCAGATCTGGTATAGAAATTTGAGAACTTTAATTTAAAAAAATGGTTCAGTTTTGTTAACGGGAACTCGAGAAAAGAAAATCAATGCAATTTACTTTGCTTTACTTTACATCAATCATATTTTCAAACTTATTGTGTAAAAGCTTTTTTGTTTCATATTGCTGGGAATGCTGGTGCTTACAAATGCTGGGGCATGCTGTTCCGACTGTGAATGCTTCACAAACACATACGAAAGAATGTCCGCCCTCTAAACAAAGTACCATTTTACTATATAAAGTTGGATCATTGAAAAAAATCTGAAGGAAGCAAAGTGTATCACAGCCTTTGAAGAGCAAATCTTTGAAAACTGTAAGCAAACAGAAAGCTTTTCGCAGCCCAGTATTTTACAGCCGAAACATTTGCAGCCGGACCAAAATGCTCCTGAAAGCTTTTAAATATTTTGACTGCAACAGCAATTTGAGTCTCAGCAAAGTAATTCCAAACCCTGAATCTGTCCCTGGACAAACGATTTATTTCCATGGTCAAACGATTCTGTCATGGACAAACGATTTTTGGCAATTTTTATCCCCGGATAAACTGCAATTAAAAAACGCAATGTGATAAAAACATATATTTTCGTAGTTTTCTTTTATTTATTTATAAATTATAACTACTACTCCGAAGTGCAGCAATAGATTACATAGGCGGTGTTAGAAAATTTTTTGTACGGAGCCGAACTTGAACTGGTTACAGAAATACACAAATACGCATTTCGAATCGCGCCTTTTTTATGCCCAATTCAATATTCCCGAATAATTGATTTATTAATAAAATTTTATCGGCACGTGAACGGACAAATGCAACTACATATTTGGTGGACAAATATGAACGCGCAAGGATAAAATGCGAAATTCGCACTCGGGACTGCCAGCTTCGCACAATTGAAAGTTTCAATTATTCCTTATAATTATTTGGTGTGTGCACAAATAAAAATAATTGCTGGACAAACTTGGACAAACGATGTATGCGGTTAAACATTTTGTTTTTGCGAAGTTGGGGTGGTGGTTGAAAAAATTTGCAAAAAACTTTTTTTGCTTATAACTTGTTATTGATGCCTGGACAAAAAAAACTTTTGCCTGGACAAACTTGGACAAACGATGGACAAACGATCTATGCGGTTAAACATTTTGTTTTTGCGAAGTTGGGGTGGTGGTTGAAAAAATTTGCAAAAAACTTTTTTTGCTTATAACTTGTTATTGATGCCTGGACAAAAAAAACTTTTGCCTGGACAAACTTGGACAAACGATGGACAAACGATCTATGCGGTTAAACATTTTGTTTTTGCGAAGTTGGGGTGGTGGTTGAAAAAATTTGCAAAAAACTTTTTTTGCTTATAACTTGTTATTGATGCCTGGACAAAAAAAACTTTTGCCTGGACAAACTTGGACAAACGATGGACAAACGATCTATGCGGTTAAACATTTTGTTTTTGCGAAGTTGGGGTGGTGGATGAAAAAATTTGCAAAAAACTTTTTTTGCTTATAACTTGTTATTGATGCCTGGACAAAAAAAACTTTTGCCTGGACAAACTTGGACAAACGATGGACAAACGATCTATGCGGTTAAACATTTTGTTTTTGCGAAGTTGGGGTGGTGGATGAAAAAATTTGCAAAAAACTTTTTTTGCTTATAACTTGTTATTGATGCCTGGACAAAAAAAACTTTTGCCTGGACAAACTTGGACAAACGATGGACAAACGATCTATGCGGTTAAACATTTTGTTTTTGCGAAGTTGGGGTGGTGGTTGAAAAAATTTGCAAAAAACTTTTTTTGCTTATAACTTGTTATTGATGCCTGGACAAAAAAAACTTTTGCCTGGACAAACTTGGACAAACGATGGACAAACGATCTATGCGGTTAAACATTTTGTTTTTGCGAAGTTGGGGTGGTGGATGAAAAAATTTGCAAAAAACTTTTTTTGCTTATAACTTGTTATTGATGCCTGGACAAAAAAAACTTTTGCCTGGACAAACTTGGACAAACGATGGACAAACGATCTATGCGGTTAAACATTTTGTTTTTGCGAAGTTGGGGTGGTGGATGAAAAAATTTGCAAAAAACTTTTTTTGCTTATAACTTGTTATTGATGCCTGGACAAAAAAAACTTTTGCCTGGACAAACTTGGACAAACGATGGACAAACGATCTATGCGGTTAAACATTTTGTTTTTGCGAAGTTGGGGTGGTGGTTGAAAAAATTTGCAAAAAACTTTTTTTGCTTATAACTTGTTATTGATGCCTGGACAAAAAAAACTTTTGCCTGGACAAACTTGGACAAACGATGGACAAACGATCTATGCGGTTAAACATTTTGTTTTTGCGAAGTTGGGGTGGTGGTTGAAAAAATTTGCAAAAAACTTTTTTTGCTTATAACTTGTTATTGATGCCTGGACAAAAAAAACTTTTGCCTGGACAAACTTGGACAAACGATGGACAAACGATCTATGCGGTTAAACATTTTGTTTTTGCGAAGTTGGGGTGGTGGTTGAAAAAATTTGCAAAAAACTTTTTTTGCTTATAACTTGTTATTGATGCCTGGACAAAAAAAACTTTTGCCTGGACAAACTTGGACAAACGATGGACAAACGATCTATGCGGTTAAACATTTTGTTTTTGCGAAGTTGGGGTGGTGGTTGAAAAAATTTGCAAAAAACTTTTTTTGCTTATAACTTGTTATTGATGCCTGGACAAAAAAAACTTTTGCCTGGACAAACTTGGACAAACGATGGACAAACGATCTATGCGGTTAAACATTTTGTTTTTGCGAAGTTGGGGTGGTGGATGAAAAAATTTGCAAAAAACTTTTTTTGCTTATAACTTGTTATTGATGCCTGGACAAAAAAAACTTTTGCCTGGACAAACTTGGACAAACGATGGACAAACGATCTATGCGGTTAAACATTTTGTTTTTGCGAAGTTGGGGTGGTGGATGAAAAAATTTGCAAAAAACTTTTTTTGCTTATAACTTGTTATTGATGCCTGGACAAAAAAAACTTTTGCCTGGACAAACTTGGACAAACGATGGACAAACGATCTATGCGGTTAAACATTTTGTTTTTGCGGTGGTTGAAAAAATTTGCAAAAAACTTTTTTTGCTTATAACTTGTTATTGATGCCTGGACAAAAAAAAACTTTTGCCTGGACAAACTTGGACAAACGATGGACAAACGATCTATGCGGTTAAACATTTTGTTTTTGCGAAGTTGGGGTGGTGGATGAAAAAATTTGCAAAAAACTTTTTTTGCTTATAACTTGTTATTGATGCCTGGACAAAAAAAACTTTTGCCTGGACAAACTTGGACAAACGATGGACAAACGATCTATGCGGTTAAACATTTTGTTTTTGCGAAGTTGGGGTGGTGGATGAAAAAATTTGCAAAAAACTTTTTTTGCTTATAACTTGTTATTGATGCCTGGACAAAAAAAACTTTTGCCTGGACAAACTTGGACAAACGATGGACAAACGATCTATGCGGTTAAACATTTTGTTTTTGCGAAGTTGGGGTGGTGGTTGAAAAAATTTGCAAAAAACTTTTTTTGCTTATAACTTGTTATTGATGCCTGGACAAAAAAAACTTTTGCCTGGACAAACTTGGACAAACGATGGACAAACGATCTATGCGGTTAAACATTTTGTTTTTGCGAAGTTGGGGTGGTGGTTGAAAAAATTTGCAAAAAACTTTTTTTGCTTATAACTTGTTATTGATGCCTGGACAAAAAAAACTTTTGCCTGGACAAACTTGGACAAACGATGGACAAACGATCTATGCGGTTAAACATTTTGTTTTTGCGAAGTTGGGGTGGTGGTTGAAAAAATTTGCAAAAAACTTTTTTTGCTTATAACTTGTTATTGATGCCTGGACAAAAAAAACTTTTGCCTGGACAAACTTGGACAAACGATGGACAAACGATCTATGCGGTTAAACATTTCGTTTTTGCGAAGTTGGGGTGGTGGTTGAAAAAATTTGCAAAAAACTGTTTTTGCTTATAACTTGTTATTGATGCCTGGACAAAAAAAACTTTTGCCTGGACAAACTTGGACAAACGATGGACAAACGTATGACAAAAAAAAATTTCCAAAATTCGCATTTCGTGTTGCCAACTTCACAAACCTGAAAAATTTCAATCATTTATTATAATTAATTGTTGGGTGGACAAATAAAAATAACTGCTGGACAAACTTGGACAAACGATGGACAAACGTATGACAAAAAAAAATTTCCAAAATTCGCATTTCGTGTTGCCAACTTCACAAACCTGAAAAAATTCAATCATTTATTATAATTAATTGGGGGGTGGACAAATAAAAATAACTGCTGGACAAACTTGGACAAACGATGGACAAACGATATATGTGGTTAAACAATGTTTTTTTCAAAGTTGGGGTTTTGGTTGAAAAAATTTGCAAAAATTTTTTTTTGCTTATAACTTGTTAACGGTGCCTGGACAAACAAAACTTTTGCTTGGACAAACTTGGACAAACGATGGACAAACGTATGAAAAAAAAAAATTTCCAAAATTCGCATTTCGTGTTGCCAACTTCACAGACCTGAATATACTCCCACGTAGGTAGATGAAAATTTTAGATGATTATCGACTTTTCCGCTGAATATGGATCCCACGTAGATGATAGATGAAAATTTTAGATGATTATCGGCCTCTCCAATGAATATAGATCCCACGTAGATGATGAAAATTTCTTTTAGTTGTTATTCGGGGGTTGTCGATCGACGCACTTTATTACTTTAATACCAGCAACCCCACACCTGACACCACTTTTGTTATTGCGTATCGCGTAATAAACTCGCCGACGACAATTCTATTGGGTTTCGTTGGAGTATGTGAATCAATATAAAAAAACACTTTACACTGCCAAACTATAATTTTTATTTAATAGAATCCGAAATAACAATTTTGGTTTATTTGAGGGAGACCGAGATTCGACGTTGATTGTTTGATGTTAAGACTTCGAATGCATTTCCATACTTTTCATTTGGCCATTCAAGCCGGAGGTAATGGAAATGTAATTTGATATTTTATTAAAGTCACGTTGAAGTGACATGCATTACTTTAAACAAAAATGCAGAGGTAATGGAATTTCGTGCAAAAAGTGCAATGAAAGAATTAAAGTACTTGGAAAAATGATTAAATTGAAATAATGATTAGTTGGAATGAAATGAGAGTAATGAACCTGATATTTGAAGAATTTGCTGCCATGTACAAATAGGCAGGATTTAATGTTACTTTACAACATATGCCCTTAATAGCAGCCACACGGCCGCCATACCACCGTCGTTTTTCCGTTAATGGTACTGCAGGGCCGTCATTCCACCGTCGGTCGCCCCCTGCATGGCCGCACTGTCCTGCAAGGGGCCTTCTGATGCCCTCCATATGGCCGAGGTATATAAAAATCACGCCCGTTGTAAGGCTATATTTTATATTTACTCGGGTAGGTCTGTCGCATTAGCTAGTAATTATATAAATTTGTACCGATATAACATACCTACATATAAAAATATTTCCTTTGAATTTTTTATATAAAAACCGTCACCCATTTTCCAGACAATCCAATACTTTTAGCTCCGGCATCACCGTCACTAAGATTTGCAGAGATATATCCTTACCCTTGATAATAACGCTTTTCCACCCGAAATTACTTTTCGCCGTTGCATTTACTTTACTCAACAGGATCCATAGTTATTTTTTCAAATCGCAGAAAAATATTTTTCAACTCTTACTAAAAAATCCTTTACAGAAAATTTGTCAAGCATAAATTTCAATATTTGCCTGAATTTGAAAACTGCCAGGAGCACTTTTTCGTATGCTCAAACTGTGGAAAATACAGCAGAGAACGTCTTCCAGTAACAAATTGCGAAGGTTTTTTCATTAAGTATTGAAAACATGAAATTCTCCTCAAAATTTCACATTCGTGTATTTTTAAAGTGCACGAGTGTGCGACCCCTTTGATTGCTGTGTAATTCGCAGTCTCACGTTCTGAACCAAAGAAACACAAAAAAGGTGAAAAAGGTGTAATTTCATGGGTGCAATCAAATGTAAAAAAGGACTGAATAAGGCAAAACGTTGGTGTTTAAGCACCATAGAAATGCTTTGCGGCCAGAACTTTCTTGTAACTATTTTCTACAGCTCCCACAAAAGTGTCCCAGGTGCGAAAAAAACTTAATGTCCCTTCCCTCCTTCAACCACCATTTATTAATATAAGTAGTTACATCACTCCCATACTATACACCTAGCTCCTTCGAGGATACCCAGTTTATACGGAATCAATAGGTAAAATGTGGGCGGAGGGGTGGCTGGAACCGCTCCGGTGTCTCCTTGCCAGGGGCTTACAGTTTGCCATGTTTAAGTTATGGGTGGAGCAAGAACAAACTATTCCTTAAGGGAAACTGGTGGCAGCTGGAACCCTCGCAAGGATTTATTTCTATTAGGACAAATTTTCCAGAATCTCTTACCTTAACAGAAGTGTAAGGTATACATGCGAGGGAATTTTCTGTATAGGAAAGTTTCTGCAAAGGAATACACTGCTGCGATGTCATTGGTTGGGGGGAATTTTTAAAATAAAATACTTAATCAAGAACAAAGCTTTGAACATTATCTGAAAGACCTTAAACAGGGGCAGAGGTCTTGTATGGGCACTTTGTGGGTAGCTCTACCTTATGTAAAATAAAATTGCAAATTTATTATATTTAAAATCTTAGAGAGAGATTTTCCTTTGCATTTAATAATAGAAAAGAGTGGGTGTATAAAACCCTTGGTGTTTTTAAAGAATTATAAGTTTTCACCGTTTATTGGTCTTGGAAAATATCACGTAATTTTTTTCCTCAGGAAACAGTGTAAAACGGGGTTATATAAAGTAAAACCTGTTTTTCTACTCCATTCACTTACAGGCCGCCGGCAGGCCAGGTCCGCAGGCACGGACTGATGAAGGCCACACAATACTCAGTCTGTCTGAGGGACGAGGGCTTCAGGTATCGGCCTGACATGCTGTGGCATGCAGGTGACCATGATTCCCTACAGACACACAGGCGAAGACGACAATTTAGGGTAGGCTTAGGCAGGTTGTTAATTCAAGTGCAAAAATATTCATGGCCTTAACGAAAATTTTAAAGGACAAACAGATTGGTGACTGGAGAAACCTTTAAAATACATAGACCACTTAATTGCTTATGGGAAAATCTCTCGCAGACACAGCCGTCACCGCCTCCTTGCCAGTCTGTTTGTGCCTCAAGGCGGCACTTGACTCACGCCATAAACACCCGCGAACAAGCGCGAACACGTGGATAGTTTTCGCGGCAAGTTCGCCTATTGCTTTCAGTTTCGAGTCAGTTTCGTCTTGAATTCGTACAGTAAATTCACGGGTTGAGACTGAATAGAAGTTCCAGGGTGGTAGTACGTAAGTTGTTTCAGACGAAGAGGTCGAGTGAGGTAAACTTTTGTAAGAATAGGTCGATTGAAATAACTCAAGTCCTACCACCGCAGATCTTCATACCCAAACTGACGACAAATGCAATTGAAATTAGCCCTAACTATAATGGTCCTATGCTTTCTTAAAACAGCATGAGATATTGTACGCTTCTATGGGGACTAGAGCTAACAACAACAATGGCCTTAAGACGATCTTTCGTTCTCTTTCACAAACTTTTGTTAAGTCTTAAGGCTACGGCCTGGACCGTAAAATCTTAAAGAATCTTCAAAAAATTGACGCAAACAATTAATGTGTTTTACGAAAATTAAAGTTTCAGTGAGAATATAATAAAAAAGGGTATTTGGACAGTTGCACAATTTTTGCAAAGGTTACGTGCATATCATTACTACCAATCGCCCCAGAAGACGTGCATAAGACTGCACTCATTACGCCATTCGGCCTATATGAGTTAACTCGTATGCCATTCGGCTTACGAAATGCAGCCCAAACCTTTTAAAGGTTCATAAGGTACGAGAGATCTCGACTTCGTTTATGTACACTTGGACCATATAATTATCGCCAGTAAAACCGCGGATGAGCATACCCTTCACGTTGAAGAGCTCTTTAAACGCCTCGATAGCTTTGGTATAACCATCAAGCTTCTAAGCCACCGCTCCGATCGGGAGGGGATGGGGGGGGGAGCTATCGCTGACCTCGCACCTCCAACTTCTGTCAAATCGATCCAGAAGTTTTCGGGAATGGTGAATTTCTATCACCGACTTATCCCAAAATTGGCTGAACAGTTGGGCCCGATAAACGGGCATTAGAGAGACCTTCTCAACTGCCCACGTGCCTATAAAGTATTTACCTGGCCAGCAAAATGTCAGGCGGCATTCCTCAAGGTAAAACCCTTGATGGGCGGAGAAACTCTGCTGAACCAACCAATAGAGAATGCAAAATAAAGTCTAACGACTGACGCCTCTGCAATTGGAGGCGTTTGGAACAATTTAATGGTCACCGGTGGCAACCTCTAGCTTTTTATTCCAAAAAGCTGTTACCAACAGAACGGAAGTACTCTACATTCGATCGCGAGCTTCTCGCAATCAAACACTGCCCCTATTTCTTTGGAGAAAGCAATTTCGTAGTCTATACTGACCAGAAACCACTGGTACACGCTCTTCATACAAAGACCGGACGATCCCCTCGACAGACCAGACGTTTGGGTCTAATTTATCAGTTTACCACAGACGTCAGACATGTGTCGAGTAAACATAACGTTGTCGCATACTACTTGTCGCGCTCACTAGCAGCCAACAACGTTGACTCAATCACATTCGACCTACCTTCACTAGCTCAGGCTCAACAAGGTGACACAGAGCTAAAGCCTTTACAAGGACACCCCAGCAATGGGTCACGGGTAAAACTATTTTTCACGCCAATACCATTTACCGCCCATCAAGTGTGGTGTGAAACTAGCATAGGCATCCGTAGCCCTTACTATACCCAGTTCCTTACGTAGACTAGCGTTCAACTCCGAACATAGTCTCTTTCACTCTGGTATTCGCGCTACAACACGAGTTGTTACCAAGAAATACTTCTGGCCATAGATCAATAAAAAGTGCAATGAATGGTCTAGAATCTAGATCATGCCCAGATTGCCAAAAGTACAAAGTTTCAAGGCATAACAAATCTTCATTTGAAGCTTTCAAGCTTCCAATTAACAGATTTGACCATATCCATATGGTTATAGTGGGACCCCTACCCCATCTCGTGGATACTCTTATATCTTAACGATAGTCGATAGATTCACGCGACGGCCTGAAGCATATCCAATTTGGGAAATCTCCGCTTCAACAGTGGCAGAAAAATTCGTCACTGAATTTGTCCCACGATTCGGCGTATCTCTAGAGATCACAACCGATCCAGGTACGCAGTTCAAATCGAAACTGTTCAATGAAGTCGCCAAATGATTCGGCACTCATCGAATCCGGACAGCCGCTTACCATCCACAGGCAAACGGGATGGTTGAACGGTTCCACAGGCAACTAAAAGCAGCCATAATGGCAAGGGACAGCACTACTCATTGGAGTAAAAACCTTTGTCATGTTAGGTATACGGACGGAAATTAAGACCGATTTACAATGTTCACCGGCCGAGCTTGTATACGGACAAAATCTGAGACTTCCCAATTCGATTTCTATCACAACTGATGAAAATCCAAAGAATTAGAATCCCTCTCTCGCTGTCCTTCTTATATGCAGAAAATTTAGGCAATAAATTCTCGGCAACCCGTCCAAAAGGATGTCCAAGTGCCAGAAGCCCTGGAGAACGCCGACTAAGTTTTCATACGAGTCGACAGAGTTCGAAAAACTTTCGAACTTCCATATGAAGATGATACGAAGTAATCAAACATTTACGAAAACACTTCGTTGTCAAATTGAACGGCACAACTAAGTCAATATCCATTGATAGGCTAAAACCAGCCACCCGCTGGGACCGCGACAATGAAGATCAGCCGTCTAAAGCGGTTGGGGGGGTATGTGGTTACCGCGTACAAACTTAATTACTAAGTTCTAAGCAATTCACACAACAACTTCTGTCACGATCAAAACGATCATTCGGAACACTCTACCGGTCACTGAACTCATAGTTCGCTAGTATTCCGAATTTTTCTAAATTTTTCCACATTAATTTCCCGGCGTGTAATCTTACCTTTCCTAAAACAATTTTCAAAGATACAAAATCATTAACCAAGTGACTTGGTGACTCAGATGCCGCAATTCCCGCCAAAATCAAAACACCAGATCATTCATCCAGCACACGTAATGGCAGCAGCAGCAGCAGGACACCACGATCGACTTCCATTGTTGCCCCAGACAACAGCCTTGAACTTCTGGAGCAAAGGCTATTGTCCCACTTGCATCGTATGCTGGACGACCAATATTCAGCGTTTGAGGAACGTCTGAAGCAGCTCTCGTCGCAGCTCACCCACTTATCTACCCAAATGGAAGAAGTTTCCAATTCTCTAAATAGGCAAGTAAGTGGAATGAAAGAATATGTTGAGTCCGTTCAGCATGATGTGGCGGTATTGTCCAATGAGCTAGAGGACCTACTTCGGCAGTCAAGGCTCAAAGATGTCGTCGTTAGAGGTATTCCTTCCACCGACAACGACAAGCCGAGGCAGATTTTAGATCAGCTCGCCTCCACCATTGGGCATGAACTGACGCCTTATGTTAATGTGTTTCGCCCACTACAGCGCCGACGGATTGAAGCTCCGCTTGGTAATGTGAGAAAGGCAAGCTCATTGCTGATTATTAAATTCCCGTCAGCCAACGAGCAGCTCGAGTTCTTGCGAAAAAGTCGCCAGCACGGACCTATTGCGCTGAAAAATTTGAATTTGGGATTTGCCTCTGACAGCCTAATTCGAATAAATGAAAGCTTGATCCTCCAGACTGCACATAAGCTCCAACGAAGGAATCTCGTTTCCACTGCCTTCACTCGTCGGGGGCAAGTATATGTGCAGTTGCAGAAAAATGAGCCGCCTAAATTATTCACGTCAGCACTCGACCTGAACGACGCCATCAGTCCAGCCTCCACATCAGGAGCATAATTTGGAAATTTGGAACAACAAGCCGGCGCCGGGAAGCTTTGTATGCGTCTGATTATAATTTTTTCTTTTTTTTTGGTTCTTTGGTTGTTTTTTTGACGTGACAACGTCTATTAAAACGATAAACGCCGGCTGCATGAACGAAAAATGATAACTCATTGTCCCGTTATGTCCCGTAGTAATTTTAAAAATTTGATTGTAGTAATCTTAAAAATTTGATTAAAATTTTCAATATTTAATTAGATTAAATTTGTCAAATTGCCAACAATAAGCAAAGCAAGCCAAACACTCTGTCTCCTAACTGGGTGCCGGTGTATAAGAAAATAGTGAAATGCAAACGAAAACAGTTTCCTTGCGTTCCTGCTTGTGCTATTACCATTCACAAGTCGCAAGGTGAGACGTTTACTGTTATTGTTTATAAATACTCCTCGGAGCAAACACAACATTTAGTGTACGTGGCGCTGAGTCGGGTAACGAATATAGACGGCTTGCACATCATCACGCAAAAAGATGCGCCTTTTGTCTTCAAACACAGACGGGAATGGAACGACTCACAGACTACGCGAGATGTCCGTAACGAATACATTCGACTCCGTGGACACGCCCTTCAAACAATCACTTCGAAAGCAGTGAAAATTTGTGATGACGGTAACAACGCTGGGTCAACTGTAGTGACAAACCTTAATGTTCAGAGTTTGTCTGCGCACTTCGCCGATATTGAAACGGATCCCGTGATACCAATATCGGATTATTTGGTATTGACTGATGGGTGGATGGGTGACAATTTTGACCCAGTTCCAATCAATAATTATGAATGTATAACCAGGCAGAATAATCGATCGGATTCTGATACAAACGCAGCTGGTGGAGTGGCAATCTATCGAAAATTAACATCAACATCCACGTCCAAAGCTCTCCACGTTGAATTGTCGGACACAACTCGTCTCATCAGAAACACAGGCGAGGTCTGCTTGGCTGAAATTACATGCTTCACTGCTGATACAACGTTTAAAATTGCACTTGGCGCAGTGTATATTCATCCTGGAGCAAGTGTCTCAAACATTAGTGTATTGCTGCACCAAGCACTCTTTCCGTACGTGCATAACAGGCAGTATGTGCATCCGATCATGCAAGTTGGATACCAATGTACCAATACTTCTTTGTGGCGACTTCAACACAAACGTGAAAAATGATGATACATTCCTCAAATTCATGAAGGATATGTACAATCTCGAATGCACATCAGATGTTACTAAGACAACAACGCTGAGAGGAACAACCCTCGATTTGACTTTTTCAAGGCACATTACACTTGAAACACTCCCATTCATTTCATACTTTTCCTATCATCGACCTATCCTTAACAGAATAACACAGATTGCAAGAAGTTAAATATCAGACATGTATAAAAGCTGTAAATGAATTTGTTACTACACATTGTTACTTGTAAATAGTCTGTTCATTAAAGTAATAAACATATTTGAATTCATTAGTGGAAATAAAGGCTAATTTATCAATCAAAATGAATATTTCATTTCACTCCGTTTTGTATCCATACAAAATAATGATAAATTTAATATAAATGATTCAATTTTATTCATAAAAGTATGCAATCATTTCATCAATGTTTTCTCATGACGTTGTCACGTTAAACTATCGTCCGTAGACCCTCTTTACAGACAACAAATTTTTTATGTATCGGGCAGAGGATGGCTTTTCTCCAGTCTTCTGACATCGCTTTCTGCCTCCATACTTAATAATAGCGTAATGTAGGGCCTCCATATTTAACCAGGTCCGCTTGGATGCCGTCTGTTGTGTTTAAGCCAGGTTATGGCTCTGATAACTTCTGCTAAGCTTGGTGGTGACAGCATGATATTATCATCAGATATTGGTGGAGCATCCAACTCCTCAGTTTAGCTTAATACAGATAAATTGTAATTTTTCTGGGAACTAAAAGCGGGGAAGCTGCAATTTGGCGTGGGTGTTTGGTACCATCAGGAAAACTTAATTTTGAATTTGCCCGGTAACCTCCCTAATTTCGGCGCCTTCTTGAATGAAAGGGTTAAATCGGTTTTACGCTTGTAACTTCTATTATCTTTGTACTAGAAAATAAAAATTCAAAAAGCGTTTTGTAGCTGAAAGCTGCCTCAGAAAATCTCATTTACTTATTTGTTCATATTCAAAATGTAAACATACAATTTATGAAAATAAAAATTTAACAATTAGTTCTTTACATGAAATGATATGACAATCCATTGGGCGAAAACGAACCGTCACCCTCTCGTGGTGCCTCCTCAACTAACGACGCCCGACGGTAGTAGGGAGAACAATCTTTCAAGCCTACCAAGCGAAGGTGTAAAAATATTGTGTCGATGGCTACTTTGCAGTGGGTATTTTTGCACTGCCATTTAGACGGGTCCTCAAAGCACCGGGCACCCACTTATACCTATTATAATACCTTATGCTGATATGGGGCTGCCTCAGGATGAACCTACACTTTCTTACCATTTTCATGGGACTTCTATAGACCAATTATATTGCATACATAGATCACGAACCAGTCCTTAGGCTACCACCAGTTCCATAAACAGGGTCCTTGCCGATTGGGATTGAATGAAACATATCGAGTGAGATCCGCGGCTGGGTTGGCGAACTCTAAGTGGCTCCTTCCTGAGCCGTCTCTTAACGCGGCTAAAGCCATATACAGACAGCGCTGTCATCTTAGAATAAATGATGCTCGAATGGTCATTAAGAGTGCTGTCTATCCCGAGCATAACGAATTGTTGGGCGCAGTAGAAAAGATGTACAAGCACACTTGCTGGCATCAGGGCACTTATTACCTTGATTGCCGGAGACTGCGCCCTGAATTGCCATTTATGGTTGATAGGACGAACGGAGGGCATCGACTGCAGGTTTGCCCTGAAGAGGCAATTGGCTTCATTAAGATACTGATAAAAAACAACAACTTGTAATGATAATGCACCTTTAAAGGACAATTCGATTTACTAGAATAAAAGTGTCCTTGTACCTACAGATTCTGTTAGAAAAGTAAACACATTTATTCATCCCAACCCCATACATCCGCCAAACAACACAAATCATTGTTTATGTTTGAGAATTTCACCTGTGCATCACTGCACTGTGTGTGTACTCAGCGTAATGCAATTGTTGCAAAATATGCAAATTTGTCAACGGAACTCGTTTTGCTTTATAAATTCAAATATTTGCCCTGCAATTTTCCAATAGCCCTGCCCTATTCCCAGGATGCAACCCTCCTCATCAGGGAAGTGCACTTAACAGGTCTTAAACGCTTGCATAAATCGCTGCATCCTGCGCCTGCCTCCTTCTGCTATGCAATCCCTGTTTACAAGAAATGTCGGTGCAACATTGGCACAATTGAAATGAACTGGGCGCAATTTAATTTCGTTGAAAATTTCGCTTCGCTTTGTCTATACACATTCTGAAATCTCTCCCATGAATTGAATCTGGGGAAAATTTTTTATTTTAGCTGTCGTTGTTGTTGCTGGTGTTGTTCATGCTGAAGTCGGAAACTGACTATGTCCTTGGCGACTATAGATGCCGGCGGGAACGCTTCAGAGAATACTCCATAACTTTTTCAAATGCTGTCGCCAATGAGGTCGTAAGCAAGTTATCAAGATGCTAAAATGTGCTGGAGTAGGACTTCTGCTTCCTTAAATATAAAAAAAAATTGGAAATTTCCCCCAAGCAAAAACAGTGTTTGAATAAAAAAAGGAGGAATATCAAAAGGAATTGATTCCTACAGCCAAGGCATGGTTCTTGGACACTCCCATTGACACTTCCTTTTCTGCGAAATATTGAAGTCAAGTCGTAAATGGGAGATAACAAGCCCTTATCTAAAATTGCTATCATATTGACTGTTCCCAACAAAAATATCAACTACACCCTAACTTAAAGAAATGAATATGAAATTCCTTTTTTACGTTATTAAAGTTATTCTACAATGGCGCAGTTTGTATGCAGCTCATGCATATGAAAGTAGTGTGGACGCTCACTGTAGGGGTGATTTATTTTGCTTTTATGCTGAACTAGGAAAATACTTATGAAGAAATCTTATAAAGGCTGAGAATCTACTCGAAGCAAATTACATCGGTAGCTTAGTAGCATGCATGTTATTTCAGCGTTAGTTAATATTTTGCAGGACATTACTTCTGTAAAATATCCCAACGTCAAGCACTACCTGCTCGACAAGTAAGGCCGGTTGGAGACAGGCCGGATTAACACTTTCTTCTTCCGGGAACTCTGCGATAGAAAACCCAGATGGTCTTTTCAAGGAATAGGTTCGCCGTCACTCTGGTGCTTACAGCGAGGTTGTGGTCACGTAAAATCAATCATGCAATTGGTTCAGGAATAAACCCTTCGATCAACAGGTTAATCTTAATTTTTATGGGGCAGTACTTAGTTCAGGAATTACCCTTTGTACTATGGGTCGGTTTCGTTGGTCATATAATGGCGCAATACTGCCAAGCTTAGTACGGAGAACGGTTATTTCCGTAGTGCAATTAGCAGTCAAGCAAAGGCGAGCATTTGTCGAGACTGCATCTGGCAGGTGTTTATATTGGATTATCTGATGGCATGTGAGTATGGAGAGTAGGTAATTTTTAAGTGTCAGAAAGGGGATGGAGAGTAGGTAATTTTTAAGTGTCAGAAAAAGAACGTGTGATAAAATTGACCCCTGAAGGACACCGGCGTTGATGGTGTTGGGCTCAGATTTGATGACGTTCAATATTACTGTGACCGGACAAAAAGACTGTTGAACCAGTTCTTCAGAGCCTCGGTAGTCTAGGGGTAAGGCGCCTGCTATTCCAGAGGTCCCGGGTTGGAGTCCCAGCCAGCCCCACGGTCCTTCGCCTTTTCCACTTTTGCCACCCACATAACTTTCCTTCTTTCTTCTCCCTTCTTTACATTCCTGATTCCTCCTATCATAGTCTTGACTAGTCCTTCCCCGCTCCACCAAGCGCATGTCATCGGTTGGCTGACCGGCCTTCCTCCTATCTCAGTGGATAAAGAAAATCTAACGGCTGACTGAACTCTCAACATCCTAGGGGTAACTTTAACGGAGAATCTGCGATGGAATGATCACATATTCCAAATCGCCAAACAAGCCTCCCAATGCCTTGGATTTCTCAAGAGATACAAGTTCCTCCTCCAGCCAGCCGCATAGGCTACAATATACAAATCCTACATTCGGCGGCGCCTCGAATACAACTCGCATATCCGGAGAGGCGCCCCAAAAACCACCTTGGCTTGTCTCGACAAGGTGCAAAATCGACTTTTCCCGCTGTTCAGGATCCTAGAAGTAAACAACTTTATAAAAAAGAATTACTCTTATAAAAAAAACAATACATACCTGACAACACTAAAAAACTCTAAAAGTTTGCCTCGAACACGGCCCCCAATGTCCCAAGCATCTAAAAAAAATATAAAATATATACAATAAATTAATTTATAATCAAAAACATAAAATAAACACTTACCCGGCTGACATTCTAACATCGATGTCAGCGACACAAATACACACAAATAAACTTTATTCACAATGGAGAGTGGGAATTCGAAACTCCTCACCAAGTTCGACTGATCTATTGTGAAATTGCAAATAAATATCAGAGCACTTTGGGCACAAACTCAGATCACAATTTGATCTTCTACGTGCTATGAGCTAGAAGAACCAAGCTGAGGCTAGTGATCTCCATCTAAAAAAGGTCGGTTTATGACGCCTTTCGAAAATCCTGTAGGTTTTATGACTCAGGATTTATCTAATAATATTTCTACATTCCCTATCCCATACCAAAGGTCGGTCTTTGACGCCTTTATCATCCTACATATCCCGAAGGTTCATGACTCGGGATACCGTGATTTCCTTTCAAATTAATAGAAATTTGAATTTGTTATTTTGAATTTTAGTTGACTTCCCAAGCAAGCGGCAGCCATATCGGAGACTTATTTACAAGGAGAAAACAATCAAATTAGATCACAAGCAGAATTGGAACTCGTCAAGATCGAATTGGAAAATATCGTTAAGATCGAATTGGAAAATATCAAGCAGAAATTATTTCGTATTAAAGAAAAAGTGAATTTAGATTTTAAGTTTTGTTAAAGAATTTTATTATTTAAGACCCTACAGCCTTCACGCACAATACGGTTTAGAAGTTCGTTTATGAATAGAACAATTCGACTGTGGAATGATCACCCGCAGTCAGTATTTCCGAACAGGTACAACACCTTAGAGTTCAAACGTGGGGTTCATCGTCATTTTCTTCTACACCCTCCAGACCCCCTCTAACCTTTCCTATTCTCCTCTATTCTTCAAACCAAGCTTACTACTAGACATTACATTGACATGACGGACTGGTAGTACAAAGGGTTACACCTAAGCTTGGTTTTTTCATATAAAAAAAATCCATGGAGGTGCCTTGGAGAGGTAAAACCCTCCTAATTTATTCATTTTTCGAGGTAATATAAGGGTTAGTGGTGGTGAATGTTCCTGAAGGTCTACAGAATACGGGAATAAAGAATTATTGAAATCGGCGCTGTTCCACCACTTCTCCAGTTGTTCCGGCTTATTCACTGGGCTATAAACAAGTGACTGTTCAACACAAGTATCAGACTGCAGTTTTTTGTTTTCGCAATTGTACGGCAACAACGTGTTGCTAAAGCTGAGAGATATTTTTTTCAATTTAGTGATTTGTGTTTGTTGATCTTAAATACTACAATGCAGTGAATTCATCCCAACGAGGCAGCAAATAGAAAAAAAGCTAAAGAAGAACAAATTCAAATTTCGAAGTTGCCGAAGATAACTAATTTTATTAATGTTACAAGTTTTCAAGAAACAGGTTTCTACGAAGAGGCCCCACTTTTGCAAGAGGCCCTGGGCCCGGGCCCGGTGTGCCCTGCCTTAAAGACGGCCCTGGATTCAACTCGTTCCAGGAGGCATAACACTCCAGCGAGTTGTTTCTCAAGTTCAGAGTCGCGAAATGGTTGGAAGTAGGTGGAATAAAATATCGCGGCTAGGTTGTGGCAGCTCCTTCCTACTTCTCTCTCTCTTTCTACTACATATCTATCTTCCGGCTAGAGCTGCTGTTCGACATTCTATACAAATAGATAGCATTCCAAAATAGAATGTCCCAGTGACAATTCAATTATCAAATGTACACCAATAACAAACTAAAAGAGGACTTAATTCAGTCGTTCAAGGAAACTCAGTTTTTTGTTATCAAACGACTAAGGGCCTGTGTGAATTCGATGACTAAAATTTAGTGTCGATAATACAGTATTTAGTCTTCTGTCGAGGAGACTAAATTTTTTGACAGTTGACTAAATTGATGGTGAATTTTTTTCAAAATAGTTCAATACAACGGAAAATAAAGTGAAGAACTAATAACCTGTTGTCAATTTTGATATTTTCTACATTCATAAATTTAGTGGCTTACTGTAAAAAAAGCATATACTATAAATTATAAAAATAAAAATTATTGTCAATTTAATTTAGTCATCAAACGAATTCACACAGCAATTCCCTACATTAACGACAAAAACTGCAAAATTTAGTTTAGTCAACAATTTAGTCCCAATTCACACAGGCCCTAAATGTCCAACCGATTTTTTTTCAGATTAAAATGACTAAGCAGGCTCCAATCGGTATAGGTTTAAGTAATAATTAAACGCTAAAGACGGTCTGTCAGGGACTTGCCAAAGGCACAGGCCAATCAAACCTGTTTTCTTGTATAAATATATTCACACTTTAATTTGGTTGTAGGTTGAAACTCTTACTCGATAGGTCAGTTGCGGTCCCAAAACAACCACAAATAATTGGTCTGCCAAGGCATTAGCACTAGATTTGACCAAGCTGACCAAACATTTTTCTTACTCCATAAATACTAAATTTTAACAGGATTTGGTATGCTCTGTTCTCCGCTTGACCAATTACATTATTAACTTTATTTATTCCTTAGCCTGCACTACGCTACTCGCGAAGTTGATGGAAGTTGGTTGAAATCGAGAATGTAGAGAGACACTTCGATTCACTTTGTGTAACTTGACTTCGCATCTTTGGCGGTTTTTGCGGCCAAGTGGAAGGACTCGAGGTGTGTGTGGTGCCGGGTAGCTGAGCTCTTCGTGAGGTTGCGCGGGTGTGCAGTCAGGTACTTCGGACTGCGATCAACTTCTACCGAGTTTCCATGAGAGTCGAGTTGAGTTGAAATGACACTCAAATTAAACTCAATGACTTAGCCCTATGCGTTTTCATTTTTTCCATCAATTAATTTTATTATAGATTTTTCTTTAAAAATATTTATTAAATATAAAGTCTCTTCTGACGTCCAAGCGCGATGCGATATTTTCACTTTGTGTACCTTTGCTTGTGTGCCGTTTCGTTGTGTGCATGAACTGAGTTCAACCTACCTATTTTCGATGAGTTGAGCAGAGTTGAAAATCTTAAATGAAAACTCTTAATTGCGTCTGTTTCCATGTCTTATAACTTCAACTTTGGTTGAACTCTCATGGAAACTCAGTAAATGAGAAGTAGTGCAGTGCATTTCATTTCATATTTTCGCCTTAATCTTTTGCAAATAGTCCTGAAAGTCGCTCCTAAAAATTTCCGTAATTTCCGATTATCATTAATCAAATATTAAGAATATTGCAATGTGTCATACTATATGTGAGTCTCTGTGATTCGTTGTGATCTGTTATCCTTTGTATGAAATTATGTCACGGTAATCAAATTGTCAGAGATTTCATTTGTAGTCGGCTAATTATTGGGACGTCTGCAATACGAACGCGCCGCGTCTGTGCTTGGTTGTGTTAGCTTCTGTCACACAATGTCGGACTGGTAAGCTGGTAACTAGCAATTGTAGCTATTCTTGTGTTTCGTGAGTGTAATATTCAAAATTAAGTTTTCCTACAAATTTTTTTAATTTTCAAATTTTTAATCCATCATAGCATGTCGGAAAAGCAAACAAGAAAACAGAAGGTTGCGGATGAGCATACGAGGTGTGACAATTAAGTAATGAGACTGATTATATTGCCGCGATTGTGGTAACCCTGCGACCTTGAAATTCCCTTTCTCTTCTCTCGGCATCCTTCCCCTCTCCATTGATATATTTGCCATCGTTCTAGGTTGTTTAGTTCGCCTGCTCTGTCGTGTTGAGTAAACGTGTGTTTGTGGTGCTCGTCACGAAAATGGAAAAACGAAATCAAAAACAACGCGTCGCGATAAAATTTTGCGTCAAATTGGGCGAAACAGCTTCGGAAACGTACGCTAAAATTGTAAAAGTGCATGGTGATAGTGCTCTTAGTCGTGCCCAGGTGTTTCGATGGCATAAAGAGTTTAAGGAGGGGCGTGAAAGCGTGGAAGACGAGGCGCGGAGCGGGAGACCAGTCGAGGTGCGGACTGACACGAATGCGCAGCGTGTGCGCGCTCTGATCCGTGAAGATCGGCGTTTAACAGTTCGAATGTTGGCGTCGGAACTAGGTATGAACCGTGAAACAGTCAGACAAATTTTAACCGACGATTTAGGGATGAGAAAGTTGTGCGCGAAGATGGTTCCAAGGAACCTTTCCGAGGAGCAAAAGCAGCATCTAATGACCGTCGCATCAGACTGTTTGGAACAAGTGGAAAACGATCCCACGCTGCTTGATCAAGTTATTACAGGCGTACGTTTTAGTACGTTTCCGAAGCTGATTCGCCCAATTTGACGCACCACGAACACACGTTTACTCAACACGACAGAGCAGGCGAACTAAACAAGCTAGAGCGATGGCAAATATATCAATGGAGAGGGGAAGGATGCCGAGAGAAGGGAAAGGGAATTTCAAGGTCGCAGGGTTACCACAATCGCGGCAATATAATCAGTCTCATTACTTAATTGTCACACCTCGTAGGCAATGAAACCCTTTGCGGATGGAGAGATGATAAAAGAATGTCTGACTGCTGTTGCAGAAATAGCATTTCCTGATAAAATAAAATTATTTCAAACATTCACGGTGGATAAATCCTGAAGGATTTAGAAACTGAATATGGCGACGTGGTTTTTAATACCGAAGTGCGTTGGCTTAGTAGAGGTGCAATGCTAAAAAGAGTATACAACTTAAAAAGCGTAATACAATTGTTCTTGGATATGAAGGGATATGTCTTCGCTCATTTTGGTACCTAATAAAGAATGGATGTGCGATTTTGGGTTTCTTATCGACATGACTCAGTATCTCAATGATCTTAATGTGGAACTTCAAGTCAAAGGACAAAGAAAACGCTACTACTTCTCAAAAATACTCACGAATTTCAATTACGATTCTAAATGTTTAAAGCTGGAAGACAGCGGTTTCCATGAAAATGTTTTCCTCGCCATTTAATATCGATGTAGATATCGTTCCCGAAGACTTTCAAATCGAAGTGATTGACATACAGAATAATACCGATTTAAAAATGCATTTTTCTCTGTAAACATAGAAAATTTTTATAAATCTTATGTGAGCCCTGAGAAATTTCCACTTTTGACGAAAAATACAAAGCAAATGATGCCTCTCTTCGGAAGTACGTGTATGTTTGCGAACAATTAGTTTCAACCATGAAATTAATCAAATATGACCACCGATCAAGACTGAGTGATGCATGATTAGAAAGCTGCGTACGTGTAATTACCTCATCAATTCCGGCTGATATTGATCAGCTTGTATCGAAAAAACAGTGCCAAATTTCTCATTAAAAATTTCAACTAAATTCGTTTTTCTGTTCTTTTCTTGTTTGTTTTTATTTTGCTCTAGCAAAAACCCGCGTGCGTCGCAACGCCTTTTAATAAAACAAAATTATGTGTGCCTAGTCCGGAATAAGAAAAGGGTATAATGACACAAAGAACAAATCTGCAAGACATGACTATGGATATATAAAAAACTTTAGAGTTGACTATAAAAATAAGTTTCCTACAAATCTTTTTAAAATTCGAGCTTAGCCATCGGACAACTTTACTACGTGCACAACAGATTCCTATCCAATTTTATTCAGTATATGTCTTGTGCGCGTAGATTTTGACGTTCTCAGATAATTGGCACCCTGAACTTGCCCCATGGCGAACATGGCTGGAGACGAAGATTGCCAACATTTTAAGACGATACTGATTTGATCCTAAAAAGGAGAGTTGCTGCTTCCCGTTTTCGTGTTTCGCCGTTTCCGGTCATACCGCCCGCAAGGCACTGATTAACAATCCACTTTAACGCTTGTTTATAAAAGATGTCACTTGTAAGTATTACAATGTTTGTGGCATTACTGAGTTGAGTCGATTGAGTTGAGTTGATATTTTCGAACTCGTCATAAATATCGCTCAACAAAATTTCCTCATCTATTACGAACTTTCAAACAACATCCAGCAGCTCACTGTCATCATTCTCATTCTTCTCAGAACATTTTCTATTGTATATCCTATGTTGAGGAGAATAGTACTGAATTCTGAGTTTTCCGACTGCGCTCTCATCTTTTGCTTTAAATGATGTTTTCAATAGCTGCGTTCTTTTTACACCGTGGTCCCACTCAGATCATTAACTTTCAAGCAAACCAACAACAACAACTTGATCCAAAAAAGATTTGAATCAAAATCTGTGATACAAAAATAGCTTGTGTAACAACCATAACCAAGACACATCTCATTGGAAAATCCAGAGCTTTTATAATTTGTTCCAGTTTTTTTAATTTTAAGGGTTGGTAGCTCTGCAAAATTTCATAAATTTATTTGGAAAAATGATTGAAACTTACCTTTTGTTAATTTTGGAAGTCAATAAACATTTTAATAAATTCTTTTTAAATCAGAAATATTTTTAATAAGTTTTAGTGACTGATATAAATTGCGACAGAACATATAAAAATCAGAACTACAACTGTAAAAAACTAAATTTCTTCCATGATCCAAGTCCGTTCTTTTATGCTCGGCTGATCTGATCTGGATCACGGTGTAAAAAGAACGCGGCTAATATGTCCCTAAATGAGTGATCATTTCAGACATGCATCAATATCATCGGCCTACATATTTGTCCGGACAGCCGGCAACATTTGCCCGGAATCTATGCCAATAAAACAGTTACTCCCCAAAATAATTGGTTTTTGCATCTTAAATCTCGCGGTGTTCTGTTAATAGATACTTTATTTGCCAGTCTCAGACAGCCATCATGCAGTCTTGTAAAACTTTAGATTTTTTCCACGCAGGTTTTTAGATTTGTTCCACACCGGATTTTCCATATGATCTTCTTCGATTGGTATCTTAAACATAGAATGAGCTGTTCTTCCTGATGTGAGTAAAGTTTCCGAAATCTGTGCTACTGTCCTGATCTCATATTGGCCAAATAACCTACCTTTCGAAATGTTAAAAAGCGTGGGACTTTACTTATATTCTTATTTTATTATACTGCCCCATATATTATATATACTGGCTTTAGCAAAAAAAGGTTTCATTCAACATAAGTTTTTACTTTTTAGTGCATTTTTAAACAAAAGTATATTTTTAAGTTTTTTAAAGTATATTTTTAGTTTTCTACCTTTTAATTAATTATATGTCTTCGGTTATTTTTTGTTGACCGATATTTAAAATGAGGTCACCCAGCTTACTGTACTCTTGTACTTACTGTACTCTTACTGTACTTACTGTACTTTTGGTATCCATACCGAAAGCGTTGTAAAAAAATGTAGTCCGCCATTTTGTGTTGGCTGCCATTTTGAATTTGGAATTACGCCACCCAGCTAATGGTATTCTACTTGTCATATCCTTTCATTTGATACCCATACCGATCGTGATGTAAATAAAAAGTAATCCGCCATCTATTTTGGCCGCTATTTTGTTCCGGCCGCCATTTTGAATTTGGAATGACACCAAATAGGTAATTCTACTGTACTTATCATCCCCTTTCATTTGATACCAATGTCGGGAGTCGGGGGCGCAACTGCGAAATTCGGCCGCCATCTTGGAACCGCCAACTTAATTTATTTGCAAAGTGGTCGGATTGCATTGTCACGCGAACTATACATATGGGTAAAATTTCAAGTTGATCGGTTATATAAAAGTGCGTCAAAATCAGTTTTCAAGATTTGTCTATATACATACATCCATACATACGTACAGGTACAGCTAATATATAGTGCATATAAACAGCCTAAAACATGCTCGCCAAAATACTGAATCTTCCAGTGAAAGTCCCATCCGTTTCCGAGATTAGCCCGAACAAACAGACAGACAGACATACAGACAGACAAAAATTTAAAAAATCCGTGATTTCGTTTTAAAATCATGTAAATAACCATATAAAATTTAAAAAACACAATTATTTTGAAATCAGAGACAGACACTACAATTATATTTATAAGAAGATAAGATTAAAATTTGTATATGGAATCTTTACTTTTTTTTTTAAATTTTATATATTTTTATTCTAATGTTTATTATAATTAAAGTTTTGTAAACTATTATTGTTGGCAATTTCATCAAAAATTATTCTTTATTCCACTCTTGCAACACTTTTTAAAACATTATCGACGGCGGCGTATTATAAATGGAGTAGAATATGACTCATCTTAAGCGTCGCTGTTAGTTTTTGATTTTAGTTCTTTCCTTTCCGTTGTTGTGATTATGTGCCTTTCAAACAAGTGAAGAAATTAAAGAGTAGAATTATTTTAAACAATAATTGTGTTTATTATTTTTTTTCCATAACCTAATTGCCAATAATTATTAAGTGTTACTTTATGTGTGGCCCGCCAAAAAATTTTAAAATTTACATTGGGTTACTCACCCCTGAATTAAGAGATAATGTACTAAAGAACTCAAAACAATTTTGTCCTATAAAATTGATGGCCCACTGTCAATAAGTGGAAATAACTAGGTCATCAATAGGACAATTGCAGATTTTTGCCGAGCATAGGACTGGAAATCGGGCCACTTAAATTGTACAACAATGTGGCCATCTTATTGTATTCACAAGTACTCCATCCATCTTATAGCGCTGCAACCCACATCGAAGCAGTTTGACGGTTCCTTGCAGCCGTTTTTCAGCTCTGAATATTGTGCATTATCTCTGCGTCAGCCGTCACAGAGTACATCCATCTCCTCCTGGGTCTACCCAAAGTCTAGAAAAAAATTTCTAGACTTTGGGTCTACCTACTGGTCTATTTCCCGAAATTTCAGCCACCATGAGCCATTTTGGAATTCGATTGTCCTCCATCCTGATTACGTGGCCGTGGTCTTAGTCTGTTGATTTATCGTTGAGAGTTCTGGGTCGTCAAAAATTTCATACAACTCGTTGTTGTTGGCCAGGTTGAATTTTCTTCGCCATATTCCATTCTCTCTCGTTGGGCCTATTATGCATATCATAATCCAAGTCTCTCTGGCATAGAGCAGTTACTGGTCGTTGTTGACGTGACAACCAAAATAAATGTTGACTGATAAATTAATTAATTTTGAGATGCCAGGAAAGCAAGGCATCCTACATATGGCAGTTCTAATACTATCAAAATTATAGTGAAAGTTATCAAAAGCTCGCCTACTAGAATATTAGAGCGAGCTTGAATCAAGGAAACAGTATAAAAGGCGAATTCCAGGACATACAAATCATTCTTTACCTACAAGTGGGATTCACCACACCGGGTAAGGAATCCAACATATAGGGGTAGATACGGTTTGGGATTTACCAAATCGTAACAGAGGTTTAGAAACAAGAATTAAACAAGAATTAACATCAAGATTACGCGTTTCCATATTTATAACTTCATTTTTTTTTTTTTTTTTTATGTGACAGACTAGAGGCTTAGGGAAAGTCCCTTTGTACTGTCGACAATCTATTTTATTCGTATAGAGTGCAATGTCGAACAGCAGCTCTAGCCGGAAGATAGACAGAAGAGAAGGAAGTAACTGTCACAACCTAGCCGCGATATTTGATTCCACCTACTCACAACCATTTCGCGACTTGTTCGAGTATTAGTGTTTTGTTAATAAATAACAACCATTCCATTTAATATCTTATTTTATTTCATCAAGATCAAATCATACTTACCAACACAAATAGTGATTATCCGTAAAAAGAGAAGTCACACGCAAAAACAGTCGTATTACTGATTTGTAGAGTTCGTTTTCTGTGCACGAATCTTGAGTGCAGGATTTGTTTTTGGGCATAATTAGCTCTATTAGCCAGTAGTATTGGTCTAGTTATTTTTTCTTTTTCATCGTTTCTCTTTGTAATTGTGGACCCAAGGTAGACTGTTTTATCGACTACATACTTCCAGATTGTGCTCGTCGATAGTTTTATTTTTCCTATTCTAAATCTTCCAGCTCTGGATTGTTGCGTTGCATCACCTTTATTATCATTTCGTTGATGTTCAGCCCCTTTGTCCTTGTCTGCCTCTCTTAATTCGACATAGACTCCTTTCGCTGCCAAGAAGGACCTTCCCACAATGTTCACTTCATCTGCACAACCAAGTAGTTGTAGAGCCTGCACTGCTATGGATGCACTTCTCTGTACTGACGTTTTCTTTATCACCCAATCTAGGGCCAGGTTGAAAAGCATGGGGGCTAGTACATCTCCTTGTTTAGTGACCTTGTCGCACTTCGAACTCTTCTGTAACTGCCTTTTAACACGCCGGACACTTCTCTTTACCTTCCGGTGTAATTGGGATTATTCCCATTCAAGTTAGTGTCGTCTTTCCGGTTCGAGTGTAGAGTTTACGTTATCTTTAAGGACCCTCAAGCGATCTATTTTTTGACAGGATGTGTCCGAGATCCAGTGTTGATGGTTTCTTTGGACATAACTGATGCTCGTTTCCGCAGTCATCAATACCACGACACACCGTACGCGTTGGACGTTTCTGATTGCGGCTGCTAGCCCTTCGCTGGAATCCGAATATATAGTTGGTTGTCGATTCAATTAAATTTCTTTTCGGAAATGAGTGTGCAAGGAAAAAATTCGATTTCACTCCAATGTCCGGAGTTTTTGTAGTTTTTGTTCGGCCTCTACAATTGAGATGTTTGCCATGATCCAACTCCGTTCTTTATTATGCTCAGCTGATCTGATCTAGATCACGGTGTAAAAACAAAGTGACTACTATTTCAGGTTGTTCAAAGATCTCAAATGAGTGTACTTGACTGATCCAGCAGCCGGCCCACACTGTCGATGTTGCTGCATAGTGCGCTCATTGCTACTATATTGTCGGGCAATTCTGCTTAATCGCCCGTATCATGATTTTGTTGATATTTCTGTACAAACTACTACTACTCCATTATTTTTCGTGTTTATAACTAGTTCGACCTGTCTGGCCATCCAACACTCCAACACAGCATTCATATATCAAAGGAGGAAGTGCTATATCTTTCAGTGAAGTCATTGAATCCATTGTTCATGGACAACAATTTGTTTAAGAGCTTACTACGTAAAAAGACATAAGGTTTAATAAAGTGAATATAGTGAACCAATAGACATTGAGCAGATATACCCTGCGGCGCAAAATTATAGTTTTTGGAAGGGATGTAGTTAAGTTAATAAACCTATAACTTACCAGAGTGTTAATTCTTCTTCTAAATTTAGCTTCTTTTATGTAGCTTCAGTTGCATATTAAAAATTTCTCTCATACTTACTTCAATATTAACGTCACCAAGTGTGAAGTACTTTTGCGAAACAATTAACCTGTCTGTTCGCTATATTTTATGGATATAAACTAAACAAAATTGCTACTGCTTCAAATCAGAAAGTTCTACTTATAGCTCACACCCAAGGAGAGATGCTTTCAAATAACTTTTCAAGGACTTGAGATTAGCATAAAAACATATAAAAACGATTCAATACAGTTCTAGCATGTTGCTTTAATATTAAAAAAATATAATTCAATTATACCAATATAAAACTACATAAAAATAAATTAAAAAGTTCCCAAAAAGAAATACCCTTTCAGGGAATCCACGATTCTACCAACGTATATTCCATTATTGTGCAAAGTATAAACCAAATTCCTCAGTTCCACTGATTCCTGAAAAGAAGAGAGAAAACGGGTATGAGTTTAGTACCCCCAGCCAAGCACAGCCCCTTAGTTATTAAACCAATACAAAAGAGGCTCCTTTAGTTCATAGAAGGCCGTAGGAGCTCCCACGTATCACTGGCTCATTCAGGGAGCACACAATTTTATGCCTTTTCCCAGCATAGCCCCCCAAAAATGGCACAGTGTGAGGTATTCGAGATCCCTTTTCATAACATTTCAAAGACAAATAAAGATTGGACTTAAAAAGCTAAGGGAAATAATAATAGGAAAGGAAAGCAAGTTTTACATACCTCCATACTCTCGAGTATATCACTGAATTCGTCGCTTCCAATGTTATGGACGAACTTTGCGAATTCATCGCTCGTCTCAAGTTTTTCAAAGAAGAGTGATAAGATTTGGTCCTGCGGAAGGGTATCCAGGACCTCATCGACCAGCCCATGCAGTCCACCAACAATTGTAGAATTTAAGGACTCCTCTGTTGCCAGCGAGGTGAACGAGAGAGGTGGGGTTCCATTTTTGATGTGGAACGGCGCACCCATACCCAAGTTCGAACGCAAAATTGAGAAAGGGCATCAGCGTTAGATAAAAAGCATGCAAAACAGTTTTTTCGTTAGCACCCAACGTTATCCAAATTGAATACAAAACACATTTTTCCTTACCACTTTGAAGTGTCTGGTCGAAGCTTTTAGGATCCCCAGCAAGATCCACCAGAGTCTTCATCAGGTTCAGCACGTCAAGTCCAGTTCGATTTAAATATTTTAGAAAGTATTTCACTTGCTGAATATTAAGTATCCTCTCTCTCAGCTCCATAAAGTCCTTTCCTTCCAGGTACGTGAAGGCCCTTTGCACCTCCCGATCATTTTGATAGTAGCTTCCGACAATGCCCTGGACCTTCTTCTCGGGTATTAGTGCTATGAAGTCGTTAACATCGGTGCGTAGGCCATTAATTTGGTTGCCAACGTTTGTAATTGCGATGGGCTGTGTCTCCAAATAAATTAAATCGTCTGAGGAGTTAATGCCCATGCTGTTGCCAGTGTAGTGATGTGAGACCTCGAAGCCAATTACCATCGGTGTTAATAGTGCGAGACTGTAGGCCAACATTTTGCAATTAACTCACAGACAATGGCGGCAATGACAATTTCGACAGCACTTTAATAGCTCGGGGTTGTCCTCTTAATAGAAACAATCACTTCACAGGATTTTAACTAATTCCAAAATGGTCAGGACTACTTTTGTGATATGGTATACGGACGCATCAAGTCCGATGATAATCAGCACCGCTCTGAGTCTCGCACTTAACTAATTCAATTAAAGTTCTGGACCGCGGCCTCTCGGATGGCATACTGTACTGGCCAGGGCTGGGCTCTGATGCTTGCTGTACACACGTTTGTTTCGCGGCTATGGTTTGTGAATTAATCTGTTATGTTTACTAGCGACCGACAATACCGACATCCACCGCCAACTGAATAAATTGGAGCCTCTTCCGACTATGGTGCGAGTGACCCTACGCGCTGGAATCGCTTAAATCAATTCTCATTCCGGATTAATTCAGTTTGAGTGTTAACTTGATTGCGTAGGTGTTTCATATAATAAGATTTACACGTGAAATTTGCCACTTTTGGCTTGTTAGCGTAAAAACTCATCAGCGGATTGGAGAGGATATTTCGGACATTCTCCTTGTTTATGGGATCTCGCGATTAATTTAGTTTTCTTGTACTATATGAACTAATCGCCAATTTGTTTACAATGACGTCAACATAGAGAGAGGTACTGGAATGCTGAATTTTAGAGAAGGAATGTCGGAATGTCTAGAAACTATTCCCTTAAATCTTTCCATGTACGTAGAGCATTGGCAAAATTAACTTAATAGGACTTTGACGCTCGAGGAAATTAGATACATAGTGGTACACTTGCCCTCTTAACCAGCCTTGCGGTAATATTTGTATATTTACGTCGCCAACGTAAGTTTTGTCCAGTTACCTCTTCCTATACTATTTCTTTACAAATGGTATTACATTTTCGATCAGGAACGAATACTTCATTTAGAGGTACTATTTTAGTAGGCATTTTATGACTGACGAATTACCTGTGTCAAAGTGTTATGTAATTTTTGTTCAGTATAGAATGACATTTGAGTCGTTCCTTTTCAAAAGTTGTCTTATCCCTTAAATTAAATATTAAGATATTAATGTTTTTTTTTTAACTTCCCAGTATAGGAAGTTATTGTAATCGGTCCGAAAATCGAAATCGAAAATTTCAACGTATTTTCATCTTTCAAGGTCCCAGCAGCATTTTAAGCAAAAAATTGGGAGGAAGTATGTGTGTGTGTGCGTACGGATGTGGTCATTTTTTCCTGCACGATATCGCGCGAACCAAAACTGATATGGACTTCGTTGAGGTGTCGTTCGAAGCGTGTTAACCGAAATATGATCTGAAAAGATTTTCATGAAATTCGGTCCAGCCGTTTTTTAGGTTCGCGCAATATCGTGCAGGAAAACATGACCACATACGTACGCACACACACACACACGCATACTTCCTCCCAATTTTTTGCTTAAAATGCTGCTGGGACCTTGAAAGATGAAAATACGTCGAAAATTTCGATTTCGATTTTCGGACCGATTACAATAACTTCCCATACTGTTGAAGTGCTAATGAAATGGTCTGCAAGTGCAATAGGTAAAAATTATTAAGTTATCAATATTATATTATTAACGCCACAAAAGCTAAAGCTTTAAAGAGCATAGGGTATAAGAATTTGTGTACAAGCTGAGAATGGTTTCGTGTTGAAGTGCTACTGAAATGGTGTGCATGTGCAATTGGTAAAAAATTATTAAATTATGAATATTATATTATTAACCCCACAAAATAGGGTATAAGATCATTAACCAAAATGTGGAGTAATTATATATTTATTTTTGGAAACGGGTGGAAGCTCTGTCTAATAGAAAGTACGCGCTTACAGAGTAGCCAGGCCAATGACCACAGAAAGAATAGTGAAGAACCTACTGCGGGAATTTTTACAAGTACAATTTCATAATATCAATATTTATGAATTTCTATGTATGTACATTAAAACATAAAAACGAAAATATAAGTTTATGATAACGGAAATACTGTGTAAGAATTATTGTCAATTGAAACTGATCTTAATATCGCGTAAAAACTTCATCAAAGGAGGTTTCATCTTTCGTGGTGCTCTCATCAACATTTGAAATCGTTAAATTCAATTTTCATACAGAAAATGTAGTAAAGGGCGCATCGTCTCTGATGAAAAATTGATATTGAAATCACCACTCTAAATCATGTGTTATGCGCTCATGCATAAATAGCTAAAGTTAAAATATTTTGTTCATTCTCTGCCTACACACACTTCGCTGCCAGGACTAATTATAGTGTTTCTGATAACTTCGGAATGAGTTGTTAAGGCTCGGGCACACAGAAAGCGGTCGCGGCGGGCAGCGATCTGCGACCGAGGCGGTCTGGCGGTCTAGTTGTATTACATAACTTAGCATCAGCTCGGTCAAACAGCAGGTGGTCTGTCGCCGCCTGCTAGACTTTGTAGCGACGACAAGCGATCCGGTTGTACAAAATTACAAATTTTAGCATGACCGCCTTGCCGCTTTCAGACAAGATGAGTGGAAAAATCGAAATATTAATAGAAAATGTCCGCAAATACAGATTTTTGTTTAATACTTCCCACGAAAATTATAAAAATGTTTTGAAAAAGGCTGAAGCATGGGATGAGATAGCTCAAGAGCTCAATATGACAAGTAAGTATCATTTCATTGTAATCAATTTAATTATAAACGGAAAAATTAAAATTACAGTTATGGTTTTTTTTTTAAATAATATTACATTTATTTGTTACTAGCTGGGACCCGGTGCGCCTACGCTGCACCCATAAGTCAATAGTAAACAATAAAAACCATCCATTGACTTAATATTTTTCGAGATATGAATTTTACACAGATGAAATGCCTCAAAGAACATGGGTCTTGCGTCGGCCGCCATGAATCGGTATATTGAGTCTACTACATTGCTTATTGTATTCTACTTATCATACCCTTTCATTTGATACCCATGTCGAGGTGGTTGTGAAGAAAGTCCCAGCAGGAAAAAAAAGAATAGGTTCATTTTTCCATCGATGTATTCATGTAATGAAACGGAATGTATGGATCTGGGAAACCAAAATGAAATGCAGAATTGGTATTTCTCTTTCATACATTCCACGGTAAGTGGTAGTAGAAGTGAAAAAGTGTAAAAATGAAACCTAGGTGGCGTGCGATGCAGAAGTTAAAATGACAATTCAAATTTCATTTTGTTGTGAAATTATAAAGTGAGCAGTTGTTGTGAAATTACAAAGTGAGTAAGGCATATTAAAAATTATTAAATTATTAAATTACTTTGATACCGTTGAGTAAGTATATTTTTGTTAAGTTTAAGGGGCATGCATTCATGAATTTTTCGGTGATGTAGCAAGTGAGTCTGTAATGCATTACTTTTCAATGACATCTCCGTGTTAAATTTCATCGATGTTTGGAATCGAAGAAGTAGTATAGATATCTCTTACTGCATCGATTCCGTAATGTGTAAATTTCCTGCTGGGGTGGTACACCGCCCTCTTGAGACGGCCGCCATGGATCATTTTAGTTTCAATAGCGTCATGGCCTACCTATTGTTTGACAGCTGCGTAAATTTGAAATTTTCATTAAATGTAATGATTCAATTTAATGACAATTTTACATTTGTCAAACAATAGGTAGGCCATGAAGCTATTGAAACTAAAATGAAGTGAAAATTCCTAAAATTACCATTTTTTTGTTTTTTCAGGCAATTTTTTAAATTTTTCTCTCCGTAAGAACCATCCTCGTACTTCAATGAATATTCGAAAAAAAAAAATTAGTCCAATAGGTCCAGCCGTTCTCGAGTTTTGCGCTTAGCAACACATTTAGCGATTCATTTTTATATTATAGATTTTATGTTGCGTTGTTTATTCTTTGAAAGTAATCAGCAAAACGTTCGCGAATTTGCATTGCATCATTAGGCGGCCTTCGATTTGTTAATGTAGTATCCACAAATGCGCGCGTAGGCTCGCACTCTTCTTGAGTTTCTACGGCCGTCCACTCTCTGTTATTATTCTTTTGTATAATGTAATTGTGCAAACAGCAAGTTGCTTTTACAATATAATCCGCAGTTTCAATATCTGCCTCTATAGGTCTTAAAAATATTCGCCATTTCATGGCCAATATACCAAATGCATTCTCCACCACACACCGTGCTCGGCTGAAATGCAAATTGAATTGTTTCTTTCGTGCATTGTTGATTACTCCTTGTTTAGGATATGGCCTCATTAAATAACTTTGAAGTGCAAAGCCTTCATCACCAACCAAAATATGAGGAACTGGGGTGTCTGTACGCGGCAGTGGCTTCGGCGGAAGAATAGTTTTTCCTTCAATGCACTCTCGGTAAAAAAGTGAATTTTAGAAAATACCGCTGTCGCTGTGACGCCCTTAACTTCCTATGTCAACTACCATAAACTTATAGTATGGGTCAACTACTGCTAGAAAAACGAGCGAAAAAAAATTTTATAACAGAAAAACTGCGACCCACTGTTAATTAGGAATTTCAGTTTGACATGTTTTCCGTCTATGCTTCCAACGCAGTTTGGAAATCCCCAAAGTTCTGCAAATCCTTCCTCAGCTCTGTTCCACATCTCTAGCGTAGGTTTAGGTAAATATTTTGGTTGTAGAATATTCCAAATTTCTTGGCAAACTTCCTTCACAATTTTGGAGACAGTAGAACGACCCAATCGGAAAGAGAAAGCAATAGTCTGATAAGTGTCGCCTGTAGCCAAATGTCTGAAAAGAAATCAATGCCTCGTTAACTTAACAAAGATATTGTATTTACATGTATTGTTTCAGGTGATGCAGCGAAAACAAAATGGAAAAATTTACGTGACTCTTATATGAGGTTCAAGAAGACCAAAAAAGGTGAAACAGGGCAGGCCACAAAATATTCGAAGTGGCCATGGAGTAGTCAAATGTCATTTCGGGATGATACGCTTAAATATCGTCTCCAGAGTAGCAATATCACACAAGTGACAAGAGAAATTGGGGGTGGAAGCCCCTCACAAGAGCCTACGTCGCGGCTAGTGACCAACAATGATGAATCGAATCAACTCGATTCACCACCAGAAATGCTCCCTCCACCGAGGAAGAAAATGAGGTCACCGAACATCTGCATCAAGTTTAAATGTATTGGAAACACAGGGTTTCACAAGTTATAACTACCCTGAAGAAACATTGGATTTTAGCTTGGGATCACATTCAACTATAAATAGTGGCAATGCATTCCTTTCTGGCCGTGGTGTACTGCAAAAATTTTAATTCTAATAATAATTAATAACGATTTTTAAGTTTGTAATTTCCTTCATCTTTTGTTTGTTTTTAATATATGTTTCATAACTTACCTTAAACATATGGCTAGTCTTTGCCTTGTTTCAATTGGTTTTCTCCAGTTCGTAGAACACTTTTCAATCCTGCATTTTATCAAATCATGCAATTCCTCGAAACATTCTCGAGACATACGAAAATACTTGAAAAATCTACCTTCATGTGACTCCAATTAAAAAAAAAAATTTCATGGACCCAACATCGTCTTTTCTTCTTTTTGCCTTGCAAAGCTAACAACAGAAGGAGGAGTTCTTCGTCCGAGGTCATACTCAATATATGTAGGGGAGACTGGGTACGGTTGAAACACAGGACGGTTGAAACAGAGTTAATATCTTTCGAATCGTGTGCAGTAAGGGGAGGGGTATAAAGAACGAACAAAGCAGACGACAAGTTCGAACACGAATCTTAGTGGCGCGACGATCACTACAGGTTGTGGTTGTTTCCAGGGGACCCCATTGTAATTTCACAAGCAAAAGTAAGAATTTTTTCAATTTACTATACTTTTCATTAACTGACAGTTTTGAGTGGTTTTGTTTTGTTTGAATCAATGTTTTTAGAACATGACAGCGTCTATTACTATTTGTGTAAAATTAATGTTTCCGTTGTTATAAACTGTTTTGTATCAAATGGGGGCATGGGTACAGTTGAAACATTTTTTGTGGGTACGGTTGAAACAATTTATTTATTTAAATTCCCTGCTCTGTAGATGCCGAGGGAACGTGAAAAAAAAATTCGCGGGGCAGGTGGATTTATCAAGATATAAAGAAGCCTATGAGAAGGTAAAAGCAGGGGATTCGTTACGAAACGCGACGGAGAAACATGGAGTGCACCACTGTTCGCTTCTAAGATATATTCGAAAGCGAAATGCATCTGGCGATGAACACCAAGCCATTAGCTATAACTGTACTATCTGTACGGGCAGCGCAGGCTACAAACCTTACACGGGAAACTAGTTTTAACAAAAGCAAAGTAGATGCTTTTTATAACAATTTAATGATTGGACTATTTCAAGTTTGAGTTTGTCATGGACCGTAACAAATTTGAGCCACAAGATATATATAATGCTGACGAAACAAGCATAACTACGGTCCAAAAACCCAACTGATGTTAATTGCTGTTAATTTTCATTTTTATTGACAAGTTGCAACCTAGATTTGCATGTGTTTCAATTGACCCCAATCACTGTTTCAACCGCCCCCTGGCATGTGGACGGTTGAAACAATTTTATTTATTTTTTAAATTTGATTTTACACAAAAGCACTCTTACGGGAAAGCACTCTACTAAAAAGCATGCCGTTAAGAGTGCGGATGGAAGGCTGCTGTGCAGCGACGAGGAGCAGCTCCAAAGATGGAGAGATTATTTCTTCGCCGCCCTGAATGGCTCACTCACACAGGAACCTCAGGAAAACAGCAACAATGCACAGCCGATAAGAATCAACACCCGGGCCCCATCCAAGACGGAAATAGTAACCGCAATTCATGCGATGGCCAATGGTAAAGCAGCTGGAAAAGATGGCATCCCGCCAGAATTGTTGAAAGCCGACTCAAGCCTCATAGCAGATGCGCTTCAGCCAATCCTCGAATTAGCATGGAACACCTGTACCTTTCCGGAGGATTGGACGGAAGGTATCATAGTCAAAATACCCAAAAAGGGGGATCTAACAATATGCGACAACTGGAGAGGCATCTGTCTGTTATCTACTGTGGGTAAAATCTTGTCCCACACTATACTATCAAGAATAAGAGAGGCAGTAGATCAAACGCTTAGAAGGCAGCAGGCCGGATTCAGGAAGGGCCGTTCATGTATAGATCACATCAACACCTTAAGAATAATAGTGGAACAGTCTACTGAATTCCGATCCCCCCTTTACCTTGCTTTCGTAGATTATGAGAAAGCGTTCGACTCGGTTAATAGGAGCTTTATATGGCAGGCATTACGGCGACGTGGACTGCCGGATAAGATAATAGAATTGATAAAAGCCCTATACAACAATTCCAAATGCAGAGTTCTCCATAACGGAAAATTATCCGACAGCTTTGAGGTGAGTTCAGGAGTACGACAAGGATGCTTACTATCCCCATTACTATTTCTTATAGTAATAAATGACATTCTTGTTGGCGCTCTAGATAGTAGAACAGGCGGCATACAGTGGGGTTTGCTAGATCGCCTTAAGGACCTCGACTACGCAGATGATATCTGTTTGCTGGCCCACAGACATCAGGAGCTAAAAAACATGTTAAACAATTTGGCAACAGAAAGTAGTCTAGCAGGCTTAAGGCTGAATCCGAATAAAACCAAAGAAATGCGGATAAATGCAAACACACTTGAACGAACTGCGCTGAATAACCGTGACGTGGAACTGGTAGATAAATTCTGCTACCTCGGTAGTATTATTACCGAAAATGGTGGTGCAGAAGAAGACGTCAGTTCCAGAATAAATAAAGCACGAAGCGCATATGCATGCTTGTTCCGCATATGGAGATCAACGGAGATCTCAACCAACACCAAATTGCGGCTGTTCAACTCCAACGTTAAGGCAGTTCTTTTATACGGTTGCGAAACATGGAAAGTCACCCAATTCATCACAGGGCGCCTACAAGTCTTCATAAACAGATGCCTACGTCGTATCCTAAAAATCCGCTGGCAAGATAGAATTTCAAATGAAGAGCTATGGCGCCGTGCCGGCCAAGAAAGGATAGACGACCAAATCAGACGAAGGAAATGGAATTGGGTTGGCCACACCTTGCGACGCGATAACGAAAATCTAGCCAAACAGGCCCTTGACTGGAACCCGCAAGGATCCCGTCGAGTTGGAAGACCTAGAACAACGTGGAGGAGAACCCTACTAGCAGAGGCCGCAACTACTGGGAGATCCTGGTCAGAGCTAAGAGCTGTTGCGCAAAACAGAGTCCGCTGGAGGGCAACTGTTTCCGCCCTATGTCCCACGAGGGATTAAGGGGCACATAGATAGATTTTACACAAATTACAAAACACCGGGCACTCAAATAATACTGCGAATTGGCAGATGGAAACATGCCCTTGAATTTAGCATGTCTCAATCGCTGCTTGGTTCGGTAGTAGCGATGCTACGGACAATAAAATCTAAATTGTTTCAACCGTACCCAGTCTCCCCTAAATAAATAAGAAAATTCACTACTATTTCCCTAGAAGAACGCGACCAGACTGGACCGCTCACACAAAAATATCGCGTTCTATGTGTAGCCCCATATCGCAGACCGCCGCGATGACCGCTGGATCGCTGCCCGCCGCGACAGACCGCTTTCTGTGTGCCCGAGCCTTTAGTTTGACATTTTAGCGAAAATATTGATAAACAATTGTGACAAATTCTCAGTATTATACATATATTCTATATTGCCTATTGTTCATTTATTATTAAAATATCCAATCATAATTTTCAACATCCATAATACTGTGAAGTTGATCGTGTGGACCGAAAGGGTCGAACCCACATCCCAACTATTTTTTGAAGTGAAACTTCTTTACGCACGCTTGACTTGGGAAACTTCTTTACGAACGCTTGACTTGGGGGGTAAACTGGCGAAAGTGTAACGAAAGTGTAACGAAAACGTTACGAAAATGTGTGATCGGGCAACGTATTATGTATTATGTATTTTATGTATTATGTATTGTGTATTATGTATTATGTATTATGTATTATGTATTATGTATTATGTATTATGTATTATGTATTATGTATTATGTATTATGTATTATGTATTATGTATTATGTATTATGTATTATGTATTATGTATTATGTATTATGTATTATGTATTATGTATTATGTATTATGTATTATGTATTATGTATTATGTATTATGTATTATGTATTATGTATTATGTATTATGTATTATGTATTATGTATTATGTATTATGTATTATGTATTATGTATTATGTATTATGTATTATGTATTATGTATTATGTATTATGTATTATGTATTATGTATTATGTATTATGTATTATGTATTATGTATTATGTATTATGTATTATGTATTATGTATTATGTATTATGTATTATGTATTATGTATTATGTATTATGTATTATGTATTATGTATTATGTATTATGTATTATGTATTATGTATTATGTATTATGTATTATGTATTATGTATTATGTATTATGTATTATGTATTATGTATTATGTATTATGTATTATGTATTATGTATTATGTATTATGTATTATGTATTATGTATTATGTATTATGTATTATGTATTATGTATTATGTATTATGTATTATGTATTATGTATTATGTATTATGTATTATGTATTATGTATTATGTATTATGTATTATGTATTATGTATTATGTATTATGTATTATGTATTATGTATTATGTATTATGTATTATGTATTATGTATTATGTATTATGTATTATGTATTATGTATTATGTATTATGTATTATGTATTATGTATTATGTATTATGTATTATGTATTATGTATTATGTATTATGTATTATGTATTATGTATTATGTATTATGTATTATGTATTATGTATTATGTATTATGTATTATGTATTATGTATTATGTATTATGTATTATGTATTATGTATTATGTATTATGTATTATGTATTATGTATTATGTATTATGTATTATGTATTATGTATTATGTATTATGTATTATGTATTATGTATTATGTATTATGTATTATGTATTATGTATTATGTATTATGTATTATGTATTATGTATTATGTATTATGTATTATGTATTATGTATTATGTATTATGTATTATGTATTATGTATTATGTATTATGTATTATGTATTATGTATTATGTATTATGTATTATGTATTATGTATTATGTATTATGTATTATGTATTATGTATTATGTATTATGTATTATGTATTATGTATTATGTATTATGTATTATGTATTATGTATTATGTATTATGTATTATGTATTATGTATTATGTATTATGTATTATGTATTATGTATTATGTATTATGTATTATGTATTATGTATTATGTATTATGTATTATGTATTATGTATTATGTATTATGTATTATGTATTATGTATTATGTATTATGTATTATGTATTATGTATTATGTATTATGTATTATGTATTATGTATTATGTATTATGTATTATGTATTATGTATTATGTATTATGTATTATGTATTATGTATTATGTATTATGTATTATGTATTATGTATTATGTATTATGTATTATGTATTATGTATTATGTATTATGTATTATGTATTATGTATTATGTATTATGTATTATGTATTATGTATTATGTATTATGTATTATGTATTATGTATTATGTATTATGTATTATGTATTATGTATTATGTATTATGTATTATGTATTATGTATTATGTATTATGTATTATGTATTATGTATTATGTATTATGTATTATGTATTATGTATTATGTATTATGTATTATGTATTATGTATTATGTATTATGTATTATGTATTATGTATTATGTATTATGTATTATGTATTATGTATTATGTATTATGTATTATGTATTATGTATTATGTATTATGTATTATGTATTTTATGTATTTTATGTATTTTATGTATTTTATGTATTTTATGTATTTTATGTATTTTATGTATTTTATGTATTTTATGTATTTTATGTATTTTATGTATTTTATGTATTTTATGTATTTTATGTATTTTATGTATTTTATGTATTTTATGTATTTTATGTATTTTATGTATTTTATGTATTTTATGTATTTTATGTATTTTATGTATTTTATGTATTTTATGTATTTTATGTATTTTATGTATTTTATGTATTTTATGTATTTTATGTATTTTATGTATTTTATGTATTTTATGTATTTTATGTATTTTATGTATTTTATGTATTTTATGTATTTTATGTATTTTATGTATTTTATGTATTTTATGTATTTTATGTATTTTATGTATTTTATGTATTTTATGTATTTTATGTATTTTATGTATTTTATGTATTTTATGTATTTTATGTATTTTATGTATTTTATGTATTTTATGTATTTTATGTATTTTATGTATTTTATGTATTTTATGTATTTTATGTATTTTATGTATTTTATGTATTTTATGTATTTTATGTATTTTATGTATTTTATGTATTTTATGTATTTTATGTATTTTATGTATTTTATGTATTTTATGTATTTTATGTATTTTATGTATTTTATGTATTTTATGTATTTTATGTATTTTATGTATTTTATGTATTTTATGTATTTTATGTATTTTATGTATTTTATGTATTTTATGTATTTTATGTATTTTATGTATTTTATGTATTTTATGTATTTTATGTATTTTATGTATTTTATGTATTTTATGTATTTTATGTATTTTATGTATTTTATGTATTTTATGTATTTTATGTATTTTATGTATTTTATGTATTTTATGTATTTTATGTATTTTATGTATTTTATGTATTTTATGTATTTTATGTATTTTATGTATTGGTCAATCATCAATTGGTGATATATGTGCTGCTCACTGTGTTTTGGACGATGGAACAAACATCATAATGGCAGTTGCTTACATTTCGCCCAATAACGCAGTTAAAAATATCATAAAGTTTATATACAAAAGACTTATGATTTACGGTCGAGTAGGTTCTGAAGAATTAGGAGAAAACTATCATACGTTGCCACTAATTTTAGCAGGAGATTTCAATATTAATTTCGCGTCCGAAGATGGACAACTCTTGATAAACTTTCTACGAGATAAATTAGAACTGCAAATGAATAATAACCGTAATGAGCCAACTACAAAACATGGAACAACAATCGATGCAGTTTTTTCTAGATATCTGTCTAATTTTAATTCGAAAATATATGTGTCTTATTTCTCGTACCATAAGCCTATTGTCTCGGTTTTTCCATTAACCACAGTAATTACTGATGTGTCCAATAATGAAAATAATGAATAATAATGAATAAAAATAAAAGATCTTTGCAAAAATATTTATTTACCAATGAAAACATGAAATAAATTATATATTTGTAGGAAATTAATATATGTATATGTACATACATGTATATATTGTACACACACCCATATATATATACACAGGCAGATGGAGCGAAAGAAGTTTCACTTCAGTCGTGTGGTCATAAGCACACTCATATTTTTTTTTTATTAGTATGTATAAGTTGCGGAAATGTGGGTATTTATTCACAAAGTAAAGCAAGGAGTTTTTAGTTGCCAAAACCTATAAATCATAAGTAAAAAATAAGAGGAAAGTAATGGAAAATAATTTGAATAAGAAAAGTTACGTAACGCCATTACCAATAAGACAAGTTTTGCAATGCACAGGTCAATGCAAGTCTTATCCGATAAGATGAGTTATGAAAACTCTTACTATAGCTGGAGATAAAAAAAAACCATATATTGACTTTAAAACCTTTATTAAAAAGGCCTATGCTAAATCTGTAGCAAGGCATCCAAATGCAATATTGTATTCAGTGCAAATAAAATCTGAATAAGCTACGCTTAGCTTGTTTGTCTGAAAATGTCCGGTTTAAATAACTTTGTTAAATATAAATCACTGCTTAGTTAAACCCTGTTAATCAAATTATTCAGTTGTGTTACCAAAATCAGCGTTATACAATAAATGTTTCTGCGCTTATAGCCCAGTCACTTTATACATGAACCTCTAAAAAAATTCAACTGGAATTTTTTCAGAGGGAATAATTTTCCAAAAGTCCATAAAGCCAACTGACCGGTCCCTCTAGTTACGGAGGGTCAAAGGTCACGAGAATAATTTTTCTGAAATATCTCGTAAATTATCGGTTTTATGCAATTCTCGGCTAAGATTGTTTGTGAGATAAATCTGCATAAAAATGTTGGTTTTTGATATATGGGGTTGATAAAACTCGGCCATTGCGCTGCCTCACCACCTTTGAAGTAGAATGCAAGCAGCGTTTTTACATAGTATCCCCAGTAGGCAGTCCATAGATTACAAGGTATGAAAGAGTTTTGCTGATTATCTCTTTATCTCTTTCATCTCCACTTCTTTCATGTTGCGTCTTCATCAACATCTAACTCAGAGCAAAATAACGAAATGTATTCGGCGTTGACTTCGTTGGACATCGAATTAAAATATGACGGGTCCCGACAAGAGCCATTAGTTACGGAACATAGCAACCCTACTTTTCTGCATTCTGCATGTTACCATGTACCTCTAAAAAAATACAACCGGAAATTTTCCAGCGGAATTCTCTTATATTTTGGGATCCCAAATAATTTCCCAAAAGTCCATAAAGCCAACAGCTACTCAATCTTTGGAGGATCAAAGGTCACGAATAATGTATTATGAATTCTGTATATTATAAATTATTACATTGTTGCTTTTCTTATTTTATTGAAACAGTAAGTAACAATAAAATAAAATTAAATGGAATATTCATAAACAAAATTCACCCTTATTCTCCTGCAATATTAAGTTTGATTTGAAAGTTTTCATTTTCAACTTGTCGTCTTATGCACACTCATTTTAGCTTTAAAAAAAAGCTTATACTCAGGCTCTGTCCGTCTGTCTGTCTGTCCGTCTGTGACCTTCTTTCATCTCGGAAAGTACCTACTGTCGCTACAGACTTGAAGCATATCTCAAATTGTAGCTCTTCTCATCAAGAGACCTAAAACTGAGAAAAGGCGCTGGAGTCTTATCCCGGGGAACCAAGTTCAATCCTCGGCCGCGCAATAGTGAAATATATATATATATATATATATATATATATATATATATATATATATATATATATATATATATATATATGGGGCATTCTCTGTCAACTCGGCCACCCCCTCTGTCCAAAAATTGGAGCAACATAGATGGTTCCATTTGGGCTCATTTTAAAGCTACTTAATTGTAGATTCCTTCAGGCAGTGGCCTTTTTTAAAAAATCATAATGGCGGATAAATATGGCCGCCGAAAATGAACTACCTCACCGTTAGAGAATGGTTTTTGCGATACTGTACGTAAAAAACTAAATAAAAAATTAACTACAAATTTTTTTGCTACACATCTGTACCTAGTTAATACAAATAAATTTTTATTTTTCATCTAAAAGTGTTTCTGTCGTCTCTAACCTCAAAAAACCTTCAAAAAAGGCGATTTTTAAGTACTACGATCACGTATATTATCGAAAATTTATGGAAAAATGAGCTTTTGATTCATCTTTACTTGCTCAATACTAATATAGACCTACTTCTTTACGAAAATTAATTTTTGTCCTCCCTAACCTCGAAAAACCTCTGAAAAATGCGATTTCGGAGTTCTTCGACCACTCATGTTATCGTAAATTTATAGAAAAATACCATTATGATGCAGTTTCAATTGCTCAATACCGACATGAACCTATTCTTTACAAAAGATCTCTTATGTTTTCCCTAACCTCAAAAAATCTCTTGAAAAGCGGTTTTTCAAGTATAATTTTCTCCCGCGTTACCGTAAAAATACGGGAATTCATCATTCTCGCTCACTCTTACTCCCTTAAGGCAAATATTACCATATTATTGACCAGAGTCTCTATGTGTCGTTTCTTACCTCAAAAAAGTTGTTGAAAAAGCATTTGATAGGTCTAATAAAAATCTAAACTATCTTGAAATTAACAAAAATTGATTAATTCATAACATGAATGTCTTTTTTCATCCGTAAACTACAAAAACTTTTTGGAAAAGATTTATTTACGTAAGTCTTTAATTATATGTAGAATAAACGTTTTATGCATGTATGTTTGTTACGTGAAGTGCTCACAGTTTTGTGGAAAGGTTTTAAAGCGGGGTGAATAATAATGCACGTCAGTATTGATCATTACAGTCAAAGGATCTTATTCGGCATATAAACTTTTGTAGATAACTTAGATAACTTTATTGTCTCATATTCTACGAGTCCAATAATATTTACATGATTTACAGGCTTGTGTGATAGATTAAAAAACAAGTTTTAGTATAATAAAAAGCTCATCATTAAAAGTAAGAAAAGTTATAGTAAAAGTTAAACAGTTGAATATACACACACCGGAGAATCTATAGTCATTTTGGGATAAAGTCTATCCCTTCTGAAGCATTTGAATATCGTTTTATAATTATTTTTTGCTGTTTCATAGTAAATGAGTGATTCTTAAGGATTTCAGGTACTGGCAACGCTGATTGAAATCTTTTATTTAAGTGCCTTGTTGATTTATCGTGATCGCACTTAGTGAAAAACAGTATTTTAATATTTCTGAAATGTTTCGTTGCCCAACTATACAGTGATTGTGCTGTCAATATTGATCCGGAAGGTTTTGCCAGAAGACTTGCCCGGTAAGCCTCTCGCTTGAATGTAGCTCCTAAACCGTCAGACTCACTTTTGCCATGTGCTGTTGCAGAGTAATGCCACTCTGCATCAATTCCAAAATCTTGCTTATGATTCCAAAGGTTAGAAATTTGATATTTATTTTTGAAATGCTACTTAGCTCCATCAGTCACATATATAATTTTGTTGATATTTTTTGCATTTTTCATGATTTCTGGAATTGTTTCTGAATGGTATATACAGCAGACGTATTGTGCTTTAAACTATCTGATAAAAAAATACAGCTGTTGTGTTTTAGTTCTGATTCGGCTTTGTAATAATAAATTACTGGGAAGACCGTACATTGTTGATTATTAAAATGAAAAGCTTGTGAAGCGTTTTGAACTACATCTTATATATTAATAGGCAAACAAAAAGTTTGTACACGCTAAGGCTTTTTTGTTCGTGGACCGATTTCGTTTAAATTTTCAGAAAATGTTCTTTTTATGGCATAGTTTTGTAATAAGGAATTTCAACGAAATCGATTCACGAATAAAAAAGTTATAGCGATTTTAATTTTTCGAATTTTAAAAAGCCGTTGGAAAATTTGAATTTTTTGTGAGCATCAACGTAGAGCTGAGTAGCCTACGATTGACACAAATGCCGTTTCAGTGAAGCCAATGAGAAACAGAGAAAAACAAGCGTTTGTGTAGATTTTTGGCGGCATAACTGACTTAAAAAAACTCGGTCACTTTG